>CATIUR010000001.1:280616749-282045749 GCA_949592205.1 Helichrysum umbraculigerum
AAGTTGGTGAGTTCATAGGTTTGCAGTAAATAAACAGTTGTGAACACAATCAAGTTAAAATATTGCACGAGTGCAATGTAGTGAATATACAATTGTCATGAGCATCATAGTCGAAGCTTAACACGTCTGTAAAGTACAATCAAGTACTCGAAATTTGCCCCCGTGAGTGCTAATCCAAAAACACTCATGTGAAACGAGTAAGAAACGCCCGTTTATACAGTACGGTTCGTGGTAGTGCGTGCTACCCCGGGCGGGGATGGTCAGTCCCAAATGGATCCATTTACTAAAACTCGCACTTAAGTCGATAATTAACAACTATATTCAGAGGCCTTCAGTGGATTAATCGTAACTCATGCAAATCAGTATATCAATAGTCTGTAAGTCTGTAAAATAGAAAGTCTGTACATGTGTTCAAGTAAAATCAGTTGTATAAAACATGTGTGTATGTATTCTGTACATTAATAGTCTGTAAGTCTGTAAGATAGCAAGTCTGTACATGTGTTCAAGTAACAGTAGTTGTGTAAAGCAGTTGTATAAAACATGTGTGTATGTATTCTGTACATTAATAGTCTGTAAGTCTGTAAGATAGCAAGTCTGTACATGTGTTCAAGTAAAAGTAGTTGTGTAAAGCAGTTGTAGTATGTATTCTCCCCCAAAACAATTTAAAACAAGTAAAAAGGGGCTATGAAACTCACATGAGTTCTAGCAAATAGTAAGCAAGCAGTGTCAAATAGTAAGTAAAGTGTGATCCAACGTGTAACCTTCTAACTTCCTAAACGTATAAGGTTGTATGAGTAGATGTCTTGAAAGATCATTTATGTAAGTGGAGGGTTAATGTCCACTTATGATAGTTGTTCACTCAACTAATATGTCCAAATAAGTTTGTATTATCAAAAGTGGGTATGACCCGTTGGTGTAAGTTTGTAATAATAATTCTAAAAGATATTGTTATTATGTTTGTTTCATTGAATACTTTGTAATAGTATAAGTCATGTGTTATCAAGTTGTTCATCGTATGTAGTTATCGGTTGATACACAAGTTGAGTACTTAGTGAGAGTAAAGATTCAATTTTGGTCCAAAGGTTCTAAGTGTCGGTTTTTCATTCGGGAGTGTTTTCTAGTCTTGTTTTTGGTCCAAGTTACAAATTAGGTCACCCGAACCCGTTTTGTTTACAATTCTTTCCAAAAATAGTAAGTTTCCAAAAATAGAAAGTTTGACGTTTTCGAAACCGAACCCCGTTTTTGTTGACTTGGTCAAACCTACTCGGTTTGACCCGAAACTTTTACCAAACCCTTAAATATGTTCAAATGTCATAAAAACTCAGCCCTTTCACTTTTAGTAGGTCAACAAGTGTCGGTTTTTATTTTACATCCTAAACAGTCCACTTTTGCTATTTTCCAGATTTTACATCCACTTGTCGGATTTTTATAAAATCCTATAATCCGAAATAGAATATGAAAAACATCACAGGCGATCCTAAAGGTATTATAAAGTTCTAGTAATTTTTGTAGGCCTTTTAGAAAGGTCTAAGTATTTTATAAAATTTCGTTTTCCTCTGAGGTCCAGAAATTGACCAACTTGAAAGCATGCATGAAGATTAAATTACTGAGCAAAATACATAAAGAATCAATAAAAGTGGTCTTCATAAAAGTTGTAACCAATGAAATTTATGAAATTTGGGCGGTGGTTTCAAGTTATTTGGAGGTATGTAGCTCAAGTTATGGTCAAATTACTGAGAGAAAAGTTTATGACTTTGTAGGACAGATTGTCTATGTGATTTCACAAAAAATATTAAAAATAGTAAACAAACTCATAAAAAGGTGAGGCTAGTGGGGTTTGAAATATGACTTCTTGAACTTAATTTTAGACTATAAAAACGTCCATTTTCATGAATAATTAAGTTTTCTAAAAATCGTGGAAGTGAACACATTTTTCTGGACAGAAAGTTTCTTTGCATATTCATGAGTTTTAGGTTAAGAAAAGTTATTTTTAGGTATGGTTTTGACATAACATGGTTGAGTGAACTTAAATAAATGTAAATAAGAGTAACAAAAAGTTAGAATGGTCCTCACAATGATGAAAATGGAGATGTTTGGACAGAAATGAGATGAGATGTTCTTGAGCTTCAATTCCTTGCTTGAATTTTAAAGAATAGAGTAGTATCTAGGTGGTGGTTGTAGGTGGTGATGTGGTGGATTATGGTGGTAAGAATGGTGGTTCTTGGGTGGTTTTTGGACTGATTATTTTCAGTCAAGGAGAGAGAGCAAAAGGAGTTGAGAGCAAATTGAAAGAGAGAGTTTGAGTGAATGAGCTTTTGCATGGAAGTTTAGTGGATGTAGGGAGAATCATCATCATTTGAAAATGCATAAAATGGGATTGGGTGAAGGTGGAGGTGGCTGGTCCCCCATGGGCCCCACAAGCTTTCTTGTGTTTCAATTTAATTCTTGCACTGCATTCGTCTACTGTGTTTTGTTTACTCGTTATTCGGGTTTAAACGTTAAATCGCGTAACGTTATTTTGAGTTGTTTTAATTAACGATATCATTTGGGTAATTTTTCATTGAAGTATTATTTCAAGTACTTAATTTAAGTTGTCAAATTAATTTTTGACGTTCGTTTGGTTGCCAAATTAAATTTGCGCGTTATCGTTGTGTTTAAGACGTTTTAATCGAAACGTCTAGATTTTTCGCGTATTATTTTAACAAAATAATAATAAATGATAAATAACTTCTAAAAATAGATTAAAGTTATTTATGGAAAGTTTTTCACCAACGTCGTATAGTTTTGTCGGACTCCGACCGGTTGTTTCGCGTAATTACAACTAATTACGTAAGCGTAATATAAAACAATTACGGGAGCATATATTCACACAAATATACAATTATTCACAAGTAATTACAAATATTTATCCGAATACTAAACTAAACACATGTAATTAGGGTTTCTTGCAGGTTAATGAGTAACCCTAAATCGTCGGGTGTCACACACTTAATACTACTTTTAGATATACAAATGTGGATTCTAGTGCAGGTACAAATGCAGGATCAGGTGCTGGAGAAGGTAGATTAGACTCAGGAATGTTAGCTGGAAAGAAGAATGATTCATTGGAATATATTTTATTTCCAATTTGGTCTCCTGATCCCCCAGAAGTGCTTGAATCTGATCAATCAAAGACATCACAGAGTTTAGAATCAGAAAAATCAGATGAAACATCATTTACTCATGTTGATGATTCTGATAGACCAGTTATGGAAGACAGTGCAGAAGACAGTGATATGAGTCCAGCACAGAAGTATTCAAAGGTAGATGTGAATGTTGATCAGACACCAACAAAGCAACTTGACAAGGAGCAGGAACAATTGAATTATTTACATTTGATGAGCTCTACTCCTGTGTCAAAGAGAATTTTAAGAGAAGTGTCAAGTGGAGAGTTTGGACAAGAAAGAAATTATACCAACTTGGAGGTGGAGATACAAGAAACAGCAGCATCTAAATACATTACTCATAAAGATCATCCACTTGAGAATGTAATAGGTGATATTGAATCTGCTGTTAAAACAAGAAATCAAAGTTAGGTGTTTGAAGCTTCAGCAAATGAGGATGAGGTAAATCTTGATACAGAAGCAGTTAATACTTCTTTGTTTGCTTGTTTTCTGTCTCAAACAGAACCAAAGAAGGTTACTGAAGCTTTGAGAGATCCTAGTTGGATTGAAGCTATGCAAGAGGAATTGCTTCAGTTTAAGATTCAAGAAATCTGGACATTGGTTGATTTGCCTAAAGGGAAGAGGGCAATTGGTACTAAATGGATTTTCAAAAACAAGAAAGATGAAAGAGGTATAGTGATCAAAAAAAAGGCTAGATTGGTTGCACAGGGATATTCACAAGAAGAGGGAATTGATTATGATGAAGTTTTTGCACCTGTGGCAAGAATAGAGGCAATCAGATTGTTTTTGGCTTATGCTTCATTCAAGGGATTCATTGTGTATCAGATGGATGTTAAGAGTGCTTTTCTGTATGGCACTATACAGGAAGAGGTTTATGTATGCCAACCACCAGGTTTTGAAGATTCCAAGTTTCCTGATAAAGTTTTCAAACTGGAAAAAGCTCTTTATGGCTTATATCAAGCACCTAGAGCCTGGTATGATACTTTTTCAGATTATCTGTTGCAGAATGGATTCAAAAGGGGTGCAATAGATAAAACTTTGTTCACTAAAAGGATTAAGGATGATATCCTACTAGTTCAAGTCTATGTATATGATATCATTTTTGGTTCAACAAGGGATAATCTTTGCAAGGAGTTTGAATCACTGATGCATGAGAAGTTCAAGATGAGCTCCATGGGGGAATTAACTTTTTTCTTGGGGTTACAAGTGAAGCAGCAGAAGGATGGAATCTTTATTCATCAGAGTAAGTATGTTAATGATATACTGGATCAGTTTGGGTACAAAGATGCAAAGGTTGCAAGCACACCAGTGGAAACAAACAAGAAACTACATGCAGATCTTGAGGGGGAGAGTGTGGATGAACATCTTTACAGATCAATGATCGGGTCTCATATGTATCTCACTTCATCAAGGCCTGACATCATGTTTGATGTGTGCTTATGTGCAAGATTTCAAGCTAATCCAAAGCTGTCACATCTTCATGCAGTCAAAAGAATCTTTAGATATTTAAAGGGTCAACCTAAATTGGGCCTTTGGTATCCAAAGTTTACTTCTTTTGATCTGATAGCTTATACAGATAGTGATTATGGAGGAGTTAATCTGGACAGGAAATCTACATCAGGAGGTTGTCAATTTTTGGGAGATAGATTGGTTTCATGGCAATGCAAGAAACAAACCACTGTATCTACATCTACAGCAGAGGCAGAATATGTAGCAGCTGCAAGTTGCTGTGCGCAAGTGCTATGGATTCAGAATCAGATGCTAGATTACGGTTTTACCTTTCTTAATACTCCTATTTTTATTGATAACAGTTCTGCAATCAGTATTATAAATAACCCAGTTAAACATTCTAAAACCAAGCACATTGAAATTAGATATCATTTCATTAGAGACTGTAATGAGAAAAGACTTATTCAAATTTTGATAGTTCATACTGATAATCAGTTTGCTGATTTTATTTACTAAAGCATTTGATGTAGGCAGATTCACATTCTTGGTTACTATATTGGAATGATAAATTTGTCTTAAGTATTTTTCTTATCACTGCTTTCTGTGAATTATATTTACTGTGTTTTATTTTGGGTTAATACTGATTTGTTAATTAAACACTGATAGTGTGTATTGTGTATAGTTATCACTGTTTATTACTTTAAGTACAGATAGTGGTAATAATCACTTCACCACTGTCTTTGTATGGTAACACTATATCCTTGTATTTTTTTTTTGTGTTAACACTGCAGGTTATATTTCTAACTTTGGAGTCTAACCACTGCAGATATATGCTTTGGCGTTTTACTGTTTGTTTGGAATTTAGCTTTTGGTAAAAAAAAAAAAATCACTGCTTTGTTTATATGATATTGCTAGATCTTAAGTACTACTTGTATTAAGTTAGCACTGCCTTGGTCGGTTGGTTCTACTTGTACAAGTGAGCACTGCTAGTTTTATTATGTAAATGATGCATTTGAAAACCCAAGTGTTGATTACCACTGATGGTTAAATCTCACAATTACCACTGAATGTATTATTTTTCTTAATTAACACTGTTTTAGTTATAATTGGGGATCTGGTCAAATTAGGGTTTACCACTGATTTAATTTTAGTATTTAACTCTCAACACTTAGGGTTTTTCATTACGCTTTCCAAATTACACATACAAACAACTGCGCTAAGTCTCATATATTCTGTAAATCATCTTCGTTTCTCTTCGATTTCGTGATTTATTATCATGGCATCTACTTCGACTACTGTTCAGTTACCGATTGGAAAAGATCACAATATGATCGCGTTCTTGATGAAACCTGTTAAGGCAAACGAGTATGTGGAAATCATTGATTTTCTTCGTGCTTCACATATTCGTCATGCTCTTACTGTGGCACCCAGAATATTTCATGATCATATCAACAATTTCTGGGTGAATGCCATGATAGAAGAGGAACAGGGGATTAAGCAGATTATTTCGAAAGTCATGGATACCAGAGTTGTAATCACTGAAGCTACTGTTAGAGCTTCATTACAGCTAGATGATGAGACAGGTATGACATCTTTGGATGATTCTGTTATGTATGATACTCTTCGATTGATGGGTTATGAGGGTTCTTTTGATATTTTTACTTTTCAGAAAATCTTATTTTCTCATCAGTGGAGATTTTTGATTCATACTATTTTACATTGTTTATCATCCAAACGATCATCTTTTGAACAGTTTGGAAGCAACATTGCTTATGCAATTGCTTGTCTTGCAACTGGTCAAAAATTCAATTTTTCAAATCTGATATTTTCTGGTATGCTTAGAAATATTGAGCAACCAAAAATAAAATTTTTGATGTATCCACGGTTTGTGCAGTTGTTCTTAAATGAACAAATTCCTAATTTAACTGCACTTGATAAAGTTATTGGTATTGTCTCTTTTAAACCTAAAGTTTTTGTAAATATGAAGAGAGATACTAAATTTTCTGGGAAGGTTACAACATTATTTTCTACTATGCTTCCTGCACCTTCCACCACAGCATCGGTACAACCAACTGAAGCTGAACCAGCTGCTGAGAGAATGGTTCCACCCACCACTTCTCAACCCACAGTAGCTGGGGGTATTAAAAGAAAACAAGGGACCAAAACAGCTAAATCTTCTATAGCCAAAAAGGCTAAAACACAGGTGTCTGAGGATTATGTTGCTCAGTCAGCTCAGTCAATGGACAGTGGTCCAGAACAACATGTGGTCCATAAGGAGAGGGGTGACCATTCTGAAAGGGCTGCTTCTACTGCTTCTAGCCCACTGGCAGAGCAGGACAGAAGTAACATTGATAAGACCCAATCAGAGGCAACACATGGACATGATTCTACCCATGTAAATCTAGTGTAATCATCAATAATCACAAGGCAGTAAGATCTTTTTCCCATACTACTTATACTGGTTGGTCCAAATAAGTCCATATGCAATAAGTGTAAGGGTGTGCAGTTTGTATTCACAGTTTTGGACTTAAATGAGGATTTGTGTTGCTTTCCCTTTTGACAAGAAACACAATGATCATCACATGAATAGACCTTTTCAGGCAAACCACTAAAAGCTTGTTTTTAATAAGTTTATTAATGGTTTTGAAATTCATGTGACACATCCTCCTATGCCACAGTTCAGATTCATTCACACTTGCTTTAGAAATAAGAAAGTTTAAATCGGGTTGAGGTGTCATATTTGCTAAGTCACACTTATATACATTATCTTTCCTTGGAAATCTCATTAAAATCATGTTTTCAGGTATTTTGACTTCCTTGGACAAGATAAGGCATTCAATGTCAGTAAAATGAACTGGGTTCTTTTTATCTGTGATTTGACTCACACTTAGCAAATTATACCTCAATTGTTCCACAAAATAAACATTATCAAAACTTAGCTTTTCACTCTGAACTGTCCCTTTGCCTGTAATCTTTCCTCCTTTTGGATTGCTTCCAAAAGCTACATATCCACCATCAAAAGATTTGATGTCCTGTAGCTTGTCTTTGTCTCTAGTCATGTGCCTTGAGTATCCACTATCAATATGCCATAAGCTCTTTGGCTTGCCCTGCACAAACAATCAAAAAGAGAATTAATTTCTCTTGGGAACCCAAACCAATTTGGCTTTGGGTTTCCCTTGTGCATTCACATAATCAACTTTCTTGAAGATTATTAATTGTGATGCACTGTTGGTATTTGGACCTGTTAATTTACCAGACTTAATAGGTGTCCAAATCCAACTTATTTTAGACTTAACAGTGGTTTTTGGCTTAACAGTTTTAACTGTTTTACCAAATGAAGAGTTAGTGTTAATTTTGTTAACACTGTTTTTGTATTTTGTTACCACTGTTTTAGTCTTTTTACCTTTGGCTAAATTTGTTATTACTGCTGCAATAGATTTATCTGTAACAGTGTTTAACATGTTAGCCTTTGAGTTTATCTTCTGAACTCTAGCAGTATGATTAACTTTTGATTGAAAATTTTGTTTGTTAATCATATTTGCTTTTGTCCATGACTGTTTTCTAATCCTTTAAACATTCTCAGGATTATGATAACAATCATATTGAAGATGACTCATTTTTCCACATATAAAGCAAGCCTTTTCTTTTATCACAGTAACATTATTACCCAGTTTCTGCGAAATCATTTGATTCCAGTTTCTTTGATTACCTTTCTGATTTTGAAAATTCTGTGAAAAAGTAGTAGTTGCTTAAATTTGCAATTAACACAGTTATTCACATCAGATTTAACAACAGGTTTAGTAACTGAAATAACTATATTACTAACATATCCTAACCCATGTTTAGATCTGTTAGTGTTCAAACTCACATTCTCTAAGGCCTGTTTAGCTTTTCCTTAAATATTTTCTTACCCTCTTCTAGTTTATCAGACTTAAGCTCAGAAACTAGACCAGTAATTACTCTCTTCACATTCTCACACGATGACTCAGACTTAGATGATTCAGATTTTACATTCTTCTCACTAACAGATGTCATATCACTCTGATCATCTTCTTCAGTCCAATCACTAACTTCACCTTCAACAAACATCTCATCATCAGATAAACCTTTGATTGGATCAACCTTTTTAACCTCATCTGTCATTCCTCTTTTGAGTGAATTGATATCAATTTCACTTTTAGGAGGAAAATAGGTGTGATTATAAGGTGGAGGTACATTATTGTACCCTAATCCAGTCTTAAGTTTGTCATGAATCTGTGAATCAATAAGTTTATTGACACTCTTAGAAGCATGTTCTAATTTGATGAGACAAAATAAAAGATGAAAGTTAAGGGACTAAAGATGAATTGTTTTATTTTAATTAGTCTCCTAGTATAATTATGATTTCTTGTAACCCTAAAGATATCTAGTATATAAAGAGACATAGGGACATAGGTTTTTATGTGCACGAAAAAGATGTAGACGTCTAGGGTTTTGTTTATCCTCAAGGTCAAGATTTCTTGATCCTGTTATAATTGTATAACCGTTTTATTGTGATCGAATAAAATTGAGGCTTGTAGTGATAACATTGATTTGTTCTTATTCCGCTGCATATTATTATCATTGTTATCATTGTATCCTAGATCAAGACCTAAAAAGTCTAGAGCTTCTACGATCTTAGGTTTTATCAATTGGTATCAGAGCAAGGTGGCTCGTGATCTAGGATAGACATAGTGTACGAGTTTAAAGATAAGTTTGAAGATCAAGATGAGTTTCGTAAAGATTTGTGCACTGAGGCGTTGGATTTTATAAAGCCCTTTAATGTTCATTCGTAAAACTTTTGTAAGAGTTTTTAATCGCAGATAAAGATCTTCAATTGTTTATTTATTAATGTTGATGTGAAAGTGAATTGTGGGTGACAACTTACATTATTCATTTGGGAATGTGTTACCGACATATTCTATCACAATAACGATCGTTATTGGGTTGTCACCGAATGGTATTGATTTAATATTAGTGATCTGTCTTGCTATTTCTTCAACGACATTGGATTGATGGTGACTTTTGATTTAATCTTTCATGAAGTATGTTGCCGACATATTGAAGACTTTGGATCGTACAATATTAATTTAAGTGTTTAGGATTGTGAATTCTGTTTGGGGGTTCTAAACCGACATAATTAATTGTTTGGAAGATTGTGGTTTGCTTGCACAATTATTATTGGACGATTTATTATTTGAGCCGACATAATATTTTCTTTGGCTGCATATTATTCGAGTTTGTTTGGCCAATTACTTGCCGATTTTGAAAGATTGCAGAATGATATAGCAGCATGATATTCTTATTGAAAGCATACAGCAGCGAGAAGAGTTGAAGCAGGATATTCTTTGATTTATCAATCGACATACTAGCCTACTTAGGAAATCATTCTTGCAGACTAACTTCTGTTTTCTGATTTAATATTTAACCGACTTGTGTTATATATTAAATTTGCTCAACAGTTGAAGTTTGATTACGAAGTTGACTTGTGTTTATTGATTGGTGGAGTTCAACTGGCATATTATTCTTTCTGTGCATATCTCATATAGGGTTTTTTGGTTATTGAAGAAGTTACAAGATCAGGGTTTCGATGAGATGTTTTCTGGTATTCTGGGTATGGTGATTTGACAAGGAGATTTGAGGAAGAAGATGACTGGATTCTGAGTTTATTCTCCTTAGAAACGACTTCAGTTTGGATGATCAAGGGTTTCTGGTACTGCTTTGAATTGACATTAGGGTTTTCCTTCAAACTCTACTTTGATAAAGAACGAGATGTAGAAAGTTACAGCAGCAAGATTTGAATAGCAGTGACGATAGAGAGTGATAACGTTTTGATCGTTCGTGGAAACAGATTACTTGGTGTGATACCGCAATTACTGCCTTATATAGTACATTTGACTATTAACCTTAGGGCAATGTCACATACATATACCGAAATGACGAATTACATAACACCCTAATTTCAATAGTGGCGTGTGTGATACCGCAATTACTACCGTATATCGTACATTTGACTATTAACCTTAGGACAATGTCACATACGTATGCCGAAATTACGAATTACATAACACCCTAAGTTCAATAGTGGCGTGTGTGATACCGCAACTGCCGTATATCGTACATTTGACTATTAACCTTTGTAAGTCCCCTAGTTTTAGGATCGATAACTTCGTTATCTGTAGTATTAAGGTGCGGAATCCCTCAATACGGTGTTATCTTACTAACAACGAATATGTTCGTATTGCGTTTAATAAGACTTAGCTTTAAACAATGAATCGTCAAAGCCTAGCCTTTAGGTTTAGTTTTCTCTGGATTTGTTGAGTTCGAAGAATCGCAAAAGTATCAAAAAGTTAAAAGTGTTAACGATTTTCAAGAGAAAATCGTTTAAATAATCTGTTCTGGCTCGGCTCGCATGGGCCGGCGAGTTCAGCCCAACTCGCAGCCCAAGTCCATTAACTCGGCTCGCCAGACTCAATCTACGCGAGTTCAGATCTCATCTCACAGCTCAACTCGCTGCGACTTGAGATCTCGACTCGCTACGCATCAAACGTCTATATATTTATTTCGTATTTAACATTCGTCCAACTTAACAAAACAATATGTTTAACGAATATCACTAACAAAACAAATATTAGTTTACAAATCCAAACCAATATACAAACACAATAATAATTATACTAGTCCTATTTCAAGCAAGATCTGTTGTCACAATCTATGTCCCAACAGACTCCCCCTTGACAATAGCTCTAGCGTCTTTATCTTTACGCTCGTCTTTGGTCTTCATTTGTAAATCTTACTGCCTGCGTAAATCTTCATCTTGATACACGTCTTAACCATCATCTGATAATCTCGTCCTAAATCACCCCATGCGTCTGTTGTCAAGATTCTATTTTCATTCAACTTAAACAAATCTTTCTTCGACATGTTCATCAGGTGTCGATGGTCATAGACTCTGAAGATTTCTCTTTCACCACCGTCAACCTCATCATCAGTTTCAATCATAACAGCTTCTCCAGTTCCTGAATCTACATGCCATCTCTTCATATTACCCAGAATATCTTGTGGCATTGTCTTCAGTGGAATCTGCTGTATGCATCTAACAGCTGGATATATCTTCTTCCTTCTTCTTCTTCCTGTTCTTTGACTTCTCTCTTGTAATTTCACAGTTTTTCCCTTTCTTGGCTTAATCTGAACAAACTTATTCGTACCAACCTCATGTCTAATGATTCTTTCAACACGATCAGCATAATCATCACGACTTGGATTGTTAATCTCTTATCTAGCCAAATCACGTATTTCATAACGTGGTAGAGAACTAAAAATTGCTAGCTTTCTTTCAAAATATTGAACTCCGTCAAACCTTTTGATCGCAAAAAGCTTTAGTTCTGAGTCAAAGTACCAACCAATAATCCCTTTACGTGGTACACGCTTTTTCGTAATATCAACTTCAGAAATTCCAATCTTCTTCTTCTTCTTTGGAAGTTTCCTAAGTACAACAGCAGGATTTTTGGTTTGAACAAGAACTTCTTCTTCTTCATCAGAGGTTGAATCATCAATATCTTCATCTATATCGACAATTGTTGGACCTTGTTCATTTTCAATAACAACTTCTGTCCTAGATGGGCTCACATGGTGTTCATCAATGTTTGCATCTAGATCTACACCCATGTCTTGCACATTCTCAGGTACAGCAGTCCAATCTGTAGGTGGTTGGAATTCTCCATCCTCAAGATCATAATCAATCTCTTCATCTATCTCATCAAAAATATCATCTTCCGAATCAGATAGATCAAACATCTCCAATCCTAAGAGAAAACCACAAATACAAATAAATATTAATAATTAAAATTCTATTATCAATTTCCCTGAATCAACCTAATAATTTCTTTATTAATTCTTTTGTATATTTTAACATAAAATATAAACGCAATTTACATATAACTTATAAAATCTTTTATTGATTACCCTGAATCAATCCAAAATTTCTTAAGTCTACTTAACAAATATTAATTAATTTTAAATTCTAATGCATTGTGAATAATCACCAAACATTTAAATTTACTATTAATTAACTTATATAATTTCCAAGTGTTAATTGATCTAATTCATTATCAATTTAACCTTTAAATTATATATCATTTGTCTAGTTAATACAAATACATTTTTAACTTGTTAATTACTTATATACCTTACGGTCTTAAGTCCATAATCAAATCTAAAATGCATATGTTATCATAAAATTTTGACCGCCGAAATTAATCGGAACACGCCGCTCGACTACTCAATGAGTCGGAAGTCTTTCGATCACTATTTTATCTTAACATAATTATATAAACTTAAATTACCAAACATATTTTACTTAAAATAATAATAACCCTAAGCCAAATATATTTACACAATAATTAAGTTTACATTTGTTCACTACAAACTATTACAAATATTACAGTACTATGATAATACTAAGCTATCTTACCAGCTTCAGTATCACCCGATACAGTCTTATCTGCACTTGTATCCACTCCAGAACCACTAGCACCAGCACCAGACTCCCCCTGAATCGTAGCTTGCTCACCAGTCTTTGAAGGACCAGTCTGCTCACCACTCGGTGCATTGGAATCATCGTCTTTGTCAGAATCTCTCTTCCTCTTCAGCTCATCTTCTTTTCAAGACTCCAGATATACCAATATCTCCCCCTGAGTAGACTGTCCTGAATGCGATCTCAAGACCAGACTCTCTAAAGAAGATAACTTCAGTCTCTGTACGTTGAAGTCCGCAAGCAAAGTCTCATGAGTCTTCATCAACAGATTGTACGATTCACTCTGCTTGAGAATCTGCTGAGAAAGAAGAAGATTGCTCGACACCAGCTCTGGAATCTGAGAAGTAAGCTTCTCCAAATCCTTTACCCTGGACTCTAAGGATGTAATCCTTTCTGCATCAGTCGTTGGAGTAACAGGTATCGTTCTTGGTCCAGGCGGTGTAAGAGACTCAATATGCCAGTCTCTGGTAAGCGGTGTATGAGGTTGAGACAAAGCCTGCGTAAGCAAACTTGTCGCAAATCTAGCTGCCTTATTCGTCGGAAAATTAGCTCCACGAACTAGATCAGCAACCTCATGCTGTAAAGTTAAACACAATTAAAATCAGTTATTGTTACAGATTACTCTGTCTCAAACTCTAATTAATTGCATAACACTCATAGTTATAGAACTTATATCTCATACCTGAAGCGGTAAAGATATCGATTCAGTAACCACCGGTGCATCCATCTCTACCTGCGGTGTATCCTGAGCAACTGTATACAGAATTAACTGTCTCAGTTCAACTACTGATAAACAACAAATTAAGATTATTTAACTTTAATTATCAATACTAACCTTCTCGAATAGTCAGCGTTCTCGGACGCTTCATCAAAGGAATCTCAACTTCCTCAGTACCTTCCTCCAGAATATCTTTTCCTTTTCTCTTCCTTTCAGAAGCAGATGGAGGAGGAGAAGGTGTATTATCAGAATTTTCATCTGAAGCCGTCTCACCATCACGACCTCTAGATGATCTAACAGGATCCTAAAGTTTAAATATATTAAACATTTATGATTAGCGTAAGCTCGATCATACAAGTTCTATATATTTAAGATTAATCAGATATAATACCTCAGTCGGTACTTCAACTGATCTATCAAGCTGTATCTGCTCATCCTCAAGTAATATAACTTCGGGATTTGCAGCCTCAGCTTCAGCTTCCTGTTCGTGTAATGATATTTATATTTTAAAATCAGAAATAATATCCAATTTACTAAATATCTAATATCAGAATCATTATATAATAATATTATGCATCTATGATTAATAAAACAATCTATCAACTAAGCATCTATATTATTACATAAATAAAAGATTACCTCAGGTGGTGCTAAATAACTCTCAATATCTTGAAGCAAAGGATTTGTCGCATCATCATTCTGCTCAAAAACCTCTTGCACAACCTGTGCAGCAACATCTCGATTCACTTCCTGATCCACCTGACCAACCTGAATAAGAACATCCTCAAGGAGCCCTTGTGGATCTTCAGGTTGAGCTTCCTCATCTACAGGTTCAGGTACAACATCAGCCTCAGCAGGAGCAATAGCAGCAGCAGGAGCAACATCTAACCACCCATGATTTGGCGGTGCGACGTAGTTCGGATCAACAATATACCCAAAAAGTGGTCTAACTTCCGGTTTCACCACTCCTTCCTTCCTAACTGTCTGCATGAACATGGCGTTATACCCACGATGGTCAATCGTATTAACCACTAGATGTGGTTCAGGTATAGCCAAATCCGGTAGACGTGCACGGATAATCAGCATGCAAAATCGTGGGTAAACCAAAAATCTTGATCTAACAGACCCCGATATCTGTTTCGCAATCTCACCAAAAATATAATCACAAAAACTGTATGGTTTATTATAAACCAGTGACAGTGCAGCAGATAGAATCGCAGGGCTTAACTCATCAAAACCACCCTTTTTCGCTGCAAATACAATATTCATCACGTGCCAGAGAAACCTCCACTGACCAATGACCAGAGGCTTCTGGAACTGACGTCCGCGTCTGTCTCCGCTATAACCCATACGACCAATAGCACCCTCAATAAAATCCATAGGATACTCAATATCCCCATTCTCCTGTTCTACTGTACCAAGCTGCAAAATCTCACGGAGATTTCCAGCTGAAAATGTAACAGGCTGACCACTAACTCTAGCTCTAATCTCTGGCGGGTTGACAGATTCGTCATATACTATATCTGTCCAGAAATCATTCAGTATAGCCTGAGAAATAGGAGGATTGGCCGTAATAGCTTATCGAATCCTTGATCGTGCTAGAAAACGTAGAATATCAGCAACCCTGTCAGCCCGCTTGGCCTCAAGGTTCAGATCAACCAAAACGTTGTGACCCTTATCAAATGCTCTAGCCATATCTGTAAAGTAAACACAAACAACAGATATAATTTAATGCACGATTAAAAATATTTAAACTATTACGTATTATGAATCGAGATTCATCAAACATCTTAGTTTAAATATGAAATTATATATAACTTGTTACATAAATAGTCTCAAGTCGTATATAAAAATTTAACTTATAACTAAAAGTCTTAAGTCTAATTTAAATTAATTATATAAAAGTTATTACAAAACAAAAAATTAAAATGTTTGTAAATTCCGGACTCGCATAAACTAGCCTAACGAGGTGAGGTCAACTCGTTTTGCTTATCAACTCGCTATACTCATCAACTCGCTACATTGATCAACTCGCTAGAGTTATCAACTCGCTAAACTTATCAAGCAGCTATTGAAGTGAACTCGCTAATCTCATGGATTCGCTAGTCAACTCGCTGCGAGTTGATTCACATTGTCAACTCGTTCGATGAACTGCCGTCGCGAATTTTCAATTAAAATCGATTAATCTTGTAATTTTAACATGATCTATCGATTGATTTACGTTTATTAACATCCATTTAACATAAACCACAAGGATTCGTGTTCTAATAGTCCTTTAATATACGTGAATCGTTCGAATTATAAACCAAAACCCTAAGATTATTAAAACTTCGATTTCGAGTAATTTAGACGGTGAAATCCGTTGGTTTATACCTCAAAATGTTCGTAATACGAAGTTGTATAAAGTCTACGGATTGAATAACTCGTTCCCGTACTCTAAAATTCAAAATCAAACGAAAAAAGAAAATCGCCTCGTTTCGCCTTTTTGACGGATTCGCAAGCTTTACTGAACTCGCGAAGTATGTGTGGGTTCGGTGGGTTGGTTTGACTCGTTTGACCCCCTTTATACTACATATCCGATTCGCGAGATTTAAGTGGACTCGCAAGTTGATGCCAACTCGCAGAAACAATTAAAAATGCGAATTTAATGCTAAGTATAAATAAAAACCCGATATTTTACAAGTCTAAATTATAATTAATTTTCACTTGTATTTGTCACGTTGTTCAACTCAAAAATATACAGTATAATTTAATTCCGAAGGGTAAACATAATTAATACAAAAATTAAAAAAATTAAAAATAAGATAAAACAAAATTACATAACCATTGGTATCAAGTACCATTTTATTAATCACTTTAAAACAAAGTAAATATACAATGTAAATAAGATTTTATATGCTTAGGGATCATATTAGAAAGAATAAACAATTAATTATATATTTAAAAGTCTAAGCAGATTGGTAGTATACATACCTCATGAAATTCAAGTAAATCACGATAAAATTACAACTAAATTTATCATTTATACATTTATATTTATAAAACTATATCTTAGGTACCTTTATCCACATAGCATAATTAATAAATGCATTACTCACATAAAGTGAATATTTTAGTTATAGATAGTTCAAGACGATTACCGGTATTATGATCCACATAAACAAATTAGACTTAATTTTCTAAGCAAACTCTTTATTGTTAGTATGAGTATTATCAAGTGCTTCCTATTATATGATATACTGACGAATTCAAGTAAAACACATAACACTGCATCATTAAATTTTCAAGGTAGTGGTTACTAAATGATGTATCTTTTCGAAACATATAACATACACTTGAATTTTTTAAGGTTAGACAAATATCAAACATACTTTGAATATGCTATGTTATCTAAGTCTGTACGTAGTACAACAAAAGATCCCTTCTAGCATAATTCAAAATATATTTGAGAATATTAATTTAATTAAAGGTTTCAGTTCTGTACTTAGTACAACAAAGTTACCAGTAATTAAGTTAATACCCATATTGCTACTATTTGTCAATTCAAATTAATATGTATAATAACAGTGTATGGCAATACCATCATTCAACAATTAAGACTTAATGTCATACATCATAGAATAGTAACACAAAATAATAAACAAGTAGTTAATTAACTTCTTAAGGCTTAGAAAATTTCATATAATTTGCCTACCAGTACATCATATGATGAAGCCATCTAAAGATTTAATAAAAATAGACAAATTATAACTTGTGGATATAGGTGTATAATCAAATAAATATAAACACATACCTGATAGAACCGCTGTAGTTCTAAAGCAACTTTATTTGAACCTACTACCATAGCATACTTAGGACTTAAGCTTATTATTGTGAAGCTTATTCTCCTAATGTACTATCATTTCCCTTAGTTTTTGCAAATAAAAACTTAAATGAAGGCGATTCCCCTTAGGTAACAAGCAAATGAATGCCATACGCCTTTTTTTTTTTTTTTTTTTTTAAATGAACACAGAAATACTAACTATTACAAAAATACCCTTGGAAGACTAATCACTCTGGATTTCTCATTCCGTTTAGTTGAACCAACGTCTCAAATCTTGCTCTGTCGAACGCCTTTGTGTATAAGTCTGCTAAGTTATCCAATGATGGAACCTTAACTAACTTTATCAATTTCTTCTCAGCACAATCTCTAACAAAATGATGTCGAATATCAATATGCTTAGTTTTACTGTGCTTCACCGGATTATTGGTGATCGACATAGTAGATTCGTTATCAATCATCATAGGAGTATTGGTTATATTTAACCCGTAATCCCTCAGTTGCTGTTGAATCCAATGAACTTGTGAGCAACAGCTGCCAGCTGCAACATACTCAGCTTCACATGTAGAAATGGCTACCGAGGTTTGCTTCTTGCACTGCCAGGATACTAATCTACCTCCTAGGAATTGACATCCTCCGGTCGTAGATTTCCTATTCTGATTGCATCCTCCATAATCCGAATCAGTATAAGCTACGAGATCTAAGTCTCCATCAATCGGATACCAAAGACCCAGCTTAGGTTTCCCTTTGAGGTAACGAAAGATTCGTTTAACAGCTTGCATGTGTGACTCTTTCGGATTAGCCTGATATCTTGCGCATAAACAAACAGCAAACATTAAGTCAGGCCTAGAGGCTGTAAGATACATTAGTGATCCGATCATGGCTCTATAAAGAGTTGGATCCACATCACTATCACTCGATGTATCTGGACCTAGTCCATGATTGACTAGAATTGGAGTATTGTAGACCTTACTTTCATCCATCTTGAAGCGTTCTAATAGCTCATATGTATATTTAGATTGATGAATAAAGAACCCATCCTTCTTTTGATCAACTTGTAAACCTAAGAAGAAATTCAACTCTCCCATTGCAGACATTTCAAACCTTTTTCTCATGACTTTCTCAAATTCTTGACACATCTTTTCATCAGATGATCCAAAGATAATGTCATCAACATAAACTTGCACGAGAAGAAAATCTTTCTTTTTCCACTTCACAAACAGTGTACTATCAATCGATCCTCTTGTAAATCCATTCTCAAGTAGATACGTTGATAGTGTTCCATACCATGCCCTAGGTGCTTGATGTAATCCATATAGAGCCTTATTCAAACGATATACTCTATCTGGATATTCAGGATCAGCAAACCCTGGCGGCTGTGAAACATACACCAATTCTTCCACTTTGCCATACAAAAAGGCACTCTTAACATCCAACTGATACACTTTTATACCAAAATATGATGCGAATGCTAAGAATACTCTAATTGCTTCTAGCCTAGCAACTGGTGCAAACACTTCATTGTAATCTATACCTTCTTGTTGATTAAAACCTTGAACTACCAGACGAGCTTTATTGCGAGTAACGATTCCTTTATCATCTCTCTTGCACTTAAATACCCATCTAGTTCCAATTGGATATTCTCCCTTTGGTAGGTCAACCAACTCCCATACTTGTAATTTAGAGAACTGAGATAGTTCTTCTTCCATTGCTTCTACCCACGAACTTTCTTTTAAAGCCATTTGAACATTTTTAGGCTCAATTTGTGAGATAAAGCATGAATGAAGACATTGATTAGGAATCCCTGTCTCTTTCATTGCAGTATACAAGCTTTGGTATTCAGAATTCTCAGACGTACTGCAATGAAGCTCAATTACGAGCTAACCTCAATATTATAAACTACCTCCAAACGTCCTGTGACTTTATTAAAGACTCTCTTGTTTGGCGAATTGGGCATGTAACCTAGGAAAAATCCTTCGTCAGCCTTCTCACCAAATTTAGCTTGATGTCCAGTCTTTAATATGGTGCATGAAACTCCAAAGGGTTAAAACCCTTTTAAGTTAGGTTTCTTATTGTTCAAAAGCTCATAAAAAGTCTTGTTATGTCTCTTAACCGTAAGAACTCTATTAAGAACATAACATGCTGTATTCACTGCTTCTGCCCAAAAGATGACCGGAAGCTTTGAATCAGCAAGCATTGTTCTTGCAGCTTCAATCAACGTCCTATTTTTCCTTTCAGCAACACCATTCTATTGAGGTTCATAAGGTGCACTGAATTGATGTAATATCCCTTTGCTTAAGCAATAGATATTCAACGTTGAATTCTTGAATTCTGTTCCATTGTCACTACGAATACGCTTAACTCTCTTTTTATAGACATTCTCTACTAGATCAAAGAACTCAATTAGAATTCCAGGAGTCTCATCCTTTGATCCCAAAAAGAATACCCATGAGAATCTAGAATAATCATCTATGACAACCAAACAGTACCATTTGCCACCTATACTTCTCTTGCTTATAGGGCCGAAGAGATCCATATGTAGCAATTCAAATGGCGAAGAGATAGAGTTTTCAGTCTTAGGTCTGTGTGGTTTCTTGTGCTGCTTTCCTTTCATGCAAGGAACACACTTATCCTCAGACTCGAAACGTTTTTGTGGTACACCTAGAACCAAACCATTTTTGGTTATATAATTCATCTTTCTCCAGTTCAGGTGTGCCATTCTTCCTATGCCATAACAATGCGTCTGTTTCCGAAGCCTTGGATAATAAACATGTAGACACCATTGAAGAGTTAGGAACACCCATGTTGATAGCATAGATGTCCTTCTTCCTTGGTGCCCTCATCAATATCCATTCATCAGGAATTTTAAAACCTGGCTTCAGGACTAAGGCCTCCTTTTCATTAAAATAAACTGGGTGACCTTTATCATAGACTTGGAAAACACTCACTAGGTTGTGAGTAAGTTCTTCAACATAGTTCACATCCTCAAGAGTCAAAGTTCCATTTGAAACTTTTCCTTTTCCCGAAATTATTCCTCCTTTATCTCCTGCAAAATTTACTTTTTGCTTGAGACTATCCTTGAAGTCCTTCAGTAGACTTCTTTCTCTGGTCATGTGCCTTGAGCATCCACTGTCTACATACCACCAGTTGTCATTGTTCACAGCATGCTCCTGCACATAACACAAAATACGATCAGTTATCAAGAGGGACCCAAGCCATTACGGTCTTGGTTTGTCCCTTATCATCAACAAACTTATGCTCTTTAAAATAACCATCCTTCCCATCAGGAGCTTTGGTTACTTTCGAAGTAGCTTGAGTTTGTGGACGATCAGCCTTAAGAGGTGAATTTGAGGAGAACCTCTTAGGCACATAATTATGAGCTCTATTATGATAATTATAATTAAACTCATGTGATCGTGAAGTAGTACCACTCTCATAATGACTATGGCCTCTACTTGGAGTTCTAAACCTCGACGGAGTCACATCCCTATACTTATGGACAGAATTATCACCTTGAGTATATGGCCGTTTAGGTTTAGGTGGGGAGACACTATGCTTACCATCTCTTTTAAGAATGTTAACAGGTTTATTACCTAAGTTAGGTTTGGCATCTAACCCATCTACAGTCATACTAGAGTTGGTCTGTGTCTTTTCATCCATCACAAGCTTATGTGGTGTTTCAGGCTTTTTGTTAGGACAACACGAAGCCACGTGTCCCTTTTGATGACACTTGAAACATGACATCTGCTTGCGTGATTTACTCACTTTTGCTTTCTCATCCGGAGTCTTAGGCACTAAAGGTTTAAGCTGTTCCTTATCAACTTTATCATCAGTCTTAGCATCGTTAATCACTCCACCCGATACAAACTGTATTTTGGTGAACTGAGAAGCCTTGCTATTATCTAATGATACGTTCTTAATAACATCTTTCTGTGCCTCTGACTGTTCAGGTTTATCAGCTACTGAAATCTCAGGATTAACTTCAGTCATCTCAGAATCTTCAGGAATAGGAGTGTAATTGGCATTAAAAGGTGGGGATACATCATTGTAACCTAATCCAGTCTTGTCCTTTACACTACGTTGAGCATCTAACATTTTATCCATTTGAGATGTCCTATAATTCTCAAGTTTACGGTTTTGCTCAATTAACCTTAAGTTAAGGTTCACTTTCTCCTGATCCTTACTAGCAATCGTCTCATTTAAGTCTTTGATATTCATATAGAGACCATCTATGACAACAGATTTTTCACTTATGGTATCTCTAAGTTTTGTTCTATCCGAAGCATCAGACTTAATTTTATCTTTTAAGACCTGTTTATCATCACTTAATCTACGAATATCCATAATAGCTTGATCAAGTTCAGATCTAATAGTCTTATAGGATTCCTTATCCATATTTAATTGTGATGATAAATTGCTATTTGACACAGTTAAGACACTATTCTGAGATTGTAAATCAGTAACTAAGTAACAAACATCAGCAAGATTAAGAATATCTAAACATACCTTCTTCTTGTCAGTTTGTAATTCAGCCATGCGTGCCACAAATTCCTCAGGACTCATATCTGGAGCTGAATCCATATATAGCACGTCATCATCACTTGCCTTCACTTCAGACTTAGGCACCTCTACTCTTTGTTCCATATCAGTGGGCATGTAGGAAACTGATCCAGCAGTTGTTTCTTCGATCTCGGCCATCAAAGCTTCATCAGAATGAGCTTGCCAATCATAAGAGCCATCCAACTGCTTTACTACTAAGGCTTTGGAAGCAAGAGTACTTCCCGAACCTTATTTTCCTAGTGCTTCTACTTTAGGTCTTTGGCATTCTCTAGCAAAATGACCAATACCCTGACAGTTAAAGCATCTGACCTTGGTTTTGTCAAACCCTGATCTATTGCCCAACACCTTTCTACCAGTTCTCTTGAGGAAATTCTTCACCTTTCTAGATATCAACGCTAGTTGATCTTGAAGCTCCAGTTCATCAAGATAATCAGTATCGATCTGTTCATAATCCTCATCAAACAGAATAGGATCATTGATCTTTCCCTCTATGTAGTTCTCATATGATGCCACAAAGGAAGCAAGAACAGACAGTTGCAGTTCAGCAGATTTCACACTCATCGGCATCTTCTGATGCTCTTGAGGTGACTTCTCAGAATTCTTTCCCTTTGTCTCATCACCAGAGGAGGAAATAAAGCACAGATCTTCAGTGATCAGTTCTCCATTTTCACTAGTATCACCAACTAACAGTGCAGTGGTCGAACTAGATGACGCAGTCGAAAGACTTGACTTTCCATGATACAACCCAGGGTTCTGAACCTGATCAGAATCACTATCTCTTGACTTCTTGGAGAAATCATAACCTTTCAGCTTGTCAATGACTTGCTCTAAGGTCATAGTAGAATACCTAGTTTCATTATCCTTAATCATAACGCCATACATTTCCCATTTAGAAGGCAAACCCTCAAGAAACTTGTCGGTTTTAGATACTTCTTCTTCAACAATCTCATGGTATTCTAATTCACTTAGTAGATGGTAGAAACGCGTGACATAGGCATCAAGATCTTCTCCTTTTAAAGCTTTAAACATAGTAAACTGCTTTTTAAGAAGACTCCTCTTGCCAGCTCTCACCTGTGGACTTCCTTCACCTCTTTTCTCTAGAGCTTCCCAGAGCGTTCTAGCAGTATGAAAGGATTTCAGTTGATGAGCAATCTCTTTAGGAAGACACATCTTTATGCAAGAATGTGATTTATTTTCATTTCTGTAAGCTTCCTTCTCTTGATCACTCATGTTCGCATAGGTAAGAACCACAGTAGCATTTTGAACAGTTTGAGTAGGTGGGGTGTATCCACTCTTGATACACATCCAGATTGACAGGTCATGGAATCTACAGTAAGATTCAAATCTGTCCTTCCAATTGTAGTAATCCTCGATTCTTAACAACTTAGGTGGAACGTTTGACTTTCCCACCTCGTGGTCCATTTCGATCATTCTACTTAAGTCAGACATCTTAAAACGTAAAATTAAACTGTTTCAGCGAATTCAGAAAACTCGACTCGCAAGACTCAGCTCAACTGGCAATCTCAGCTCGACTCGCAGAATTCGTCGATTCGCAAGCCTCAGTTCGGATTGCTAAAAGATGTCGATTCGCAAGTGATGTCGATTCGCGATGGATCTCGGTTCGACTCGCAAGCCTCAGTTCGACTCGCTAGTTCAACTCGGTTCGCAGGCGACGCTGGAACCCTAATCTCGACTCGCGAAACGGCTGTTAAACCCGAAAACGAATTTTTAAGGTATTTTTACGACTGAAACTTAAAATTTCGGTTGTAAACAAACCCTAAAATGTCCAGAGAATGATTTTGATCGTTAGTATTGCAAAAACGCACGTAAAAATGATCCGAATCAAAAACGCAATAACACTAAAACTTATGAACACACTGGTATTTAGCCCGAAAGCTCTGATACCAGATGTAAGTCCCCTAGTTTTAGGATCGATAACTTCATTATCTGTAGTATTAAGGTGCGGAATCCCTCAATACGGTGTTATCTTACTTACAACGAATATGTTCGTATTGCGTTTAATAAGACTTAGCTTTAAACAATGAATCGTCAAAGCCTAGCCTTTAGGTTTAGTTTTCTCTGGATTTGTTGAGTTCGCAGAATCGCAAAAGTATCAAAAAGTTAAAAGTGTTAATGATTTTCAAGAGAAAATCGTTTAAATAATCTGTTCTGGCTCGGCTCGCATGGGCCGGCGAGTTCAGCCCAACTCGCAGCCCAAGTCCATTAACTCGGCTCGCCAGACTCAATCTACGCGAGTTCAGATCTCATCTCACAGCTCAACTCGCTGCGACTTGAGATCTCGACTCGCTACGCATCAAACGTCTATATATTTATTTCGTATTTAACATTCGTCCAACTTAACAAAACAATATGTTTAACGAATATCACTAACAAAACAAATATTAGTTTACAAATCCAAACCAATATACAAACACAATAATAATTACACTAGTCCTATTTCAAGCTAGATCTGTTGTCACAATCTATGTCCCAACAACCTTAGGGCAATGTCACATACATATGCCGAAATGACGAATTACATAACACCCTAAGTTCAATAGTGGCGTGTGTGATACCGCAATTACTGCCGTATATCGTACATTTGACTATTAACCTTAGGGCAATGTCACATACATATGCCGAAATTACGAATTACATAACACCCGGCCGTAAGTTCAATAGTGGCGTGTGTGATACCGCAATTACTACCGTATATTGTACATTTGACTATTAACCTTAGGACAAAGTCACATACGTATGTCGAAACTACGAATTACATAACACCCTAAGTTCAATAGTGGCGTGTGTGATACCGCAACTGCCGTATATCGTACATTTGACTATTAACCTTAGGGCAATGTCACATACATATGCCGAAATGACGAATTACATAGCACCCTAAGTTCAATAGTGGCATGTGTGATACCACAATTACTGCCGTATATCGTACGTTTGACTATTAACCTTAGGGCAATGTCACATACATATGCCGAAATGACGAATTACATAACACCCTAAGTTCAATAGTCGCGTGTGTGATACCGCAATTACTACCGTATATCGTACATTTGACTATTAAGTTTAGGACAATGTCACATACGTATACCGAAATGATGAATTACATAACACCCTAAGTTCAATAGTGGCATGTGTGATACCGCAACTGCCGTATATCGTACATTTGACTATTAACCTTAGGGCAATGTCACATACATATGCCGAAATGACGAATTACATAACACCCTAAGTTCAATAGTGGCGTGTGTGATACCGCAACTGCCGTATATCGTACATTTGACTATTAACCTTAGGGCAATGTCACATACATATGCCGAAATGACGAATTACATAACACCCTAAGTTCAATAGTGGCGTGTGTGATACCGCAACTACCGTATATCGTACATTTGACTATTAACCTTAGGGAAATGTCACATACATATGCCGAAATGACGAATTACATATAATTTGCATATAATATTTAACAAATGGTTTTTTGTTCATTCTGCTTTGATTAATTTATTTATTATTAGTTGAGGTTACATTTATATAATAATTTATTTACCTATACCCACCAAACAAGATACATATAGCTACTTAAAAGAACCATTAAACACACCATTGAATGAAACTTAGTTCATAACAAGAACAAGTATAACTACACACAACATCACTACAACACCAATTAAAAGTACAAACACTTGGTCAAACATCTTCAATTTTGACTTCATGAGAGTCAACTCTTCAACCATCTTCATCAACACCATCTTTGAGTCTGAATCTTCTTCCGTTTCATTCCTGATGGACTTGTTTTTGCATTCCATTCTTAATTGATACATCAGCTTCCTGTAATACTCTGGAAGCTCCGAATCAAGAAAGCGATATCTTGTGCAAAAACTGGTTTTAACCTAAATCACAACAAAATAACAAAATTAAAGCATTTTTTAGTCAATATTTAACCTAACAGCATCATCAATTGCAGATACCAACAACAATTAAAAAATAAGGTTAAAACTAACATCTGAGCATTTTACGAATCTGCGTGCCGGGTTGATCTCAGTCCATGATGTGCGAACATACATCTTGGCTCCGTAATGACAGTAATAAAATTGTGGTTCCAAAACTTGATTTTGAGAAGATGATGATGACGCCATGTTACAGGGAGAAAAATGAGCGGGAATAAAATGAGGATGGTAATGGAGGGAAATAGCAACTGTACGATGTAAAGGAATGGGGAAGAAAGGGGAATAAAAAAGGTGGGTAGGAAAGGAAATTACCTAAATACCCTCATGTGTGATACCGGTAGTGCCATATATCATACATTTCACTATTAAACTTAGGCTAAAGTCACATAAAGACGTAAATCTGTTAAAGACGTAGAATCTGTTCAATCAAATTCATTTGGTTTAGTACGACGAATCTGTTAAAGATGTAAAAAATGAAACGATAAAACTTTTTATCGAAAAAGTTAATAGACAACAAGGGCTTTAAACTTTCATAAAAATTTTAATTTAGTGAAGGATAAAAAATTGTACGTAAATCAACCATAACTATACGCAATGTGTTCAAGAATTACCAAAGTTTATAAAATGAGTTTAATGATAACTAAACCTTATAAAAGTGTTCAAAATGATGAATCCTTATGGTTAATCGAATTCGGTTTCCGTATAGTGCCATATAATCATATATCATTAATTACATTAACAGTGGCTACGCCATGCTTTCCACTAACAGTGGCTACAATATACTTATCACAATATTCACCAAGTATATATCTAACAGTGGCTATCATACAATTACACTATCAATTTGGAATTGCATTAAGTTTCTTCATTCAGCCTCAGATTCTTTAGAAGATTTGGACCCTTTCTTGCTTGATTCTACCCTCTTGTTGTACTGATTCATGATTTTATAGATTATATCCTTTCCTTTATCAGTTTTGATAGATACAAGTAACTTTCTTTCAATTAGCTGTTTCAACAGTGATTGGCTCATAACATAATCTCTTTCTTCCAACATATAGATGTATTTACCATTCCTCAGTCGTATGCAATAAACTCCTGCTCTAGCAAAATGTTTGCAATCATTAACAGCTTCAAAACCCAAAAATAGTTCACCATACTGTTCTGGTTCAAACATCATTCTTAACCATTCCCATACGTGTCTTTCAATATGAATATTCACAAGCTTCATATCCTTTTCCATTCCAACTCTATACATATCATACACATCCATTTTCTTTACTTTTCTCAAAATATCACCCATAGACTTATGAAAACTCACATCTCCATTTCTTCTTTTAATTCTGAGTTCATAAGACACAGTGTTTGACTCTATGAACATTCCTTGCCATTCAACAATATCTGAGAGATCTTCATCATTAAGATTTGTATTTTCATTCCTATCTCTCTTTTCAACCATCATCTCTTCTAAGATTTCATCATCTCTATCCAAATCATATATCTGATCATCAGAGTCTTGAATCATTTGAAATGACCTTCTATGACTTGCAACTTTTAATCTCAACTCTTCAGCCTTTTGGGCTTCGATTTTCTTTTGTTCAAGCTCCTCCTCAATCTGTTGATACCTTAATTTCAGCCTTCTCTGTATCTCTTCATCCTCTTTCCTTTTCTTTTCAATTCTTTCTCTTGCCTCAGGATTAACAATTGGATTGTTATCCCACAATTCCTGCAATTGCTCTAATGTCAATCTCCTCAACTGAAATGACGAATATCTATCTCCTCTTAACTTGCAAACCAATTGATTTTTCAATTCACCTCTTGTTGGTTTCTTAGCTTTCCTCTTAGCTTCTTTCTTTTCATCATCCTTCTTTCTGATCCTATCAAATGCAACTTGCAGAGGGTTACCCTTGGTCTTTTCAACATAAGCATCATATATAATGTCATCCTCTACTTTCAAACCCTTTGACTTCATTTCTGCATACACTCTGCTAGCTTCTCTGCTCATCTTCACAATTCTTCCAAATGGTAGCAAAACATCTACTGCATCATCTTTTAGTTGTTGAATCTCTCTTTGATTGATCAGATTCAGATGCAGATGTCTGTACAGGTACTGACCTCTGAATAGGTGGCTTGGAATCAGGTTTAGGCACACTACTAGGTTCATTGATTTTAAATGGTACTTCAGGTTTCCTGGCAGTGGTTGATTTTGTAGCAGTGGGTGGTTGTGGTATATCAACAGTGGGTTAATTTATAACAGTAGGTTGAAGTTCTGGTTCTTTGGTAGCAGGGGCTTGAGGTTCTGTTGGAACAGTGGTAGTGGGTGTTGTAGCAGTGGTATGTTCAGTTGGTATAACAGTGGTAGGTTTACTACTAGCTGTACTTTGAATACAACTGGCAGTGGCTGGTGTTGATTTTGCAGTAGCAGTGGGAGTGGCTCTTGAACTAGCAGTGGGACTACATGACTTAGCCCTTTTAAGTTCTTCAATTCTACTAGCTTTAGCACTTGCATATGGTATTGATTTCTTTCTTCCCATTGTCATCTTAGGCTCTGTTCTAACCTTTGACTCCCCCTCAGCCTCTGCATCATCTCCATCACCTTCCACCTTCTCAGTTTCAACACTACCTTCATCTACATTCTTTGGTTGATCAATATTTTCAACACTTTCAACATCCTTAGGCTGCACATCATCCATATTGACCTCAGGTGCCTTTGCAGTCTCCTCAGCAATATCATCATTCTGCACCACTTTTTCATCATTGCTTGCATCATTTCTACCTTCATCATCATCATTATTCTCCCCCTTATTGAAAGTGATCTTAACCAGCAAAGCTTCAAGTACAGCAAGCATGTCTTTGAGATCCTCAATCACTTTTTGTTGCTCATCAATCTTAGCAGCCTGCTCTGCTATTTTCTCATCTTGAGCCCGATTGATCTGTTTCTCCTTCTTTAATTTCTCCCAAATTTTATCCACAGCTTCTGTCAGTAGTACATTCGTCAATTCAATGGTAGGTCTAGCCTCATCATCATTAGAGTGTGACCTCCTAGATGAATCATTGGCAACAGTATCATCTGCCTCATGCCTAGCATGATCAACAAATGTCCCTTCGTTATTGGTACTGGGACCTTCACCTGCTTCATAACCCATAGGCTCAGCATTAGAAGTTGCCTCTGGTTGGGTCTTATTGATGTTACCACTGCCCTCCTCTGTCAGTTGTACATTCGTCAGTGGACTAGAAGGAGTAGTGGCAGCCCTTCCAGAATGATCACCCAACTCCTTTGTGATCACCTGCTGTGTTGGTACATTTGACTGAGACAAATGAGCAGTAGGAGCCTCACTTGCCTGTTTAACTTTCTTTTTCTTAGGCTTAGATGTGGTAGGCTGTTTGGTCCCTTGTTTTCTCTTTTTACCCCCACTTGGTGTGTGTTCAGGCACAACTGGTTCTGCTGGCCTGTTACCAAGTGGTTCAGATGTAGTTGGTGGTACTACATCTGTGGTGGAAGGAGCAGGAAGCATTGTTGGAAACAATGCTGTTTCCTTCCTTGAGAACTTCTTATTGGTATTTTTACTCATCTCTGTGAATGTTCTAGCAGAGAGAGTACCAACACCAATGATAACTTTTTGTGCAACCAAATCAGTAATTTGTTTGTTTAAAACAAGTTGCACAAATCTTGGATACATTATAAAAAGATCCTTTTTACCCTTTGTGATGTTTCTGATCATGCCATCAAGTATGTATTTGGAAAAATTATATTTCTGACCCTTAGCCAAACACACAAGAAAATAGGCTAATTGTGTTCCAAATTCATTGTAAGAAGTTCTCTTAGATGACAAGCAATGAAGAATTGTATGAATTAAAAATTTCCATTGTGGGCTAAAGTGTGATTTAAAAAATGTAAAACGTGTATAATCACCCTCATACCCCACTAATATTAAATTATCAAACAATTCTGTGTCATCTAAGGAAGTTATACCTGTGGCATCATCAAGTAAAAGAACATATCGTAAAATTTCCTCAGTAACCACCACTTTGGTTTCTTGAACCTTTGAAACCACTTGATTTACACCAGCAACCACTTCTAACCGTGAATTCTTCCAGAATTCATTCAGATGACCCCTTGACACCCTCGGAGATACTGTAAGCGCATGATAAACATAACTAGCACGAAGAAAATCAACTATTTGAGTGAAATTCTGTGCAGATGGGGGTTTCATTAGAAAAGCGATCATATTGCGTTCTTCATGAACCCTAAGGGTCAAATCAGATGAAGAAGAAGAAGCCATGATCGTCAAATTAATTGTAGAAGAAGAGGCGGTTGTATTTTGAATTGTAGTTGCAGTGGTTAGATGAAAGCGTAATGAAAAATTGAAGTGTTTTAAGGTTATATACTGTTAGCAGTGCCAATCCCTAGAAAATAGAACTAACAGTGGCACTGTCCAGAATAACTGACAGTGGGAAGGTATGTAAAATACCTAACAGTGGCACTCTTCAACTCAGATTCCCTAATTGCATTTATGAGATCCGAATTAATTCCCCTAATTGAATTAATCAAGGAACTTCCTAATATATTTCATACCCTAATCAATTACAGTACATAACACGCCGACACACCTAATTGGAATTTTCAAACCCTAAGTAATGGACAAGTCTTGGATGGGAACAAACAGGCTGGGCAGAATTTATAGAGATGGAGTACAAGGATTTATTGATTATGCAGTATACAACTTGAAGAAGATGAGTAACATCGACCCACAGGGTAATAATCCACATCTTCTAATCCCATGTCCATGTACCAAATGTTTAAACCATGTAGTTCGTAAAACGGAGGAAGTGCATTTCCATTTATTCAGCAATGGCATTGATCAAAACTACACACAATGGACTTATCATGGAGAGAAGGATGAGCCAATTGTTACAACAGAATATGGTGACAACCATATGGATTTTGATGCAGAACTCCCAACTCATGCGAGTGAAACAGTGGAAATGGTTAATGCTACAAAAGATAATTTTGATGATGAGGATCCGGATGACCATGCCAAGCTTCTAGAACTGCTATCAGATGCAGAGAAGCCACTTTACAGTGGGTGTCCTGACTTCACAAAGTTGTCAGCCATAGTTCACCTACTCAACTTAAAGAGTAAGTATGGCTGTTCTGATCAATTCTTTACTGAACTGCTAGGATTGTTAAAAAAGATGCTACCTGATGGTAATGAATTGCCGGAAAACACTTATCAGGCAAAGAAAATTTTGAAATTGCTGGGATCAGGATACAAAAAGATAGATGTATGTATCAACAATTGCCTTCTTTACTGGAAAGAGGACAAGGAATTGACCGTGTGTCGTACCTGTGGGACATCAAGATGGAAGGTGGATAAGAAGGCAAAAAAAGTGTATGAGAAGACTCCAGCAAACGTAATGTGGTACATTCCAATAATACCAAGGATACAACGTCTCTTTAAGATAACAAGTATTTCTGAAGAATTAAGATGGCACGCGACAAGGAGGAAAACAGATGGTGTGTTACGTCACCCGGCAGATTCACAGGCATGGCGAACCATAGATAACGAATTCCCCGAAATTGCAAATGATCCAAGGAATCTAAGGCTAGGAATATCTGTTGACGGTGTTGATGTCAACATAGGAAATAGGCATCACAGTGTGTGGCCAGTTTTATCTGTCATCTACAACCTTCCTCCATGGTTGTGTATGAAAAGAAAGTTTATCATGCTATCTGTACTGATATCGGGATACCCGGGAAATGATATCGATGTTTTTTTAGAACCGTTGGTTGATGATCTGCAACTCTTATTCGAGACAGGGGTCGATACATATGATGCTTCCACAAAGCAAATATTTAATCTACGTGCGGTGGTGTTATGGACAATAAATGATTACCCTGCACTTGGTACTTTATGTGGCTGCCCAACCAGTGGATACAAAGGTTGTGTGGTATGTGGGAAAGATACATATTGTATTAGACTTCCTGCGTCATCCAAGCAGAGCTATGTAGGTCATAGAAGATATCTACCATATAACCATGCGTTCAGAAAGCAAAAGAAGGCGTTTAATGGAAATCAAGAATTTGGCACGGCTCCAATTCCAATGACCGGTGAACAAATATACAACGAGGTAAAACATATTGAAAATAAGTGGGGACGCGTAAAACAAGCAAACCAAGAAGATGCCAGAGGCAGAGGTGGGAAGATCCAAAAGGAGAAGTGGAAAAGATCGGGAAAAGAATATGGTACTTCAAGCAAATCAAATGAACAGAATGGTGCGTATTGAAAGAAATTCAACATTTGGTATCGAAAGCTAAAGTATTGGAGGCACAATGAAGTTCAACATTGTATCGATTTCATGCATATAGAAAAGAATGTTGGTGAGAGTCTAGTCGGGACTTTGCTAAATGTGCCGGGAAAGACGAAAGATGGAGAGAATGCTCGATTGGATCTTAAAGAGTTGGGAATAGACAAACCAGAGTTGTTTGTTAGGAAATACGACTAAGAAATAACAGTAATACCACCAGCAGGTTACACGTTAACGAATGCCGAAAAGGACATCTTTGGTCAGACGTTATACAACATGAGGGTACCGCAAGGATATTGTTCTAATTTCTCTAGTTTAGTCAGCCTCACAGATAGGAAGCTCATCGGCCTTAAATCACATGACTATCACATGCTAATGCAGGAGTTTTTGCCCATTGCAATATGTTCGATAATGGACGAACCCACACGCAAGGCTATTATCAGGTTTTGCTTTTTCTTTAAATCTATATGTAGCAAAGAGATCATATTAGAGGAACTAGATAAGATGCAAGAAGAACTTTGTGTCACACTGTGCCTACTCGAAAAGTTCTTTCCCCCCTCTTTTTTTGATATTATGGTCCATTTGACTGTGCACCTAATTAGGGAGGTAAAATTATGTGGTCCTGTATGCTTTCGGTGGATGTATCCCTTCGAACAATGTATGAAGGTTATTAAGGGACATGTGCGAAACAGAAATAGACCAGAGGGATGCATTGCTGAGGAGACTATTGCAGAAGAAACAATAGAGTTTTTCGGAGAATATCAAAAATCCATGAAAACTATTGGTATCCCAAATGATACACATGAAACTGATGAAAACGAGGACGGAAAGCCACTGTCGGCTGGCAAATCAAGTGAAGTTTCTGCAGAACTCTTTCAGAAAGCACATTTGTATGTAATACTGAATACAGATGAGATTGTACCGTATATCGAGTAAGTATTAATTACTAACACATGTCTAGCTATTTCGTTACTTTAGTTAATGTTCTATCAAATATAATAACAAAATACCTTGTTTCAGGCGACACAAGGAGGTTTTGGTAACACAAAACCCGGGTAAACGAAAAGCATGGCTGCAGAATGAGCACGTTAAATCTTTTGATAAGTGGTTACGCGAAGAGGTAATTGTTATTTAATCGTATATTATTTACTCCATACAATTATATTGTCCAGTTTTTACCAGTTGGAGATCGTCTTAATTAACTGTAGTTTCATTAACCAAAGTTACTACTATTAAGCCTGTTAGTACTGTCAGAGTTGAAGAATAAAGTCAAACTAAAAGCTGGACAATTGTTTTTTTCTATCACTATTTGTGTTTTGTTAATTCGTTCAATTTCAAGCTCACATATATATATATATACTTGTAATGAGATTCTGCAGGTTGAGAGAGAGTTAGCGATCTCCAAAGACAGTGTATCCGAAACCGTAAGGTGGATCTCATATGGACCACGAGCCAGCGTAGTGAAATACACTGCATATAACATCAATGGTTATACATTTCGTACTAAATGTAGTGATGGCAGAGTTTACCAAAACAGTGAGGTTAGTGTTGAGACAGAAGATATTCACATATCCAAAGAAGTTGCAACCACTAGACGCACATTTTATTATGGGGTTTTTCAAGAGATATGGGTACTGGATTACCGCTTCAGGCAACTTCCTCTTTTCAAATGTGATTGGGTTAACGTAAAGATGGCGCGGTCCAACGCGATACTAATCTTGGTTATACATTGGTTGACCTGAATAATGTAGGCCACAAGGTTGATCCATTCGTGTTAGCCTCACAAGCACGACAAGTGTTTTATGTGAAAGACCAGCTAACTAGGAATTTATTTATTGTCCTGAAAGCACCTCCCAAGAATTACAGAGATACATATGATGAAATCAATGAGGAATTTAGCACGGTCATTCACCCGCACAATGATAACATATTGCCACGTGTGGATAAACGTGACTTTGGTAATGAATCACGAGATGATTACTTTCGAATCAACTAGAGTTTGGGTATTGTTATGCCAAAGTCCAAGTGATCAACATATATGTAATGCTGGAACACTAGCTATATTAATTTTAGTACAGTAACCTTGTAAATTACCTTTTGAATATTTTATGGAATGATTACTTGTATCTTAATTTCTATGACTTCCATTTTTTTTAGTACATGCATTAACTTTGTAAATTACAACATAAATACTTACGGATAAATGTCATATATAACATCAATTTTATGTAACCAATAACTAATCACGGGCATATTACAATAACCATTTAATTTGACCATACCACTAAGTCTGTTTGCATACATTAAACCTTTTGGTCAAAATGACATTTATATTAAAAAACATTCCGAGAGTGGGGTTCGAACTTGGGTCCCAGCCAATACACCTACAAAGAAACACGTTAACTAATGCAGCTAAATGTTATATCTGTTAGAATTCCAATGCTTTTTAATATAACAATATACGTTAGATTTAGCCACATAAACAGCATTGAATGTGACTAATATCAAATTTAATGATAATCGTTTTTGCCCATTTTAGCTTTAAAAAATAGTCACAAGAATATTTAACAACGTGACTGTTGTGAATACATTGGTCACATATAATCACCCAAAATGTGGCCATAAACATCCTATTGGATACACATTTGTGATATGGTGTGGCTATTACCAAGCCATATAGTCACATGATCGGGCTAGAAATTAGGGTGACTATACACATTACTTTTTGCCATTCTAAGTTTCTAACACACACTAAACTTTAGACACACATAATAACTTGTGTGACCATATGTACCTGACTTTGGCTACATTTAAATCATGTGTGACAAAATCGACTCTATACTTTAGTCACATAAACAATTCCTCCATGTGACCAATAGGGTCTCATGATTTAGCCACACAAACAACACTGAATGTGACTAATATAATATTTAATGATAATCGTTTTTGCCCATTTTCGCTTTAAAAAATAGTCACAAGAATATTTAACAACGTGACTGTTGTGAATACATTGGTCACATATAATCACCCAAAATGTGGCCATAAACATCCTTTTGGATACACATTTGTAATATGGTGTGGCTATTACCATGCCATATAGTCACATGATCGGGCTAGAAATTAGGGTGATTATACACATTACGTTTTGCCATTCTAAGTTTGTAACACACACTAAACTTTAGACACACATAATAACTTATGAGACCATATGTACCTGGCTTCGGCTACACTTAAATCATGTGTGACAAAATCGACTCTATGCTATAGTCACACAAACCATTACTCCATGTGACCAATAAGGTCTCATGATATAGCCACACAAACAGCACTCAATGTGACTAATATCAAATTTAATGATAATCGTCTTTGTCCATTTTCGCTTTAAAAAATAGTCACATGAATATTTAAAAACGTGACTGTTGTGAATATATTGGTCACATATAATCACCTAACATGTGGCCATAAACATCCTTTCGATACACATTTGTGATATGGTGTGGCTATTCTAATGCGATATAGTCACATGATCGGGCTAGAAATTAGTGTGACTAAACACATTACCTTTTGCCATTCTAACAGACACTAAACATATGGTCACATAATAACTTACGTGACCATATGTACCTGGCTTTGGCTACACTTTAATCATGTTTGACAAAATCGACTCTATGCTTTAGTCACATAAACAATTACTCCATGTGACCATATAGTGGCGTTTGGTCACAGTGTTCAAGTGTGTGACAAGATTTGTCACGCATTCCAACTTCATGTGTGACTAAATGAAATGCAAAAAAATTGCAGTTCCCTTTAGCCACATAAATGTTCGAAGGTGTGGCAAATACGTTTCAGAATGGTCACACGATTGGAGTTCATGTGTGGCTAAATAATAACGTCCAGTTTTTTTTGTCCCTTTGGTCACATAAATATTGGAATGTGTGACCGTTTCAAATAGACCATGTGTGACGAAAGCCCAAATTTATACTAGTGGGAACAACCTGAAGATGAGTTTGTGCATACACCTCCTACACCACCAACAGAGCCTGACATGAATGAATCAATGAATGAACCAGTGAATGAACCAGTGGAAAATGAGAGGAATGAACCAGAGCCTGATGATAAGGTATCTGAACATACTGAAGTTATTGGTTCAATTGATCAGACTGCAGAGGTTAATTTGGGTGAGAGGACTGAGGAGCTAAAGTTTGATGATGATGATGATGGTGATGAGGTTAATAAACCTAAGGTAGCAGTGGAAAAGGAGAAGACTGGTGCTCAATAACAGTTTGAAAAGACTTATGTAAGTAGAAAAAAGAGCATTCCAGTTAAAACTGCTAAGATGACAGGAACAGGAAAGAAGGTTGAAACACCAAAGAAACAATCTACACAACCATCTTTGCTTGGATTTACAATCAGAGAACCTGCTGCAGCTTCTGTTCATCAAAAGAAAGAATTGCCAAAGATTGATCCCAAAGACAAGGGCAAGGGAAAGCTGGTTGAAGAACCAAAGAAGAAAAAGTTAAAACCAGTGCCAGCTGCTGTAACTGCTCATGATACTGAATATGCACAAAGATTAAATGCTGAGCTCAATGCAGAAGATTTGATTGATGTTGAGATTGAGCCGGGTAAGTTTGTTAAAATGACAAAGGAACAGGTGGCAGAATGGGATGAGTACTTGTTGAGAGAGCAAAAGAAAGATGATATTGAATATTTGGTTGATCAAATCAAGAAGAAGAAAGCAGAAGAGGCTAGAAGAAAAAGGGCAGCTAAACCACCTACTAAAGCTCAGATGAAGAAGAGTTTGATTGCAAAGTTAAAAGGTGAGTATATTCCTCTGAATGCTTTGAAACAAATGAGTTTGGAAAGATTGCAGAGTTTGTGGGATAAGGATGATATGAATCCTGAAGTTATTGAGAGGAAAGAAAAAGAAAAGAAAGAAGCTGAAAAAGAAAAGAAAAAGGATGAAAGAGAAAAGAAATTAAAAGAAAAGGAAGAAAAGGAAAAGAAAGAAAAGGAAGAAGCTGAGAAAAGAAAGAAAGAAGAAAAAGAAAGAAAGAAAAGAGAATTGGATGAAATTCCTGATAGAGAAAGGAATGTTGATGAGTTGAAAGAATTTATTCTGTTACAACCAGTGGAGTCAGAGGTAATTAATGTTGATCTTCCTGGTATTATTGATTGGTCCATTGAACAGTTTGTTAATCCTGTTAAGATTCACAAGATTAAAATTGAAAGAGCAGATGGAAATGTATCTTGGTGGAGATCTTTAAGAGATTTGATAAAGAGAATCAGTAGAGCTGACTTGGTCAGGATGTATGAAATTGGAATGGAGAAGGATTTGGATTCTAAAAAATTTGATAATCTGGTTGAGAAGGTTACATGGCATTGGATTAAAGCTATGTTTGAACCAGATGAGTTTCCTTTTCAATTCAGCACATTCAGCAAAGTAAAATATTGGATTTATCATGCAAAACCAGGAGTACATCAGATTGTTATGGATGATGCAGTGTTTATGTGGATGTTGACAGATAGATTTTATGATATAAATCTGAGATTTTTGATGAGCATGAGAGATGCAAGATTACAAGCTGCTGTTTTAGATGATGTAGCTCAGAATTTGGTTTATATGGTGCTGAATCAGATTTACAAGAAGGAGGAGATAGAGAGAAGGAAGAGAAGAAAAGATTGACAGTTTTGAAAGAATTTTGTAAAGCTCATAATGGAGGATTAGAAGAAACTTAATGTTGTGGAGGACAGATTAAGTTTAGGGGGAGATTGTTGGGTCAAAACTGCTTTTGGGTTGAAGTTGTTATTGGTGAGAAGATGAAGAATACAAGTGTTTATAACTGTTTGTGTTAAATATTAAAGCTGTTTTCACAAAGCTACAACTGATAGAAGAAATATGAAGAGAATACAAGTTGTTACAACTGATTGACGGTCAATTTCAACTGATAGTTATGTGTGTGTAAGTAGTTGAAACTGCTTATGTGTCTGTAACTGTTAGTTATATATGTAGCATTTAACACTGATTATATATTTGTACTTAGTCTTATATTACAATTGAAGCAGTTACCACTGAATATATAATAGTCACAACTGTTTACTTCAGAATGGTAGTTACAACTGTTTATGATTTTGTGATAAGTATGAGTCGGTTATGGAAGTTATTTTATTCCATATTCGTAGAGGATTGTATAGGACTCTATGTGTTATAAATAGAGATCCTTTAGACCTAGATAGGTTAAGATTTTGCGCAGCTTCAAGGTTTTCTGTAACCCTAATACATTAAGTGTATTCGTCTTATATCATTAATAAGATTGAAGCTTTTGGTATAATATTGTGTTCATAATATTAGTTTATATTCGTTGATCTTCTTAATATTATTTAGTGTGATTCCGTAACTTCTCAATAATACATTCAAGGCTTATTACATACGATTGTTTATTAAGTTAAACAGGGACTAACAACTAATACTTGGAATACAAGCTTAATTATCACTTGAATTATTGATATTATGCCAAGAAGGTGAAAACACGGATACATGAGAAAAATCACTAAAAATGGACGGAAAACGAAGATTCCACGCACAGTTGAAGATTCAAGACAACAGAACAATATTTAGAGACAAAGTACCCATCACTAAGATCTCTCTTATCCAAGATGATCGTTTTCAAAATACGAATCCAACAGAAGAAGAATCGGCAAAAACGGATGAAGAATGAAGATTCTACGTACGCTGAAAGATTCAAATGATTCGTACGACACATCTAAAGTTCAGAGACATATTCTTGGGATTTCTTTTCATCAGAGTTTTCGTTTTTGAAAAACGAATCCAACAAAAAAAGAATCGACGCAAACTGACGCATAACGAAGAAAACACGCACGAATCAAGAAACGAAGCAAAAGACGGCGAACCGGGGCAGTGGCCTGGCCACAGCCGCCGGCCACCAGCACTCAGCCGCCGGCCTGCTGGCTGGCACTACCGGTTTGCTGCCCATTGTCCATCCATCGCTCTTTGGTCCTTGACCTTAATCGCATGGTACACGTGCTATACCTTTACGCAACTTTAGGGTACACGTGCTATACCTTTGTGCGCTTTAGGGTACATGTGCTATGACTTTCCCACCTTTTGCTAGTGTGCACCATGAGTTGCTAACGTGAGCTGAAATTCACCTATAAATAGGAGCCTCATGGTTTCATTTCAACGCACACTCATTTCTCACTCTTGGAAGCATAATTTCCACTTTCTCACTCTAGAAATTCTCTTGTATTTTATAGTCTTTCTCATTCTAGGAATATTGTAATTAATCTACGGATTAATATAGAAGCTAGGACGAACGCTAGGGAATTGGAGATTCATCTTTGTACGTGCGAAAGAGTTGTCAATTATAATAATACGCTGCTACGCATTTATTTCCAGGTGATATCTAAGCTCTTATCATACTTGTCTTATTTCATATTTTGAATATGTATTATTGCCTGGTATGTGATTTGTCTGTTGCCATGAATTGCGAGTAGTTTATTATTGTGATTGTTGATGATGTAGATAATTATAAGTAGGGATGACATTATATAATTAATTTACGACAATCGTAAAGTGATATGACGGCCCCTATTCGACGGTTTATCTGATATAGATATAGTACTGGAAACGCTTCAAGCGAAGTACAAATGTATGGAAGTCGATAAACGACCGAAGGTAGTTATATCATTGGAATCAGCTCTGGTTTAACAGTTGGAACTCCGAAAGGATAATACAACTTCACAACTAACTGGTATATCCTACGAGAGTCAACGCACTATAAAATAATGTTCGCAACACACGTTCAGATAAAATAGGAATTAGTAACCTTTGTACCGTTAAGACTTTATGAACTTAAGTTTAATTTATTGAGTACCCTTTCTGGTTATCCACGTGACTGCAACCTAGTAATTAGGACCTGATCAACCTTAATTATGGTAAGTAGTTATCTGTGCCCATAACATGCAATAAGTAAGACATAGTGAAACCACTCGTTGTACATATTAGGTTTACATTTCTGCACTGCTTTACATTTAGTTAGTTTAGAGTGTCATTTTCACTGTCAATTACTTTTGACCGCGTGTTGGAAGTAAGAAGCCGTGGAACTACCATGTAAAGTACACTGTCTAATTACTGAAAGGCATGGTCTGCATATGAAACACGTTTTTATAAACTGCGAATAATCCAGGGATGTATAACTGTTTGAAAATGAGAACTTAAATCATAAGTCAAAGTAACCAGGCTTTAACGTAACAAAAACAAGGCTTAGGAATAAGAGCAAAGTCCTAGCGACCTAGAATCCTTAAAACACTAAGTCTTACAAAATCGACGGTCTAAACATACGAAGTTATTAATCTGCATGCTAATAGAATAGTAAACTATCTTAGGGTTTAAGAATGGTCGGACCTATGAGACGATACGCTACTGATTCATGCACCTCGGTATAACCAATATAGGTTGCTTATCTTTCAACTAGGTAAGTATTGGAAGTTTGTGTATTGCTTCGATCAGAATCACGATAACCTAGTTCCTAGTGACATGCCAATGGGAAAATTATTTGGTAGGTTTCTAGAGTTTACACCTCGTAGTTTATTTATTATGTTAAGTTTTTTTTCCTGTTTCGTCTGTCATCCCGAAACATTAATTATCAAAGTCTCAGCAATCACATATCTATCTTTATTTGCTTTCATGTACTTTAATTTCCTGCACTTTACTTTCCTGCATTTTAATTATTTGTCCTTAGCTTAAAAACCCCCAAACCTACCTACTTTGTCTCATCCTAAATACTTCCCTACCGAAAGCATCAGCTTTAATCACCCACACGTTTCGATTCATAGAACGATCTTAGGTCATACTTACCGCTTACTAACCAGAGTATGTAGTACGTATAATTTAAGCCCCGCTATTTATAAATTTTAAAACCCCTGTTGGCGCACGATTAGTTACCCTCAACAACACCGACGCTTTCGGGTGCCATCAAGAAGCTTAAATCCCCTATAAACCTCACCAATCACATCCTCATTGCACTCAGGAAAAACCACGCTTGATCACATATATATGGCTCAGGAAGAGTGTAACCAACTTGGAAGTTATTTTTTGCATTGACTTACATTTTGGACCATTGGATGGCATTGACTTTACATCTGGACCGCCCTTTATTCAATAGTTTCCGGTATTTTGTGCCAGATTCAGTTTCTCTCCAGATACGAACCACTCCCCACGTTCTTAAACCCTCCACTTTTCCTGCTAGCTATTCTGACTAAACTCATCTTATCAATTGCTAAATCAATTTAACTCATTTTCTTACGTTTTGGCATGATTTCACCAACATATCTGGATCCCTAAAAAAATAAATGTCAAATCAACAAGCCACAAATCAACAACTAATTAATCAAGCAGCGCTAAGGTATCAAATCCTTTTGAGTAATTTTGATTTTGTTTGGTTTTCTTTATGCGAAATTCGAATATTTGATTTTAGGGTTTGAAGTTTCTGAGACCACATGTGATTGAGATAAGGTGCTAATATTTCTATGCGTTTGGAACTTGGAACTTACAACCTCAGTGTGGTGTGATTTTGTCATTCAATTAGTATCCGATTTCTATCCCTGTGATTTATTAAGTTTCCCTTATCAAGATGTGTACTTTAGCCTATCTGGGTTTTTTTCGGGATCTTTTTTTTTTGGTTGATGAGAAATTGAGTTTGCTATTTTTTTGGTTTTGTTACAGATGATAAGTTAAAATACGTTCTCCGTTGATATTAGATTCTGAACCGAGGTATGATTGATTAGTTTTGAAATTCCTATTTATTTACATTCTTAATTTAAAGATAATATGATTAATTTGGGAAAAAAAAATTAAAACTTAGGATTTGGTTTATAGCATTCATTCAACGCTTTTTCATATAAATAATGAGACTTGCTAAAAATGGTCTGATGGACTGATATGCAGGATCTATCACAGTCCCTTGTGGTTATTGGGATTCTATAAATGAAAACTATCATAGAGCTGCATTGCACCCATAGATTTTATAGACATTCTCAGGGGTCAAGTGGTCAACTAGAAACATATATCCATAATATTAGTGTTCGGTGGGGGAAACATCATGGGTATGATCAGTCTTATATAAAAAATATTATTGGCATTTCTTCCTATAGTGTTTTTGAAACTAATATAACTTTGTTTCCTTCTTATATGTGAAACACGTATAAAGAGATGATTTATGTAACGTTCATCTTCTTTTATTCTCCAGAGCCAAGCACCACAAGGATGATTGTATGTGTGTTATATGCATCATGAGGAGACGTAGGCAGGGACGTGACAAAAGTATGAATTTGCTGATGATCAGACTAACACAAGTGATGGTCTGGTCCTAAAGGTCAAGCTTGAGGTAAATGAAGTCATCTAATTATTGAATAAGATTTTTTAACATTTTGTTATTCAGTAAGAAATGTAACTTTATGATTATGTGTGTGGTGGCTTTGCCCAAAAGCTACTATCCTCAGAAGTTGCTTAGCTTGAAAAGAGCAACTCTTCATATGCTCTGCGATTTTCTACATGATTGCTATTAATGTACATGATTATAAATTGCAATTGAGTTCTTTACTGAGATTTGGCATTGCAATTAAGTGAAATACTTTTCTAACTCTGCAGGAACTAGGAAGTTTACCAAATATATAGCTAAATGACAACAATGACAACCCTTTAATTTTCTTACTGAACTCTCCAGGAACTAGGAAGTTCAAGGTGCATGGCTAAATGAAATACACACATGGCATTCAATATATAAAGTTTTAGTTCAATATTTCATCAATGAATTTTTTTCTTCTAATTTTTGCACATCATCATAGAAAGGCTTGTAAGACTTGAAGATATGCTTTAAGGAATTACTAAAATGCCACATGAAGGACTGAGTGAGTTTTTGGTTGGAAAATATATATAGACATATAGTGTTTCTGCTTCAAACTTGGAAAGTTAGTAAATATGGAGCGGCGGTTTGAAAATGAACCAATGTATCATAACTTAAGGGTAAGGTTCAAATAAGAACACTTATTATGGTGGGAACGGTAGGAACGGACATTTTTACTTTAAACTTTAAGATTAAATTATGTTTTTTATGAAAAATATATATCAAAATTTTTAGAATTGTGTGTTCTTTATTATGAGAATTTTTTTTTTTAAATGTGATACACATCATAATTTTTTTTTGTGTATCACAGTATCACACATAAAAGGCTGTGATACACAATTTTAATTTGTGTATCATATATTTTCTTTTATTTTTTAAATTAATCTAATATTAAAGAGGATACAATTTTAATAATTTTAGCATAACTTTATTTGCAAAACATGTACATACATTGAATTTAAAAGTGAAAAAAAATCTTTTCTACGGTTCCTACGATAATAAGTGATCTTACAATAACCTTTTTCATTATTATATTATTATCCCTATATCTCACGTAAAAATTTGTATTCGATTGAGTGAAGATTTACTCAATTTTAAACTATCTCTTTCTTTAAATTAAGCTCTTGCTAAAGTTCAATGCAAATATTTTGTAAAAAATAATATTCAAAACATTAATCAATTCGTCAATGCTTTCTTTAAGAAACTAAATAAATTAATGACATAAAATGTCGACACTACTTACATTAAATATCCACCAAATAAGTCAACTTGGTCTATTAGCATTTATATCATATCATATAATGGAATATGACACAAGAGATAATATATTGATACTCTTATTATAGTGACCATCCTTAGATCCAACTACAATGAGGGCCTTATATATAGAGCACCAAACACTATAAGTACAAAATTAATGCGGATGATGAAGAGTCCGGAGTTTGGGACATAGGATAGCCACAATAAAGTCTATTCATAACACTCTCCCTTGGCTATCCATTACTTGAAAGAAATTGTCTCCTTAAAACCTTATTAGGAAAAATTCAGTGGGACAAAACCTAGCGAAAGAAAAAGAGTACGCAACTTTTTTAATATGATTGGGGATGTTGTCTCGTTAAAACCTCGTCAGAAAAATCCAGTGGGACAAAACCATGACGAAGAAAAAAAGAGTGCAATGCATATTTCTCCTCCTGATGAGTAGATCACTTGATCTCCATGAGTTTATGTGCTCCAATATCGTGAATTAGCTTCCCTTATTAATGAGGTAAAAAAATGTCTTTGTAATCAAGTCTTTAACGTGCTTCTAGAACCAAAATATTGCCACTCTTCCACAAATCATCACTTGTGGATATATTTATGAACTTGATTGACCACCCTCCATGTTCAAAAAATACTGAATCTGCTCCAAATATGTTAGTACAATGCAAACTTATACATTTTAAACCTTGAAGGTATCACATGTCTATTTTACCCATTCCAATGAAGTCTCGTTAGACTTGAGACATATCTTGCTCACAAAATTCTAAAAGGTCCAAAACATGCAGTTATGTACGACTAGCAAGATATTATATATGCATCAAACCAGGTAATCATAAACAAATTAAAAATGCTCATTGTCATCATTGAATGTCGAAAAGGTCTATCTCAACTAATGTTATCGTACAAGCATTACAATGCTCAATATATATATGTGTTGACTGTAATATTATTTTATCACTCTCTCTATATATGTTTCATGATAGCATTTCCAAATCATCTCTCTTTATAGATGGACATGGCCAAACCACAATTATATTTTTAGCATTTTGTCAAATATTCATTAAGGCGATTATAACGTAATGCCCAAATAATTTAACCCAGATAAGTACACTCAATTTTCTAATATGCGCTAGCAATTCAAGCCATACTACTTGCTAGCTTGGGTATTTTTCTGAACTTACTTTTGGGGAATCTCAACATTTACATTATGAGACATGCTTAAAGCATTTTATATCATTTAAGGAATCTTAATATCAAATGAGTTCGTATTATTCACTAGGTGCGAATCAATTGTAATTTTCTCAAATTCATTTCGGTGGAATTTCAAATATTTTCACAGCCCAAAAAACACAATTAAACTATTATAATTTATTGTTATCATAGTTATTATTTGGCAAAGGTTGATAGCCGGCAAAACAGACTGACCCACAATGAGTTGCATATTTATAATGTGAAGAGAATACATGATTCATTTAGCGGTTGTGACGATAGGGGTGTCCAGGCTCCAAAAGTGACCATGTGTTACCATCATTGTTATGTTTTCTAGAAAATGTACGACATAGATTTTCTACGGTAGGAATTACTCGTTAAGTAAATCTATTACTATTGCTATTTATATAATATATAGTATTCTTTGTACATAATAATTCGAGTAGTGTTTTGTCAAGGACGTGTATGACACCAATCCACGGACTTTAACTGCAGCGGATTTCCGAGGATCATGCATCTACTTCAAACAAAAGTGATTGAAAACTAAGATAATAGTCAACTACTTTTTATTCTATGTAAAACGGATTAAAAAGTAAAAATTGGATAAACAAAAGAGCTCTTGTGTGTCCGTATATTTAAAGAAAAAACTAGTTAATTGACCAATTATTACACGGGTTTGATAAAAAAAATTCTAAATTATAAGATTATTCTATAAGTATGCATATAAGTTTTATGCATTTAAATTTTCAAATTATTACTTTGATAGACTATTCTTTTCATAATAATGATAGCATGATTTGGAGATTCAAAAGTTTATAACTTTATAAAAATAAATATAACACGAAATCACTTGTTAAATTGTGATGTAATACAAATGCATAAAAATAGTAACCTATAATACAAATAGTTATCAAATGATAAAAATGTAAAGTAACTTGTCAAATAGCTTGCAAATTAGGCTCACTTACACCATTTTTATTGACCTAAAAAGTTAATGATGGACATGACTACTATAACCCTTTTGCTTAACATTTATTATAAAGTTTCCTATAATATAAATAACTGTGGTTTGACTTTTGGTAGTAAATTGAGCTCCAAAATTTGACTTCAATATATCTTCGCAGTTTCCATCAACTCAAAATCCCAAATTGCTTCATTATCATCTAAGCAGCTTCCAAAACATCATGATCCACACAATAATCTTGAAAATACTACATGGTTGCCTGCACACTTTGACATTTTAAATAGTCAAACTGCACATAACTTTTTTACTTCCATATGTCTCTAAAAAAATTCACAAAACTCTTGTTCTTGTAGCTACTATGTCATCTACATTTTTCACTATAAAGCTTTCTTCCATACTTAATAATCACAAACTTATATATGTAAAAACATGAGAGCCATATACCATTTTTTGGTCATGCTCACAAACAGAGGTCAATCAGGTCCAGTTTTGTAGCCTTTGATTTATCCCTCCAATCGAAATTAGATCTTCAAATTTTAGTACCATACATCCAATTTTATACTAATAAATCTTCCTCAAAAAGCTTTTACCAATAATCATTGTAAATTTGTCATAATAAACACATATTAGAGTATACTTTTGACCCAATAAAGTCGAACAATCCAAGTTAGCTGATAAATTGCAATTGCAATATACTTCCAAACACAAAATCTCTTCCCTTTTTCCCTTTGGTCTCATCATAACAGCACCAACTTATGCATAACCTGTTCAAATAAAAATCAAAGCATAAGTATTTCAAATAAAAATTTTAAAAAATCCAACAAAACCATAACATTTATATACCTTTTAGAAGCACACTTCTTTCATTTAGCAATCGAGTTTCTTTACAGGGCATCCTCTTGAGCTTAGAGTTATATAGTTCAACCTCATTCTTTTTGGTGCCAACTTCTCGTTTCAATTCAAGCCACATAATTTTTTATATACAACTAAACGATATACCTTTCGTGGAGATGCAACTTCAACCTCATTTCTTATTCCTTAACCATGATGTCTCCTTCAATTCAACAAATTTATATTCAATGTCTTAAATGTACTTTGCCATGTATGCATTGAATTATGAAATGCAGCAACATCAAAGTCTTGAAGTGCTAACATGGAAGAGGTTGAGTGGTATGAATAAAAATGATTAAATTATAATTATTAATTAACAAAAAAGTACACGCATTTACTAAGAAATGCGACAAATATGATCATATAGATAATCACTTTCTTGGCTTTCAAAATACACTCATTTTACACCATGGCTGATGTATGGCTTTTGGATTGGAATTCAATAACCATTCTTAGATATTTAGAAAAGACAAACATGATAGGAACAAACACTAAATGCACAAATACTATAGGACAAAGATGATGAACATTGGCTTTCAAAAGACTCAAACTATACTTATTTTACATTGCGTGTACGTTTGCATTGGCTTTCAAAACATGCAAGTCAAATAGAAATGCATGCATTTGAATGATTACTCAAAACAATACTCAAATTACACTCATTTTACATTACATGTACATTTGCAAAACTACGCACACATCTTTAACGTATGGATTTGTATAACCTATATTCAAGCCAATGCATGAAGTATTAATCACTAAACTCAAAATTTCTGTTAAATGACACCCAATGTGTCGAACCACAAAATTCGGGTTGCGGAAGCGAATCGGGTTGGGGCGTGACTAATCAATAACCAAAGCACAAAGATATAATGAACGACTCTATATGCGTCGTTTTAAACAAAATACATTGATTGTAATAAAAGTTTACAATAATTTATAGTTACAAAAACTCGGTAATCTATCTGAGAGATTCTATGGCATTACTACTTTTACAAAATATAATAATGCAGGAAAATCTCTTGATTGTTTACATGCGACTCGAGCTATGTATGTCCTGAGCAGACCTACTGCTGTTGAGTACCTGAGAATACATGCTAAAAGGTCAGCTAACGCTGGTGAGCTCACAGGTGTGAAAGTAATCATAATGTTTGAACCACAAGATTTAGTATAATGATTTGAAATTAATCAAATAAATATGTATATTACTGCCATGAGCTCATAGTTTGAGCTTAACTGAGGTGTCAGGATCACAATCAAGTGCCTGATCGAGTTTGCCTCATGCATGTGCCTAATCATATACACGTGTGAACAAATGATAATGCGTCCATTCGACCGCAGTCGTGGTAGCGCAACTACCCCGGACGGGGATTGTCAATCCCATATGGTACCATACACTAACACTCGCGCTAAATCCATACTAACAAACTATGATGTGGAGGGCTTCATGATTAGTAAAAACAACTCATGCAGTCAATATATCAGGCTGTGTACTTGTGTTCACATGTAAATAAAACTGAGCATGTATTCCCACCCCTAGGTTTAAAATATTAAAATGAGGGGTTGTGAGACTCACCTGAGTCTGATGATATGCAGTGAAACAAATGTGATGTTGTAAAGTGAGGTGTCCGAAGACTGTAACCAGTCAGGCGTTCAAAACGTGCAAGGTTATAAGTATATGTAGACTTCTCAAAAGACCGTCCATGCTAGTCATTCATCCAACTAGTAATGTCCAAATAATTTGGTTGTTGATTGATTTGTTTGAGTTTTGAAAACATGTACGGCCTGTTGGTGACGAATGTTGTAATAATAATCTTAAAGTATTATTATTATGTGTCGTTCTATTGTATACTATTAAAGTATATGATTTGTGAGTTGTTTTGTATATAAGTATCGGAGTAACGTGTGTTAGACACTTAGTGTGAAAACTAGTTTTGAAGTTTCTGATTTAGGCGACACTTAGAGCGTCACTTAGTAGTTTTTGGCGACACTAGGAGAGTGTCGCATATATAGTGAAGTTCAGTATTGTATGCGTCACAAAGTGAAGTGTCGCATAAGGTGGCGTCACTAGGTTGCGTCACTAAGGTTAAGTGCCGCAGGTGTACCGTTCATAAGATAGGCGTCACTTTGAAGAAGTGAGGCTAGTATGCGTCATTTGGTTAATGCGTCACTCGGTGAGTGTCGCCAATAATAGTTTTACGGCCATAATAGCGTCACTAGGTAAGTGTCGTATGAAATGATTTTGTGCAAGTTAGCGTCACTTCGTGAAGTGTCGCATAATATTGGGGCTTGATACGAAACTTAGGTCTGACCAATCCCAACCTTTGCGAAAACGTGGTCAAACGACCTCGGTTTGACCCGAAACTTTTACACAAGTCTTAAAATGGTCCAATAAGTTCAATAAAATTATTGGTTCGTATCGGGGTTCACCCGAAGTGTCGGTTTTGTAAAATGACAAAAACAGCCCTTATGTTTTACATTTTCAGATTTTCGGTTCGATAAACCTCTCGTTTTCTACACTTTTTATTCCAAACCAAGACTCACCAAAAATCACAGTTGAACATCCATATGTCTAGTTCATTTATGCATTTTATGGTATTTTTATAAGTTCATTTACTGTTTTTAACAAAAATAAATATGAAGAGTGGTCGGTTTTGGTATAAAATAGACACTAGCTCAAAGATCAGATTCTACACCAAAATACGTGTATTTCTGGAAAAGGTCGAAGAAGAACTTTTTGTAGAGAATATCCATACGGATATTTCGGTATAAGTTTCATGTGTTGATTCATCTTAGAACTCAAGTTATAGTTGATTTGGTGAGACGATTTTCTGAGACAGAAAACCGTGATATATATATTTATGTAAAACGTTTTTCAAGCTTAGATTTGGACATTTTATGGTTGAACAAACATATTAGCATGTAGATATATGAAAAGCAAGTAAATATATAGAGAGAAAGTAACTCCTTACAATAAAAGAAGATGATCTAGAGAGAGAGATGAGATGATGATGTTTGTTTGAGTTCCTAGCTTCCTTTCCTTGTGTTTTCTTCAAAGTGAATGTGGTGGATGATGGTGAATTATGGTGGATGGTGGTGGTGCCGTGAGGTGGTGAGGGAGAGGAGAGTTGTATGTGTGTGTTTTCTAGTGAGAGAGTAGAGAGGTAGAAATGATATAGATATTGTTAATACATATGTATGTAGGTTAGTCATGGGCAAGATCCACCTTTGGTGGATCTTGTCTAGCCGATTTTTATGGTCAAAAGTGGGGGCAAGATTGTTAAATCTTGTCTCCATTTGTTGGTATTATATCTGCGTTCGTTTACCCGATCGTTTAAATGTTAGTTCGTTTATATATAATACGTTATACGTACATGTTTTAAATAACGATTGAATTTCGATATGTTTACATTGAAGTATTGTTTATAATACTTGGAAAACATTTCTAATACTGTTTGGTTATGGTGTCGGTATTGATTTACGTGCTCGGGTTTCGATTGTTAAATCGTGTAACGTTTAAATTATACGTTTTGGTTATCGTTATAACTCACGATATATTTAATCATCAAATCCATGCAAAAATATATATTTTAAGTTTATAAAATATATTTTGACGTTTATTCGATTGTCGGGCACGTTTTGCTCGTTCTCGGTCGCTTCTGAGCATTTTATACGATACGAAATACTTACTGAATATTATCAAATAATATTTGGAAATAAATATGTTTATCAAATAATTTCATATTATTTAATAAATTGAGTTCACCAACGTTCGTATTATTGTATCGGGATCCGCCCGATGTGAAAATGCACGATTCAAATAAATCGCGTACGTGTATATATTCTCAAATATATATAATGATACACATAATTAACCTATTACAAAACTAATTACACGTATTACAAAGTGATTAGGATCTAATAATTTGCCCTAATTTGTCGGGTGTCACACAATGCATGCAAAGTACTGTTGCATGCTTTTTGGATAACCTAAATTAGAACCAATGCATGCATTTGGGTCTATATCATTACTATCAATAACAACAATGGCTAACTGCTAATCGTTATACGCATTGAACAAAAATTAAAAATACTAAATAAAACTCAAAAATTGGAGAAAATTTCTATCACCACAACGTCCCACGTAAGCATCATAGCAGTGAATGATTGGGGGATGGCTGATGAATGACGTCACCTTCATCCCCCATTTAACTCACACACACACACACACACACACACACATATATATATATATATATATATATAAGATAGATGTAGATTACTTGAACCACACACACTATGGATATCATTACACTCAAACAAACATTCATGCATAGGAAAACACATCCAACATTTTTAACCTATGCATGTCTATTACTTGAACCACACACACTTCATGCAATGAAATAATTACATTAAAGCAGGGATACAAACTTTGGAAAACTGATCAAAAGAAATTTGACCTATGCATGTGGATGGCTTGAAGGACAAACAATAAATTTGACCTATGCATGTGGATCAAAAGCACGCGTGCCTACCTTCAGAACCGGTATATACATTGAGCTTAACAACAATTAAAACATCCACAAAAATTCAAAAAGATGTTCTCGTTACCAATAACACAAATCAACGATAATAACACAAATAGGTCAATATTGTCACTATTAACTAAAACTACAACTTTGAATAATAAGGATTCAGGCATTCATCCTTGACTACTCAAAACATGAGGCATTCCCCAACTTAATCCAAATTTGACTCATACCGCTACCATAGAAGGTATATAAATTAAATCTCTATATCGTGAGCTTCCTTTAGTCTTTACTAAGACCTTATCCATCTTCTCATCCTACAAAATACAAAAGTAATGATAATAGCCATCAATTAAAAATATCATCAAAATAACTAAAACTAAAATCATGATAAGTATAAATAGACTGATGTTTATATATATCATAAGTATAATGAATACTTCTTATAAGGATTGTAACACCCGCCAAATTAGGACTAGAAATTAGTGCCTAATCGTTTGTAATACATGTAATTAGTCCTTTGGTTAGGGAAATTAAAGTATCGAATATATATATTGATGAATATATACAACTATGCGATTTGATTAAATCGTACGCTTTTCAATTCGAAAGTAATTCGAATCAATTAAATACGGACGTTGGTGAACAAATTTTATTAAATAATATAATATTATTTAATAACGCAATTGTATTCAAAATATTATTTTTATAATATTTCGTACCACACTCGTATCGTACAAACAATTTCACGGTTGAATAGTAGCAAACGCGCAAACAATCCAGAATAAAGAAAAGATGTATTTTATAACTCAAATAGAAAGTATTTAATAAAATACTTCAACAAAAATATCGAATAATTAATTGTATTTTAAAACGTATATTTAAATGTATAAAATGATTATTTAAACGTTTAAATGACCTGGAAAACGATCACCGCACGGAGCGCAAACACGGAGTTAAAGGTGGAGACCCACACTCCGGTGGGCCCCCACCAAAATCTGCCCAAAAAGTGGTGGAAAACCCTCCCCACTCCCCATTCTCACCTCTCTCTTCTTTTCTTCCTCTCTTTTTCTCTCAAATAATACCACCACCACCTATTTCCGCCAAAAAGCACCACCAAACGACGTCGGATCACCGGAGCCCTTTGGAAGAAAAGCATCACCACGTCACGATCTATCTTTCTAACTTTTCGGAATTTCTATTCGACACTTTGTAAGTTTCCGACAAATCCCGCAACTCTTTGATTTTAAGTGTTTTTGACTTGTGGTTGTTTAGATAAACTTGAAATGTCCATTTATGGGTTGGGTAAAATAATCGGACCAAACGGAAACCGGAAAACTCATTTTCGACACAAATTCAGGCCAACAGACCGTAATGTCACTTTTGGACCAGACCTTATGCGACGTCAGCTACAACGTCGCAAAGCCTCACACAATGTCGCATGGTACGACATCAGCATCAACGTCGCACTAAGTTACTAAAGTCGCACATAGCGACGCCGACCCCGACATCGCGAAAACCAACAACGTCGCATATAGCGACATAACACATAATGTCGCATTAAATTGCGAATGTCGCATTTAGCGACGCTATGATTAACGTCGCAATCACGGCCTGCGACACTATGCCTAATGTCGCAGATAACAGAACCTAGAAAACTCAGATTTTACCAAGTGTCGAGACCTAAAATTTATCACTTGATTATACCCAAATTCAAATCCCAGATGCATTTTTCACCAAAGTAATATAGTAGAAATAAAAATAATAATAGTTGAGATTATTATTACAACTAATCACCAACGGGATGTACATGTTTTCAAACACTTAACAAATCAACCAAATCGAAACCATTTGGACATTCTAGTTGGACGAACAACTACAAGGGTAATCTTTTGAGATACCCAACCATATCTATAACCATCGCGTGTCGTGGACACCCTCAGATTACAAGTCCTTGGACTTCATTACTCGGCTAATCAACCTCACGTATATTTGCTAAACACTTCAAGACTCAGGTGAGTCTTACAGTCCCACTTTTACTGTTTTACATACGGGGTGAGATACATTGCTTACTTTTCTTGAACACAAGTACGAACTATTCATTTTACTATACGGGATTGCATGAGTTACTTACTTTCTACAGAAGTCTCTCCATCATATATCGTTAGTTATGGACTTAAGCGCGAACACTAGTTAATGGATCTATTAGGGAAATGACCCTCCCCGCCCGGGGTAGTAGCGCTACCACGAACCGTACTGTATAAACGGGTGACTATTATTCGTTACATCTGCTTACTCAGTTACGAGCATGACACGGGAGCAACTTATTACTTACGGGTTAAGCTTCGATTATGACCCTCATGGCAACGGTATAACTTACTTACTTACATTTGCTGGATTGCAAATACTTGATTTACGCCTGCGGGCACAACTGATGAAATCTTGTGTTCAAAAACTGACATTACTTACAAACCTGTGAGATTCGCCAACATTCGTGTTGACCCTTTTAGCATGTATTCTCAGGTACACTTACGGAGTAGGATTACTCTCGGACATAGCTAGAGTCGCATGATTTCAACACAACTGCATTAACGGAGATTCTTAGCGTTATCTTTTGTATATTTTGATCATGTAATAGAATCTCCCGCTATACGCGTGGGCTCTAGGAAACTACATTTTGTATACGAAAACGATAAGTTTTCAAACATTTAAATCACATGGAAATGGAACTGTTTTACAACGTCTCATTTAGAGGTCGTTTGCTATTTTATCTTATGTTCTGTGATTATTGATTAGTAGCACCCCAAACCTTGCTTCCGCCAAACAGTGAATTTAGGGGGTGTTACAGATTGGTATCAGAGCCTAAGGTTATAGCGAACTAGGTTGCATTTAGTGGGCCTAGACTATGACCGTTAGGCAGTATCTCCTTATTAGGTATGATTGGTTCAGGGATTACATCATACGAGTTTAATTTAACATAGCCTGATTAACTATGTACAATTAAATAAAGATGATGTAAGAGCTGAAATGGTTATGCTGGAACAGGAATACGCTAGTTGACTCTGACCACGAGAGAACCAGACCATTACTTGATACGTGCTAGACACTAGGCTGGATATTATGTACTTACCTATATATTAGCCTCGTCTTACTTACACTCTGCCACAGGAATGGCAAACACACCACCCAATTCGTCACGCTCTCATCCGCAAGGATCTCGAAACCCGCGAGTAGCCAGGAGGACCACTAGGTCACCTCGAACCAGCCCCTATCATGTTCATAACCCTCGGAACTCGGCAAACCTCACGGTGCCAGTGTTGGCTACCCAACTCCGTCGTCATGAGCAAAGGCTCGAAGACCTCGTGCGAGAACAACACGGAATGACAACCCAACTGCTCCGCCAAGCCCTCGACCGCATATCACAACTTCAACGAGAACAAGAAGATACCAACCTCTCTGTACGCATAATTCAGGATTCAATGACCGCTGAATTAGGTACGGATGAACTCATAAGAGACCGACTAGAGGAATGTGAACAGCGTTCACAGGAGGCTGAGGAGTACTCTCGAGCACTAGTACAACGACTGGTCTTGGTTGAAGATAATGCCAGGCAAGCCATCAGACTTGCAGAAACCGTGGACTGCCTTGTCGCGCTGATGGAGCGGACTGATCTGCATCAAGATTAGATCATTCTGTAACTTGTAACCAGTTAACTACTTAATTAGGACCTATGTAATTCGACCGGATGTAACAATTCCTGGCACTTTTGTACTACTACTGTTTTGTAACCTTTTGGAAAAACTTGTACCGTGTATCCAACTCGATTATCTAAATGGAATGTGATTATCACCTCGTACTGTTATCGTGTATCTCATCATATACACTTGTGATATATCATAAATTTCATGCAATTATCTTATTTCCTTTCCTTGTTCTTTTCTTGTTCAGCATCATGCCACCTCGCCGACAAGTCACCCTCAGTGAAGCCGAAATTGCGGGTTTGATTGCCCGCAGTGTGGCCTAAGCCTTAGCTACCCGAACACCAACTCCTAGTAGCGAAGATACAGCTACCAATGCGCCACAACCCAAACCCTGCTCATATAAGGACTTCCAGAACTGCAAACACTTGAGCTTCCAGGGTACTGAAGGAGCTATCGGTCTAGTACGCTGGATTGAGAAAATCGAATATGTATTCTTTATCTGCAACTGCACGGAGGGAGACAAGGTCAAGTTCTCCGCCAGTACTTTTTCTGACACCGCTCTCACCTGGTGGAACACCTATGCCCAGACTGTGGGTATTGCAAATGCTTACAAACTCCCGTGGGAGGAGTTGAAGAAGATGTTGAGGGGCGAGTATTGTCCCAGGGATGAATTGAAATAGCTGGAAGTGGAATTCTGGAACCACAAAATGCAGGGTGATGACATCACGGGGTACACCAACCGTTTCCACCAACTCTCACTTCTGTGCCCATCCATGGTTGATCCTGAGTATAAGAGGATCGAGAAGTATGTCGATGGACTCCCCGACAGACTCCAAGACCTAGTGACTTCATCCAAACCGGGTACTATTCAGAGCGCCATTCGTATGGCCCATGAACTGACGGCAAACTCTGTCCGCCGTGGCACAACATCAACCCCATCGGCAACAACAAACGAAAGTGGAAAGGAAACCCCAACTCAACCAACCAAACCACCAACAAAAAGCCTGAGTCTGTTAAGGCTTATTCATCGGGGACTACGGAAAAGAAAGGGTACACCGGGAACAAACCCTATTGTCCCAAATGCAATCGTCATCACGACGGTTCCTGCCCTTGCACAAACTGCAAACGGTTCGGGCACCTAGCCAAGGATTGCCGAGCCAACATTCCTACCCCCAACACTAACGCACCAAAGGCCTGCTTTGGGTGCGGAAATCCTGGGCATTTCAAGAAAGATTGCCCCAAGCTGAAAAACAATGACAACCGGAACAACAACCCTGCTCGCGGTAGAGCATTCGTTATCATGGCTGGGGAAGCCAGACAAGACCCGAATGTCGTGACGGGTATGTTCTTTCTCAACAACCTTACTGCTTCTATATTATTTGATACCGGAGCCGATAGAAGCTTCATTTCTGAGAAATTTTGCCCATTGCTAGACACCACCCCCACTGCCTTAGATACCAAATACATTGTAGAACTAGCTAACGGCAAGCTGATTGAAACTAATAGTATCATACGCGATTGTACACTGAATCTCTCGAACGAACTCTTCTCCATTGATTTGATACCTGTCGAAATCGGCAGCTTCGATATTTTCATCGGTATGGATTGGTTAACCAAGCACCGAGCTGAAATCGTCTGTTATGACAAACTCGTTCGAATACCTCTTGCCTCCGGTGGAACCTTAATCCTACAAGGGGAGACCGGTAGACGGAACCTGAATATCGTATCTTGTCTAAAAACCAGAAAATACTTACGGAAAGGGTATCAAGCTATCCTCGCCCACGTAACCGAGAAGAAGTCAGAGGAAAAGCGACTTGAGGATGTACCTATTGTGCGGGACTTCTTGAAAGTCTTTCCTGAGGACTTGCCTGGACTTCCGCCACCCAGACAAATCGAATTCCAAATCGAACTTGTGCCGGGAGCTGCACCCGTAGCACGAGCTCCATATCGTTTAGCACCTTCCGAAATGCAGGAGTTCTAACCAATTACAGGAACTCCTGGATAGAGGATTCATTCGACCAAGTTCCTCGCCTTGGGGAGCTCCGGTCTTATTTGTGAAGAAGAAAGATGGATCTTTCCGCATGTGTATCGACTACTGAGAGCTGAATAAGCTAACCATAAAGAACCGATACCCACTTCCTAGAATCGATGACCTATTTGTTGGTACATCTAGGTGTGTCTGTCAGTTGGTCTCAGTCTGTAATCGTGTCGAAATTGTAATTACGTTTTGTATAGTTTTAGCTTTAGTTTAATTACAATTTTTGTATCCATGCGACACAAGCATTGTGTCGCAGAAGCATTCTATGCGACACAAGAATTGTGTCGCAGAAACATTCCATGCGACACAAGCATTGTGTCGCAAAAGAGTCTATGCGACACAAGGCTTGTGTCGCATAAAGTTTGGATCAGGCTATAAATAGAAGCTCGCCAGCTTCTGTTTTGGCAACACATTTTACACACACATAACACTCTCATTTTCACAGATTACTCTCCCAAGTGTTATTTGATCTTTGTGTGTTTGTGTCCAAGTGTATGTATTGTTGTTAGTGTTACATATATATATACATACGCACTTTGTGTTGTGGTTATTTATCGTCTTAATCTAGCTTATATTAGTTTGTTTGATTTCCGCTTTAACAAACTAGTTGAACTACTCGATTTGGTCCGTATAAGTGGAACCTACAATTGGTATCAAAGCCGCATACTCTTGAGTTGCGGTTTCGAGTTAGTTTTTGCTAGATTTTGGTCTAAAAATATAATTTTCACATTTTATGTTCTTGGTGTTCTTGATGTTCTTGGTTCAAAAAATTTGTTTTTGAGTATATTGTGGTTATTAATCTTCAAAGTTTGGTGTTGTTGATTTGTTTGGTAAAAAGTGGTAATCATTTTGTTTAAAAGTTTCACCTTTCTGTCTGATGAAGCATGGTGTAGTAGGTTATGATTTGTGTTGAAAATTGAAATTTTTGTGGGCTCAAAATCTGTCTGCACGTGCACTTTTGCGACACAATATTTGTGTCGTATCCACTGTTCATACGACACAACCATACGACATTAACTTGTCTGCGACATAACGTGCGACATAAGCCTACGACACAACTTATTTTGACCTTGACTGGTCTGCGACACAAGTTGCGACATAACCTACGACATAACGGTTGTGTCGCATTTTTGTCTCCTGTCTGATTTACTTCAGCGACACAACATCTGTGTCGTATTGCTTCTCTGCGACACAAAGACTGTGTCGTATTGATACTTTGGGACACAACACTGTGTCGCATAATTCCAGACTTAGACAAAAATCAGTTTGTTTTGTGTGTATTTTTCTGATTTGTTTTGCAGATTTTCATCATGTCTCTTCAAAGCGTTGATGCAGTTTTACAACATAATGCTACGATTGGTGGTGCAAATAAACCTCCTTATTTTGCACCGGGTTTGCCATTTCGAGCATGGAAACAACGGTTCATGTCGTTTGTTTTATTCACCGATCCTGATATGGAGTTAGCCCTTCTTTAACGATATGTTCCGCCTGTTGCTCTTGGAGAACACATGGGTGTTCCTCCACCCAAACCCGTTCGCTCATACACTCCCGAAGAACGTAAAGCATGGGAAATTGAGCGGAAGACTCATTCTGCTATTACTATGTCGCTTCCAACTGACATTTTGGATATGTTTCCACAAACTATTGCTTATGATCTTTGGACTGCAATTGAGAAGAGATTTTGTGGCAACACTGAGTACATCGAAAGCAAATTGGAATTAGTCAAAACTCAGTTTGATTATTTCTATATCCAGAAGAATGAAACTGTCAAAGACATGCTTTGCAGATTTACTCGCACAGTAAATGAACTGCAAGCTGGCGGATATAATCTCAAAAATTCTGAGATTAACAAAAAGGCTTTAGCTGCTCTGCCATCAAGTTGGGAAACACGATCATTGTTATTAGAAAGCGATCCAAAGACAAAGCAATTGTCTCTGGATGATCTCATTGGAAAACTTGAAGCTGGGGCATTGGATATTGAAAAGAAGGAAACAAGATCTACTGCTCGTGCATCAGAATCAAGTCATGGTGGAACAGCTTTCATCTCAGCTGAGTCAAATTCTCAGAGATTCTCTTCTTACAGTAATCCTACTGTAGGAACATTTTTAGCCCTGCCAGCTTATAATGCTTCTTCAAGCAGTACATGTTCATCATCATCTGTTCCTATTTCAGCAACCACCGATGAACATGCAGCCATGTTTACTGCTTTCTTGTCATCATATGAAGACTTTCTTTCTAAAAGAGTCAGTACATTGGAACTGACTGATGAAGACTTCAATCAGGTTGATCCCGATGAGTTAGAAAGGATCGACATTAGATGGAATATGGCTATGCTCACTCGTAGAGCCAAAAACTATCTAAGACGAACTGGAAAGAGATCTCTTGAAGATGCAGCTGACCGAACACCAACGGGATTCGATAAAAGCAAAATCAAGTGTTATAAGTGTCAAAATCTTGGACACTTTGCCCGCGAATGTGAGAAAGGACGACAGCCTGCTTCGGGTTTCACTAAACCATCTGCTGCTCCAAAACAGATTGAGCATACTACTGCTAAGGCTGCATTGTTAATTGAGGATGGAGATGCTTATGATTTTTCTGCTCATGAAACTCAAGAGCAATGCTTCATGGCTATCAACAATGAGTCAGATCATATACAAAGAAGCAAGTGGTATGTGGATAGTGGCTGCTCACGGCACATGACTGGTGACATGTCTCTTCTGTCTGATGTGAAACCATATCGCGGAGGACATGTTGCTTTTGCGGGAGATACAAGTGGTAACATAACGGGTCAGGGTACTCTTTCAAATGGGCAAGTGAGTTTTGATAAAGTGAACTATGTCGAGGAACTGTAACACAATCTGATCAGTGTTTCTCAAGTCTGCGACAAGAAGTTCACTACCGCATTTACAGATGTTGAATGTTTAATTTTGAAACCGGGAGTTGTTATTTCCGAGGAATGGGTGTTACTGAGAGCACCCCGTGTATGCAACTCGTACATTTTGGATATGCAAACTGTGGTTACCAAGGAGCATACTTGTTTGCTATCAAAAGCATCTTCTAAAGATTCACTGCTTTGGCACAAACGAATTGGACATATTCATTTTCGCAGAATGAATTATCTTGTTAATAATGATCTGGTGTTAGGTGTGCCTAAAAAGTCATTTGTAACAGATGATGAATGTATTTCCTGTCTCAAAGGGAAACAACACAAGAAGTTCCATAAGTCTAAGCAGGTGAACTCTATTGAATCTCCATTGGAGCTGCTTCACATGGATTTGTTTGGTCCTGTGAATAAGAAAAGTATTGGAGGAAAATCATACTGTCTGGTTGTTATTGATGATTACTCAAGGTTTTCTTGGGTGTATTTCTTGGCTGGAAAGGATGAAACGGCTGATACTTTAACTTACTTGTTCGACAGACTTGAAAATCTGTGTAATCTGAAAATTAAGAAACTGCGCAGTGATAATGGAACCGAATTCAATAACAGAACCTTGGAAATGTATTGTCTTCGAAAGGGAATCTTTCATCAGTTTAGTGTTGCTCGGACTCCTCAGCAAAATGGAGTAGCTGAAAGAAAGAATAGGACAATCATTGAGGCAGCAAGAACCATGTTGTCTGATGCGCATCTGCCAACCACTTTTTGGGCAGAAGCTGTTAACACTGCCTGCTATGTGTTAAATAGGGTTTCGATTGTTAAAAAGCGAAAGAAAACATGTTACGAATTGCTGAATAATCGCAAACCAAATTTGAAGTTTCTTGAGCCTTTCGGGTGTCCTTGCACAATCCTAATCACTAAGGACTCGGTAGGCAAATTTGATGAAAAAGCAGTCGATGGGTTATTTTTGGGATATTCTGTGAACTCGCCGAATAAAAGAGTGTTCAACAAGTCTACTGGGAGAATAGAGGAACATTTTGAAGTAAGGTTTATGAAATATACTGATTCTCCAAAAGGCAAGGGACCTGAGTCCTTGTTTGAGTATGATAAGTTGGTGGACTCTTTCAATCTTCCCAAATTTAGTGAAGAAGAACATGTGGTGTCTCTACTTCATGGATTGGATCTTACTTCTGACGACTCAATCTCCAATTCTAGAGTCGTACCTCCTGAGAATATTGTCAATGATGACGATCCATCCGATGTTGATCAACTGGCTTCTGACTCTAATCCTCAAACTGAAACTGATATTGTCATACCAATTGACAATGAGGGTACTGCCACTGATAGCTCAGTTGAAATTGAAAGTCAAGGAGGTGATCAGTCAAATTTGGATTCGATCATTGTGCCTGATCCGATTCCTCAGCTTAGAATTCATTCTACTCACTCCACTGAAAATATCATTGGTGAGCTTCAACAAGGTGTTTTAACTAGGCATCAATCTGCTGCTAATGAAGTCCGTGAAGAATCCTCGTCTGCCACTTTTGCCTGTGTTGAAGAAGAATTGGAAGAATGCTTCTTGTCTCAGAATGAACCAAAGAAAATAGCTGAAGCATTGAAAGATCCATACTGGGTTGAAGCTATGCAGGAAGAATTGAACCAATTCAAAAAGCTTGATGTCTGGGAGTTGGTTCCTTTACCGAAAGATGTCGATCCAATTGGAACTCACTGGGTTTATCGCGTGAAGAAAGATGACAGAGGCGTAGTTATTCGGAATAAGGCTCGGCTAGTTGTTCAAGGTTTTACTCAGATTGAGGGTTTGGACTATGATGATGTGTTTGCTCCAGTTGCAAGATTGGAGTCCATTCGCATTTTTCTGGCTTATGCGACATTTAAAGGTTTTCGGGTTTATCAACTCGATGTCAAGAGCGCATTTCTGTATGGAGAGGTTTTGAAGGATGTGTATGTCTTGCAACCTCCTGGTTTTGAAGATCCAAACCATCCTGATTATGTGTGCAAGTTAGGCAAGGCATTATATGGTCTTCATCAAGCTCCAAGAGCTTGGTATGCGAGGTTGGCAAATCATCTCACGAGAAATGGCTTCTCACGAGGCCAAATTGATAGCACTCTCTTCATAAAAAGGGTTGGAAAAGATTTGTTACTTGTGCAGGTTTACGTGGACGACATCATATTTGGTTCAACAAATGATTCTTTGTGCAGAGACTTCGAGAAGATTATGACGTCCGAGTTTGAAATGAGTGCCATGGGAGAACTTAAGTTCTTTCTAGGTGTACAAGTTGAGCAGTCTGACAAGGGTTTCTACATTCATCAGTCCAAATATGTCAATGACATGTTGACTCGGTATGAACTCCATGACTGTAAGCCATATGGTACTCCCATTGAAACTGATCACAAACTCGGACCCGCTGAACACGAAGAAGATTGCAAGGAGCGGGACTATCGTTCTATGATAGGATCTCTGATGTATCTCACTGCATCCAGACCAGATATTGTGTTTGCTGTGTCTATCTGTTCCAGATATCAATCAAAGCCCAAGGTTTCTCACATGAAGGCTGTGAAGCGAATTTTTGGTTACCTCAAATATAGACCATCACTTGGTCTATGGTACTCAAATGAGAAAAATTTCGCTCTCACTGCCTATTCTGATTCTGATTATGGCGGCTGCAATTCGGATAAAAAGTCAACTACAGGAGGATGTCAATATCTCGGTTCTAAATTGGTGTCTTGGCAGTGTAAAAAGCAAACCACAGTTTCCACATCAACAGCGGAAGCTGAATACATTGCTGCTGCTAGCTGTTGTTCACAGATTTTGTGGATACAACATCAATTGCGTGACTATGGGTTACTTCTTACTTTGACTCCTATTCATATTGATAATACTGCTGCTATATCTATTATTCGCAATCCCGTTCAACACTCTAAGACCAAGCACATAGAGATTAGGTTTCACTTCATACGAGATTGCTATGAGAAACATTTAATTGACCTCATTCACATTGATACCCTCAGGCAAAAAGCCGACTTGTTCACTAAAGCATTTTCGCGTGCTCGTTTCGACGAACTTGTGGATATGATAGGGATGATTTCTCTTGATCTCAAAAAATGATTTGTGACTTAATTTATGTACATTTTATTTGCTTTTTTATTTTGGATTAAAAAAAAAAAAAAAAAAATTTTGAGGGCAACCGCCACTCTTTATACTCGTTAGTATCAAGGAAATGCAATGGTTGCTACATTTTTAAAATAGACGTTGAAGTTGAGTCTGTAAACAACTTGGGATATGATAGTACATCGAGTGACATGCACAAAATGGAATTTTAAGGTTTATCTTTGATGTGTCAGTAGGTTTATCTGACACACTTAAAACTGTTTTTATGAAAATTGTCTTCATCATGCGATGTACTGGTAGGCATGATACACAACGGTCTATGGGTTATTAAGAAGTCATTTAAATACGTGTCTACTATCTTGTGGTAAACTCCGTGTGATGTACGACTCAATGTCTTAATTCCTTAGCATAGCTTAACATATTTCTATCTTTGGAACTTTTATCTGAAATCATTTGGGAGTTTATGCTGGTTGTTGCCTCTGTTGTACAAAAGTACAGAACTGGTAACAGTTAGTATAAACTTGGGGTTAAGCAAATACAGGTCAACGCACTTGCAAATCTTGACTATACTGAACAAGGTCGCTGTTTGGGAAACTCCAAATTCAGTTTGACTGCGATCGGTTTTGCTTAATCCTAAATCACACTAAACAAGGTCGCTGTTTGGGAAAACTCCAACTTCAGTTTGACTGCGATTGGTGTTGATTACACTTGAATCACGTTAGGTTGCTTTGCTGTACTTTCGTACTGACCTGTCAACTCTAGCTTGATTCTTAAAAATGATCTTTCTTTATTCTTTCTAAATATGGAAACTATGTTATTGTCTGGGTTATAGGGGTATATCATTGGTGGGGGCCATAGAGAACTATTCATTCTAACAATAAAAAGTTAACTCCACAGACTCGGTTGTAACATGCTTAAGTGGACAAACAATATCGGTAATCGTCTTGAAATAATTTTTATAAAAGGTGTTTTAAATGTGCCACGTAAATTTAAAGTGGACAAATATACTGATAATCGAAATAACACTTTCTATTCCTAATAATTGCATGTTATTTCGGTATGATCCCTAACCAGAATCTCAACTCCGTCACCTAAACAATTTTATAAATTTCTCGCCTTTAGTTGTATTTGTTTCTTATCTTTTATGTTTATATTTAGTTTTATTTCTTTAATATTCTTTAAATTGTATTTTTCCTTTTTATTTTATTTATTTATTTTTTTAAGTCACAAATCATCTTTATTGCGAAATTTCTAAAATCAAAATCCGAATCGGCATCGAAATCAAATTTTTTAAATCTTCAAAATTTTGCCTTCTATGTCTTCTACGACACAACCATACGACACAGTGCCTATGTCGCATTCGAGATTAATTTCTCAAATAATGCTAAATGCAGGGGAAATGCTGTCCGCGTGACACGTGTCATACGACACAAGGCTTGTGTCGTATTGTACTTATACGACACAGTCCTTATGTCGTATGGTTCTCGTGCGACACAACTGTTGTGTCGCAGAACATTTGTAACAATAAAACGCAAATTATTTTTGGTACTAACGCTAACGCATTTCGAGTTTTGGCTGTATTACTGTTATTTTTGTAGAAATGGCTGAACAACCTCCTCCAGCTGCTCCAGCACTCCCAGAGATCGATATCTCTAAATACTTCTGGGAGCCACGTCACAACATTGTGGCGTTCATGAATACAACGGTCGAGACTTCCAGCCCGTACCGCCCAATGATAGCCTTTCTTCGACGCTCGCGTATTCACAAAGCTATCACTGCAGATACTCGGATCCTGACAAATCACATTACCGAGTTTTGGGACAATGCGGTGGTCAATTATGATGAAGCAGATACTCGCATCATCTCTTCTGTCAGTGGCCGCCAAGTCATCTTTTCTGAGCAGCTTATTCGAGATTTCTTCGAATTCGGTGATAATTCTGACATGATCACCCAGTTTTCTTCAGCTGCTATTGCTCAGGGCATGCGATCGATTGGTTATCAAGACATTCCAGTTGATCTGTACAAGAAAACCTACATGACAAAGGTTTGGAGGTATCTGGCTCACATCGTCATTGTCTGCTTATCCAGTCGCAAGGCAGGTCTCGAAGGGATGAAATTTTCGACTGCCTCTGCTATTCTTGCCCTGATATACAACAAACCCTTCAACTTCTCCGGTTATATCTTCAGGGGTTTTGTGAACAATGCCTTGGATACTAAAGATAAATGGGCTCTGTATCCTAGGTTCACTCAGTTGCTGCTCAATCATCTTCATCCAGATCTTCCGGTGGTCGCATCTTTCACTTTCAAGCAGACACCGATGAATACAAGGATCTACATTACTTGTACTACTTTTGCGAAGCAGGGTCAACCACCAGAACGTGAGGTTGCTCTTTTTGGTCACATTGTGGATCCTGATTATGTTGCTCCTCCTGGTGAGCAATTCAATGATCCAGCACCTGAACAACCTATCCCTCAGCCTCCAGTGCAGCAGCCTCCGGTTCAACAACCTCCAGCTCAACAACCGCCAGTTCAGCAAGCTGTCGAGGATCCGGAGTTGGTGGATCTCGATCGTGAGATCGATGCTTATCGACCACCTTCTCCACGCCCTGAATCTTCTAACCGAGGAAAAAGGCCTCGAGACTCTTCGGACGTTGCTGATCCGAATCCTTTGGTCAGACGCTCCCGTACTTCCACGTCTACATCTTCTGAGCTCCCGGCGACTGAAACTCCGATCACTCCTCATCCAGCCGTCATTCAGGAGCTCCTGGCAAAAATTGAAAAGATGCAGCAGTCTATGGAAGCTCAAGCATCAGTTTTTGAAGCTCAGGATGCCAGAATCTCTCGCATTGAAAAAGAGAACGAAGAACTGAAGTCAAAGATTCTGCAGCTGGAAACCCAAGCCATTGCTTCGGGGGAGACAGCCCAACCGGCCTTAGAATCAATTCCTAGGGTTTCCGCCGAGGGCGAAGAAAATGTAATTCCTGATGATGTAACAAATTCTGGTATTAATGAAACAACTCTTATTTTGGATTATATTATTGAGCAACTAGGGCAACCAAAACCGTTAGCTGTAGATTACACGTATTGTAATCTGACTTACTTTCAATCTGCGGTTGATGATGACGGTCGTGCGCCTGAAGAACCTTTTGACTTCAACTCCGCTGATAATGACGATGATGTTGATGTTGAACGAGAAGGGCTTAATCCTGATGAAGAATATATTGATTGTCCAGCTTATCCTCAAGAGGGTGTTGTATTATCTGATTCTTCAGACGATGAGTCAGGACCAGCATTCAATTACGTACCAGGATCTACTTCTCAACCTGATCCTGCTCAAGAATCGTCTGTACCATCCAGTTCTTCACAAGCACAACCAGTCCCTGTTCGAGAATCGACAAATTACAATGACATTTTTCCTCTCGATACATCCGAATGTGTATCTTTTGACAAGGAAATGCCCATCAGAGAAAGGGATAACTGGTTTCCAAAAGGTAAAAATTCAGAACCTGCTCCAGTTACATGCAAGAAATATCAGGTTGGTGGTGATTATTCTGGCCTGATAAAAAGCTGGAAGGTGAGCAAAGGAAGGTTTATGATTAAAAGACTCGACGGTATCCAGTACTTTCGTCGATCACTGAGGATATTGAGTACATTGCCAAAGCATGACATCGTTCGTCTCTCTCAACTTCAGTTGATAAATCCTTACGATGACGGAGTAGCTGATGTTATTCAAAAGGTCATGCGTGAGGAAATTAAACGAAAGAAATATCATTATGTTAAACCAGTACTGGGTACAAGGTACACGTTCAAGAAGATTCTCGATCCCAAGACAAAGCAGCCAATTGTAAGGGTTCACTATCCGCCTGCTGAATGTTTGACTAAAATCGCTCTGGAAACAGTCCCATTCAATCTACTGAAACGCTTTCATTACTGGGAACTGGACGCTCACACTAGCGAAGCCGTCTTAGTTTTTGTACCAGATTCAGAGCCTCAGACAGGATCTTTGTGGGGTCTACGAAAAGCCAACTTCAGAATATTTGACCCAATGAGCTTGATTAATCTGTCCAGAAGTGACATGAAGAAGCTATTCGACAATCGGATTCGCTACAATCCAGGAAACGAGTTCAACTCTGTTTTAGCGAAACGATTCCAGAAAATTGTTGATATATGCTTCACCTACGGCATACACGCTGGTGGAAACTTTCCACCTGGATGGGTTTGAAGACCAGATATCTGAAGACTGAAGAAAATCGAAGAATTTTTGAAGACCAAGCTGAAGACACGGGGGAGTTTGTTGGTACATCTATGTGTGTCTGTCAGTTGGTCTCAGTCTGTAATCGTGTCGAAATTGTAATTACGTTTTGTATAGTTTTAGCTTTAGTTTAATTACAATTTTTGTATCCATGCGACACAAGCATTGTGTCGCAGAAGCATTCTATGCGACACAAGAATTGTGTCGCAGAAACATTCCATGCGACACAAGCATTGTGTCGCAAAAGAGTCTATGCGACACAAGGCTTGTGTCGCATAAAGTTTGGATCAGGCTATAAATAGAAGCTCGCCAGCTTCTGTTTTGGCAACACATTTTACACACACATAACACTCTCATTTTCACAGATTACTCTCCCAAGTGTTATTTGATCTTTGTGTGTTTGTGTCCAAGTGTATGTATTGTTGTTAGTGTTTCATATATATATACATACGCACTTTGTGTTGTGGTTATTTATCATGTTAATCTAGCTTATATTAGTTTGTTTGATTTCCGCTTTAACAAACTAGTTGAACTACTCGATTTGGTCCGTATAAGTGGAACCTACACTATTCGACCAACTTCAGGGATCGAGTGTATACTCAAAGATTGACCTACGGTCAGGTTATCACCAACTCCGAGTTCGCGACGATGATATTCCAAAAACATCTTTCCGAACTCGTTATGGGCATTATGAATTCCAAGTAATGCCATTCGGTTTAACCAATGCACCGGCGGTGTTCATGGACCTTATGAACCGGGTGTGCAAACCATATCTAGATAAATTCATCATCGTGTTCATTGATGACATCCTGATTTACTCTCGCGATGAGCAGGAGCATGCTCAGCACCTGAAAACCATTCTGGAACTCCTCAGGCATGAAAAACTATATGCCAAATTCTCTAAATGTGAGTTCTGGATTCGAACCGTTAAATTCCTTGGGCACGTTATCGACAGCCATTGAATCCATGTTGGTCCCACCAAGATTGAAGCAATCAAGGGCTGGGAGTCACCGACCACTCCAACCGAAGTGAGTCAATTCTTAGGTCTTGCTGGTTATTACCGCCGATTCATTGAAAACTTTTCAAGAATAGCTGTTCCCTTAACGACACTGACTCAGAAGGATAAGAAATTCGATTGGACCGACAAACAAGAGTCAGCCTTCCAGCTATTGAAACTCAAACTCTGCAGTGCACCAATCTTGTCCTTACCCGAAGGCACCAATGATTTCGTAGTTTACTGCGACGCCTCACACCAAGGACTTGGTTGCGTGTTAATGCAATGGGAAAAAGTCATTGCTTATGCCTCTCGACAACTGAAAATCCACGAGAAAAACTATATGACTCACGACCTCAAGTTAGGTGCCGTGGTCTTCGCGCTAAAAATCTGGAGACATTACCTCTAAGGTTCAAACAGTACTATCTTTACCGATCACAAAAGTCTCCAACACATATTCGATCAGAAGGATCTAAACATGAGACAACGTCGTTGGGTTGAGTTACTTAGTGAATATGACTGCGAAATTAAATATCATCCGGGCAAGGCGAACTTAGTTGCCGATGCCTTAAGCCGAAAAGAACGAGTAAAACCCCTTCGAGCTCTAGCACTTTCTATGACAATTCGTAACGAGCTCCCTGCTCAAATCCTTACCGCTCAGCTTGAAGCACTCAGCGATGAAAACCTGAAAAACGAATCCTTGCGAGGCATGGATAAACAATTCGAAACCAAACCTGATGGAACTCGATACTTCTCTAACCGGGTATGGTTGCCCAAATTCGGAAACTTGCGAGATTTGGTGATGGCTGAAGCTCACAAATCTCGATACTCTATACATCCTGGTTCTGACAAGATGTATCACGACATCAAAGGATTGTATTGGTGGCCTAACATGAAAGCTGACATCGCCTTGTACGTCAGTAAATGCTTAACTTGTTCCAAAGTCAAGGCCGAACACCAAAGACCCTCGGGATTGCTCCAACAACCGGAAATTCCTCAATGGAAATGGGAGCAAATTACCATGGACTTCATTACCAAACTACCAAAAACTTTGAGTGGTTGCGATACCATTTCGGTGATCGTGGACCGTCTCACGAAATCTGCTCATCTTCTGGCCATCAAGGAAACCGACAAGATGGAGCGTCTGGCTCGCATCTACGTCAAAGAAATCATCTCGCGACACGGTGTACCTATCTCGATCATCTCGGATAGGGACAGCCGTTTTACTTCTAACTTTTGGCAATCACTACAGAAATCTCCTGGTACTCGTCTGGATATGAGTACTGCTTATCACCCGCAAACCGATGGCCAAAGCGAGCGAACTATTCAAACACTGGAGAATATGCTACGAGCCTGCGTAGTTGACTTCGGTACTTCTTGGGAAAACCACTTACCGTTATGTGAGTTCTTATACAACAACAGTTACCATACCAGCATTAAGGCTGCACCTTTCGAGGCACTTTACGGACGTATGTGCCGATCACCGATTTGTTGGACTGAGATGCGAGATACCCAGCTCACTGGTCCAGAAATCATTCACGAAACCACCGAGAAGATCGTTGGTATCCAAAACCGGCTGAAAGTCGCTCGCGATCGTCAGAAAAGTTACGCTGACGTGAGACGCAAACACCTTGAGTTCCAGGTAGGGGACAAAGTGCTTCTCAAAGTGGCACCATGGAAAGGTGTTATCAGATTCGGAAAACGGGGAAAACTAAATCCTAGATACATCGGGCCATTCGAAATCCTTGAAAGGATTGGTCCAGTGGCATATCGCGTACAACTCCCTGCTGAGCTTAGCAGCGTTCACAACACATTCCACATTTCTAACTTGAAGAAATGTCTGTCTAATGAGACACTTATTATTCCACTGGATGAGATCCGCGTCGATAACAAACTTCATTTTGTTGAGGAACCCGCTGAAATCGTAGACCGTGAGGTCAAACAACTCAAACAAAGTCGTATTCCCATCGTTAAGGTCAGGTGGAATTCGCAGCGTGGTCCGGAATTCACCTGGGAACGGGAAGACCAAATGCGACACAAGTATCCTCAGTTATTCACTGATTCCACATCAAACTCGACCTCGAACGAAATTTCGGGACGAAATTCTCCTAACAGGGGGAGAATGTAACACCCGCCAAATTAGGACTATAAATTAGTGCCAATCGTTTGTAATACATGTAATTAGTCCTTTGGTTAGGAAAATTAAAGTATCGAATATATATATTGATGAATATATACGACTATGCGATTTGATTAAATCGTACGCTTTTCAATTCGAATGTAATTCGAATCAATTAAATACGGACGTTGGTGAACAAATTTTATTAAATAATATAATATTATTTAATAACGCAATTATATTCAAAATATTATTTTTATAATATTTCGTACCACACTCGTATCGTACAAACAATTTCACGGTTGAATAGCAGCAAACGCGCAAACAATCCAGAATAAAGAAAAGATGTATTTTATTACTCAAATAGAAAGTATTTAATAAAATATTTCAACAAAAATATCGAATAATTAATTGTATTTTAAAACGTATATTTAAACGTATAAAATGATTATTTAAACGTTTAAACGACCGGGAAAACGAACACCGCACGGAGCGCAAACACGGACTTAAAAGTGGAGACCCACACTCCGGTGGGCTCCCACCGAAATCTGCCCAAAAAGTGGGGGAAAACCCTCCCCACTCCCCATTCTCACCTCTATCTTCTTTTCTTCCTCTCTTTTTCTCTCAAATAATACCACCACCACCACCACCTATTTCCGCCAAAAAGCACCACCAAACGACGTCGGATCACCGGAGCCCTTTGGAAGAAAAGCATCACCACATCACGATCTATCTTTCTATCTTTTCGGAATTTCCATTCGACACTTTGTGAGTTTCTGACAAATCCCGCAACTCTTTGATTTTAAGTTTTTTTGACTTGTAGTTGTTTAGATAAACTTGAAATGTCCATTTATGGGTTGGGTAAAATAATCGGACCAAACGAAACCGAAAAACTCGTTTTCGACACAAATTCCGGCCAACAGACCGTAATGTCGCTTTTGGACCAGACCTTATGCGACGTCAGCTACAACGTCGCAAAGCCTCGCACAATGTCGCATGGTGCGACATCAGCCTCAACGTCGCACTAAGTTGCTAAAGTCGCACATAGCGACACCGACCCCGACGTCGTGAAAACCAACGTCACATATAGCGACATAACACATAATGTCGCATTAAATTGCGAACGTCGCATTTAGTGACGCTATGATTAACATCGCAGTCATGGCCTGCGACACTACGCCTAATGTCGCAGATAAAAGAACCTAGAAAACTCAGATTTTACCAAGTGTCGAGACCTGAAATTTATCACTTGATTATACCCGAATTCAAATCCCAGATGCGTTTTTCACCAAAGCAATATAGTAGAAATAAAAATAATAATAGTTGAGATTATTATTACAACTAATCACCAACGGGTCGTATACATTTTCAAACTATTAACAAATCAACCAAATCGAAACCATTTGGACATTCTAGTTGGACGAACAACTACAAGGGTGATCTTTTGAGATACCCAACCATATCTATAACCATCGCGTGTCGTGGACACCCTCAGGTTACAAGTCCTTGGACTTCATTACTCGGCTAATCAACCTCACGTATATTTGCTAAACACTTCAAGACTCAGGTGAGTCTTACAGCCACACTTTTACTGTTTTACATACGGGGTGAGACACATTGCTTACTTTTCTTGAACACAAGTACGAACTATTCATTTTACTATACGGGATTGCATGAGTTACTTACTTTCTACTGAAGTCTCTCCATCATATATCGTTAGTTATGGACTTAAGCGCGAACACTAGTTAATGGATCCATTAGGGAAATGACCCTCTCCGCCCGGGGTAGTAGCGCTACCACGAACCGTACTGTATAAACGGGCGACTATTATTCGTTACATCTGCTTTCTCAGTTACGAGCATGACACGGGAGCAACTTATTACTTACGGGTTAAGCTTCGATTATGAGCCTCATGGCAACGGTATAACTTACTTACTTACATTTGCTGGATTGCAAATACTTGATTTACGCCTGTGGGCACAACTGATGAAATCTTGTGTTCAAAAACTGACATTACTTACAAACCTGTGAGATTCACCAACATTCGTGTTGACCCTTTTAGCATGTATTCTCAGGTACACTTACGGAGTAGGATTACTCCCAGACATAGCTAGAGTCGCATGATTTCAACACAGCTGCATTAACGGAGATTCTTAGCATTATCTTTTGTATATTTTGATCATGTAATAGAATCTCCAACTATACGCGTGGGCTCTAGGGAACTACATTTTGTATACGAAAACGATAAGTTTTCAAACATTTAAATCACATGGAAATGGAACTGTTTTACAATGTCTCATTTAGAGGTTGTTTGCTATTTTATCTTATGTTCTGTGATTATTGATTAGTAGCACCCCAAACCTTGCTTCCGCCAAACAGTGAATTTGGGGGTGTTACAAGGATGTTCACAAATATTATAGTAGCCCAATGTTTGCAAATTCAAACTTGTTAAAAATAAAAGCAAAGCAAGTGCAAGAGGGAATTATTTACCTAGACATATATAGTAGTATTGACATCTCAACAATTTGTTGTGCTCGTAAATTTGGTATGACCCCCTGCTCCAAAATAACAGCCCGCACATACCGTTCGACTTGCACGGCTGCACTCTAACATACACAACAAATCAACAGACATTAGCTCAAAATGCAAGATATAACACTACTGTTTATTATATAAAGTCTCGAAATATATGAAATATTTGCGCTAATCTGTCCATCATTCAATATGATTGGTTAATGGGATTACATATAAGTATGTTGGAACATCAAGTAGAAAGCTACTTTTGTGATCCAAAATGCACACCACAAAATATTTTAACATGATATAAATCATACTATATGAATATGGTTTCGTAGGATTGAGTAAAAGATATTGTACATATCTTTTATCACATGCTACAACCATGAGCTACCAAATATCAGAATCTGGTAGTTTTACCTTTATGATCACGACATATTTCTACTTTTTTGAAGCTTGCCCCATATTTTCTAATTTAAGTAGCTAGCTTTTTACAATGCCCACACCTGTAACTTAATACAAGTCAGATGCGCTCCTATATTCACATATATGATGATGAAAAAAGCTTGGCAAACACTTCAAAATTTTAATGTTAAAATCATACAATCAGTTTCAAAATTCAAGTACCTAGCTAGCAATCAATTTTCTAAATACCTTGTTGATGACACGCAAAAAGTCAGGTTTTTGTGTGCCATTATCTCACCTTTTTAGCCCAATTATGGATGAAAAACATTTGAAATATACATTTTATACTAAATTTCATAATGAAGGCTAAAATATAGATGACGCTTCAAGAATCAACCAAAAAGGCCTAAAAACGAATAAGATGGAGCATAAACAATCATAAGCATTCTCGTTCACGCTTTTTAGCACTTTTTAAGATCCGCTTGGAATTATGACCTCTAACTTATGTCATTTTCTTCCTTAGGAAAATACGATCGCGTGGATATAAAGAACGCTGAAAACGGACACCCGAGTCAAAAGTTACGGCCAAACGAAGAAACAAGGCAACCGGAGAAGACCAATACGGGCAAACCAAGCCGTATACGGGCAAGCACAGCCGTATACGGCCTGGACATGACCGTATACGGCCTGGCAAGGGCGTATACGGCCTGGACCAGCCGTATACGGCCTGTGTCCTCCCGTATACGCCTCGTTCTCCCGTATCTGATCCGTGTTCGCCCGTATCGTGCCATTTCCACCCGAAATACGGGAGGTCCCCTCGTATCGTCCTCCTCCCTCGTACAAGATCAAATTTTGATACGGTTGAGCGATACGGCTTGACATTTGAAGGTGCAAATACAGCTGGACGATACGGCTATGCGACTAGTATAAATATGGGATCAAATCACCTCATTTGAACAATTCAAACATTCACATTCTCAACTCTCTCTCACTACTCTCTCTCTAGGTTAGGTTTATATTTTCAGTTTTCGTAGTTAGCGGCTAGTTAGTCACGGCTCTGACCGGACGAATAGGGGGTAATATTGTAATATTGCTTGGAGGATACTCGGAGTTCCGCTTGTATTCGTTCACGTTATATTCAGCTACGCTGTTACTCTGGTTAATTCTATCCTTTATCTATTTCGTTATGATGATTGTTATTACTGTTGTCATGCTAGATTTAGGATTGTTTGCCATGATTAGCGAGTAGTATTATTGCGTGTTTGCTATGATGTAATTAGTCGTATTAATTGGGATGATGTCATTATGAAAACAACGGAGGTAACGTTATACGGCTTTCATTTGTATAGCGCCGGAAACATCACTAATGTGTGTAGTACGGAACGTGGAAGCTATGAAAGTCGTGGGCACAATCCGTTGTCGATTAATGATTAATTAGTGTGTTGATCCACTTTCTATCTATGATTTTAAACCTCAATCAAACTTAACACCTTTCAACCAGTAAACGTGGCTACGGCCTTAATGATAGGACGTCGCGAACCCAATCCAAGGTGATTAGTTATCTGTGTCTAAAACATGGTCTGATTTGCGAAGAATGTAAACATTGTTTTCTAAAATGGAACACCAAGTACATCGTCATCATGGAAATAATGTTTTCACTATCGAACGCAAAGTACATGGTGATTATGGAACAACGTTTTCTAACTTGAACACAAAGTACACCGGTACTGTGGAAAGATCGCTTTCCCTTCAGAACGCAAAAGTACACCGTACCTGTGGAAATACTGTTTTCTAACTGAACGCAAATATTACGCTATTTGCAAATTAGGGATTTATTGGGATTTCAAAGTAAGGGCTGGTTTATATCATAGATGGAGAATCATTGTACTCAAATACAAACTTAGTTAAACAAAGTCTAGGGTTCCAACTATAAGCAAAGTAGGTACCGCAAATCGGCTAAGTACTTGGTATTTCCACGGAAAATAGCCGTAGTTACCTATTGTGCACTTTATTAAATCATACTTAGACTTTACAAACTCATCGATAGAAAGTGATCAACGCACGCTAAATCTAATCTCGAAAGTGAATATTTTGTTTAGATTAAAGTATCCTTGTGGGGTTAAGAAAGGTCGGACATCGAGATTGGTTTGTCGCCTTATTCATGCACCCAGGATTTATTTCCATATAAGGGTCACTATACCGTCATTGGTTAGTGTTGTATGGCTGGATAAACTACTCCGATCAGAATCACGATAGCCTAGTTACTCAGTGACATACTGATCGAGAAATCTATCAGTAGGGAACTAGTGCTTACTCCACTAATACTTGAAATGAATGGAATATAAACTTTTGAGATCATATTACAATCCATCATCCCAATTAAGAAAACTAATGAAGTCATAGCAAACACCTCCTCTAGATTATCTGCTAACTACTGATATTTTATCTTGCTTTATTTAAAATTTTCTGCCTAAGTATAAAAAACCAAAACCAAAACCCCAAAAATCTGTTAAAAATCATTACTAGTTAGATAAATCGTCTTCAACGTTAACGTTTCACAATACTTCTGGTTTATAGAACGACCCTAGGTCATGCTTACTACTGTACTCCCATAGTTTTAAGTATACTTAGGCCCCGCATTTACAAATTTTAAAACCCACTGATCGCCTCGCCAGGAGGAAGGCCCGCAACGACGCGAGTCAAATCGCAACCGACCTCTCGGCGCGCATCTGGTTTTTTGGCGCCGCTGCCGGGGAACCAGTTGTAAGATCCAAAGACTTTCTAGAAGAATTTTTCTTTCTAGTAAATATCCGTAGTTTAGTTTTACTTTCTTAGTTTTACTTATACCAGACGAAAATTCCTCACCACAACACACAATGATATTCGACCAGATCATCCGGATCTGAACCGCTCATTTTCATACCCGATCCTGAGTCGATTATCCGAACTGCTCGCAAAGAATCACGCACTCGACAACCGATGGCTGCACGTGTCACTCTCGCCTACAGCACCAAACCGTCAATCGAAGGACGAGGGGGACCCATCAACTATCCAGTTATCGACGGCGCATCTTTCGAACTTAGACACTACATCATTCAGCTAATCAAGGAATTCTGTCAATTCCATAGTTTGCCCAATGAAGACCCCAACGCCCACATAAACCGATTTATTCAAACCACCAACTCTTACAAGTAGAATGGGGTTGAGCAGGACATAGTTCGCCTATACCTATTCCCCTATTCGCTTACTCACCATGCCTTAACTTGGTTTGAGGGATTATAGACCGGCTCTATCTCCTCTTGGACGGAGATGGGTAATAAGTTTCTAACTAAGTACTTTCCTCCGGCCAAACAAACCAAATGCAAAAATGACATCATGAACTTCCACCAAGCTCATGATGAATCTATCTATACTGCATGGGAGAGATATAAGAGTCTCCTAAACAAATGTCCTAACCATTTGATAGAAAAAACCAGCCAGCTGTGCACGTTTTACAACGGTCTTGCTCCAAACCATCGCATCACCCTCGACGCTGCTGCTCAAGGAAACTTCATGCAGTTAACTAATGAAGAGGCATGGAACCTGATCGAAAATATGACGATGCACCATCACGATTGGAACTCTGGTGAGCATTTCTCATCATCGGCACCACTTGCCACTCCAAACCCGTTCCAGGCTGAAGCTATCAAATCTCTGACGGAGAAGATCGAAACCCTGACGAAACAGATCGGTGAAATGAAGAAACCATCCCAGCACGTCCATCAAGTTCAGGAATGCCAGAACTGTGCCAACCTTCCAACTGCTGCTTATCAGGTTGAGTACGAGGATCCCGCTGACGGAACAGTTTACTATCCTCAATTTCCAGCTCGCCCTCAAAATCAGTCACGTTTCGCTCAAACCTCTCCCCCTAGGACTAGAAACGCCCAATACCCGCCTAGAAACCAACCACCTTTCCAACCCACCTACCAACCTAGGTACCCACAACAAAACCAACTCACATATAACCAACCACTATCATTGACTGCACCCGACGCAGCTCAATCGACTGAACCCACTAAAACCCTTGTGCCCATTACTAGTACAGATGACACCCTCACTAAGTTCATCCAAGGCCAACACCAGGTCAACCAAAAGACTAGCGCTAGGCAAGACCAAACTGACCTATACCTTAGGAACCAATTGGCTGTTCTCAAAAATCTTGAGGCCCAAATTGGACAACTAGCCCAACGTCTTGACTCTAGGCCTCAGGGTAATCTTCCTAGTAACACGGTACAAAACCCTCACGTAGAAGAGGCTAAACAAATGAGTACTACAGACACGAAGGAGGCACCGGGCCAACCTTCCACTACTTCTCCTGTCCCACCGACAGTCGAGACCCCGTCTGTCCCTACACCACAAAGGGAAGTACAGATTCCGTTTCCTAACCGTCTTAGGAAAGCCTATAAGGCTAACACCTTCCGTCTCGATGGAAAGTTCATGGACACCGTGTCCAGAACCCCTTCCAGTTCAAAATACATCCTTAAACTCCTGTCTACTAAGGACAAGGTACCCGAAGTACCTAATGTCCCACTGAACGCGGAATGTTCAGCAATCATTAAAAATTCCTTACCTGAGAAATTAGGAGATACAGGACGATTCACCCTTCCTTGTTCGATCTATCACTCGGGCATGATACACTCTCTAGCCGACCTAGGAGCCAGTATCAACCTTATGCCTTATTCACTTTACACTCGACTGGAATTAGGACCCCTTAAGCCTACCAAGATGAGTGTCCAGCTAGCTGACCAATCCATTAGATACCCTAAGGGAATAGCTGAGAATATCATGGTTAAGGTAGATAAGTTCCTATATCCCACAGACTTTGTAGTGATGGACATTCAAGAGGATATGCATATCCCTATCATCTTAGGAAGACCCTTCTTGAACACCGTGCGTACTATCATCGATGTTTATTCACAAACTATCAGTCTTAGATCTCACGGAGAGACTATCACCTTCAGGGTTGATCAGACTGACCAGGCCTTGACCGAGCATGCAGAGATATGTATGATTTCTACAGGCAGAGTTACTTCGGATAATGATTCTGAACCAGACACACGGATGTCTGACGAGCCCATTATGATTGCTTCCGACACTGAAGAAGAAGAAATGGAAGAAGAGGAAGAGACTGAAGAAGAAATAGAAGAAGAAGAAGAGGACAAGGCAGAAGAAGATCAAACCACACCGACTTACCTTCCTGAGTCATACCTTCCGACAGCAGAGATAATGCAGATAGACTACACTCGAAGTTTTATTCCGCTGCCAGATAGTGATTCAGAGGAAGAAGAACCAATGGAAGATCATTCTTGTGATGCCAAACTCATCACATCAGACCTCGATCCACTCACCTTTCCTAGACTTCGAACTCAACTTGAGCTAGGAGGCACTTCTGATTCCAGTCATGATTCCGACTCTCAGGATGAAAGGGAAATTGAGATGATCTCTTCTCAGCCGATATCTCAGATCACTGACGAGTCTCAGTCACCACCTACCGTTATGGAGTTCCCTGATTCACTAGATGTTGATCCCACAACGACAGAAAGTGACGAGGACGATGTCGTATTCATCGATGTTCCGATAGATATCCGCTCTATTCACCTTCGTCTACCTTCCACCATTCCAGGCTCTTCTCTCGGAACTATCCAAGTACCGGTCGTCTCTAATCACGAAGAGATGATCAGTACTATTGAGCAATACGAGGATGACTTTTGTACCTTGATGGCGATTATCATAGATTCTACTATTGAGTACACGCCACATCAGAGAGACTTGATCGAAGAAATTGAAGCAGAATATGATGTTTATCGTGTCACCAATTCTCGAAGTCCTCAGCATCTACAAAACCGCATCCATGCCTTCGCCGAAGATCTCGCTACTCAGCTTCTGCAAGAACCTCAGAACAGTGATGAGCCATCTGCTGACAATCTGGAGTTCTTTGAAAACCGGAAAATCATATATGGCAAGGTATACGAGACACTAATTAGGTCTGCATTTCCATATTAGCCCAGACAGATGGAGTTTCTACACTCTTACAGATACAATATGGACTATGCTACTGGAAACCCTGATGACAAAGTCGACAAACAGATGATGAGTGATCTTCAGGGATTGATGAACTCTATGGCTAATAACGATCATATCGACGATTCTTCACCACACAGGTTTTACATCGACTGCACTTTAGAATTCCATGCTCACAAAATTATCGAAAGGCTGGAGCGTGTATGCCAGGAGGAAAGGACCCGTGACATCCCTTCATCCATACCTGACGATTCGTTGGTTAACACCGCGAACTTCATCACAGAGCAGCTTAGAGATATCTTCGGTACTGTCTTCACAGGGGAGCCAAGACAGTTGTTCCATGATGGACTGCGTGAGGTTTACAATAGAATGATTAACATCTTTCGTAAACCCAGCCTCACGTATTCCAGTCATCAAGAGCAGCTCATCCAAGGCATCCTCGAATCCATCAAAGAATTGGGAAGAAGCACCAGCGTCAGCACTCATGAAGACATCCATCTGTGCTTCTTCGGATTCATGGATTCATTAAGGCAGGAACGACCAGAGTGTGAGAGACTTGAGTACAACGGGACCTACTTCATAGATTCCGACGGACCCATCTCCAAAGCAGTCTATGACATCTCCTGGGACCTCTTATACTTGCAGAGGGTGGTTGAGGAACACTTCGATAGCTTCCCTCTCTTCGTTTCAAGAATCCCGAATATCACCCAAGTCATCACTCGCTATTTCCTCAAGTTCTATCCCCAAAACTCCAGGGCCCCAACACCTAGCATCTCTAGCCCTGGAGGTTCCTCTTCCAGCTGATCCAGGAGGAACAAGAGTCGAGCCCTCGACTTTAAATAGAAGCGCTTCTCGGGAGGCAACCCGTGGAATAAATATCCTTTAGTATTAGTAGTATTTTAATTTCCAAGAAGTGAATTATCTCTGACTATCTTTCACACTCGGATATACAAAATCTTTCAAAACACCACTTCATTTTTAAAACTAACAGCTTTTACAACATCACTAATTCCAGAATATAGGAAACATTTGCAAAATAATAAGTCATGTGTTTCGAGTATTTGAGGTACTTGTGTGCTACTTTCACACATTATGCTCGAACTCGTTTAAAAACACATGTCTTACAAATGATTTGTAGTAGAAAGCATCTCTTCACATTCTGGGATAGTGATACACTTTTTCGGCAAAAAGCTATAAAAATGAGAAGTTGGTTAAAAAGTATATCCAACGTGTTCACACTTACGAGATATTTTCACATGAGAGAGCCAGTGAGGAGAATGAAGAACCAAGCCATTTTGTACCAAGTGTTCTTCCCAACAGCCGAATGCACTTCATGGAACTGCCGAAGGGAGGATATCTGGCACATACTCTTCTTCAATGGCAGCATATCTTCTGACTCTCAACCTCCTTCAACCACCTTGATAGGGGAGTTCTCTCGTTCTTATCCTTGTCTTTGATTATTTTTGCTTTATTTTTCAAGTAATCTATGCCATATCCTTAACTTATCACTAAGTGTGGGATTCCAGCCCAAAACAAACGCTTGAGAAACATTTTCCGATATGTTCAAACTCTAAGTGTGAGATTTTACTTACAATAAAATCTCAACTCAAGAGAACATTAGGGACAATATTCCTCTAAGTGTGGGATAGCGGTATAGAATACCTTAGGTCTGATTCTTATTTCCAAAAGCAAACTCGGAAAATGTTCCTCAATTAAAAAAAAAACCTCACTTTTGCTTGAAATTTTAAAAAAATTTTGAATTAAAATGTCTTGAGAGGAATCATTTTCATATATGAGTAATGTACTTTGGAAATTAGGATTAAATAAATTAGGACTTTCTTAAGCTGAAATAATAAATCTAAAAGGCATCGCATGACTAGACACATACAACCCAATCTTGTAGTGAGGTATCTTGAGCCATGAAAAGCATTCATTTTTAATGCTTCACTATTCGTTTGATGAGTGTATACCGATGCATGCATCCGGAATTAGAACTTGCTCCTATTATACATGTCGAGACCACATTGGTTGAGTACCGTACGCGGTATAGGTGCAATCAGAGGACCTTGACATTCCTTAGGATCTAACCCCGTTTTTACATATCTCTTCAAGCCCAAAACCCTTCCAACACTCAATTTTAGTGTTGATGATCCGCCTAGAAAACCCTGTTGAGCCTTAGCCTTTTCATTTCTATAAAACCCAAACTTTAAACCCATTTACATCCGCACCCACCAAAACCTTATCTTAGAAATTTTTAAATTTTTGAAAAATGCTATTTAGGTATTCTTTTTGCTTTCACTCAAAAATTACAAATCTCGTGTTTACTCAAAACTCCTCGTGTGCGTTCCCATGATCATAAACTCAAAACAAGAGTCTTGTAGTGCGTAAAATTGGCACCAAGTAAATTCGAAATTGTCAAAAGTGTGAAAAATGAAAGTCAGAAAAGGTCTCAAAAGGGCAGTGAATAAACTGAAAAAAAAAAAAAAAAAATTATTCCTTAGAAAATCCTTGGCAAAGAAAGTCCAAGCCAAAAATATAGAAAATAGAAAAGAAAAGAAACGAAAATATATATCATCTGAAATAAAGCTAAGTGCTTCAAAATCTCCCAAAAACTCCGATTCCTAAAAAAGTATAATCTTCCATGCGTTTTAAGAGATAGAAGTCAAAATAGCTATCTCCTCCCCTTTTCGATTTCCGTTTCCGTTTTCATTGAAAAGTTTATCTAAATAAAATTTTTTCATGAATTTAAAAAGGCCTAAGATAAGCAAAACCCCTTTTTACTTAAAAATAATTTCCCACTTATCCATTCCCTTTAACCCTCACCAAACATTACAGCCCATTTGAATGTCCTGGGATGATTAGCACCGTCCTCACCTAAGTGGTGGAGATGTGATTCTCGAGCAAGCCTATGACGATGGATGCTGCATGACTGGTTATTGAGCGATTTCGTTTGATTAGAATGATAGGTAACCCGAAACACTTCTGAGTGAATTGAGTGACCACCTTGTGAGATCGCCTAGTTATGTATATCCCAACAGTATGCCGAAGAGAATTATTTCATGTTTCTGAAACGAATAGCTTATTTTCTCTCAGTTTCCAGGATATATTACTTGTATATGGGATTGTTTGCTCTCAACATTTTGATTCACCCAAAATGCATTAACACTTTCAAATATTTTCATTGGGGAAGCAAGTGAGAAATTTAAGTTTTGCTTGAGGACAAGCAAAGTCTAAGTGTGGGATATTTGATGACACGCAAAAAGTAAGGTTTTTGTGTGCCATTATCTCACCTTTTTAGCCCAATTATGGATGAAAAACATTTGAAATATACATTTTATACTAAATTTCATAATGAAGGCTAAAATATAGATGACGCTTCAAGAATCAACCAAAAAGGCCTAAAAACGAATAAGATGGAGCATAAACAATCATAAGCATTCTCGTTCACGCTTTTTAGCACTTTTTAAGATCCGCTTGGAATTATGACCTCTAACTTATGTCATTTTCTTCCTTAGGAAAATACGATCGCGTGGATATAAAGAACGCTGAAAACGGACACCCGAGTCAAAAGTTACGGCCAAACGAAGAAACAAGGCAACCGGAGAAGACCAATACGGGCAAACCAAGCCATATACGGGCATGTACAGCCGTATACGGCCTGAACATGACCGTATACGGCCTGGACCAGCCGTATACGGCCTGTGTCCTCCCGTATACGGCCTCGTTCTCCCGTATCTGATCCGTGTTCGCCCGTATCGTGCCATTTCCACCCGAAATACGGGAGGTCCCCTCGTATCGTCCTCCTCCCTCGTACAAGATCAAATTTTGATATGGTTGAGCGATACGGCTGGACATTTGAAGGTGCAAATACGGCTGGACGATACGGCTGTGCGACTAGTATAAATATGGGATCAAATCACCTCATTTGAACAATTCAAACATTCACATTCTCAACTCTCTCTCACTACTCTCTCTCTAGGTTAGGTTTATATTTTCAGTTTTCGTAGTTAGCGGCTAGTTAGTCACGGCTCTGACCGGACGAATAGGGGGTAATATTGTAATATTGCTTGGAGGATACTCGGAGTTCCGCTTGTATTCGTTCACGTTATATTCAGCTACGCTGTTACTCTGGTTAATTCTATCCTTTATCTATTTCGTTATGATGATTGTTATTACTGTTGTCATGCTAGATTTAGGATTGTTTGCCATGATTAGCGAGTAGTATTATTGCGTGTTTGCTATGATGTAATTAGTCGTATTAATTGGGATGATGTCATTATGAAAACAACGGAGGTAACGTTATACGGCTTTCATTTGTATAGCGCCGGAAACATCACTAATGTGTGTAGTACGGAACGTGGAAGCTATGAAAGTCGTGGGCACAATCCGTTGTCGATTAATGATTAATTAGTGTGTTGATCCACTTTCTATCTATGATTTTAAACCTCAATCAAACTTAACGCCTTTCAACCAGTAAACGTGGCTACGGCCTTAATGATAGGACGTCGCGAACCCTATCCAAGGTGATTAGTTATCTGTGTCTAAAACATGGTCTGATTTGCGAAGAATGTAAACCTTGTTTTCTAAAACGGAACACCAAGTACATCGTCATCATGGAAATAATGTTTTCACTATCGAACGCAAAGTACATGGTGATTATGGAACAACGTTTTCTAACTTGAACACAAAGTACACCGGTACTGTGGAAAGATCGCTTTCCCTTCAGAACACAAAAGTACACCGTACCTGTGGAAATAATGTTTTCTAACTGAACGCAAATAATACGCTATTTGCAAATTAGGGATTTATTGGGATTTCAAAGTAAGGGCTGGTTTATATCATAGATGGAGAATCATTGTACTCAAATACAAACTTAGTTAAACAAAGTCTAGGGTTCCAACTATAAGCAAAGTAGGTACCGCAAATCGGCTAAGTACTTGGTATTTCCACGGAAAATAGCCGTAGTTACCTATTGTGCACTTTATTAAATCATACTTAGACTCTACAAACCCATCGATAGAAAGTGATCAACGCACGCTAAATCTAATCTCGAAAGTGAATATTTTGTTTAGATTAAAGTATCCTTGTGGGGTTAAGAAAGGTCGGACATCGAGATTGGTTTGTCGCCTTATTCATGCACCCAGGATTTATTTCCATATAAGGGTCACTATACCGTCATTGGTTAGTGTTGTATGGCTGGATAAACTACTCCGATCATAATCACGATAGCCTAGTTACTCAGTGACATACTGATCGAGAAATCTATCAGTAGGGAACTAGTGCTTACTCCACTAATACTTGAAATGAATGGAATATAAACTTTTGAGATCATATTACTATCCATCATCCCAATTAAGAAAACTAATGAAGTCAAACACCTCCTCTAGATTATCTGCTAACTACTGATATTTTATCTTGCTTTATTTAAATTTTTCTGCCTAAGTATAAAAAACCAAAACCAAAACCCCAAAAATCTGTTAAAAATCATTACTAGTTAGATAAATTGTCTTCAACGTTAACGTTTCACAATACTTCTGGTTTATAGAACGACCCTAGGTCATGCTTACTACTGTACTCCCATAGTTTTAAGTATACTTAGGCCCCGCATTTACAAATTTTAAAACCCACTGATCGCCTTGCCAGGAGGAAGGCCCGCAACGACGCGAGTCAAATCGCAACCGACCTCTCGGCGCGCATCACTTGTATCAAATTAGAAAAACAAAAAAGAACCACACTCATTTTGCTTCGTCGTGAACATCTTTGTGCAATATATCCTCGAGAAAACCTGACCCGATCCCTTAAGTTCTATGAAATGCAGTACTCTTGAAATACTAAAAGAAAGATATTAAATAATTTAAGTTTTGGATCAAATAATGAATATAGTTTCAGAACCTTATTTTAGATCACAATTCGACTTACAAGTAATATAATCTTGACCCGATCCCTTGAATTCCATGATGTGATGACTTAAGTTGTTTGAATCAGGTTACTCTTTAATTGCTTTGATTCAAGTTAGCACATCCGGATCATAGAAAACTCCTGTCTTGCACACAAGTTAACAACCAAAACCCAAATAAGTTTAGTACATAAATAATTCGATATCAAATATAATTTCAGAAGTTGTTTTCCAGTATGCACCTAAACTACTTATTTCTTCAACCACTCATGTTAAACATGTTCAACAAAACCTACACATTCCCAAATCCTTACATAATTTGTTAAAACTTTCAAAATATTAAAACCATGCTTCAAAACCTACGCATTGTCTTGAAACTGAGCAAAAATAAACATGAATCCGACACATTCCCATTTTGTAGATATAATTCCATTCTATGTGACATTTCATCGAACATGTGATGTGCATGTGTGAAATTTTCAAAATGCTTAGATAATGAATACAATATAGACTCATAATCAGCCTCAAAACAAATAATAAGAGGAATATGTTGAAATTGTATATACACAACATAATCAGCCCCATAAACTCGTATGAAAATAAGAAGGATGCCATCAAACAAAGATAAAAATCTATTTGATAAATAGAAAACTGGATAACCTTTGTTAGCTTGATGAATATTGAACCTTTCTTCATCCCTCTAGGTTGAGTTCATGCTTCTGATTGTTCGTCTCTCCATGTATGTGTGATTTACTCGACATTCGAATATATTTGAATAGGTTGAAAGAAAAAATACTGGACAAAGAAAGAAGATGAAGTGAAAAATGATGAAGAAAAATACAAGTATGATTAAATGAACTGAGTGCTCAATCTATGGGCGGTGGTATTGGACTATTGGTTACACACTTATAGATAAGCCAATGGGAGAAAAAAGTAGAAACTTGTAAAAGAAGCCTACTACTGCATGTCTAGGAATTTACACAAAAGTTTAAACCAAGCTAATAATTTTCAGATTATTAAAAAATTCAAAATTCTGTGAAAATTCCTTTCACCACAGCGTGCCACATCATCGTACATTGATGTGACTCAAATAGTCATGTTTTTAAGGGCAATATTCCACACTTTTTGTGTCACACCCCCAAAATCCATAATTGTGTTTATTTAATGTTTAGCGGAAGCAAGTTATAATTAGCGGAAACATCTTGTGTAAACAGTTTAACAGCGGGGGTGCTGACGTTACAATTGTGCATTCACTGTATCAGAGCATATGATCATACAGAACATAATATATAAAGGATGCCAATTTAAAATAGTTATTACAAAAGTAGTATGACTATGTAAGTCGTACGGTAGTAATAAAGTTTAAAACATTTAAGTTTTACAATACATATGTTAAGATAAGATTTCGTGAGTATAACTGCAATGTCTGCAGTAATACGGAGGAAATCCTCAAAAGCTGTCCCAAAATATATGGCATCCTAAGTAGTCCAGGGTTGTCCATCCTGAATGCATGCGATTCTTTACTTACGTTGCTAATTTCCTGTATAACATAGAAAGAAAGTCGTCAACAAATATGTTGAGTGAATTCACAGGTTTTGTATAAATGTAAGGTATGTTAAACCATTTATGTTTAGAATTATTGAATTGTTATTCAATAAATAAATGTTTGCAGGTTTTACAATTTATAAGATTGTAGAGATAGTTACCCTAAAATATAGTTTATGTGGGTTGTTACCCAAAATGTATGTCTGGTGGTTTACCATCATATAAATATAACCAGAAAGTATACCGGTATAAAACAGTTGTAGGATAAGTTCATCCTAAATAGTAAGTGGGAATGCTTAGACTATAATCCCCCGAAATGTGAGCTAAACCTCGCAGGTTAAAGTAACGCGACCTAACCCTATAACCAAACCACAACCAAAACTTATGTTTCTTGCCTGAAGGACAGTTAAGTATACGCTCCATCCATAGGAGGGTCGTCACGGCAATAGTACTATTCTTATACTCAGTGGCTAGAGTCACCTAGCTAATGGTTATAGTCTGCATGACATAAGGTCTTTCATGCACACATCTCAAGTCTGGTCCGTACTAGGATTTGTTGTCTAATTCCCAAAACAGTTGTGAAATAATATTTCATATCAAACAGTTGAATAAAGTAATAAAGCATTTATATAATTTGCTGCATGTGTTTGCATGCAGTTTCTATGTTTACAACCCTATGTTTAAAAGCATAAAACATTTGTAAAGTAGGGGCTGTGAACTCACGGTGATTTGCTCGGTATAGAAAGCTAGCAGCCGACAGATAGTAGCCCAAGGTGTGTTAACCTATATACAATAGATGTATTAACATAAGTACGTTTGATTTGTTTAATCACTTATGTTAATAGGTTGTTTGTTTGTTTGGAGAAATTGTTAATTTCTTTAATAATATAATTTGTTAACTGCGTCGTGACATTGTGTCGAAATATTGATATTATTTCTCGTGTCATCTAGTTTGTATACATATAAGTATGTTATAACTCATATATTTTTAAATGTGGTTTCGTCTCGTTTACATATATCTCATATATATAAATTGTTTGTCGTTTAAGTTTCCAAATCACTAGTCTCTATTTGTTTCATATAATATACGTCTCGTCCCAAATGTGTATGTATACCAATCGGCTCGTCCAATATTCGTAGGTATATATGTTCGCGTTTTATCGTTTTGAGGCCCGCTTTTGTTGACTTAGTCAAACATGCTCGGATTGACTCGAGACTTTTACACAAGTCTTAAATGTGTTTATTATCTATGAAAAATAAGTTTCATGTCATGTGGATATCCAAAAGTGTTGTTTTTATGTTCGTTACAAAACAGCCCTTCAATCTTAGTTTTCCAGATTTTCGGTCTCGCTCAAGGCTCGTTTTAACCAATTTATAATCCGAATTGAAATCCAAGAAAATTAAAGGTTATTCCCCTATGTCTCAGGTTTCCAAAACTTATTTTTATGTAACTTTTGGTTAAGTAAAACTCGTTCAATAAATTTTCAAACACAAGCCTGTCCAGCAGCCCTGTTTCGGTATATACGTTACATGATTTGACTATATCTGGAGTATTACAAAACTTCACAAAATATGAGAGTAAGGGATAGAAAGGTAACAAAATTTATGATCTTTTACCACTAGTTTCACCTGTTTATTCGATCCATAGCCCAAGATATGCTCATTTTAATTTGGTCAAGATTCTGGTCAGATTCATCAGATCTGCTATGTACTTTTATTTCAGAAATAAAAAATAGCAAATGAACTTGAATTTTCGTGAGGCTTACATATCTGAAAACTAGACACTTAAAATTGAGTTTAGGCTTAAGAAACGTTAGATTTCATCATGAAATGAGTCGTTTAAGGTCGATCTAATCCGATCTATTTTATTATCCAGTGTGTAAAGTCATTATCCAGTGGTTAATAGCATGTTCATCCGATTTTTAACATAGATTTGGACATAATCAGTAGGAAATGGAACACTAAAATGTTTATAAACTTAATCCAAGTAATTTAAAAGAAGAAGCAGGGGTTTATACCAAGCAAAGACGGATCTAGGGTCGAAATGTGGAGATGTGTAGTTGCAGTCCCCTTTTTGCTTCCTCCTTCGTAAAACCGTATGAATGAGGTGTTAGATGATGACGTTTGCTATTAGATTTACTTGGAGGTGATGGTGGAAGGTGGTGGAGGTCGTGGTTGAGGCTGTTCCAGCCCAAAAGTTGAGAGAAATGTGGTGATTAAGTGTGTGTGAGGTTATGTGATAATGGAAGGATTAAAGTTTATGTGGTTTAAATATGGTGGCATTTAGGGCTGCCCTCCTTGGGCTCCTTGGGCCGATTGTGGGTTGTAATGGGCCATGGTCTGGGCCTATCCCATCTTGGGTTGGGCTCGGGTCTCGGTCCTCGAATTCGGGTTAAGCCCGGTTGTCGGTTAATCGTTAATCGTACGTTATAACGTGATAGTTTCGTTTAATTCGTTAACGACCTATATGGGCTAATATATTTTGAAGTATTATTTTAAATACTTTATTTTGAGTTTCAAAAATATAATTTTTGACTCGTTCGGTTGTCGGGCTCGTTTTGCGCATTTCGACGCGTACGTTACATTTTAAGCTAAAACGCGCAATTGTTTTTGTTCTATCGTTATGCTTCCTCGTTTAGCATAATATTCTTAAGTAAATAACTACAACAAAAATAGTTTTAGGTTATTTATATATTTTTGTGTCACGAAGCTTTTGTTATTTATTTTTGTCGGGTTCGTTCGAATATATTTGTACGTAACTATAAGTTACTTACGTATTACATTTTACTTTTTGTTTAAAAGTACGAGCTTGCTAGGCTTACATCACAACAAAGAGTTTTGTTAAAACTTAACCAGGAAATTAGCGTAAGAATGCACATGCATATTATTTAATTAATACCTAATTTGGAGAGTTGTCACATTCTCCCCCCGTTAGGGAAATCTCGTCCCGAGATTTAAGATGTGTCGTGAGTCGCGGTCACGGTTTTAAATAGTTGAGGATACTTCTTGCGCATTTCATCCTCACGTTCCCAGGTGAACTCTGGGCCTCTTTTCGAGTTCCATCGAATTTTGACAAGTTTGATCCGACTGTTTCGGAGTTTCTGCGTTTTCGTGTCCATTACTTCAAGCGGTTCCTCCACAAAGTTAAGTTTTGCGTCGACATAGATTTCGTCAGGAGGTATAATTAATGCTTCGTCAGATAGACACTTCTTAAGATTACTCACGTGAAAAGTGTCGTGAATATTACTAAGTTTCTGCGGCAGTTTAAGTTTATAAGCTACAGGACCAATCCTTGCTAGGATCTCAAATGGTCCAACATATCGTGGGTTCAGTTTACCGCGTTTACCAAATCGTGCAACTCTTTTCCAAGGAGATACCTTGAGTAGGACTCTGTCACCTACTTGAAACTCTAAAGGTTTTCGTCTATTGTCTGCATAACTCTTTTGTCGGTCTCGTGCCGTTTTCAATCGATTAAGCACTTGAGATATCTTGTCCGTTGTCTCTTGGACTATCTCAGGACCTGATAATTGTCTGTCGTCCAACTCTGCCCAACAGAGTGGGGATTGGCACTTGCGTCCGTACAACGCCTCAAAAGGTGCCATTTGTATGCTCGTATGATAACTATTGTTGTACGAGAATTCGGCTAAAGGGAGATGAACATCCCAGTTTCCTCCAAAATCAATCACGCAGGCTCGTAGCAAGTCCTCAAGCGTTTGTATCGGTCGCTCGCTTTGACCATCGGTTTGTGGATGGTAGGCGGTACTCATGTCGAGTCTAGTGCCTAAAGCTTGTTGCAGTGTTTGCCAGAAGCGAGAGGTGAAACGTGCATCTTTATCAGAGATGATGGATAATGGCACTCCATGTCTAGAAACAACTTCCTTTATGTAGATTCTAGCCAGCTTTTCCATCTTATCTGTCTCTTTGATGGCTAGAAAGTGAGATGATTTTGTCAGTCGGTTGACAATTACCCATATGGAGTCCATCCCAGATGATGTTTTCGGTAGCTTCATGATGAAATCCATCGTGATGTGTTCCCATTTCCATTTGGGCAACTCAGGTTGTTGCAAAAGCCCGGACGGCTTTTGGTACTCAGTCTTAACTTTTGCACAAGTCAGACATCTACTAACATAGGTGGCAATGTCTCTTTTCATGCCAGGCCACCAGTAAAATCCTTTCAGATCGTGGTACATCTTATCTGCACCAGGATGTATCGAGTAATTGGACTTATGAGCTTCGTCCAATACTAGATTACGTAGCTCATCAACACAAGGAATCCAAATTCGATTCATGAAGTACAATACTCCGTTTTCCTTACACTCCAGTTGCTTCTCCATCCCCTTGAGGGATTCGTCCTTCATACGTTCTGGAGTAAAGGCCGCTTGTTGAGCATCACGAATTTGGGTAATAAGTTCCAAGTGGATTGTCAGTCCTAAGGCTCGAACTCTTCGAGGTTTTACTCGTTCCTTACGACTCAAGGCATCCGCTACTACATTAGCTTTGCCTGGATGGTACTTGATTTCACAGTCGTAATCATTCAACAGTTCAACCCAACGTCTTTGTCTCATGTTGAGTTCTTTCTGATCAAATATATGTTGGAGACTTTTGTGATCAGTAAAGATCGTACACTTTGTACCATAAAGGTAGTGTCTCCAAATCTTAAGTGCAAAAACGACTGCTCCCAGCTCTAAGTCATGCGTCGTATAGTTCTTCTCGTGAATCTTCAATTGACGAGACGCGTAAGCAATGACTCTATCGTTTTGCATTAACACGCAACCTAATCCTTGATGTGAGGCATCACAGTAGACAACAAAGTTTTCTACTCCTTCTGGTAACGACAGGATAGGTGCGGTGCTCAGCTTCTGTTTCAGCAGTTGAAAAGAATTCTCTTGTTTTTCGCCCCAATCAAATTTCTTATCTTTTTGCGTTAGGGCGGTAAGTGGTTGAGCTATCTTTGAGAAGTTCTCGATAAATCTTCGGTAGTAACCGGCTAGCCCAAGGAATTGTCGTATCTCAGTTGGGGTTTTTGGGGCTTCCCAATTCTTAATCGCCTCAATTTTGGATGGGTCTACATGAATTCCTTTGTTATTAATCACATGACCAAGGAAATGGACCTCACGCATCCAAAACTCGCATTTAGAGAACTTTGCGTAAAGCTTCTCTTTCTCCAGTAATTCAAGAATCAGCCTCAGATGTTGTTCATGATCTTCCTTCGTCCGCGAGTATATCAAAATATCGTCAATGAATACTATGACAAACTTATCGAGATAAGGTTTACATACTCTGTTCATTAGATCCATGAACACTGCTGGTGCATTAGTTAGCCCAAACGGCATAACCAGGAACTCGTAATGACCGTATCGAGTTCTAAATGCAGTCTTTGGGATATCCTCATCCCGTACCTTCAGTTGGTGGTAACCAGATCGCAAGTCGATCTTTGAGTAGTAACTTGACCCTTGCAGTTGGTCAAATAAATCATCGATGCGTGGTAATGGGTATCGGTTTTTCACAGTCACTTTGTTCAGTTCCCGATAATCGATACACATCCGCATTGATCCATCATTCTTTTTGACAAACAAAACCGGAGCTCCCCACGGTGAAAAGCTCGGTCGGATGAATCCTAAATCCAACAGTTCTTGCAGTTGTGTAGACAGTTCTTGCATCTCTGATGGAGCTAGACGATAAGGCGCACGAGCAATTGGTGCTGCTCCAGGCACTAGGTCGATATGAAATTCAACCTGCCGCGGGGGTGGTAACCCTGGTAGCTCGTTAGAAATACTCCTGGGTAGTCGCGTACTACGGCCACGTCGTCTATGCGTCGCTCCTCGGGTTTCTTATCCACAATATGTACCAAAAATGTTTGGTACCCTTTTCGTAGATGCTTATTTGCCTTCATGCATGTAATCGTTTTCACCATACGATTACTCTTTTCTCCTTGAATCATCAATATTTCTCCTGACGGTAAAGGTAACCATACAATCTTCTCATGACAGATGATTTCCGCGCGGTTCAGTGACAACCAATCCATGCCAACCACTATATCGAAGCTCCCTAGTTCTACCGGTAGTAAGTCTATCTTGAAAGAATGACCTTCTAACGTTAAGGAACATCCTGGTACTATTTCTCCTGATTCAATCAACTTACCATCGGCTAGCTCGACAGTGTATTTGTTATCTAGCTTAAGGGATTCGATATCTAATAGTGGTCTAAACTCAGTGGACACAAACTTAAATCAGCACCGGAATCAAATAACACAGAAGCAAAGTGGTTGTTTACTAGAAACGAACCAGTGACTGTGTTAGGATCCTGTCGTGCCTCTGGTGCTCCTAACATGAACACGCGTCCACGAGCTGGTTGGTTGTTGTTATTGTTAGCATTGTTGTTGTTGGCTCGGTTGTTGTTGTTTCCACTGTTGTTTCCGTTGTTGTTGCGGTTACGAGCGTTGTTGGCGTTACGGTTTTGGTTATTGAGTCGAGGGCATCGGTTTCGATAATGCCTCGTGTCGCCACATTCAAAACAACCCTGGTTTTGGCGAGCAGTGTTTCCCTTAGGGTTAGGGTTAACCTTACAGTTCTGGGTTTTGTGACCCCATCCCTTACAGCTGTCGCAAAACCAACACTCACCCTCATGGTGTTTGCTACACTTATCACACTTAGGTTTGTTGCCTAGGTATGGCTTCGGTTCTACAATGGTAGCAGCATAAGACTTAGGATTTCCAGATCCTTTCTTGTTGGATTGACCCTGATGGTCATTCCATTTACGCTTCTTACCTCCAGAACTACCAGCTTCAGTACTGATCGGCTCAACCTTACTCAACACAGTTTTCTTGGTCAGTGTTCCCATTCTAACTGCTTCATCAGTTAAACTCTGCGCTAGAGTAACAGCGCTCCTGAATGTGTCAGGTTTGGAGGACGTAACTAAACTCCTGATCTGTGGTACCAATCCATACACATAGCGTTCAATACGCTTGTACTCAGGTGTTACCATATGTGGCACAAGACGAGCTAATTCTTGGAACCTGGTTGTATAACCAGTGATATCAGCACCAATCATGGCAATGTTCCACAGCTCAGTCTCAATTTTCTGCATCTCACTGCGAGGGCAGAATTCTTCTAGCATCAAGTTCTTCAATGTTTCCCATGTCATGGAGTAGGCAGTTGGTCGTCCAAGTGATTGGACTTGACTGTTCCACCAAGTCAAAGCTTTATCAGCTAGGGTGCAGGCGACATATTTCACCGCAACTTCTGGTAGACAATCACTGATGTCTAACACCGAATCCATCTTCTCTATCCAGTGTATGATACCAATAGCACCCTCGGTGCCACAGAAAGGAGGTGGCTTACAAGCCTGAAATGTCTTATATGAACACCCTCGGCGAGTATTCACAACAGTCTCAGTGTTCACAGGGGTTGTTCCACTGTTATTAATCCCATTCTCACGGTTTCGGCTTGCCTCGTACTCGGCAATACCTTCAGCAATGCGTCTAGCGATCATCTGCTCAGTAGTTTCCTCAGTGTTAGGTGGTGGAATGGTTTCTGGTGTAGGGGGTACAGTTGTCTTCTGACTGTTCCTAGTAATTCGTCGTTTTGGCAGCATGATTCAGTTCTGCGATGAATAAAATGCAGAAGTCAATGCCAAGATAATGAATGTGATGAACAAGATTTCACATTGTCTGTCAAGTGAATAGTATAGAGAATTTGAAAGAATAAGGTTTCACATTGAATGTCGCACGACTTTGAAATACCCATATGTACTTTGTACAATATAATCACGTTGGCCAGGCGTCATTATATAATGCCAAGTACATATTTCTTTTCATCATCGATCAAGCGCAAACAATGTTTTAGGGAATTCAAGATAAAATCAATAATTCAAGGTGTAGTAGGTTTTCAAAGTTTGCAAGAAATGGTTTTAAACAATTATCACGTGGTAAATTTTCCATCACATGCATATATAGAAATGAATATAATTCGCACGAAATTTCGAATCGAACCTAAGTTATATTATACATTAACTAGAATGTTCTTACATCATTTCATACAAAACTTGATGATATCTTCTATATTCATCAAGAGGAGTTTTTCAGTACAACACGAGTTGATACAGTACTAATTAGACTAAACTTAGTTATACTTAGATCTTAACCAAATAGTTATATTCCTACGACAGTTCTTCATCAGTTCATTACTAAGCTATCTTTAGCTATGTTATCTGTCGCAGTGTAGATTTTTCACTTTTACTCCTGATTCAGATTGGGAGAGAAGTAGCGGGTTTCCAGCATAGTTTTGTATCGCAGAGTCGGATAGTAGCCCAGATCATTCTCAGTTGAGCATTTGCACAGACGTTTGATCCAAGACTTAACTCTTTTCTTGTGATTACTAGCCATTTTCTTCCAGAAGCGTATTTTATCCTTAACTCGGACAATCATAGGCCTCTTTAGGATTCTCAATTCTAGCTCATGCTTCCTACATTTGAACACAAGCTCCCAATTTTGGCCATCCAATCTTTCAGCCTGGTCTCGTACTCTTTCGTACTCCTCTATGTCGACGATGGAGAATTGGTGGTTTTCAATTTCTTCTTCCACAAGTTCCACTATCGGAATTGTTTCGGTGTCGACATATACATATTGTATCTGCTCGTCGATGGTTATGTCATCATCTGATGAGCATTCACTTATAACAGGTTCTGCCATTTTTCCAGTTTCAAGAGATCTATAGGTTACAAAGACATATTTCAGTATCCATAGTTATGTAGTCTCTATTGTCAATTCATAATCCAATCACAATGCACAGTAACATAAACAATAATAATAAACCAGACACATATGTCATATCATATAACTGATCATAGTTAGTTCACAAGTTTTTATACAAAACAGGATGGATCTATCCTAGATATCCATCGGTCCAGAGACAAATCAAAGCATGACGGGTCGGTCTACACACCGTCGATCCAAATGATATACAAAACATGACAGGTCTGTCTATACCTGTCGAACCAAAGTTCCAAGTCTAATACATAGTATATATAATCCTAAGTAGGCACAACCCGCCCTACATAGGTCTAACGGAAGTACGGTAGAAATGATCCCACGGCTGTCCTCAACACATCCATCACCACACAAGCACCAACCACAATCCCTGCAATCCTAACACGTCTCTCAAGTGCCCTCACACGAGCACGTGCGGACTCAGCTATCTCCTGGGCAGTAAACACGTGGTTCAACAGAAAGTGGTGACGCTCATGCATACCAGCCATGTCCCCATACAGACGGGAGACCTCATCCTGTACCTGTCCAAGGTAAGAACCCTTGCTAGAAGTAATACAGAACAATGTATGCATAACAGTGACTAATGTAGGGAGAGTCTGCTCTATCGGCTCTCCAGTGGTAGGCAGTGGTGCTGGGGGTCGTGAGGACTCTCCTGTCTCAAATGTGGAGGGAAAACCCTCTAATGACCTCCAGTGCCTCAACATAGGAGTCATCCACTCTAGGTGAGCAAACATGGGTGCTGTCCGTGGAGACTCAACAGACTCGTCCGCCGGTGCTAACGGACCAGTAGGAAGATCTCGGACACACATCCTCGGTGTCCTCCTAGACACAGGCCTGCGAGAAGTCTCAGCGGCCTGATGGTGAATACCTGTAGTAGTAGGGGTAACCTCATGTGCTGTCGGTGGTGGCGCAATGTAAGCGTCATTAGTGTCATCCGACATATCTCTCAAATGAACATATGACTCATCCCCTACAGTGATCGCGGGACCCTCAAAAGTAGCCTCGGTCGGCTCCTCGTCCGAAGCATAAACATGATAAAGTGATTGACTAGACATACTGTGACAAGGGAAATTGTGTGTGACGTGTCAGTCGTATGTTAGATGTATATAAACGTATGTATGTATGAATGCATGAATGTTCTAGCCAAGGCTATAATCTAGGTCTCTAAGGTTTTCAGTCACCTAAAGACTTCTAGTTCGCAATAACCAATGGCTCTGATACCAAGTCTGTCACACCCCCAAAATCCATAATTGTGTTTATTTAATGTTTAGCGGAAGCAAGTTATAATTAGCGGAAACATCTTGTGTAAACAGTTTAACAGCGGGGGTGCTGACGTTACAATTGTGCATTCACTGTATCAGAGCATATGATCATACAGAACATAATATATAAAGGATGCCAATTTAAAATAGTTATTACAAAAGTAGTACGACTATGTAAGTCGTACGGTAGTAATAAAGTTTAAAACATTTAAGTTTTACAATACATATGTTAAGATAAGATTTCGTGAGTATAACTGCAATGTCTGCAGTAATACGGAGGAAATCCTCAAAAGCTGTCCCAAAATATATGGCATCCTAAGTAGTCCAGGGTTGTCCATCCTGAATGCATGCGATTCTTTACTTACGTTGCTAATTTCCTGTATAACATAGAAAGAAAGTCGTCAACAAATATGTTGAGTGAATTCACAGGTTTTGTATAAATGTAAGGTATGTTAAACCATTTATATTTAGAATTATTGAATTGTTATTCAATAAATAAATGTTTGCAGGTTTTACAATTTATAAGATTGTAGGGATAGTTACCCTAAAATATAGTTTATGTGGGTTGTTACCCAAAATGTATGTCTGGTGGTTTACCATCATATAAATATAACCAGAAAGTATACCGGTATAAAACAGTTGTAGGATAAGTTCATCCTAAATAGTAAGTGGGAATGCTTAGACTATAATCCCCCGAAAGGTGAGCTAAACCTCGCAGGTTAAAGTAACGCGACCTAACCCTATAACCAAACCACAACCAAAACTTATGTTTCTTGCCTGAAGGACAGTTAAGTATACGCTCCATCCACAGGAGGGTCGTCACGGCAATAGTACTATTCGTATACTCAGTGGCTAGAGTCACCTAGCTAATGGTTATAGTCTGCATGACATAAGGTCTTTCATGCACACATCTCAAGTCTGGTCTGTACTAGGATTTGTTGTCTAATTCCCAAAACAGTTGTGAAATAATATTTCATATCAAACAGTTGAATAAAGTAATAAAGCATTTATATAATTTGCTGCGTGTGTTTGCATGCAGTTTCTATGTTTACACCCCTATGTTTAAAAGCATAAAACATTTGTAAAGTAGGGGCTGTGAACTCACGGTGATTTGCTCGGTATAGAAAGCTAGCAGCCGACAGATAATAGCCCAAGGTGTGTTAACCTATATACAATAGATGTATTAATATAAGTACGTTTGATTTGTTTAATCACTTATGTTAATAGGTTGTTTGTTTGTTTGGAGAAATTGTTAATTTCTTTAATAATATAAGTTGTTAACTGCGTCGTGACATTGTGTCGAAATATTGATATTATTTCTCGTGTCATCTAGTTTGTATACATATAAGTATGTTATAACTCATATATTTTTAAATGTGGTTTCGTCTCGTTTACATATATCTCATATATATAAATTGTTTGTCGTTTAGGTTTCCAAATCACTAGTCTCTATTTGTTTCATATAATATACGTCTCGTCCCAAATGTGTATGTACACCAATCGGCTCGTCCAATAGTCGTAGGTATATATGTTCTCGTTTTATCGTTTTGAGGCCCGCTTTTGTTGACTTAGTCAAACATGCTCGGATTGACTCGATACTTTTACACAAGTCTTAAATGTGTTTATTATCTATGAAAAATAAGTTTCATGTCATGTGGATATCCAAAAGTGTTGTTTTTATGTTCGTTACAAAACAGCCCTTCAATCTTAGTTTTCCAGATTTTCGGTCTCGCTCAAGGATCGTTTTAACCAACTTAGATTCCGAATTGAAATCCAAGAAAATTAAAGGTTATTCCCCTATGTCTCAGGTTTCCAAAACTTATTTTTATGTAACTTTTGGTTAAGTAAAACTCGTTCAATAAATTTTCAAACACAAGTCTGTCCAGCAGCCCTGTTTCGGTATATACGTTACATGATTTGACTATATCTGGAGTATTACAAAACTTCACAAAATGTGCGAGTAAGGGATAGAAAGGTAACAGAATTTATGATCTTTTCCCACTAGTTTCACCTGTTTATTCGATCCATAGCCCAAGATATGCTCATTTTAATTTGGTCAAGATTCTGGTCAGATTCATCAGATCTGCTATGTACTATTATTTCAGAAATCAAAAATAGCAAATGAACTTGAATTTTAGTGAGCTTACATATCTGAAAACTAGACACTTCAAACCTGAGTTTAGGCTTAAGAAACGTTAGATTTCATCATGAAATGACTCATTTAAGGTCGATCTAATCCGATCTATTTTATTATCCAGTGTGTAAAGTCATTATCCAGTGGTTAATAGCATGTTCATCCGATTTTTAACATAGATTTGGACATAATCAGTAGGAAATGGAACACTAAAATGTTTATAAACTTAATCCAAGTAATTTAAAAGAAGAAGGAGGGGTTTATACCAAGCAAAGACGGATCTAGGGTCGAAATGTGGAGATGTGTAGTTGCAGTCCCCTTTTTGCTTCCTCCTTCGTAAAACCGTATGAATGAGGTGTTAGATGATGATGTTTGCTGTTAGATTTACTTGGAGGTGATGGTGGAAGGTGGTGGAGGTCGTGGTTGAGGCTGCTCCAGCCCAAAAGTTGAGAGAAATGTGGTGATTAAGTGTGTGTGAGGTTATGTGATAATGGAAGGATTAAAGTTTATGTGGTTAAAATATGGTGGCATTTAGGGCTGCCCTCCTTGGGCTCCTTGGGCCGATTGTGGGTTGTAATGGGCCGTGGTCTGGGCCTATCCCATCTTGGGTTGGGCTCGGGTCTCGGTCCTCGAATTCGGGTTAAGTCCGGTTGTCGGTTAATCGTTAATCGTACGTTATAACGTGATAGTTTCGTTTAATTCGTTAACGACCTATATGGGCTAATATATTTTGAAGTATTATTTTAAATACTTTATTTTGAGTTTCAAAAATATAATTTTTGACTCGTTCGGTTGTCGGGCTCATTTTGCGCATTTCGACGCGTACGTTACGTTTTAAGCTAAAACGCGTAATTGTTTTCGTTCTATCGTTATGCTTCCTCGTTTAGCATAATATTCTTAAGTAAATAACTACAACAAAAATAGTTTTAGGTTATTTATATATTTTTGTGTCACGAAGCTTTTGTTATTTATTTTTGTCAGGTTCGTTCGAATATATTTGTACGTAACTATAAGTTACTTACGTATTACATTTTACTTTTTGTTTAAAAGTACGGGCTTGCTAGGCTTACATCACAACAAAGAGTTTTGTTAAAACTTAACCAGGAAATTAGCGTAAGAATGCACATGCATATTATTTAATTAATACCTAATTTGGAGAGTTGTCACATTTTGGACATATCTTTAGTGAAAACATTCCAAAATGATCATTATTTACTAAAATTCACTAAAGTAGTCTAAATATAGACGTTGTTGCAAAAATCACCTAAAACGTCCAAATAACAAGCAAATTAGGGCGAATAAACGTGCACAAAATCCTCCGGCCTCATTTACCTTATATTGATCACATTCTAACTTCATCATATGATAAAACAGGTAAAATTGAGACGGGAAAATCAAGAATCATGTAAATCGGATAAAGAACGGAGAAGACTGAGCGGTATCAGACCCTATAAATTCATTTCGACTATGCTTAAGCCCCACAGAGACCGTATACGGCCATGTATACACCGTATATGGCCCTACCAAGGCCGTATATGGCCCCCTGCACCCCATCTGCTGCTTCGTTTGCTTGTACGTGTTGTTTCGCGAGTTGTACGTGTGATTTTGAGTTTTGCCTATAAATAGGGATACCAACCTCCTCATTTTACACACCTCAACACACTTTCACATTCTCACACTTTTCTCATTTCTCTCTTTCTTTCACTTTCTCTCTCTAACTTTCTCTCTCTAGCACTACTCCTAGGAGTTAGAGGAGAAAGGTTAGGGTTGAGCTTACGGTTCGAGTCTAGAGGAAGGTTTAGCTTGGTAATATTGTTGTAACGAGTTTTTCAAGTTCAGACTATTTGTAATCCTCAGTATTACACTGTTGTATTCCCAGTGATATCTAAACTTTACTTACTGTTATAATGCTTGTGCTTTATGTTATTTCAGTTTGTATTCTACATATTGCCATGTTTATAGAGTAGTTTAATATTGTGATTGTTGAAATGTAGATATTAGGAGTAGGGATGATGTTAAATTAATATTTCATTTATACGATTGGAAATTGTTATGCTGTGTATCATGTTAAGCTTATCCTAAATATAGATCTAGTCTCTCATCACCCTTTCCAGACTTTCACGTGACTTTTGCCATAGGATAGGATCTGATCAACCCTAATACTATGAATATACAGTTATCTTCGGTTACAGTATGAAACTATGAACTTTCCTTAAAAGGCACGGTACTTCGTATAGCGTTGGAAACACCTCGGGTGGAGTACAAATACGTGGAAGCTAAGGAAATGCCATGGATTGTTTCATCGTGGATTACCTAGAAGTGACCCTTCTAGAACTGTGGTCTTGGAATCAAAGATGTGGAAATGCTTGTTTCACTATACACCGTCAGTACACCTAAGATCTGGAACACTGTGGAAATGTTTAAATGCCCAGTACACCATTAGTACATCTAGGGTTTGGAACACTGTGGAAATGCCTAATTGCCCTGTACACCGTGATTATTCCTAGGGATGAACGCCTGAATGTAAAGGAGGGTCTATATTTACGATGGTTAAGTATGTGCTTCAACAGATACTACGGGGTAGTGTCAATTATAATACCTAGACATGCAAAACCCTAATCAGACCAATAGTTTAACATACATAGGATACAATCAGTATCTGCCATGATAAAAGTAAATAGACGATTAGGTGTTAAGAAAGGTCAGTAAATACAATTGCGGTCTGTTGCCTTACGCCTGCTCCCTAGATAAATCAAGGGTGACTTTGTCTTATTCAAACAAAAGTTCAGGGGGGTTTGAAAACAGCCTGATCTGATCAGAATCAAGATAGCCTAGGATTCCAGTGTCATATGTTTCTAGGGTTTCACCTGAATGTAGGGTCCAAGTGTTTACACCGAAAGTATATCTATTATTTAACTGGTAAATCTCCAATCAAATTTATAATGAACATCATCCCGAAATCCTAATTATCCAAGTTTCAGCAATCACATCTCTACCTGTCTGCTTATTCCCTATCTCTTATCTCTGTTATTTACTTTACTGCACTTAGGAAAATTAGAAAAACAAAACCTATCAAAAATCTATCTACCTACCCCCATCCTATTAGCGACCATAATCTTTGGTGATTCGCTTCATTTCAATTCGCTCCGATTTAAGAACGACCTCGAGTTATACTTACTGCTTGCTCCCAAGGTAGGTAGTACTTATAGTTTGAGCCCTAGCTCATATAAATTTAAAACTCACTGTCTGCCGCCTCTATTGTTGTTGGAACAACGACCGGAGTCAAATCCGACCGACCGATAGGAGCGCGACAAGTTTTTGGCGCCGCTGCCGGGGATCGAAGAGCGTTACGATTTGAAGCCGCCTTAGATATTCAAGTTTTTAGAAGATCATTTCCAATTAGGTTTTCTCAAACTTAGTTGGTAGTTATTTGCTTTCTTTAGAATAATTTAGATAGTTTAATTTAGTTAAAGTAAAAATGAAAAATACAAAAACATCTTTCTATGATTCATTTCCGTCTAGCCCCATTTCTCCACTCGCCCTCAAGACGTCCGAAGAAATGACGGCCATGGATGACGCTGAGTTCTTCGCCTGCTTAGAACAAGAGTTGGAACCTAACGTCTACTCTTCATCTTTATCCTCTTCCAAAGATATCTCCGCTAATTCGGACGATGAATCTAGAACTTTAGGGCAATTCTTAGACCTTAACTTAGGAACCCATGATTCTCATCAGAAGATCTCAACTTCTGCATCTAGCATTCTAAGCTATCAGGTTATACCTGCTCCTGAGATTTCATATTCCTTAGAAAACTTCTTTCAATTCCCTACTTCATCTGGTTTTGTCGAGAGTAACTCTGAACATCTTCAACCCTTTCGTTTTCCACCCATTGAAGAACGTCTTCCACCATGGAATGAAGAAGTTTACGAATACCCTCCAAAATCACCTATCTTTTTGAACCTTGTACCCGAACCTGAGTACACCATCTATCGTGTTGTTGATAGGACTCTACCAATCAAACCTGAAGAAAATATCCGCTACGTAGGTAACTCTTTTGATCCTGATAGGAGATTGGATGTTTGTCGGGCATTTGCTAGACAACTCAAAACGTCTGACTTTCCTTTTTCGGCTGAACAAAGAGAAGTCGCTCGTAGGATAAAGAAACATGTTGGTATTCTCCACCATCTTCCAAATCAAAAGGAGGGAGGTATCTTCACACATTATCGAGAGCAAGAACTAAAGCTTAAATCAGAAATAGACCTACTAATGGACCTATTCGCCTGCACCGATTATCAACCGGTTTCCCGAACCCTAATTAATCATTATGTTGCGGCTATGATTTATGAGCTTGAGTTATGGATCAGCAAAGATCCCGCTATATCTCTTGTCATTTCTGATAAAATTCCATTCTTCGTTGACCCAGCTACTTACATGATCAACAAGTTGTTAGAGGTATTCCCTGAAGCCACTGACGATAACATGGAAGCTGCTTTCTTTGCTGGAAGGAAGGATATTAACGTCTCACTCACTTTGTTATTTGCTCAGTCAAAATTTCCTTTCACTGTTTCACAAACATCTTTAATCGAAGAAATCACGGAGTCAATTCACACTACCACCGGAGATCCCGATTCGAGAGAAGAATGGAAATTTCAACAAACCCTAGGAATGCTTCTTCATGACTTGAACAATATAGATGACGGATCACGAAACGGAATTTCAAACCCTAAGAAAGTTAGAAATGAATTTAACAAGTTTATTGACAATCTTCTAGATTTAGGCAAAAAGGAACGTATGTTTCTCACTGAGCACGAACGATTCTCATTACATCCCGCAGACCTAGTTGATTATGTCATTAAGATTCTCACTTGTGACTTTATTCCTCGCTACACTTTCCCTCAACCAAGAGCACCAAATTTACTTAAAAAATTGCTCTTGGGCAATACTCAATAAATTTGTCCAAAAGTCGAGCTACCGACTTTAACCAAGCGCTTTTTGGGAGGCAACCCAAAATTTAGTTAATTTAGTTTTATTTTAAGTATTTAGGATAAGTAATATTAGTGGTTAATTATTAAATTTAAAAGCTTTTACTTAAAAACACAAGAAAACGTTCTTTTAAAATTCAAATTCGCGCAACACAGTAACGAATTTCAGACATTTTCAGAAAGTTCGAAAAAGTTTATTTTTAAATTTTGAAAAATTAATTTTGAATTTGTCTTGGATTTTAAAGAACACAAAAATATTATCTTATTTTAAATAAAAACGTATACGATTTCGCGTACGATTCGCAATATCTTTTCAGACTGCGCGTAAAGATTCAGAAAATTACGAACATACTTTTTAAAATTATTTTATTAAAAAAATTTTAAATTTAAAATTTTACTTGTATGTTTCGTATCTTTCGCGAATTTTAAATCGCACGCGTTTGAAAGAGTATAAAAGGGACTTTTTAGCGACCACATAAGACAAAAACATAAAAACTTCATCTTCTTCCCTCTCCTCTCTTCCCCCACCGTCGGCCTCACCTTCACCACCATCAAATCCTCATTTCTCAACCATCTTGCATTATTCCAAGCTCAAAATTCATCATTTTATGATCTTTCTTGCATCCACAACATCACTACATCAAGTTTAAGGTAATCCTTGACCTAATTTTGTGATTTTCATGAAACTTTAAAAATTAGGGCTTGAAACTCATTTTCATAGATTTCATTGTTAAAAGTTGCAATCTTTAGTGTTATTCCATGCTTATCTTGATGCTTAACATGATTACAAACATAATCTAGTGATTTGTAAGCTTAATTGCAAGTTTGAAGATTAAAGTGTTGACTTTTTGGATGAACTATGGCTAGTTTGACTTTTTGGTTGATTAATTGCTTATGTTGACCTTTGTTGATTGAATTATGCTTAAATATGATAGGTTGTTATAGCTAAAACGGTCGTTACGTAATAGCTGCAATGGTGGAGTTTTAAATTTATAAAAGCTGGGGACCTAAATTCTACTTACAGAGGTAAGTATAACTCAGGGTCGTTCTTAAGATCAATCGTATTGTGAAGCGGAGTTGTCCAGACAAACTTATTCAAATTAGTGATGGGTTTTTGAAAAGAGTTTTTGGTTTGGTTTTTAGGTCCGTTTAAACTAAACTAATAAAAGCAGAAAAAAAACAAAACAGTAAATAAAAGCTAGATAGGGAATCAGTAATGGAGAATAGTGCTTGTTATGACTTCGTTAGCTTGTGTTATGGGGTGATGTCTGGGGTTTGTATATGAAAACGTCTTTTAAAGATTTGTGTCTTGCTTTTGCTTGAATATTCGTGATGTAAACACTAGCACCCTACTGTCTGATTTCTCAGATAGTATGTCACTGGAATGCTAGGCTATGGTGATTCTGATCAGAGGAGGCTGCTCAACTCTTCAACACTTTCCATATACTGGAATAGTGACCCTTTTTGGAATGGTATTCCTGGGCGCATGAGATAGAGTAACAGACCCACTAAAAGTTCTGACCGTTCTTAACACCACGGAGATACTAGGGCTAGGCAAGGCATTTAAGATTAAGACTTGGTTTGGTGACTGCCAACTTTGTATTAATGGTCTTTGTTTAGTCCAGAGCTGTGTGGTTCAACCAGGATGTGACACAGTCTTCAACCGACGGCAGTTCCTTAGCTTTTCCCACGTATTTAAACGTTATACGAAGTACTGTGCCGATTTATGGTCTTTCCGGTGCCACATACTTTATGGTCACTCTGGACTAGTTTACTAAGTTTGTATTAAAGTTTGACCATCTATGATATAAACCCAACCCTCACTTATTTAAACATATCCCAATAAATCCCTGATTGATTCACGGTGTACTATACGAAAGGGTTGACAGTATTTCCACAGCTACACAATTCAGACCATGTTTGTATTTGAAAACATAGATAGGTAGTTACCGGTTGATCAAGGTTGCCGACTCCTTGTCATACAGGTTCTAACCACGTTTATTGGAGGAAAGGCAATTTTGGTTTATAAATTCATAAATACAAATTTAACAATACACCGGTTTTCATTTTGTAGCAATTGGGAACATTATTCCACAACAGATTGTGCCCACGACTTTCATAGCTTCCACGTTTCGTACTACACACATTCGTGATGATTCCGGCGCTATACAAATGAAAGCCGTATAACGTTACTTCTGTTGTTTCATAACGATATTATCCCAATTGCGTATTTAAAGTAACATCACCCCAAATATTAACAAGCTAACTACATCACAACAAGCACATAAGAGAACTACTCACTACGCATGGCAATCAATCATAAATCTATCATAATAATAATAGCAATCATCATAATAGAAAAGGAAAGAAATAACCGTAGATTATGCGTAGACAGAATAATGTTAGAAGAATACACGAACGGAACCTCCGCAATATCTTCGAAAATATTACAAATAAGCCCCTCAGAATATTCCCTACACTATTACAAAAGTAGCCCCTCCGTTAGTCTAGGTTAAATATTAACCAAGAACTAACGAACTAAAACCCTAATCTATTTCTCCTCTAACTCCTAAGAGTAGTGCTAGAGAGAGAAAGCTAAACTAGAAAGAGAAAGAGTGTGTGAGAGAGAAAGTGAGAATACTTGTTGAAGAATGGTGTGTGGAATGAGGATGGAGAGCTCTCTATTTATAGGCAAGCCATGGATCCAAGAATACAAGCCCACAAGCATACGTACAAGCAAACGAAGCAAGGAAGAGGGGGTGTGAGACCAAAACAGGCCGTGTACGGCCTTGTTCTGGCCGTGTACGGCTTCAAAGTGGCCATGTACGGCCTCCTCTAGGCCATGTACGGCTAGGGGGTGGCCGTGTGGTAGGCCGTGTGATTTTTCTGACTTTTCTCGCAACTTCGGAAGGCCGTATCTTCTTCGTTTTGCGTCCATTTGACTTGATTCTTTCGCCTGCGGTCTCCTAATTCCGTTACGCTTCTAATGATGCCAAAAGTGCCAAATTTGGATATCTCTAGAGTTGGCGTGTGCGGAATGCCCTCGGTTTGCGCTCAGAAAGCTCTATCTTCCTCGTTCTTTACCCGATCTGCACGATTCTTGATTCTACAGTCTTGGAATAACTTGATACATCATATGAGACTATTTAAGGACTTGTATCATAATATGGTTAAAAGTCTGTAAGGATCAGTGTTTAGAATAATCTGCCTCGATTTGCGTGCCTTTTGGACGTTTTTAGCACTTTTTACAGCAATGTCTATAATTTGACCAACTTTGTGAAATTAAGTAAATAAACGTTTAATTCAAGTGTTTTCACCAAGATTTAGGCCAAATGTGCGGGAAATATGTGCCTGAAAACATGACTTTTTAGCACATATCAAATATCCCACACTTAGACATTGCTTGTCCTCAAGCAAAACTCAGTTTTTATGAAAACGGTTTTAAGCAGATTTGGCGAATTCTAAAAATCCTTAAAAGTAATCACCCCGCATATCAGCAAACCATAATAGAAAATAAGGAGAAATAAGATAATCGTCCCAGAAACAAGGAATGACTTTCTTAGGCATACTTCCAACTCTCGCGATCTTGGAGTATACATGACCGGGCGATTCCTCACAATGTGGTCACTCAATTCACTCAAAGTGTATCGGGTTTCCTAACATTCTAGAACAAATGAAATCGCTCAAAAGCCAGTCATGTAGCACTCATCGTCATAGGCTTGATCGAGAATCGGATCTCCACCACTTAAGTGAGGACGGTGCTAATTATCCCAAGACATTCATGAGGGTTGTAATGTTTGGTGGGGGTGAAAGGGTATGGATATTGGTTTGTTTTGGGTGTAAGGGTTTAGCTGTACCTTAGAATTCTAAAGATCATGAAAAACTTTATTTAGAATAGCGCAAATACGGAAACGGAACTAGATAGCTATTTTGCTTCTATCAGATTTTTCTGGAGATTGATACTACTGAAAGCACTTAGCTTTATTCTTAGACTAACTATTTTTCTTCTTTTTCTTCTTGAGAATTTCTCTGCCACAGAATTTCCAAGGGATTATTCTTTATTTTTTTTCTTTTTCTTTTCTTTTTTTGGCTCCCTTAGAAATCCTTCTTAACTTAACTTCTTCATTCATGACAGTCTTCTGGTGTCAATTTTTCACACCATGTTTCTCTCTCCTTCATATATAACTTTGATGACTTTTGTGAGAGAAGTGATTTGAGAAAGTAGAATGTTGAATCAAGCGAAAAGGATATTCTAAAAGGCGTTTTTCATTACCCTAGAAATTCTGCGGTAAGCTTTTGGGAGTTTTGGGAAAGTGGGTTTAAAATTAAGGTTTTATGAAACGAAAAGGTTTAGGCTCAACAGGGTTTACTAAGCGGATCATCGATGCTAAAAATGAGCATCGGAAGGGTTTTGGGCTTGAAAAGATATGAGAAAAGGGGGTTAAATCCTAGGGAATGTCAAGATCATTTAATTGCACCTTTACCGCGTACGGTACTCACTAATATGGTCTCGAAACGTATGTCAGGAGCAAGTTCTAATTCAGAGATGCATACATCGGCACACACAACAAACGAAAAGTGAAGCATTAAAAATGAATGCTATAGGGCTCAAGATACCTCACTGCAAGTTTTTGGGTTATATGTGCCTAGTCATGCGATGCCCCTCTTAGATTACCATTTTTGTTTGAGAGATTCCTAGCTTATTTTCCTTAATTTCCAAAATAGCATACTCATATACGAGAATGATTCCTCTTTAGAACGTCTAGAATTCAAAATAGCAGAGTTAAAAAACTCATACTTTTTATTATTTTTGAAAAAAAATTTGAAATTTGAGGAACATTTTCTGAGTTTACTATTTGGACAAAAAGGCGTAAAATCAATCCAAGGTATCTATACCTGCTATCCCACACTTAGAGGAACATTGTCCCTAATGTTCTCTTGAGTAGGGATTTTACAAGTAAGTAAAATCCCACACTTAGAGTTTGAACATATAGAAAATGTTTCTCAAGTGTTGTTTTTGGGCTGGAATCCCACACTTAGTGATAAGTTTAGGATACGACATAGATAACACACTAAACAAAATAGATTATTTATTTATTGAAAAGTGAAGAAAGGATAAGGAAACTCCCCAAATAGCGAGATGCTCGGATGCTTAAGATAAGAAAATTGCTGGAATGAGAAGCTGTCAGGATCCATTTCTGCATTTTCTTCTGGTTTTATCCTCGAGACTCTTGCTAGGGTTTTCTTGCACACTTCAAAACTTCAATTTATTCATACTCTCCTCTTTGTGAAATGATCTCGTAGGTGTGAACACGTTGGATATGCCTTTTTAACAAACTCATATATTTTGCAAATGGTAGTGAAATCACCATCTCAGATTTTGAAGAGATGTTTTCTATGACCAATCAGTTATAAAACATTGTTTTTAAACGAGTTCGAGCATAATGCATGCAAGTAGTATGCAAGTACCTCAAATGCTCGAAACAGTGAATTATTTATTTTTACTTCCTGCTGAGACGAGTATTTTGCAAGATGAGTTGTTTTGAGAAATGATTTTGAAAATATTTTTAGGCATAACCAAGTGTGAAGGATAGTCGGAGATTCTGCTTCACTTATTGACACTCAATCTTTTCTTTTTATTGCACGGGTTGCCTCCCGAGAAGCGCTGCTGTTAAAGTCGAGAGCTCGACTTTGCCTTCCTTCAGATTAATGAGAACCGGAACCACTTGGGCCGGAAGTGCGTGGAGTCCAAGTGTTGCGAGGGTAGATCCGTAGAAACTGGTGAGCGATGACCCTGATGATATTCGGGGTGTTTGATGCAAAGTCAGGGAAGCTGTCAAGGTGGTCTTCAGTGACTTTCTGCATATGCAGAAGATCCAAAGTGATGTCTTTTACGGTTTTGGAGATAACTCCATGGGGATCAATCACAAAGAATCCTGCTTCACTGGCTTCCATCAGCTCACGTTCTGGATGGTCTTGCTTCAACGAGTCCATGAATCTGAGGAACATATGATGGATGTTTTCGTGATCAGCTCGGCTGGAGTTTCCTCTGATTTCTCTGATAGACTCGTGAATGTTCCGGATGAGATTGGCCTGATGAGCGGAGAATGAGAGGGTAGAGTCACGAAAGATGTTGTTGACAATATCATACACCTCTCGTAATCCGTAGTGAAAGATCTGGCGGTACTCATCCGGGTGGACTTCACAGAAGATCTCCTTGATTCGGTCTGAGAGGAAGGTCGCGATGTTAACCATCGAGCCTTCGGGTATGGAAGAAGGGATGGCACGCGTTCTTTCGTCAAAAATCTCAAACTCGAGATCATGGATGATCTTGTAAGCATGATACTCAATGGTACAATCAATATAGAACCTGTTGGAAGAAGTGTTATATATATATGATAGTTCTCAGCCATCAGATTTATCAATCTTCGAAGGTCATTCATTAGCCGGACATCAGCATCTGCATCAGGGTTCCCAGTAGCTTGGTACAAATTTCTGCGATATGAGCTCAAGTGTTCATGCTGCTGTGCAGAACATGGGAACGCAGATCTGATCAGTACATCATGTACCTTTCGATACATGGCCCTCTGGTCCTCGAAGAACTTTAACTCCTCAAATGTAGGTTCGGCATTTTGGTGTAGGAGTTGAGTGGTGAGATCTTCGGCGAAGGCATGCAGGCGGTTTTGAAATAACAGTGGGTCTCGGCTGCTGGCTTGATAAACGTCATATTCGGCCTTGATTTCTTCTATCAGGTCCCTTTGGCATGGTGTGTACTCATTGGTAGAACTAATGATAATGTTCATCATTGAGGGGAGGTCATTCTTGAATGCCTCGATAGCACTAATCATTTCTTCGTGATTAGAAACCATGGGGATAGCTGGAGGTTTCGGAAGTCGGATAGAGCGGATATCGTTCGGTATATCGATGTATACAGTGTTATCCTGATCATCCTCTGCTGATGGAGTATCCATATCTTGAGAGTCTGGGAACTCAACAACATCAGAAGGTAACTGGATATCACTGGTGATCTGAGATATCGGCTGAGAAGAATCCATCTCTATGTCTTTTTCCTCAGAATCATGGCTAGATTCAGAAGTATCTCCCCATTCGAACAGAGTTCGAGGTGCAGAAGAATCGAAGGCTTGAATCCTTCGGGAAGGTAAGTCTGAATAAAGATCTGGTAGCATGGATTCTTTGTATGCCAGTATTTTCTTCAGGAGTTTGTCTCTAAGCTCTGGATGTTGCTTTGAAAAAGTAATGGTCTTCTCAATGTTTAGCAGAGCGTTGAGTCTAGGTGAGACAAGAGGCTGGGAAGGATCCATGACAGATGCCATGAGTTTCTCCATAGTAATACCAAATCCTGCATCATAATCGACATCTAATAGAGAGATAGAATCTTCAATCTTCATAATCTCAGCTGTCGGAAGGTGTGATTCTGGTAAGTGCTGATGCGGTGGTGTAGACTGGTATACATCCTCCTCTTCTTCTTCGGGCTCTGATTCTTCTTCCTGTTCTTCCTCTGATTCTTCCATTTCCTCTGGTTCTGATTCTGGTGCTGTTTCTTCCTCTGATTCATCCATTTCCTCCTCTTCTACCTCTTCCTCCTCGGGTTCTGATTCCTCCATCTCTTCTTCTTCTGATTCTGACTCCTCTGTTGCCGAGATAAGACAGGTGTGATCATCTGGTCTGTATGGTTCTGGATCCGAGTCAGAAGTGTCATCATCTGAAGTAACTTTGCCCATTGATATTGCGTAAATCTCTGCCTATTCTGCTAGTGAGCACTCATCTTGATCAATCTTGAAAGATACAGTTTGTCCATGTGCTCGCAGACTTATGACCTGAGAATAAACATCAATAACAGCACGTGCAGTATTCATGAATGGCCTACCTAGGATAATAGGGATATTGATGTCTTCCTGAATATCCATCACTACGAAGTCGGTGGGAAACCAAAACTTATCAACTTTAACCATGACGTTTTCAGCTATGCCCTTTGGATATCGAATGGATTGGTCGGCAAGCTGGACACTCATCTTAGTGGGCTGGAGAGGTCCTATTTCTAGTCTGGTGTAAAGTGAATAGGGCCTGAGATTGATGCTAGCTCCAAGATCGGCCAAGGAACGTATCATGCCTGAGTGATAGATAGAGCAGGGCAAGGTGAATCGACCTGTGTCTCCTAGTTTTTCCGGTAGGGTATTTTGGATAACGACTGAGCATTCAGCATTTAGAGAGATTTTGGGGGTTTCAGGAACCTTGTCTTTAGTAGCCAGTATTCGTCTGATATACTTAGTGCTGGAAGGGATTCTAGACACGGTGTCCATGAATTTTCCGTCAAGTTTGAAAGACTTGGCATTGTACTTTTTGCATAGACGGTTTGGGAAAGGAACTCGCACCTCTCTAGTCGGAGTGGGTACGGATCTGGTCTCAACTGTCGGCGGGACAGGAGTATGTTCCTTTACTGGAGTGGAATTAGTAGGAGGTGAGCTCAGGGTTTTTGCTTCTTCGACGTGAGGATTCTGAATGGTGTTACTGGGTAGAGATCCTTGTGGTCGGGTATCGAGACGTGGGCTAACTGACCAATCTGATTCTCAAGGCTTTTTAGGACCGAGAGTTGATTTCTAAGAAATAGGTCCGTCTGGCCGTAGTCTTCTGGTTGAAAGCAGTCTGTCCCTGGATGAATTTGTTAAGATTGTCGTCAGCACTGGTGATTGGTACGGTAGTCTTTGCAGGCTCAGTAGGCTGGACATCTTCAGGTGCAGTCAATGACAGAGGTTGGTTGTAAGGAAGTTGTGGTTGTTGTGGATATGTCGGATAGCGTGGCTGAAATCTCTGTGGGTACGGTGGTTGGTTATTCCGTGGAGGATACTGGGTTCCTCGGTTTCTGGGTGGAGATGTTCCAGCGAAGCCAGGCGGATTTGGAGGTCTGGTTGGAAATTGGGCATAATAGACAGAACCGTCAGTCGGGTCTTCGTACTCAACCTCATATTCTTCAGTGGGATGGTTGGTACAGTTCTGGCAAGCCTGAACTTGATGAACTCGCTGCGGCTACTTCTTTAGCTCTCTAATCTGCTTCGTTAGAGTTTCGATCTGTTCCGTCAGAGATTTGATAGCTTCAGCTTGGATGGAATTATGAGCGGAGAGAGGTGTTGATGAGGATTGCCCATCAGCTTTCCAATCGTGGTGATGCATCGTCATGTCTTCGATCAAGCTCCATGCTTCATCATCGGTCATCTTCATAAAGTTACCTTGAGCAGCTGCGTCAAGAGTAATGCGGTGATTTGGATCGAGACCGTTGTAGAAGGTGCATAACTTGTCGGTTTTCGTCATCTGATGATTCGGACATTTCCTTATCAAACTTTTGAATCGCTCCCATGCTGAGTAGATTGATTCATCGTGAGCTTGTTCAAAGTGCGCGATATCATTCTTGAGTTTGGTTTGTTTGGACGGAGGAAAGTATCTGGCAAGGAATTTGTTACCCATATCCGTCCATGAGGTGATTGAGCCGGTCTCAAGTCCCTCAGACCAAGAAAGTGCATGTAAAGCGAGAGAATAGGGGAACAAGTATAGGCGAACTATGTTCTGCTCGACCCCATTCTGCTTGTAGGAGTTTGATATGTGGATGAACTTGTCAATGTGAGCATTAGGATCTTCACGTGGTAGTCCGTGGAATTGACAATTGTCCTTGATGAGTTGTACGATGTGATGCTTCAGCTCGAAGGATGCTCCCTCTATCTCCGGATAGGTGATTGGTCCTCCTCGTCCTTCAATGGATGGCTTGGTGTTGTCAGCAAGAGTGACACGAGCGGCCATTTCGGGAAGATGGAAGCGCTTTTGTTTTCGGATAGTATAGATAATAGACTCAGGATCAGGTACGAAAATGAGAGATTCAGATTCGGACGATCTGGTCTGATATCGTTGTGTGTTGTGGGAAGTTATTTTTGGCTGGAACAAAGAAAGTAAATAGTAAAATACGAAAAGTAAAGGTATCACTAAAAAGAAAAAGTTAGTCAGGACGCCTCTAAGTCTTACGATTGATTCCCCGGCAGCGGCGCCAAAAACTTGTTACAGCTAAAACGGTCGTTACGTAATAGCTGCAACGGTGGAGTTTTAAATTTATAAAAGCTGGGGACCTAAATTCTACTTACAGAGGTAAGTATAACTCAGGGTCGTTCTTAAGATCAATCGTATTGTGAAGCGGAGTTGTCCAGACAAACTTATTCAAATTAGTGATGGGTTTTTGAAAAGAGTTTTTGGTTTGGTTTTTAGGTCCGTTTAAACTAAACTAATAAAAGCAGAAAATAAACAAAACAGTAAATAAAACCTAGATAGGGAATCAGTAATGGAGAATAGTGCTTGTTATGACTTTATTAGCTTGTGTTATGGGGTGATGTCTGGGGTTTGTATATGAAAACGTCTTTTAAAGATTTGTGTCTTGCTTTTGCCTGAATATTCGTGATGTAAACACTAGCACCCTACTGTCTGATTTCTCAGATAGTATGTCACTAGAATGCTAGGCTATGGTGATTCTGATCAGAGGAGGCTGCTCAACTCTTCAACACTTTCCATATACTGCAATAGTGACCCTTTTTGGAATGGTATTCCTGGGCGCATGAGATAGAGTAACAGACCCACTAAAAGTTGTTTGTCCCTTACTTAGGATCTAACAGAACCGAGTCACTCAATCGTTTGCGGAATCAACGATTAAGTTATCACACGAACACAACGAATAATCAAACACAATAATTATGAAACCAAACGTTATATTATTGCTTATGGTCGATCAGATTACAGAGAATTTCGACAAATTATGTTTAGGGTTTCGTCAACCCTAAAACACAAAACGTAAAACGTTTAAATACAAAACTGCCATCTGTGACGTCGCACGCTACGTCGCAGGCCCAAGCCCATGCGACGTTGGCTACGTCGCAGGCCCAAAACCTGACGTCGCACCTGCGACGTTACACGCTACGTCGCAGGAGTCAGGAAACGCAAATCTAAATACAAACTACGAGCTAGACCAACTGACAGACACTAAACATGTATCAACAAACTCCCCCGTGTCTTCAGCTTGGTCTTCAAAAATCTTCTTTAAACCCAGCCCGCAGGAAATTGGCCATCGGCATGAATTCCATTAGCTACGCAAACAGTAACAACATTGTAAAACTGCTCGGCTAAACGTCTGTTGAACTCATTCTTCTGACCAACTCGAATCCGATCATCATAGAGTTTTCTTAAATCTTTTTCATGAAAATTAATCAAACTCATCGGATCATACAGTCTAAACGTTACTTGCCTCAAATTCCATATTCCTCCAACTTCTGGCCACGGTTCAGAATCTGGAACGAAAGTAATAACCGCTTCACCAGTCTGTGGATCAAGTTCCCATTTTACTAGTCTTCTCAGAAAATAATAAGGAACTGGTTCCAGAGGTATCTCGGTCAAACAGTTAGCAGGCGGATAGTGAACTTTAACCATAGGCTTCCTGGTGACTGGATCAATCTTCTTTTTCCACGTATACCGAGTTCCCAACGTCGGTTTCAATTTAGAATATGTCTTCGATAACACTTCCCGACGTAAATTTCTCTGAATGAACTCAGCATAATCATTCTCGAACGGATTAATCAATTTAAGCTGAGCTAATCGATTAATCTCTCCTTTTGGCAACGTGCTCAATCTATCAAAACGCATTCTGAAGTACTGAACTCCATCTTCTCTCTTAATCATAAAAAGATTCCTCTGACACTTCCAGCTTTTAATAACTCCGGTATAATTTCGACTAACCCGGTACACTTGACATTTAACTGGAATAGGAACTGGATTTCGTCCCTTAGGCCACCATTTCTTGTTTCTCTCTCTCTTTTCTTCAGCAGTTAATTTCTTCGCTGCTGAGTCCGGTGCCTGTGTCTCTGGAGCTGAAGTTACAGCAGAACTAGATTCTCCATGTTGAGCTTTAGCTGGCATCTCATCTTCACTTGAATCAGATTCTATAATTGGTGCATCATCAAAAGCTTCTCCAGAATGTGCATCATCATACGTTTCATCTGAATTCAACTGTTCCTCTTCAATCGAAACATCCTCATTCATCTGAAAATCATTATCCGTTTCTTCCTCAGAGCCAACTCCACTAGCCATTCTTTGAATAAACGATAAGTCCGCAAATGAATAGTCAACAACCACCGGTCTCGGTTGCCCTGGAATATCATCAACACAAAAATAATCCAAAACAGAAATATTTTCATTAACAGTTTCAAGTACAGGGTTAGGATTTACAGACGCAGGTTCACTTGACTCTAAAGTGGGTATCCCAGACCCAGACTCCCCCGAGGCAAGTAACCTGCCTTCCAAAACATTAACCCTAATCTTCGTTTCCTCAAGCTCCTTAGACTGAACCTCGATCAACGCAGCTTGTTCAGTAATCTTTTCATCTTGAGCCTCCAGCTTTTGCGTCATCTTCTGCATATCTTCCATAATCTTTTGCATGAATGCTAGAGTCGGTTGAATCTCAAAATCAGCTTGCTGCTGTGGATTAACTGGAGCTCTGGCTGATGAAGAACGACGAACACGACGACGAGGACGATAAGTTTCATCAGCAGAATCATCATCGTCTCGTGTACGTTTCCCAGTATCCCTTGGAGGTACATACTTGCGTCCTGCCCGGATCCGACGCTGAATTCTCAGATATCTGAATGAATCGGAAAGCCTGATACGTTCCATCTCAGAGGGATGCGGAACAGTACCATCCGAATGCTCAGGCGTCGGACCCCCATCCTGAGGACCTACATTGGCCGGTTCTTCAGAATCAGAACTCTCGACCGTGTCATGAGATGCTTGATTGTCTGAGTCAACGTGGCCAAACTGCTCGATGTTGTCCAAAATAGCATCCACATGCTCCCCCGCAGCCTGAACAGGAACATTCATAAGCGGTTGCTGCGGTTGTTGTGGTGCTGGAATGTCCATATACTGAGGTTCCGGAGGTGGTACATAATTTTCATCCACAATAGCACCGAATAAGGGAACATCCCTTGGTGCCTCGACCCCTTTCTCATACCCTGCACAAATAGTGAAAATCCGACTCATCATCGGTGAAATCTTTAGCTGCTGATCGATATCCCCCTGTGCCTGAAGATCCGGATGATGACGATTGATGTGCAACTGTACAAATCTCGGATATAAAATCCATTTCTGATCCCCGGCATTCGCATTATCAACCATAGCCTTGAAGATAAATCCCGAGAAGTTGAACGGCTTGTTGTATACTAACGCTAACATAGCAGAAGCTAGACTTCGGCTCATCCCATCCGTTCCACCTTTCCTATTCCCCAAGCAAACAATAATCACATGCATCAAATATCTCCAGACGCGTGTGAGATTTGCTTTCCTATACTGATCAGAGGGAATCCCGGGATATCCAATCCGTTGCATAGCTCCCGTAACGAAAATATGATCAAAACTGACAGGCATATCCGGTTGATCATTCAGCTGTAAAAGTTCCCGAATACTCTGTTCTTTAATAGTGATCTCCGTACCAAGAACAGTAGAGACCAGTCGTCGAATGTCGTTATCCGTAACAACATTTGCGTTTCTCCAGAAAGGGTTGATCAGATTTCCAAACGCCACAGTGTTATCCGAAATGGCGTGGAATACCCTTGAACGTCTCAAAAACGCAATCATCTGACGATACGGTGCAGCTTTATCAGAAGTGTCAGTAAGGTAAGCAGCCGTATTATGACGAGCCTCAAAAATCAAAGCCATAGCTGCAAAAACAGAAACAGATTGCAACTCGAAAAAGGTTAGCAAAAATGTTACATTTTTAAGAAAACCTTTGCAAACTTCCTGGAACTAGCGACGTAGCCACTGACGTCGCATTAACACATAGCGACGTAGAACGGTACGTCGCCTAAAATCATAATAAATTGAAAAGCGACGTAAGGCTTGACGTCGCAGAAAATTCGAGCGACGTCAAGAGGGACGTCGCATTTTGCAATTTATTGTGAATTTAATCACATTAATAAAAGTAGCGACGTAGAGTGGTACGTCGCGTAAGACGTCGCAGTAAAAGGCGACGTAGGGAAGAGCGACGTAGGCAGTTAATAATAACTAATTAGAGCGACGTAGGCCACTACGTTACAGCTTACGTCGCACTGACGAACAGTCGTCCCCAACCCAGAAACCCTAGCCTTTAAATTTAGGGGTTTTCAAAATCAAACGCACTACAAGGTGCGGCTAACGATGGTGATAACAGAAATATAATTTATAACCAGTAATTTACACAATACACCATCTAATTAATCCAAAAACCGAAACCCTTTTAACCCGTAAAACATACAAAGCAATTATCGAAAAATTACACGGTAAAAATAGGTTAGATTGGTACCTAAGTGTGCGGAATAACGAGTAGATGAAAACTACGTGAGTGAATCGGTATGAAAACGGCTACAAATCACAAAAATTGCTCGAAAAGTGCTACGTCGCAAATCGCCACTGGTACGTCGCAGGCTACGTCGCACGTGAATAGTGAATAGTGTGACATGTTACGTCGCGGTTGAGACTATATATAGTCTAACCCTAAAAGCGACGTAGACTGAGACGTCGCAGGCGACGAAGAGTGGGACGTCGCATTGAGCAGTTTTGATTCAATTTTGAATGTTTCAGAAACCGTTAACTCGTTATTTTAGCAAATAATTTCCAAATGACTTGTGACTTAGGAAAAATAACTTAGAATAAAATAAAGCATAAAAGTAAAAAATCTTTTTGGTATTTTCTTTAATATTGCAAAAAGTAAAAAATTAACAAAATAAAATTACTAACACTCTATTTTTGGTGACGGAGTTGAGTTGTCTGATTAGGGATCATATCGGAATAACATGCATTTATTAAGAATAGTAAGTATTATTTCGATCATCAGTATATTTTGTCCACTTTAAATTTACGTGACACATTTAAAACACCTGTTATAAAAATTATTTCAAAACGATTATTGGTATTGTTTGTCCACCTAAACACGTTACACCCGTGTCTGTGAGTTAACCTTTTATTGTTAATATGAATATTTCTCCGTGGTCCCCACCATAGATATACCCCTATAACTTAGACATGAACATAGTTTCTAAATTTAGAAAGAATATAAGAGAGTCAATTTTAAGAATCAAGCCAGCGGTGACAGGTCTGTACTTACGTACAACAGAGCAACATAACTTGATTCAGGTGTAAGCAAAACCAAACGCAGTCAAACCAAATTGAGTGGCGACCTTGTTTAGTACCTTAAATTTAAGACGTTGCAAGTACTTTGACTCACGTTTACTTAGTTTTGAGAGTAAGCTGAATTGAGACCAGGTCTGCACTTACGTACAACAGAGGAAACAATCAGCATACTCCCCCAAAAGATCTCAGATATACGATCCAAAAATAGAAGTATGTCAAGCTATGCTAAGGAATTAAGACATAGAGTCGTACATCACGAGGTGTTTACCACATGATCATAGACAAGTATTTAAATTACTTCTTAATATCTCAGAGACCGGTGTGTACCATGCCTACCAATACATCGTATGATGAAGATAATTTAGATAAAAACTGTTTTAAGTGTGTCAGATAAACCTACTGACAAATCCAAGATAAACCTTAAAATTCCATTTTGTGCAAGACACCCGATGTACTATCATATCCCAAGTTGTTTACAGACACAACTTCAACGTCTATTTTAAAAATGTAGCAACCTTGCGTTTTCTTTAATACTAAAGAGTATAAAGAGTGGCTGTTGCGAGGTTGTTTTTTTTTTTTTTTTTTTTTTTTTTTTTTAAATTGAATTTAAAAACTTAAAAAAAATCCAAGTCACAAATCATTTCTTTGACTGAAAGAACCTTAAACCTATCAGATTGACCAGTTCAATAAAACGTGATCGCAAAAAGGCTTTTGTGAAAAGGTCCGCACACTGCTTAAGGGTATCTATATGTACGACATCTATAAGGTGTTTTTCAAAGCAATCCCGTATGAAGTGGAACCTAAGTTCAATATGTTTGGTCTTAGAGTGCTGTACGGGATTGTGTGTTATAGATATAGCAGCTGTATTATCAATGTAAATAGGAGTCATAGAGAGATTGAACCCGTAATCACGCAGCTGATGCTGAATCCAGAGAACTTGAGAACAGCAACTTGCAGCAGCAACATACTCGGCTTCAGCTGTGGAAATAGCAACCGCAGTCTGCTTTTTGCACTGCCAAGAAACTAAGCGCGATCCAAGGAACTGACATCCTCCAGTAGTTGACTTCATATCTATCTTGCAGCCACCAAGATCCGAATTCGAATAGGCAGTTAACTCGAAGTTTTTCTCGTTTGAATACCATAGACCCAGAGATGGCCTAAAAGCAAGATATCCAAAAATGCGTTTTACTGCCTTCATATGAGACACCTCGGATTTGCTTGAAATCGTGAGCAGAGTGAAACAGCAAACACTATATCTGGTCTTGAGGCAGTCAGGTACATGAGAGAGCCTATCATTGAGCGATAGTCTTTCTCCTTGCAATCTTCATCATCCTCATTAGGTCCAAGATTGTGTCTTGCTTCAATTGGAGTGCCGTAGTGTTTACAGTTGAGCAATTCATATCGCTTTAACATGTCAGTGACATATTTTGACTGGTGGATATAAATTCCATTATCAGATTGCTCAACCTGTAGTCCCAGAAAGAACGTGAGTTCCCCCATAGCACTCATTTCAAACTCAGATTTCATCAGTCTTTCAAAATCCTTGCACACCTGATCATTAGTTGATCCAAAAATTATGTCGTCCACATAGACCTGCATAAGTAACAAATCCGCTCCTTCCCGTTTAATGAAAAGCGTGCTATCAATCTGTCCTCTGTCAAAACCATTCTTCAGCAAGTACTTGGCAAGTCGCTCATACCAAAGTCGAGGAGATTGATGAAGACCATACAAAGCTTTCTTCAGCTTGCAAACATGATTAGGATGTTTTGGGTCTTCAAAACCAGGAGGCTGACACACATAAATCACTGCATCGACATCTCCATATAGAAAGGCACACTTCACGTCAAGTTGATACACACGGAATCCTTTAAAAGAAGCATAAGCTAGAAAAATTCTAATAGATTCCAAACGAGCGACTGGAGCAAAAACTTCATCATAGTCAATACCCTCTAGTTGACTATATCCTTGAACTACCAGACGGGCTTTATTTCGAATAACCGCCCCACGATCATCCATTTTGTTACGGAAAACCCAACGAGTACCCGTCAAGTGAGCACCCTTGGGTAGAGGAACAATTTCCCAAACATTCATCTTGTTTATTTGCTGTAGTTCCTCTTGCATAGCCTCGACCCAAGATGGATCCTTTAAGGCTTGTTCAACCTTTTTAGGTTCAATTTGAGACAAATGACATGAATCGATATGAGCTATAAGTCCCAAAATTTGCTGAGCTGAAGTCTGCTTTGCTTGCTGTCGTGTTTGAACAGATGCGTGAGGATCACCAATGATATTATCAATGGGGTGATCCTTATGTATTCGAGTTTCTGGTATGGCACCTGGCACAAGATCCACACCCAGATTGTTCAAATCTCCCTCAGTTTCAGGAGTAGCAGCAGACTCAGGAATGGCTAACTCTTCTTCTTCTCCTTCATCTTCAGGAGAAAATAGGTGAGAGTAGGCCATTGTTTCTTCCATTTCATCTTCTTCTTGAGGTTCCTCTAACGGAGGCATGTTTGGATCATATGGAAGCTCCTTTGTGTAGTTATAAACTGTTTTAGAAGGAGCAGCCGAAGATGGTGGAGTAGGAGATGGTGTAGTTGGTGGTGATTTGGTTATTGGTTGTGGTTGTGTGGGTGTTGTTTGTGAAGGTGTAGTTTGGGGAGGTGTAGGTGTAGTTTGGGGAGGTGTAGGATTAGTCGGTGGAGGTGCGGGTGTTGCATTGGGAGATGGGTCGGATGGTTTATTATTAACAGGTGTATCTTGAGTAAGATCAAGCTCATGAAGTATAGAAACCAATTCTTCCGTTTCATCTTCTTCCGGAATATTGAAAGAGTTGAAGAGGTTTCCATAGTTGAAAAACCAATCCGGACCCATTCCTTGAGGAGGTTCCGTATACCTTAAACATTTCACTTCGAAATGTTCCTCAATCTGATTCGTTGATTTGTTAAAGACTCTTTTGTTCTGAGAGTTGACTGAATATCCAAGAAAAATCCCTTCAACAGCTTTATCACCAAACTTAGAGACCTTATCTTTTGTTATCATGATCAGGCATGGACACCCAAATGGTTCTAGGAACTGCAGATTTGGCTTACGGTTATTGAAAAGTTCATAACACGTTTTGTTCTTTTTCTTAACCGTGAGTACTCTGTTGAGAACATAACAGGCAGTATTAACTGCCTCATCCCAGAAGATAATTGGTAACTTAGAATCAGCTAACATAGTCCGAGCTGTCTCGATGATTGTCCTGTTCTTCCTTTCGGCAACTCCATTCTGTTGTGGAGTCCTCGAAGCACTAAATTGATGCTCAATACCTCTTGTAGCACAAAACAATTCGAGAGTTGAGTTCTTGAATTCAGTTCCATTATCGCTTCGTATCCTTTTCACCTTCAAGTTGCACAGATTTGCCAACTTGTCCAACAAATACACCAGAATCTCAGAAGTTTCCCCCTTTGTGGTCAAAAAGTAAACCCACGAAAACCTTGAGTAGTCATCAGTAACTACCAAGCAGTAAGACCGACCACCAATGCTTTTTGTAGAGACTGGACCGAAAAGATCCATATGCAGTAGTTCCAATGGAGCATTTATGGAATTCACCTGCTTAGACTTATGGGACTTCTTACGTAACTTTCCTTTTTGGCAAGAGATACAGTCATCCTTTAGAGCAAATGACTGTTTTGGAACTCCTAGCACTAGGTCATTTTTAGTCAAGAAATTCATTTTTCGGAAATGAATATGTCCCATTCGTCTGTGCCAAAGCAGTGATTCCTTTTCAGAAGCCTTAGACAAGAGACACGTATACTCGTTCGAGGTCTCAACAGTTCTCATGTTCAGAATGAATGTGTCATTCTTTCTTGGTGCTCTCAGTAACACCCATTCTTCTGGAATGACATACCCAGGCTTCAGTATCACACACTCTGTCTTTGTGAACGCAGTGGTATAATCTTTATCACAGACCTGTGAAACACTTAGCAAGTTGTGCGTAAGCTGTTCCACGTAGTTCACATTTTCAAAACTAACATTGCCGTTAGTTAACGTTCCTCTTCCAGAAATGGTTCCCCCAGTATCTCCAGCAAAAGCAACATATCCTCCTGCGTATGGTTCAATATCCACAAGAAGAGATACATTGCCTGTCATATGTCGCGAGCAGCCGCTATCCAAATACCATTCACTATCTTTAACGCGTTCTGACTGCTGCAACACACAAACGAAGGAGATTAGTGAGAAACGGTGACCCAAGCCTTTACAGACTTAGGTCGACCGTGGTCATCAACAATAAGAACGTCAGATAGAATTTTATCTTTAAACAAATTATAATTTTTATCTGATGTGTTATTGTTGACGACTGAAGAGTCAACATCAGACTCTTTTCGTTTCCAAACTTTAGAAGGTTCGGAATTGATATTAGAAGTAATGTTGGGCTTTTGAATTGGCAAAGATTTTTGCTCAACATTACTTGGCTTTAAAACAGGCTTGGGAGAGTTTGAGTGATGCCTAGGTAGAGATTTTGAAAAAGAATTTCTATAAACAGATGTCCTAGGCATCTCTCTCCCATAGCGCTGATTTGACAGCTTTGGGCATTCACGGATTAAATGTCCTTGTTTCTTGCAGTAGAAACAAGAACGAGTCTCAACAAACGGTTGAGGCTGAGGAATTACCACAGGAGGTGGAGAAACATTTCTAGAACATGAACATTGAGTACACGTCTTAGAAGATGTTTGTTTTGGTTGAGAGGTTGAAGTTGATGGTTTATCATACGAAACATTTTCATTTACTAATTTTCTTTGCAAAATCTTTACAGGTGACTGTAAAGTTTGTTGTTTCGAGTTTAAAACCTTGGCTTTTCCTTTATTTGGTTGAACCTTAATTTCAGGTTCAACCTTTGAAATCACTTTTTCAGGTTTAACTGCAACCTTCTTAACCTCAGGATACTCCTGATCCGTAATGTCCTCAATCTCAACAATCTCCTCAATACAAACAGGAGATTCATTCTTTATCTCAACACTCTCCTTAACACTAACAGGAGATTCATACACAGACTTAACAAACGTTGGCAAGGGGTACTCTGGCCGCTTGGTTTTCTCCTTTGCCGGTTTGTTGTGTTTGGTCTCTTTAGCATCTTTAGCTTTTATACCATAAAGCTTTGACCAATCAACTGGAATCTCTTCAAAGCCTTCCTTAACAGGCAGGGGACAGTGAGTAGTAGGAGGAGGAACTGAGTGGTATCCCAATCCCTCATTCTTTTTCCCACTAGTACCGTGCTTGCTAAGAATTTCATTAAAGACAACCGTTGAGGAATTTGAACCTAAGATTTTACTCTTATAATTCTCATACTCATTTTTTAAATCTGTAAGTTCTTTCTTTAGCAGCTCAATTTCAACAAGATAGCTTTTAATGGCATCTTCTTGACTGAAAACCTTAGATTTATATTTCTGAGTATCTAACCGATGAGCCTCAAGATGTTTTTCATAAAGTTTCTCATTAGCTTTTAAAAAATTATTTGACTCGGTTAGTTTTTCATTCTTTTTCCTCAACTCAGCGGTGTCTGTCTGATATGCCTTTAGAGATTCAGTTAACTTAATGCATGAAATACAATTTAACGGTTCATCAGGTACCTCATTCACAATGTGAGCCATCAGACACTGTTGGTAATGCTGGGAGACACCCGTCCAATCCTGACTTGTGGGCTCGAAAACAATCAGGGCATTATCAGCAGGTCCTTTCTTAGTAACTTCCATTTCTTTGGCCTTTGGAGGAGTAGAAGGTGTTATGAATCCCGATGCTGGCATTTTGGGTTTCTCGCACTCCCTGGCAAAGTGACCCAAATTTTGACAATTGTAACATCGGACCTTACTCTTATCAAATCCGAAGCCAGTCTTTCCATCACCTTCCAAGCTTTTACGCCCTGTCCTCTGCAAGAACTTTTGAATTCTTCGGGTGATCATTGCCACATTCCAAGTTAGATCCATTTGCTCCAGATCATCTTCATCAAGCTGAGCATAGTCTTCCTTAGTCAGCTCCAAAGTAAGATTCGGTTGAGTAACCAAATCCTTGTATGAGCTTAAGAAAGCTGTATAAATGGCAGCTTGTTCCTGAATAGCAGGTGAGACTTGAACATGTTGTTGATTTGAAGAAGGTCCAGTCATGAAAACAGAATGAATCCCATCGGAAGAAGAAGAAGAGGTTGATGAAGCATTTGTATTTGTCACGAAGGCGACTCCAGATTCATAAGTCTTTCCAGAGTTGATCTGAACACCATACACACTAGGATTCTGAACAGCAGGACCAGACCTAGTTTCTTTCTTCTTAATCTCCATCGCGTGAGCTTGAAGATCCCCTATCAACGTATCCAAAGACATGTTTGCAAGTTCTTCATTTTCTTTTAAAAATTGAACTTTAACATCCCAAGAACTTGGCAACACATCCAGTAGCTTCTTATTTACTTCAATTGAAGGAAAAGTATAACCCCCTTCAAACAACTCACCAACTAACCGTGAGTACCTAGTGAATAAAGAAGTCATGTCTTCATTAGGAAGGATGTCAAAGATATCATACTGTTTCTTAATCAGTTCGAGCTTGGCTTCCTTGTACTTATCATTTCCTCCACAACGAGTTTCAATTGCCTTCCATAAATCAAAGGCTGTTTCATGAGTTCTGAAAAGCCATAGAACATCCTTGGTTAGACACATTTTAATCATTGAAAAAGACTTTCTTTCAGTATCAAAATCTTTCTTCTCCTCGGGAGACATAGCTTTATAGGTCTTAGCAGGACGAATACCACGGTATTCCCCTTCAGCTAAAGGAGGTACATAACGCTCACGTAATGGTCCCCATAATTCTGGACAATGAAAATCAATGTATTGCTCAACTCGATCTCTCCAGTATACATAATCCATGTCCGCAGTAAATAATGGAGGCTTATTACTTGAACCTATGTCATTACTTTGTTTAATCATTTCTCTCAGTCCTCTAATATCCTCTTTATCAGCTGCCATTGTAATTACTTAATCGAAAACAACAAACTTCTGATCTTAGCGACGTAGATGAGTACGTCGCACAAAGATTATGCGACGGTGATAGGTACGTCGCAAAAAGCAAAGGATTCAATTAAGAATCAGAAATATGCGACGTTGAGAGGTACGTCGCAGATGACGTCGTAGAATCACACTACGTCGCAACAAGACGTCGCAACACAGCGTCGCAGAAGACTAATTAAAGTCAAAATAGCGACGTCGCGGATGACGTCGCAACGGTACGTCGCACGGACTAATTAAAGTCCAAATCACTACGTCGCAAGCGACGTCGCAGGTAACGTCGCAAAAACGTGAAGACATGCTGCCAAAAACCCTAAAAACGAATTCTTTAACCCTAAACGAAAACCACAAATGTCGAACGACGGAAACCTTCAATAATCCCAGTAATAATGATCGAAAACCTGTAAAAACACAAAACAAACGTGATAAACACGAAAACTTACGAATATCACGTTCTTTTAAATCCCAAACTCGATCCGAATCGCCAAAACGAGCACTTTCTTCTCTGATACCAGTTGTTTGTCCCTTACTTAGGATCTAACAGAACCGAGTCACTCAATCGTTTGCGGAATCAACGATTAAGTTATCACACGAATACAACGAATAATCAAACACAATAATTATGAAACCAAACGTTATATTATTGCTTATGGTCGATCAGTTTACAGAGAATTTCGAAAAATTATGTTTAGGGTTTCGTCAACCCTAAAACAGAAAACGTAAAACGTTTAAATACAAAACTGGCATCTGCGACGTCGCACGCTACGTCGCAGGCCCAAGCCCATGCGACGTTGGCTACGTCGCAGGCCCAAAACCTGACGTCGCACCTGCGACGTTACACGCTACGTCGCAGGAGTCAGGAAACGCAAATCTAAATACAAACTACGAGCTAGACCAACTGACAGACACTAAACATGTATCAACAAAAGTTCTGACCGTTCTTAACACCACGGAGATACTAGGGCTAGGCAAGGCATTTAAGATTAAGACTTGGTTTGGTGACTGCCAACTTTGTATTAATGGTCTTTGTTTAGTCCAGAGCTGTGTGGTTCAACCAGGATGTGACACAGTCTTCAACCGACGGCAGTTCCTTAGCTTTTCCCTCGTATTTAAACGTTATACGAAGTACTGTGCCGATTTATGGTCTTTCCGGTGCCACATACTTTATGGTCACTCTGGACTAGTTTACTAAGTTTGTATTAAAGTTTGACCATCTATGATATAAACCCAACCCTCACTTATTTAAACATATCCCAATAAATCCCTGATTGATTCACGGTGTACTATACGAAAGGGTTGACAGTATTTCCACAGCTACACAATTCAGACCATGTTTGTATTTGAAAACATAGATAGGTAGTTACCGGTTGATCAAGGTTCGCGACTCCTTGTCATACAGGTTCTAACCACGTTTATTGGAGGAAAGGCGATTTTTGGTTTAGAAATTCATAAATACAAATTTAACAATACACCGGTTTTCATTTTGTAGCAATTGGGAACATTATTCCACAACAGATTGTGCCCACGACTTTCATAGCTTCCACGTTCCGTACTACACACATTCGTGATGATTCCGGCGCTATACAAATGAAAGCCGTATAACGTTACTTCTGTTGTTTCATAACGATATTATCCCAATTGCGTATTTAAAGTAACATCACCCCAAATATTAACAAGCTAACTACATCACAACAAGCACATAAGAGAACTACTCACTACGCATGGCAATCAATCCTAAATCTATCATAATAATAATAGCAATCATCATAATAGAAAAGGAAAGAAATAACCGTAGATTATGCGTAGATAGAATAATGTTAGAAGAATACACGAATGGAACCTCCGCAATATCTTCGACAATATTACAAATAAGCCCCTCAGAATATTCCCTACACTATTACAAAAGTAGCCCCTCCGTTAGTCTAGGTTAAATATTAACCAAGAACTAACGAACTAAAACCCTAATCTATTTCTCCTCTAACTCCTAAGAGTAGTGCTAGAGAGAGAAAGCTAAACTAGAAAGAGAAAGAGTGTGTGAGAGAGAAAGTGAGAATTCTTGTTGAAGAATGGTGTGTGGAATGAGGATGGAGAGCTCTCTATTTATAGGCAAGCCATGGATCCAAGAGTACAAGCCCACAAGCATACGTACAAGCAAACGAAGCAAGGAAGAGGGGGTGTGAGACCAAAACAGGCCATGTACGGCCTTGTTCTGGCCGTGTACGGCTTCAAAGTGGCCATGTACGGCCTCCTCTAGGCCGTGTACGGCTAGGGGGTGGCCGTGTGGTAGGCCGTGTGATTTTTCTGACTTTTCTTCGCAACTTCGGAAGGCCGTATCTTCTTCGTTTTGCGTCCGTTTGACTTGATTCTTTCGCCTGCGGTCTCGTAATTCCGTTACGCTTCTAATGATGCCAAAAGTGCCAAATTTGGATATCTCTAGAGTTGGCGTGTGCGGAATGCCCTCGGTTTGCACTCAGAAAGCTCTATCTTTCTCGTTCTTTACCCGATCTGCACGATTCTTGATTCTACAGTCTTGGAATAACCTGATACATCATATGAGACTATTTAAGGACTTGTATCATAATATGGTTAAAAGTCTGTAAGGATCAGTGTTTAGAATAATCTGCCTCGATTTGCGTGCCTTTTGGACGTTTTTAGCACTTTTTACAGCAATGTCTATAATTTGACCAACTTTGTGAAATTAAGTAAATAAACGTTTAATTCAAGTGTTTTCACCAAGATTTAGGCCAAATGTGCGGGAAATATGTGCCTGAAAACATGACTTTTTAGCACATATCAAATATCCCACACTTAGACATTGCTTGTCTGTCACACCCCAAAAATCCATAATTGTGTTTATTTAATGTTTAGCGGAAGCAAGTTATAATTGGCGGAAGCATTATGTGTAAACAGTTTAACAGTGGGGTGATGACTTTACAATTGTGCATTCATCGTATCAGAGCATATGATCATACAGAACATAATATATAAAGGATGCCAATTAATAGTTATTACAAAAGTAGTACGACTATGTAAGTCGTACAGTAGTAATAAAGTTTAAAACATTTAAGTTTTACAAAACATATGTTAAAATGAGATTTCATGAGTATAACTGCAATGTCTGCAGTAATACAGAGGAAATCCTCAAAAGCTATCCCATAAATATATGGCATCCTAAGTAGTCCAGGGTTGTCCATCCTGAATGCATGCGATCCTTACTTATGTAGCTAATTTCCTGTAAAACATAGAAAGAAAGTCGTCAACAAATATGTTGAGTGAATTCACAGGTTTTGTATAAATATGTGGTATGTTAAACCATTTGTGTTTAAGTTATTGAAATGTTATTCAATAAATAAATGTTTGCAGGTTTTTGCAAAATATAAGATTGTAGGGTTGTTACCCTAAAATATAGTTTTATGTGGGTTGTTACCCAAAATGTATGTCTGGTTGTTTACCAGAATATAAGTATAATCAGTAAGTATACTGAAATAAAACAGTTGTAGGATATGTTCATCCTAATAACATGTGGGAAATGCTTAGACTATAATCCCCTGAAAGGTGAGCTAAACCTCGCAGGTTAAAGTAACGCGACCTAACCCTATAACCAAACCACAACCAAAACTTATGTTGTTTGCCTGAAGGACAATTAAGTATACGCTCCATCCACAGGTGGGTCGTCACGGCAATAGTACTATTCGTATACTCAGTGGCTAGAGTCACCTAGCTAATGGTTATAGTCTGCATGACATAAGGTCTTTCATGCACACATCTCAAGTCTGGTCCGCACTAGGATTTGTTGTCTAATTCCCAAAACAGTTGTGAAATAATATTTCATATCAAACAGTTTGTATAAATCAATAAAGCATTTATATAGTTTGCTGCATATGTTTGCATGCAGTTTCTATGTTTTCACCCCTATGTTTAAAAGCATAAAACATTTGTAAAGTAGGGGCTGTGAACTCACGGTGATTTGCTCGGTATGAAAGCTAGCAGCCAACAGATAATTGCCCAAGGTTTGTTAACCTATATACAATAAATATATTAACATAAGTACGTTTGATTTGTTTTAATCACTTATGTTAACAGTTTGTTTGTTTGAAGAAATGGTTGAATATAGTATTAGTCGTTGTATTTGTTGGTGACATTGTATAGAAATATTGTTATTATTTCTTTCGTCGTATACTTGGTTAAGTATATAAACCAATATGTAATTGTCTATTTAATGGAAGGTCGTTTTGTTTTCATTTGTACATATACTTTGTATATAGTTGTACGTATGATTCGAATGTTATTCCAAAATCATTGTATGTACATATATTTGTTCTATATATGTATACTTAAGTAATATACTTGTTGTATATTATTAGGTTATACGTTTGTTAAACTTCTAATCCATTTGCATATATATGTAAATATATGATTATAAGTGTCATGTGTTTATATATTACCAATGTATATATATAAGTTGATACGTTGTTTACGTATAAGGATATAAGTTTTTATTTATAAAAACATTCGTTTGTGAATATCATATATTCAATCTCGAGCTCTAGTTGATCAAATGTACGTGTATATATATGAAGGTTCGTTACTTGTTATATATACACAAAATAATGTTTGTAAACGATATGATACGTCGTTACATTTTAATTGTCGTTTTCATTTCCGTTTATAAAATAAATCTTGTTACTTCTTCAAAATAGTCGTGTACGCTTAGTTGAATCATTGTTAATGATTTTTGAATCGCATTTTGTCTAGATATATTTATCAAAGTTTATAACTTTTATTCACATCGTATTATTATAAAGTTTATCGTTTCAATACTCGTTGTGTTTTGTGGTTAACCCGAAAGTTTCGTTTTGTATATATATATATATATATAGACATATATATAATGTTTAATGTTTTCAGATTTAGCTATGCTGCACCGTTTTGGCCATAACTCTCTCATACGGACTCGGATTTAGGCGATCAAGCTGGCGAAACGACCGCGACTCAGAGGGCTACAACAAGAAGTACGCGCCGTGTTCTTTAGTATGCGCCGCGTACTATTAATTTCTCAAAGAACGCACCGCGTCCTTAAGGACGCACCGTGTACAATTAATATTCCAGGAATTCTTTGTTTTATAGTTAGGACACGCCGCATACAAAGAGTACGCGCCGCGTGGATCATATTTTACAAAGGACACGCCGCGTATAACATGGACACACCACGTGGATCATAAGTTTGCAAAGGACGCGCCGCGTAGTCTTAGGACACGCCGCGTCCTCGTGTTTTTCCAGGTTCTGTTCGAGATGATCAAACATGATCTTCATGGTTTTTAGTTCTAATCTTTCGTCCGTTAATTCTAAACGTTTATAACATCAATATATATCATTTTGACAACTTAATATCAACTTTTAACATGTTTTTGTTTATAGATTTTGGATTTATAGATTATGGTTTTATAAAACCCATTTTCATGTTCATCATCATAATCATCAATCTTCATATTATGGTGTTATATACACAGATTATGATATGTTATCAAGTTATATAACGATTTGTAAACATAAAAAATCAAAGAATTATAAGTTCCTTACAATGAGTTTCGGTGGTGATGATGAGAGCCGAATGATGATGATGATATTATTGTTAAAGCCTTAATATTTTTGTTACTTCCACCTTACTACTGCTGTTGTTGTTTGCCTCTGCTGATTTTGATCTTGTAAATTTTGAAGAAGAAGAAAAGATGATGAGTGATCATGTAAGTGTGTGTGTATTATTTGAGATCACAGAGAAAACGTAAGGGAATGGGAGGGAGTATGGCTTCAAATAGCCTGCCTCCTCAATTATTTGAGGTTGGTGGGTTATTTAAGCCCGTTAATTTCGAGTACGGGTATAATTTTAGCAATATGAACGTAAACTTTTTATATTTTTATTTTGTAGGTGTTCTCCTGGTTATGTTATCATTATTTTAAATAGTTGTACAGTTTTGTACATTTTACTGCGCGCAGTCAAATAGGCGCCAAATTTCAGTCAAGTTTCAATTTCATATTTTGAAGTAATGTTCTAACTTCCTCCAAACGAATGAGATAATTTGTATTTTTATGATTCGACCTTTTATGTGCGTTTTAGAATTGTTTCTGTTCGTGTTATAATACGTTTTATGTTAAACGTATATTTAGACCATTTTATCTATTCGTTATAGATATATATATACTCATAATTAATAATTGAGTTATTAATTGTTTTTCTGTCACGAAACTTTTGTTATTTATTTTTGTCGGGTTCGTTCCGATATGTTTGTACGTAACTTTTAATACTTACGTATCACGTATTACTTTTTGTTTAAAAGTACTGGGTTTGCTAGGCTTACATCACATCAAATAGTTTTGTTAAAACTTAATCAGGAAATTAGCGTAAGAATGCACATGCCTAAATATTAATTAATACCTAATTTAGGGAGTTGTCACATTCTCCCCCTGTTAGGGAAATCTCGTCCCGAGATTTAATTTGTGTCGTGAGTCGTGGTCACGGGTTCAAATAGGTGTGGGTACTTCTTGCGCATTTCATCCTCGCGTTCCCAGGTGAACTCTGGGCCTCTTTTCGAGTTCCATCGAATTTTGACAAGTTTGATCCGACTGTTTCGGAGTTTCTGCGTTTTCGTGTCCATTACTTCAAGCGGTTCCTCCACGAAGTTGAGTTTTGCGTCGACGTAGATTTCGTCGGGAGGTATGATTAACGCTTCGTCGGATAGACACTTCTTAAGATTACTCACGTGAAACGTGTCGTGAATATTACTAAGTTCTTGCGGCAGTTTAAGCTTATAAGCTACAGGACCAATCCTTGCTAGGATTTCAAAAGGTCCAATGTAACGTGGATTTAGTTTACCGTGTTTCCCAAATCGTACAACTCCTTTCCAAGGAGATACCTTAAGTAGGACTCTGTCACCTACTTGAAACTCTAAAGGTTTTCGTCTATTGTCTGCATAACTCTTTTGTCGGTCTCGTGCCGTTTTCAATCGATTAAGCACTTGAGATATCTTGTCCGCTGTCTCTTGGACTATCTCAGGACCTGATAACTGTCTGTCGTCCATTTCTGCCCAACAAAGTGGGGATCGGCACTTGCGTCCGTACAACGCCTCAAAAGGTGCCATTTGTATGCTCGTATGATAACTATTGTTGTACGAGAATTCAGCTAAAGGGAGATGAACATCCCAGTTTCCTCCAAAATCAATCACGCAGGCTCGTAGCAAGTCCTCAAGCGTTTGTATCGTTCGCTCGCTTTGACCATCGGTTTGTGGATGGTAGGCGGTACTCATGTCGAGTCTAGTGCCTAAAGCTTGTTGCAGTGTTTGCCAGAAGCGAGAGGTGAAACGTGCATCTCTATCAGAGATGATAGATAATGGAACTCCATGTCTAGAAACAACTTCTTTTATGTAAATTCTAGACAGCTTTTCCATCTTATCCATTTCCTTAATGGCAAGAAAGTGAGCTGACTTTGTCAGTCGGACGACAATCACCCATATGGAGTCCATCCCAGATGATGTTTTCGGTAACTTGGTAATGAAATCCATCGTAATGTGTTCCCATTTCCATTTGGGCAACTCTGGTTGTTGTAAAAGTCCAGACGGCTTTTGGTACTCAGTCTTAACTTTTGCACAAGTCAGACATCTACTAACATAGGTGGCAATGTCTCTTTTCATGCCAGGCCACCAGTAAAATCCTTTCAGATCGTGATACATCTTATCTGCACCAGGATGTATCGAGTAATTGGACTTATGAGCTTCGTCCAATACTAGGCTACGTAGCTCATCAACACAAGGAATCCAAATTCGATTCATGAAGTACAATACTCCATTTTCCTTAGACTCCAGTTGCTTCTCCATCCCTTTGAGGGATTCGTCCTTCATACGTTCTGGAGTAAAGGCCGCTTGTTGAGCTTCACGAATTTGGGTAATAAGATCCAAGTTGATTGTCAGTCCTAAGGCTCGAACTCTTCGAGGTTTCACTCTTTCCTTACGACTCAAGGCATCCGCTACTACATTAGCTTTGCCTGGATGGTACTTGATTTCACAGTCGTAATCATTCAATAATTCAACCCAACGTCTCTGTCTCATGTTGAGTTCCTTCTGGTCAAATATGTGTTGGAGACTTTTGTGATCGGTGAAGATCGTACACTTTGTACCATAAAGGTAGTGTCTCCAAATCTTAAGTGCAAAAACGACTGCTCCTAGCTCTAAGTCATGCGTTGTATAGTTCTTCTCGTGAATCTTCAATTGACAAGACGCATATGCAATGACCTTGTCGTTTTGCATCAACACGCAACCTAATCCTTGATGTGAAGCATCACAGTAGACAACAAAGTTTTCTACTCCTTCTGGCAAGGATAGGATAGGTGCGGTACTCAATTTCTCTTTCAGCTGTTGAAAAGCATTCTCTTGCTTCTCGCCCCAATCAAACTTCTTGTCTTTTTGCGTTAGGGCGGTAATTGGTTGAGCTATCTTCGAGAAATTCTCAATGAATCTTTGGTAGTAACCGGCTAGCCCAAGGAATTGTCGTATTTCAGTTGGGGTTTTTGGGGCTTCCCAATTCTTAATTGCCTCTATTTTGGATGGGTCCACGTGAATTCCTTTGCTATTGATCACGTGACCAAGGAAATGAACCTCACGCATCCAAAACTCGCATTTAGAGAACTTTGCATAAAGCTTCTCTTTCTCCAGTAACTCTAGAATCATTCTCAGATGTTGTTCATGGTCTTCCTTCGTTCGCGAGTATATCAAGATATCGTCAATGAACACGATGACGAACTTATCAAGGTAAGGTTTACATACTCTATTCATTAGATCCATGAACACTGCTGGCGCATTCGTTAGCCCAAACGGCATAACCAGGAACTCGTAATGACCATATCGAGTCCTAAACGCAGTCTTAGGGATATCTTCATCCCGTACCTTCAGTTGATGGTAACCCGATCTCAAGTCGATCTTTGAGTAATAACTTGACCCTTGCAGCTGGTCAAACAAATCATCGATGCGTGGCAATGGGTATCGGTTCTTGATCGTCACTTTGTTTAGTTCTCGATAATCGATACACATCCGCATTGATCCATCCTTCTTTTTGACAAACAACACCGGAGCTCCCCACGGTGAAAAGCTCGGTCGGATGAACCCTAAATCCAACAGTTCTTGTAACTGTGCAGACAGTTCCTGCATTTCTGATGGAGCTAGACGGTAAGGCGCACGAGCAATCGGTGCAGCTCCCGGCACTAGGTCGATATGAAATTCAACCTGCCGTGGAGGTGGTAACCCTGGTAGTTCGTCAGGAAATACTCCTGGGTAGTCGCGTACTACGGCCACGTCGTCTATGCGTCGCTCCTCGGGTTTCTTATCTACAACATGTACCAAAAATGCTTGATACCCTTTTCGTAGATACTTATTTGCCTTCATGCATGTAATCGTTTTCACTGCACGATTACTCTTTTCTCCTTGAACCATCAACATTTCTCCTGACGGTAAAGGTAACCGTACAATCTTCTCATGACAGATGATCTCTGCGCGGTTCAGTGACAACCAATCCATGCCAACCACTATATCGAAGCTCCCTAACTCTACCGGTAGTAAGTCTATCTTGAAAGAATGACCTTCTAAAGTTAAGGAACATCCTGGTACTATTTCTCCTGATTCAATCAACTTACCATCGGCTAGCTCTACGGTATATTTGTTATCTAGCTTAAGGGATTCGATTTCTAATAGTGGTCTAAACTCAGTGGACACAAAGCTTAAATCAGCACCGGAATCAAATAACACAGAAGCAAAGTGGTTGTTTACAAGAAACGTACCAGTGACTGTGTTAGGATCCTGACTTGCCTCTGGTGCTCCTAACATGAACACGCGTCCACGAGCTGGCTGATCATTGTTGTTGTTGGCTCGGTTGTTTCCATTGTTGTTGCGGTTACGAGCGTTGTTGGCGTTACAGTTTTGATTATTGAGTCGAGGGCATCGGTTTCGATAGTGCCTCATGTCGCCACACTCAAAACATCCCTGGTTTTGACGAGCAGTGTTTCCCTTAGGGGCAGGGTTTACCTTACAGTTTTGGGTTTTGTGACCCCATCCCTTACAGCTGTCGCAAAACCAACACTCACCCTCATGGTGTTTGCTACACTTATCACACTTAGGTTTGTTACCCAAGTATGGTTTTGGTTCCACAATGGTGGCAGCGTAAGACTTTGGATTTCCAGATCCTTTCTTGTTGGATTGACCCTGACGGTCATTCCATTTACGCTTCTTACCTTCAGAACTACCAGCTTCAACACTGCTCGGCTCAACTTTAACCGACACAGTCTTCTTGGTCAGTGTTCCCATTCTAACTGCTTCATCAGTCAAACTCTGCGCTAAGGTAACAGCGCTCCTGAAGGTGTCAGGTTTGGAGGACGTAACTAAACTCCTGATCTGTGGTGCCAGTCCATACACATAGCGTTCAATACGCTTATACTCAGGTGTTACCATATGTGGCACAAGACGAGCTAGTTCTTGGAACCTAGTTGTGTAACCAGTGATATCAGCACCAATCATAGCAATGTTCCACAGCTCAGTCTCAATTTTCTGCATCTCACTGCGAGGGCAGAATTCTTCCATCATCATACGCTTCAATGTTTCCCATGTCATGGAATAAGCAGCTGGTCGTCCCATCGACTGAACTTGACTGTTCCACCAAGTCAAAGCTTTATCAGCTAGTGTGCAGGCGACATACTTTACCGCAGTGTCTGGTAGACAATCACTGATGTCCAACACAGAATCCATCTTTTCTATCCAGTGTATAATACCAATAGCACCTTAAGTGCCACAGAAAGGAGGTGGTTTACAAGCCTGAAATGTCTTATATGAACACCCTTTGCGGTTATTCACAACAGTCTCAGCAATAACAGGGGTCGATCCACTGTTATTAATCCCAGTCTCACGGTTTCGGCTTGCCTCATACTCAGCAATACCCTCAGCAATGCGTCTAGTAATCATCTGCTCAGTAGTTTCCTCAGTGTTAGGTGGTGGAATGGTTTCAGAAGTAGGGGGTACAGTTGTCTTCTGACTGTTCCTAGTAATTCGTCGTTTTGGTGGCATAGTTCAGTTCTGCGATGAATAAAATGCAGAAGTCAATGCCAAGATAATGAATGTGATGAACAAGATTTCACATTGTCTATCAAATGAATAGTATGGAGAATTTGAAAGAAAAAGGTTTCACATTGTATATCGCACGACTTTGAAACACCCATATGTACTTTGTACAATATAATCACGTTGGCCAGGCGTCATTATATAATGCCAAATACATATTTCTTTTCATCATCGTTTAAGTGCAATCAATGTGTTATGGAATTTAAGATAGAATCAATAATTCAAAGTATGGTAGGTTTCAAAGTTGTAAGAAATGTTTTCAACGATCACTAAATGGAAATTTTCCCATCACACGTATATAGGAATGAATATCATTCGCACGAAATTTCGAATCGAACCTAAGCTATATTATACTAAAACGTTCTTACATCATTTCATTACAAAACTTGATGATATCTTCTATATCCATCAAGAGTGATTTCCAATACAGCACGAGTTGCTACAGTACTAATTAGACTAAACTTAACTATACCTAGATCTTAACAAAATAATTATATTCCTACGACAGTTCTTCCTCAGTTCATTATTAAGCTATCTTTAGCTATGTTCTCTGTCGCAGTGTAGATCTTTCACTTTTACTCCTGATTCAGATTGGGAGAGAAGTAGCGTGTCTCCAGCATTTTTTTATATCGCAGAGTCGTATGACAGATCACATCATTCTCAGTTGAGCATTTGCTCAGACGTTTAATCCAAGTCTTGACTCTTTTCTTGCGATTACTAGTTACTTTCTTCCAGAAGCGTATTCTATCCCTAACTCGGACAGACATAGGCCTCTTTAGGATTCTCAACTCAGTTTCATAGTTCTTGCATTAAGATGCAAGTTCCCAGTTTTGACCAACCAATCTTTCAGCCTGGTCTCGTACTCTCTCGTACCCCTCTATGTCAACCATGCCGAATTGGTGGTTTTCAATCTCTTCTTCCACAAGTTCCACTATTGGAATTATTTCGGTATCGACATATACATATTGTATTTGCTCGTCGATGGTTATGTCATCATCTGATGAGTACTCACTTATGACAGGTTCTGTCATTTTTCCAGTTTCAAGGAATCTATAGGTTACAAAGACATGTTTCATTATCCATAGGTATGTAATCCCACTTGTCAATCATATGTTAGTTGTATGCAAACGTATTTATGTATGAATGCATGAATGTTCTAGCCAAGGCTATAGTCTAGGTCTCTAAGGTTTTCAGTCACCTAAAGACTTCTAGTTCGCTATAACCAATGGCTCTGATACCAAGTCTGTCACACCCCAAAAATCCATAATTGTGTTTATTTAATGTTTAGCGGAAGCAAGTTATAATTGGCGGAAGCATTATGTGTAAACAGTTTAACAGTGGGGTGATGACTTTACAATTGTGCATTCATCGTATCAGAGCATATGATCATACAGAACATAATATATAAAGGATGCCAATTAATAGTTATTACAAAAGTAGTACGACTATGTAAGTCGTACAGTAGTAATAAAGTTTAAAACATTTAAGTTTTACAAAACATATGTTAAAATGAGATTTCATGAGTATAACTGCAATGTCTGCAGTAATACAGAGGAAATCCTCAAAAGCTGTCCCATAAATATATGGCATCCTAAGTAGTCCAGGGTTGTCCATCCTGAATGCATGCGATCCTTACTTACGTGGCTAATTTCCTGTAAAACATAGAAAGAAAGTCGTCAACAAATATGTTGAGTGAATTCACAGGTTTTGTATAAATATGTGGTATGTTAAACCATTTGTGTTTAAGTTATTGAAATGTTATTCAATAAATAAATGTTTGCAGGTTTTTGCAAAATATAAGATTGTAGGGTTGTTACCCTAAAATATAGTTTTATGTGGGTTGTTACCCAAAATGTATGTCTGGTTGTTTACCAGAATATAAGTATAATCAGTAAGTATACTGAAATAAAATAGTTGTAGGATATGTTCATCCTAATAACATGTGGGAAATGCTTAGACTATAATCCCCTGAAAGGTGAGCTAAACCTCGCAGGTTAAAGTAACGCGACCTAACCCTATAACCAAACCACAACCAAAACTTATGTTGTTTGCCTGAAGGACAATTAAGTATACGCTCCATCCACAGGAGGGTCGTCACGGCAATAGTACTATTCGTATACTCAGTGGCTAGAGTCACCTAGCTAATGGTTATAGTCTGCATGACATAAGGTCTTTCATGCACACATCTCAAGTCTGGTCCGCACTAGGATTTGTTGTCTAATTCCCAAAACAGTTGTGAAATAATATTTCATATCAAACAGTTTGTATAAATCAATAAAGCATTTATATAGTTTGCTGCATATGTTTGCATGCAGTTTCTATGTTTTCACCCCTATGTTTAAAAGCATAAAACATTTGTAAAGTAGGGGCTGTGAACTCACGATGATTTGCTCGGTATGAAAGCTAGCAGCCAACAGATAATTGCCCAAGGTTTGTTAACCTATATACAATAAATATATTAACATAAGTACGTTTGATTTGTTTTAATCACTTATGTTAACAGTTTGTTTGTTTGAAGAAATGGTTGAATATAGTATTAGTCGTTGTATTTGTTGGTGACATTGTATAGAAATATTTTTATTATTTCTTTCGTCGTATACTTGGTTAAGTATATAAACCAATATGTAATTGTCTATTTAATGGAAGGTCGTTTTGTTTTCATTTGTACATATACTTTGTATATAGTTGTACGTATGATTCGAATGTTATTCCAAAATCATTGCATGTACATATATTTGTTCTATATATGTATACTTAAGTAATATACTTGTTGTATATTATTAGGTTATACGTTTGTTAAACTTCTAATCCATGTGCATATATATGTAAATATATGATTATAAGTGTCATGTGTTTATATATTACCAATGTATATATATAAGTTGATACGTTGTTTACGTATAAGGATATAAGTTTTTATTTATAAAAACATTCGTTTGTGAATATCATATATTCAATCTCGAGCTCTAGTTGATCAAATGTACGTGTATATATACGAAGGTTCGTTACTTGTTATATATATACAAAATAATGTTTGTAAACGATATGATACGTCGTTACATTTTAATTGTCGTTTTCATTTCCGTTTATAAAATAAATCTTGTTACTTCTTCAAAATAGTCGTGTACGATTAGTTGAATCATTGTTAATGATTTTTGAATCGCATTTTGTCTAGATATATTTATCAAAGTTTATAACTTTTATTCACATCGTATTATTATAAAGTTTATCGTTTCAATACTCGTTGTGTTTTGTGGTTAACCCGAAAGTTTCGTTTTGTATATATATATATATAGACATATATATAATGTTTAATGTTTTCAGATTTAGCTATGCTGCACCGTTTTGGCCATAACTCTCTCATACGGACTCGGATTTAGGCGATCAAGCTGGCGAAACGACCGCGACTCAGAGGGCTACAACAAGAAGTACGCGCCGTGTTCTTTAGTATGCGCCGCGTACTATTAATTTCTCAAAGAACGCACCGCGTCCTTAAGGACGCACCGTGTACAATTAATATTCCAGGAATTCTTTGTTTTATAGTTAGGACACGCCGCATACAAAGAGTACGCGCCGCGTGGATCATATTTTACAAAGGACACGCCGCGTATAACATGGACACACCACGTGGATCATAAGTTTGCAAAGGACGCGCCGCGTAGTCTTAGGACACGCCGCGTCCTCGTGTTTTTCCAGGTTCTGTTCGAGATGATCAAACATGATCTTCATGGTTTTTAGTTCTAATCTTTCGTCCGTTAATTCTAAACGTTTATAACATCAATATATATCATTTTGACAACTTAATATCAACTTTTAACATGTTTTTGTTTATAGATTTTGGATTTATAGATTATGGTTTTATAAAACCCATTTTCATGTTCATCATCATAATCATCAATCTTCATATTATGGTGTTATATACACAGATTATGATATGTTATCAAGTTATATAACGATTTGTAAACATAAAAAATCAAAGAATTATAAGTTCCTTACAATGAGTTTCGGTGGTGATGATGAGAGCCGAATGATGATGATGATATTATTGTTAAAGCCTTAATATTTTTGTTACTTCCACCTTACTACTGCTGTTGTTGTTTGCCTCTGCTGATTTTGATCTTGTAAATTTTGAAGAAGAAGAAAAGATGATGAGTGATCATGTAAGTGTGTGTGTATTATTTGAGATCACAGAGAAAACGTAAGGGAATGGGAGGGAGTATGGCTTCAAATAGCCTGCCTCCTCAATTATTTGAGGTTGGTGGGTTATTTAAGCCCGTTAATTTCGAGTACGGGTATAATTTTAGCAATATGAACGTAAACTTTTTATATTTTTATTTTGTAGGTGTTCTCCTGGTTTGTTATTTATAATCAGTATAATGATGTTATCATTATTTTAAATAGTTGTACAGTTTTGTACATTTTACTGCGCGCAGTCAAATAGGCGCCAAATTTCAGTCAAGTTTCAATTTCATATTTTGAAGTAATGTTCTAACTTCCTCCAAACGAATGAGAAAATTTGTATTTTTATGATTCGACCTTTTATGTGCGTTTTAGAATTGTTTCTGTTCGTGTTATAATACGTTTTATGTTAAACGTATATTTAGACCATTTTATCTATTCGTTATAGATATATATATACTCGTAATTAATAATTGAGTTATTAATTGTTTTTCTGTCACGAAACTTTTGTTATTTATTTTTGTCGGGTTCGTTCCGATATGTTTGTACGTAACTTTTCATACTTACGTATCACGTATTACTTTTTGTTTAAAAGTACTGGGTTTGCTAGGCTTACATCACATCAAATAGTTTTGTTAAAACTTAATCAGGAAATTAGCGTAAGAATGCACATGCTTAAATATTAATTAATATCTAATTTAGGGAGTTGTCACATTGTCCTCAAGCAAAACTCAGTTTTTATGAAAACGGTTTTAAGCAGATTTGGCGAATTCTAAAAATCCTTAAAAGTAATCACCCCGCATATCAGCAAACCATAATAGAAAATAAGGAGAAATAAGATAATCGTCCCAGAAACAAGGAATGACTTTCTTAGGCATACTTCCAACTCTCGCGATCTTGGAGTATACATGACCGGGCGATTCCTCACAAGGTGGTCACTCAATTCACTCAAAGTGTATCGGGTTTCCTAATATTCTAGAACAAATGAAATCGCTCAAAAGCCAGTCATGTAGCACTCATCGTCATAGGCTTGATCGAGAATCGGATCTCCACCACTTAAGTGAGGACGGTGCTAATTATCCCAAGACATTCATGAGGGTTGTAATGTTTGGTGGGGGTGAAAGGGTATGGATATTGGTTTGTTTTGGGTGTAAGGGTTTAGCTGTACCTTAGAATTCTAAAGATCATGAAAAACTTTATTTAGAATAGCGCAAATACGGAAACGGAACTAGATAGCTATTTTGCTTCTATCAGATTTTTCTGGAGATTGATACTACTGAAAACACTTAGCTTTATTCTTAGACTAACTATTTTTCTTCTTTTTCTTCTTGAGAATTTCTCTGCCACAGAATTTCCAAGGGATTATTCTTTTATTTTTTTCTTTTTCTTTTCTTTTTTTTTTTTTTTTTTGGCTCCCTTAGAAATCCTTCTTAACTTAACTTCTTCATTCGTGACAGTCTTCTGGTGTCAATTTTTCACACCATGTTTCTCTCTCCTTCATATATAACTTTGATGACTTTTGTGAGAGAAGTGATTTGAGAAAGTAGAATGTTGAATCAAGCGAAAAGGATATTCTAAAAGGCGTTTTTCATTACCCTAGAAATTCTGCGGTAAGCTTTTGGGAATTTTGGGAAAGTGGGTTTAAAATTAAGGTTTTATGAAACGAAAAGGTTTAGGCTCAACAGGGTTTACTAAGCGGATCATCGATGCTAAAAATGAGCATCGGAAGGGTTTTGGGCTTGAAAAGATATGAGAAAAGGGGGTTAAATCCTAGGGAATGTCAAGATCATTTAATTGCACCTTTACCGCATACGGTACTCAGTTGCCGACTTGGGAGTGTATCTTGGTTTATATACAGAGTCTCAGGTCAACTCTGCATGGTTCAGAAACAGTGTTCAAGACATCTCCAGCCTACCAAACAGGAACCACAAGGATATTTGGATGGACTTAGCAGGATCAAACTTTAGGAGCTGTGTTAAGTCATCCACTTTCATCAAGCCGGTTCATCACATCCTTCACAAGTTGCTAGCATGTTCTATATTTGGGAAGAATGAAGGTGGATCTGTGAGTGCCGAAGAGTTAAAGTTCATGGAAGCAATCATAGGAGGAAAGAATCTGAATGTTGCTTTCTTGATCGCTGAGAGACTTTGGGATGAGACAGACTTGGATAAGCACATGTTCATGGGGTCGATTATTACTAGATTGCTGTATGGTAGGGGATTGTTGACTGAGGCTCACACTGAGCAGTTTACTGTTTGTTCTCGTTCTTTGCCATTCAACTTGGAATACTGCAAGTTGATCCATCTTGTTGAGGTAGAAAAGCAGAAGCAGTGCCTATGGAAGAACACCAAATAGATCATTCCAGGATGTTGTCTCCCAGGGAAGCGAGTTAGAGGATCTTCACCTGTTGTAGATACTGAGGATGGCCCATCTGATAGAGCCCGAGCACCTACTACTCATGCTAGTGTCCCACATGGAGGAGCTGAGACAGCCGAGCCATCAGCTCAGGCTACTGTTCACTACACAGATCTAGTGACCTCTCTGACACAGTATTATCTTTTGCATGCTCTTCAGGTTAGCCGTTCCCATCAGCTGTTGATTTCCAGGAGACTTGGTATTCCTAACCCGGAGCCTTACATGTACCGATGCGGTCCACCACCACCAGCCATAGCACCACCACATACATCCATCCCATCACATACCACCCATACACCATCACCCGATATCCGGACTACACCAGTACCAGAGCAGGTCCAGTCAGTTGAGACCAAGATACCGGTAGTTCAGCCAGTGATTTCTGCACCTGTGATTTCTCATCCTACCCAGCCAGTCGCCAGTGGATCTTACCGTGCTGACACAGTCTACTTGGGCAACGATGCTCTATCTTTTGACACTTCTAGGATGTTACTAAACCTTGGACCAATCTCTTCTTCAGATGTGCCCACCGAGACCATGCTTCGTCAGGCCTATATGAAACTACTTGAGGATGCCAAGATCACATCAGATATTCTGCTACAGTGGGGTATTACAGATCCGATGAAGCTGCCGGCAGCTACACTCAGAGATATTTTGATTCAGCTCAAGCTTATCACTACTGAAGAAGGACAGAGAGTGTCGAGTGGCCAACAGTCAGTCGTGGGACCATCCACAGCACCAGCCCCTACTCAGCATGATGACATACCTGATCAGGGATCCCCAGCCTCATAGACCTGCCCCCTTTGCATCACTTCACTTTGGTTTCAGACATTATTACTATTATTATCTTGTGTTTGTTTGGCTACTATTGGACCTTACTTTTGGAACTTATTTGTATCAGCCACTAGTTGGTTGATCACTCTATCCTTATTTACATTATGCTATTATTTATTATGTTTTATTTTCTTTCTGTTAAATAAGTAGAAATGTTGTGATGAATGAACGTGAAAATAGGCGAGATGGCGCACTTTCAAGAAGAAAATCCGTGAAGTCAAAAGGCAACCTGAACCATCTTTCAATATTTGCAGACTACGGAACATTCAACATCTCATGGAGGGATCTCATTCTTCTCAAACTTCCTTGTATCCAAGCACCTCAAAGAACTAAGTGTGGCATCACACCCCACACCACAAACACTTATCAAAATCACTCTAACTTCTTCAAAACCTAAAGTATGGGATTCTACACCATAAGGATCCCTACTTAAAAGAATTGAAGTTGATTTCTGATAACATTGGATACATGACACCGGATAACCCAATTGAAGCTTACTGACCTTCAAGAAGAATGTAGAAGAAAACTCGCTTCGACTCTCTTTCCTGCAAAATTTCATAAGCTTCAAAAACGTTCAAACGTTATCTGGGGAGTTTCTTAACCCTCTATCCGTTTCATGATCACATATATTCTGTCTTGTTAGCTTGTTATAATCTATACCCTGTCCTGAGCTTATCACTAAGTGTGGGATTCAAAACCGAATTTAACACTTAAGAAACATTTTCTTACATGTTCAAACTCTAAGTGTGGGATTTTACCTCCAGTAAAAACTCAACTCAAGAGAACATTAGGGACAATGTTCCTGATGTCGCTAGTGAAAGCGTGTCTTGTTTTATAATTTATAAATAGAAATACATAATAAATACTTTCAAGCAACCAGGCAAGAATACCCGATCAATTGTAAATATAGATTTGGTAAGTCAGATTCGAACACAGGGAAAAGGTGGAATATTTAAAATAGAAATTAATAATTAACTAGAAAACAGTAAATATGGGGGGCGTTTTAGTTCCGTACGAACATTTTAGAAAACAATTAATTAAAATAAACAAACTTAAATAAAACTTTAAATTAAAATAACAAATAAATAATAATAATAAATCCTAATTGAAAGGAATAAGTAATTATATAGTTAATGTCATTTAGATTCATATTTCCCGATGTATTACGTATTGATTATCTAATTGTGATTCTTTTAGATCAACTTAATACCAAATTCTTCAATGAATACTAAGTCGAATATGAACTAGCCAACGTTTCGGGTCCAACTAATTCCTATAATCTAGGGTCCAACATGAAACACTGGTTCCAATGTCACAAGATGATCAGTCAATTGTGTGCCTTTCCCTAAATTATGCATTAAACATTCACAACGCGTTATAATTAACTCTATTGGTATGACTCAACAATACCCAATAATTAACTTATTGCCTGGCTCATTTTAAAGTAGATTATTATTGTATACTCGACCTATCAGACTCAACGTATTTAGTGATAGTCCAAAACCCTAAGGTAGTACTAGCAATAATCAATAATCTTAAAGGAACTCAATCTCATTAAAATTATTAATCACGTGAAGCAACAATAATAACTAGTTACCAATAAACAAGTGTCCACGAGCAATATAACCGTTTTCAATCAAATAACTTATTCAATACGCAATTATAATCGTTCAATAATCATAATCTAAATTAAATCAACTACACAATCACATTAATATTCAATTCATCATCAAAACAGAAATATTCAGATTCATTAAATCAAATTCTTCAATGAAAATAAAGAAACGAAATATACCGAATCGATTAACGATGAACTACGAAAGATTAGAGCGAATTATCCTCGTTCCTTAGCTTTCGTACCTCCAAACTACTCCTAAAATTCGTAATATAAACCCTAAAAGTCGTCTGGAACCGAAAGAATTCGAAAACCTTGCAAAAACTCTCGAAATAAGGTTTAAAACGCGTTTTTATACTTCCTGGAATTTTGATCCATACGCCGTATGGATTTCCATACGGCGTATGGATTGATTTCAAGCCCAGCCCAAGTCCGCGTAACCTGGGCCTCCACTGCTGCAATCCATACGGCATATGGATTCCATACGGCGTATGGATGCATTTTCCAGCCGATTTTTGACTTTTCTTCATTTCTTCTTTTCTTCAACTTCGGCTTTACTTTATTCTTCAAATATGTATCATTTAGCTTGATTATTGACTGTTTTCCGTTCCTTTTCCATAAACGCTCCATTTCCACATCTATTTGCAAATATGAACGAAATCAATATCTATTCTAAACAAAATGCAATAAAAACATTCAAGATTAGGGGTAAAATACTACTAAAATATAGTACTTTTGAGCGTTTATCAAACATCCCCCACTTGAATCTTACTTGTCCTCAAGTAGACTATCGATTCAAAAATCAAATTCTTAAGAAAACAGTCATCTCCATTAATCTAACTAACTAAAGTAGGAATTACACAACATCACCCATCTTCAACTCAAATGTTTAAATTTAAAAATCTGTTAATTCTAAAAACAATTATTAAGAAACTATGAGATTTACAAAAATTGATCTACACATAGAGTTATTATTCTTAAACATCAAATAGTTCTCAATGATTACTGATATTTGTTATCCACTTAAACAATCTATATTTGAATACTCGAGCTCAACTTATTATTATTCGTGTAAATATTCCCTTAGATTCCCCAAAACTATATACTTTCATACTCATAATATGCCAATATTGCATATCTTGAAATTTTAATCAAAACAATCATTTTTCAAATTAAGACAGAGGTGACAGGTCTGTGCCTCAACACAACAAAGCAACATAACTTGATTTTGGTTTAGCAATAATGTTTTTAGTCAAACCATTGGTGACAGGTCTGTACCTCAGTACAACAAAGCGACTTAATTTGACCACATTTTAAAATTATGAGTTATTCAACTCTTTTGTTCTTTTTCATTAGATATACTGACGGAGACCAGGTCTGTACTTTCGTACAACAAAGGAAACAACACCCAGTATATCCCCAAATGATGTTAATTAAATTCTCAAAAATATGGCATATCACACATTACTAATATGAAAATTAAGACATACGTCATACACAGCTAAAGTTCATCTAAAAGAAACATTTACTCTTTAATTATCATTTCTTAACAGCTCAAACATTCTCATATAAATTGCCCATCAATACATCATATAATGAAGCTAAATAACATCTTTAATAGCTTTAATATTTAATTAAAAGTGTAGAAAATTTTAAATTTAACCTACAAAGTTACAAAATAATTATCTCTAGAAAACAAAATTTTAAATGTAAAAATTTGGTTGAAAAATGGGTAACTCATAACCTCCTAGTTACTTACCTTAATAAGATAACTATTAACCAAATTACAAAAATCATCTACTTCTTAACAGAACAATTATGTGGAAATTAAACTTCTTTTCTCTCCCATCCCCCACTTAAAGATGTACAATGCCCTCATTGTACAAATAATGACATGCTTAAAAACGGGAAAAAGAGAAAAGAACTTAGAGCAGAAAAACTCCCCTGGAATAGTGTGCAGTTTAATGACAAGGATGATACGAATTTCCCACATCCTCGCGATTCAATTATTCGTTGCGCTGAACTTACTGCTAGCATGACACGTACTCACAACACAATTCTGAGGGAACAACCAACAAACATAAGTAAATAATACCAAATTAAAACATCCTAATTATAAACAACTACTACCAAGTCCTAAAATTACCAATCCAACATAATTAATAAAACTCAAAAATAAAAAGAGTCATAATAATAATAATAAAACAATAATAATAATAGTGTCTGGAATCATAAACCAAATAGGATGAACATCATCCTAATCACTGTCGTCATCCTGGCGGTACCGGTACTGGTGAGAAGGTGCTACATACTCTGACTGCGATGGTGGTGGTGGTCGTGGCATGATCTCAGGTGGCATCTGGTACTGGAATGGCTGATACGTGGGTCCAGAAGGAAACTGACCAAACAGCTGCTCAAACAGGCCATCCTGGTAGTCCAAGTGTGCACTGGTCTGATGGAAATGCTGTCTATGCATCAGATCTATCTGATCAAATCTCTGAGTCTGCTGTAACTGCATCTGGTGCATCTGCTGAGACAACTGATCAAACTCTGTAGCATACCCTCTGTTACGGCCTCGTGCCGTGCCTCGACCTCTATCACTGCCACTCGTATCTCCTCTAGCCCTAGCCTGCCTGGACTGCAGAGTCTGTCCCACCGGAGTAATCGGAACCCAGTAATACATCTCTGCAGGACCACCATACGTGGTACATGGCTCAATGAGAGCAAACGCCTCCAACCGGCGTGCAGTCAGCCAACCCATACTAGGCTGAACAATCGTGCATTAGCCCATCTCATCCTGAGTAGCCAAACCAAAATATCTCGCCAATCGAGTAACAAAGTGACCTCCACACAAACTACTACCATCTCTAGTACCAGTAGCTCTCTTTGTCATCCACTTAGCCAACCTCCAAGGTACATTCACTAACATGTTCCTAATAATCGAACTCAAATAAAACAAGTCAGGCCTCGAAACTTTCTCAGGCCCCTCCTTGCGACCCACAATGGTGTAAGACAACAATCTGTGAATGAGTCGATGACGAGGATCTCGAATACGCGTGTAAGAAGGTGTCGAACTACCATAAGCACCCTGGGCAATAAACTGCCACTCCTGCTCAATCTCCAAATCAGTGAGCTTCTTTACAGCACCTGCAGAAATGTGGTTTAGGAAGTGAGGGTTATCCAACTCATTGGGCTCATAAAGCCCCAAACCCAAAGCAAACTGAACCAAGGTCATATGTCTGGGCTGTCCCCCTAGCTGGAAGAAAATGGAATACTCAGTCCATTGGGTCGACCTGGCATCAAACCTAAAAGTGCTGTAAAACTCTACAACCAACTCTCTGTAGATATCCTCCCTTATACTGAATAACCGGGACCAAGCATAGGTAACAAATCCAATGTTTCCATCCTCTAATGCGTATGGAATAGCCAGTAAATTCCTAATGGCATCAGCACCATTAGTAAACCCCTCTCTAGCAATCACATGCTCCAAAACATTCCAGTTAATAGCATCAAACACCTCAATAGACTGGCCAATATTGGAAGCCAGACGATCTCTAAACTGCATCCTAGCAGTCTCAGAATATGACCCATGAAAAGTGAGGTATCTATGTGATCTAATCAATGGGTTTCCCAAAGTCTCACCTCCTCGTGCTCTCCTGTTAGACATGATAACTGCTAAACAAAACAATTGTTAATAATACTGAATAAGCAGTTAATTGCAAAAAGGTCACTAAAAATTTCGGTAGCATTTCGGCTTAAAATTGAATAATCCACCATAAAGGTTCAGCCTAAAACTACCGCAACAATCAATTTCATGAACTTAAATTTCAATTTAAACCAAAACTACTCAATATACATACATATATAAACTTAATTAAATATTCCTGACAATTGCCTAATCAAATGTATTATAATAACTTGGTACCATTATGAATATATGAAAATTGCACAATCACTAAACTCGAGTATTAGCAACTAGCAAACATTCATACAAATTCAAAATGAATTATTGTAACACAATTAATCAAAATAACAATTTATCACATAACCGTAATCACAAACACTTGTGTACCAAACAAATATTTGCATTAATCATCATGTGGTCAGAAAATGAATAAGCTCTAAATTAAAACATAGCATAATTGAGCACAACTCATTTTCTCATTTAATCATCACTAACGAATAATTCGAATAACACCAAATATGCAATTCAATAGAAAAACGAACATAACATTGCAATGCATGTAGCAACTAGAACATAAATCAATCAAAACATGCCAATAATCATACGCATATCTGAAATACCCAAAATTCTATCATAAACCCTAACTTCCAAACGAGCGATTTAACCAACGAAAATGAAAACGGGAAGTTATACCTTGTAGAGGAAAGTGCGTGTAACACGAATATGTAAAAATGGCGATGAATGCGTGGCCGGAATTTTCGTTTGGGGGTTGTAGGTGTGGAAACCGTAGGTGGTTTTTGAGAAAAAGGGTTTTTGAAATGAAAAATGGGGAAGAAGGTAGCTGCTGGCGGTTTTCTGCATTTTTGATCCATACGGCGTATGGATTCCATACGGCGTATGGATTAAATAGGCCTAGGTCAACTCATTAAACCCAGTCAACGGCCCAGTCCAGCGGCCCAATCAATCCATACGGCGTATGGATTGAAAAATCAGAATTTTTCAAAAAACGATTTTCAACCCAATTTTTAACCCAAATTCCACACTAACTTTATATAATTAAATCTCAAACCTGGATGATAATCACGACTTCAAAATCTTCACAATTCCACACTATAAAATAAATAACAATAATTAACAAACATTAAAAAGAAAAATATTCAAAATAATACTTAATATTCAAAGCACACATTCAAAAACAAAAATCCAAAACAATCAAAAGTATAACATAATTCAAAACAAATCAAAATGTTAGAGACAAATCAATAGCATAAGGAATATAAAAAGGGATGGAACGACGAAATTAGTTCAATGGATAGAGAACAAGGAAGCTCTTCATCATTTCAGTAACTACATTTTCAACCCCATTACCAAAAGTCGCAAAACTTTCTAAGTGTCCATTGGTAACATGTTGAAGATAGACCAAATCCCAGCTGATTCTTTTTATCACCTTATTAATTACTCCCTCAGGTGCTAATACTAACTTATCACCTACCAGCTTGTACTCACGATTGGGATGATTTTTCTCAAACTCACTCATAAACTCCAAACACTCTGCCACTATCCCAGCATGCTTACTCAGAAACGGTTCTTTCCTTAAACTTCTTATTCTAGTTTCAATCCCTGCAATTACCTCATTCTGAACACAAGTTAGTTCTAATCCTGAATCCTTGAAGATTTCCACCAATTTAGTGTATATTTCCACCATCCCATAGTGGAAATGCTCCCTCATAGTTAGAACCTTATTGTTATCAACTAAAACATCCAAGTTCAGTACCACATAAGTAGCCAAATCAATATCACAATGAGGATGAATGAATTCCGGGTGTGGACTTTCTTCCTCTTCCTTAGCAAAGCGATCCATTTTTGTCACCATTCCATGAAGATAGTAATGAATAGTACTCGTAACAATGAACCGATGAGGTGTAATATCCGTCGAATGGTCATCTGAATGTAGCAATCTAACCAACTCTCTTAAACCAAACCTAAATTCCTTGTCTGCTTCTTCCTTTGGATGACCAGTAGCCTCGTACAGAGCCCTAAGCATACGACCAAGACACGCGGTCTGATTTGCCGAATAAGGAAATGCAGAATGCCTCAGAATCTCATAAATCTCTGTGTATCTTTTCTTCTGAGCATTGTAGAATCTCTCTTCCTCCTTAATTCTAGTTTCTAGAGATTCCCCAAAAGTAGTAAGGGCAATATAGAATTGCCTATCAATCCCATACTGACTCTTAATCATAGCTGCCTCTAACACATCATTTACCAAAACTCGCTGACTATCAGTGAAATCCACAGTGGACCTGCTAACAATCTCAGAACTGAAAGGAATATCCCCTCTAAACTCCTCAAGTGCTGATAGCAACCCCTGACAAGATGAAGTAATAGGAACGGGAATACGGCCTAATTGGGTATAAGGGGGCACCCTCTCGGCAGAACTAGCATCCGAAGTAACAGACTGATCCCTCTTAACCATGTTATTATCATTTGCATCACTTTCAAAACTCCTCGCCATTGGACAAACCTAAATAAAAATAAATCTGAAAATACAAAACACCACTAACGAAAAACAAGTTAGTTCACACAAAATAAACAAAAATTAAATAACATGTACAATCTTAAATAAATGGAACTCCAACCGGCGGACGGATTTCCATCCGCCGGTTGAAACTAAAACCCCAAAAGTTTAACCAATTAAAAGATAATTAGTTTCAACCAGTGACGGATTAAAAACTTTTTACAAAATTAATTAAAATAATTAAAACAACTTTACTGAAACTTAATTAACAAAAGTTACTTTTAAAAAGAAAGAATTAAAAAATTATTAATCTCTATTTAAATAAACACAACCGCTTTTCCCCGGCAGCGGCGCCAAAAACTTGATGTCGCTAGTGAAAGCGCGTCTTGTTTTATAATTTATAAATAGAAATACCTAATAAATACTTTCAAGCAACCAGGCAAGAATACCCGATCAATTGTAAATATAGATTTGGTAAGTCAGATTCGAACACAGGGAAAAGGTGGAATATTTAAAATAGAAATTAATAATTAACTAGAAAACAGTAAATATGGGGGCGTTTTAGTTCCGTACGAACATTTTGGAAAACAATTAATTAAAATAAACAAACTTAAATAAAACTTTAATTTAAAATAACAAATAAATAATAATAATAAATCCTAATTGAAAGGAATAAGTAATTGTATAGTTAATGTCATTTAGATTCATATTTCCCGATTTATTACGTATTGATTATCTAATTGTGATTCTTTTAGATCAACTTAATACCAAATTCTTCAATGAATACTAAGTCGAATATGAACTAGCCAACGTTTCGGGTCCAACTAATTCCTATAATCTAGGGTCCAACATGAAACACTGGTTCCAATGTCACTAGATGATCAGTCAATTGTGTGCCTTTCCCTAAATTATGCATTAAACATTCACAACGCGTTATAATTAACTCTATTGGTATGACTCAACAATACCCAATAATTAACTTTTGCCTTGCTCATTTTAAAGTAGATTATTATTGTATACTAGACCTATCAGACTCAACGTATTTAGTGATAGTCCAAAACCCTAAGGTAGTACTAACAATAACCAATAATCTTAAAGGAACTCAATCTCATTAAAATTATTAATCACGTGAAGCAACAATAATAACTAGTTACCAATAAACAAGTGTCCACGAGCAATATAACCGTTTTCAATCAAATAACTTATTCAATACGCAATTATAATCGTTCAATAATCATAATCTAAATTAAATCAACTACACAATCACATTAATATTCAATTCATCATCAAAACAGAAATATTCAGATTCATTAAATCAAATTCTTCAATGAAAATAAAGAAACGAAATATACCGAATCGATTAACGATGAACTACGAAAGATTAGAGTGAATTATCCTCGTTCCTTAGCTTTCGTACCTCCAAATTACTCCTAAAATTCGTAATATAAACCCTAAAAGTCGTCTGGAACCGAAAGAATTCGAAAACCTTGCAAAAACTCTCGAAATAAGGTTTAAAACGCGTTTTTATACTTCCTGGAATTTTGATCCATACGGCGTATGGATTTCCATACGGCGTATGGATTGATTTCAAGCCCAGCCCAAGTCCGCGTAACCTGGGCCTCCACTGCTGCAATCCATACGGCGTATGGATTCCATACGCCGTATGGATGCATTTTCCAGCCGATTTTTGACTTTTCTTCATTTCTTCTTTTCTTCGACTTCGGCTTTACTTTATTCTTCAAATATGTATCATTTAGCTTGATTATTGACTGTTTTCCGTTCCTTTTCCATAAACGCTCCATTTCCACATCTATTTGCAAATATGAACGAAATCAATATCTATTCTAAACAAAATGCAATAAAAACATTCAAGATTAGGGGTAAAATACTACTAAAATATAGTACTTTTGAGCGTTTATCAGTTCCTCTAAGTGTGGGATAGCTAGGTATAGAATACCTTGGATAATTTTAGGCGATTTTTATGTCCAAAATAGCATTACTCAGAAAATGTTTCCCCAAAAACGAACTTTTTTAAATAAATTTTTTCAAAAAAATTTTCAAAAAAATTAAAATTATAAGTTAGATTGTTAAACTAACTCTAAGTTTTTGAGTTAAATACTTTCGAAAAGAATCATTCTCAAAATATGAGTAAGGTATTTTGGAATATAGGGAAAATAAGGTAGAAATTTCTCGAGCAAGAAACAATAATCTGAAAGGAGCATGGCTAGGCACATACAACCCTATTTTGTAGTGAGGTATCTTGAGCCTAAAAGCATTCATCCTTAATGCTTCACTTTCATTTCTTGTGTGTGCCGATGCTTGCATCTCTGAATTAGAACTTGCTCCAAACATACGTTTCAAGACCACATTGGTGTGTACCGTACGCGGTATAGGTGCTGCTAGATGACCTTGACATTCCTTAGGATTTAAACCCAATTTTTACATATCTCTTCAAGCCCAAAACCCTTCCGATACTTATTTTCAGTATCGATGATCCGCCTAGTAAACCCTGTTGAGCCTAAACCTTTCATTTCGTAAAAACCTCACACTAAACCCCTACTCACCCAAAATTCCCAAAACCTTATCTTAGAATTTCTAAGGTCGTGAAAAACATCTTTTGGAACATCCTCTTCAATTATGCTTGTTGCGTCCGAAACGGTCGTTATCGAAGCAGGCACAACAGTGGGGTGTTTTAAATTTATAGAGCTGGGGATATCCTAAGCTAATACTACTTTCAGCCCTAATTAGGTTACTAGGGTAGTAAGCGGTATGTTGACTCAGGTGTCGTTCTTACACTACAACGGGCATGGGATCTTAGGCGTTCTAGTTATCTTTTGTAATCTAGCTAGGTTTTAAAATAAGAGTTGGATTGATTTGGTTTTATGACTAATCTACGGAAAAATAAATGCAGAAAAGGAAAGGATGTTTGTACGGAGGCTCAGAGAACAGTGGATACGAGAGTGTTTACTATGATGCTGGTATATGCTTTGGATAGTAGTTATGGGTGTTAAAGCCATTAGTTATGATGATTAATCCGTTGAGTAACCGGAACTTAAATTAACACGAAGTATTATACCTACGACAGTTCCTTAGCTTATCCCGCGTATTTAAACGTTATACGAAGTACTGTGCCGTTTTATGGTTTTTCCTTAGCATTGATTCAAATTACCAGTTTGCTCATTGGATACCCTATATTATCAATGATGTATAATTACGATCCTATCAAATATCTAACGTAAAGGTCTCTACAATCAGATAAATAATATGTCACATGGATAGCAATTATATAGTGTCAGATACACCGGAAGTTCTCCCAAATGTACTGACCAATTCAATCAACAGTTATTCTCTAATCCTATTCCCCAATCTCTGACAAATGTGTGTCGGTATCATGGCACGAATTGTTGAATAAACAATAAAGTGAACAGGAGTTACCCTACGGAATAGGTTGGATTAACTTGTCTAACGGTCAATTAAATTGTTCATCATTAATCATATAAATCACCTTAACTATTACATGCACATCACTCTACTGTATAAACATCAACTTATATCTGAAAACCCTAATCATGCAGTTACATATAGTAATCAGAGGTACAGTTCTAGCATGCAGCATTCCTAAGGCAACAATCAAACAAGAACATGCAATAGAAAGGCACACAGATAACTATCCCTATTTCATACTATATCACATAACCAGATAATTGGATCATAAATATCCCGAAAGGTCTCTCAAAGATATTCAATATATGAACTTGAATCTAACCTATCTCTAATCCTATGCTCCGTATCTCTTATGATGTAGTTTCAATCTAGAGAATACAGCCATGTCGAGTTCAAATGCTTCATCATACATAGAATAGGTAGATTATGTACCACTAATAACTGGCCAGGTTTTAGCAGGAAGTTTCTAACCACAGCATAAGTTGGATAGGTAAACAATTGAGATTCAATTCATAAATTCAGATACAGTTTAATATTCACATAGACAGAGTAACAGCATGTTTACAATTGGGATCATTATTTCCACAACGGATTGTGCCCACGACTTTCATAGCTTCCACGTTCCGTACTACCCACATTCGTGATGGTTCCGGCGCTATACAAATGAAAGCCGTATAACGTTACCTCCGTTGTTTCATAATGGGGTAATCCCAATTGCATATTAAATCATAACTACTTAAGCATAACCATTATCATAGCAAACACAGATTTGTCTAGCCTAGCATGGCATCTCTAGTAAGCAAAACAACGCAAACATAATATAAGCAAATCATATTTACGAAATAAAGAAAAGAGATATAAATATAACCTGAATAGTTATTACAAACAAATCTTCGTGACCAAAGTCTCGAAGTGACTCCGTACAGACGCTACAACTACCGCTACGCTAACTAGCTGCTCTTTCTATTTCTCCTCTAACTCCTAAGAGTAGTGCTAGAGAGAGAAAGTAGAGAGAGAGAGAGTGTGTGAGAGAGAAAGTGAAAATTCTATGAAAGAATTGGTGTGTGAAATGAGGATGGAGAGGTCACTATTTATAGGCAAGCCATGGATCCAAGAGTACAAGCACACAAGCACACGTACAAGCAAACGAAGCAAGACGGAGGCCGTGTGTGACCAAACCAAGCCATGTACGGCCATATACAGGCCGTGTACGGCTCTGTACAGGCCGTGTATGGCCCTGTATAGGCCGTGTACGGCCCTGGGGTGGCCGTGTGCTAGGCCGTGTGATTTTTCTGACTTTTCTCGCATCTTCGGAAGGCCGTATCTTCTTTGTTTTGCGTCCGTTTGACTTGATTCTTTCGCCTACGGATTCATAATTCCGTTACGCTTCTAATGATGCCAATTTGGTAGAAATTGGATGTGTGGGGCCCGGGCATGTCCAGAATACGTTTTGTGGCTTTCGGCTGCGCCGTAACTTGCATAACTTTTTCGTCCTTGATCCGTTTTGAGCAATCCTTATATCCACGTTCTCGTAATCTCCATAGCTTCAAAATAAGATAAATGTGAGGTCTTGGTATGGAGTTTACAGTAGATTTAGGGTTAGGCTCAATTTGGTGCCTATTTCAGTGTATTTTCAGCCCTTTTCGTATAGTTTTGGAAAGTCCGTCAAGTTTTCCCCTTTATAACAAAATATGATAAATAATGATGTTTTAAGGATGTTTTTGTTATAAAAGGCCTAAATATGGGGTCAATAATGTAGGTAAAAACGTGACTTTTTACGCTACATCAAATATCCCACACTTAGAGTTTTGCTTGTCCTCAAGCAATTCCGCCTGTCAACTACACCCAGAAACTTTTTTCTAAAAAAATGTTTTTACGGGAGTCGTAAACATAAGTAAAAATACGAAAATAATCAAATATTCCCTCAGGTGTAACATAGGAGATATGCACACGAAGTATCCAACTTTTCAGAATGATCATCTTAGGCATGCTTTCATTTCTCGTGATCTTGGAATATACATGACTGGGCGATTCCTCACCAGGTGGTCACTCAATTCACACAAGTGTATCGGGTTCCCTAATAATCTAGATCAAACGAAATCGCTCATAATACCAGTCATGCAGCATTCATCGTCATAGGCTTGATCGAGAATCGAATCTCCACCACTTAGACAGGGACGGCACTAATTATCCCAGGACATTTGATTGGGTTGTATTTTGGGGGTGAAAAGGGAAATATTTTGAAAAAGGAAAGGTTGGTAGGGTATGGAAGGAAGGACTGATCTTGACTCCAGAAACTCATAAGGTCGTGAGAAACCTTTATTTGACTGAATCCTATAGAAAGGGGAATCCACCGAGAATTTCTTCTTTTTGGACGATTCTTGAACTTCCTTGGATCTTTTATTCTTTCTTTTTGTATTTTCTTGAGGCATTTTTTTTTTTCTATTTTCTTTTTCTTTTTCTTTTGCTTTTTTAGATGCCTCATCCTCTTTCCGCTTTTGCAGTTTCTTCAAGATAATTTTCATGGCTCCATGAATGATTCTTTTGGGAGCTTCGGGTGATTTCTTTTGATATTCTTCTTTTGAAGTTCGTCACCAGGAATTTATGACTTGAGGGAGCAATTGCTCGAGTGGGTAAGGACATCCAAATAGCTGTTTCTCACTTCCTCAGAAATTTCTTTTATCAAGACGTTTTGGTGGTGAGTGGAAATGTGGGTTTTTTAGGGTTTTGAAAGAAACGAAAAGGCTTAGGCTCAACAGGGTTTTCTAGGGGATCTTCAACACTAAAAGTGTCGGAAAAGGGTTGGCTTGAAAAGATATGAGAAAAAGGGTTATTCCTAAAAATGTCCAGGTCATCTAATTGCACCTATGCCACGTATGGCACCTGTCAATATGGTCTCGAAACGCATGTCAGGAGCAAGTTCTAATTCAGAACGCATGCACCGGTCACACACAAGAAACGAAAAGTGAAGCATTAAAAATGAATGCTATTAGGCTCAAGATACCTCACCGCAAGTTTATAGGGTTGTATGTGCCCAGCCATGTGATGCCCCTCTTAGACTTTCATTAAGAAAAAGTTGGAATCTGACGTGATTCTACCTCTTTCTGCTTATCCTTTGAGTTTATTTGAAAATTTTGTAGCCTTATATATTGTTGACTCAAAATGGTTTTGAAAGTTTAGGGTAAAGTGATGACATATTGGCTTTATGCGAGAACAAGTTGAAAAATTTGAGGACATTTTTGAAAAATTTTAAGCTTATTATACGAAGTAGGGTATATTGCTATCCCACACTTAAAAGTAAACATTGTCCTCAATGTTTTTACCACTAAGTAGGGAGAATCCCACACTTAGGGTTTTAATGATTTTATTGAACAATTTTTAGTTTCAAGTATTCTCTAAGAATGGGGTTGCTAATCCCACACTTAGAGTTTGAAATAGGGGTCATGGCAAAATATTTAAAATGAAAATACTGAAAAGGAACTTCCCTATAAATAGTGGTTACTGGAGTTGGACCAGGTTCGTGCAGAAGTGGTGCAAATGATTTCAGAAGTTTAGGCTCAGCCATTCCATACGAAGCTAGTTCTGCAGTAATCACAACCTCATCAGAGTATCACGTCTCAGTAGTCAAAACATAAGTACAGAGTAATAATACGAAATAAAATAAAGATAAAGTAAAGATAAAGTAAACTAATAATAGTCATCTAGCAAGTCATCGCTATCTGGATCAAACTCATCCTCTGCAGTCCTGTCATAGACTGGTGCAGTAGCTGGGCTCGAAACATCAAGCATGGCATAAAGCTGCTCACGAAGAACTGGATCCATAGATGCAGAGGTCCCAGAGGCAGCAGGCTCAGCAGCAGGAGTAGTAGGGTGTCCAGTAGATGGTCCAGCATCAGGTCCAACAAAAGATCCAGCAGCAGGGAAGGAAAGACCATGGTGGTCGAGATGGTCCTGGGTCTGGTCCCAACCTGAAAGGTGGTCCTGCAGGTCTCGGCAATCCGGCTACCTCACACAGTGCTGAAAGGATCTGATGATGTGCAGTGAAGTTCTGGAATAAGGCCCAAGTAGCAGCGGGATCATACAGGGTAATGCCATACTCAAGAGTAGGTGGCTGTCTGATCGCTGGAGTAGTCTGTGGTGGCACAGGCTGGGCTGCAGGTGATGTGGCCTCCTCCTCATGCTCTAGCTGAATATCTACAAGTCCCTCCTCAGGGATAGCAGGTAAAGCTCTCATGTGCCTCCTCTGCCTGGGTCTGTGTCGTCTCCTCTGTCTAGGTTGCCTCTCAGCAACATGATCCTCAGTCTCGATCCGAGCGTCCATCCTGAAATAAACATAAAACAGGTAATGCTAATAGAAAGTAGGCAAATGCAGAAAGAACAGATGGAATGCCATCTGATCTTTTTGCACTTGTGTAAACGAAACTTATCTCATATAAAGCTATTTGATTGTCTGATAAGTTGCAAGCCTGCATATATTAGATCAGTGATAACAATACTAGATTAAAAATAAACTAAGAAATAAAAAGGACAGGAAAAGTAAGATAAGCTTGGGGTGCCTCCCAAGAGCGCTTTGTTTAGAGAGTCTTTTGGCTCGACTCTTGTACCTTTCTGGCTGACTCAAGGTGGTTCGAAGATAAAGACATCCTCACGAATGGGGAAGTCTTCGATGTAATGCTTTAACCGATGACCATTTACCTTAAAATTACCTTCTGGTGATTCGAGTTCGACTGCACCATAAGGGAATACCTTTAAGATTATGAATGGTCCGGTCCACCTGATCTTGAATTTTCCAGAGAACTTTTTGAAGCGCGAATTGAAGAGAAGCACTTTATCTCCTGGTTTGAACCTTGAGAGTTTAAGCTTGGAATCATGAATCCTCTTGGTTATATCTTTGTAGTTCAGGGAGCTTTCATATGCTTGATTTCTTAATTCGGCCAATTCATTTAGTTGCATTCTCCGATGGGAACCTGTGATAGAAGTGTCCAGATTGCAGTTCTTCAGCGCCCAGTATGCTTTGTATTCCAACTCCACTGGTAGGTGACATGCCTTGCCATAAACTAGACGATATGGTGTGGTACCTAAAGGTGTTTTGTAAGCAGTTCTGAATGCCCACAACGCATCGTCTAATTTGTCAGCCCACTTATCCCCATGATTTCTGACTGTTTGCTCCAAGATTCTCTTTAAAGCTCTGTTCGTGATCTCAGCTTGTCCATTTGTTTGTGGATGATAGGCGGTGGACATCTTGTGAGTGACGACATACTGCTGCATAACCTTCATGAATTGAGTGTTGCAGAAGTGAGTGCCACGATCACTTATGATAGCTCTTGGAGTTCCGAATCGACATAATAGTTGTTTGAGAAACTTTGTCACTACTCTGGCATCATTTGTTGGGAAAGCTTGTGCTTCGGCCCACCTGGAGACATAATCGACAGCAACTAGGATGTACTCTTTTCCATTAGACTTAGGGAAAGGTCCCATAAAATCTAACCCCCATATATCAAAGATTTCACAAGCCTGGATATTAGTGAGTGGCATTTCGTTCCTTGCTGACACATTGCCTTGTCTTTGGCAATTGTCGCAGCGTTTCACCAGGTCATAAGTATCTCGATAGATGGTTGGCCAGTAAAAGCCAGAATCATACACCTTTCGTGCTGTTAAGTTAACTGCGTGATGTCCTCCAGTAGGTCCATGGTGGCTTTGTCGAAGGATTTGTTCTGCTTCCTTCCCATCGACGCATCTTCTAATGATCTGATCAGGGCAAACCTTAAAGAGGAAAGGATCGTCCCAATAGTAATTCTTTATGTCGCGGAAGAATCTTCGTCTCTGAGATGTCGGCATTCCTTTGGGTATTATATTTCCTACCAGGAAATTAGCATGATCAGCATACCAAGGATCTTTGGATGTGGATCCTTGATGGTATTTGCCGATGTGCATGAGTTGTTCTTCAGGAAACTGGTCTTGAATATCCTTTTCATTAAGCTGTTGTAGTGTAGGATTTTCTAATCGGCTTAGATGATCTGCTGCAACGTTTTCTGCTCCTTTCTTATCTCTGATCTCGATATCGAATTCTTGCAGGAGTAGAATCCATCTTAGCAGTTGTTACAGTTAAAACGGTCATTACGTAATAGCTGCAACGGTGGAAGTTTTATATTTATAAAAGCTGGGGACCTAAATTCTACTTACAGAGGTAAGTATAACTCAGGGTCGTTCTTAAGATCAATCGTATTGTGAAGCGGAGTTGTCCAGACAAACTTATTCAAATTAGTGATGGGTTTTTGAAAAGAGTTTTGATTTGGTTTTAGGTCCGTTTAAACTAAACTAATAAAAAGCAGGAAATAAACAAAACAGTAAAATATAGATAGGGAATCAGTAATGGAGAATAGTGCTTGTTATGACTTCGTTAGCTTGTGTTATGGGGTGATGTATGGGGTTATTTATGAAAACGTCTTTTAAAGATTTGTGTCTCGCTTTTACCTGAGTATTCGTAGTGTAAACACTAACACCCTACTATCTGATTTCTCAGACAGTATGTCACTGGGATGTTAGGCTATGGTGATTCTGATCAGAGGAGGCTGCTCAACTCTTCAACACTTTCCATCTAGTGGAAAAGTGACCCTTTTTGGAATGGTATTCCTGGGGCATGAGATAGAGTAACAGACCCACTAAAAGTTCTGACCGTTCTTAACACCACGGGGATACTAAGGCTAGGCAAGGCATTTAAGATTAAGACTTGGTTTGGTGACTGCTAAATTTGTATTAATGGTCTTTGTTTAATCCAGAGCTGTGTGGTTCAACCAGGATGTGACACAGTCTTCAACCGACGGCAGTTCCTTAGCTTTTCCCACGTATTTAAACGTTATACGAAGTACTGTGCCGATTTATGGTCTTTCCGGTGCCACATACTTTATGGTCACTCTGGACAAGTTTACTAAGTTTGTATTAAAGTTTGACCATCTATGACATAAACCCAACCCTCACTTATTTAAACATATCCCAATAAATCCCTGATTGATTCACGGTGTACTATACGAAAGGGTTGACAGTATTTCCACAGCTACACAATTCAGACCATGTTTGTATTTGAAAACATAGATAGGTAGTTACCGGTTGATCAAGGTTCGCGACTCCTTGTCATACAGGTTCTAACCACGTTTATTGGAGGAAAGGCGATTTTGGTTTAGAAATTCATAAATACAAATTTAACAATACACCAGTTTTCATTTTGTAGCAATTGGGAACATTATTCCACAACAGATTGTGCCCACGACTTTCATAGCTTCCACGTTCCGTACTACACACATTCGTGATGATTCCGGCGCTATACAAATGAAAGCCGTATAACGTTACTTCTGTTGTTTCATAACGATATTATCCCAATTGCGTATTTAAAGTAACATCACCCCAAATATTAACAAGCTAACTACATCACAACAAGCACATAAGAGAACTACTCACTACGCATGGCAATCAATCCTAAATCTATCATAATAATAATAGCAATCATCATAATAGAAAAGGAAAGAAATAACCGTAGATTATGCGTAGACAGAATAATGTTAGAAGAATACACGAACGGAACCTCCGCAATATCTTCGACAATATTACAAATAAGCCCCTCAAAATATTCCCTACACTATTACAAAAGTAGCCCCTCCGTTAGTCTAGGTTAAATATTAACCAAGAACTAACGAACTAAAACCCTAATATATTTCTCCTCTAACTCCTAAGAGTAGTGCTAGAGAGAGAAAGCTAAAACTAGAAAGAGAAAGAGTGTGTGAGAGAGAAAGTGAGAATTCTTGTTGAAGAATGGTGTGTGAAATGAGGATGGAGAGCTCTCTATTTATAGGCAAGCCATGGATCCAAGAGTACAAGTCCACAAGCACACGTACAAGCAAACGAAGCAACAACGAGGGGGTGTGAGACCAAAACAGGCCATGTACGGCCTTGTTCTGGCCGTGTACGGCTTCAAAGTGGCCATGTACGGCCTCCTCTAGGCCGTGTACGGCTAGGGGGTGGCCGTGTGGTAGGCCGTGTGATTTTTCTGACTTTTCTCGCAACTTCGGAAGCCCGTATCTTCTTCGTTTTGCGTCCGTTTGACTTGATTCTTTCGCCTGCAGTCTCGTTATTCCGTTACGCTTCTAATGATGCCAAAAGTGCCAAATTTGTATATCTCTAGAGTTGGCGTGTGCGGAATGCCCTCGGTTTGCGCTCAGTAAGCTCTATCTTCCTCGTTCTTTACCCGATCTGCACGATTCTTGATTCTACAGTCTTGGAATAACCTGATACATCATATGAGACTATTTAAGGACTTGTATCATAATGTGGTTAAAAGTCTGTAAGAATCAGTGTTTAGAATAATCTGCCTCGATTTGCGTGCCTTTTGGACGTTTTTAGCACTTTTTACAGCAATGCCTATAATTTGTCCAACTTTGTGAAATTAAGTAAATAAACGTTTAATTCAAGTGTTTTCACCAAGAATTAGGCCAAATATGCGGGAAATATGTGCCTGAAAACATGACTTTTTAGCACATATCAAATATCCCACACTTAGACATTGCTTGTCCTCAAGCAAAACTCAGTTTTTATGAAAACGGTTTTAAGCAGATTTGGCGAATTCTAAAAATCCTTAAAAGTAATCACCCCGCATATCAGCAAACCATAATAGAAAATAAGGAGAAATAAGATAATCGTCCCAGAAACAAGGAATGACTTTCTTAGGCATACTTCCAACTCTCGCGATCTTGGAGTATACATGACCAGGTGATTCCTCACAAGGTGGTCACTCAATTCACTCAAAGTGTATCGGGTTTCCTAACATTCTAGAACAAATGAAATCGCTCAAAAGCCAGTCGTGTAGCACTCATCGTCATAGGCTTGATCGAGAATCGGATCTCCACCACTTAAGTGAGGACGGTGCTAATTATCCCAAGACATTAATGAGGGTTGTAATGTTTGGTGGGGGTGAAAGGGTATGGATATTGGTTTGTTTTGGGTGTAAGGGTTTAGCTGTACCTTAGAATTCTAAAGATCATGAAAAACTTTATTTAGAATATCGCAAATACGGAAACGGAACTAGATAGCTATTTTGCTTCTATCAGATTTTTCTAGAGATTGATACTTCTAAAAGCACTTAGCTTTATTCTTAGACTAACTATTTTTCTTCTTTTTCTTCTTGAGAATTTCTCTGCCACGGAATTTCCAAGGGATTATTCTTTTATTTTCTTTTCTTTTTCTTTTCTTTTTCTTTTTTTTTTTTTTGGCTCCCTTAGAAATCCTTCTTAACTTTTCTTCTTCATTCGTGACAGTCTTCTGGTGTCAATTTTTCACACCAAGATTTCTCTCTCCTTCATATATAACTTTGATGACTTTGTGAGAGAGGATTTGAGAAAGTGGAATGTCGAATCAAGCGAAAAGGATATTCTAAAAGGCGTTTTCCATAACCTTAGAACTTCTGCGGTAAGCTTTTGGGAATTTTGGGTAAAGTGGGTTTTAGGATTAGGGTTTTATGAAACGAAAAGGTTTAGGCTCAACAGGGTTTACTAAGCGGATCATCGATGCTGAAAATGAGCATCGGAAGGGTTTTGGGCTTGAAAAGATATGAGAAAAGGGGGGTTAAATCCTAGGGAATGTCAAGATCATTTAATTGCACCTATACCGCGTACGGTACACACTAATATGGTCTCGACATGTATGTCAGGAGCAAGTTCTAATTCAGAGATGCATACATCGGCACACACAACAAACGAAAAGTGAAGCATTAAAAATGAATGCTATAGGGCTCAAGATACCTCACTGCAAGTTTTTGGGTTATATGTGCCTAGTCATGCGATGCCCCTCTTAGATTATCATTTTTGTTTGAGAGATTCCTACCTTATTTTCCTTAGTTTCCAAAATAGCATACTCATATACGGGAATGATTCCTCTTTAGAACGTTTAGAATTCAAAATAGCAGAGTTAAAAACTCATACTTTTTATTATTTTTTGAAAAAATTTTGAAATTTGAGGAACATTTTCTGAGTTTACTATTTGGACAAAAAGGCGTAAAATCAATCCAAGGTATCTATACCTGCTATCCCACACTTAGAGGAACATTGTCCCTAATGTTCTCTTGAGTAGGGATTTTACAAGTAAAATCCCACACTTAGAGTTTGAACATATAGAAAATGTTTCTCAAGTGTTGTTTTTGGGCTGGAATCCCACACTTAGTGATAAGTTTAGGATACGGCATAGATAACACACTAAATAAAACAGATTATTTATTTATTGAAAAGTGAAGAAAGGATAAGGAAACTCCCCAAATAGCGAGATGCTCGGATGCTTAAGATAAGAAAATAGCTGAAATAAGATGCTGCCAGGATCCATTTCTGCATTTTCTTCTGGTTTTATCCTCGAGACTCTTGCTAGGGTTTTCTTGCACACTTCAAATCTTCAATTTATTCATACTCTACTCTCGTGAAATGATCTCGTAAGTGTGAACACGTTGGATATGCCTTTTAACAAACTCATATAATTTTGCAAATAAAAGTGAACTCACCGTCTCAGATTTTGAAGAGATGTTTTCTATGACAATTCATTTATAAAACATTGTTTTTAAACGAGTTCGAGCATAATGCATAGATGTAGTATGCAAGTACCTCAAATGCTCGAAACAGTGAATTATTTATTTTTTTACTTCCTGCTGAGACGAGTGTTTTGCAAAATGAGTTGTTTTGAGAAATGATTTTGAAAATATTTTTAGGCATAACCAAGTGTGAAGGATAGTCAGAGATTCTGCTTCACTTATTGACACTCAATCTTTTCTTTTTATTGCACGGGTTGCCTCCCGAGAAGCGCTGCTGTTAAAGTCGAGAGCTCGACTTTGCCTTCCTTCAGATTAATGAGAACCGGAACCACTTGGGCCGGAAGTGCGTGGCGTCCAAGTGTTGCGTGGGTAGATTCGCAGAAACTTGTGAGCGATGATCCTGATGATGTTTGGAGTGTGTGATGCAAAGTCAGGGAAGCTGTCAAGATGGTCTTCAGTGACTTTCTGCATATGCAGGAGATCCAAAGTGATGTCTTTTACGGTTTTGGAGATAACTCCATGGGGATCAATCACAAAGAATCCAACTTCACTAGCTTCCATCAGCTCACGTTCTGGATGGTCTTGCTCCAACGAGTCTATAAATTTGAGGAACATCTTATGGATGTTTTCGTGATCAGCTCGGCTAGCGTTTCCTCTTATTTCCCTGATGGACTCGTGAATGCTCTGGATGAGATTGGCCTGATGAGCGGAGAATGAGAGGGTAGAGTCACGAAAGATGTTGTTGACAATATCGTACACCTCTCGTAATCCGTAGTGAAAGATCTGGCGATACTCATCCGGATGGACTTCACAGAAGATCTCCTTGATTCGGTCTGAGAGGAAGGTTGCGATGTTAACCATTGAGCCTTCGGGTATGGAAGAAGGGATGGCACGCGTTCTTTCGTCAAAAATCTCAAACTCGAGATCATGGATGATCTTGTAAGCATGGTACTCAATGGTACAATCAATATAGAACCTGTTGGAAGAAGTGTTGTCAATATGATCGTTCTCAGCCATCAGATTTATCAATCTTCGAAGGTCATTCATTAGCCGGACATCAGCATCAGCATCAGGGTTCCCAGTAGCTTGGTACAAATTTCTGAGATATGAGCTCAAGTATTCATGCTGCTGTGCAGAATATGGGAACGCAGATCTGATCAGTACATCATGTACCTTTTGATACATGGCCCTCTGGTCCTCGAAGAACTCTAACTTCTCAAATGTAGGTTCGGCAGTTTGGTGTAGGAGTTGAGTGGTGAGATCTTCGGCGAAGGCATGCAGGCGGTTTTGAAATAACAGTGGGTCTCGGCTGCTGGCTTGATAAACGTCATATTCGGCCTTGATTTCTTCTATCAGGTCCCTTTGGCGTGGTGTGTACTCATTGGTAGAACTAATGATGATGCTCATCATTGAGGGGAGGTCATCTTTGAATGCCTCGATAGCATTAATCATGTCTTCGTGATTAGAAACCATGGGGATAGCTGGAGGTTTCGGAAGTTGGATAGAGCAAATATCAATCGGTATATCGATGTATACAGTGTTATCCTGATCATCCTCTGCTGATGGAGTATCCATATCTTGAGAGTCTGGGAACTCAACAACATCAGAAGGTAACTGGATATCACTGGTGATCTGAGATATCGGCTGAGAAGAATCCATCTCTATGTCTCTTTCCTCAGAATCATGGCTAGATTTAGAAGTATCTCCCCATTCGAACAGAGTTCGAGGTGCAGAAGCATCGAAGGCTTGAATCCTTCGGGAAGGTAAGTCTGAATAAAGATCCGGTAGCATGGATTCTTTGTATGCCAGTATTTTCTTCAGGAGTTTGTCTCTAAGCTCTGGGTGTTGCTTTGAAAAAGTAATAGTCTTCTCAATGTTCAGCAGAGCGTTGAGTCGTGGTGAGACAAGAGGCTGGGAAGGATCCATGACAGATGCCATGAGTTTCTCCATAGTGATACCAAATCCTGCATCATAATCAACATCTGATAGAGAGATAGAATCTTCGATCTTCATAATCTCAGCTGTCGGAAAGTGTGATTCTGGTAAGTGCTGATGCGGTGGTGTAGACTGGTATACATCCTCCTCCTCTTCTTCGGGCTCTGAATCTTCTTCCTGTTCTTCCTCTGATTCTTCCATTTCCTCTGGTTCTGATTTTGGTGCTGTTTCTTCCTCTGATTCATCCATTTCCTCCTCTTCTACCTCTTCCTGCTCGGGTTCTGATTCCTCCATCTCTTCTTCTTCTGATTCTGACTCCTCTGTTGCCGAGATGAGACAGGTGTGATCATCTAGTCTATATGGTTCTGGATCTGAGTCAGAAGTGTCATCATCTGAAGTAACTTTGCCCATTGATATTGCGTAAATCTCTGCCTGTTCTGCTAGTAAGCACTCATCTTGATCAATCTTGAAAGATACAGTTTGTCCATGTGCTCGCAGACTTATGACCTGAGAATAAACATCAATAACAGCACGTGCAGTATTCATGAATGGCCTACCTAGGATAATAGGGATATTGATGTCTTCCTGAATATCCATCACTACGAAGTCGGTGGGAAACCAAAACTTATCAACTTTAACCATGACGTTTTCAGCTATGCCCTTTGGATATCGAATGGACTGGTCGGCAAGCTGGACACTCATCTTAGTGGGCTGGAGAGGTCCTATTTCTAGTCTGGTGTAAAGTGAATAGGGCATGAGATTGATGCTAGCTCCAAGATCGGCCAAGGAACGTATCATGCCTGAGTGATAGATAGAACAGGGCAAGGTGAATCAACCTGTGTCTCCTAGTTTTTCCGGTAGGGTATTCTGGATGACGGCTGAGCATTCAGCATTTAGAGAGATTTTGGGGGTTTCAGGAACCTTGTCTTTAGTAGCCAGTATTCGTCTGATATACTTAGTGCCGGAAGGGATTCTAGACACGGTGTCCATGAATTTTCCGTCAAGTTTGAATGACTTGGCATTGTACTTTTTGCATAGACGGTTCGGGAAAGGAACTCGCACCTCTCTAGTCGGAGTGGGTACGGATCTGGTCTCAACTATCGGCGGGACAGGAGTATGTTCCTTTACTGGAGTGGAATTAGTAGGAGGTGAGCTCAGGGTTTTTGCTTCTTCGACGTGAGGATTCTAAACGGTGTTACTGGGTAGAGATCCTTGTGGTCGGGTATCGAGACGTTGGGCTAACTGACCAATCTGATTCTCAAGGCTTTTTAGAACCGAGAGTTGATTTCTAAGAAATAGGTCCGTCTGGTCTTGTCTGGCCGTAGTCTTCTGGTTGAAACCAGTCTGTCCCTGGATGAATTTGTTAAGATTGTCGTCAGCACTGGTGATTGGTACGGTAGTCTTTGCAGGCTCAGTAGGCTGGACATCTTCAGGTGCAGTCAATGACAGAGGTTGGTTGTAAGGAAGTTGTGGTTGTTGTGGATATGTCGAATAGCATGGCTGAAATCTCTGTGGGTATGGTGGTTGGTTATTCCGTGGAGGATACTGGGTTCCTCGGTTTCTGGGTGGAGATGTTCTAGCGAAGCCAGGCGGATTTGGAGGTCTGGTTGGAAATTGGGCATAATAGACAGAACCGTCAGTCGGTTCTTCGTACTCAACCTCATATTCTTCAGTGGGATGGTTGGTACAGTTCTGGCAAGCCTGAACTTGATGAACTCGCTGCGGCTGCTTCTTTAGCTCTCCAATCTGCTTCGTTAGAGTTTCGATCTGTTCCGTCAGAGATTTGATAGCTTCAGCTTGGATGGTGTTATGAGCGGAGAGAGGTGTTGATGAGGATTGCCCATCAGCTTTCCAATCGTGGTGATGCATCGTCATGTCTTCGATCAAGCTCCATGCTTCATCATCGGTCATCTTCATAAAGTTACCTTGAGCAGCTGCGTCAAGAGTAATGCGGTGATTTGGATCGAGACCATTGTAGAAGGTGCATAACTTGTCGGTTTTCGTCATCTGGTGATTTGGACATTTCCGTATCAAACTTTTGAATCGCTCCCATGCCGAGTAGATTGATTCATCGTGAGCTTGTTCAAAGTGCACGATGTCATTCTTGAGTTTGGTTTGTTTAGACGGAGGAAAGTATCTGGCAAGGAATTTGTTACCCATATCCGTCCATGAGGTGATTGAGCCAGTCTCAAGTACCTCAAACCAAGAGAGTGCATGTAAAGCGAGAGAATAGGGGAACAAGTATAGGCGAACTATGTTCTGCTCGACCCCATTCTGCTTGTAGGAGTTTAATATGTGGATGAACTTGTCAATGTGAGCGTTAGGATCTTCACGTGGTAGTCCGTGGAATTAACAGTTGTCCTTGATGAGTTGTACGATGTGATGCTTCAGCTCGAAGGATGCTCCCTCTATCTCCGGATAGGTGATTGGTCCTCCTCGTCCTTCAATGGATGGCTTGGTGTTGTCAGCAAGAGTGACACGAGCGGCCATTTCTGGAAAATGGAAGTGCTTTTGTTTTCGGATAGTACGGATAATAGACTCAGGATCAGGTACGAAAATGAGCGGTTCAGATTCGGACGATCTGGTCTGATATCGTTGTATGTTGTGGGAAGTTATTTTCGGCTGGAACAAAGAAAGTAAATAGTAAAATACGAAAAATAAAGGTATCACTAAAAAGAAAGGGTTCGTCAGGACGCCTCTGGGTCTTACGATTGATTCCCCGGCAGCGGCGCCAAAAACTTGTTACAGCTAAAACGGTCGTTACGTAATAGCTGCAACGGTGGAAGTTTTATATTTATAAAAGCTGGGGACCTAAATTCTACTTACAGAGGTAAGTATAACTCAGGGTCGTTCTTAAGATCAATCGTATTGTGAAGCGGAGTTGTCCAGACAAACTTATTCAAATTAGTGATGGGTTTTTGAAAAGAGTTTGATTTGGTTTTAGGTCCGTTTAAACTAAACTAATAAAAAGCAGGAAATAAACAAAACAGTAAAATATAGATAGGGAATCAGTAATGGAGAATAGTGCTTGTTATGACTTCGTTAGCTTGTGTTATGGGGTGATGTATGGGGTTATTTATGAAAACGTCTTTTAAAGATTTGTGTCTCGCTTTTACCTGAGTATTCGTAGTGTAAACACTAACACCCTACTATCTGATTTCTCAGACAGTATGTCACTGGGATGTTAGGCTATGGTGATTCTGATCAGAGGAGGCTGCTCAACTCTTCAACACTTTCCATCTAGTGGAAAAGTGACCCTTTTTGGAATGGTATTCCTGGGCGCATGAGATAGAGTAACAGACCCACTAAAAGTTCTGACCGTTCTTAACACCACGGGGATACTAAGGCTAGGCAAGGCATTTAAGATTAAGACTTGGTTTGGTGACTGCTAAATTTGTATTAATGGTCTTTGTTTAGTCCAGAGCTGTGTGGTTCAACCAGGATGTGACACAGTCTTCAACCGACGACAGTTCCTTAGCTTTTCCCACGTATTTAAACGTTATATGAAGTACTGTGCCGATTTATGGTCTTTCCGGTGCCACATACTTTATGGTCACTCTAGACTAGTTTACTAAGTTTGTATTAAAGTTTGACCATCTATGATATAAACCCAACCCTCACTTATTTAAACATATCCCAATAAATCCCTGATTGATTCACGGTGTACTATACGAAAGGGTTGACAGTATTTCCACAGCTACACAATTCAGACCATGTTTGTATTAGAAAACATAGATAGGTAGTTACCGGTTGATCAAGGTTCGCGACTCCTTGTCATACAGGTTCTAACCACGTTTATTGGAGGAAAGGCGATTTTTGTTTAGAAATTCATAAATACAAATTTAACAATACACCAGTTTTCATTTTGTAGCAATTGGGAACATTATTCCACAACAGATTGTGCCCACGACTTTCATAGCTTCCACGTTCCGTACTACACACATTCGTGATGATTCCGGCGCTATACAAATGAAAGCCGTATAACGTTACTTCTGCTGTTTCATAACGATATTATCCCAATTGCGTATTTAAAGTAACATCACCCCAAATATTAACAAGCTAACTACATCACAACAAGCACATAAGAGAACTACTCACTACGCATGGCAATCAATCCTAAATCTATCATAATAATAATAGCAATCATCATAATAGAAAAGGAAAGAAATAACCGTAGATTATGCGTAGACAGAATAATGTTAGAAGAATACACGAACGGAACCTCCGCAATATCTTCGACAATATTACAAATAAGCCCCTCAGAATATTCCCTACACTATTACAAAAGTAGCCCCTCCGTTAGTCTAGGTTAAATATTAACCAAGAACTAACGAACTAAAACCCTAATCTATTTCTCCTCTAACTCCTAAGAGTAGTGCTAGAGAGAGAAAGCTAAAACTAGAAAGAGAAAGAGTGTGTGAGAGAGAAAGTGAGAATTCTTGTTGAAGAATGGTGTGTGAAATGAGGATGGAGAGCTCTCTATTTATAGGCAAGCCATGGATCCAAGAGTACAAGTCCACAAGCACCCGTACAAGCAAACGAAGCAACAACGAGGGGGTGTGAGACCAAAACAGGCCGTGTATGGCCTTGTTCTGGCCGTGTACGGCTTCAAAGTGGCCATGTACGGCCTCCTCTAGGCCGTGTACGGCTAGGGGGTGGCCGTGTGGTAGGCCGTGTGATTTTTCTGACTTTTCTCGCAACTTCGGAAGCCCGTATCTTCTTCGTTTTGCGTCCGTTTGACTTGATTCTTTCGCCTGCGGTCTCATAATTCCGTTACGCTTCTAATGATGCCAAAAGTTCCAAATTTGTATATCTCTAGAGTTGGCGTGTGCGGAATGCCCTCGGTTTGCGCTCAGAAAGCTCTATCTTCCTCGTTCTTTACCCGATCTGCACGATTCTTGATTCTACAGTCTTGGAATAACCTGATACATCATATGAGACTATTTAAGGACTTGTATCATAATGTGGTTAAAAGTCTGTAAGAATCAGTGTTTAGAATAATCTGCCTCAATTTGCGTGCCTTTTGGACGTTTTTAGCACTTTTTACAGCAATGCCTATAATTTGACCAACTTTGTGAAATTAAGTAAATAAACGTTTAATTCAAGTGTTTTCACTAAGAATTAGGCCAAATGTGCGGGAAATATGTGCCTGAAAACATGACTTTTTAGCACATATCAGCAGTCTAGGCTTTGCATCTTGCTTTTTGAAAAGATACTTCAAGGCTGAAATCTGTATAGACGATAGTTTTGGACAACATAAGATAGGAACGAAATTTATCGAAAGCAAATACTACCGTAAGCAGCTCCTTTTCTGTGGTTGTGTAATTTTCTTGAGCGTCTGTGAGCGTTTTGCTGGCATAGTATATTGGTTGAAAGTGCTTATCCTTCCTCTGTCCCAATACAGCTCCAACTGCGAAATCACTGGCGTCGCACATGATCTCAAATGGAAGGCTCCAATCTGGGGCAATCATTATCGGTGCATGTACAAGCTGATCTTTCAGGTAGTTAAAAGCTTGGAGACATTCATCTGTAAAGGCAAACGGAGTATCTTTTTCGAGAAGATGAGTCATAGGTCGAGAGATCTTGGAGAAATCCTTGATGAAGCGACGGTAGAATTCGGCGTGACCTAGAAAATTTCGGATGGCTTTAACAGAAGTAGGTGGAGGAAGTTTTGAGATAGTTTCAACTTTAGCTTTGTCAACTTCAATTCCGGCTTTTGATATGCGGTGCCCTAGAACTATTCCTTCTTTTACCATGAAATGGCATTTTTCCCAATTCACAACGAGGTTTGATTCTTCACATCGGGCAAGCATCCTATCCAAGTTGGAAAGACAAGTAGAAAAGGAATCTCCAAAGACTGAGAAGTCGTCCATGAATACCTCCATGCATTGTTCGATCATGTCATGGAAAATTGTCACCATGCATCGCTGAAATGTAGCAGGTACATTACATAAACCAAACGGCATACGTCGGTAAGCGAAAGTTCCATATGGACATGTGAATGTCATCTTTTCCTGGTCCTTTGGATCGAGAGGAATCTGAAAATAACCGGAGAATCCATCAAGAAAACAGTAGAATTCATTTCCTGATAATCTCTCCAGCATCTGATCAATGAACGGTAGAGGGAAGTGATCTTTGCGAGTGGCTTCATTTAGTTTTCGGTAATCAATACACACCCTCCAACCGGTGACGGCTCGTGTTGGAATTAATTCATTATTTTCGTTAGCGATAACCGTCATTCCTCCTTTCTTTGGGAGAACTTGAACTGGGCTGACCCAAGGGGAATCTGAAATAGGGTAAATCAGGCCAGCGTCCAAGAGTTTGATAACTTCCTTCTTAACCACTTCTTGAATCTTCGGGTTGACTCTCCTCTGCCTTTGAATTGATGGTCTGAAGTCGTTTTCCATTAAGATCTTGTGAGTGCAATAGTTCGGACTGATACCTTGAATGTCAGAAATCTTCCAAGCAATTGCCTTCTTATGTGACTTCAAAACTTGAATAAGTTTTCCTTTCTCTTCCGGCTTCAGGTCTTTTGATATGATAACTGGTAAGTGTCAAGGTCCTTCGAGAAAAGCATATTCAAGGTGTGAGGGTAGTTCCTTCAGCTCCAATTCTGGTGGTTCTTCTGTGGAAGGTTTCATCCTTGCAATTTCGTCTCTTTTAAGCTCGTCGAACTTCATTTGAAATTCTGAATCTTCTGCAGGGATCTCTGGACTGTCGGCTGATGCTATTTCAACCGATTCTGGTTTATCGGAGAGCTCATCTTTTCTTAGCTCGTATTTTGCTTTTGAAGAGTGAGAGATTGCATTGTCTTCAGTGATTATGATATCGTTGTTTTCCGTGAATGCAAATCTCTGGAATTGAGCAGAAGAAGATGTGCTGAATGTGATCTCTGGATTTGATCTTTCAGATTGTAGATAAGGTGGTTTAAGCATTGACTCCATCTCTTCGAGAGTTTTCAGAATTTGGTCTTTTGTGAAAGATGAATCAGATACTTCCGGAGTAGGGTTCCTTCTTAAGAGAGTGACAGGTGTGCCAGATCCAAGCGGAGCAGCTGTGATAGAACTGTTTAGCTGATTGCTGGATTTTAAAGGAAATAGCACTTCCTTAGATGCAGTTGGTGGATCCGAGATAGCTGAGCATAGACCTCCATCTTCTTGGCAAAGTCTTCTGGTAGTGATGACCGTGTTTGGAAGAGAGTTATTGCTGCTTACTGCGAGGATCTCTTCCAGGTGTTCTTCAATTATTTCCTGCATAAAATCTACAAGACCAAGGTCTTCTCCCATAGGTTGTTTCATTAGCTTGTCAACATTGAAGGTGACCTCCTCAGTTCCAACTCGAAGTTTTAAAAATTTTTCATTTACGTCAATGACGGCCTTGGCAGTGTTTAAGAAAGGTCTGCCAAGGATGAGTGGAACTTCGGTGTCTTCCTCAATGTCCATGACAACAAAATCCACAGGAAAGACGAATTTATCAACACGTACCATAATATCTTCAGCAATTCCACGAGGGAGTTTAACTGATCTATCGGCTAATTGGATGGTCATACGAGTTGGTAAAAGTTCGCTTAATCCTAATTTCCTATAGAGGGAATACGGCATAAGGTTTACACTAGCTCCTAAGTCGGCTAAGGCGTTACTTATTTGAACATCCTGTAGATAACAAGGTATAGTGAAACGGCCAGTATCTCCTAGCTTTGGGGGTAGTCCTTGTTGCATGATCAAAGAGCACTCTGCATCTAAAGGCAAGTTAACTATTTGTCTAAGTTTTTCTTTATTTGATAAGAGTTCTTTAAAGAATTTGGCACAACTAGGCATCTCAACTAAAGCATTTAAGTGTAAGCTTTTAAACATCTCTAGATATTTTCCAAACTGAGGTTCTTGTTTCTCTTTCTTAAGCCTACCAGGGAAAGGTATACGTGTAGGAACAATGACTTCTGGGGCTTTAGAAGGTGCTGGCTCAAGAGAAGTGTCAGGAATCTTAACTGGTACTGAGTCAGTGATAGGTGAAGAAATAGAAGGTTCATTTGTCGGAATATCTATCGATTTCTCATTCCTAGTCTCTTTTCTTCCTCTAGTGACAACAAGGATATCATCATAATCATAAGATGAATGATGAATAGCTTTGCTAATCGCTTCTTCCCTTTGCTTCTCATCAATTTTTAAAAACAACCTTTTTACATTATCCTTCATGTTTTTAACTAAATCGTTTGAAATTCTAAGCAAACTATCAATTTGGTTTTGAAAATCAACAATTTGTTTATTAATATTATTTTGATTAACCATGAAGTTATTGAAAATTTTGGTGTTTAGACGAGAAGTCAAATGAGATGAAGTAGAGGGTGAAGAAAGAACTAACGATTGAGAAGAAGGTCTACTGGTTGGCCTCTGAATGAAAGATTTTGAATGATGGGTTTGATCAGAGGTTTTTCCAGTAGTGGCAAGAATGTCTTCTTTGAACCTTTGGCGTGAGAATAGCTTTTGAGGTTTCTTCTCGTGTTTGGGTTTAGAAGGTTCTTGCATGTCCTTGACAACTTTAGAGATTGATTCAATTTGAGCTTTCAAAGTGTCCAATGCATTAGAAGTACTCCTTTCCTCCAAAGTTGATTCATCTTGCTCCAAGTCATGTTGATGCATCGTCATCGTCTCAATCAACGTCCACGCTTCGTCTGAAGTATGTAGCATGAAATTTCCAGATGAAGCAGCATCGAGGGTTTGTTGGTGATGAGGATTCAAACTATTGTAGAATGTGCAGAACAAATTCGTTTCAGCAAACTGATGATTTGGACATCTTCCGAGCAAATTCTTAAAGCGTTCCCAAGCAGAGCTTAATGATTCATTATTCTTTTGGAGAAAGTTAGTGATTTCATTTTTAAGCTTGGTTTGTAGGGATGGAGGGAAATATTTAGCCATGAATTTGGTAGCCATCTCCTCCCATGTATGAATCGAATTAGGTTCGAGTTCATAAAACCATGCTTGTGCTCGAGAAGCTAAAGAATAGGGAAACAGGTGAAGTCGGGTAACTTCATTGCTGGATCCCGTTTGTTCGAAGGAGTCGGAAAGGTTGATGAATTTTTTAAGATGAGAGTTTGGATTTTCAACCGAAAGACCATGAAATTGACACTGAGCTTTAATCATTTTGATGAAGTGAGGTTTAATTTCAAGGTTTTCGTCAGCAGATGATACGATTGGTCCTCCTCGTTCCTCTAGCAGTGGCTTGATTGATGAGGCGAGAGTGATACGATTCGTCATAACTTGTTAGTAGAAAGTAGAGTTTTGGAAAGGATTGGTTTAACTAATCTAAGGACGGAAAAGGAAATCTAATCTAAAGACAGGAAAAGTAACTTACGGATGATATTGATCTTCCGAAAGGATCGCTAAATAACTAAGATAACTAAAATACCTAAAATCGGTCGTTGTAGTCCCCGGCAGCGGTGCCAAACACTTGTTGCGTCCGAAACGGTCGTTATCGAAGCGGGCACAACAGTGGGGTGTTTTAAATTTATAGAGCTGGGGATATCCTAAGCTAATACTACTTTCAGCCCTAATTAGGTTACTAGGGTAGTAAGCGGTATGTTGACTCAGGTGTCGTTCTTACACTACAACGGGCATGGGATCTTAGGCGTTCTAATTATCTTTTGTAATCTAGCTAGGTTTTAAAATAAGAGTTGGATTGATTTAGTTTTATGACTAATCTACGGAAAAATAAATGCAGAAAAGGAAAGGATGTTTGTACGGAGGCTCAGAGAACAGTGGATACGAGAGTGTTTACTATGATGCTGGTATATGCTTTGGATAGTAGTTATGGGTGTTAAAGCCATTAGTTATGATGATTAATCCGTTGAGTAACCGGAACTTAAATTAACACGAAGTATTATACCTACGGCAGTTCCTTAGCTTATCCCGCGTATTTAAACATTATACGAAGTACTGTGCCGTTTTATGGTTTTTCCTTAGCATTGATTCAAATTACCAGTTTGCTCATTGGATACCCTATATTATCAATGATGTATAATTACGATCCTATCAAATATCTAACGTAAAGGTCTCTACAATCAGATAAATAATATGTCACATGGATAGCAATTATATAGTGTCAGATACACCGGAAGTTCTCCCAAATGTACTGACAAATTCAATCAACAGTTATTCTCTAATCCTATTCCCCAATCTCTGACAAATGTGTGTCGGTATCATGGCACGAATTGTTGAATAAACAATAAAGTGAACAGGAGTTACCCTACGGAATAGGTTGGATTAACTTGTCTAACGGTCAATTAAATTGTTCATCATTAATCATATAAATCACCTTAACTATTACATGCACATCACTCTACTGTATAAACATCAACTTATATCTGAAAACCCTAATCATGCAGTTACATATAGTAATCAGAGGTACAGTTCTAGCATGCAGCATTCCTAAGGCAACAATCAAACAAGAACATGCAATAGAAAGGCACACAGATAACTATCCCTATTTCATACTATATCACATAACCAGATAATTGGATCATAAATATCCCGAAAGGTCTCTCAAAGATATTCAATATATGAACTTGAATCTAACCTATCTCTAATCATATGCTCCGTATCTCTTATGATGTAGTTTCAATCTAGAGAATAAAGCCATGTCGAGTTCAAATGCTTCATCATACATAGAATAGGTAGATTACGTACCACTAATAACTGGCCAGGTTTTAGCAGGAAGTTTCTAACCACAGCATAAGTTGGATAGGTAAACAATTGAGATTCAATTCATAAATTCATATACAGTTTAATATTCACACAGACAGAGTAACAACATGTTTACAATTGGGATCATTATTTCCACAACGGATTGTGCCCACGACTTTCATAGCTTCCACGTTCCGTACTACACACATTCGTGATGGTTCCGGCGCTATACAAATGAAAGCCGTATAACGTTACCTCCGTTGTTTCATAATGGCGTAATCCCAATTGCATATTAAATCATAACTACTTAAGCATAACCATTATCATAGCAAACATAGATTTGTCTAGCCTAGCATGGCATCTCTAGTAAGCAATACAACGCAAACATAATATAAGCAAATCATATTTACGAAATAAAGAAAAGAGATATAAATATAACCTGAATAGTTATTACAGACAAATCTTCGTGACCAAAGTCTCGGAGTGACTCCGTACAGACGCTACAACTACCGCTACGCTAACTAGCTGCTCTTTCTATTTCTCCTCTAACTCCTAAGAGTAGTGCTAGAGAGAGAAAGTAGAGAGAGAGAGAGAGTGTGTGTGAGAGAGAAAGTGAAAATTCTATGAAAGAATTGGTGTGTGAAATGAGGATGGAGAGGTCACTATTTATAGGCAAGCCATGGATCCAAGAGTACAAGCACACAAGCACACGTACAAGCAAACGAAGCAAGACGGAGGCCGTGTGTGACCAAACCAAGCCGTGTACGGCCCTATACAGGCCGTGTACGGCTCTGTACAGGCTGTGTACGGCCCTGTATAGGCCGTGTACGGCCCTGGGGTGGCCGTGTGATTTTTCTGACTTTTCTCGCATCTTCGGAAGGCCGTATCTTCTTCGTTTTGCGTCCGTTTGACTTGATTCTTTCGCCTACGGCTTCGTAATTCCATTATGCTTCTAATGATGCCAATTTGGTAGAAATTGGATGTGTGGGGCCCGGGCGTGTCCAGAATACGTTTTGTGGCTTTCGGCTGCGCTGTAACTTGCATAACTTTTTCGTCCTTGATCCGTTTTGAGCAATCCTTATATCCACGTTCTCGTAATCTCCATAGCTTCAAAATAAGATAAATGTGAGGTCTTGGTATGGAGTTTACAGTAGATTTAGGGTTAGGCTCAATTTGGTGCCTATTTCAGTGTATTTTCAGCCCTTTTCGTATAGTTTTGGAAAGTCCGTCAAGTTTTCACCTTTATAACAAAATATGATAAATAATGATGTTTTAAGGATGTTTTTGTTATAAAAGGCCTAAATATGGGGTCAATAATGTAGGTAAAAACCGTGACTTTTTACGCTACATCAATGCTCCAAAGTCTTCCTCTTCTGTGTACTCTAAAAGACAAAAGTGCGAAAAATTGGCACGATAAAAGAAATTGAAGTTCAAGATCAAAGATCATAATTCTGAAAAGGATTTCTGAAGGAATCAACTTAAAATATCCTTAGAAATTCTCTGGCAAAGAAGTATAGAAGAAGAAAAGAAAAATAAAAAGTAAAAAATCAAGAAAAGAAAAAGAAATAGTTCCATCAAATAAAGTTGAGTGCTTCAAGTATCACATTCTCAAAGAAAATTCGATGGAAGATGAGCAGCTACAAAATCCTCCGTTCCGTTCTGAAATAAAGTTTTTCGCTATCTTTGAGTTTTAAGATGAGTCAAAACCCTTACAACCAAACATATACCACTATCCATACCCTTAAACCTCACCAAACACTACCACCCGTTGAATGTCTTGGGATAGTTAGCACCGTCCTCACCTAAGTGGTGGAGATCCGATTCTCGACCAAGCCTATAACGATGAGTGCTGCATGACTGGCTTATTTGAGCGATTTTATTTGTTCTAGATTGTTAGGAAACCCGATACACTTTGAGTGAATTGAGTGACCACCTTTAGTGGGATCGCCTAGTCATGTGTACTCCAAGATCACGAGGATTGGTAGTATGCTTGATGATAATTGCTTCTTGCTTCTGAAAGGATCATCTTATCCTTTCCCTTATTCTTAAACAGTCTTAGTCATATTAGAAGTGGTAACTTTTGAAATTACTTTGACTCACCCTTAAAAACCAAAATTTAAATGTTTTTCTAACTGAGTGTTGCTTGAGGACAAGCAACGTCTAAGTGTGGGATAACTTGATGTGACTCAAATAGTCATGTTTTTAAGGGCAATATTCCACACTTTTTGGACATATCTTTAGTGAAAACATTCCAAAATGATCATTATTTACTAAAATTCACTAAAGTAGTCTAAATATAGGCGTTGTTGCAAAAATCACATAAAACGTCCAAATAACAAGCAAATTAGGGCGAATAAACGTGCATAAAATCCTCCGGACTCATTTACCTTATATAGATCACATTCTAACTTCATCATATGATAAAACAGGTAAAATCGAGACGGGAAAATCAAGAACCGTGCAAATCGGATAAAGAACGGAGAAGACTGAGCGGTATCAGACCTTATAAAGTTATTTCGGCTATGCTTAAGCTATACACATCCAATTTCAGTGAAATTGGCAACATTAGAAGCGTAACGGAATTACGAAGACACGGGCGAAAGAATCAGGTCAAACGGACGCATAACGAAGGAGATACGCACGTTTTAAGCAACGAACGAAATCAGACGGACACAGTATACGGCCTCAGGAACCGTATACGGCCCCATAGAGACCGTATACGGCCATGTATACACCGTATACAGCCCTACCAAGGCCGTATACGGCCCCCTGCACCCCATCTGCTGCTTCGTTTGCTTGTACGTGCTGTTTCGCGAGTTGTACGTGTGATTTTGAGCTTTGCCTATAAATAGGGATACCAACCTTCTCATTTTACACACCTCAACGCACTTTCACATTCTCACACTTTTCTCATTTCTCTCTTTCTTTCACTTTCTCTTTCTAACTTTCTCTCTCTAGCACTACTCTTAGGAGTTAGATGAGAAAGGTTAGGGTTGAGCTTACGGTTCGAGTCTAGAGGAAGGTTTAGCTTGGTAATCTTGTTGTAATGAGTTTTTCAAGTTCAGACTATTTGTAATCCTCAGTATTACACTGCTGTATTCCCGGTGATATCTAAACTTTACTTACTGTTATAATGCTTGTGCTTTATGTTATTTCAGTTTGTATTCTACATATTGCCATGTTTATAGAGTAGTTTAATATTGTGATTGTTGAAATGTAGATATTAGGAGTAGGGATGAAGTTAAATTAATATTTCATTTATACGATTGGAAATTGTTATGCTGTGTATCTGGTTAAGCTTATCCTGAATATAGATCTAGTCTCTCATCACCCTTTCCAGACTTTCACGTGACTGTTGCCCTAGGATAGGATCTGATCAACCCTAATACTATGAATATACAGTTATCTTCGGTTACAGTATGAAACTATGAACTTTCCTTAAAAGGCACGGTACTTCGTATAGCGTTGGAAACACCTCGTGTGGAGTACAAATACGTGGAAGCTAAGGAAATGCCATGGATTGTTTCATCGTGGATTACCTAGAAGTGACCCTTCTAGAACTGTGGTCTAGGTATCAAAGCTGTGGAAATGCTCGTTGCACTATACACCGTCAGTACACCTAAGATCTGGAACACTGTGGAAATGTTTAAATGCCCAGTACACCGTTAGTACATCTAGGGTTTGGAACACTGTGGAAATGCCTAATTGCCCTGTACATCGTGATTATTCCTAGGGATGAACGCCTAAATGTAAATGAGGGTCTATATTTACGATGGTTAAGTATGTGCTTCAACAGATACTACAGGGTAGTGTCAATTATAATACCTAGACATGCAAAACCCTAATCAGACCAATAGTTTAACATACATAGGATACAATCAGTATTTGCCATGATAAAAGTAAATATACGATTAGGTGTTAAGAAAGGTCAGTAAATACAATTGCGGTCTGTTGCCTTATGCCTGCTCCCTAGATAAATCAAGGGTGACTTTGTCTTATTCAAGCAAAAGTTCAGGGGGGTTTGAAAACAGCCTGATCTGATCAGAATCATGATAGACTAGGATTCCAGTGACATATGTTTCTAGGGTTCACCTGAACGTAGGGTCCTAGTGTTTACACCGAAAGTATATCTATTATTTAACTGGTAAATCTCCAATCAAATTTATAATGAACATCATCCCGAAATCCTAATTATCCAAGTTTCAGCAATCACATCTCTACCTGTCTGCTTATTCCCTATCTCTTATCTCTGTTATTTACTTTACTGCACTTAAGAAAATTAGAAAAACAAAACCTATCAAAAATCTATCTACCTACCCCCATCCTATTAGCGACCATAATCTTTGGTTATTCGCTTCATTTCAATTCGCTCCGATTTAAGAATGACCTCGAGTTATACTTACTGCTTGCTCCCAAGGTAGGTAGTACTTATAGTTTGAGCCCCAGCTCATATAAATTTAAAACTCACTGTCCGCCGCCTCTATTGCTGTTGGAACAACGACCGGAGTCAAATCCGACCGACCGATAGGAGCGCGACATAGATGCAGCTCACGATTGGGGGTGGCAGCGGCATGATGTCAGCCTAATCCCTCGTATAATATATATATATATATATATATATATATATATATATATATATATATATATAGGATTAGGATCAAGAGAGAAAGAAATTTAGGTGGAGAAAAGGGAGAAGCAATATGATTCAGTATTTTTATTACTATGATTCAACTTTTTATTACTTGAATAATAATAATAATAAAATGAATTATAGTAATAAAAATATTGAATCATATTGCTTCTCCCTCTTCTCCACCTATTTTTTCTTCTTTTTTGATCCCGTTACTATATATATATATATATATATATATATATATATATATATATATATATATACACACATATACATATATAGGGTAAGGATCCCATGAGAACAAGATGTTGGTGAGAACTCTGAGAACCATACTCCTCCTGTTTCACCAAGTCCAAATACCCAGATCTTTTAATATGAAATTACTTTTATATAAATACAATTTATATCAATCAAATTATATTATCAGATTCAGTTTTTCATTCTCTCTCATTTGATGTTGTCCAAACCTCTGTTTAACGGGGGGAAAATCAGATGCAGAAAAAGATGCATTTGATAAATTAGATACATATGTTGATTTTAACTACAAATATAAAGAATGTGGAGATAATCAAATGCAATTTGATATTAGTTGATAAACTAAGTTGATTAGAGACAATATGATACATTATTGATCGAATGCATTTAATTTTATATGTTGCATATGATGTTGCATCTGTAATTGCATCTGTAAAATGTTACTGATAAAAAGAAAAGAAGATGACAATTAGATACTATATTTGACACAATTGTAATACACAAGCAACTAAATCTCTAGTTTAAAAAAATGCGTCGCAAAAATCTGATTTGGATTTACCATATGAAATGTAATGATTCGATAACAAAAGGAAATAAAGAAAATACTACCTCCGTCCCAAAATTATAGTCCATCTTTCCTTTTTGGGACGTCCCAAAATAATTGTCCACTTCACATTTCAACCAATAAGAAGAGAGTTACCAATAAGAAGAGAGTTTAGTGGGTGCAGATTCTATTTGAGTGGTTGAAAACTGTTGTGGTCCCACTTTTATTAAATTGTGTGCTTTTTGTTGGTGGACAATAATTTTGGGATGGAGGGAGTAATTAATTAAGCTTTCAATCATAGCCCAACATGTTTGACCAATTCAATCTAATATTTAAAAAAAAAAAGTGGAGATCACATGACGACGGCTACTTGCTTCTGGAATTCATTATCTCTCTAAATTTGCTTTTGTCTCTGTATCCATTTTCATGCTCATAAGGACATATAAACACCTTGATTGCTCAACTGGTTACCTCAGTCATCGATAAAAAAAAATATTATTACCAACGTGAAGTTTTAAATTGAAAATTCTGAAGCGCATGGAGACGATAATAGTGCCCGATGTCGTTTGTGAAGTCGGCCAGAGACATCAGGGAACACATCGATAATAGTTGTAAAGTAGATCGGAGATGATGGCGGCGAGTGGTGGTGATTGTGCAGAACAGAGAGGACGATTGTGCAGAACGGAGATCATGGTGGTGAAAGGGAACGGTTACGTTGTGAAATTAAAAATAGGTTTGGGGGATTGTATTGGATCTAGGCCTTTATAAAATTGATAAAACCCATTACCCACTTAGTTCTCACGGTTCTTATTTACTTTCTAGTTCTCACTAGATCCTTTTACTACATATATATATATATATATATATATATATATATATATATATATATATATATTGTTAAATATAAGTAACCAAAATCATAGGTGGGTCCACAGTTCACATAGTTGCAAAATGGGCTTCTTAAGTTGGCGGCCCACTTAAATTTGTGAAAATACATGTACAATCACACTATAATATACACAAAAACTTGAATATCATAGTTCTAAGTAAAAAATAACATATAAAGGTCCTAAGTCTCTTACTTACAAGTGTATAATTGCTAAGTATATATGATTTGCAAAAAAAAAGAGAGTAAACATTTGAATTTCGTTGACACGTAATGTATCAAAAAGAAAACTCATGCCCATTTTGCTAGGAGGGACATTAAACCAGCGCCCAACAGAAGTGAAACATTTGAAAATAATTGAAGTATCCTGTTCTTCTGCATTCTTGGATTCATAAAGTCTGGTGAAAGAAGATCAACAAGAGCCATATAAATCAAGATCCCTGCAGATGCTGAGTTTAATACACCCTCCACGATTAAAGCTCTTGAACTATTCTCATCATACGAATTGGTCACTATTATCCCAATTACAATCCCCATCGGTGTTGTAAAGCTAAAAAACGCTCCCATTAGCACGACAACTAACGACTTGAATTTCGCCTGTATACAACAAAGTTAAAAAACTTATTACGCCTACTTTCATTACAATTGTACCCTTTGTAATACATGAATTAACCATATGTGTTTACCTGAAAGATGCAGCCTCCGAGACCCATTCCTTCAAAGAATTGATGAAAGGTCAGGGCAACAACAAGCGGTTTTATCACTTTCGGACTTTGGGAAGCACCCATAGACAATCCTATTATTACTGAATGTACTATTATACCCAATTCCAACACCTACATCAATGCTAAGTATTTTAGTATCCATACTCTTCATCAATAATTAAAATTAGATAAATAAATTTGATCTTGTGGATATAACAATATGAAGGTATGTATGCCAAAAAATAAAAGAGTTACATTGAAAAATGCAGAATATGTGATTCATGCACATGATCATGTTGGTGTTGGAGTTCCAACGGTGTTGACAATTAGTAATTTACAAGTACAGAACTACTGATCCAAGTTTCTAGTTCTGCTACATCTATTAATAATTTTTCCATGTGCAAGCATTTAACATAATTAATGTGCAGATCGAAACATGTTATTGAGATTAATTAGTGCATCCATTTATACAAATACTAGTTGTTATTTTTTAACCTTAAGAAAGTTATGTTTGCTTTTATCCCCTAAACTAAACTGACCTGAAACAAAAAGTTATATTATACAGCAACAGTAATGCAATACTAAAAATCAGACAATTGTAATATTACAAAGACATAAAGTTTATTGTTCATGATAATGTATATTTAATTAGCTCTATTACATACCTTGGAAACAATCCGATAACGATCTACTTGTGACAAACTCGAAGAGCCATCATGAGCATCTGTCATGGATCCATGAGCATGTCCATGAGTCGCATGAGTGTGGGCCGCCACTTGACCGCTGGGTCGTATATTTTGCTCCTCATCTCCATTAAGATTTGGTGGTAACTTAGACTGAGACGACCTGAGCTGATACCCGGCCGATGAAGTCTCAAACAAAAGTGTGAGTATAGTTGCAACCATCGCACAAAAACCCGCAAAAGGGAAGTCTCTCCATGGGTTCTCTTTCAAACAAGGATTGGTTAAACTGTCGAATGCATCAGGAAGTATATGAATAAAACCGGTAGCCAATATGACACCAGCGGCAAACGCCTTGATCACAAAGAACCCATCTTTTTCAGGACTAAAAGCCGGTATGACTTTACCGATGAAAGGTATTGAAACACCGATAACGCCACCTACAAGTATTGAACCAAGCGCGATCAATTTGTACTTTAGAGCTTCACTCTTCTTACCTTCATCTTCTTCTCGTTCGCAAGTACATTCTGCTAACACTTGTGTGGTTATTATGCTTAAAAGCAAAAAAGCAACAAAAACAAGCTTTTGCAAATCGATTTTGGTCATGGTAAATTGGTTATGGATTCGGAACAATAAAGTGGGTTTCTCTCAAAATTTAAACCCCACCGTATGAATTACGAATATATCTACCTAAATCGGCAGGGTTATATATACTAACTAAATTATATTATTATTATTATTATTATTATTATTATTATTATTATTATTATTATTATTATTATTATTATTATTATTATTATTATTATTATTATTATTATTATTATTATTATTATTATTATTATTATTATTATTATTATTATTACTACTTTATATAATATATATCCTTATTATATCTCACTTAGAATTGTATTCGATGATTGAGTGAAAGATTATGCAATTTTAAACTATGTTATGTATGTAATTCTCTTTCTTTAAGTTAAGCTATTGCAAACTTTTAATGAAATTAGTTGTTCATTATAATAAAAAATTCAACGCATTATTTAATTCGTCAATGCTTTGTTTAAGAAACTAAAAAAATATAAATAAATGACATAAAATGTCGACACTAAATACATTAATGACATAAAATGTCGACACTATCGATCTATATTCGTCAACTTATATACGTCTATTCATTAGCTATACCGAGGTCTTTTTATGGTTCCTACTCTTCATACCATTTATTTATTTTTAAATTAACATTTCTGTACTTTTTATGTACTTTATTCCATCACCCTTTCTTACATTTTGTATTTTTTATGTACTTTTTCGTACTTTTCTGTACTTTTTTAATTCAAAAATGGTATGAGGAGTAATTTAAATGGTATGGAGAGAATATACCCTTTTTTTTTTTATTAAAGTTTCATTTTTTCTCTAATATTTTATTATTTTTATAATACGGAATACTCGTTAATACGCCTTTCTCAATCATACGAACCATAGTTGTTAAGTTCCGATCTTGATCTTAAGATCTTACAATTTTACAATCATCGTGAACGAAAACGATACCGATCTTACATAGGATCTTAAAATCATAGGATCTACTTAGTATCCCGATCATATGTCGATTTTGAACATAGGATCTTACGATCTCCATCCGATCCGATCCGATCCGATCTTACTTAACATGAATTTATGAGTTAACAAAATATAAATTAGTTGATTTTGTCCAATAAAAGGTTAATAGATTTATTATTTAATTAAATATTACACAAAAAACTAATAAATTCTTAAACTAAAATAGTTTAACACGTGAAAATCTATCTCTTTATTAACAAATATAGTAATTTAAGTCGCTAAGATAAATATAAACTAATGTTATGGTGTTTAAATGATTAAAAGTTTAATTAATTTGTCATGTGTTTGATCTTCTATATATATAATAATACACATTTATGAGACCATAGTGTATGAGTAGGATCTTATGATCACGATCTTGTGAAGACAAAAATTATCCTTGGTAAGATCCCGATTTTGACAACCTTGATACGAAGTACCATTATTTGGGGTTTGAAAATTTCTCTCATTAACTGATATATTACCCGTTTCGGAGTTAAAACATGATTATTTAATAATTCATCAATAAATTGAAAGAGATAGATGATCATGCATTTTTCGAAAATAATAAGGTTAAGTTTAACTTTATCATTAATTGTGTTCCATTTTTTCTTCGTAAACGAAAGGGACGTATGTCCTATTAAATCCTAACACTTATCACTTCCAATGGTTTTTAAGTTCACTAAATGGTCAATTAAAGGCCAATTGTTTAATATATTTTTTAGTATAATTCAACGACTTTGCAATCTTAATATTACATGTTTTTGGGTATAAATAAGGTTTTATAGCACAGGTTAAGGTGCATTTAATAAACATGTAATTTCCTTAAATAACATAATTTGTAATTAATATATGCATAAAAAATAAAGTTATTATAGTGAATTAATGAGTATTAAATATAAATAAATGCACTTTAACGTGTGCCACAACGGCACACGATAGCAAAATCCTATAAAAAAACATGGCCACTCTTTTTTTCAAGATATGTCGACATTTTGGTATGTTATGTTATGACGACACTTTTACAACCGCACGCATGACTTTAATTTGCTACTTAAAAGTCAATGGGATCGAGGACATTTTGTTTGAAAACAAATAATTACCTTCAAATTAACATTGAATCTCTTTTAATTTAATTTAATTTATTTTATTTTATTTAATATATAAAAGAAAATCATATATATGTTGCCCTTCCAAAAATAAATCATAATAAGTTAATCATGACCATTAGATGAATGAAGGCAATTAATATAGTCCATTGATTTCCTTCTCCAACATTGACTACCTAGATAGCAAAATGGATCATATGCAAAAGACCAAAATACCCTTAATAACTAAGGATATTTACCCCTAATTAATCAGTAACATTTAATTAGTTATTCCAAGAGCTTCCAGCTCAAGTGGCACATGGTGTTTCACCATGACCTCAAGGTCATGGGTTCGAACCCGGATGTGAGCAAAATGCTCTCCGGGATGGAGACAGGGGTTTTCTCTCGAAATATTCGGGTTTCCCTGGAATTGGTGATGGGTATATGAAGAGGCAATGCCACTGAGCCCAATACTGCCTTTCAAAAAAAAAAAAAGTAGTATTAAAGTAAATTGTTAATAATTTTCACAATTAATGTTCTTGTAATGTAGGGGTTAATTATGCTCCAATATAATTAATTTAAATTCATAAACAATGATATTTTTTGCTTTCATATAATTCAAAATTCATAATCAATGTGTATGATAAAAATACATAAATCGTAGTTACTCATGCAAATTTTAATTCCATTTCAAACACAATACTGATTATAATATTTGCTTAAAGCGTTATTAATTTAACAATTTACATACTCATATCATGATCCATATTCATAATCATCATCTATGTTTTTTTTTTTGGAAATTACATATCTCATATTTACATGTACTAGCAAGGTACCCGAACAATGCGGCGGTACCTTATATAGACAACGCGGCTATCTAATTTATCTATAATAATAATAATAATAATAATAATAATAATAATAATAATAATAATAATAATAATAATAATAATAATAAAGTACCATAATACTTTTATACACGTAGTAAATTATCAATATATTAATTTCAAATTTAGTATATGATTGTAAAAGTATATATAATATGCTTTTAAAGGTATGTTAGAACAAAGTATGTAACATAAGGATAAGGATGTTATTTAATTTAATATTTAATATTCATGTAACATTCAAAAAATTTGAACACTGAATTTTGTTTGAATTTGGTCACTTCATCTTCCTTCCTATTATTGCCATATATTAATTTTGACAAATTCTATTAAAATTACCTTATTTGTTATTGTTATACTTATAGATCAATGTAAGTTAACTTTGTTCATTTAATTAATATAGGAATAGGAATAATTAAAGAGGGGCAATTTAATCATTAATTAGGGTTGAGTCTAATTTTTAAGATATAAAGCAAAATGCTTTATATGTAGTAGAGATAAATATTAAATCGATTTCAATTACAATATTGATTATAATGTTTAATAGGATACATAATCATTTCAATGTGAAATTAAAAAAAAAAAAATACATACATCATATTTCCAAGTATGATTGGTAATTCGTTGACATGACTATTAGTATATACATATAATTTTTCAAGTATATAAAAATAATGTGGTTAAATTTGAACAATTCCAAATCATTATTATTATTTGATTCAAAATTTAAAATTTTTAATCCAACCTACACAACGAATAACTTTATAAAATATTGCAACTTTATTAATAATACAGTTTTATATACATTATTGTATACAAAATCATCTTCCGTTAGTGACTCCCATTGTTTTTTTTTTTAAATATATGGTTGTTGATCAATGCTTTACCCCTATGAACCTTATTAAGGGCGGGATTTTTTTATTAAAATAGGGCAGTGTGTCTTGGATGTTATGGCGCCAGATGTTAAGATACATAAAGGCGGTTATTGTATTGTAAGGCGGTGTTTAGGAACCGCCATTTTTATTGTTGATGGCGACAAAAAATTTTTTAAAAAACTACCATATTATTAGGCGGTTCAAGGTAACCGCTTTTAACGGTCTGTATTTGATTCCCGCCAAAATTTCTAGTAGCAATTACCAAATTCCAGTACCCAAATATTGGTGATATTTCGATTTCCAGAAAGCCAAATAACCGAAATCATGACATATATACATGGTACAAATATCCAGCAAATATCGTAATAATATAACAAAACATCTTTACACCAAGTTCATCAAATTGATCACGAAGGGTAAACATTTTCAAACCTTTTACAGCCATTGTACCGCCCGTTCTGCGCCAAATACACTAGTTCATCTGATAACATTGATCACGACAGGTACACATTGGCAAACTTTTTACAGCTGTTATATACCAAATCATCCACATCCGTGGATAAATGACTCTTTGTGTCTCTCCAGTTCTATAACCAAATTCAATTAACAAGTTAAGTATCTACGATCAACAAATTTATCGTATTTTCATATTTCTTAAGACTTACAGTTGGGAAGTTTGTTTGCTTAGATATCATCATGGTAAACATATTCATCATAACGTAATAACCTCATTCCCAAGTCGATTTTTGTTGGGACAGTTCACCATAATCTATTTCTAGCTCCCGACACGACACCTTATATAATTATAATTAACTTAACAAGTGTAGAAACAATATTCATCATATTTCAGAAATATCCATATTGAAAAAATCTTACTCTTCCACCCGAGCAACAAATGCATAATCTTTTTTAGTTTTTGAACCCTTCAATGAATCTAAGATGTAGCCCGTACGTGTGACATTGTAGAGAATGAAGAGGATCCGATGTTCACTAAACAAATATTTAGAAAGCCAATTGTAAGTAAAGTAATTATAATTAAAACCGTGAAACGTACTCACACACACAAAAACATGCATATACATACACACAGGAAGACACATTTGTATAAAACATACTTGTGATGATTATAGGGAGCCATGGAGAACTGTTTGTGTAACACCCCAAATTTCGAGGTTTTATTTTAGTGCGCGAGGATATAATTGTTTTAAAGTGTTATTATTTTAAGAGATTTAAAATAATAGAATACGTGAACGGTTTCTCAGTTCCAGACTATACGAAATAAAAGGGAATAAAATTAAGCCGACATATATACGTACAGCTTCATGATTTATTTAGTTCCATTTCCATAACATTCCAAACAGAAACAAGAAAACGCAGGAATATCAAGTTAGGGTCAATTATCAAATTTTAATCTTGATGCAAGTTTCAATTAATCAAATTCATCATCTTCTTCATTCCATTAGTACAAAACTGCGAATTGGTCACACATGCTCGAAATCAAATCGTCACACATTAGAATATTTATGTGACTAAAGATACACAAATATAATTAACATCATTAGTTAGCCACATCCGAACTCCAATCGTGTGACCATTCTGAAATGTATTGCCACACCTTTGAACATTTATGTGGCTAAAGGGCACTGCTGTTTTTTTGCTGATTATTTAGTCACATATGAATTTGGAATGCGTGACAAATTAAGAGTAAGTTCGAAGCATTAGTCACGTTATACACATAAAATGTCACAATATGGTCACATGAAGTAATTGTTTTTGTAACTAAATCATATAGTCGAGTTTGTCACATATGTTTCCAGTGTAGCCAAAATATGGTACGTATGGTCACATAACTTATTATGTGTGTCTAAAGTGTAGTGTGTGTTAGAATGTCAAAAGCTAATGTGTATAGTCACATTAATTTCTAGCACGGTCATGTGACTATATGGCTTTATAATAGCCACACTATATCATAAATGTGTAACTAAATGATGTTTATGGCCACATTTTAGGTGATTATATGTGACAAATATATTCACAACAATCACGTTGTGAAATATTCATGTGGCTATTCTTTAGAGCCAAAATGGGCAAAAACGATTATCATTAAGTTTGATATTAGTCACATTGAGTGTTAGTTTGTGTGTCTAAATCATGAGACTTTATATGTTAGATGAAGTAATTGTTTATGTGACTGAATCGTATATTCGAGTTTGTCACACATGATTTCAGTGTAGCCAAAATCCGGTACATATGATCACATAACTTATTATGTGCGTAAGTTAGATTGCCAAAAGCTAACATGTATAGCTATATAAAAAGTATTGGGTTTCACTACAAGAAAAATGGGTATTTGGGAAGGGGCAACACTGTGTCAAAAACTCAAAAAACCATGCCAAATATTATTAGGCACGACTTTGGCACACTTTTGACTCTATCCTATACGAGGGGGCCAAATACATTTGGGTCGGAGAAAAACCGTGCTAAATAGTATTTGGCACGGCTTTTTGCATTTTGGTCCCTAATGTTCGTATATGGCACATTTGGCAAAAGTGGTACCTAATACGCATTTGGCACAGTTTGATCAACCTTGCCAAATAACATTTGGCACAGCGATCTCAATTTTGTATTTGGCACAGTTTCATTGACCCTTGCCAAACACATTTGGAATGGTTTTGTCTCTCTTGGAAAAGCATTTGGCACGGCTATAATTAGTCTTTGCAATTTTAAATGGCACGGCATCGACCGTTACAAATACGTTTGGTGCAACATAATTAAACAACAATGCCAAATATGCATAAATTCATTCTGGATCAAAAGCCAGATGTAAAAACTCACATAAGCACTAAAAGATCTTTTATTTCAATTTACATACAACATCAATAAATCATGTCAATATACTATAATCCTATTAAGAACCAAAGTAAGTCGAACATGTTTGTAAATCTATACTGCTAAGCTTGTAGGACGAAGTCACCATTCAAATACGGAAACTCCGGTATGCCAATCAGCTCACATCTTCACAACCTATATATTATATAATTTGTACATTAGTAATGTACATGAAACATGATTAAGTATTGATAGATAAGACCATATTACAAAGAGTCAAAATCAACTTAAAACATGTCAAATATTAGATAGGTGTAAATTGTCCTAGCTACTTGATGCTACAATATAGCTTTTAACGTTTCAAGTAGTCAACCAAAACGTATGACCAAAACTATATTTATTAACAGTTTATTCTTATAGCAAAACCATAGAAAAAGTGAGCAACTCACCTGTACGATTGGACAAAATGAAATGCCAAAACATCTCTTTCAAGCAGATTATGCAAAGTGCAGACTTTATACATCCAACATATGAGATTTGTAGACTTGACTGAACCTCGCTAGCTTGATCCATGAGACATACCTTCATCAACGCTCTGCAAAAATAAAAGCCATGTCCTGTAAGAAACAAATATTAATGGCAAATAAAGTGTATATTCTTACAACCCAACATTTATTTTTTCTTTGACAGCACAATATCAGCAAAAAGAAAACAGATCAGTCATGAGGAAGGTTGTACCGCTTTTGCAAATAAACTCTATATACGTCAAATAAAGTACATGTCAATGGTGATTCAAATTAATCTATCAACTATCATTGATATTAAGAGCTTAACTTACAAGTAGTAACAATAAGTTTCACCAAGTTAAAGGATACAAGATACAAGCTAAAAAATATATATGAAATAACCAAAATCAACATAATTTGGAGATTCCCATTATATGAAACACATATTGAAAAAACAGGTGACACCTAATATAATCAAACGTATACTATATTTTCATAATTACTGTTATAAATACAACATTTTAGTAAAGTAATGCTATATAGGACTACTTATGTACAGTGGCGGATCTAGGAAATACTCTCATAGGGGGCGTCTGGTTTGATTTATTTTGGGTACGTTTAAAAACGGGTCGGGTTATGATAACCTACAACGAATGTTATCTATTCCAAATCTCTTTATATTCAATTACTATGTCAGTTAAATCTAAACAAAAGTGTCTTCTACTACGAATGTCTTGATGGTTCCAACGCTCCTCAAGCTTAACGTTCCAATAATATATAATATATTATATAAGCATTCTCCTTACCTTTGGGGTCTGCCGGAGGCCTTTCTGGAAGCAGTCTCCTTACCTTTGGGTAGGGGTATAACTGTCTACATCCTACCTCCTCCATACCCCACCTTAGGTGGGATTGGGTAGTGTTAGTGTTAGTGTTTCATTATATAAGCAACTACCAAAAAAGGGGGTCTAAGTCTATTGGTTCATGTTTTTCAAACCAAGTGGATAATTCGCGTTCAATTTGTAGCCTAAAATAAGCTTCGGTTGCATGCAAGTTTTTTTCACCATGTACTCGGAATAAATTCAAATTTATGATTTTGGTTTGAATATTAGTTTGAATATACAATGAAAACTAACCAAAAAACTTTGCTATAAATAACAAATGGGCAACAAATCTATATAAGAGTTACAAGTTGGTTAAAAAAACAAACCAACTAAACTACAAGTTAATTAAATATCAAATTAGTAAACCGACTAAGAGTTCTCAAAGAAGAAGCATGAGACTCCTAATATAATATATTCAGCATACATGTTCTACTTTCCCATATCATATTTTTAAAAGCATCTAAAACTTTAAAACAAAAATTGCTAATCAGAAATAAAACGACATATCGAAAACTAAAAATAATATATTGATGACTGGTATTTATGAAATGAAATGGAATTGTGAACTTGACATGAGATAAAACTTACCTACAACCAACATCTCCATAGAAAATTACTTGTAAACCAGGGGCCATCGATTGATATCATGATTGAAGTACCAGAGCAAATCGGCACAAACACTTAGAGGATTAAACAACAAACATTCCCAACTAGGTTTCAATTATACACTAATCATTTAGTGTAAAGTAAGTTAACCATTCATACTAATACTAACAAAATAAAAACCAAGTAGATAATAATACAAAAATTAGGGCTTACAATTTTAGGTACCCAACATAATTTACTCTGAATATAACACACACAGTTCATACCAAAATGATCAACATCGATTGCAAAATTAACACAATTCATACCAAAATGGCAAAATCCATCGCAGTAGGGATTTGCATATGAATCCGATACCAAATTCTGAAGGTATATAGAGTTTTAGGGACAACATTTTAAGTGTGGGAAGAGTAGGGCTAAAGCCCTAATAAATGGCTTATGTGGAGGATTAGAGTGAGCCGGCGGTGAGATTGGAGATTTAGGTGTGAAACAAAAGAGGGAATTTAAAATTAATGAAAATTTGGGAGGAAGTTTTTGACATATGGACGAAAAGAATTTGGAACCGAAATACTACGTACATGTTCTATTGATGAAAACAATATAATACAATAATTGATATCTTTAAAAGAAAATTGATCCATTAGAGCACTGGGTGTGCGTGACGTGGCACCGGCGTTCAAGGGCGAGAACGTCGTGCGCCGACGTTCTGCTAAACCGGGCCGGCGTTTTCGAACGTTTTTTCCATCGCCGTCCTACTACGAACGCAGATCTCTGCCGGCGTTCCCAACTTTTTCCCACACCACGGAATCCTCACTTTCAACATTCTCCAGAACACTGTCCAGAACATTGTTTACCACACCCTTTGCTCTAAGAGCACAAGGTGTGGTAACCGGTGTTCTGGACAGTGTTCTGGAGAATGTTGAAAGTGAGAATTATGTGGTGTGGTGAAACTGAATTCACAGTTTTCTGGACAGTGTTATGAAGTTTTTTATTATTTGTTTTATATGATTTTTTAATAAAGATAATTGTATAAATTAATATATAAAAAACAAATAAATTAAATAAAACAACATTTAACATATTTATAAAAAGTTTTAATTAACAAAAAGACATTATTTAATACTTACAATTTTGATTCAAAAAATAAATAAATATTAAAATGCTTGACCCACATAACAAATACAAAAGAATAGCCCACTAAATAAATAGCCCGTTTAAAACTAGGAGCCCATTTAAAATTAAACCCTATACTATTCTTCCCCATATCTTCAAACAATTTCTGCTGCTGCTTTTCTTTACACAATACAAATAATACAAGAAAAAAGACAAGAAAATTTTGTTTTTTTTTACTTCACTCGTGCCTCTCACATAAAAAGAACAAGAAAAAAAAAAAAAAGGAGAACGTCGACCTGCCTCACCGTCGGAAATAGGACGTTGTCACTTGAACGCTGTGAAGAACTCCGACGAGAATGCCGGCACGGTAAGGCAGAACGCCGTCGCACGGCGTTCTCGTCGTTGAACGTTGATGCCACGTCGATCCATACCGTGTGCTCTAAGATATGGCTAAAATGCGGACTCTTGTACGCACATCTAATATACGACCACCAATATCACATATGCCACTATTAAACTTTTAGGTAAAGTTAATTCATCATTTTGGAATATATGACATTATCCTAAATTTAATAATGGAATATATGATATATGACATTACCAATATCACATATGCCACTATTAAACTTACAATAAAATTAATTCATCATTTTGAAATATATGACATTATCATAAGTTTAAAAATGGAATATATGATATATAACAGTACCAATATCACATATGCCACTATTAAACTTACAATAAAATTAATTCATCATTTCGAAATATATGGCATTATCCTAAGTTTAATAATGGAATATATGATATATGACATTACCAATATCACATATGCCACTGTTAAACTTAGGATAAAATTAATTCATCATTTTGGAATATATGACATTATCCTAAGTTTAATAATGTAATATATGGTATATGACATTACCAATATTACATATGCCACTATTAAACTTATGATAAAATTAATTTATCATTTGGGCATATATGACATTATTCTAAGTTTAATAGAAAAATATCTAATATATATCATTACCAATATCACATATGTCACTATTAAACTTAGTATAAAATTAATTCATCATTTGGGCATATATGACATTATTATAAGTTTAATAATATAATATATGATATATAACATTATCAATATCACATATGACACTATTAAACTTAGAATAAAATAAATTCATTATATTGGAATATATGATATTATCTTAAGTTTAATAATGAAATATATTACCAATATCACATATGCCACTTTTTTTTATTTTTATTTTTGCATAATAACATTCTTACCCTTAAAGAATTAATTTGAAATTGCTCCACTTTTGTAATTTAATTTTTGAAGTATGGACAGTATATAATTTCCTTTTTATATTTGACTGTCAACAATCAAATTAGGACATCTTAAAATTGTAACCGTGCTAATAAATTGGGGAGAATTTACTATAGCATGTTATTTCTAAGTTGTAAATTAAAAGTTTCAATTAACAACTTATAATTTTTACAGATATATTTTAGGATTAAGAATTATATAATCTTACTTTTCACTTTAACCATTAATTCTTTTTAGTTTTGTCATTTAAATGATTTTAGTCTCACTGACATTTCTATCCCCCCAAACCCAAATTTTCATTCCCCCCAAAATTGAAATAATTCTAACTTTCAAGCCCTAGCTATTGTCTCATCTCTTTTAGCTCTCAAAGAGCACACGGAGTGGCAGCGTACTCATCAAAATTTTCCGTCGAGAACGCCGTAAAACGGCGTTCTGCCACTCCGTGACGGCGTTCTCGACGGCGTTTTTCGATCAAAATCCTCTGCCAGACGCTGGTTCCGACGGTTTCCTCACATTTTTTATTATTTTTTTTTATTTTTTTTCCAAGGTATAAACTTTAATATATATATATATATATATATATATATATATATATATATAATTATGTCCAGAACACTTTTAAGAAAACAGTTTCTAAGGTTGCCTTTATCCATAAGTGTGGATCTTGCAGCCTTTGTCCGGACATATATATGCCTAGAGTGTGGCATATTTTTGATTGAACTACATTTCAATCCCTGTTGTGGGTTGCTATCCCATATACAGTGCTTGGGGTTTCCAAAAGTGTGGTTGCCCCGCTTATTTGCCTTTTTAGGTTTGTCGAAAATATTGTCATTATTGCATCAAACAATGTATGGACATAAGTTTTATGATTTTGGAAACATAAAAAAAAAAACTCTCTTCATTCACTAAAGTTTTAACAAAACTTCATAACCAATTCTTACATGGCAAAACACGTGCCAGTAATTAATCATTTACATCTAAGTATTTATATGTAGTACTTTCTCAAATTGGATGCGTGCCAAGTACGATCCAAAGTTTTTCCTTTTGCAGTCTGGAGTTTGTAGGATCCATTCCCGTGTGCTTCTATCACTTTGTATGGGCCCTCCCAGTTCTGGCCTAACTTCCCGTGGTTCTCTGCTTTACTAGCCTCGTTGTTTCTGAGCATGTAATCCCCAACCTTAAAAGAAGTTTTGCGGACTTTTTGATTGTAATACTTCTCCATTTGTTTCTTGTATCCCGCCTCTCTCATGGCAGCGATCTCCCTTCTTTCCTCTAGAAGGTCCAAGTTTTCTTTGAGGCTTTGATTGTTACTTTCTTCGGTGGAGTGAAGATAACGGTAGGAGGGCACGCTTATTTCTGCCGGGAGTGGAGCTTCTGTCCCGAAGGTGAGACTGAATGGGGTATCTCCATTACTCCTTTTAGGTGTGGTCCGGAGTGCCCATAGTACGTTTGGTAATTCATCCACCCATCCAGCCCGATGTTTGCCAAGTCTTGTTTTTATTCCTTTTACAATTTCTCTGTTCATAACCTCAACTTTCCCATTGGCCTGTGGGTGGTAGACCGATGTGAATGACTGTTGTATGTGAAGTCCTTCGCACAAGCTTCTGAAGGGATTTTCCGCAAATTGCTTCCCGTTATCACTTACAATCTCTTTTGGTACTCCGAACCTACATACAATGTTGTCCCACACAAAGTTTACTACGTGCTTTCCTGTAATTGTGGCCAAAGGTTTGGCTTCCACCCATTTAGTGAAATAATCGACCGCCACAAGGAGAAATTTGACTCTGCCTGGAGCTTGTGGAAAAGTTCCCACTATGTCAATTCCCCATTTGAGAAATGGCCAGGCAGATGTGACCAGAATTAGATCGTGCTTGGGTTGCCTTGGTATGGAAGAGTGTATTTGACAGGATTCACACCCTTGTAGTTCCTTCTTTACGTCTTGATGCATGGTGGGCCAGAAGTAACCTAGATTTTTTATTTTTATCACCACAGTTCTAGGTCCAGAATGAATTCTGCATGATCCTTCATGTACTTCATGTATCACCTTCCTTGCCTTTTCTGGGCCTACACATCTCAACCATGGTTGGAGATATGCTCTTTTGTATAGTATTCCATCATGGAACGTATAACAAGGTGACTTGGCCTGTATCTTCCTAGCTTCCTGTATGTCTTCTGGTAGGACTCCATGGCAAATGTATCCAACCAAGGGTTTCATCCAGGAATTTTCTTCCTCCTGTACATGCAACACTTCTTCGCCTCCGTCCACGGAACTTCTGTGCAGTACTTCCACCAATACCTCTTTTGTCAGGTGTGCAAATTGCATGGATGCTAATTTACTCAGCGCATCTGCTTTCTTGTTTTGGTTTCTCCAAATATGTTCGATTATGAACTCTTTGAATCTATTGACCCTTTGCTTCACTTTTTGCAAGTACTTTATCATCTTATTATCTTTTGCCTCGAATTCTCCTTGGACTTGCTTTGCTACTAACTGTGAGTCCACATATACCTTCAAGCTTTCAACCTTCATTTGAATGGCTAAGTTTAAACCTGCCAAGAGAGCTTCATACTCGGCCTCGTTATTTGAGGTTGGAAATTCAAACCTCAGGGCGTAGGTAAATTCCTTCTTACCTGGGTTGGTCAAGATCAATCCCGCCCTGGAACCTTCAGAGCTAGATGCCCCGTCCGTATGGAGGGTCCATGAATCCTCTTTAGGTGGAGATTTTTCACTTAGTTTCTGGGACCCTGCATCGACGATTACCTGGTTGGTACTTATTTCTGCTATAAAGTCTGCGAGGACTTGCCCTTTTATTGAGACACATGGTTGGAAAATGACATCGTGTTCCCCTAGTTCAATTGCCCATTTTGCAAGTCTTCCCGATTTTTCTGGTTTGGACAACACTTGTCGTAAGGGCTGATCGGTTATTACCACGATCTGGTGTGCCTGGAAGTATCTTCTTAATCGCCTAGCGGCATGCACTAATGCTAGCACAAGCTTTTCCATCGGTGGATAATTAATTTCTGGATCATGTAGAGCTCGACTGATGAAATACACCGGGACTTGGGCTTTCCTCCTTTCTGCCAGGAGTACTGCGATTATGGCTTCACTGGCTGCCGAGAGGTACATAAACAATTTTTCTCCATCCGCAGGAGCAACGAGAGTTGGCAGCTCTGCCAGTAGATTTTTCATTTCTTGGAATGCACCTTCAGCTTCTTGTGGCCAGGAGAAGCCTTTCTTGTTAGTGCAATCTTTCAGCGTTTTGAAGAATGGTAGTGACCTTTCGGCTGCCTTTGACAGGAATCGACTAAGGGCGGCCAACCTTCCATTTAGACATTGGACATCTCTCAGATTTTTTGGGGATTCCATTTCTCTAATTGCTTGTATCTTGGTTGGATTGGGTCTTATTCCTTGCGCTGTGATGAGATGTCCCAGGAACTGCCCCTCTTCTACCCCGAATGTGCATTTCTTGGGGTTCAATTTCATGTTGATTCTTCTGAGGGTTGCAAAGGTTTCTTTGATATCATTTATCATGTCATCCTCATTATAACTTTTGATGACCATGTTGTCAACGTAGGCTTCAAGGTTCCTGCCGATTTGTTCCTGGAATGCTTTGTCTACCAGCCGTTGATATGTTGCACCTACATTTTTCAAACCAAATGGCATCTTTTGGTAGCAAAATATCCCGATATCAGTATGAAAGGCCATCTTATCTTCATCTCTTTTTGCCATCTGGATTTGGTGGTATCCCTTATAAGCGTCTAGAAAACATTTTATTCTGAACCCGGAAAGAGATTCTACCTTCCAGTCAATTGCGGGTAGAGGATAACAATCTTTCAGGCACGCCTTATTCAAGTCTGTGTAATCTACACACATTCTCCACCCACCATCCGATTTTTTCACCATTACCGGGTTAGCCACCCAGGTCTGGTACTGAACTTCTTTTAGTATACCTGCAGCAACGAGATCTCTTACTTGCTCACATGCTTCCTTACTTCATTCGGGTGCTAGGTGCCTCTTTTTCTGTTGAACGGGGGTTTTGTTCGGGTGCACGTTTAGATGATGCTCTGTGACCAGCTCTTTTCTTTCCCCATTAGGTTCCGTAAAAGTGATTCGTCGTGGAACTCCAGTCATATCAGCAGGAGTCCAAGCAAATACATCTATATTTTCTCTGAGCAGGCTGACAAGCTTTACTTTAATTGCTTCTGGTAATTGGCTTCCGATGGCTACCTTTTGATCCGGGTGGAGGTCATTGATGATTTCCTTCTTTTTCCACCCTTTCTTTGTTCCATTGAACACTTTCTTTCCGCCATTTTCGTCATCTTTAGAATCTTTTACGAAGTGTGCCAACTTTCCTATTTTTAGATCCTTCTTCACTTCTGCCCGTAACTCGCGGCAGAAGTCCGTATCATGCCCGGTCTTCGTGGTACTCACAGTACCTGCTCATATTCCTGTCTTTTGCCTTTCGCTGGAGTTTTTGGGGAGCTTTAAACTCACTTGAGACCTTTTCTGTTAGCCAAATTTCTCTCGGGGATTTGATCAACCCTGCCCAGAGGTTCCTGCCCTGATCTCTTTTTGAGTAAGGAGAGTACTTACTTTCTCTTGGAGGCCTGTTGAAAGTTTTTCCTCTGCCTTCATTTCTCCACCTGGAAGATCTGTCGTTATGACCTCCGTAGTCACTCTCATTCTGTCTACCCAGACTTCCTTTAGTGGATGTCTCGGAGTGACTTCCTTTCATGGCTGTTTCCTTTCCCCTTACATATGCATAGACTTCATCCTGTAATTCCTGGTAAGTTTCTGGCAGGATCCTTCCTAGTTCTGCCACGAGCTTTTTATTCCTCAGCCCGTGGATAAATCCGGACACCCTTTGATCTTCTTGCAATCCTTCTATCTGTTGTGTTTCGTTGGAGTATCTCTCCATAAAGTTCTTCAAACCTTCATTTTCCCCCTGGTAAATGTTATGAGCCTCCAAGTGTGTTTTGGTATACTTACGCTGCTTAATGAAATGATATAAGAACCTTGTTTCCAATTCATCAAAACTTCCAATGCTTCCTGGCGGGAGCTTATCATACCAGGCCTAGCAGCTCCTGCCAAAGTCATTGAGAACATATGGCATGTGATTGGCATGGTCCATTTCTTAATCTTTTCGGCTCCTCGGAATGCTCTTAAATGATCCTCTGGGTCTGTTACACCTGCATATTCTTTTATGTTTGAGGGAATTTCTAGACCATCAGGCATTCCATAATGCTCGATCCAAGGTGCTAGCGGGGATTGCTTTTTCCTGATGATCGAATAGACCCTTGACAGAGTTGATCGTGGGTTATCATAATACTCTCCCCCCATTTGTGGGTAAGCAGGATTGTATCCTCCATGGGGGAAGTTTATCCACCCTCCATATTGGGGAGAGTAGACAGAATCTCCTCCTGGTTGTGGGTTGTACGTCCCAGGGTTCATGAACCCTGCTGGTATTTGACCTCCTGCCGGGGGATAGTATCCTAGCAGATTGAATTGCCCTTGTGCCCCTTGTTGGATTCCATGGTCCGATACTACCTGCGCGTTTGTGAAAATAGCTCGGGGCAGGAACATTTCCTGTGGGGATTGTGTGGGTTGTGATATTTGTTAGGTGTTGGTTTAATAGGGGTGGTAGGTTTTGACTTGGGACTACTCCAGGGTGTGGTCCGAAGTACGGCTGATTTGCCCAGAGATTATTATGAGCCATCAGTAAACCTCCAGGTTGAGTTTGGTAAGAGTTAAGTACATTTGCACTTGCTTGTACGTTTTGTGCTTGTTGATTTGCAACTGCTGTACTTAGTGGTATTGAGGAACTTACCTGAGTCTGGCTTCCGGGCTGGCACGTGTTGGCGAGTGTAACTGTTGGCTGATTAGTTGTACCAGGCCCTTCCATTTCAATTTCTTCATCTACATCGTCATCTTCCTCATTCATATCCAAATGAGACCTCAAACTTTCCAAGTTCATTTCCTTTATCCACTTTGTAATTAAAGGCTCCAAACATTTTATAATTGTTTCATTACTTACTCCAGGTATCAGATTTTCCTGAATTCGATTTTCCACAACGTTTTCCGACGTCATGAAACTAGCGGTGGATCTAGTGCTGGTTATAGGTGTGAAACCGGGTGGTGGTGTTGGTGGATCACCGCCGCTTCCTTCGGTCGTCGGCAACATCTTTACCGTAACTTTGGCGAAACAACCTTTTGCTAAACTAGGATTAATGGACTTTTTTGAGAAAATTAATCGTTATAGACTACTACGGTTTTTGGATTAATTATGACCGTGTCCCACTGGGCGTGCCAATTGTTTGTACGATCAGCTCATACACGCTTAAGACTCCACAAATCATGTTCAGGAAGATCTCCGACCGCAGAGACCTGCAAAACAATAACACGCTAAGTCAAGTGAAATACGGGGAGGGTCCCCGTAATTCACCTCCGGCGTGAGAATAAGCTTCCATGGTTTTGTAATATGAAATCTTAAAGTAATGAATGAGTATATTTTAAAGTGTAGAAGATGAACTCCTCAATGAAGAAGATGAGCCCCTATTTATACTTGTGTCATCCTTCCTTTCCAAGTAATCTTTCATTGAGTACATGCCGTTCATTACATGTGTCACTCCTAAATGTGATCTTGGCCGTTCACCTTGATTATGTGAATATTCTTCATGGTCCCCACGAAGATACGCTGCGCCCGTAGGTTTTATAGTATAGTTATCCTGGCATACGGGTGTAACATATTTTGTTAGGGAATTCCCTATCGGTAACATATACCACTGGGCATATGTTTTACGCTACTAATGTTTGTTTTTTATCCTCGTGGCAGATTTGCCTAGAGGAAAAAGGTGGTAACACCATTATCAATGAAGAACAATCAAGTAAGAAATCCTTTTGATCAAACAATAAGTTTGATTTCAAATGTCTAACATGTAACTTTTTCATTTCATTGCATTTTTAAGTTTTTGGCTACCAAACAAAAGAAATGATTGTTGGTTTACTTCTCAGCTCAATTTCTCAACCATTACCAAACAATGGAATTCATCGAATTTCTTCTTCATTTCATTTCTCTACATTTCTTTTCTCCACATCAATTCATTTCTTTCAATTTCTCCCTACCAAAACGGGCCCTAAATATTCATTTGCCCCCAAATCTGATACCACATCTCCAAATTTGTATTTTCCCCCCTCCATCGAGCTTCTAGGTTTTGAACAACAACATGTGGAACTGGGAGGTTAGTGGTTTTGAACTGAGGAAATCTCCGGGGACGACGGACCAACCACCGTCTGCTCCGTCTCTACTTGTTCGGAGATACTTGATCTCTACATCGTCAGTTGTACCACATTCTGAACTCATTTCTAAACAGTCCATTGCTACTAAACTTCACAATTTGAAGGATAAGCTCAAGGTATATCTATCTATATATATTATCACCATTTACTATACAATTAATTTAAATTTAATCACAATTGTGGAGTATGAGGTTATCTGCGAATGGAGTGAGTGTTTGAATTTTGTGATATATTCATGTATATTTTAGATTATTGCCTACTAGTTATATCATGTTAGCTAAACTTTTAGGCTGTTATACAGTAATTATATTTGAATTCATCATTTACTATGTTTTAGTATTATATTGATTTTAGCATTTAACTTAGTTTTGAAAAATCATAATTTTACGTTAATCTTATATCAGCTCAACTTTCAGGCTGTTAATTAGTCTTGATTTTACAAGTGATTGATGATTTTAGATATATCGGTTGCTAAACGATTTGAGAGAGAAACATTTTGTGTTGCTATCACGTAAGTCTGAGTGCGGCTAGATTATTAGGAACTTATGGCAATTATCAGATGTCACGTTTTTAAACTGTCTTCTAGCATGTTGTGTGTTAGCTTAATCTGTCTTTCGTTAATTGGAGGTGTGAGTTTTGTTGCGTTTACTGCTCAGTTTGTGTGTGTTCTAACTGTTTATGTAAATCATTTATAAAGGGATAACCAGATAAGTATGAATCTCGTATGTGCCAATATGAAGCAAGTGTATGAGAATAATTTGTTTGTGGCTGCAAGATATTGCAAATGGAGAACTGGCTCCCACTCATCCCATCCGACTTGGATTAGCATTGAACTTCTCTGTGTTTTACTACGAGATCCTGAACTCGCCTGACCGTTTATGTAATCTTGCGAAGCAGGTGAGAAATGAGTTGTATTTGTATGGTTTATGTTTCTAGATTCACTTATTGTTATTATGGATTATGGATGTGAAGTTGGCTGATGTTTGTATTGCGATTTCCTAGGCTTTTGATGAAGCCATCGCCGAATTGGATACCTTGGGAGAGGATTCTTACGAGGATAGCACCTTGATCATGCAGCTTCTTCATGATAACCTTACCCTGTGGACTTCAGATATGCAGGTGTTGTGTTTTACTCTAATCTTTTCGCAATTTCTTGCAGTTCTTATTGATCTCTTCTAGCCTGGTGTTGTATTGACAATCAAATTTTCAATGGAAATTCTTGTTTTTTATGCGGGATGACAGTGCAGAGGAAATTAAAGAAGCACCCAAGGCCGACGAGTAACAAGTTTCATTTGCTCAAGACCTTTTTATGCTTTGTAATTGTTTGCTTTTCGATTGAAAATGCTAGATATAATATATATATATATATATATATATATATATATATATATATATATATATATATATATATATATATATATATATATTTCATTAGTTTTTCAACCAGATTACTTAAGCCATTTCACTACCCTTCTAACCAATTATGTATTGGCTGAATCTTTAATATGCAGATGGCTGGTATGGGCGAAATAGAAAGACCAAACATCGTATATGGTGAATCACATATATCTAACATTTATCCCAGGTAATTAAACCTCAAACCTTCTTCTAATGCTTGATAATCTTTGATCACATTTCATTTTTCTTGAATAATTAAGTGATCCTAATTACCACATCTTTAATCAGATGGGATGCTAGTTTTGATAACCACATCTTGAATAATTAAGTGATTCTAATTACCACATCTTGAATAATTAAGTGATCCTAATTACCACATCTTAAATCAGGTAATTAAGCTTTTTCACCAGGTTTGATCGATTACTTTGTTGCATCATTCCCATCATGATTGTATAGCATGCTTTATTGTCTTTAGGAAGAAGGAAGAATTCATGGCTAGGGTCCTTCAGCATGGAATAATTGCAAATCTAAGGCTTTCAATTCAAGTATTCATACAAGATGTTAAGACCTTTAAAGGTATGATCTCTAGATTATATTTGTTGTATTGCTATAGCTAATTCATTTTGTATTCCAGAAATCATGACCACCAATTTGCAGCTGGTATGACCTTGGAGATCGACAGTTGATGATAGTAAAAAGGAACCTTTGTCACGAGTGGTCACTTGAGCTCTTGCAAAAGGTTTTTGAGTAGTACTAGTTTTTAATCAAATTAAAATTCGAACTTTTACCTATTAGTTTAGAAACGAGGATTTAAAAACATGTTTAAGTTACTTTGTATAGATTTATCTATGTAAGTTAGTGTGCTGATTTAATTTGGAGAATAATTTATGCAATTTTGTAGTTCTAGAAACTACTTTCTGTGTATATACAATGTGGTTTGGTATTACCTAAATTGTATGTTTGTGGTTTGGTTTGAATTATACATCAGCTAGTTTTTGTTATATATAGAAGCTAAATAAAAACTCTGTACTTTATATAGACTAGTTGTGATGTCTAGGAACCGATCTAAATAGCATCATTAATCGCGCCAAACAAAAGTTGCAACCGGTCTTCATATGGTGTATGGTTACACTATTAACACTTTTGGTCACTGTTTGCTTAATTCGTTGTGTGACTAAATATTACAAAACGTCACACAAACAAAAAATTCACGTGGCCATTGGATGAATAATAGTCACACAACATACACATTTACTCGACTTTAAAACGCATATGGTCACACTTATTATCACTTTTGGGCACTTTTTGCTTAATTGTATGTGACTAAATACCTAAAAAAACCATGCCTTGTGTGACTAAATATTACAAAACGTCACACAAACATAAAATTCATGTGGCTATTGTATGAGCAATTATCGCACAAAATACACATTTACTTGACTTTAAAAAGCATATGGCCACACTTATTATCACTTTCGACCACTTTTTGCTTAATTGTATGTGACTAAATCCCCAAAAAAATCATGTCTTGTGTGACTAAATATTACAAAACGCCACACAAACATAAAATTCATGTGACCATTGGATAAACAATAGTCACATAGAAAAACACATTTACTAGATTTTACCAATCATATGGTCACACTCATTAACAGTTTTGGCCACTTTTTTCTTAATTGTATGTGACTAACTTCCTAAAAAAACATTCGTTGTGTGACTAAATAATCGCAAATGCCACATCTATTATATATTCATGTAGCCAAAGGTAGAACAATAGCTACTCTCAAAAACCGCTCGTGTGACTATAAAGTGTTTACGGTCACTAAAACTGATTAAACCAAAATAAACTTGTACCCAATTAGTCACATATTTTATGGTTTTGGTTACTGATTTTAAATGGATACGGCCACTAACTCGCTAATGTCACCGTATGTACCCTATGGTCACTCGACCTTTCGTCACACCTACGTTAAAAAAACAAGTGTGACTATATGCATATCGTCACACTTTTTTGGTGTAACGAAATCACAATTTTGTTCTAGTGTTCTATTCAATCTTTTGGTAAGTGTTCTTTCTCCATTTTAACCTAGGTTTTGAGTTTTTATGGGGTTTTGATAAATTGAGGGTTTTAATCCGAAATTGAGTTTAGATATTGATTGAGTTGATGTTAGTTAGTGTTTTTATGATCATTGGTAATCATATTACACGTTGAAAGTGATGAAATCACTAGTTGTGTTCTTGAGTGATTTTATAAATTTAGCTAAAAGCTTGTGAATGGATATTAATAAGCTTAAAGATGTTACTAATGACGTTAATAGAGCATGATTATGATGATAGAACAAGAATTAAAGTAGTAAAGCTTGATAATTGATGAGTTGTAAAAGGGTGGTTATGGTGATTCTTATGAATTATGTTAGAATCAAATGAATTTATGTAAATAAGATTAGAGATGAAACTAGTAATGGTGATTAAAAGATTATGATTATGTCTAGTGTCTAAATGTGTTGTTATGTGTTATGTATAATATGATTAGGTGTTAAAGACTTGGAAGCATATGTTGATGATTATGATGAAATCGGCTAATGTATTGAGGTGAGTATTATGTGGGTTAAACGGGTAAGGTTTGTGTATGTATGTATCTTAGTTGTATACATGTATAATGAATTATAATTGTTTCATATGTTGAATCGATTGTATGTGTTTCCGGATTGCTTCCGAGCAAGAGGATCATACAATCGGGTGGAAGATTACTTGTTTCATATACTTGTATCTTGACTTGTTTCTATACGTGGATTATATGAGGATGATATGATCAAGAATACGAATGATTGTATGTGTTTTTGGATTGCTTCCGAGCAAGAGGATCATACAATCAAGTGAAAGATTACTTGTTTCTCATACTTGTTTCTTGAGCCTTGTTTCTTGCGTTTGTATCTTATGTGGAGAATCAGTGTTGATCAGAATGCTAGCTGCGGTTAGCATAGTGTTTACGAATACGTGCTTGCACGTTATGATGATTTGGTATGCATATTGATATGATATGGTACCACCAGACTTGTTTCTAATGGCCGTGGATCCGCATAGAGTTCAAAGTTCAGTGGTTGTTCAGTGTTGATAGTATAAGTAGTTATATAGTGTTGATATTGATTATGTGTTATGTGTTTCGTGAATTATTCGTTTAACTGCCTACATGCTCACTAAGCAGTGCACTTACCCCTTATGTTGTTTCATGTTTTAGGTGAATAGTTCGGTTGAACTATGTGGATGATTAATGCTTTCAAGATGGTTGCGTGGATATGGAGCTAGCTTTATGGTTAGAAAATGCTCCATCTCTTTGAATCGTTGTTTTGATTATCAATTGTGTAATTCGCCCAAACGAAGAGTTTTTGAATTAAATATGTTGGTCAATGTAACATCCGGTCAAAAATGACCCAAAATTCGAGCCCAATTTAAACTTTTTATTCCGCGTATTATATACGCTCAATATCAAGAAGTACAAGTATTATATATATAAACATATATATAACATAAAACGATTATTTAAATAATCGCGTATAAACCAAATGAGTAGAACGCAGAAACTCAAGATGGACATTTGTCCCAAACATTTCTAGATAAAGTATTACAGTTAAAAACAATATTTACGATTTATTAAGTATTTCCAAGTAATATTAAGTATTACTTCAAGTTAAAAATATCGAGTTTTAAATTGTTCACGAAAACTTATATATAATGCGTTATACGTATAAATGAACGACGAAACGACCGGGGAAATGAACACCGCACGGAGCGCAAACTTGGGGAACAATATCGGGAGACCCACACCCTTAGTGGGCCCCCCTTACCAGATTTTACAGCTCCAACAAGTTCCACAAATTGTGGATCTTGTTGGAACTTCTTTTTGACTTAAAACCACAAATAATGCAACCTTGTTCTTGACCAGCTACAAGACCACATCAACATCACCCTACAACCACCATATCACCACCATAGTGCCACCACGAGCCGCCACGCTGGAATTCAAGAAAACGCACCAAAACGAGCACAATGACTTCTTCTTCTTCTCCACGGTTGTACAATTATTGTAAGGGTTTAGTTTATCTTCTAAAATACTTATATTATGTGTATTTATATGTTATGTAGCTCATTTGACTAGATTATGTCCAAATATTATGTACAAGCACGTTTTTGAAGTAATCAAACAAAAACAGTAATCTGATCATGAAATTTCACCTCACCAAATCGTGTATAACTTGAGTTCTAGACCGAATTAGAAGGTCTATCTTATATCAAAATTTTCGTATGGAAGTCCTCTACAAAAAGTTCTTCTATGGCCCGACTTAAAAACCCACAGATTCTTGAGTAGGAGCCGATCTATGAGCGGAGTTCGTTTTTAGACCAAATCCGACTACCTCCCATTCTCATTTTTGTTTAAAATAGTAAATGGACTTATAAGATTATCATAAAATGCAGAAATGAACCATACCCTAGAGAAACATCTGTGATTTTTGGTTAGGCTTTAGTCGGAATACAAATGGGTCAAATCGAGAGCTTAATCGAGTACAAAATCTGGAAAACATAACTACAAGGGCTGTTTTGGTAATTTTGTAAAAGTAACACTTCGAGACACCCACGAAACATAACGACAAGTTTTATAAACTTATTTGATCATTTTAGGAGTTGGGTAAAAGTTGCGGGTCAAACCGAGGCCGTTGACCACGTATTCGACAATGACGTATACCTCCGACACTTAACTCGAGTGACGCCAAAATTACTAAATTTCACATTATATGCGACACTTATAATTCATTTTCAAAATAAGTATCAAACATCGCGTAACCTTTAGTACTTATATCGTACAACATTTAAACACTTCAAATATACTTTATAAGTATATCATTTCAACATCATGATAATAATACTTTGGAATTATTATTCGAACTCAACAACGGGCCGTATACTTTTATAAACTCCGAAAATAAATACAAACCGAATACTTTGAGCACAATTAACCGAATGAACACTTATGGATAGTTTATTTAAAACGTCCACTTACAAATATATAATTTCGCGTATTTAGAACGACAAGGAATTTCAACTCAGATCATAAACTTACTTTTGGAACACTAGCTCTTCAGGTGAGTTCATAGCCCCACCTTTTAATCGTTTTATATGTTTTGGGGAAAAATGCATGCTCAATTAAATCAACTCATTCCTTTTAATGAATACAAATCATTTATTGGATATTTGAGACATAAACACTATGTTTTCATATCAATAACCTTTCTCGAATATGCTTAAGTGTGTTAAGTATATGTGTGATTGCTTTAGGGACCATAGCTTTTTCCTACACTTATGTTCCCCAATTACTAGGCGTAGGCTAGTACTTAAGTGAACATCACTCTTTTACCTCGATATACTTACTAGGCTGAGGACTAGGAGTATACATCAGTATAGGGCTGATGTGACGTAAAAAGTCATGTTTTTAGAAGCTTTATTCCTCACATTTTGAACCTTTCTTTAGTGAAAACATACCAAAACATTGATTATTTACTAAAATACACTAAAGTGGTTCAAAAGTAGACGTTGTGATAAAAAGCACTGAAAACACTCTAAAAATGCACAAAACACAGCATTTTAATACAGGCCGATTCCTCCGACCTCATTTTCCTGTCAAGGCACACCTCCTAACTTCTACCATCTGTTGTACAGGTAAAATCGAGACGGAAAAATCTGGAATCAAGTGAAACGGCCAAAGGACGGAGAAACCACTACGCTTTCAGAGGCATTAAAAGTCATTTCGGCTACGCCTAAGCTCTACACATCCAATTTCTGTGAGATTGGCATCATTAGAAGCGTAACGGAATTACGAAACCACAGGCGAAAGAATCAAGTCAAACGGACGCATAACGAAGGAGATACGGACGTTTTAAGCAACGAACGAAATCAGACGGAGACCGTATACGGCCTCAGGCACCGTATACGGCCCATATAAGACCGTATACGGCCTATACTACACCGTATACGGCCCCTGCAAGGCCGTATACGGCCCCCTACCCCATATCGTGCTCCGTTTGCTTGTACGTGCTGCTTCGTGAGTTGTACGTGCGATTTGGTGGTTTGCCTATAAATAGTGGACATCCCCAGCACCTCATTCATACCACTTTTCTCATTTCATTTCTTCCTTACACTTTCTCTCTCACACACATCACTCTCTCTCTAGTTTCTCTCTCTAGAGGATTTTATCTCTCTAGAATTGAGCTAGTTAGAGAGATAGTTAGGTAGAGGTAGCTTTTAGCTTTTGTACGGAGGCACTCCAAGACATTGTATTTGCGAAGATCTGTCTGTAATAAATTCGTATCAGGTTCTATTTATATATCTCTTACTTTCCAGTTTTAAACATGTGTTGCTTTGTTTATGCTTGTTTAGGATTGTATGCTAGATATATAATGTTAGGCTAGACATTTCTTTGTGTTTACTATGATGTAGTTATGTTAGAATAGTCAAAATGTTTATGCCATGCTGTTACTCTGCCCGTGTTACTCTAAACTGTGTATGAACTCGTAAACTGAATCTCGAATGTTTATCTATCCAACCTATGCTGTGGTTAGAAGCTTCCTGCTAGAACTTGGCCAATTACTAGTGGTACGTTCTCTACCTATTCTATACTTGATGATCAATGAACTTGGTATGGCTGTGTTCTCTAGGTTGAAACAAATCATAAGAGACACGGAGCGTAGGATTAGAGATAGGTTAGATTCATGTTTATCTGTTATATATCTTTGAGAGAACTTTCGGGATATCTATGATCTAATTATTGGTTATCTGCTATGCTAGGATTACGGTGTTCTGTTATGTGTTACCCTATCGCATGTTCTTGTTTGATTGTTGCCTTAGGAATGATGCATGCTAGAGTTATCCCCTTGGTTCATATCAGTAACTGTATAATTAGGTTTTCAAACACAGAATATTGGTTTACACAGTAGATTAACACGCATGGAATAGTTGTGATGATTTATATCTGTAATGCTGAACAATTTAACTGATCGTTAGCCCGATTATCTCAACTTGGTCCGCGGGATTACCCCCGTTCGTGTTCTTGTTCAATCAACAATTCACGCTACGATACAGACGTCTCTGATGACTGTGACTGGGGACAAGGATTCGAGGATAGTCGTCGGTTAAATTGGTCTGTACATTTGGGAGAACTTCCGGTGTATTTGACTTCTATAACTGCTATCCACGTGACATGTTATTTATCTGATTGCGGACAACTCTACGTTAGATATTTAATAGGATCGTAGTTGTAGCTCATTAGGATATAGGAAATCTGCGGGAGTAATGTGGAACCCTAATTAATGTAACGGAAAAACCGTAAAACGCCCTATTACTCGGTATAGTGCTGGAAACACCCATTGGTGGAGTACAAACGTATGGAAGCCGCGGAACGGTCATAGGTACAATACTTTGCATTAATTATGTTTCTATCCTCTCCGGATTAGTCATCACATCTAGTAGCCTTACCCTTGACTATTCATCAAATAACATTTAACGAAATCATAGTAAACACTCGCTTATCCTCTGTTGACCGAGTCTCCGTACAAACCTCTTTAGTTCTGTTTTCTTTATTTAATTAATATTTAGTTATAAAAACCAAACCTATCCAAAAGCTTTTAAAAAACCTAGCTGAATCTCCAAAGATAATAAAACTTCCTAGACTCCCATGCCCATTGTAGTTTGAAGAACGACACCTGAGTAATACATACCACTTGCTGCCCTTTTAGGTCTGTCAGTAGTATATAGCTTAGGATTTCCCTGCTCTACAAATTTAAAACTCACTGTTCGCCGCTTCTATTGCTGTTGGATCAACGACCGGAATCAAATCCGTCCGACCAATAGAGGCACGACAAGTTTTTGGCGCCACTGCCGGGGACTACAACGACCGATTTTAGGAATTTTGTTATCTTAGTTATTTAGCGATCCTTACGGAAGATCAATATCATCCGGAAGTTACAGTTTTTATCCCTAGGTTAGTTAGTTTTTAATTTCCCGTCATTAGTTAAACCTATCCTTTCCAAAACCTTATTTTCTTCTTAAAACAAGTTATGGCGAATCGTATCACTCTCGCCTCATCAACCCAACCACTGCTAGATGGACGAGGAGGACCGATCGTATCACCAACCGACGAAACCATTGAAATCAAGCCACACTTCATTAAATTACTTAAATCTCAGTGTCAGTTTCATGGTCTTTCGGTTGAAAATCCAAACGCCCATCTTAACAAATTCATCAACCTTTCCGACTCTTTCGAACAAACCGGATCCAGTGTCAAAGTCACCCGACTTCACCTGTTTCCTTATTCTTTAGCTTTCCGAGCTCAGACATGGTTTTATGAACTCGAACCCAATTCGATTCATACATGGGAGGAGATGGCTACTAAGTTCTTGGCTAAGTTTTTCCCTCCGTCCCTACAAACCAAGCTCAAAAATGAAATCATTAACTTTCGTCAAGGAGCTACTGAATCATTAAGCTCAGCTTGGGAACGCTTTAAGAATCTGCTTGGAAGATGTCCGAATCATCAGTTGGCCGAAACGAATCTGGTCTGCACATTCTACAACAGTCTGAATCCTAATCACCAACAAACCCTCGATGCTGCTTCATCCGGAAATTTCATGCTACATACTTCAGAAGAAGCCTGGAAGTTGATTGAGACGATAACGATGCACCAACATGACTTGGAGTTTGATGAATCAACCTCGGAAGACAAAGACACTTCTACTCAAGCATTCGATACTTTAAAAGCTTAACTCGAATCCATCTCTAAAGTTGTTAAAGATATGCAAGACTCTTCCAAATCTAAGAAGCAACCTCAACGGCTCTTCTCACACTCGAAGCCCAAGGAAGATGTTCTCGCCACATCAGGAGCCACTGATCAAATCATTCATTCAAAATCTTTCACTCAGCGGTTATCTAAACAACCTATCTCTCATTTGTTAGTTCCCTCTACACCCTCTACTTCCTCTCAATTGTCTTCTCGTCTAAACAATAAGATTTTCAATAACTTCATGGTTGAGCAAAATAATAAAAACAAACAAATTGTTAATTTTCAAAACCAAATTGATTATTTGCTCAGAATTTCAAATGATTTAATTAAAAACATGGAGGATAATGTTAAAAGATTGTTTTTAAAAGTTGAGGAGAAGCAAAGAGAAGAAGCGATTAGCAAAGCTATTCATCATTCATCTTATGATGATATCCTTGTTGTCACTAGAGGAGGAAAAGAGACTAAGAATGAGAAATCAAAAGATATTCCTTCAGACGAGCCTTCTAGTTCTTCTCTACCCACTGATTCAGTACCTGTTGACACTCCTGTCACCTCTCCTGAACCAGAATCTTCCAAAGCCCCAGAAATAGTTAAACCAACACGTATACCTTTCCCTGGTAGGCTTAAGAAAGAAAAACAAGAAGCCCAGTTTGGAAAATATCTAGAGATGTTCAAAAGCCTACACTTAAACGTTCGATTATTAGATGCTTTAGTTGAAATGCCTAGTTGTGCCAAATTCTTTAAAGAACTTATATCCAACAAAGAAAAACTCAGACAAATAGTTAACTTGCCCTTAGACGCAGAATGCTCTTTAATTATGCAACAAGGACTGCCCCCAAAGCTAGGAGACACTGGCCGTTTCACTATTCCTTGTTACATTCAGGATGTTCAAATAAGTAACGCCTTAGCTGACTTAGGAGCTAGTGTAAACCTTATGCCATACTCGCTTTATAGGAAACTAGGATTAAGCGAACTTTTACCAACCCGTATGACCATCCAATTAACTGATAGATCAGTTAAACTCCCTCGAGGAATTGCTGAAGATATTATGGTGCGTGTTGATAAATTCGTCTTTCCTGTTGATTTTGTTGTTATGGATATTGAGGAAGACACTCAGGTACCACTCATCCTTGGTAGACCTTTCCTAAATACTGCCAAGGCCGTCATTGACGTAAATGAAAAGTCTTTAAAACTTAGAGTGGGAACTGAGGAAGTCACCTTCAATGTCGATAAACTAATGAAACTTCCTATGGGAGAAGACCTTGGTCTTGTAGATTCTATGCAGGAAATAATTGAAGAACACTTGGAAGAAATCCTCGCAGTAAGCAGCATTAATCCCCTTCCAAACACTGTCATCACAACAAGAAAAATCTGTGAAGAAGGTGCGGGTCTATGCTCAGCTATCTCGGATCCATCCATTGCATCAAAGGAAGTACTATTACCTTTAAAGAATTCCAACTTACAGCCCAACAGATTTATCACTGCTGTACCACTTGGACAAGGCACTCCGATCACTCTCTTGAGAAGAAGCCCTACTTCTGAAGTTCCTGATTCATCTCTCTCAAAAGAAGAAATTCTGAAGACTCTCAAGGAGATGGAGTCAATGCTTAAACCATCCGATCCGCAACTTTCTAAAAGTTGTGAAAACTTGAAACCAGAGATTACTTTTACCACATCTTCTTCAGCTCAGTTTCAGAGATTTCCATTCACAAAGGACAACAAAGAAATAATCACTGAAGATAATGCACTCTCTCAATCCTCCCAAGTAAAATATGAGCTGAGAAAAGAGGAGCTTTACAACAATACAGAATGGGTTGAAATAGCATCAGCCGACATTCCAGAGGCACCTGCAGTTGAGTCAGATTATCAGACAACATACGATGAGCTTAAGAAAGACGAGATTGCCAGGATGAAGCCTTCCACTGAAGAACCACCCGAATTGGAGCTAAAGGAACTCCCCTCACACCTTGAATATGCTTTTCTCGAAGGAACTTCGCACTTACCAGTTATCATATCCAAAGATCTGAAGCCTGAAGAGAAAGCACTACTCATTAAGGTTCTAAAGTCACATAAGAAAGCGATTGCATGGAAAATCTCTGACATACAAGGGATCAGCCCAAATTACTGCACTCACAAGATCTTAATGGAAAATGACTTCAGGCCTTCCATTCAAAGGCAAAGGAGAGTTAACCCAAAGATTCAAGACGTGGTGAAAAAGGAGGTTATCAAACTCTTGGATGCTGGTCTAATTTACCCTATTTCGGATTCCCCATGGGTCAGTCCAGTTCAAGTCGTCCCAAAGAAAGGAGGCATGACGGTCATCGCTAACGAAGACAACGAGTTGATTCCAACACGAACCGTCACCGGTTGGAGGTTATGTATCGACTATCGGAAACTAAATGAAGCTACACGCAAAGATCACTTCCCTCTACTGTTCATTGATCAGATGCTTGAAAGATTGTCAGGAAACGAATTCTATTGCTTCCTCGACGGTTTCTCTGGCTATTTTCAGATACCTCTCGATCCAAAGGACCAAGAAAAGATGACGTTCACTTGTCCATACGGAACCTTTGCCTACCGACGTATGACATTTGGCTTATGTAATGCACCGGCGACATTTCAAAGATGCATGGTAGCAATCTTCCATGACATGATTGAACAATGCATGGAAGTGTTCATGGATGATTTTTCGGTTTTCGGAGATTCGTTCACCACTTGTCTTTCTAACTTGAACAAGATGCTCAACCGATGTGAAGAATCGAACCTAGTTCTGAATTGGGAAAAATGCCATTTCATGGTAAAAGAAGGCATAGTTTTAGGACACCGTATATCCAAAGCTGGAATTGAAGTTGACAAAGCAAAAGTCGAGACCATCTCAAAACTTCCACCACCCACCTCTGTTAAAGCCATCCGTAGTTTTCTAAGACACGCCGGGTTCTACCGTCGCTTTATCAAAGATTTCTCTAAGATATCCCGACCTATGACTCATCTCCTCGAAAAAGATACTCCGTTTGTCTTTACAGACGAATGTCTCAAGGCCTTCGATCATCTGAAAGATCTGCTTGTCCATGCACCGATCATGGTTGCTCCAGACTGGAGTCTCCCATTTGAAATCATGTGCGACACCAGTGATTTCGCAGTCGGAGCAGTTCTGGGACAGCGGAAGGAGAAACAGTTTCAACCAATATACTACGCCAGCAAAACGCTCACTGACGCCCAAGAAAATTATACAACTACAGAAAAAGAGCTGCTAGCGGTAGTATTTGCTTTTGATAAATTTCGTTCTTATCTAATCTTGTCCAAAACTATTGTCTATACAGATCACTCAGCTCTGAAATATCTTTTTAAGAAGCAAGATGCTAAACCTCGCCTTCTACGATGGATTTTACTCCTTCAAGAATTCGACATCGAGATCAAAGACAAAAAAGGAGCAGAAAACGTCGCGGCGGACCATCTCAGCCGATTAGAGAATCCTTCAATGGATAAGTTGCACGAAAAAGACATTCAAGACCAGTTTCCAGAAGAACAACTCATGCATATTGGTAGATACCATCAAGGGTCACGATCTACCAATGATCCCTGGTATGCTGATTATGCCAATTATTTGGTGGGAAAAATTGTACCTAAAGGAATGCCAACCTCTCGAAGACAAAAATTCTTCCGCGATATAAAATATTACTATTGGGACAACCCTTTCCTCTTTAAGGTTTGCCCTGATCAGATCATTAGAAGATGCGTTGATGGGAAAGAGGCAGGACACATCTTACACCAAAGCCACCATGGACCTACTAGAGGACATCACGGTACCAACATGACCGCAAGAAAAGTGTACGATGCCGGCTTTTTCTGGCCAACCATATTTCGAGATGCATACGATCTGGTGAGACGCTGCGATATCTGCCAAAGACAAGGCAATATAACAGCCCGGAATGAAATGCCACTCACAAACATCCAGGCCGTGAAAATCTTCGATATCTGGGGATTAGATTTCATGGGACCATTCCCTAAATCTAACGGTAAAGAATACATCTTGGTTGCAGTCGACTACGTCTCCAGGTGGGCCGAAGCCCAAGCTCTCCCAACAAATGACGCCAAAGTGGTAACCAAATTTCTCAAAAAGCTATTTAGTCGATTTGGAACTCCAAAAGCAATAATTAGTGATCGTGGTACACACTTTTGCAACGTTCAATTCATGAAAGTTCTGCAACAGTATGGTGTCACTCACAAAACATCAACAACTTATCACCCCCAGACAAATGGGCAAGCTGAGGCAACAAATCGAGCTTTGAAAAGAATCTTGGAAAGAACTGTTGGTAATCATGGGTACAAATGGGCTGAAAAATTAGATGATGCATTGTGGGCATTCAGAACCGCCTATAAAACACCATTAGGAACCACACCATATCGTCTAGTTTATGGCAAGGCATGTCACTTACCAATAGAGCTGGAATATAAAGCATACTGGGCTTTGAAGAACTGCAACTTAGATATTTCTACAGCTGGAGCAAATAGACGAATGCAGTTGAATGAGTTAACCGAACTAAGGGATCAGGCATATGACAGTTCGTTAAACTTCAAAGAACGAACTAAGAAAATTCACGATGCTAAGCTGAGGCCCTCACGATTCAAAACAGGAGATAAAGTGCTGCTTTTCAATTCGCGATTCAAGAAATTCTCTGGCAAGTTTAAGATCAGGTGAAGCGGACCATTCACAGTATCAAAGGTATTTCCTTACGGTGCGGTCGAACTCGAGGCACCAGAAGGTAATTTTAAGGTTAATGGTCATCGCTTAAAGCATTACTTCGAAGACTTTCCCATCAGGGAAGATGTCTTTATCTTTGAACCACCGTGAGTCGACAGAAAGGTACAAAGAGTCAAGCTAGAGACTCGTAAAACAAGCGCTCTTGGGAGGCACCCCAAGCCTATCTTTATTTCTGTTATTTTATTTCTTAGTTTATTTTTATTAAGTATGGTTATCTCTGAACTAATAAAATTGCAGGCTTGCCACTTATCTGACTTCGAATTGCAAAATCTGAGATAAGTATTGTTCATTAACTATCACTGTTAGCATTACCTGTTTATTTTATCTTGTTTCAGGATGGACCCTGTTGACACTGATCATGTAGCTGCGAGACCACGCAGACGACACAGACCCCGTAGACGCAGAGTACAGAGAGCGGCTATGCTGACTATCACTGAGGAGGACCTGACTGATGTCCCGATCACTCACGAGGAGTTGCCCGATGAGGGGCCCTCATCACCTTTGCCAGCCCCCGTACCCACTTTCGAGTACGGTATCACTACGGCTGACCCAGCTGCTTCGTGGGCCCTCTTTCGGACACTCTCCATCCAGCATGACATCATGTCCTCTATCTGTGAGCAGCTCGAGATTCCGAGACCTGATGCCATTCCCTACAGGCTTGGCCCAGATCCAGGACCATCTCGACTTCCATGGTTCTTCTGTCCTCCTGCTGATCCACCTGTTCTCTCTACTGCTGGACCTTCCACTGGCCCCACTACTGTAGCTGCTGATCTTGATCCAACATTATCCATAGGATCTGCATCACCAGATCACAGCCTCACAGAGCAGCTTCTGGCTAGTTTTGATGCTCACACTTCTGTCACTTCCTCTGATGAGATCATGAGTCAGGCTATGGCTGCTATGGATTTCTCCATTCCATCCCCGACTTCTGTTTTCGACAGGGATGTTGAGGCAGAGTTTGATCCTGACACGGATGACCTACTTGATGATTACTAGATTTTATCTTTATTATTTACTTTCTGTATTATGACTCTGTACTTACGCTTTAGACCTGCTACCTAGATGAGATACTGTGATATGTGTGTCGTGGTTTATTGCAGAATTCAGCTTTGTGTGGAATGGATGATCTTAAACGAGCCTGGTCCTTATAATCCAGCAATTCACTAGCACCACTCCTGCACAAACCTGGTCTATTCCAGTAAACACAAATGGGGAGTCTCTCTGTTCCTTTCTCCCCGTTTCAATTATGTTTATTATGCCTATGTTAGTACATTTAATTTTTGTACCTCATCCTAAACTTATCACTAAGTGTGGGATTCCAGCCCAAATTAAACACTTGAGAAACATCTACTTACATGTTCAAACTCTAAGTGTGGGATTTTACTAAGTAAAATCTCTACTCAAGAGTACATTAGGGACAATGTTCCTCTAAGTGTGGGATGGTAGGTATAGAATACCTTAATAGGTGATTTTTATGTCCAATAGTAATCTTTCTCTCAAAATTTTTCAAAAATAAGGTCAAATTTTTTCAAAATTAATGAGTCTAACTCAGTTTTTGATTCTCAGATACTACTGAGAAAAACCATTTTCAAAATATAAGTATGATATTTCTAAAAGCCTAAAGGAAATAAGGTAGAAATTGCTTAAACAAGAAGTAATAATTAAAGGAGCATGACTAGACACATACAACCCTTTGCAGTGAGGTATCTTGAGCCCAAAAGCATTCATCTTTAATGCTTCACTTTCAATTCTTGTGTGTATGCCGATGTCTGTATCTCTGAATTAGAACTTGCTCTTGACATACGCTTCGAGACCATATTGGTGTGTACCGTACGCGGTATAGGTGCAATTAAATGACCTTGACATTCCTTAGGACTTAACCCATTTCTTACATATCTTTTCAAGCCCAAAACCCTTTCCGATGCTCATTTTTAGTATCAAAGATCCGCCTAGTATACCCTGTTGAGCCTAAACCCTTCGTTTCTTCAAAACCCTAATTTTCACCCACTTCCCAAAAATTACCTCCAAACTTATCTTGGAATTTCTGAGGTTATGAAGAACAACCTTTTAGAATATCCGTTTCAAATATCCTACTCATTCGCATTCTCCAAAATCTAGCTTCTCAACAAATGGTGCGGGAAAATTAGCACACAAGAGAACTGGAAGGACGATGGTGCGGGAAAAATTAGCACCTGGAAAAGAATCAAAATGATCAAGATAGAGAAAAAGATTTCTAAAGGATTCAAAATATAAATTCCTTGGAAATTCTCTAAAAGAAATTCTGAAGAAAAGAAAAGAAAAAAAGAAAAGAAGAAAAAGAAAAGAAAAGAAAAGAAAATAGCTCCGCAAATAAAGCTGAAAGTTTCAAAGCATAGCTCTTCATGAAAAATCCGGCAAAAGCTGAAACAGCTACCAACTCTCCGATCCCCTCCGTTCTAAATAAAGTTGTTCATAATCTCAGTGATTTTAGGATAAGCTAAACACCCTCACAAACCACTATCCATACCCTTCACCCTCACCAAACATTACAACCCTCTGAATGTCTTGAGATAATTAGCACCGTCCTCACCTAAGTGGTGGAGATCCGATTCTCGATCAAGCCTATGACGATGAGTGTAGCATGACTGGCTACTTTGAGCGATTTCGTTTGAGCTAGATTGATAGGAAACCCGATACACTTTGAGTGAATTGAGTGACCACCTATAGTGAGATCGCCTAGTCATGTGTACTCCAAGATCATGAGATTTGGATGTACGCCTAAGAGAATCTCTTCTTGTTTATGGAAGGATCATCTTATCCTCCTCCACACTTTTAGAAGTAACTGACTTATATGAGGAAATGCTAATCTCGGAACATATTCTCTGACTCGCCCCTAAAAACATGACCTAAAAATATTTTTCAGAGAGTTGTTGCTTGAGGACAAGCAACGTCTAAGTGTGGGATAACTTGATGTGACGTAAAAAGTCATGTTTTTAGAAGCTTTATTCCTCACATTTTGAACCTTTCTTTAGTGAAAACATTCCAAAACATTGATTATTTACTAAAATACACTAAAGTGGTTCAAAAGTAGACGTTGTGATAAAAATCACTGAAAACACTCTAAAAATGCACAAAACACAGCATTTTAATACAGGCCGATTCCTCCGACCTCATTTTCCTGTCAAGGCACACCTCCTAACTTCTACCATCTGTTGTACAGGTAAAATCGAGACGGAAAAATCTGGAATCAAGTGAAACGGCCAAAGGACGGAGAAACCACTACGCTTTCAGAGCCATTAAAAGTCATTTTGGCTACGCCTAAACTCTACACATCCAATTTCTGTGATATTGGCATCATTAGAAGCGTAACGGAATTACGAAACCACAGGCGAAAGAATCAAGTCAAACGGACGCATAACGAAGGAGATACGGACGTTTTAAGCAACGAACGAAATCAGACGGAGACCGTATACGGCCTCAGGCACCGTATACGGCCCATATAAGACCGTATACGGCCTATACTACACAGTATACGGCCCCTGCAAGGACGTATACGGCCCCCCTACCCCATATCGTGCTCCGTTTGCTTGTACGTGCTGCTTCGTGAGTTGTACGTGCGATTTGGTGGTTTGCCTATAAATAGTGGGCATCCCCAACACCTCATTCATACCACTTTTCTCATTTCATTTATTTCTTACACTTTCTCTCTCACACACATCACTCTCTCTCTAGTTTCTCTCTCTAGAGGATTTTCTCTCTCTAGAATTGAGCTAGTTAGAGAGATAGTTAGGTAGAGGTAGCTTTTAGCTTTTGTACGGAGGCACTCCAAGACATTGTATTTGCGAAGATCTGTCTGTAATAAATTCGTATCAGGTTCTATTTATATATCTCTAACTTTCCAGTTTTAAACATGTGTTGCTTTGTTTATGCTTATTTAGGATTGTATGCTAGATATATAATGTTAGGCTAGACATTTCTTTGTGTTTACTATGATGTAGTTATGTTAGAATAGTCAAAATGTTTATGCCATGCTGTTACTCTGCCCGTGTTACTCTAAACTGTGTATGAACTCGTAAACTGAATCTCGAATGTTTATCTATCCAACCTATGCTGTGGTTAGAAGCTTCCTGCTAGAACTTGGCCAATTACTAGTGGTACGTTCTCTACCTATTCTATATTTGATGATCAATGAACTTGGTATGGCTGTGTTCTCTAGGTTGAAACAAATCATAAGAGACACGGAGCGTAGGATTAGAGATAGGTTAGATTCATGTTTATCTGTTATATATCTTTGAGAGAATTTTCGGGATATCTATGATCTAATTATTGGTTATCTGCTATGCTAGGATTACGGTGTTCTATTATGTGTTACCCTATCGCATGTTCTTGTTTGATTGTTGCCTTAGGAATGATGCATGCTAGAGTTATCCCCTTGGTTCATATCAGTAACTGTATAATTAGGTTTTCAAACACAGAATATTGGTTTACACAGTAGATTAACACGCATGGAATAGTTGTGATGATTTATATCTGTAATGCTGAACAATTTAACTGATCGTTAGCCCGATTATCTCAACTTGGTCCGCGGGATTACCCCCGTTCGTGTTCTTGTTCAATCAACAATTCATGCTACGATACAGACGTCTCTGATGACTGTGACTGGGGACCAGGATTCGAGGATAGTCGTCGGTTAAATTGGTCTGTACATTGGGAGAACTTCCGGTGTATTTGACTTCTATAACTGCTATCCACGTGACATGTAATTTATCTGATTGCGGACAACTCTACGTTAGATATTTAATAGGATCGTAGTTGTAGCTCATTAGGATATAGGAAATCTGCGGGAGTAATGTGGAACCCTAATTAATGTAACGGAAAAACCGTAAAACGCCCTATTACTCGGTATAGTGCTGGAAACACCCATTGGTGGAGTACAAATGTATGGAAGCCGCGGAACGGTCGTAGGTACAATACTTTGCATTAATTATGTTTCTATCCTCTCCGGATTAGTCATCACATCTAGTAGCCTTACCCTTGACTATTCATCAAATAACATTTAACGAAATCATAGTAAACACTCGCTTATCCTCTGTTGACCGAGTCTCTGTACAAACCTCTTTAGTTCTGTTTTCTTTATTTAATTAATATTTAGTTATAAAAACCAAACCTATCCAAAAGCTTTTAAAAAACCTAGCTGAATCTCCAAAGATAATAAAACTTCCTAGACTCCCATGCCCGTTGTAGTTTGAAGAACGACACCTGAGTCATACATACAACTTGCTGCCCTTTTAGGTCTGTCAGTAGTATACAGCTTAGGATTCCCCTGCTCTACAAATTTAAAACTCACTGTTCGCCGCTTCTATTGCTGTTGGATCAACGACCGGAATCAAATCCGTCCGACCAATAGAGGCACGACAAGGGCTATGATTTGTTCTAGTCAACTAGGGGTGGTTATCCTCACCTAGGCACATTATGTTACACTTAATATCTAAGGGATGTCGGTACGTACTTAGATAAATTAACTATTCTCATATATTATATGACAATTATAGGTATATCTTGAATATCTATATCATCTCCTTGTTAAATCAAAATCAATAACACGCTGTTAGATGTTATCACTTGAATAAGTATATTTACATATATAATTATATATTTGTATACTTACATATATGTTAATTCAAGCACTCGGTGCTCTTCAATTTATTTGTGTGTAATGATATACATATACATATACAAACATGACTCTATTAATCGGGCCTAACCAGATACACCCGATTTTACTATGCACATAAACTCATTCAAATCATTAGTCTGTTGAGACGTCAATCAATAAAACCTTGTGCGTTTAATACGCCCGGTAGGTTTCATCATCAAATCATTGGTCGATGTCATCTTGGATGAGACACAACGATACCACGGTTGGTGGTACAAAACGATACCACGGTGGGTGGTACAAATCATTATCATTTTGGATGATTCCAAACGATATCACGGTGGGTGATACAAATCAATACGAGTTGTTACTCGTCATCATTAAATCAATACGAGTTGTTACTCGTCCTCATTAAATCAATACGAGTTGTTACTCATCATCATTAAATCAATGCGAGTTGTTACTCATCATCATTAAATCAATACGAGTTGTTACTCGTCATCACTAAATCAATACAAGTTGTTACTCATCATCATTAAATCATTACGAGTTGTTAATCGCCATCATTAGTATTAATATAGGTTAATACTTGTTCTCATTAGTATTGCTACGAGTTGTACTCGTTGTAATAGAATTTACACTAGTTTATGTTTGTTCTCAGGTTATCACCATTAGTACCCTATTGACTTAGATCTGTAGGTTTACTTAATGGTCCGCAATATCGCTCATGGGAGCAATCATGGCTTAACATCATCACACGATTTACAAGCTATTTTCGTATCTTATAATGTTTTTCAACATTACAAATTTGTTTAACTAAACCTGTGAACTCACCAGCTTTCCAGCTTCCCGTTTTAGTATGCATTTTCAAGTACTGCCTTAGTAGGATTGGCCCATCAGGATCCTAGCTCGAGTCGCATACTTTTCAACACTGGATTTCATTGCATACTTTTGTATTATTAGAAATGTAATGAATTACTTTGCGAACTCAAAGGTTTTGTAAACATCCTATTCAGTAATGTAACTACTATTTTCAAAACGTCTCATCTAGAGTCGTTCATTATGTACTTTGCGCTTGTGATATTTGATTTGGTAACACCCCGACCCGACCGCTTCCGCAATCCGAAATTTGGGGGTGTTACAGATTGGTATCAAAGCCTAAGGTTATAGTGAACTAGGTTGCATTTAGTGGGCCTAGACTATGACCGTTAGGCAGCATTCCTTATTAGGTATGACTGGTTCAGGGATTACATCATACGAATTTAATTGAACATAGCGTAGCTAACTATGTACAATTAAATAAAGATAATGCAAGATCTGAAAGGGGTTATATTGAATCAGGAATACACTAGTTGACTCTGATTGTTATGTGCTAGACACCCTAGGCTATTATATGTAGTGTAGGTATATATGAATAGGCTTTATATGTGTACTACCTGTACGTATCAAAATATATATTGAATATATATAACACAATTCCGCTGTACCATCACATACTCGCGAAGAGGCACATCGCCGTCTTCCCCACCATCACGACTCAACCTTTTCTCAATATGTATTCATAAGAGAATATCATACTCATCACTGAACCTCGAGAAGGAGGCATAAACATTATATAAGTGAAAATACGTCACTTCAACACATCTTTGGCACATTGGTGCTACACTCTCAGTACATTGATACTACATTTCTGCACGTTGGTGCTGCATTCATAGTACAGTTAGTACTGCATTCACGGTACATTGGGTACTGCATTACAGTGCGTGGCACTGCATTCACTGCACGCGGTGCAACATTCATAGTACAGTGGCACTGCATTTTATGGTAGTTCGGTACTACACTCATAATACATTTGTATTGCATTACTGTGCTTTTAGCACTTCATTACAGTATGGGGTTACTGCATTTTAGTACTTGGGGTACTACACTTTAATTTAATAGAATTACATTCACAGTACACTAGTACTGCACTATAGTCCGTTAGACTACTCACAATAACATAGTCCTTGTTGACCACATTAAAAACTCACGTAAACAATTCACATCATGACAAACCCAAAAGTCCGAGGACTTTCAAACACATACTTTAAGGAGCCCCCAATGCCCATCATTGTACATCATTGATGGTCACATCACATAAATTGTATAACTCACTCCTGTGTATGTCACTGTAGTAATCAAAACCTTTGACTAAAGGTCTAATACTTGTCGTTTCATTCTTATTTTAAGAATCATGCCGCCTAGACGACAATCATACACTCAAGCTGAACTTGACCGATTTCTTGACCAACGAATGGCTGGGGTTGTAGCTGATCGAAACCTAGCGAGACCTTGCACCTATAAGGAATTCTTAAGCTGTAAACCACTAAGTTTCGTTGGAACTGAAGGGGCTGTGGGGTTAATCCGATGGATCGAGAGAATGGAATCTATATTCCACATTTGCAATTGCCCCGATGACTACAAAGTTAGGTACGCTACCTACACTCTTTTAGATGGTGCCCTCACATGGTGGAATTCCTACACCCAAACTGTAGGGGTCGACACCATTCACAAAATATCTTGGGAGGAACTAAAACAATTAATGAGGGATGAGTACTGTCCCAGTGATGAATTACACAAACTTGAGGAAGAACTTTGGCACCTTACCATGAAAGGCAATGACATCATGGCATATACCAACCGCTTTCATCAACTGGCACTTCTTTGCCCAACCCTAGTGAACCCTGAAAACCAACGAATCGAAAGGTAAATCGGAGGACTTCCGATGCAAATTGAGGGAATGGTCACTGCCTCTAAACCTGCCACTATTCAAGATGCTATTTGCATGGCCCACAAACTCATGGCACAGGTGGTTCGACGCAGAACACCTGCAATTGAAAACCATCTAGGAAAATGGAATGGCAATTCCAGCACTAGTCAGGGTCCAACAATCAAACCAGAACCATTGAGATCTTACACTACCGAACTAAAAAGAAAACGAGGTTATGCAGGAAAGAAACCATTTTGTCACGGTTGTAAACGCCACCATGACGGCTCTTGTAGCCTACCTTGTGAGAGATGTCAACGATTTGGACACCAAATTTGGGACTGCAGAGTTCCCGCAAACCCTGACGCTCAAAGGACATGTTTCAAATGTAATGAGCCCAGACATTTCAAGAAGGATTGTCCAAAACTGAAAGATAAAATCTACATGATTGGCTCGCATGAACTGAATAAACCTTAGACGATAACATAGGTACGCCCAGAGTGTACTTTTCATACCTTTATAGCGTTCTTGTTGATCTTATGCTTAGGGCATCATAGGAATGTCTGATCTAAGTCATCATGAAAACTCAGGGTTTATGTAGAACGATTACTCCATGCCTGACGTCATATCATTACCTTAATACTAGCAGAGTAGTATCCTTATTGCAGTAGAACCATATCCTATGTTAGGTGACATGTTAGAATCTCCCTATAGTAGGGCAGGAAAAGTTGCTAGGCTTCAATTACCACATATAAAATATTATTTTGTGAAAATGAAATAATACCTTAACTAGTAAGGATCTTACTAGGGCTTCAGTATAAAACCTTCAGAATTCTATTGAAATAGAATTTAGGTTTCATAGTACCCATAACATTACTCGTAGAAGCAATTATTTGATTAGCACCCTAAACTCAATACATGACTTATAGCTAATTCATACAGCGAGATATACTCGCATCGAAGTATTCACATATACGCACACTCCTCCCCAGACCTCACACAACCACAACTACACTCGAAATTTCGGGACCAAATTTTCTTAACAGGGGGAGAATGTAACACCCGATCAAAAATGACCCACAATTCGAGCCCAATTTAAACTTTTTATTCCGCGTATTATATACGCTCAATATCAAGAAGTACAAGTATTATATATATAAACATATATATAACATAAAACGATTATTTAAATAATCGCATATAAACCAAATGGGTAGAACGCAGAAACTCAAGATGGACATTTGTCCCAAACATTTCTAGATAAAGTATTATTGTTAAAAATAATATTTATGATTTAATAAGTATTTCCAAGTAATATTAAGTATTACTTCAAGTTAAAAATATCGAGTTTTAAATCGTTTACGAAAACTTATATATAATGCGTTATACGTATAAACGAACGACGAAACGACCGGGAAAACGAACACCGCACGGAGCGCAAACTTGGGGAACAATATCGGGAGACCCACACCCTTAGTGGGCCCCCCCTTATAAGATTTTCCAGCTCCAACAAGTTCCACAAATTGTGGATCTTGTTGGAACTTCTTTTTGACTTAAAACCACAAATGATGCAACCTTGTTCCTCATTCATCATCATCCTTTTATCTCTCTATCTCTCTCTCTCTCTAAAAACATTTTTGACCAGCTACAAGACCACCACAACATCACACTACAACCACCATATCACCACCATGAGCCGCCACGCCGGAATTCAAGAAAACGCACCAAAACGAGCACAACGACTTCTTCTTCTTCTCCACGGTTGTACAGTTATTGTAAGGGTTTCGTTTCTCTTCTAAAATACTTATATTATGTGTATTTATATGTTATGTAGCTCATTTGACTAGATTATGTCCAAATATTATGTACAAACACGTTTTTGAAGTATTCAAACAAAAACAGTAATCGGATCAGGAAATTTCACCTCACCAAATCGTGTATAACTTGAGTTCTAGATCGAATTAGAAGGTCTATCTTATATCAAAATTTCCGTATGGAAGTCCTCTACAAAAAGTTCTTCTATGGACTGACTTGAAAACCAACAGATTCTTGAGTAGGAGCCGATCTATGAGCTAGTTCGTTTTTAGACCAAATCCGACCACCTCCCATTCTCAATTTTGTTTAAAATAGTAAATGGACTTATAAGATTATCATAAAACACAGAAATTAACCATACACCTAGAGGAACATTTGTGATTTTTGGTTAGGCTTTAGTCGGACTACAAATGGGTCAAATCGAGAGCTCAATCGAGTACAAAATCTGGAAAACATAACTACAAGGGCTGTTTTGGTAATTTTGTAAAAGTAACACTTCGAGACACCCACGAAACATAACGACAAGTTTTATAAATTTATTTGATCATTTTAGGAGTTGGGTAAAAGTTGCGGGTCAAACCGAGGCCGTTGACCACGTATTCGACAATGACGTATACCTCCGACATTTAGCTCGACTGACGCCAAAATTACTAAATTTCACATTATATGCGACACTTATAATTCATTTTCAAAATAAGTATCAAACATCGCGTAACCTTTAGTACTTATATCATACAACATTTAAACACTTCATATATACTTTATAAGTATATCATTTCAACATCATGATAATAATACTTTGGAATTATTATTCGAACTCAACAACGGGCCGTATACTTTTATAAACTCCGAAAATAAATACAAACCGAATACTTTGAGCACAATTAACCGAATGAACACTTATGGATAGTTTATTTACAAAGTCCACTTACAAATATATAATTTCGCGTATTTAGGACGACAAGGAAAATCAACTCGGATCATAAACTTACTTTTGGAACACTAGCTCTTCAGGTGAGTTCATAGCCCCACCTTTTAATTGTTTTATATGTTTTGGGGGAAAATGCAAGTTCAATTAAATCAACTCATTTCTTTTAATGAATACAAATCATTTATTGGATATTTGAGACATAAACACTATGTTTTCATATCAATAACCTTTCTCGAATATGCTTAAGTGTGTTAAGTATATGTGTGATTGCTTTAGGGACCATAGCTTTTTCCTACACTTATGTTCCCCAATTACTAGGCGTAGGCTAGTACTTAAGTGAACATCACTCTTTTACCTCGATATACTTACTAGGCTGAGGACTAGGAGTATACATCAGCATAGGTGTGACAACCGTCACCAAACCGTTATCGTAGTTCAAGCCGTAAAAAGTCATTTTTGTGAAAGTACTAATTTCAATGATTTCTTTACATCAAAGTCTTCGTTTTTGAAAAGTAAATCCAACGCAAAAAGAATCATCTCAATCCGACGTGTAACGAAGGACATACAAAGCAAAACGTAAAATAAACAAATAGTATCAATTATTTTTGGACCGTGTGACCCAACTTTCTATGTCTTTTTGTTTGGCCCAAAGAAAACCGACCCAAATTCCTCCTTGGAGGATCTTGCCGGCACAGCCCATTCAAACTCAAGTAACCTTAAAACTATGAACAAAAACCTAAACCGAAAAGTTTTAGTTTATGCTGAATTATTTTCGTAGTCAACTTCAGAGGCCGTTTTGAGCTACTTAGATTGGTTTTTAGGCTTCGGCTAAAACTAAAAAGTTGTATATCTCGATGTTTTACATAAACTCTCAAAGTTTCGGTCTCTGAAACAAAGCATATTATTTTATAAAAATTGTTTTGTAAACTGCTGCAGTGTATAACGAATTTTCTGAAACTTTTAGTTATTCGTATATAAACGTGTTTAACCCTAAAAACGATTTCTAAACCCCATTATTCGACTCCAGATGTCCAAGAACGAAGATATTAGTCTATATTCATAATCCAAACCCTAAGAACTCAAATAATCATCCTCTAATCCATTCTATTGATCGAGAACTCGCGTATTCATGTTTTCGGTAAGTTTTTGTGTTCTAAATCTTCGTCTTCTTCATTCTCTTATTGCAAGGAACATTTTGATTCTCATAAAACATTCATATTACAAATTCTAACAATGATTATCGTGCGGATCATCGGTAGTTGGTATAATCTCTATCCGATTCTTTTATTCTAAATGTATTTCGATTATTTCGTATTGTCGGTTTTATTCGGTTCAAATCCATTGTATTCCTAGTGAATAAAATCATTAGGATATGTTTGAAATTAGTGGTTAAATCATTAGGAGTGAATAATATTCATTTGATTGAGCGTTTTGGATTGTTTACACAAGGATTTAAGTTTGATTATACAAACCCTAAATCTGGGCAGAATTGTTTATCGGTTTGGGAACGGTGTAACTTGATTGTTTTATAGTGATTTTGATGAAACTCGAGTCTAAACATAATTATTAAGAGTCTATTTTCAAATGGTATTGGTTTCGTGTCCAAATGTTGAGTATAAGTTGGTCAAAATGATTTTATAAAAGTGAATGTCAATTATGAGTTTTTCGGTTCATAAGTTCGGTTACCTTGTCGATTTTTGAAACGTATGTCAAACTAAGAATTGGGTCTTTAAATTTTTACTGGAGTAATTTTAAAGTGTTAAAAATTTTCTGTAAAAATATTATAATCTTTGTAAGTTTTAAGTATTTTAAATAAATTGTAAATTTTGTGTATTCGGAAATTGTTGTTGTTTCTGAGCAGATTACTTTGGTGAATTTTGAAATTTATTTAACTATAGAATCAAGCTCTGGAAAAATTATAGGATGTTCTTAACACATTGAAGAGTCACTGGTAAAATTTGTATAGTCAAATGGTTTCATTAAGTCATGGTTTAAAATTCGTAAAGTGGTATAAAATTCTGGACATAATCTGAAATACACAATGGGGTTGATTTTTGTAAAGACACATGAGGTTTGGTTGTGAGGAAACTTAGTAGAGGTGATTTGAACTTGGGATATATGGAATGACCTAGTTATGTCTAGGTTGTAACCCATATACATTATGATATTGTAGATTGCGAGTTGTTGGTGGTTGAACTTAACGGCAAAACTTACATCATTATTGAGGTGAATTTTCGTGGCCCCGTTTTCATTTACATATTTTCAAATTGGGGGAAAAGTATGCTCACATGATTTATCACTTGTTTTCATGCTGTGATTACATTTGTTTTCATTTCGCACATATGCTTGAAATGTGTTACATTATGTGGAATTATGTGCATTACTTGGAAACATTATTGAGGCTATTCGTCTTACTCCTTTGTGGGTATTGACAACACGCCGACTCATTGGGCTATTCGTCTTACTCCTTTGGGGGTATTGACAACACGCTAGTTGGATACATTGACATCATTTAGGCTATTCGTCTTGCTCCTTTGGGGGTATTGACAACACGCCGACGTATATGCTATTCGTCTTACTCTGTGGGAGTAATGACAACACGCATGGTTTTCTTGTTGAGATTTGTTCATTTACACTAATTTCATTTATATGTACCATTTCTATATGCATTGTCCTAACTTATTATCATCACAGCAAAAAGGTTTATTTTATGGTGTCTTGTTTCAAACCTACGAAACTCACCAACATTCGTGTTGATGTTTTAGAGCATATCTTTTCAGGTTATACTAGTGGACTTAAAGCAGTGGACAAGAGAACTTAGTGGACCTTTAGGGTTGCATTAAGAGTTATTCAAGAGTTGTGGTACATCATTAAGGTTGTTTGTGAATGCTTGTTTTGTCTTAACATTGTAGTGTACGTTTGATTGTAAGATTTTGAATTCATTGTTGAAATGTATGCATGACATGAACCGTTATTCATGTTAATGGCATCATGACACATTGGATATTGTATTTCATATAGAATTCTTAATAATGATGTGTTATGATCCTATCTTAGTTGTACCCCGTTGTTTCCGCTTTAGACGGGGTGTGACAATAGGGCTATGATTTGTTCTAGTCAACTAGGGGATGGTTATCCTCACCTAGGCACATTATGATACACTTAATATCTAAGGGATGTCGGTACGTACTTAGATACATTAACTATTCTCATATATTATATGACAATTATAGGTATATCTTGAATATCTATATCATCTCCTTGTTAAATCAAAATCAATAACACGCTGTTAGCTGTTATCACTTGAATAAGTATATTTACATATATATTTATACATTTGTATACTTACATATATGTTAATTCAAGCACTCGGTGCTCTTTAATTTATTTATGTGTAATGATATACATATACATATACAAACATGACTCTACTAACCGGGCCTGTCCAGATACACCCGATTTTACTATGCACATAAACTCATTCAAATCATTAGTCTGTTGAGACGTCAATCAATAAAACCTTACGCGTTTAATACGCCCGGTAGGTTTCATCATCAAATCATTGGTCGATGTCATCTTGGATGACACACAACGATACCACGGTAGGTGGTACAAATCATTATCATTTTGGATGATTCCAAACGATATCACTGCGGGTGATACAAATCAATACGAGTTGTTACTCGTCATCATTAAATCAATACGAGTTGTTACTCGTCCTCATTAAATCAATACGAGTTGTTACTCGTCATCATTAAATCAATGCGAGTTGTTACTCATCATCATTAAATCAATACGAGTTGTTACTCGTCATCATTAAATCAATACAAGTTGTTACTCGTCATCATTAAATCATTATGAGTTGTTACTTGCCATCATTAGTATTAATATAGGTTAATACTTGTTATCATTAGTATTGCTACGAGTTGTACTCGTCGTAATAGAATTCACACTAGTTTATGTTTGTTCTCAGGTTATCACCATTAGTACCCTATTGACTTAGATCTGTAGGTTTACTTAATGGTCCGCAATATTGCTCATGGGAGCAATCATGGCTTAACATCATCACACGATTTACAAACTATTTTCGTATCTTATAATGTTTTTCAACATTACAAATTTGTTTAACTAAACCTGTGAACTCACCAGCTTTCTAGCTGCCCGTTTTAGTGTGCATTTTCAGGTACTGCCTTAGTAGGATCGGCCCATCAGGATCCTAGCTCGAGTCGCATACTTTTGAACACTGGATTTCATTGCATACTTTTGTATTATTAGAAATGTAATGAATTACTTTGCGAACTCAAAGGTTTTGTAAACATCCTATTCAGTAATATAACTACTATTTTCAAAACGTCTCATCTAGAGTCGTTCATTATGTACTTTGCGCTTGTGATATTTGATTTGGTAACACCCCGACCCGACCGCTTCCGCAACCCGAAATTTGGGGGTGTTACAGTCAATATGTAAGAATTGACTTTGAAAGTCAAACAGTGAAAAAGAGTCTTGAATATGTGTATTGAAAGAGTATGAAGTCAACTGAATACAATTGGTCTTGTTTCGGGTCAAAGTAGATGAATTGTAGTAAAGAGTTAAATTTGATTGGTTGGTCAAATATGAAGTTGACATATAGTCAACAATGTTGAAAATAGTTAAAAATGTATGGATTGGGTGGTGTTTTGGTTGATTCCGTTAACGGATCAAAAAGGGGTCAAAATGGGTTAAGAATACGTTTACTTGTGAACTTGAGTTAGAGTTTGAATGGACATAAATGGGAATTGTTGTTAGTGTCAAAATGGTATTAGAAAAGTGTTGGTAAAGTGCCTAGGTTTGAAAATGAGTGGTTTGTATTTTGTTGGTGTTATAAAAAGAGTCGAAATGGGCATAAATTAGTGACACGTCCAAAATGACCATTTTTGGGAAATTTGAAAAAGTGTAAAAAGAGAAACCTTCATTTTGGCATTGTGGAGGTGCTTGCAAAATTTGGTGGTCTAACTCTTAACGAGTAAAAAGTTATGCGCGTTTGAATTTGGTCAAAAATCTGAGTTTCAATTTTAGGCATAGGTACGCGATCTCAGAAGTTTTGTTCTTTAGTACGCAATCCTAACTCCAAATCTGGATCGCGTATGCATGTATAAAATCAGGAAATTAGTTTTAAGTCCAACGTTGAATGTGGGATAAATATAATATGAATTGTAAAGTAATTTAAGATCAATGGGACCTAAATAAAAATAAAAATAAATTTTTTTTTTTGGGGCGTTTCAGTTTGGCACTGTGATGTTTAAACTGCGAGATGATGTGATCGATAACACTCTTGTGATGAGCCTCCTGTTCACAATACAATGATTGGCATATACTAGGATGTAGGAATGCACATCTGTTTGGAGGTAATTGTGTTGGAATAATGTCCAATATCATAACTAATTGGTGAGACTATCAATAATGGTAAAGTCCTTTTTGGGTTGCCCTCAATAAACGGTCAAGAGAAAGATGAATGATAATATTAATAGTATTAATAATATATTTAATTGTTTAATTAATTAATAATAGTTTATTAATTAGAAATTAAAAGTAATTAAGTTTGGCGGAAGATTCCAGAATCTGATCCAACCGCCGGTTGGAAGACCCAACCGTCGGTTGGGATTAGGTTTCTGAGGCGGTGGAATTCGCAGACTTGGAGTACAAGTCAAACACTCCAACCGCCGGTTGGAAGGTCCAACCGCCGGTTGCGTGTCGAATTCAGCAAACTCTGGGGTTTCTTTCACAACTATAAATAGGGGCATCATATACCTTTATAAACATAAGAATCAGATACGAATTTTCTGAGAATTTCAAAAATTCGACTTTCTCTTGGGTTTTTGGGTGTGAAGCATTAGAGGTATTCTACTTTGGGTACTTGCCTCCAAGTAACGAAGCTCTGCTCGTTGGTCTACGCGCGAGAAATAGGTTTTCTCTTAAGGTTAGTGTTTTCCTTATATTCTCTTTGGCTAATTTATTCATTGTACTATGTTGTTAAAGTTAAAGATCCCTTAGGGTTTTAGTTTCCTAATGGCCTTAAATTATTTAAAGTTTTGTTATTCCGCTGCGTGTATAATAATCTAGTTAGGGAATAGAAAACCCAACAGTGGAATCAGAGCGATAGCTTAACAAATAGTAGCATGAAATTATCTGCAATAGTATGTAGGTAAAGATAAATTGGAAAGCGAATTATCTAAATAGGTAATATGTATTTACAGTTTAGATATTGATAATTTTAAATTGTTTAAAATAGACCACTAATTTTAAAAGGTTTAAAATAGAACCCTAAACTTCAAGAGAGATTATATGTATAATATGATTTATATATATATATATATATATATAATTAAAGTCTAAATACATCGTCAGTCAATTGATAAATGGGCTCACCCATAAGGAACAAACTATAAGAGAGGTATAAGGCAGGTCGCTCTGCTTCCCTAAAGAAGTCAGGTTTTTAATAAGCTTAGCGCTGACCTACTTCTCCGCTTCTTTGTGCGTTCGATGGAGCTACCGAGGACCTTTGATAGGATGATGTCAAGATTAAAAGTAGACTTAAAATAGTAAAACAAAATCCCGTTTAGCTATAGGAAATGATGAATAGTATGCTAACCCATGAAATCCGCACATCTCTCGTATGAACTGTTAATGGAGCGTGTGTGGTTTACCGGCACATTAATATGAGGACGTAATGAGAGGTGATTGAGACTCGCGATTCTCGAGCGTACTCGAGCCGGGGATCACGCGGGGTTTGCATGGTTAATTCACCATCTTGTTCATGATCCTCGGCATACCAGTCATGAATAGTAGATGTGCATAACCGAGATTAACATGCCATTGATAGAAATCAATGAATCTCAAAGATCTAGGAGTTTCATAGAAATGAAATAGATAATGGTATTTTAGTTATATGATTACGGCGACCCTTTTCATAAAACTGAAAATATGGATCCTAGCCTTAATTTAGAAAATTGGGTAAATAATTAAGGAATATTCAAACTAACTAAAACTGTTTTATCTCATAGATGGCTAATTTAAATGGTGAAAATCCTCCCGTCCCCAATCCCGCACACAACTCAAACTTCTCACTACTCTCAGTTCTTGGGAGGGAAAGACTGACCGGTCCAAATTAAATGGACTGGATGCGTAACCTAAGGTTTACCTTGATGTACGAGAACAAGGAGTATGTTCTCAATGAGCAGATTCCCATAATTGATGAAGAATCAACCCAAGAGGAGATTGAGGCACACCGGAAACATTATGATGATGCGAATAAAGTGTCTTGTATCATGGCATCTTCCATGAGCCCTGAACTGCAAAAGACTTTTGAAAACACATGGGCTTATGAAATGAACCAACAGCTGAAAGAAATGTTTCAGGCTAAGGCAAGCAAAGAATGCCTTGATGTGGTGAAATCCCTCATGGCTTGCAAGCCCAAACCTGGAGTTTCTATATGTGCTTTCGTCTTAGAGATGAAAGGGTACTTTGATAGGTTGGAGTCATTCAACATGGTATTTGACACAGAGTTTTCCATCGCCATAATTCTATCCAGCTTTCCAGCTATCTACAATCAGTTTGTAATGTCATATCAGATGAATATGAATGAGAGAGAAGGCTCAAAAATGGAACTCCATAATTTACTGCAAACTGCTGAGCAAGGAATCAAGAAAGATGATGTGTCATCTGGCTCGGCAGCTCCTGTGTTGACTGTTGGTCAAAGTGCAAAGAAAAGGAAAAGGTCAAATTCAAATTGGAAAAGGAAGACCACTATTGGAAAGTCCGTTCGCAGGTCTAAGAATGGGACCGATTATGAGATTGCACCTGTTAGTGACCCTAAGGAAGCAATGTGCTTCTACTGCAACACTAAGGGGCATTGGAAGCGTAACTGCCCAAAATACCTGAAGGACCTTGAAGATGGAAAGGTCGAGAAGAGTATTCACTCAGGTATGTTTATGATCGAACTCCATAATACTACAACTTCTAATTCGTGGGTTCTGGATACAGGGTGTGGTAATCACATTTGCACTGTATTGCAGGGGCTAAAGGAAAGTAGAAGTGTGAAGCATGGAGAGCTCAACTTAGTTATGGGAAACAAGGGAATTGTCCCTGTGACGAAGATTGGAAGATTTGAGCTCATGCTGAATTCTGGAGTTAGGATAGATTTAAATAATTGCTTTTATTCGTGAGAAATGACTTGAAACATTATTTCTTTTTATGCTTTGTATAAAGATGGTTATCATTTTTCTTTTGATAATAGAAATGGAGATATTTTGGTTCATTTAAATGATTGTTATATTTTTAAAGCTTCTCCTTACAAAGGCATATATGAAAATGTTGAATGTGTTAGCAATGTGATTTTAAATGTTGATTCGTCTAATGAAATTGATAAATCCAAGTTGTGGCATTATCGTCTAGGGCACATAAACAAGAAACGCATCGCCCAACTCTAAAAGGATGGAGTGTTGGAATCATTCGACCTCAAATCGGATGATGTATGCGAATCTTGTTTATTAGGCAAGATTGTGACACCCGACGATTTAGGGTTACTGATTAACCTGCTAGAAACCCTAATTACGTGTGTTTAGTTTAATATTAGGCTAAGTACTTGTAATACATGTAACTATTTGTATATTTATGTGAATATACACCCCCGTAATTGATTTATATTACGCTTACGTAATTAGTTGTAATTACGCAAAACAACCGGACGTAGTCCGACAAACTATACGACGTTGGTGAAAACATTTCTATAAATAACGTTAATCTATTTTTAGAAGTTATTTATCAATTATTATTATTTTGCTAAAATAATACACGAAAAACCTAGACGTTTTGGCTAAAACGTCTTAAACGCAACGAAAATGCACGAATTTAATTCGGAAACCAAACGAACGTCAATAATTATTTTGACAACTTAAACTAAAGTATTTTAACAATACTTCAATAGAAAAATAATCAAACATATCATGAATTAAAACGACTCAAGAAAACGTTACGCGATTAAAACCTCCGTAGAACTAGCACGCAAATCGAGGCCGACGATTTAACGAAACATTTTTTTAAATGTTTTCAAGTATTTATATTAAATACTTCAAGTGAAAATATTAAAATTTAAATCGTTACTTAAAAACGCGTATTAAACGTTTAACGTATAAATAAACGTCTAAACAATCGGGTAAACGAACGGGAAACGTAGCGAATTAAATTAAGAACAAAAAAATGACTAAAATACCCTTGTGGGGGACCCCCAAAAACCGGCCCATGTGGCCACCACCCCACCAAGCCAATCAAAAATGACATGCAAAATCCAATGATGATGATGCTTACACTATCCCACTCAACTTACATGCAATTCATTTGTACCTACACTCCACTTTCCTCTCACCTTTTCTCTCTCAATTGTTGAGTATTCTCAGCCCTCAAACCACCTCTACACCACCCTAATCCACCATAAATCACCACCATTTTGAAGATCAAGAAGAAGAAGAACAAGAATCAAGCATCATCATCATCACCTCCTCTCTTGTTCTTCATCATTTCTTTGTGAGAATCATCAAAACCCTTCAATTATTTTACTTATTTGCTACTGATTATGATGTTATATAGCTCATCTAACACTAATATGTCCAAATATAAGCTTGAAAATCATTTTTATATAACATATGTTAACATGCAAAAAGCTGTCCAGAAAAGTCAGTTTAGTATAAAAATCATATAAAATCATACACTAAGAGTTAGACGATTCATTTTTTAAAAAAAATTTGCGTATTGAAAAGATATACAACTTTCGTGTTTTACACTTTTTCCATATCTTTACGTATTTTTGTGAATAACCTGATCTTTGAGTCTGGTCTGGAAGTTTTCGAAAACTGAGTTCGGTTCCTTCGCAAATATATTTAAATATGTAAATGGACACTATAGTTTCTGTAAAAATTATATGTTAGACCAGAAACCTTGATAATCAGTGGGTAAAATTTGTGAGACTTGATTTGGACTAGAAGTGGTAGAAATTAAATGGCGAACCAAACCGACAAAACCGAAACAACCCCTTTTTGGACTGATTTTGTACCAAGTGTAAAACCGACACTTCGGACCGACTATAAAGTGTACCAACAGTTTTCTAAGGCTTAATAAACTATTTTAAGACTTGGGTAAAAATTTTGGGTCAAACCGAGCAGGTTTGACCAAGTCAACAAAAGCGGCTCGTTATCTAAAAACCGACAAACTTATGATTTTTGGAAAGTGGTAACAAAAATGGGTTTGGGTGACTTAGTTAGTAACTTGGACCAAAAACTAAACTTAGAAAGTTTCCCGAATTAGAAACCGACACATGAAATTGGTAAGTGACACATGAAATTGGAAAGTGACACATAAAATTGGTAAGTGACACATGAAATTGGTAAGTGACACATGAAATTGGAAGTGACTCTGTAAATAGAGAAGTGACTCATAGGTTGACCAGGTTTGACCAACCTTGACCAGTTTGACCAGGTTTGACCAACCTTGACCAGTTTGACTAGGTTTGACCAACTTGACCAACTTGACCAACTTTGACCTACGGTTTTAAGACTTATACAAACTAAAATAATCGGTTTGTAACACACGATATGTACTAATGAAAAGTATACAACAAAACAAACTTAATAATAATGTCTAAATGAATTATTATTACAAACTTTCACCAACGGGTCGTACATGTTTTTAATAAACGAACTTGAACAACTTATTTGGACATACTAGTTGATGAACTAGCTTTAGGTGGACATTAACCCTCCATCTACACGATTGGCTTAAGTGGACATTGACCCCCACTTATACAATCGCCAGAGATGGTCTTATGAGACATCTACTTACACAACCTTATACGTTTAGGACGTTAGAAGGATTGCCCGCCGGCTTGCTTGCTTAATTGATATTTGCTTACTACTTGCAAACCTAAGGTGAGTTTCATAGCCCCTTTTTACCTGTTTTAACTATTTTGGGGTGAGAATACATACACATATGTTTTATACAACTGCCTTTATACATGCTTTATACAACTGTCGATACACATGTTTCATGCAACTATCTTTATACATGCTTTATAAACTGTTTTATATACACTGAATAACAACTGAAACAAAGGAAAACAAGGGTAAGCAAAGGATAACGTATGAGCTCATTAGGCAAAGGATAACAAAGGAAAACAAGGATAAGCAAGGGATAACGTATGAGCTCATTACGCAAGGGATAACAAAGGAAAACAAGGATAAGCAAGGATAACAAAGGAAAACAAAGGAGAGCAAATGATAACATGACACTTTTATAACTGTTTTTGCATACGTGCAGCACAACGGAAATCTCGTGTTTCTTACTTCTGTTTACAACTGCTTACAAACCTATGAACTCACCAACTTTATGTTGACCCTTTTAGTATGTATTCTCAGGTTTACAGACGCAGTAGGACTACCCACAGGAATCAAGAAAGTAGGATGCTTTTGGAAAGCATAGCTCGAGTCGCATATTTTCAAACAGGAGATTTAATTGCATTACGATATTTTGTATCAACAATTATGTATTAGAAATCTCTAGACTATTTTAGCGAACACCAGATATTTTGTAAACATTTGAATTATGGTAATGTAATATTTTTCAAACGTCTCATATAGAGGTCGTTTGCTTTAATCTTTGTGTTGTGATATTTGATTTGGTCGGCGCCCCCGTGTCACCTCATACTTCCGCTGCCACGTGTACTTGGGGTGCGACAAAGATGACCAAATCACCATTCACTAGATCGTGTGAAAGAGGTGAAGGACTATTAGATTTGGTACATACAGATGTATGTGGACCATTCCGATGTTCTACAAAAGATGGAAATAGATACTATGTTACATTTACTGATGACTTCAGCAGATTTGGACATGTTTATCTGATCAAACCTAAGTCGGATACTTTTGAGGTGTTCAAAAGATATCAAAACGAAGTAGAGAATCAACTGGGCAGAAAGATAAAGGTTCTCCGATCCGATAGGGGAGGAGAGTACCTTAGTATCGAGTTTCTCGATCATCTTAGAAACTGTGGAATAGTTTCGCAATTGACTCCTCCTAGAACACCGCAGCTTAATGGTGTTGCTGAGAGGAGAAATAGAACTTTGTTAGACATGGTTCGATCTATGATGAATCGAGCAACACTTCCAATAAGTTTCTGGGGTTATGCTTTAGAAACAGCCGCCCATATCTTAAATCAAACACCAACTAAGAAAGTTTCAAAGACACCTTATGAGTTGTGGAAGGGAAAGAAACCTTCTCTTGGTCACATCAAAATCAGGGGTTGTGAAGTTTACGTTAGACGGGAAACTCAGGACAAACTAGACTCCAGATCTGAAAAGTGTCTTTTCGTCGGTTATCCACAAGAGTCATTTGGATATTTATTCTACAGACCCAAGGAAAATGTGGTCTTTGTAGCTCGAAGAGGAATGTTCCTTGAGAGAGAAATGATATCTAAAGAGGACAGTGGGAGTAAAATTGATCTTGAAGAAATTCAAGAATCTACCGATGAAGAACCTATAATAAACACTGACGTTCAACAAGAGGTGGAAACACCTGTTGAACCTGAAGACATATCCTTACCCGTTCGCAGATCTAGTAGAGTTAGCAATCCTCCTGAGTTCTATTATGGTTTCCAAATAGAAGAAGAGGATAAGATAAGTGATAGTACACTTGGTGAATTAGATGAGCCTGCTAACTACAAGGAAGCGATGGCAGGCCCTGAGGCTGCTAAATAGAAGGTGTGACACCCAACGATTTAGGGTTACTGATTAACCTGTTAGAAATCCTAATTACGTGTGTTTAGTTTAGTATTAGGCTAAATACTTGTAATTACTTGTAACTATTTGTATATTTATGTGAATATACACTCTCGTAATTGATTTATATTACACTTACGCAATTTGGTGAAATTCTGCGAAACAACCGGACGGAGTCCGACAAATTATACGACGTTGGTGAAAACATTTCTATAAATAACTTGAATCCATTCTTAGAAGTTATTTATCACTTATTATTATTATGTTAAAATAATACACGAAAATCTATACGTTTTGGCTAAAACGTCTCAACCGCAACAGAAACGCGCGGAACGCGCCCGACAATCGAACGAAAGTCAAAATATATATTTTTATAATTTAAAATATATTATTTTGTATGAAATTATTATTAAAAACATCGTATAATAATTCGTCAATAAAAACGTCTAATTAAAACATTACGAGATTAAACTTTCGTAAAACATGCACGCAAATCGAGGTCGACGAATTATCGAAACATTTTTTTGAAAATGTTTTTTAGGTATTTAGAATAAATATTCCAAGTGAAAATAACGAGATTTAAACCGTTAAATAAAAACGTCACCTAAATATTTAACGTACGAATAAACATCTAAACAACCGAGCAAACAAACGTAAAACGCAACTAAATAAGCTAGCAATGAAAATGACCAAAATACCCTTGTATGGGCCCCCCATGGCTGGCCCCCATGCCCCATGTGCCACCACCCACCTTGGCCTCTCATCTTTCATGCAAATGTGATGATTAGTTTTATTGATCACTAAACCACACCACCTACATGCATCCATACACATTTGAATCATTTTTGCTAAACTCTCTAAAAAATACTACCACTTTCCTTTCAACTTTCTAGAGATTTTAGACCACCACCCAACTCCACCTACAACCACCATAATCCAACAAATCACCACTTTGAAGATTAAACAAAACACTTAACTTTTCTTAATAATAAGGAGCTCAAGAACATAAGCATCATCATCTCATCTCATCTCCTTCAAAATCTTTGTAAGGAGACTTATCTCTACTATCATATACGTTTATTTACATGTTATAATGTCCATCTAACTTGGTTATGTCCAAAATCCTTGTTAAAACACGTTTTTACCAAACATATATAAGAATGTGTAATCTGTCCAGAAAAACACAGTTTACGAAAACGACCATATCTGGAGATCTACGAAGAATTAGACAACGAATTTTTTTTAAAAGTTGCGTATTGAAAAGGGCTACAACTTTCGTGTTTTGAACTTTTTCCAGATCTGTACGTATTTTTGTGAATAATCTCATCTTTGAGTCTGGTCTGGAAGTTTTCGAAAACTGAGTACGGTTCATACGCGAATTTGTTTAAATATGTAAATGGACACTATGGTTGCTGTAAAAATTATATGTTAGATTAGATACATACATGATCAGTTGGTAAAAATCTCAGACCATAGTTTGGACCATAAGTGGTAGAAATAAAATGGCGAACCAAACCGACAAAAGTAAAAAATGTGAAATATTGAAAATCTTAAGTTGCATGTTAAAACCTACACCTTGGGTGAACTCCGACACGAACCGACAAATTATTTGGACTCTAGAAACTGATTTATGGGTTGGGTAAAAGTTTCGGGTCAAACCGAGTCGGTTTGACCAAGTCAACAAAAACGGTTCGGTTTCTAAAAACGACAAAACTTACTATTTTTGAAAAGTGGTAACAAAAAAAATGGGTTTGGATGACTTAGTTAGTAACTTGGACCTAAAACTAAACTTAGAAAGTTTCCCGAATTAGAAACCGACACTTAGAACAATTTCTGAAAATATCCTAAGTCTCAAGTAGAGACACTAACCTAGTGATGCCACAATTACTAGTGATGCTACATTTTGCTAGTGATGCTACATTTTCTGAAAATATCCTAAGTCTCAAGTAGAGACACTAACCTAGTGATGCCACAATTACTAGTGATGCTACATTTTGCTAGTGATGCTACATTTTCTGAAAATATCCTAAGTCTCAAGTAGAGACACTAACTTAGTGATGCCACAATTACTAGTGTTGCTACATTTTGCTAGTGATGCTAGGTTTGACCAGTTTGACCAGGTTTGACCAGTTTGACCAGGTTTGACCAATTTGACCAGGTTTGACCAGGTTTGACCAGTTTGACCAGGTTTGACCAGTTTGACCAGGTTTGATCAGTTTGACCAGGTTTGAACAATTCGACCTAGTTTGACCTGGTTTGACCAGTTTGACCAGTCTTGACCAACTTTGACCAACTTTGACCTACGGTTTAAGACTTATACAAACTAAAATAATCTGTTTGCAACACACGATATGTACTAATGAATAGTTTACAGCAAAACAAACTTAATAATAATATCTAAATGAATTATTATTACAAACTTTCACCAACAGGTCGTATACGTTTTTAATAATCGAACTTGAACAACTTATTTGGACATACTAGTTGATGAACTAGCTTTAGGTGGGCATTAACCCTCCACCTGCACGATTGGCTTAACTGGACATTAACCCCCACTTATACAATCGCCATAGATGGTCTTATAAGACATCTACTTACACAACCTTATACGTTTAGGGCGTTAGAAGGTTGCACACCGGCTTGCTTGTTTATTTGATATTTGCTTGCTACTTGCTAATCTGAGGTGAGTTTCATAGCCCCTTTTTATTATTTTTCAACTGGGGTGAGAATACATACAACTGTTTTATACAACTGCTTATATGATCACAAGTAACTATAAACAACTTTTCGTACGGATTGCATGAGGCATGAATAATCCATTAAAGCCCTCTACCCATCATAGTTCGTTAATATATGCGTGAATATTATTGGATAGTACTATCGGGGATTGACAATCCCCATCCGGACTAGTCGCGCTAGTCAACCCACGGATGCAATATTATTTGTGATTTAGAAGTGTATCGGATTAGTACACTTACCGGAGGCAAACAACGTTAAGCTCGACTATGAGACTCATTGAAAATGGTATACTTATATTGCTTTATGCAATACTTTTACTTATCGTTGGCTAACGATACTTTTAACTGTCATTTTTGAATGATACAACTTGAAATCTTGTGGATCATAACTAAACGATTGTTTTCAAACCTATGAACTCACCAACTTTATGTTGACCTTTTAGTATGTATTTCTCAGGTAACCCGCCGCAGTAGGAAGCTTACGGAAAGCTTAGCTCGAGTCGCATGGTTTTCAAACATCAAGAGATTAGATTGCATTTAGCTATATTTTGTATATTTAGTAATGTACTAGAAATCTCTTAACGGTTGATGCGAACTCCAGATATTTTGTAAACATTTGAATTATGGTAATGTAATACTTTCAAACGTCTCATATAGAGGTCGTTTACTTTAATCTTTGTGTTGTGATATTTGATTTGGTCGGCGCCCCCGTGACACCTCATACTTCCGCTGCCACGTGTTTTGGGGGTGCGACAGATTGGTATCAGAGCCTAAGGTTATAGCGAACTAGGATTGCATTAGTGACCTAGACTATGACCGTTAGGGTAGTATTCCTCTTTTGGTATGACTGGTTCAGCAATTGCATCATTTGAATTTAATTTAACATAGCTTGATCAACTATGTACAATTAAAGGAGAATCGATGCAAGACCTGAAATGGTTGTAGTAAATGAGAATACGGTAGTAACGTAAACCAAGGATAGAACGGGACCAACCTTTATACGTGCTTATGTGCTAGTTTACTTTATTTCTATATACAACCTCAAGTATACTAAATTCCTTGCCACATAAATGGAAACAAATCCCAACACAACTACACCTTCCTCCCGCTCTCGTTCGGGATCACGCAACTCTCGCTTAGGTTGGGGAGCCACTAGGCCAGCACGAGCTAGCCCTTACCCTCCTCGTAACACAACCACTTCCACACCTAACCAAGCCCGCCGTCGGACCGATACCCCTCGACGGAACTGGTTACCTTATACTCTCTGCGCCTGGAGATCCGATGAGGACATACCAATTCCCTCACAGGATCTAGACCCAGAACACACCTTACACACCGATGAACCTCCTCACTATACCATACCTGTGCTCGCTGCCAGAATCCATCGTCACGAAAGGCGACTAGATGATGTGGAAGCGGAGCAGCATGAAACTTACCAAAATTGGATGCACTTGGCTCAAGGCCGGGTTGCACAAATGTACCTAGACCAGGAGGACATCACCGAAACCATGGGAACTGTTCACAGCCAAGTGATCGGTAACCGAAATAAAATCACTGTCCTACAATCGAGGCTGCAACAAAGTGAGACACGCTTACGAGAAACCGAGGATCATGTGCGCTTGCTAGAGCGACAACTGGGAGAAGCTGTCGGAATGATTGGCCGACTTACTGCAAACATGGAACGAGTCATCACACTACTCCCGCCATCAGATCCACCACCGAATCCAAGTCAGGATTAGATTAGTACGATACTCTATTTTGTAACCCATTGAGTCTGGATGTGCTCAACTAGTTAGTTTTTGTAAACTCACGTATTAAGTCCGGATGTAACAATGCCTGGCATGTTTTGTAAACTTCAAACTCTGTAATCGTTTATCTTGCGCCTCAATTTGGTTATAAAAATTTGCTTCCTTGCTTTATTGATTGTCTCGACTTGTCATAGATACTTATCATACTCTCTGTTATGCATCTGCAATAACTTTAGATCTTGCTCAACGAAATCTTATGTGCCTCTTATTTTCTTTCTTTTAGAATCATGGCTCCAAAACGTCAAATGAGCTCCGCTGATATCGAAAGACTTATCAATCAGAGGGTCCAAGCAGCCCTAGAAGCTGCCAGAAACAATCCCGATCCGAACCAAGGAAATCCAGGAGGTGCAGTCAACAACCCACCTGTGCCAAAGCCCTGCACCCACAAAGATTTCATGAATTGCAAACCTCTCCATTTCAAAGGAACCGAAGGAGCCGTCGGTCTCATGCGATGGATTGAGAAAATGGAGTCCGTTTTCCGCATAAGTAACTGTCAAGAAGAGAACAAAGTCAAGTTCTCTACCTACACTCTAGCTGAGAGTGCACTCACCTTCTGGAACTCATACGCCCAAACCCATGGTATTGATGCTGCCTATCAAATGTCTTGGGATGAACTCAAAAACTTGCTGAGGGGAGAATACTGTCCACGCGAGCAACTCCAACAGCTCGAACATGAATTCTGGAACCTCACAGTTCAAGGAAACGACATTACTGGCTACACAACCAGATTTCACCAGCTTGCTCTCCTTTGTCCATCCATGGTGGACCCTGAATCCAAACGTGTCGAAAGATACATTTGGGGGCTACCTGATTCCATCCAAGGTAATGTCATCTCTTCAAAACCCGGGACCATCTAGAGTGCCGTCCGCATGGCACACGAGCTTATGGCTCAGATCGTCCACCGTGGGACACCCACAGTGAAATCCACCGGGGACAACAAACGGAAATGGTTCCGGAATAACAACAATCAATAGCAGCAGCAAACCAAGAAGGCCGAGACTATTAAGGCCTACACCTCCGGTTCAGGGTCGGGGGATAAGAAAGGGTACGTTGGGAACAAACCTTACTGTTCCAAGTGTACTCTACACCACGAAGGCCCCTGTACCTGTACCAAGTGCAAACGGCAGGGACATCTAGCTAAAGATTGCAGAACCCCCAACCCAAATACCAACCCCAATGCACCAAAGGCTTGTTTCGAGTGTGGCAGCACTGCCCATTTCAGGAATAATTGCCCGAAACGAAACAACAACAACAACAATAACAACAGGAACAACAATAACAACAACAACCCTCGCGGTCGAGCTTTTGTACTCAATGCTGGAGAGGCCCGTCAAGATCCCAACGTTGTTACGGGTATGTTTCTCATCAACGATCTAACCGTTTCAGTTTTATTCGATACTGGTGCTGATAAAAGTTTCATATCTAATGAGATTTGCCCGTTACTCAACATTACTCCCACTACCTTAGATGCTAAATTCACAGTAGAATTAGCAAATGACAAACTGATAGAGGCCAATAGTGTGATACCTAATTGCACTCTAAACCTCGCCAACAAACTTTTCCCCATAAACCTCATCCCTGTTGAAATTGGAAGCTTCGATGTCATCGTAGGCATGAACTGGTTGTCCAAGCATCGTGCTGAAATTGTCTGTTTTGAGAAGATCGTGTGTATACCTCTCGCTACCGGCGGAACCTTGATCATACAGGGGGAGACTGGTAGGCGAAACCTGAACATCATCTATTGTATGAAAACCCAAAAGTACCTGAGGAAAGGGTACCCGGCAATCCTTGCACATGTAACCGAAAAGAAGTCGGCTGAAAAGCGACTTGAGGATGTGCCTATCGTCCAAGACTTTCCAGAAGTCTTTCCCGAAGACTTGCCAGGCCTTCCCCCGCCTAGACAAGTCGAATTCAAATCGACCTTGTGCCCGGTGTTGCACCCGTGGTACGAGCCCCATACAGATTAGCCCCATCCGAGTTGCAGGAGTTGTCCACCCAACTACAGGAACTCCTGGACAAGGGATTCATTCGACCGAGTTCTTCACCTTGGGGAGCTCCGGTCCTATTCGTTAAAAAGAAGGACGGATCCTTCAGAATGTGTATCGATTACCGTGAACTGAACAAACTTACCATCAAGAACCGATACCCGCTTCCTAGAATCGATGACCTATTTGACCAACTTCAAGGTTCGAGCTTTTACTCAAAGATCGACCTTCGGTCTGGTTATCACCAACTCCGCGTTCGAGACGCTGATATCCCGAAAACCGCCTTCCGAACCCGCTATGGGCATTACGAATTCCAAGTGATGCCTTTTGGCTTAACCAATGCACCGGCTGTATTCATGGACCATATAAATCGGGTGTGCAAACCATATCTAGATAAATTTGTCATTGTGTTCATTAATGACATCTTGATCTACTCTCGCAACGAAACCGAACATGGCCAACACCTGAAAACTATCTTGGAACTACTCAAACATGAGGAATTATACGCCAAGTTCTCCAAGTGTGAGTTCTGGATGCGAACAGTACAGTTCCTAGGGCACGTCGTTGACAGCCAAGGGATACTTGTTGATCCAGCCAAGATCGAGGCCATCAAGTGCTGGAAAGCACCTACTACTCCAACCGAGGTACGACAATTCTTAGGTCTTGCTGGGTATTACCGGCGATTCATTGAGAACTTCTCCAAAATAGCCCTACCTTTAACCTCACTAACTCAGATTGATAAGAAATTCGATTGGACCGATAAACAAGAGTCAGCCTTCCAACTTCTGAAACAGAAACTCTGCAGTGCACCAATCCTGTCCTTACCCGAAGGCACCGATGATTTCGTAGTTTACTGCGACGCCTCACAACAAGGACTAGGTTGTGTGTTAATGCAACGTGAAAAAGTCATCGCCTATGCCTCGCGACAACTGAAAATTCATGAAAAGAACTACACCACACATGACCTTGAATTGGGAGCTGTAGTTTTTGCACTCAAAATCTGGAGACACTACCTGTATGGTACAAAATGTACTATCTTCACTGACCACAAAATCCTTCAACATATCTTTGATCAGAAGGACTTAAACATGAGACAACGTCGTTGGGTCGAGTTACTTAGTGACTACGACTGTGAAATCCGATACCACCCGGGTAAGGCTAACGTTGTTGCCGATGCCCTAAGTCGAAAAGAACGAGTGAAACCCCTTCGAGTTCGAGCCCTTGGTTTAACCATCCACAACGATCTTATTTCTCAAATCCATTCCACTCAACTCGAAGCGCTCAACGAGAAAAACATCAAAAATGAGGCCTTGCGAGGCATGGAAAAACAATTCGAAATCAAACCCGACGGAACTCGATACTTCTCTAACCGAATCTGGTTACCAAACTTTGGAAACCTACGAGATTTGGTGATGGATGAATCTCACAAATCTCGATACTCCATACATCCTGGTTCCGACAAAATGTATCATGACATCAAACAACGGTATTGGTGGCCCAACATGAAAGCTGACATCGCCACTTATGTTAGCAAATGTTTAACCTGCGCCAAGGTTAAGGCCGAATACCAGAAACCCTCCGGGTTGCTACAACAACCCGAAATACCTCAATGGAAATGGGAAAACATAACCATGGACTTCATCACCAAACTACCGAAAACACCGAGCGGCTGCGATACCATTTGGGTGATCGTTGATCGTCTCACGAAATCTGCCCATTTCCAAGCTATCAAAGAAACCGACAAAATGGAGCGCTTGGCTCGCATCTACATCAAAGAGATTGTAGCACGACACGGCATACCCATCTCGATCATCTCCGATAGAGATAGCCGCTTCACCTCTCGATTTTGGCAAACAATTCAGAAAGCTCTCGGTACTCGTCTGGATATGAGTACTGCTTATCACCCACAAACTGATGGTCAGAGTGAACGAACCATCCAAACTTTAGAAGATATGTTGCGCTCGTGCGTAGTTGACTTCGGCAAAAACTGGGAAAACCACCTACCTTTGTGTGAGTTCTCCTACAACAACAGTTACCACACTAGCATTGGTGCTGCACCCTTCGAGGCACTTTATGGTAGAAAGTGCCGATCACCCATTTGTTGGACCAAAATCGGCGATAGCCAACTCACCGGTCCTGAAATCATCCATGAAACGACCGAGAAAATCGTGACCATCCAAAACCGGCTGAAAGCCGCACGTGATCGTCAGAAGAGTTACGCTGACGTGAGACGCAAACCACTCGAATTCCAGGTTGGGGACCGAGTACTCTTAAAAGTGTCACCTTGGAAAGGTGTCATTCGTTTTGGCAAACGCGGCAAACTAAACCCTAGGTACATCGGACCTTTTGAGATTCTTGAAAGAATTGGTCCGGTGGCATATCGACTGCAGCTACCGCCCCAACTCAGTAGCGTGCACAACACATTCCACATTTCTAACTTGAAGAAATGTCTGTCTGATGAGACGCTTGTAATCCCGCTCGATGAAATCCACATAGATGATAAACTCCATTTCATCGAAGAGCCGATAGAAATCACGGACCGTGAGGTCAAACGCTTGAAACAAAGTCGTATTCCCATCGTTAAAGTCCGGTGGAATTCTAGGCGCGGTCCTGAATTCACTTGGGAACGAGAAGACCAAATGCGACTGAAACACCCACATCTATTTTTAGATACCCCTCAAACTGCGGCAACGAACTAATTTCGGGACGAAATTCTCCTAACAGGGGGAGAATGTGACACCCGACGATTTAAGGTTACTGATTAACCTGTTAGAAATCCTAATTACGTGTGTTTAGTTTAGTATTAGGCTAAATACTTTTAATTACTTGTAACTATTTGTATATTTATGTGAATATACACTCTCGTAATTGATTTATATTACGCTTACGCAATTTGGTGAAATTGTGCGAAACAAACGGACGGAGTCCGACAAATTATACGACGTTGGTGAAAATATTTCTATAAATAACTTGAATCCATTCTTAGAAGTTATTTATCACTTATTATTATTATGTTAAAATAATACACGAAAATCTAGACGTTTTGGCTAAAACGTCTCAAACGCAATAGAAACGCGCGGAACGCGCACGACAATCGAACGAAAGTCAAAATATATATTTTTATAATTTAAAATATATTATTTTGTATGAAATTATTATTAAAAACATCGTATAATAATTCGTCAATAAAAACGTCTAATTAAAACATTACGAGATTAAACTTTCGTAAAACATGCACGCAAATCGAGGTCGACGAATTATCGAAACATTTTTTTGAAAATGTTTTTCAGGTATTTAGAATAAATATTTCAAGTGAAAATAACGAGATTTAAACCGTTAAATAAAAACGTCAACTAAATATTTAACGTACGAATAAACGTCTAAACAACCGAGCAAACAAACGTAAAACGCAACTAAATAAGCTAGCAATGAAAATGACCAAAATACCCTTGTGTGGGCCCCCCCCATGGCTGGCCCCCATGCCGCATGTGCCACCACCCACCTTGGCCTCTCATCTTTCATGCAAATGTGATGATTAGTTTTCTTGATCACTAAACCACACCACCTACATGCATCCATACACATTTGAATCATTTTTACTAAACTCTCTAAAAAATACTACCACTTTCCTCTCAACCTTCCAGAGATTTTAGACCACCACCCAACTCCACCTACAACCACCATAATCCACCACATCACTATTTTGAAGATTAAACAAAACACTTAACTTTTCTTAATAATAAGGAGATCAAGAACATAAGCATCATCATCTCATCTCATCTCCTTCAAAATCTTTGTAAGGAGACTTATCTCTACTCTCATATACGTTTATTTACATGTTATAATGTCCATCTAACTTGGTTATGTCCAAAATCCTTGTTAAAGCACGTTTTTACCAATCATATATAAGAATGTGTAATCTGTCCAGAAAAACACAGTTTACGAAAACGACCATATCTGGATATCTACGAAGAATTAGACAACGAATTTTTTTGTAAAAGTTGCGTATTGAAAAGGGCTACAACTTTCGTGTTTTGCACTTTTTCCAGATCTGTACGTATTTTTGTGAATAATCTGATCTTTGAGTCTGGTCTGGAAGTTTTCGAAAACTGAGTACGGTTCATACGCGAATTTGTTTAAATATGTAAATGGACACTATGGTTGCTGTAAAAATTATATGTTATATTAGATACATACATGATCAGTTGGTAAAAATCTCAGACCATAGTTTGGATCATAAGTGGTAGAAATAAAATGGCGAACCAAACCGACAAAAGTCAAAAATGCGAAATATTGAAAATCTTAAGTTGCATGTTAAAACCGACATTTTGGGTGAACTCCGACACGAACCGACAAATTATTTGGACTCTATAAACTGATTTATGGGTTGGGTAAAAGTTTCAGGTCAAACCGAGTCGGTTTGACCAAATCAACAAAAACTGCTCGGTTTCTAAAAACGACAAAACTTACTATTTTTGGAAAGTGGTAACAAAAAAAATAGGTTTGGATGACTTAGTTTGTAACTTGGACCTAAAACTAAACTTAGAAAGTTTCCCGAATTAGAAACCGACACTTAGAACAATTTCTGAAAATATCCTGAGTCTCAAGTATAGACACTAACCTAGTGATGCCACAATTACTAGTGATGCTACATTTTGCTAGTGATGCTACATTTTCTGAAAATATCCTAAGTCTCAAGTAGAGACACTAACCTAGTGATGCCACAATTACTAGTGATGCTACATTTTGCTAGTGATGCTACATTTTCTGAAAATATCCTAAGTCTCAAGTAGAGACACTAACCTAGTGATGTCACAATTACTAGTGTTGCTACATTTTGCTAGTGATGCTAGGTTTGACCAGTTTGACCAGGTTTGACCAGGTTGAACAGGTTTGAACAGTTCGACCAGTTTGACCAGGTTTGACCTGGTTTGACCAGTTTGACCAGTCTTGACCAACTTTGACCAACGGTTTAAGACTTATACAAACTAAAATAATCGGTTTGCAACACACGATATGTACTAATGAATAGTTTACAGCAAAACAAACTTAATAATAATGTCTAAATGAATTATTATTACAAACTTTCACCAACGGGTCGTATACGTTTTTAATAATCGAACTTGAACAACTTATTTGGACATACTAGTTGATGAACTAGCTCTAGGTGGACATTAACCCTCCACCTGCACGATTGGCTTAACTGGACATTAACCCCCACTTATACAATCGCCATAGATGGTCTTATAAGACATCTACTTACACAACCTTATACGTTTAGGGCGTTAGAAGGTTGCACACCGGCTTGCTTGCTTATTTGATATTTGCTTGCTACTTGCTAATCTGAGGTGAGTTTCATAGCCCATTTTTACTGTTTTTCAACTGGGGTGAGAATACACACAACTGTTTTATACAACTGCTTATATGATCACAAGTAACTGTAAACAACTTTTCGTACGGATTGCATGAGGCCTGAATAATCCATTAAAGCCCTCTACCCATCATAGTTCGTTAATATATGCGTGAATATTATTGGATAGTACTATCGGGGATTGACAATCCCCATCCGGACTAGTCGCGCTAGTCAACCCACGGATGCAATATTATTTGTGATTTAGAAGTGTATCGGATTAGTACACTTACCGAAGGCAAACAACGTTAAGCTCGACTATGAGACTCATTGCAAATGGTATACTTATATTGCTTTATGCAATACTTTTACTTATCGTTGGCTAACGATACTTTTAACTGTCATTTTTGAATGATACAACTTGAAATCTTGTGGATCATAACTAAACGATTGTTTTCAAACCTATGAACTCACCAACTTTATGTTGACCTTTTAGTATGTATTTCTCAGGTAACCCGCCGCAGTAGGAAGCTTATGGAAAGCTTAGCTCGAGTCGCATGGTTTTCAAACATCAAGAGATTAGATTGCATTTAGCTATATTTTGTATATTCAGTAATGTACTAGAAATCTCTTAACGGTTGATGCGAACTCCAGATATTTTGTAAACATTTGAATTATGGTAATGTAATACTTTCAAACGTCTCATATAGAGGTCGTTTGCTTTAATCTTTGTGTTGTGATATTTGATTTGGTCGGCGCCCCCGTGACACCTCATACTTCCGCTGCCACGTGTTTTGGGGGTGCGACAGAAGGAAGCTATGAAAAGCGAAATTCAGTCCATGTATGACAATCAAGTTTGGAATTTGGTTGACAGTACACCCGGTCTTAAGACGGTGGGTTGTAAGTGGATCTTCAAGAAGAAGACAGACATTGACGGGAAAGTACACACTTATAAAGCTAGGTTGGTAGCAAAGGGCTATAGTCAAACCTATGGGATTGATTATGAGGAAACCTTTTCACCAGTAGCTAAGATTAAGTCAATTAGGATTATGCTAGCAATAGCTGCATTTCATGACTATGAAATTTGGCAGATGGATGTCAAAACCGCCTTCCTTAACAGGAAATTGACAGAGGATGTGTTCATGACACAACCGGAAGGTTTTGAAGATGCAAAGTATCCTAATAGAGTGTGCAAGCTTGAAAAGGCCATTTATGGAGTTAAACAAGCTTCTCGTAGCTGGAATCTCTGCTTCCATGAAAAGGTCACAGAGTTTAGATTTTCAAGAAGTGAAGATGAGTCCTGTATATATGTCAAGTTCAGTGGGAGTATTGTAGTATTCTTAGTATTTTATGTGGATGATATACTGCTCATAGTAAATGATATCCCGACTTTACAAAGTGTAAAAGAATGGTTGGGAAGGTGTTTCGCTATGAAAGATCTTGGAGATGCAGCATATATCCTAGGTATAAAGATTTACAGAGATAGGTCAAAACGTCTCATAGGACTTAGCCAGGATACGTACATAGATAAAATATTGAAAAGATTAAATATGGAAAATTCTAAGAAAGGGAACTTACCTTTGAATCATGGCATTAAGATCAGTAAGGTTCTATGTCCAAAGTCTGAACAAGAATTGGACAGAATGAGTCGAATTCCATATGCTTTGGCTATATGATCGATCATGTATGCCATGATGTGTACAAGGCCTGATGTCTCATTTGCTTTGAGCTTAGTGAGTAGACATCAGCAGAATCCTGGTGAAGGTCATTGGACAGCTGTAAAGAATATTCTTAAGTATTTGAGAAATACTAAAGACAGGTTCTTGGTTTATGGTGAAGAAGAAGAACTTAGAGTAACGGGTTATAGTGATGCTAGTTTCCAAACAGACATAGATGATTGTCGATCACAGTCTGGTTGGGTATTCCTACTAAATGGGGGAGCGGTAACATGGAAAAGTTCTAAGCAAGATACAGTAGCAGATTCTACATGTGAGTCTGAGTACATTGCGGCTAGTGAAGCGGCAAAGGAAGCTATCTGGATGAGGAATTTCATTGGAGATCTTGGAGTTGTTCCAATGGTCTATTGCTATATTCTGTGATAACGAAAGTGCGATTGCCTTGAGTAGAGAACCCAAGGATCACGGAAAGTCAAAGCACATTGAAAGGAAATACCATTTTGTTCGAAAGAAAGTCGAAGAAGAACATGTAATTGTGAAGAGCATAAGATCAGAAGATAATCCAGCTGATCCTTTCATAAAGCCTCTAGGAAAGTCCAAGCACGATGAACATGCTAGGAGCATAGGTTTAAGAGATAATGTAAAGTTTTAGTTGATTAGTTTGAATTTGAAACGTTATAAACAATGATAGAAACTGTAATAGACTTGGTGATTAATAATGGAGATTTTTAATGGGAAGGAGTTCTACCATTTACTATTGTTTGTCGTTGTGTTTCAGTTTTGCATGTTTAGACACCACTTCCAGAGTAATAAGTTCTTACTCGAACCTCCTCAGTCGATCACACTATAGGAAGTATGTGGTGAATCAAGACTGTCATGGAGTGTTAGTAGATGTCTATGGAGATTAGACATGGCATGGAGATTGCTGCAACACTCATGGGTACTTAATGGGGATTTAAGTATAGGAGAAACCCGCACTTAAAGAGATCACTTCATGGATTAAATCACGAGTGATTTTAAGATGATAATATCTTCTATTCTTAAAATGGAGATACATGAGTATCTAGTTCTTCAAGTCTGTTATACTTTAGTCTATTCAAACGCTGTGCGTAAATGCCAGTTATAAAGGGTATGCTAGGTATGATATGATGAGTTGACTAGTGCTATGTAGTCGATATTTATTTGTTCCTTTTGCCTAAAAATGGAAAAGAGATATCATGGGCCCTCTGATGATTAAAGTTTGATTAAAAAGTGCTAGGCCTGGTCGAGACTAAAGTGATAGTTCAGTAGTCTCATATAGTCAATATAATCAGAAATCGGAAAACATATATGAATCTTGAGATTGATTATAATCCATGACTCGGTTCATAAGATATCGTGAAACAAAGGAATGGTTGATCACTTATCTAAAGGACTAACTCTAAAGATGAGATCAGAGTTCGGCAATTGCTTGGATGCACACTTTACATAGTTAATGAGATATAGGCATAAGACCAATAGTAGTTGATGATTTTTCCAAGTGGGAGACTGTTGGAATAGTGTCCAATATCATAACTAATTGGTGAGACTATCATTAATAATAAAGTCTTTTTTGGGTTGCCCTTAATAAACGGTCAAGAGAAAGATGAAGGATAATATTAATAGTATTAATATTATATTTAATTGTTTAAATAATTAATAATAGTTTATTAATTAGAAATTAAAAGTAATTAAGTTTGGCGGAAGATTCCAGAATCTAATCCAACCGCCGGTTGGAAGACCCAACCGCCGGTTGGGATTAGGGTTTCTGAGGCGGTGGAATTCGCAGACTTGGAGTACAAGTCAAACACTCCAACCGCCGGTTGAGTGTCAAATTCAGCAAACTCTGGGGTTTCTTCCACAACTATAAATAGGGGCATCCTATACCGTCATAAACATACGAATCAGATACGAATTTTTTGAGGATTTCGAAAATTCGAATTTCTCTTGGGTTTTTGGGTGTGAAGCGTTAGAGGTATTCTACTTTGGGTACTTGCCTCCAAGTAACGAAGCTCTGCTCGTTGGTCTACGCGCGAAAAATAGGTTTTCTCTTAAGGTTAGTGTTTTCCTTATATTCTCTTTTGGCTAATTTATTCATTGTACTATGTTGTTAAAGTTAAAGATCCCTTAGGGTTTTAGTTTCCTAATTGCCTTAGATTATTTAAAGTTTTGTTATTCCGCTGCGTGTATAATAATCTAGTTAGAGAATAGAAAACCCAACAAATTGCACCTCGCGATGGACTCACAAGTCCCTAATTAAGATCAAAATATCAAAATTATGATTGAAATAGTAATATTAAGAAATAAGAATCACTACTACACAAACCAATATAAACCACCCCTAATAGACTACGAAAATGATAAAAATCACATAAAACCCGTGATCCATTTGCAAAACTTCGCGCGTTTTCACTTTCCTTTCCATTGTCCACGGTTTAAAGATTTGGCGGAACACGGATCTATATTTAAAGCCGTGGTCCATTTCTTTGTAAACACAAACCACGGTCACTTCTTGACGAGGGGGTGGTCCATCTTCTAATGCGGTCCACGGTTCCTAAATATAAACCGTAGGCAACTGAATCCAAGTATGGACTTTATATAACAAACCGTGGTCCTTTCGAAAATGTTATATAGTAAACAAATTCATTACCAAATTGTACTGTGATCGTATGTAAGCACATGTGGGCCGTGGCCTGTGGGCTGTGGGCTGAGATGTAAGTTGTTTACGTGAATACGGACTGTATTGAATTAATTTTAGACCCATATAAAAATACATGAGAGTTTTTATTTTGTTGCAACTGTGACACTCCTCCAAATTAGGTATATAATTATACTTAATTTCATGCATTTCTTACGCTAATTCCCTGCATTTGTTATAAACTAAACCTATGATGTGATATGAGTCTAGCGAGCCCAAAACAATAATACAAAAAGTATTACATTATACGTAGTATTTATAAATTACGTACGAACGTATCGGAACGAAGCCGACAAAAATAATTAACCAGATTTGGTAACACGAAATAATTAATAATTCAATTATTAATTACGAGTAATTATGTATCTATAACATATAGATAAAATGGTTCAATTATACGTTTAACATAAAACGCATTATATAACGAACAGAAACAATTCTAAAACGTACCAAAAAGGTCAAAACCTGAAAATGTTATTTTTCTAGTACGTTTTCAAGTATTTAGAACATTTCTTCGAATTATGAATTCGAAACTCAACCGAAATTTGGCGCTCAATTGGATGTGCGCAGTAAAATGTACAAAAATGTACAACTACCAAAAATAATGATAATCTCATTATTCTGAAAATATATTACGAACCAGGAGAGCATCTACAAAATAAAAATATAAAATGTTAAATTTTATATTGCTATAATTATACCGGTACTCGAAATTTCAGTACGCAAACCGGCTACCAAACTCAAATAATTGAGGTGAACCGAGCCATACCGTTTGAATTATTTCACTCCCACTCCATTTCTCTCTGTGATCTTCGGCAGAACACACACACACACACATAATTCACCAAATTTCTTTCTCTCCTTCACAAACAAATTAACAAGATCAGAGGTAAGCTAACATCAGGAAGTGGAAGTAGAACACCAAGGCCAGGAGCATCAAACTCATCATCATCTCCATCGTTCTTCTTCTTCACCCACATTTCTCATTGTAAGGAAAACTCTAAATCTTTGATCTCCATGTTTAAATTCGTATATATATCATGTTTAAACATCATAATCTAGTTATATAACATACAAAATCTAAGATTTGAAGCTTTGATCTTGAAAATGAGCTTGAGAAACCAAAACCATAAAACAAAAATCGATTGGTGAAAACTTGTTAAAATGTTATATTATGAGTTAAAACGTGTTATGGTACGAGTGTGAATCTTTTGGAATGTATTAAAGCCGAACGATAAACGATTGAAGTGAAAATGGACCAAAATTTTGCAGCTCTGTTCTGCGTCTGATGTTTCTGTGCAGAAGCACATGACGCGATCGCGTCATTTTCATGAACAAAACCTGCTAAAACCTTTTATTATTTCACACGATCGCGTGAAACCAAAAACTACAGAAACCTTCGAATTTTAGAACGACGCGATCGCGTGATCTACTCAACCGATCGCGTGAACTTCTTCGTACCACCCGATCGCGTGACATACTTAAACTGATCACGTGAACATCCTGGTACCATGATCGCGTGACCTTCCGAACTCGGAATCGCGTAGCTAAGTAGACCACGCGATCGCGTGATCTACTTAACCGATCGCGTGAATGTCATCAGTAGCCAAAACCTGTTGTGACTCAAACACGATGACCGAGTAATAGACAACCCAAATGATTACGATGAACTAGTAAATGACAACCCAAATGTTTTCGACGAACGAGTAACATACTTATAAACATATACAAACTTAAATACGTACATTTATCGAGTGGGATTATAAATGATTGAGACGTATTTATAGATGAACATTATACGGGACAATTTAGACTTGTGTTTTGTAAACCTAAATGTCGAACAATGTTTATATATATACGAGATATATATTAAAGAAACAACGAATAATAATATATATATATACAAGAATATATATATATATTCAACTATATAAGTATATATATGGATATGTACTTACACATTTCGGACAATTCGACAAACGAACAATACTTGGATAATATTATATATTTCCAACAACAATCATCAACGAAATACACAAACCTAAGAAATTGATAATTTCTTCAAACGAACGAACTATTAACATAAGTAAACAAAGTACTTATAGTTAATACATTGTTGTGTATAGATTGACTACGTTTGGGCTTCGTTATATTATCTCGCTAGCATTCACATCCGAGCACTCACAGTGAGTTCACAAACCCCTTTTATATGTTTTAATGTTTTAAAACCTCAGGGTGGAAAACATAGAAATCGTATGTATAATTGCATGCGACAACTGTTTGAATACTTGATGTATTTACTTAAACTATTGATGAAATGAGATTTCATGTTGTGACTGATTAAATACGGTACGTATTTGCTTAAACTGTTTATGAAGGGGTACTTCATACTTGAACTGTTTGTGAAAGGGTATTTCACACAACTATTTGAACTATATTTTATGAAATGTTTTCATAACTATTTTGGGAATTTAGGCAACGAATCTTGGTACAGATCTAGGCTGAACGATGTAGTGCATAAAAGACCTTATGGCTGCAGACTATAACCATTAGCTAGGTGACTCTAGCCACTGAGTATACGGATAGTACTATCGCCGTGACGACCCTCCAACGGATTTGGGAGCGTATACTTAAATGCCCTACTTGGCACAACAACAACAGATTAGGGTCGTGGTTTGGTTATAGGGTTAGATCGGGTTACCTTACTTGACAGGTTTAGCTCACCTTTCAAGGGATCACCGTCTAACTATTCCCAGAAAAACTATTGTTTAGGAAGTGATTTCCTACGTACACTGATTTGGAAATGTTAATCTTTATTTAGGTTAACTTGTGTTTCCTACTGATAACTGAATTGGGAAATGTTATTTGGTTAATAACTTGTGTTTCCTATTACAACTACAACTGATTTGGGAAATGTTATTTATTAATAACTTGTGTTTACTACTTGACAAACAACACTTATTTGGAAATGTTATTCTTAAATGATTAACTTGTGTTTCCTACATAACAAACAAACTTGTGAATTCACTCAACAATTTTGTTGACGTTTTACTCTATGTTTTTCAGGGAATTAGCAGCGTAAGTAAGATCTGCATGCATATCAGGACGGACTACCCTGGACTTGTTAGGATGCCACTACTTTTGGGACACTTGGATTTCCTCTGTATAACTGCAACTACTGCAGTCATACCTATGAAATCTACTTTTGATATTATGTATTTTATGAAATACTGATTTCAACTACTACTATTACTGTTACCACTTTTCAAGTGGTAATCTTTTGTAAAACTTTAACTAATGGCATCTTAATCTATTTCGTTCTGCGATAACCATATGCTCTGAGTATGTATGTATCTGTTGGTTGTTTTACTGCTCGCACCCCCGCCACGTCACTAAGCTTCCGCAAACCACTCTATGTAATTGTAATTACCGTTTGGCGGGGTGTGACAGACTTGGTTTCAGAGCCATTGGTTATAGCGAACTAGAAGTCTTTAGGTGACTGAAAACCTTAGAGACCTAGACTATAGCCTTGGCTAGAACATTTGTGCATTCATGCATACATACTTTGCATACAACTAACATACGACTGACATGTCACACACGATTCTTTTGTCTCAGCATGTCGAGACGCGCACCGATCTATATCACTGATTCCGATTCTGAGGAGGAGCCCATGGAGGCCTCCTACTTTAGCGTAGCGAGTACTGGAGTGACCACACACCGTGGACCATCTGCCTACATTACTCCTACCCCTGAGCCAGCCATCGCTAGTACATCTCGTGTGCCTGTACCTAGGATGACAGCTAGGATCAGTGTTCGGGATTTTCCCAGGGGACCACTCGCGCCGCGCGATAAGGCGCCAGTGACTGAGCCTGAGGTTCCAGTTGTCGAGCCGCCACAGAAGAGGCTCCGACCTTCTCATCTGGACTGGATGCCTAGTGTATTGAGAGAGTGGAGATCACTAGAGGGTATTCCCTCGACCTTTGAGTTTGGAGAGTCGTCTCATCCACCACCATCTGCACCTTTCACTGGTGAGCCTCTGGAGCTCACTGTACCTACTCTTGTGGCTGTGATCTACACTGTGATTAGGAGATATGCTAGTCAGAGTAGAGACGTGATGGAGTTACTGAGTGATGCCTCCCGCACTGACATGGATATGACTATGCTCCATCAGAGGATGGATTTTGTGGAGACTCACCGTCAGACAGACTGGCAGAGTCTAGCATCCACTCGTGCACGTGTTGCAGCTTTAGAGAGGCGTGCTAGGGTGTCAGAGATTGTAACTGGCGTTTGTGTGATGACTGCAGCAGTGATGGTTGCGGTTAGGATGTATTTACCATGGTTCCGTTAGGCCTGTGTATGGCAGTTTGTGTTGCACCATATTAGACTATTACTTTTGGGGAAACATATATGTATGTATTAGTTATGGACTAGCTGTATGTTGGATGGAACTTTGTTAGTAGAATGGGTATATGTATAGGAAACCCATCACCTTTTGTATAACGCTAACCATCGATGGATATATTAGAAATCCCATCTCATTATGTACTAAACTCATGTAACAGCGTTATGACCTTTAATATATAATGTATGTTTGGTTTACATCCCGTGTTCATTATGCTTATTATCAACCATATTATTTCCTCTTACAACTGTCGACTTGTGATTAAAACTATACGTTATCGATAACTTTGTGATCAATTCTTGTAAACCCTGAAACATATTGCATCTTGGTGATTGAGTATTCTTGAGAACCTCTGAAATTAACGGTGCTAAACGACAATGAAAAGAAATATGTATTGGACATTATATAATGACGCCTGGCCAACGTGATTATATTATGCTAGATACATGTGGGTGTTTCAAAGTTGTATGGCACGTGTTGTAAAACCCTGTTCATTCATCTTTTCATGTCATTCATTTCTATCAAATGTGAATCTTTGATCTATTCACATTCAATATCTCAACATTAACACTCTGCATTTTATTCATCGCAGAGCTGAATCATGCCTCCCAAACAACGAGTCACTAGGAAAAGTCAAAAGACGACTACGCCTCCACCACCACCCACTGAAACCACCGAACAGATGATCGCACGAAGAATAGCTGAAGGTATTGCTGAATATGAGGCAAGTCGTAGTCGCGAACTTGGAGTTAACAACAGTGGATCTACCCCTGTTAATACTGAGACACCTGTGAATGCTAGCCGAGGGTGTTCATACAAAACATTTCAGGCTTGTAAGCCGATTTCTTTCCGTGGCACCGAGGGTGCAATTGGTATGATTCATTGGATAGAGAAAACTGAATCGGTATTGGATATTAGTGATTGTTCACCTGACTGTATGGTGAAGTACGCTACTTGTACTTTGGCTGACAAAGCGCTCACTTGGTGGAACAGTCAGATCCAATCACTTGGTCGACCAGCTGCTTATTCAATGTCATGGGAAACATTTAAGAATTTGATGTTGGAGGAATTCTGCCCTCGCAGTGAGATGCAGAAAATAGAAACAGAGTTGTGGAACATCACCATGATTGGTGCTGATATTACTGGGTACACCACTAAGTTTCAGGAACTTGCACGTCTAGTGCCACACATGGTGACACCCGAGTATAAGCGTATCGAGCGCTACATATACGGTTTGGCCCCACAAATCCGCAGTTTGGTGACGTCATCTAAACCGGACACTTTCAGGAGTGCTGTTACTCTAGCACAAAGTTTGACCGATGAGGGGGTCAGGATTGGGACAATGACTAAGAAAGCTGTGTCGGGAAAAAGTGAACCGAACAGTACTGATGTTAGTAGTTCTGGTGGTGCAAAACGAAAGTGGAACGGTAATGGTGCTGATCGCCAGGGTCAGCAAAACAAGAAACATTCTGGAAATGCGAAAGCATATGTTGCCACCACTACTGAATCGAAACCATACCTGGGTAACAAACCCAAATGTGATAAGTGCAACCGACACCACGAAGGTGGGTGTGGGTATTGTGGAAACTGTAGGGCATGGGGACATAGAACCCAAGAATGCAAAACTAACCCTCCCCCACGGGCAAACACTGAGCGTCAAAACCAGGGATGTTTTGAATGTGGTGAGCAAGGGCACTACCGCAACCGATGCCCTCAGCTCAACAACAACAACCAAAACCGCAACAACAACAACAACCGCGGTAATAACAATAACCGAGCTGACAACATCAACAATCAACCGGCTCAAGGAAGGGCATTTGTGATTGGAGCACAAGAGGCACGCCAGGACCCTAACACCGTCACTGGTACGTTTCTTGTAAACAATCATTATGCCTCTGTGTTAATTGATTCGGGTGCTGATTTAAGTTTTGTGTCTACTGAGTTTAGACCACTATTAGAACTTGAATCCCGTAAATTAGACAACAAGTATACCATAGAATTAGCCGATGGTGAGTTGATCGAATCAGGAGAAATAGTACCGGGATGTACCTTGGAGTTAGAAGGTCATTTCTTCGAAATAGACTTACTACCGGTTAAGTTGGGAAGTTTTGACATTGTAGTCGGTATGGATTGGTTATCTAAGAACCGTGATGAGATCATATTATATGATAAACTGGTACGATTACCACTGTCGACAGGAGAAACACTTGTGGTTCAAGGTGAGAAACGAAAAAGTGCTACAAAGATGATTTCATGTTTGAAGGCCAGTAAATATCTCCGAAAGGGGTACCAAGCATTTCTGGCACACGTTGTAGAAAAGAAACCCGAGGAGCGACGTATAGATGATGTACCCATTGTACGCGACTATCCAGGAGTGTTCCCTGATGAGTTGCCGGGGTTGCCACCCCCACGACAAGTTGAGTTTCACATTGACCTGATGCCAGGAGCCGCACCTATCGCACGTGCACCTTATCGTCTAGCTCCCTCGGAAATGCAAGAATTATCCACTCAATTGCAAGAACTTCTAGACTTGGGATTCATCCGACCAAGCTTTTCCCCTTGGGGAGCTCCGGTTTTATTTGTTAAGAAAAAGGATGGATCTATGCGGATGTGCATCGATTACCGAGAACTGAACAAGGTAACTATCAAGAACCGATACCCGTTACAATGCATTGACGATCTGTTTGATCAATTGCAAGGGTCGAGTTATTATTCAAAAATTGACCTACGATCTGGTTACCACCAACTCAAGGTACGAGAAGAGGATGTACCGAAGACTGCGTTTAGGACTCGATACGGTCATTACGAGTTCCTAGTCATGCCTTTTGGACTGACCAACGCACCAGCAGTATTCATGGACTTGATGAATAGAGTATGCAAACCCTATCTAGATAAATTCGTCATTGTGTTTATTGACGACATCTTGGTATACTCACGATCGAAAGAGGATCACGAGCAACATTTGAAGCTTATCCTCGAACTACTACAAAAAGAGAAGCTTTATGCAAAGTTCTCTAAGTGCGAATTTTGGATACGAGAGGTTCAATTCCTTGGTCATGTGATAAATGACAAGGGAATTCACGTAGACCCATCCAAAATTGAGGCCATCAACAACTGGGAAGCACCGAAAACCCCAACGGAAGTACGACAATTTCTTGGTCTAGCTGGCTATTACAGGCGATTCATCGCAAACTTTTCAAAGATAGCCCAGCCCCTTACCACATTAACTCAAAAAGACAAGAAATTTGAGTGGAATGAGAAGCAAGAGAATGCATTCCAACTATTGAAACAGAAACTGAGCAGTGCACCCATACTATCTCTACCTGAAGGAGTAGATAACTTTGTTGTTTACTGTGATGCTTCGCATCAGGGATTGGGTTGCGTACTGATGCAAAACGAAAGGGTCATTGCTTATGCATCACGACAACTAAAAGTGCATGAGAAAAACTATACGACTCATGATTTGGAATTGGGAGCCGTTGTTTTTGCACTGAAGATCTGGAGACACTACCTATACGGTACAAAGTGTACGATCTTCACTGATCATAAGAGCCTACAACATATATTCGACCAGAAAGAACTTAACATGAGACAACGACGTTGGGTCGAATTACTTAACGATTACGACTGTGAAATAAAGTATCACCCGGGTAAAGCTAACGTTGTAGCAGATGCCCTGAGTCGTAAGGAACGAATCAAACCCAGAAGAGTTCGAGCCTTGGGGTTGACAGTCCACTCGAATCTTATTACTCAAATTCGCGAGGCACAAGAACTTGCTTTCACCTCCAAACGCCTTAAGGATGAATCCTTGAAAGGGATGGAAAAACAACTCGAGAAAAAGGACAACGGAGTGTTGTACTTCATGAACCGAATTTGGGTACCATGCGTAGATGAGTTACGCAAGCTGATTTTGGACGAGGCACACAAGTCCAACTACTCGATACATCCTGGTGTGGACAAGATGTACCAGGACTTGAAAGGCTTTTACTGGTGGCCTGGAATGAAACGTGACATTGCCACCTACGTGAGCAAATGCTTAACTTGCTCAAAGGTAAAAGTAGAATACCAAAAGCCGTCTGGACTTTTGCAACAACCTGAACTGCCCAAGTGGAAATGGGAGCAAATAACAATGGAGTTCATTACGAAGTTACCTAGAACGGCATCGGGAGCAAATGCCATATGGGTGATTGTCGATCGATTGACGAAATCAGCCCACTTTCTTGCTATTAAAGAAACGGATGGAATGGAGAAACTAGCTAAAATCTATATTAAGGAGGTTGTTTCTCGGCATGGTGTGCCACTATCCATCATCTCTGATAGATATGCACGATTCACTTCTCGCTTTTGGCAAACATTACAACAGGCATTGGGTACTCGACTTGATATGAGTACTGCCTATCACCCGCAGACTGACGGCCAAAGTGAGCGAACGATACAGACGCTCGAAGACTTGTTGCGAGCATGTGTGATAGACTTTGGAGGTAACTGGGATACCCACCTACCTCTAGCTGAATTCTCTTACAACAATAGTTATCACACGAGTATACAGATGGCACCATTTGAGGCGTTATATGGACGCAAGTGCCGATCACCACTCTGTTGGGCAGAGTTGGACGACAGACAACTATCTGGAAATGACAAAATAACTCAAGTATTGAGCCGACTGAAAGCGGCACGAGATCGACAAAAGAGTTACGCTGATAACCGCCGTAAACCTCTTGAGTTTCAAGTAGGAGACAAAGTCCTACTCAAAGTATCTCCCTGGAAAGGAGTAGCACGATTTGGCAAACGCGGAAAGCTGAACCCACGATACATCGGACCATTTGAAATCCTTGCTAGGGTTGGTCCTGTCGCTTACAAGCTCAAACTACCACAAGAGCTTTGTAGCATACACGATACTTTCCACGTTAGCAACCTCAAAAAGTGTCTTTCTGATGAAACGCTTATCATTCCTCCTGATGAAGTCTTCATTGACTCAAAACTCAACTTTGTGGAGGAACCTGTTGAAGTTATGGATTCTAAAACACAGAAACTTCGACATAAACGAATCAAACTGGTTAAAGTTCGTTGGAACTCGAAACATGGCCCGGAGTTTACCTGGGAACGAGAGGATGAAATACGAAAGAAATACCCTAACCTATTTGAGAGCGTGACTGAGACTCACGGCTCGACTTAAATCTTGGGACGAGATTTCACTAACAGGGGGAGAATGTGACACTCCTCCAAATTAGGTATATAATTATACTTAATTTCATGGATTTCTTACGCTAATTCCCTGCATTTGTTATAAACTAAACCTATGATGTGATATGAGTCTAGCGAACCCAAAACAATAATACAAAAAGTATTACATTATACGTAGTATTTATAAATTACGTACGAACGTATCGGAACGAAGCCGACAAAAATAATTAACCAGATTTGGTAACACGAAATAATTAATAATTCAATTATTAATTACGAGTAATTATGTATCTATAACATATAGATAAAATGGTTCAATTATACGTTTAACATAAAACGCATTATATAACGAACAGAAACAATTCTAAAACGTACCAAAAAGGTCAAAACCTGAAAATGTTATTTTTCTAGTACGTTTTCAAGTATTTAGAACATTTCTTCGAATTATGAATTCGAAACTCAACCGAAATTTGGCGCTCAATTGGATGTGCGCAGTAAAATGTACAAAAATGTACAACTACCAAAAATAATGATAATCTCATTATTCTGAAAATATATTACGAACCAGGAGAGCATCTACAAAATAAAAATATAAAATGTTAAATTTTATATTGCTATAATTATACCCGTACTCGAAATTTCAGTACGCAAACCGGCTACCAAACTCAAATAATTGAGGTGAACCGAGCCATACCGTTTGAATTATTTCACTCCCACTCCATTTCTCTCTGTGATCTTCGGCAGAACACACACACACACACACATAATTCACCAAATTTCTTTCTCTCCTTCACAAACAAATTAACAAGATCAGAGGTAAGCTAACATCAGGAAGTGGAAGTAGAACACCAAGGCCAGGAGCATCAAACTCATCATCATCTCCATCGTTCTTCTTCTTCACCCACATTTCTCATTGTAAGGAAAACTCTAAATCTTTGATCTCCATGTTTAAATTCGTATATATATCATGTTTAAACATCATAATCTAGTTATATAACATACAAAATCTAAGATTTGAAGCTTTGATCTTGAAAATGAGCTTGAGAAACCAAAACCATAAAACAAAAATCGATTGGTGAAAACTTGTTAAAATGTTATATTATGAGTTAAAACATGTTATGGTACGAGTGTGAATCTTTTGGAATGTATTAAAGCCGAACGATAAACGATTGAAGTGAAAATGGACCAAAATTTTGCAGCTCTGTTCTGCGTCTGATGTTTCTGTGCAGAAGCACATGACGCGATCGCGTCATTTTCATGAACAAAACCTGCTAAAACCTTTTATTATTTCACACGATCGCGTGAAACCAAAAACTACAGAAACCTTCGAATTTTAGAAAGACGCGATCGCGTGATCTACTCAACCGATCGCGTGAACTTCTTCGTACCACCCGATCGCGTGACATACTTAAACCGATCGCGTGAACATCCTGGTACCATGATCGCGTGACCTTCCGAACTCGGAATCGCGTAGCTAAGTAGACCACGCGATCGCGTGATCTACTTAACCGATCGCGTGAATGTCATCAGTAGCCAAAACCTGTTGTGACTCAAACACGATGACCGAGTAATAGACAACCCAAATGATTACGATGAACTAGTAAATGACAACCCAAATGTTTTCGACGAACGAGTAACATACTTATAAACATATACAAACTTAAATACGTACATTTATCGAGTGGGATTATAAATGATTGAGACGTATTTATAGATGAACATTATACGGGACAATTTAGACTTGTGTTTTGTAAACCTAAATGTCGAACAATGTTTATATATATACGAGATATATATTAAAGAAACAACGAATAATAATATATATATATATACAAGAATATATATATATTCAACTATATAAGTATATATATGGATATGTACTTACACATTTCGGACAATTCGACAAACGAACAATACTTGGATAATATTATATATTTCCAACAACAATCATCAACGAAATACACAAACCTAAGAAATTGATAATTTCTTCAAACGAACGAACTATTAACATAAGTAAACAAAGTACTTATAGTTAATACATTGTTGTGTATAGATTGACTACGTTTGGGCTTCGTTATATTATCTCGCTAGCATTCACATCCGAGCACTCACAGTGAGTTCACAAACCCCTTTTATATGTTTTAATGTTTTAAAACCTCGGGGTGGAAAACATAGAAATCGTATGTATAATTGCATGCGACAACTGTTTGAATACTTGATGTATTTACTTAAACTATTGATGAAATGAGATTTCATGTTGTGACTGATTAAATACGGTACGTATTTGCTTAAACTGTTTATGAAGGGGTACTTCATACTTGAACTGTTTGTGAAAGGGTATTTCACACAACTATTTGAACTATATTTTATGAAATGTTTTCATAACTATTTTGGGAATTTAGGCAACGAATCTTGGTACAGATCTAGGCTGAACGATGTAGTGCATAAAAGACCTTATGGCTGCAGACTATAACCATTAGCTAGGTGACTCTAGCCACTGAGTATACGGATAGTACTATCGCCGTGACGACCCTCCAACGGATTTGGGAGCGTATACTTAAATGTCCTACTTGACACAACAACAACAGATTAGGGTCGTGGTTTGGTTATAGGGTTAGATCGGGTTACCTTACTTGACAGGTTTAGCTCACCTTTCAAGGGATCACCGTCTAAATATTCCCACAAAAACTATTGTTTAGGAAGTGATTTCCTACGTACACTGATTTGGAAATGTTAATCTTTATTTAGGTTAACTTGTGTTTCCTACTGATAACTGAATTGGGAAATGTTATTTGGTTAATAAGTTGTGTTTCCTATTACAACTACAACTGATTTGGGAAATGTTATTTATTAATAACTTGTGTTTACTACTTGACAAATAACACTTATTTGGAAATGTTATTCTTAAATGATTAACTTGTGTTTCCTCCATAACAAACAAACTTGTGAATTCACTCAACAATTTTGTTGACGTTTTACTCTATGTTTTTCAGGGAATTAGCAGCGTAAGTAAGATCTGCATGCATATCAGGACGGACTACCCTGGACTTGTTAGGATGCCACTACTTTTGGGACACTTGGATTTCCTCTGTATAACTGCAACTACTGCAGTCATACCTATGAAATCTACTTTTGATATTATGTATTTTATGAAATACTGATTTCAACTACTACTATTACTGTTACCACTTTTCAAGTGGTAATCTTTTGTAAAACTTTAACTAATGGCATCTTAATCTATTTCGTTCTGCGATAACCATATGCTCTGAGTATGTATGTATCTGTTGGTTGTTTTACTGCTCGCACCCCCGCCACGTCACTAAGCTTCCGCAAACCCCTCTATGTAATTGTAATTACCGTTTGGCGGGGTGTGACAGCAACAGAGTATGATAGTTGAACATTATCAACTCCCATAGATCCGGCCACAATAGATAAAGATATAAAGTCCATAAAGAATGTACGTGGTGAATTCAACGAATTTTTTAACTATGGCCTTGGGATGATAAATACATTTTTTTATTAAATTTTTTGTTTTGTAAATGATATATCATACTCCGTATAATGTTCAAGTATCATACTGTTTTGCAACAAAATAAAAACTCTCATGTATTTTTATATATGCTAGCATATTACCCGCGCAATTCTATTTTTGAACATCTCATGTTTCATGTTTCATATTTTAATTGTTTAAGATTAACATGACAAATATTTTGCAAATACATCTTTTATACATTTTACAGCCATTAACAATTTAACATCATTTGAGGATTAAAAAAAGAAGATAAAAAATTTGAATTGAGTGATTCCGCCATCTTCTCGCAGTTCTTTTACATGTTGATTTCTTTCTGCGATTGATTCATGTAGAGTACTCTTCATACTAATTAAGATTAATTCAATAATATATATATGAACGTTAATGATGCACTTCATACACGAGCATACTTCAATCACAGGACAGTCATGCGCCGTCTTTTTACCGTTCACATAAATACCACTTCACTTTAAGAGAACAAGACATCTCTTTTGGGGACGAGATGTTGAGGTTATAATTAGCCATTTGTAGTTTCTCTTTATCATAATAGTAGGGCTGTCAAGCAGCCCCCCAACCCAAATCCTCATCTCACACTCGTGTTTTAGAGGCTTCTCAAAGAAAGAGTTTGAGGTTGAAGCCGGAGGTTGTGAGAAATGTTTGGGATAAAGCATCCAGGAATCCTCTTAATGAACCAAATTCTGAAACTATTAAGCCTACATTTGATGAAGCTGATAAAGAAAAGGCTAAAGACAAATGAAAAGGGATTATGGAGGAGCCAGAAAAGCCAACAAAAAGAACTATTCTGGGTACTGGTTTGTTTAAGGATGTGCCACCTGATGTAGTTGAAAATCCTCCTACTTCTACTACTGCATCAGTTCCACTTGCCAATGATGATCTTACAGCTGCTGAGGCATTAGTTGAGGTAGCCAAGGCACCAACCCCCACCAAAACGGTTCCATCTAGGGGTTTGGGTGTATCATTCAGAGAGCCTGTGTTTGATAAGAGGCCAGAAGGATTAGAGGAGGCTCTGAAAGAAAAGGAAATAATTAAGGCTAAGGATAAGGGGAAGGGACTGTATGTGGAGCCTGAGAAGCCCAAGAAGAAAGAGGATCTTGAGGCCATAAGTGCATAAGTAGCAAGGGAATTGGATGCTGAAATAAATGCAGATGCCTATGCTGAGCAGGCAGGTATGGTTGTAGTTACTATTCAACCAGGGGTTGTGCTTATTATGACAAAAGAAGAGCAAGTTCATTTTGATCGAAAACTTGCTCAAAAGTATATGGAATAACAACGTACTGAATTAACCCAAGCTCAAAGGCAGATTGAATTGGAAGAAATGTTGAAAAAGAAAAGAGCTCATGAGGCAGCACAAAGGCAAGCTAAGCTCAAAGCCAAGCCAAAAACAAAAGGTCAAATGAAAGAACATTATGCTAGGTGCTTAAGAGGATCAACTGGTCTGTCAGTCAATGCTCTCAAAAAATGGGCTTTTGAATCTTTAAAGAAAATATATGAAGCAAAATAGAAATTTATCCCTATGGGTGATGAGACTAGAAAGTCTGCAGAAATGGAGAAGCCAGCTGAAAAGGTGGAAAAAGAAAAGAATGATAAAATCTTTATGACATTTTTTAGTAAAAGAAAGAGATCAGGCTTAGGAGCTTTTGAGGAGATGAGAAAGAATAAAAAGGTGGTTATATCTGAAAAGGAAAAGGAGGTGCATACTGATGTGCCTTCAACTGCTGAGGAGGAAGAGATAAACCTGAATGAAATGGTGATACTAGATACAGTCACATGCGAGCCATTAGATGTTGACTATCCCATCATTGACTGGTATCATGATGTTGATGAGCTAAACAGAAGGTGTTACAAAGTTATAAGAGCTGGTGAGGGCACTGAACCTGAAATATATAGAAATTTTACTGCCATGCTCAAGGTGTTCAGGAGAAAGGATTTGGATGAGATGTTTGAGGTTGGAATGAGAAAATATGGAGGAGAGAGAGAGGATATGATGACAGCCATCATCTGTTTGAGCATCTGAGACAGATGTATGTGCCTGAGAGTGGAATGAGAATATTCATGAAGCCATACTCTCCTATCATTGTATGGCACTGCTATGAGAACTGTGGAGTGCACTGGTACAATTAACTAGATGGAGGGGTGGGATACTTCTTGATAGGCACTGTTTATCCATGGAGCCTTGAAACAATGATATATATGATGGAATCAAGGATCAAGTGCTCCAGTTTAGAATTGGTATCTCTATTGGTAAAAGACATAAAGGAATACATCAGGCAGGTCAAAGAGTCACAAAAGAAAACATAATTCATGATCTACTTGATACAGATTGATTTAGAATGAAAGGATGAAACTTAAGGCTGCTAGAAGAAGCTTAAGTTTAGGGGGAGATTGCTAGGTCAGAATAACCACTGGTGCAGATTGAATATTATTTCAAGTGTTTTCCACTGCTGGGCTAAAATGAAGCAGCAAAGAATCTGATGTATATGATTTTGAATCAGATCCACAAGAAACAGAAAGCATCGTGAAGTGTCTTAACGAGTAAGGATTTTCTCTAACATATAAATCTAGAAATATGCACATCTTATTATCAAAACTAACACAATCGATCTATTCGCTTCATTATTCTCAGTGCATGGAGCGAGAAGTATTCCATGTTACATGGACTACACATGGGTTGATTATACGTGTAATCAACAAACGGGAAGTTGGGAATTGAATGCGTACACTATGTCATGAAATGGATCTTTGACTTCGTGACTGTCCAACAGTCTGCTTTTCCATCAAACGTAAGTATTATTTATGTACATTCGATCCGTTCCTTCATGATTACTTGATTCTTTTTACTTAAATGATTTAGATGCATTTTGAATGCTTAACTCCTTATGCTAAAATGTTTATATATATATATATATATATATATATATATATATATATATATATATATATGATGATATGCTAGGTATATGATAGTTACAAAAATATTCAGTGTATACTTTATTCCCTTTACTTAAATGATTCAGATGCGTTTTGATTTTTGAATGCTTAACTCCTTATGCTAAAATGTTAATATATATATATATATATATATATATATATATATATATATATATATAAGAGATGTTTGATATGCTTAAGTGTGATAGTTAAGTATGATAGTTACAAAAATATTCAGTGTGGGTAATTGGTAGGGTGTGGTATATATATATATATATATATATATATATATAGCAACATAAACATGTATTAATCATAATCTTTATTTATAAATATATACAACAAAATACAAATCTTTCATGCAAGATCAAAATTGCTTGATTGAACATTTTGAGATGCGCCCAATGTTGAAATCTCATATTAAATAGTTATCATGGTGAAGGCAATTAGATTTGTTGAGTTGGCAGTCTTAAATCGATTACCACTTACAGGTTTAAGCAACACCGACTGATATGAGAGCACTTACTGAGGGGTAAGGGCATCTCGACTACTGTTTTATATAATAATGAAATTAGTTTATAGAATGAATATTTATGTGAAACTTATTTAGTTTACTAAACACACGGTCCACAAAAGAGAACCGTGGGCCAGTCACATAAATTTATATCAAAAAATTTAAGCAGGATCATGTAACACCCCCAAATTCGTTGATTTTGATTAGCGGAAACATTGGTATAAGCTGGGGGTGCCACAATAACAAAGTACATGCATACGTATCAGAGCATATGGTTACAACAGAACATATATATATATAGATGCCAAATGTAATAGTTACAAAGTTTACGATTCATCGAATCGTACAAGTGTAAAAGTAGTTAAGTTTACAAAAGTAGATTTCAGAAATATGACTAAAAACACTTTAGTTATACTAAAGAAATCCATGTTCAAAAGTTGGCATCCTAAAGTCATCCCGGGTCGCCTAATTCCAGATGTGCAGGAGGTTCTTACATGCGCATCTAATTCCCTGAAAAACATAGTAAAAGTCAACAACGAGGTTGAGTGAATTCACAGGTTTTATGTTTGCAATAGTTAAATCAAGTTTGTAGCACAGTTGTTAAACCAAATACGTTCACAAATAGTTATTGCCATAACAGTTAAGTAATGATTTGTGGTATGTTATCCAAAGTATAAGTTTAATGGGTTGTTTGCCCAGTGTTCCAGTTTAAGTGGGATGTTACCCCAATCAAAGTTTATGTGGGATGTTACCCAAAACACAGTTTACGTGGGATGTTACCCAAAACACAGTTTACGTGGGATGTTACCCAAAACACAGTTTACGTGGGATGTTACCCAAAACACAGTTTACGTGGGATGTTACCCAATTCGTATGTTTGAAACGTGTTGCTGGTCGTTCTCTAGCGGTTTTAAAAGTGTGAGTCGGTCGTTCACCGACTAGTTACCAAATTGTACTGGTCATTCTCCGGTAAGTTACCAAGTTAGCACCGGTCGTTCTCTGGCGAGTCACATTTTAGAGTACCGGTCGCTCTCCGGTAAGATACCAAGTTAGTGTCGGTCGTTCTCCGACAAGTTACCAATATGTACCGGTCGTTCTCCGGTAAGTTACACAGCTAGTCGTTCTCTAGCTAGATACAAATTGTACCGGTCGTTCTCCGGTAAGATACCAAGTCAAATTTCACAAGTTGATAATAGTTTTTGTATGAAATACCCTTTCATAAACACCAGTTCGTATAATTGTTTAACAGTTCAAGTACTCTAATCGTTTGAGTAAACAAGTATACAACCATGTAATAAAGCAGATATGACAATTAATAAAGCAGTTGTAAGAGTTTGACCGCAGTCACAAATAGTTTGTACAATGTATAACACAGTAGTTATATAAAAGTTTGCTCATGTAGCAAAAACGTTGACTATGTTTTCCACCCCTGTTCAAAAGCAGTTAAAACAGTAAAAGTAGGGGCTGTGAACTCACCTGTTGAGTTAAGTAACGTGCGAGTGCTAGCAAACCTAAGCCTAAGTATGGTCCAGAATCTCCTAACGCCCTAAACGTATGAGGTTTAATAAGTACGTGGATGTCTAAGTCGACCATCCATGTCAGTGTTCGTACAACTAAGTTATGTCCAAAGTGTTGGTTTATACATTTGTGTTTTGGAAAATATGTACGGCTCGTTGGTGAGTTTTCGTAATAATAATTCAACGTATTATTATTATATTTATCGTATTGTATACTACCCAAAGTATATGTGTTTCATGTGCGAGTTATATCATAAAGGTTTGGTTCTTGAAGATGTTTAATGATTAGCGTGAAAGTATCCTTAAATTTATAGTTATTTTATCCGAAAGTATACATATATATATGTACATATGTCCGAATGTGTCAAAATTCATCGTTTAGGATCAAAAATGCACTTTTTCAAAAAGTCAACTCGCAGTCAAAAAGTCAACTCGCAAGTGGACCCGCAAGTCAAGTGGACCCGCAAGTCAAGTCGACCCGCAAGTCCAAATCTCGACTCGCGAAATTCGTCAGATTTGGATCTCAGCTCGCGAAACTGGCTGTTCAGCGATTTTTATGCAAATTTCGACTTTTAAAGCGTTTTTAATGATGTTTTTGGACATAATCAGTTAATGTAACACTAATACATGGTATATTAAGTATTATAAATACGAAAACTTCGAAATCTAAGAGTTGTCAGGAATGTCGGGATCTTACAAAGTTAACGCCGTGAAAATCCGAGAAGATAGAAGTGTAGCTCTCATCGCGGTGATCGTTTTATTTCAAAGGGGTATGATGTTTTGACGCGTTTTTGGTGTAGTTTTTGTGAGATTAGTGAGGTTTTTGTTTGGTTTTAGATAGAAGGTGGAGAGAAAAGAGGAGTAGAGAGAGAGAGAGTAAAGTGAAAATGAAAGAGAAATGAGGGTGGGGTTGGGTTGGGTGTGGAGCCGGTTTTGGTCTTCCAAAATAGGAGGTGGGGACTTTGTCCCGTGTCGCGGTATTTTACCCGTGTTCGTTTACCCGATCGTTAAATGTTACAATATTTTAAATGGTAATATTTTTAAATACGTTTTTAACTACATTTTTGGTTGAAGCATTTTATGGAAATAATTGAGTTAAGTTTATAAAATTTTAACTTTGTTTCGTTTCAGTTCGCAAAATAAGTGTTTATACGTTATAAAATACTTTGTAAATATTATCAACATAATATTTAAAAATCATTAATGTTATTTAATAATTTCGTTTTATTAAATAATTTTTGTCCATCAACAGTCGTATATTTTGTCGCGTTTGTTCCAGTCGTTTTTGCGCGCAATTATAATAATTACGAAACGTGTAATACTACGTCTATTACCTAGTTGGGCTTTGCTAGACTTACCTCTAAAATGTGTTGTGAATTCACTCAAGTAGGGAATTAGCCTAGTAATGCATGAAATTAACGTTTATAATTTTGTCGAAATTATGGGGTGTTACATTCTCCCCATGTTAGAGAAATCTCGTCCCGAGATTTAAAATCAAGTCGGATCGCCCGTAGCATATGTTCTCCGATAAGTCATGTTGTTAACAATAATAATAGTTTGCGTGGCGCTCAATTGTTGCCATAAAAGTTCAATCAGTTTAAGTATGCTCGCGACATAGTTCAATAAGTTGTGTGTTTCGTTTCGTGGTCAAAGTTTACCAACCGTTAAGTTCGAATCGACATTCTAATAGTGTAATGTTAAAGCGCAGTAACAGTTTACTGAGACGTACCAATGTTAGCGTAGGGATCCTCTGGTGCATATCTAGCACGAAGGATGTATGCGCGTCCGCGAGCTGGCTCTCTGTTGGCGATGCGGTTGTTGTTGTTTTGGTTGTTGTTACCGCGGTTGAGTTGTGGGCAACGGTTTCGGTAGTGCCCGAGTTCTCCACACTCAAAGCAGCCGGTGTTTTGTCCCTCGGTGGTGGCTTGAGGAGGTAGGTTTGTTCTACAGTTTTGGGCTAAGTGGCCGGGACGTTTGCAGTTTTGACAAAATGTGCAATCACCATCGTGGTGCTTCCCGCACTTGTCACACCTTGGTTTGTTGCCAAGGTAGGATTTTGATCCCGTTGTGGTGGTGGCGACATAGGCCCTAGTGTATCCCGAAATTTTCTTACTTGGTTGGTTCTGATGGTCGTTTCCCTCACTGTTCCATCTTCGTTTTTCGCTCCCAGAGCTGCCAATACTTGTACTGTTCGGTTCGTTCTTCCCCGACACAGTTTTCAAAGTTCCAATCAGGACTGCGTCATCGGTCAAGCTTTGAGCCAGATCAACTGCGCTCCTAAAAGTGGCGGGTTTTGAGGACATCACCATTCCTCTGATCTGTGGGGCCAATCCCCTGTTGTAACGCTCAATGCGTTTGCTCTCGGGGGTCACCATGTGGGGCACAAGAACGTGCAAGCTCCTGGAATCTTGTCGTGTACCCGGTAATGTCAGCACCGATCATCTGGATGTTCCACAGCTCGGTTTCAAGTTTCTGTTGCTCACTGTGAGAGCAAAACTCTTCCATCATCATCCGTTTCAAGGTCTCCCACGAGATGGAGTAAGCAGTTGGTCGACCCATGATTTGAACTTGAGCGTTTTACCAAGTCAACGCTTTGTCAGCTAGGGTACACGTGGCGTATTTCACCATGGTGTCAGTTGAGCAGCCACTGATGTCAAGGACCGATTCCATCTTTTCAATCCAGTGGACTAGGCCGATGGCCCCTTCAGTCCCGGTGAAGGTGTTGGGTTTACAAGCCTGGAAAGTTTTGTATGAACACCCTTGTTGGGTATTCGCTGGGGTTTCGCTGTTGACAGGTGTGGCTCCACTGTTATTTACCACATTTTCACGGTTGCGGCTGGCCTCGTATTGAGCGATAGCTTCAGCTACACGTCGCTCGATAATTTGTTCGGTGGTTTCGACGACAGGAGGTGTATTCGTTTGGCGACTGTTGCGGGTCTTTCTTTGCTTAGGCGGCATGCTGACATTCTGCGAGGAAGGAAATGCAGAAGTTAATGCCAATGAAAGAGATGTGAAGGATGAAGTTTCACATAATTCAGTTATCGAGTACTTAAGAAGAAATGACAAGATCCCCATCACATATCTCACGACTATGAAACACCCATATGTACTTAGTATTATATAATCACGTTGGCCAGGCGTCATTAAATGATGCTAAATACATACTTCTTTTCATCAACCGTTCAATACGATCAGGTATACATGAGATCAGAGTGTGTATGAATGAATCGAACGTTGTACAGTTCAAATAGCGGATTACGTGTATCGATGTGTAGTAACGATAGTTTAGTCGTATGCAAATGTGTGTATGCATGTGCGTTCTAGCCAAGGCTATAGTCTAGTTCTCTAAGGTCTCTAAGTCACCTAAGAAATCTAGTTCGCTATAACCAATGGCTCTGATACCAATCTGTAACACCCCCAAATTCGTTGATTTTGATTAGCGGAAGCATTGGTATAAGCTGGGGGTGCCACAATAACAAAGTACATGCATACGTATCAGAGCATATGGTTAAAACAGAACATATATATATAGATGCCAAATGTAATAGTTACAAAGTTTACGATTCATCGAATCGTACAAGTGTAAAAGTAGTTAAGTTTACAAAAGTAGATTTCAGAAATATGACTAAAAACACTTTAGTTATACTAAAGAAATCCATGTTCAAAAGTTGGCATCCTAAAGTCATCCCGGGTCGCCTAATTCCAGATGTGCAGGAGGTTCTTACGTGCGCAGCTAATTCCCTGAAAAACATAGTAAAAGTCAACAACGAGGTTGAGTGAATTCACAGGTTTTATGTTTGCAATAGTTAAATCAAGTTTGTAGCACAGTTGTTAAACCAAATACGTTCACAAATAGTTATTGCCATAACAGTTAAGTAATGATTTGTGGTATGTTATCCAAAGTATAAGTTTAATGGGTTGTTTGCCCAGTGTTCCGGTTTAAGTGGGATGTTACCCCAATCAAAGTTTATGTGGGATGTTACCCAAAACACAGTTTACGTGGGATGTTACCCAAAACACAGTTTACGTGGGATGTTACCCAAAACACAGTTTACGTGGGATGTTACCCAATTCGTATGTTTGAAACGTGTTGCTGGTCGTTCTCTAGCGGTTTTAAAAGTGTGAGTCGGTCGTTCACCGACTAGTTACCAAATTGTACTGGTCGTTCTCCGGTAAGTTACCAAGTTAGCACCGGTCGTTCTCCGGCGAGTCACATTTTAGAGTACCGGTCGTTCTCCAGTAAGATACCAAGTTAGTGTCGGTCGTTCTCCGACAAGTTACCAATATGTACCGGTCGTTATCCGGTAAGTTACACAGCTAGTCGTTCTCTAGCTAGATACAAATTGTACCGGTCGTTCTCCGGTAAGATACCAAGTCGAATTTCACAAGTTGATAATAGTTTTTGTATGAAATACCCTTTCATAAACACCAGTTCGTATAATTGTTTAACAGTTCAAGTACTCTAATCGTTTGAGTAAACAAGTATACAACCATGTAATAAAGCAGTTATGGCAATTAATAAAGCAGTTGTAAGAGTTTGACTGCAGTCACAAATAGTTTGTACAATGTATAACACAGTAGTTATATAAAAGTTTGCTCATGTAGCAAAAACGTTGACTATGTTTTCCACCCCTGTTCAAAAGCAGTTAAAACAGTAAAAGTAGGAGCTGTGAACTCACCTGTTGAGTTAAGTAACGTGCGAGTGCTAGCAAACCTAAGCCCAAGTATGGTCCAGAATCTCCTAACGCCCTAAACGTATGAGGTTTAATAAGTACGTGGATGTTTAAGTCGACCATCCATGTCAGTGTTCGTACAACTAAGTTATGTCCAAAGTGTTGGTTTATACATTTGTGTTTTGGAAAATATGTACGGCTCGTTGGTGAGTTTTCGTAATAATAATACAAAGTATTATTATTATATTTATCGTATTGTATACTACCCAAAGTATATGTGTTTCATGTGCGAGTTATATCATAAAGGTTTGGTTCTTGAAGATGTTTAATGATTAGCGTGAAAGTATCCTTAAATATATAGTTATTTTATCCGAAAGTATACATATATATATGTACATATGTCCGAATGTGTCAAAATTCATCGTTTAGGATCAAAAATGCACTTTTTCAAAAAGTCAACTCGCAGTCAAAAAGTCAACTCGCAAGTGGACCCGCAAGTCAAGTGGACCCGCAAGTCAAGTCGATCCGCAAAGTCCAAATCTCGACTCGCGAAATTCCTCAGATTTGGATCTCAGCTCGCGAAACTGGCTGTTCAGCGATTTTATGAAAATTTTGACTTTTAAAGCGTTTTTAATGATGTTTTTGGACATAATCAGTTAATGTAACACTAATACATGGTATATTAAGTATTATAAACACGAAAACTTCGAAATCTAAGAGTTGTCGGGAATGTCGGGATCTTACAAAGTTAACGCCGTGAAAATCCGAGAAGATAGAAGTGTAGCTCTCGTCGCGATGATCGTTTTATTCCAAAGGGGTATGATGTTTTGACGCGTTTTTGGTGTAGTTTTTGTGAGATTAGTGAGGTTTTTGTTTGGTTTTAGAGAGAAGGTGGAGAGAAAAGAGGAGTAGAGAGAGAGAGAGTAAAGTGAAAATGAAAGAAATATGAGGGTGGGGTTGGGTGTGGAACCGGTTTTGGTCTTCCAAAATAGGAGGTGGGGACTTTGTCCCTTGTCGCGGTATTTTACCCGTGTTCGTTTACCCGATCGTTAAATGTTACAATATTTTAAATGGTAATATTTTTAAATACGTTTTTAATTACATTTTTGGTTGAAGCATTTTATGGAAATAATTGAGTTAAGTTTATAAAATTTTAACTTTGTTTCGTTTCAGTTCGCAAAATAAGCGTTTATACGTTATAAAATACTTTGTAAATATTATCAACATAATATTTAAAAATCGTTAATGTTATTTAATAATTTCGTTTTATTAAATAATTTTTGTTCATCAACAGTCGTAAAATTTTTCGCGTTTGTTCCAGTCGTTTTTGCGCGCAATTATAATAATTACGAAACGTGTAATACTACGTCTATTACCTAGTTGGGCTTTGCTAGACTTACCTCTAAAATGTGTTGTGAATTCACTAAAGTAGGGAATTAGCCTAGTAATGCATGAAATTAACGTTTATAATTTTGTCGAAATTGCGGGGTGTTACAGTGTCACACCCCCTATTTTATGATTTGCGGAAGCGATGATTTGGGTGTGACTAATCAAATATCAAACACCAAGATTAGATAGCGAACGACTCTAAATGAGACGTTTTAGAAAAATACATTACATTACAAAAGCAATACAAGGTTTAAGTCATAAGCTTACGATACAAAAGCGAGTTCGCAAATGATTCTAAAGATTTTAATACATAACCGATTAACAAAAGATAATGCTATAAAATCTTCATATATTTATAGATGCATGCGACTCGTACTAGATAGCTTATCATGCGGGCCATCTACTGTTGCTGTGCACCTGAGAATACAACACTAAAAGGGTCAGCTAAAAAGCTAGTGAATCTCACAGGTTTAAGTAAACATGATGTGATACACAAGATTTATCCGAGAGTTGAACAAATAAATGTTTTCCGAATACCATAAGATGACCCGAACCGAATATACCAACATAGACCGACCATAACCGAATTTACCGACATAGATCGACAATAACCGACTTTACCGAATTTACCAACCGCACATGAGCCCATGGTTCGAAGCCTAACCCGAATTCTGCCTCCCGATGGGTGTAGAAACACCAAATTACAACTACTAAAGTGCCCGTTTGACATAGCAACCCGGACGGGGACGTCACTCCCATGATAGATCTATCCTTTAGTAATCGCGCCCTTTCAGTTAACGAACCATGTCCGATGAGGACTTTCCCGAATTAAAACAACTCATGCAATTCCGAATTTAAATAACCGAATTACCGAATACCAAATACCGAATTAAATAATACCAATAATTTTGAACGAAAATAATAATAACCGAAATAAATAACAGATTAATTAACCGAATACTTGTGTACACTAAAACAGTTTGTGTTGTATCTCCCCCGAATCTAAAAACAGTAAATAGTGAAAATGGAGCCGTGAGACTCACCTGAATCTATCCGAGCAATGAGTATATCCGACGGGGAATAGACAATCTCTGAAATCCCTTAGAGTCCTAAACACGCGAGATTCTAATGAGTAAATGGATTGTCCAATGTATTGTTTAATGTTTATGTTTGAGTTTACAAAATTTGGTATGAGTCTGAAAATAGTAATCTGCCATTTTCGGCCCCTAAACGACCCCGGATGGCCTAAAACTGACAAGGCTAAGGTACTTAGCATTGATTATTGGGTCGTTTCCGAGTGACCTTGCGAATTTGAGCTCAATCCGTTATAATAAATTTTTCATCGAGAAGCTACCCTGTGCATGGGGACGCGCCGCGTCCAATATGATTTTATGAAGTACACGCCGTGTACTTTGATTTAAGAAGAACGCGCTGTGTTCTAGAGGACGCACCGCGTTCTTTGAGTTTTTAAAAGGACGCACCGTATACTAAAGGACACGCCGCGTGGATCATACGTTTTTGCAGGTCTGTTCGTGTGGGAAACATACAAAACCAATTCTAACTTAGTTTTAACCAATTTTTAGCATACAATAACTTAATACAATGGTAATACAAGTTATACTACGTATTTTAAACACGAAACTAAAAGGAAACGGTGAGCGATTCTTACAAATTTGAAAACGAAACGGGTGGTGAAGATGAGGATGATCCGATGATGATGATGAACAAGGATGGAGATGATGATGATTATGATTCTGTGATGTTGTTGTTGTTGGTTTGATGATCCGCAAAAGAAAGAGATCGAGAGAGAAGAGATGGAGCCGAGAGTGATCAAATGTGTGCGTGTGAGTGATAAATAATTGAGGTCGGTTGATATAACCGGCCTCAATTATTGAGGTGGTTGGGTATTTCCGACCCGTGTTCGCGTACCCGATCGTTATGTAGTATAATATTTAAAACTGATAATTTTCTAAAAATGGATTCGTATAAGTTTTTAGTTGAAGTATTTTATAAATATGTTTTTACGGATGTATAAAATTGTAACTTTGTTTTATTTAAAATGTACGGATAGTTTTCTGCATCTAAAATGTATTTAAAACTTTAATCGAGTAAATAATTATTATTCTAGCTAATAATACATTATTTAAAAATATTTTCACTAACGACCGTATTTAAGTTGCGCGTTGTTTTAGATTTGTTTGTGTGTGATTATTTAAATAATCATTCAACGTTATATATATATATACACATATATATTATCCGAATACTTTTGTTTTAACACGTACCGAGTACGAGTAATTAAGGTTTAAATTTGGACCCAATTTTGGGTTATTTTGACCGGGTGTCACACCTGTTGCTCTAGATGTTAAGTACACTGTAGAACTAGCGAACGGTAAACTCATAGAAACCAATAGTGTGATACCTAATTGCACTTTAAACCTAGCCAACGAATCTTTCTCGATCGATCTTATGCCTGTCAAAATTGGAAGTTTTGACGTCATCATTGGTATGGACTGGTTGTCCAAACACCGCGCTGAAATCGTTTGTTATGATAAAGTCGTTCGCATTCCTCTCGCCGCCGGTAGAACTTTGATCATACAGGGGGAGACTGGTGGGACGAGACTAAATATTATCTCATGCTTGAAAACCAGGAAATTTCAGAGAAAAGGTTATCCGTCGATCCTCACGCACATCACGGAGAAAAAGTCGGAGGAGAAGCGACTTGAGGATGTGCCCATCGTTCGAGACTTCCCAGAAGTCTTTCCCGAATAACTGCCTGGTCTACCACCACCAAGACAGGTTGAGTTCTCAATCGATCTCGTGTCAGGTGCCGCACCTGTGGCCTGAGCACCATACCGCTTAGCCCCATCCAAACTTCAGGAGTTGTCCACCCAATTACAGGAACTCCTGGATAGAGGATTCATCAGACCGAGTTCTTCGCCTTGGGGAGCTCCGGTCTTGTTCGTGAAAAAGAAAGACGGTTCATTCAGAATGTGTATCGACTACCGAGTGTTGAACAAGTTGACCGTCAAGAACCGTTACCCACTTCCTCGAATCGATGACCTGTTTGACCAACTTCAAGGGTCGAGTTTTTACTCAAAGATCGATCTTCGGTCAGGTTATCACCAAATGCGTGTTCGCGACACCGATATCCCGAAAACTGCTTTCAGAACCCGTAATGGGCATTACGAATTCCAAGTGATGTCATTCGGTCTAACCAACTCACCGGCTGTATTCATGGACCTTATGAATCGGGTGTGCAAACCATATCTTGACAAGTTTGTCATTGTCTTCATTAATGACATTCTCATTTACTCGCGCAACGAGAATGAGCACGCGCAACATTCATAAAACATCCTAGAACTACTCATACACGAAGAACTTTATGCTAAAATTTCCTAGTGTGAGTTCTGGATGCAAACCGTTCAATTCCTTAGACATGTTATTGATAGTCGAGGAATTCATGTTGATCCATCAAAAATCGAGGCTATCAAGTGCTGGCAAGCACCAACAACTCCAACCGAGGTACGCCAATTCTTGGGATTGGCGGGGTATTATTGTCGGTTCATTAAAAACTTCTCGAAAATAGCCCAACCACTCACAACACTAACTCAGAAAGACAAAAAGTTCGATTGGACTGATAAACAAGAGTCAGCATTTCAACTCCTGATACAAAAGCTTTGCAGTGCTCCTATTCTATCATTACCTGAAGGCACTGATGACTTCGTGGTATGCTGCGATGCTTCTCATCAAGGTCTCGGTTGCATGTTGATGCAACGAGACAAGGTCATTGCTTACGCCTCGCGACAACTTAAAATTCACGAAAAGAACTACACAACTCGTGACCTCGAACTTGGAGCTGTCGTCTTTGCGCTCAAAATCTGGAGACACTATCTCTATGGCACTAAGTGCACAATCTTTACCGACCACAAAAGTCTTCAACACATATTCGATCAGAAAGATCTCAACATGAGGCAACGTCGATGGGTCGAATTGCTTACCGATTACGATTGCGAAATCAAATACCATCCAAGGAAGGCAAATGTTGTTGCCGATGCCCTCAGTCGAAAGGAACGATCGAAACCCCTTCGAGTCCGAGCCCTCAGTATGGCCATTCACAACGACCTAAACATTCAGATTCTCGCTGCTCAACTCGAAGCTTTGAAATCCGATAATATCAAAAATGAAGCCTTGCGGGGCATGGATAGACAATTCGAAATCAAACCTAACGGAGTTAGGTGTTTCTCAAATCGAATCTGGTTGCCTAGTTTTGTGAACCTGGGAGACTTGGTGATGGATGAAGCTCACAAGTCCAAATATTCTATTGATCCGGGGTCCGATAAAATGTACCACGGCATCAAGGAATTATATTGGTGGCCGAACATGAAAAGCCGAAATCGCCACATACGTCAGCAAGTGCCTTACTTGCTCGAAAGTCAAAGTCGAATATCAAAAACCTTCTGGTTTACTTCAACAACCCAGCATTCCTGAATGGAAATGGGAACAAATCACCATTGTTGAGACCTGAGACACTGTCAGATCTGCTCAGAATACAAGTATGATTGCCGCTGTTAGAAGAAGTTCACCACTGTTAGAGTTTTTGTGTTGACAATGCCACTGTCAATTAGTTTTAGTCTAACAGTGCCACTGTTGAACGTGTAATTTGTATTTTGTATTAAGTACTCAACCTCTGTTAGTAATATACGAGTACTACCCCTGTTAGATATATAGATAACCACTGTTGGTTAGATAAAGTTGGTTAGAGTTATATTAGGAGTAGATGAGGATTCCTAATATGTTTGATTCTGTAAAGGACTCTATATGTTATAAATAGAGATCCTGTAAAACCCTAGATGATACGATTCATTCTAGTTATTAGCTTCAAGGTTGTAAACCCTAACACAATTGTGTGTTCGTATTATTGATAATAATATTGAAGCTTTTGGTTAGATATTCTGTTATATACAAGTTTGTTCTTCAAGTTATTAATAAACTATTCCGCAAGCTTATTAATAATCAATCAAAGTAATACATACTAAGATCTCAATCTGGGATCATCAAGTGGTATCAGAGCTTGATATTACTTTGATCTTGAAGAAGGTAATTGAATTTCGTAGCTTTTTCAACAAATAACAAGATGTCTACTGAAACAATGGAAGGTATACAAGCTACAAAGATTCCCATGCTCAAACCTGATGAGTTTGAGCTATGGCAGACTAGGATTAGGCAATACATGTTGCTTACGGATTATATGATGTGGGAGGTGGTTACTAATTGACCAAACTATACTAAGGATGCAGATGGTAAAAAGGAGGAAAGACCACCACCAAAGACTGATGCAGAGAGGAAAGAAAGAGCAATAGAGTGGAAGGCATTAAGTACTCTACTTTTGTCTATTCCTAATGAGTATCAGAGGAAATTTGAAAACTGTGAAGATGCTCAGGTTCTCATGGAAGCAATTGTTAAGAGATTTGGTGGTAATGACAACACCAAGAAAAATAAGAGATCTCTTCTCAAACAACAATTTGAAAACTTTGCAGGTGTAAAGTCTGAAACTTTGACTCAGACTTTTGATAGATTTCAAAAACTTGTAGGTGATCTTGAAAATCACAATGTCAAGATTGATAAGGATGATTTGAATAGGAAGTTTCTAAGATCACTAGGCACAGATTGGAATATGTACACTGTGGGACTTAGACAAAGTGTAAATCTTGAAGAAAAGGAGATTGAAGATCTATACAATGATCTGAGAAACTTTGAGCCTGAGGTGATGGCTCTAAAACAATCCAATGGTAGCTCTAACAATGCTGCTTTTGTGTCTGTTGGTGAATCTGGTAGCTGTAGCACATCTGGTGCTAATGATAATGTCTTGGAAGCTTTCTTTGCAAGTCATGTGAATTCATCCTTAACAACAGAGGATTTGGAACAGGTTAATGAAGAGGATCTTGAAGAAATGGATTTGAGATGGCAGATGGCTATGATTACTATAAGGGCAAAAAGGTTTATGCAGAGGTCAGGGAACAGAAACTTTACTTACAAGAGAGATGGTGTAGCTGGTTTTGACAAGAGCAAGGTGGAGTGTTTCAACTGTCACAAGATGGGACACTTTGCTAGAGAATGCAAGAGCACACAGGCTGGAGGATCTCAGAATACTTCTAATGGTATTGTAAGAAATAGTTCTGGTCCACAAAGAAGATTGGTACCTGTTCAGAACATCACTTCAGATTCATTGGTTGCACAAGATGGAATGGGAGGATTTGACTGGAGTGACCAGGAAGAGCTTGTAGTCAAGAATCAAGCTTTAATGGCTGTCACAGAAGAACCAGAGCCTTCAGACATTCCATATGAGGTACAATCTAAATTATGTTCTCCTACATGTAAGAAAATGGTTAAATTTTATAGGGATCATAATATGGTTGTGTGTAATGAATTGAAAGCTAGTGTGGAAAAGAGTCAACATGCAACTTTAGCTATTGAAAACTTAGAAAGACAGATAAAAGCTTTTGAAAAGAATGAATCACAATTTCACTTAGATATTAAATATCTGAATTGGGAAAAGAAAGCTTTACAAACAAAAGTTGATATGCTAAGTGCAAAGTTGGCTGAGGCAATTTCTGATAAAGAATCAATAAGGTTGAAAGTAGATGAATTGGAAAATGCTTCAAAAGGTGTTCAAAACTTAATCAAATCTCAAATTCATGATAAATTAAAAATTGGATTAGGTTACAACCTTAATGCTGTACCCCCACCTTATAATCATACTTACTTCCCATCTAAACTTGAGTTTGACTTAGAAAAACTTAAGGTAGGTGTGTCTGAGGAGGTTAAAAAGGTAGATCCAGTAGTTAATTGTGCTAATAATGTAAATTTTGATAAAGTGGATGTATCTGATTGGACTGAGGAAGATGAGAGTGATAGTGATAGCTCATCTAGTGGTAATTCTGTGGATGATTGTGTTAAGCCTATTACTGGTCTAGTTTCTGAACTAAATAGTACTAAACTAGAAGAGGGTAAAAAGTTGTTTGTTGAGAAAGCAAAGGCTCAGATAGATCAAGTTAGAAAATCCAATAAATCTAGATCTGGTCTAGGTTATGTGCACAAAAGAGTCAATCCTGAATTAAAAGATATGTCAAAAGATAAATCTGAGTGTGATAAATGTGCATGTAAATCAAACAGGTCTGATTTAAATACTGCAAATAATGTAAATAAATCCATTCCCAGGGGTAATCAGAGAAATTGGAACCAATTGGTTTCACAAAGGCTGGGTAATGGGTTTGAATGTGTGAAAAGAAAATCATGTTTTATTTGTGGTAGGTATAATCATCTTCAACAGGACTGTTACTACAATCCTAAAAATAATAGGAACAGTGGTAAAGGACAAATGTTGAAAATTAAGCCAAACAGAGGCAAGGCTGCAGCCCCTGTTAATGCTGCAGCAGTGCCACTGTCAAAGGCTAACAGAGGCAAGACAAGAACAGGGGAGGGTTTGACCACTGTCAGGCATGGTACCTCTGCTGGTGTTAAACATTTCAAAAGAATGTTTATACCAAGTAAAGCTACCACTGCTAGGGTAATAAATACGAATTTGAAGGTGACCACTGTCAGACCATTAACCCCTGTCAGGTCTAAAACAGATTGTTTTTGGAAACATAAGAATGCATCTACATCAAATGTATCCAAAATCAATGGAGCATTGAGATCAATCACCTTTAAGAGGGTTGATATCAAAAATGCTCATGGGAAACCCAAAGCCAAATTGGTTTGGGTTCCCAAGAGAAACTAATATGTTCTCTTTTTATATGTGCAGGGCAAGCCAAAGAGCTTATGGCACATTGATTCTGGCTGCTCAAGGCACATGACTGGAGATAGGGAAAAGCTGCAGGACTTCAAAGCATTTAATGGAGGAGATGTAGCATTTGGCAGCAATCCTAAAGGAGGAAAGATCACTGGAAAAGGTAAGGTAAAAAGCAGTAAGCTCACTTTTAATGATGTGTATTATGTTGAGCAATTGAGATATAATTTGCTTAGTGTGAGTCAAATCACAGATAAGCAAAATCCTGTTTATTTCACTGACACAGAATGCCTTATACTTTCTGAAAAACTCAAAATACCTGAAGATAAAATTTTAATGAGAGTTCCAAGAAAGGATAATGTATACTGTAGTGATCTAAACAAGATGGAATCTCAAAATGTTAACTGTCTTATTTCTAAAGCTACTGTTTCTGAATCTGAACTATGGCATAGGAGGATGTGTCACTTGAATTACAAGACCAATAAACTTGTTAGGAATAAGCTAGTGAGAGGCTTACCTGAAAAGTTATTTGAATGTAGTGACCACTGTGTAGCTTGTCTCAAAGGCAAGCAACACAAGACCTCTTATAAGACCAAGCTTGTGAATTCCAATACCACTCCCTTACACCTGTTACATATGGACTTGTTTGGCCCTACCAATGTAGCTAGTCAAGGGAAGAAATCTTACTGTTTGGTGATAACTGATGATTATTCTAGAATGAGTTGGGTATTCTTTCTTAGGACCAAGGATGAGACAGGTGAAATACTTAGATCATTCATAACTAGGATTGAGAATTCAACTAATCAAAAGGTTAAGATCATCAGGTGTGATAATGTGACAGAATTTAAGAATCATGAGATGAATAAGTTCTGTGAGGAGAAAGGTATAGAAAGACAGTTTAGTGCACCTAGGACTCCACAACAAAATGGAGTAGCTGAAAGGAGGAATAGGACACTAATTGAGGCTGCTAGAAGCATGCTAGCAGATGCTAAACTTCCAATGTCCTTTTGGGTAGAGGCAGTCAGCACTGCTTGTTATGTTTTGAATAGGATTTTGATCATTAAACCTCATAACAAGACACCCTATGAGTTATTCTTTAAGAGAAAACCTTTGGTTAGCTTTTTAAAACCATTTGGATGTCTTTGTACTGTCTTAAATACCAGAGATCACCTTGGTAAGTTTCAGAGTAAGGTAGATGAGGCTGTATTTGTTGGATACTCTATTCAAAGCAAGGCTTATAGAGTATTTAATAAAAGAACTAGGATCATTGATGAGACCATGGATGTGACCTTTAATGAAAATACATCAAATGTAGAAGGAAAAGGTCCAGAAGTATTGTTTGATATTGATGCACTAACCCATGCTTTTAGATATCCAGATTTGTCTACTAGTGCAGGTACAGATGCAGGTAATGATGCAGGTGAAGATGGGCTTTCAGGCTCAAGTCAGACTAAAAAGGATGACTTGAAGTATGTATTGTTTCCTATTTGGTCTCCAGATCCTCCAGAAGCATTCCAATCAGAGCAACAAGAGAAAGATGGATCTTCAGATGATACAAGTGGGTCAATTGGCAAAAATGGTTCAAACAAGGATGAAGATGGTTCAACTCCAGCAGATCATCAACCATTTACTTCAAAGGGTTCTCATACAGATTCAGAGCATGATTCAGAAGGAGAGCATGCATCTCCAAAGTATTTTGAACAAAGTCCTCCATTTCAAGTCTTGGAAAGGACTTCTTTGTCAGATTCTGAAGCAACTCCAAAGCCTTCAAAAGAAAGAGAAGAAAGAGATTCTTTTTCAGAATCAGAAATGGATAATCTTTTGGGTCCTAATTTGGAAAGAGAATTACTTGATACATCCACATCTAAATATCTGGTTCACAAAGATCATTCCTTGGATTTGGTCATTGGTGATATTAGCTCTCCTGTTCAGACTAGACATCAAACCAAGGTAAGAGAAGAAGATTTACATACTTCACTATATGTTTGTTTTCTTTCTCAGATGGAACCAAAGAAGGCAGTGGAAGCTCTCAAAGATCCAAGTTGGATAGAGTCAATGCAAGAGGAATTGTTGCAGTTTAAACTGCAAGATGTATGGGATTTGGTTGATTTACCAAAAGGAAAGAAAGCTATAGGCACAAGGTGGATCTTCAAGAACAAGAGAGATGAAAGAGGAATAGTGATAAAGAATAAAGCAAGGTTGGTAGCACAGGGGTACACACAGGAAGAAGGAATTGATTATGATGATGTCTTTGCTCCAGTTGCTAGAATAGAAGCTATTAGGTTATTTTTAGCTTATGCATCTTATCAGGATTTCAAAGTTTATCAAATGGATGTGAAGAGTGCTTTTCTTCATGGTCTAATTGATGATGAGGTGTATGTATGCCAACCACCAGGGTTTGAAGATCCAACATATCCAGATAGAGTGTGCAGATTGAAGAAAGCTTTGTATGGGTTACATCAAGCACCAAGAGCTTGGTATGATACTCTATCTGAGTATCTTCTCAAGAATGGATTCAAGAGAGGTACTATTGACAAGACTTTGTTTACCAAGAGGGTTCAGAGAGATATATTGTTGGTACAGGTTTATGTTGATGATATTATTTTTGGGTCAACTAGGGATTCATTGTGCAAAGAGTTTGAGGGCTTAATGCATAAGAAATTCAAGATGAGTTCAATGGGTGAACTCACTTTCTTTTTAGGATTGCAGGTTAAACAGAAGACAGATGGAATCTTTATTAACCAAGGGAAGTATGTGCAGGATATTTTGAATAAATTTGGTTATAAAGATGTAAAGATAGCTAGCACTCCTATGGAAGCACACAAACATCTTAATTCTGATCCTGAGGGAGAGGAAGTAGATGTGCACTTGTACAGGTCAATGATTGGTTCTTTGATGTATTTAACTTCATCTAGGCCTGATATTATGTTTGCAGTGTGTCTTTGTGCTAGGTACCAAACCAATCCAAAGCAGTCACACATGTATGCTGTGAAAAGAATCTTTAGATACTTGAAAGGTCAACCAGATTTGGGACTTTGGTATGCTAAAGGATCAGATTTTGAGCTTAAGGCTTTCACAGATAGTAACTATGGTGGTGAGAACATGGATCGAAAATCAACAAGTGGAGGATGTCAATTTCTTGGAAATAGGTTAGTGTCATGGCAATGCAAGAAGCAGACCACAGTTTCCACATCTACAACAGAAGCAGAATATGTTGCAGCATCAAGTTGCTGTGCACAGGTTCTTTGGATTCAGAATCAAATGTTGGATTATGGTTTGACTTTCATGAACACTCCTATTTATATTGATAATACCTCTGCTATTAGTATCATTCAAAATCCAGTTAAGCATTCTAAAACCAAACACATTGAGATCAGATATCATTTTATACGAGATTGTTATGATAAAAGATTGATTCATATTTTTAAAATTCACACTGATAATCAACTTGCAGATCTTTTTACAAAAGCATTTGATGTAGGAAGATTTACATTTTTGATAACTAATATTGGTATGATCAATCTCACTTAGTGTTTTGGTCTGGATTTGATACTAACAGGGACGAAGTATATTGTATGTGACAGGGTCAAGTGTTGCCACTGTTAGCTTCATCATGATAACAGTTGGTGCCACTGTTAGTTTACTTCTGCCACTGTCAATGTATTTTCAACCCCTGCTGTATATTTGTGTAGATTAACCCCTGTTGGTTTGTTTTCTTAGTTTAATATTGCAGGACTCAGCCACTGTCAAGAGACATCACTTGAGCTGGAGTCTAATGTTTTATGTGTTGCTTCTTATTTTGGTTAAAAAAAAATAAAAATACGGTTCTTTTTCTAATAAAGCTAAGTTTATGCCCCTGTTAGTTCTAAGCTGGAGTTTCCCTGGTCGGATGCCCCTGCTAGACTATCAGCCGCTGTTAGCTTTGTTAGATGGTTAAAAAGGGTTGACTATAATTGACCAAGTGAGGTACCCCTGTTGGGCTTATTTGTAAGTTGTGCCCCTGCTGGGTATAACCAGCAGTGCCACTGTTAGTTCTATTTTTAGGGCTTGGCACTGTCATCATATAAGTACTCAAATACTTCACTTTTTCAATTACGCTTTCAAAATTTTCAAAAACCCTTCAATAATCGCTCTCGTTTGGATTTGTTTATTGTAAACCGCTCTTCGTTCTTTCATCAATGGCATCGTCATCTTCATCTGATTCTGGTACTTCTACGCTAAGTGTTCATTCTGAACACAATATGAGGGCTTTCTTGAACAAAGAACTTGCAGATGATTATTTTCATCCTATTATCGATTTCTTGAGTAACTGTCCAGTTACTTATGCCCTTACTGTCGCTCCAAGATTGATACGATCACACATTCAAGAATTCTGGCAGAACGCAAAGGAAGGGAATGTTAATGGAATTACTCACATTCATTCCACTGTCAAGGGTAAGAAGGTAATGGTGACTGAGATTGTTCTTAGAGAACTTCTGCAGTTTGATGATGAAGGAGGAATTCTGGAATTATCAAGAGTTGATTTGTTTAAAGGCATAAATGATATGGGGTATGAAGGTTCTGGAAAAGCAAGATTAGAATATACTTTCTTGAAGTCATGGTTCTGTCCTCAATGGAAGTTCTACATTCATACTTTTCTAGTATGTTTGTCACAAAAGAGAACTAGTTTTAATGAATTTAGTTCTAGTATTGCATATCCTATTATCTGCTTGGCACAGGGTATTAAATTTAATATGTCTAGGTTTATCTTAGATAATATGATTAGGAATGTAAAGGGTGATACATTCATTATGTACCCTAGATTTGTTCAGCTTTTATTGAATACTCAATTGTCAAATTTGCCAGCAGAGGATAGTGTAATAGTTAGTTCTACTCTATCCTTGAGGACTATTAGAGCTATGAACCAGTATCAGAATACTTTTTCCAAGAAGGAAACTGCATTATTTTCTACAATGTTAGTTGCTCCTTCTGCCACTGGTGGTGTATTACCAACATCACTTGGACCAAATGATGACAGGCCAACAACACAAGTTGGTTCTGAACACACATCAGGAGGTGGCACCAAAAGAAAACAAGGGAACCAACAGCCTACCCAAAGTAAAGCCAAGAAATCCAAGAAGGCTAAACAGGCTGTGGAGATTCCTGTTTCTCCACAGTCTCAGTCAAATGATCCACCACAACAGGTGAACATACTTGATGAAAATGTTCATTCTGGAAGGGCTGCCACTACTGTTTCTAGCCCACTGGTAGGGCAGGATAGTGGTAACATCAATGAGACCCAACCAGAGGCAACTATATTTGATGAACCTATGGGTGATGATTCAAATGTAGGTCCCAGTACCAATAACAAAGGGACATCTGCAGTGGCAGATGTAGTCGATGATTCATCTAGGAGGTCACACTCCAATGTTGATGAGGCTAGTAATGAAACTAGGGAATTGACTATTGATGATTTGGTACATGATGTCAAGCTGATTTAGACTAAATTTGAAAAAGAAAGAGCTTTGAGAAGGGAGCAACAGGTTATGTTGGCTGCCCAGAGTGAATTGATAAAGAAGCAGAGGGAGGAAATTATTGATTTACAAAACAGGTTGGCAGTTGTTGAAGATGCAGTTGATAAAGTTTTGTTGCCTGCTAGGGAATCTTCAGGCAAGGGGGAGAATAAAGATGATGATCATGAGCAGAATGATATGCCTGAAGATAAGAAGAAGAATGGTGATGATTCAGATGGTCAAGATGATAACAATGATGGTAATACTGAAGGTGCAGGTGATTTTAGCTTTATGGATATACCTGAGTTTAATGAGATTAGTGATAGAGGTGTTGAAGATGAATTGAATGTCTCAGATTATGTGATTAATGAAGACATGGATGAACAGATGGTGGATGCTGAGAATGATAGGAGAATGGTGGTGTATGTTGGTGAAAATGTTGCAGATGATGATACACCAAGTGGTCCAGCTTTAAATGTTTTTCCATTAAACAAAGGATTACCTTTTAAGGCTGTGGCTAATCTGTATATCTGGGATATTATGGGAGCAAATCTTGATATGAGCAAAAGAGTAAGTTTTAGTGATAGGTTGGTGTATTAAGAAAAGAGTGATAATGATGATGATAAATCTGTTGAAACAGAGGATATGGAAGGTGGTGATGTAGAGGTTGAGGGGGAGTTTATAGAGGCAAAACCTGAAGCTAAAAAGGAAGAAAGAATGAAGATTTATAATAGAAAGAAATCAATTCAAAAGAGAAAGTCTACCTCTGCTAAGGTACAAACCCATGTTGAAACTCAGTCTTTGACCACTGCTAGTAGTGTTTCTACCTCTGCTAGTAGTTTGGTATCAACCCCTGTTGAGGTATCTACCACTGTTGGTACTTCAACAGCAACCCCTGTTACTACAAATCCTACCCCTGTTACTACAAATTCAACCACTGTTATATCAACCTCTGTTAACACTTCATCTATTCCCACAACTGTTGGTACACCTATTGTTACTCCAGTTTACACCACTGCTACAGCAACGACCACTGCCAGGACTATAGAAGTGCCTGTTACAATAAGAGAGCCTACACAAACACCCAAACCTAAGTCTGATCTGCCAAAGATTGATTCAAAGGACAAAGGTAAGGGAAAATTGAAAGAAGAAAGAAAGATTAAGAAGGTTGTAGAGCCTCCAATTGATTTGAATGAGGCAAGGAGAGTTCAGGAAGAGCATGATGAGAGAATGCTAAGAATGGCAGTTGAGTCTAAGAGAAAGGAAGGACCTGATGTTGATGTTATACTAGAAGACTTGAGTATGGTAACCTTATCACAGAAGGCTGCACAGATGCTGAATGATATGGCTGCAAAAGGTCAAGGGTTGTCTGCTCAAAAGGTCCATGATATGATTAAGAAAAAGTTTGGTAATGATGGTATGGATCCAGGGTTTGCAAAGCTCAAACAAGCTGTTGAAGAAAAGGAAAAATTAAAAAGACAAGCTGAGATTGAGAAGAAAAGAAACAAACCACCAACTGCAGCTCAAAGGAAAAAGGATTTGCTTAGAATTCTTGGTGATAGATATGCACCAAGAAGTGTGCTTGAAGGATGGGATCTACAGAAACTGGAAAGAGCATATGAAAAATCTCAGAATGAGGAAAAGGAAGATTTTGAGAAAAGGATTCAGAAAGACAAATTCATTAAGAAAAAGTTGGATGAGGATAGAAAGAGAATTGCTGAGCAGGTGAGAAAAGAGGAGCAAGAGAGAATTGAAAAGAAAGAACAAGAGGAAGCAGAAGCAAAAGAAAGAGAAATCAAAAGGCTTTCTGATCAAAATTTAAAGATAAGGTGGAATGGAGTTCTTGCTTCTGATAGTGTAGTTCCTGATTTAGAGAGAGATGCAGAAGAATTGAAGAAATATATCAAAGAAGTGAAGGATTATAAAGAAAATATTCACATCAATCATGATAGATCATCAAAGATAATTGAATGGAAAGGAATAAAATCAAAAGTTGCTGATGGTGATAAAGAACAGATCAAGATTGTTAGAGAGGATGGGAATGAGCAATGTTTGTCATCTGTTGCTGATGTGCTTAAGAATGTGAACAGATTAGATATTCTAGATCTGTTTGAGCTAAACAGTCAAGGAGATAGGCAGGCTTCACTAGTGATTATGGAAAGAGAATTGGGAAGATGTCTGAATATGCTGTTTGAGCCTGAGCCATTCATCAATTTGTTCTTAAATTGTATTGATGCTATGAATACATGGAGACATTTTGTAAGTCCCCTAGTTTTAGGATCGATAACTTCGTTTTCTGTAGTATTAAGGTGCGGAATCCCTCAATACGGTGTTATCTTACTAACAACGAATATGTTCGTAATTGCGTATATTAAAGCTTAACTTTAAACGAATAATACGTCAAAGCCTAGCTGTTAGGTATATGTTTTCTCTGGTTGTCGAGTTCGCAGATCAGAAAGACGAATAGCCAAAAGTTATGTTTTTCACCGTATGAAAAACATTATATAGTCTGGTCTCGGCTCGGCTCGCATGGGCCTGCGAGTTCGGTCCAACTCGCAGCCCAAGCCCAGTAAAGGACTCGGCTCGCCAGACTAATGCCTCGTGAGTTCAGATCTCATCTCACAGCTCAACTCGCTGCGACCTGAGATCTTGACTCGCCTCGCATTAAACGTCTATTATTTATTTCGTCTTTAAACATTCGTCTAACTTAGCACAATAATATGTTTAACGAATATTACTAACAAAACAAATATTTATTTACAAATCTAAACCAATATACAAACGTAATAATAATTACACCAGTCCTATTTCAAGCTAGATCTGTTGTCACACTCTATGTCCCAACAGACTCCCCCTTGACAATAGCTCAAGCGTCTTTATCTTCACGCTGTCTTTGATTTTCAAGAGTAAATTTTACTACCTGCAAAAATTTTAAGCTTGATGCATGTTTTAACCATCCTGTGATAATCTCGTGCTAAATCACCCCAACCAACAGTAGATTTGATCTTGTTCTTGTATAACATAATCAGATCTTCCTTTGATAAGTTCATCAGATGTCTGTGATCATATACACGAAGAATCTCTTTTTCGCCATCAGGATAATCATCATCAGCTTCAATCATAAAGGCTTCTCCTGTTCCAGCATCTACCCCCCAATATTTCAACTTTCCCAAAATATTCTGAGGCATAGTTTTCATAGGTTTTTGCTTAATACAGTTGACCGCTGGATAAACCTTCTTCCTTCTTCTTCTTCCTGTCCTCTGACTGAGTTCGTTCAGCTTTATCGTTTTTCCTTTCCTTGGCTTAATCTTTGAGAACTTCATAGATAATCCTTCAGTCCTAATGATACGCTCAACATACTTAGCATAGTCATCATCACTTGGATTTATCATATCTAATCTAGCCAAGTCTCGAATCTCATATCGAGGCAATGAACTAAACACTGCAAGCTTCTTCTCAAAATATTGAACCCTGTCAAACCTTTTGATCGCGAAGAGCTTCAGGTCAGAGTCATAATACCATCCAATAATGCCAGTTTTAAGTACACGCTTTCCAGTAATATCAACTTCTTTCAAAATGCGTGGCTTATTTTCCTTTTTCTTCTTTAGCATTTCTTGGATAAACATAGGATTACCAACCATATGTTTGTATTTGTCCTCTATTTCTTCATCTTCAGTATCCGAATCTTCAGAAGCATTCTCAAAAGCTTCTAAATCAATAACTGATTCTCCTTGTTCATTTACAAAAACAAATTCAGTCGTTGATGGATTCACAAAATGTTCATCTACATTTGCATCCAGATCAACACCTTCATCTATCACAGATTCAAATACTGCAGTCCAGTCTTCAGGAAGTTTGAACTCTCCTTCTTCAATTTCATAATCAATCTCTTCATCTATCTCATCCAAAATGTCATCTTCTGAATCTGATAGATCTAGCATTTCCATTCCTAGAGAAAAATGTAAATACAAATATATTAATAATTCAAATTCTTCATTGATTTCCCTGAACCATTCCAAGAATTTCTTTATTAATTCTTTTGTATATTTTAACCTAACATATAAACGCAATTTACATATAACTTATAAAATCTTTTATTGATTACCCTGAATCAATCTAAAATCTCTTAAGTCTACTTAACAAATATTAATTAATTTTAAATTCTAATGCATTGTGAATAATCACCAAACATTTAAATTTACTATTAATTACCTTATATAATTTCCAAGTGTTAATTGATCTCATTTATTATCAATTTAACCTTTAAATTATATATCATTTGTCTAGTTAATACGAATACATTTTTAACTTGTTAATTACTTATATACCTTACGGTCTTAAGTCCATAAACAAATCTAAAATGCATATGTTATTATAAAATTTTGACCGCCGAAATTAATCAGAACACGCCGCTCGACTACTCAATGAATCGGAAGTCTTTCGATCACTATTTTATCTTAACATAATTATATAAACTTAAATTACATCAAATATATTTTACTTAAAATAATAATAACCCTAAGCCGAATATATTTACACTATAAATTAAGTTTACATTTGTTCATTATAAGCTATTACAAATATTACAGTACTATGATAATACTAAGCTATCTTACCAGCTTCAGTATCACCCGGTACAGTCTTATCTGCACTTGTTCTCACTCCAGAACCACTAACACCAGCACCAGACTCCCCCTGAGTTGTAGCTTGCTCACCAGTCTTTGAAGGACCAGTCTGCTCACCACTCGGTGCATTGGGATCATCGTCCTTGTCAGAGTCTCTCTTCCTCTTCAGCTCATCCTCTCTGCAAGACTCCAGATATACCAATATCTCCCCCTGAGTAGACTGTCCTGAATGCGATCTCAAGACCAGACTCTCCAAAGAAGATAACTTCAGTCTCTGTACATTGAAGTCCGCAAGCAAAGTCTCATGAGTCTTCATCAACAGATTGTACGATTCACTCTACTTGAGTATCTGCTGAGAAAGAAGAAGATTGCTCGACACCAACTCTGGAATCTGAGAAGTAAGCTTCTCTAAATCCTTTACCCTCGACTCTAAGGATGTAATCCTTTCAGCATCAGTCATTGGAGTAACAGGTATCGTTCTGGGTCCAGGCGGTGTAAGAGACTCAATATGCCAGTCTCTGGTCAGCGGTGTATGAGGTTGAGACAAAGCCTGCGTAAGCAAACTTGTCGCAAATCTAGCTGTTTTGTTCGTCGGAAAAGTGGCTCCACGAATTAGATCAGCAACCTCATGCTATAAAGTTAAACACAATTAAAATCAGTTATTGTAACAGATTACTCTGTCTCAAACTCTAATTAATTGTATAACACTCATAGTTATAGAACTTATATCTCATACCTGAAGCGGTAAAGACATCGGTTCAGTAACCACCGGTGCATCCATCTCCACCTGCGGTGTATCCTGAGCAACTGTATACAGAATTAACTGTCTCAGTTTAACTCCTGATAAACAACAAGTTAAGATTATTTAACTTTTATAATCAATACTAACCTTCTCGAATAGTTAGCGTTCTCGGACGCTTCATCAAAGGAATCTCAACTTCCTCAGTACCTTCCTCCATAACACTCTTACCTTTTCTCTTCCTTTCAGAAAGAGACGGAGGAGGAGAAGGTGTATTGTCAGAATCTTCATCTGAAGCCGTCTCATCATCACAACCTCCAGATGATCTAACAGGATCCTAAAGTTTAAATATATTAAACATTTATGATTAGCGTAAGCTCTATCATACAAATTCTATATATTTAAGATGAATCAGATATAATACCTCAGTCGGTACAACAACTGATCTATCAAGCTGTATCTGCTCCCCCTCAAGTAATATAACTTCTGGGTTTGCAGCCTCAGCTTCAGCTTCCTGTTCGGTTAATAATATTTATATTTTAAAATCAGAAATAATATCCAATTTACTAAATATCCAATATCAGAATCATTATATAATAATATTATGCATCTATGATTAATAAAACAATCTATCAACTAAGCATCTATATTATTACATAAATAAAATAAAATTTTACCTCAGGTGGTGCTAAATAACTCTCAATGTCTTGAAGCAAAGGATTGGTCGCATCGTCATTCTGCTCCAAAACCTCTTGCACAACCTGTGCAGCAACCTCTTGGTTCACTTGCTGATCAACCTGACCAGCCTGAATAAAAACATCCTCAAGGAGCCCTTGTGGATCTTCAGGTTGAGCTTCCTCAGCTGCAGGTTCTTGTAAAACATCAGCCTCAGCAGGAGCAGCAGCAGCAGCAGGAGCAACGTCTAACCACCCATGATTTGGTGGTGCAACGTAGTTCGGGTCAATAACATACCCAAAAAGTGGCCTAACTTAAGGTTTCACCACTCCCTCCTTCCTAACCGTCTGCATAAATATGATGTTATACCCACGATGGTCAATCATATTAACCACTAGATGTGGTTCTGGTATAGCCAAATCCGGTAGACGTGCACAGATAATCAACATGCAAAATCGCGGGTAAACCAAAAATCTTGATCTAACAGACCCCGATATCTGTTTCGCAATCTCACCAAAAATATAATCACAAAAACTGTATGGTTTATTATAAACCAGTGACAGTGCAGCCGATAAAATCGCAGGGCTCAACTCATCAAAACCACCCTTCTTCGCTGCAAAAACTATATTCATCACGTGCCAAAGAAACCTCCACTGACCAATGACCAGAGGTTTCTGGAACTGACGTCCACGTCTATCTCCTGTATAACCCATACGACCTATCGCACCCTCTATAAAATCCATAGGGTACTCCGTATCTCCATTCTCCTGTTCTACTGTACCTAGCTGCAAAATCTCACGGAGATTACCAGCTGAAAATGTAACAGGCTGACCACTAACCGTAGCTCTAATCTCTGGCGGGTTGACAGATTCGTCATATACTATATCCGTCCAGAAATCGTTCAGTATAGCCTGAGAGCTAGGAGGATTGGCCGTAATGGCGTATCTAATCCGTGATCGTGCAAGGAATCGTAGTATATCAGCAACCCTATCAGCCCGCTTGGCTTCAAGGTTCAGATCAACCAAAATGTTGTGACCCTTGTCAAATGCTCTAGCCATATTAGTAAAATAAACACAAACAACATATATAATTTAATGCACGATTAAAAATATTTAAACTATTACTTATTATGAATCAAGATTCATCAAACATCTTAGTTTAAAATTGAAATTATATATAACTTGTTACAAAATAGTCTCAAGTCGTATATAAAAATTTAACTTATAACTAAAAAGTCTTAAGTCTAATTTAAATTAATTATATAAAAGTTATTATCTAAAACCTTAACAATTATATAACTACGTAAAAATAAAATTTATCTAAGTCCTGGACTCGCATAAACTGGCCTAACGAGTTGAGGTCAACTCGTTTTGCTTATCAACTCGCTTTACTCATCAACTTGCTACATTGATCAACTCGCTAAACTTATCAAGCAGCTAGTGAAGTGAACTCGCTAATCACACCGATTCGCTAGTCAACTCGCTGCGAGTTGATTCACAACGTCAACTCGTTCGATGAACTGCCGTCGCGAATTTACACTTAAAATCGATTAATCCGTTGATTTTAACATGATCTATCGATTGATTTACGTTCATTAATCTTTATTTAACATAAACCCTAAAGATCCATATCCAATAACATTGTAATCGACGCAAATCGTTTAAACTTCAAACCGAAACCCTAAGTTTTAAAAATCCTTCGATTTCGTGCAATTTAAACGATGAAATCCGTTGATATATACCTCAAAATGTTCGTAAATTGAAGGTGTACAAAGTCTACGGATTGAAAAACTCGTTCCCGTACTATAAAAATCGAAATCAAGCGAAAAGATAAAATCGCCTCGTTTCGCCTGTGTGACGGATTCGCAAAGTTTTACTGAACTCGCGAAGTTTGTGGGTTCGGTGGGTGAGCTTGACTCGTTTGACCCCCTTTATACTTTGTATCCGATTCGCGAGATGTGATGCGGATCCGCAAGTTGATGTCAACTCGCAGAAATAAATAAAAACGCAAATTTAATTCTAAGTATAAATAAAAACCCGATATTTTACAAGTCTAAATTATAATTAATTTTCACTTGTATTTGTCACATTTGTTCAACTTAAAAATATTCAGTATAATTTAATTCCGAAGGGTTAATTCAGATAAACATAAAAACTTAAATAAATAAAAATAAATAAATAAATAAATAAACATACGATAAAAATACAACGATATAAACATTGGTATCAAGTACCATTTTATTAATCACTCGAAACAAAGTAAATATACAAAGTAAATAAAATTTTATCTGCTTAGGGATCATATTAGTAAGAATAAGCAATTAAATATATATTAAAAAGTTTAAGCAGATTGGTAGTATACATACCTCATGAAATTCAAGTAAATCACTGTAAAATTACAACTAAATTTATCATATATACATTTATATTTATAAAACTTTATCTTAGGTACCTTTATCCACAAAGCATAATTAATAAATACATTACTCGCATAAAGTGAATATTTAATTATAGACAGTTCAAGACGATTACCGGTTGTGACACCCCCAAATTTGATGATTTGCGGAAGCTTGATTTGGGTGTCACTAATCAATATACAAAGCACATAAGATATAATGAACGACCACTATATGCGTCGTTTTAAACTTGTATTGATAAAGTAAATGTTTACATCAAAATATTGTTACATTAGCTCGGTTCCTGAAATTGAGAGATTACATAGCATAATTACTTTTACAAAATATAATAATGCAGTCCAATCTCTAGTTGTATGTATGCTGACTCGAGCTAATAATTCCTGCTTGTGTAGCCAACCTACTGCTGGGTACCTGTGATAAATACTAAAATGGGTCAGCGAAAACGCTGGTGAGCTCACAGGTTTGTATGTCAATGTATAGTTGTAAGAACCGCAAGATTTATATTGAATTTAAAATGCAATTAAGCAAAATAAAAGTTATACTGTCCATGAGCACATAGTCTGAGCTTAACTTGATTTGTCAGGCCCACTTAAGGAAACCTAACTTGAAATGCCTCCTACGAGTGCCTAATCAACACTCGTCTTCCCAAATGCTAATACATCCGTTTGACCGGTTAGTGCGTGCTAACCCGGATGAGGATTGTCAATCCCATATGATATCATATACTAACATTCACGCTATAAAATACTAGAGACTATGCTTATGGAGGGCTTTAAATTGATTAGCTTGAAACTCATGTAGTATTTGAAGTTTGGCACTTGCGTTCTACTTGTAAAACAAAATCGAGTAGTAATATCACACCCCTAGTTGTAAAGCAGTGAAAATGGGGCTATGAAACTCACCTGAGTCTTGAAGTGTTAATTTAATAAGCTCAAAGTAATTAGTTGTGAGTTGGTGTCCAAAGACTTGAAACCTGAATGTGTCCACGACACTTGAATTGTTATTAATTGTACAGATATCCCAAAGGACTACCTTTGTAGTTGTTATACAACTATGTATACATGTCCAAATTACTACGATTTGGTTGATTGAGTAGTTACAAGTTATTACGACTTGTTTGACTGACTTGATACAAGTTACAACGACTTGTTTGATTGAATTGATACAAGTTACAACGACTTGTTTGATTTTAAGAAAAGTTGTGAAAACTTGTACGGCCCGTTGGTGATCGATGAAATTTAAATATTTCAATGTTCTCATTATGATTTGAAATGTTAACCTCGAAAAGTATGTCTCATAGTGTTTGAAAAGTCGTATTGTATAGCGGGTTGAAGTTGTATAAGTTCGACACTTAGTGAAATTGTATTTTGAAATCCTGCTGTTTTATGCGACACAATCATGCGACACTAAATGGGTTATGCGACACAAGGGTTGTGTCGCATATGAGTGCGACACAATGTCCATACGACACAAGGGTTGTGTCGCATGGATGCGAAATGCTGATTCAACAGCGACATAGTGGTTGTGTCGTATGGGGTATGCGACATAGTCGTTATGTCACAAGACTTGCGACACTAATTATCTGATACGACATAAGGTACGACACAATGAATTTTATGCGACACAAAAGCCAAAATGCGACACAACATGCGACACAAGGCTTGTGTCGCATGGATGAACACCAGCCCAGAAAGTCCGGCTGTTTGCGATTTTTCCGACCAAAACCCAATTTAAACTCGTTTTTAAGCTATAAAACTGTGTTCTATTCTTTGTAATGGACATATATAAGTTGTGTAAACATCAAAACATCAAAATATTACATCAAAATGAACAAATCTAAGTTTTTAAGAAATTTCTTACAAATGCAAATCGAAGAAGATGGAGGCCGAAAATGATGGTAGAGCTTTTGTTAATCTTGTTCCACTTGTCGAGAGGATTCCGAAAATGTAAAATTCGTGGTCGGATTTGATGATTCCGAAAATTTGATGATTTTTGGTTGAGAGAGTATTTGGTATAAGTGTGTGTTTGGTTGAAATGGAAATGAAAGAAAATGAAAGGAGAGGTGGGGTGTTGGTGAAAGCCTCACCTCACAGTCTCCGTCCCGTACTCCGCGTGGTGTTCGTTTTCTCCGTCATTTAACGTTAAATATTTATTTTATTTATTTAAAGATACATTTAAATTTTAAATTATTACAAAATGTTTTATTGTAAAATTTTACCAATTATCTATTTATGATTTTAAAAATGAAATTCGTTATATTTGTTTGCGCGTTTGTATTTTAATTATATATATGTTTTTGTGCAATACGAATTGACCACGAAATATTACAATAAATAATATTCCTAAAAAAAAAATGAGTTATTGAATAGTGTTTGTATTACTTTAATAAATTTTACACCAACGTCCGTATTAATTGTGTCGAATTCCATTCGATTTGAGATTCGTACGATTTAAACAAACCGCATAATTGTGTAGATATATATATATTCAACAATATATATAATATTTGATACATTAATTAGCCTAACACAGAACTAATTACATGTATTAAAACTTGATTAGGTACTAAATTCTAGTCCTAATTTGACGGGTGTCACATTCTCCCCCCGTTAGAAGAATTTCGTCCCGAAATTTATGTTGAAGTTGTGTTTGACGTTGAATCAGTGAAAAGTTGAGGATACTTGAGTCGCATTTGGTCTTCCCGTTCCCAGGTGAATTCCGGACCGCGCCGCGAATTCCACCTAACTTTGACGATAGGAATACGACTTTGTTTAAGTTGTTTGACCTCACGGTCCATGATTTCAGCGGGTTCCTCAACAAAGTGAAGTTTTTCATCGACTCGAATTTCATCGAGTGGAATGATAAGTGTCTCATCAGACAGACACTTCTTCAGATGTGAAACATGAAAAGTGGGATGCACGCTGCTGAGTTCGGCTGGCAGCTGCAATCGATAAGCCACTGGACCAATCCTTTCGAGGATCTCGAATGGTCCAATGTATCTGGGATTCAACTTCCCTCGTTTGCCAAATCGGATTACGCCTTTCCAAGGTGATACTTTGAGTAGAACTCGATCCCCAACTAGGAACTCGAGTGGTTTGCGTCTCACGTCAGCATAACTTTTCTGACGATCACGCGCGGCCTTAAGCTTGTTTTGAATTTCAACGATTCTCTCGGTCGTCTCGTGAATGATTTCTGGACCTGTGAGTTGGCTATCCCCAACTTCGGTCCAACAGATAGGTGACCGGCACTTACGACCGTACAGTGCCTCAAAAGGTGCAGCTTTGATGCTTGTATGATAACTGTTGTTGTACGAGAACTTGCACAATGGTAGATGTTTTTCCCAGTTTACACCGAAGTCTACTACGCAGGCCCGTAGCATGTCTTCAAGTGTTTGAATGGTTCGTTCACTTTGACCGTCTGTTTGAGGATCGTATGCGGTACTCAGGTCAAGTCGAGTACCCAGAGATTTTTTGAAGTGATTGCCAAAATTGTGAAGTGAAATGATTATCCCTATCGGAGATAATTGAGATTGGAACACCGTGTTTGGTCACGATTTCCTTCAGATAAATGTTGGTGAGGCGTTCCATTTTGTCGGATTCCTTGATTGCCAGGAAGTGAGCAGACTTTGTGAGACGATCCACGATCACCCAAATGGTATCGCAACCGCTCGACGATTTGGGTAGTTTGGTTATGAAGTCCATGGCAATTTGTTCCCATTTCCATTCAGGAAGACTGGGTTGTTGAAGTAAACCAGAAGGTTTTTGATATTCGATTTTGACTTTGGAGCAAGTAAGGCACTTGCTGACATAGGTGGCGATCTCAGCTTTCATGTTCGGCCACCAGTAGAAGTCCTTGATACCGTGGTACATTTTATCGGATCCCGGATGGATAGAATATTTGGACTTGTGAGCTTCATCCATCACCAAGTCTCGTAGGTTCCCAAATTTAGGCAACCAGATTCGGTTTGAGAAATACCTAATCCTGTTAGGTCTGATTTCGAATTGTTTATCCATGCCCCGCAAGGCTTCATCTTTGACATTTTCGAGTTTTAAGGCTTCGAGTTGAGCAGTTAGAATTTGAATGTTTAAATTGTTGTGAATGGTCATACTGAGGGCTCGAACCCGAAGTGGTTTCACTCGCTCTTTTCGACTGAGGGCGTCAGCAACAACATTTGCTTTGCCTGGATGATATTTGAGTTCGCAGTCGTAATCGGTAAGCAACTCGACCCATCGACGTTGCCTCATGTTGAGATCCTTCTGATCGAATATGTGTTGAAGGCTTTTATGGTCGGTAAAGATTGTACATCGGGTACCATAAAGGTAATGTCTCCAGATTTTGAGAGCAAAAACGACAGCTCCTAGCTCGAGGTCGTGGGTGGTGTAATTCTTTTCATGAATCTTGAGTTGTCGGGAAGCATAAGCTATGACTTTGTCTCGTTGCATGAGCACACAACCGAGACCTTGATGAGAAGCATCGCAGTATACCACGAAGTCATCGGTGCCTTCGGGTAATGATAGAATAGGAGCACTGCAAAGCTTTTGTTTTAAGAGTTGGAATGCCGACTCTTGTTTATCAGTCCAGTCAAACTTTTTGTCTTTCTGGGTCAGCGTCGTGAGTGGTATGGCTATCTTGGAGAAATTTTCAATGAATCGTCGATAGTATCCGGCCAGTCCCAAAAACTGCCGTACTTCGGTCGGAGTGGTTGGCGATTGCCAGTCTTTGATAGCCTCGATTTTTGACGGGTCGACGTGAATCCCCTGACTGTCAATCACGTGACCAAGGAATTGAACGGTTTTAATCCAGAACTCACACTTAGAGAACTTGGCATAGAGCTCCTCGTGTTTAAGTAGTTCAAGGATGGTTTTGAGATGTTGCGCGTGTTCTTCTTTGTTTCGTGAATATATGAGAATGTCATCGATAAAGACAATGACAAACTTATCAAGGTAAGGTTTACACACCCGATTCATAAGGTCCATGAATACAGCCGGTGCATTGGTTAGGCCGAATGGCATCACTTGGAATTCGTAATGCCCGTAACGGGTTCTGAAAGCGGTTTTTGGAATATCGGCATCGCGAACACGCAATTGGTGATAACCGGATCGGAGATCAATCTTTGAATAACAGCTCGACCCTTGAAGTTGGTCGAATAGATCATCGATTCGAGGAAGTGGATACCGGTTCTTGACAGTTAACTTGTTCAACTCTCGATAGTCGATACACATTCGAAAAGAACCATCTTTCTTCTTAACAAATAGGACCGGAGCTCCCCAAGGTGAAGAACTCGGCCTGATAAACCCATGTTCCAGGAGTTCCTGTAACTGGGTGGACAGCTCCTGAAGTTCAGATGGAGCTAAACGGTATGGTGCTCGGGCCACAGGCGCAGCACCTGGTACAAGATCGATTGAGAACTCAACCTGTCTTGGTGGTGGTAGACCAGGTAGTTCTTCAGGAAAGACTTCTGGAAAGTCTCGAACAATTGGAACATCCTCAAGTCGCTTCTCCTTCGACTTTTTCTCCATGATGTGCGCGAGGATTGCTGGATAACCCTTTCTCAGAAATTTCCGGGTTTTAAGACAAGAGATGATGTTAAGCCTCGTCCCACCGGTCTCCCCCTGTATGATCAGGATTCTACCGACGGCGAGAGGTATGCGAACAATTTTGTCATGGCAAATGATTTCGGCGCGATGTTTGGATAACAAGTCCATGCCTACGATGACATCGAAACTTCCTATCTCAACAGGCATAAGATCTATGGAGAAGATTTCGTCGGCTAGGTTTAAAGTGCAGTTAGGTATCACACTATTGGTTTCTATCAATTTGCCATTTGCTAGCTCTACTGTGTACTTAACGTCTAAAGCAACAGGTGTGATGTCAAGTAGAGGGCAAAATTCATCGGAAATAAAACTTCTATCGGCACCAGTATCAAACAGAATAGAAGCAGTTAAATTGTTGAGGAGGAACATACCCGTGACCACATTCGGGTCCTGACTGGCGTCCCCTGAGTTGATCACGAAGGCGCTACTTTTGACGTTGTTGTTGTTGCGGCTGTTGTTGTTGTTGTTGTTGTTGCCCTTATTCTTTAATTTTGGGCAAGTATCCCTAAAATGTCCTGGGTTCCCACATTCATAGCAGGACTTAGGTTGTTGGGCATTTTTGTTAGAGGAGTTGTTGTTGGATTTGGGGGCTCGGCAATCCTTAGTCGAATGCCCATACTTCCTGCAGTTGTTGCAAGGAGTATTGCACTGACCAAAATGGTGATAGTTGCACTTGGGACAATAAGGCCTGTCCCCGGTGTAGCTGCGGGTGGGTTCAGAGTTTGAGGTGTAGACTTGAATGGCGTTGTTTTTCTTGTTTGAGTTGTGGTGGTGTTCAGTGGATTTGCGTTTGTTGTTGTTGGAGGATGAGGTGTTGGAGGTCTCACGGCTGACAACTAGGGCCATGAGTTCGTGGGCCAATCGAATGGCACTCTCAGTCGTAGTTGGTTTGGATGAGGTGACGTTTCCCTGGATGTTCTCGGGGAGTCCACGAATGTATTTCTTAATGCCCTTACTTTCTGGTTCGACCAAACTCGGGCACAATAAAGCAAACTGCTGAAATTTGGTGGTATATTCAGCAACATCATTTCCCTGCACCGCCAGGTGCCAGAATTCTTCCTCCAGCCTGTGCAATTCTTCTTCAGGACAGTACTTTTCTGTCAGCTTCTTTTTCAGTTCGGCCCAAGGAAGTCGATTTGCAACCTCAAGGCCTACAGAGTTTGCGTGGGTTTTCCACCACGTGAGTGCACCTTCTTGAAAGGTGTAAGCAGCGAATTTGACCTTGTTGTTCTCAGTGCAGTCGCAGAGACTGAAAACAGATTCCATACGCTCAATCCAATGGATCAAGCCAATGGCACCTTCCGTGCCCTTGAAGTATAGTGGTTTACAGCTAAGAAAGTCCTTATAGGAGCAGGGTTTGGGTGGTGGAGTATTGGTTGATGTGTCCTCGCTACCGGGTGGTGTTCGGGTAGCCAAGGCTTCGGTCACACTGCGGGCAATTATTCCTGCGATCTCAGCTTCGCTAAGGGTAATTTGACGACGAGGAGGCATGATACAGAGTAAGAAAGAACAAAGAAAGGAAGTGAGATACTCGTCTGAGTACGATGAATTTGGTGGTGTGTTTGTCCTTCCGAGATAAAACGTTAGAGATAAAGAGGCCAATATTCATATAATATAATATAGCCTAAAGTTGTAATGAGGTCTATTCGTGTAAATATATGTATATCACATAATAACCTATTGAGTGTCTAGCACAGACGTGTTTTGAGTCCCGTTTCTCTCGAGGCCAGAGTCAACTAATGCATTCCTGTTCAACATAACTCTTTCAGATTTCACATCATCTTTCTTTAATTGTACATAGTTGATCAGGCTATGTTAAATTAAAGTCGTATGATGTAATCCCTGAACTAGTCATAACTAATAAGGAATACTGCCTAACGGTCATAGTCTAGGCCCACTAAATGCAACCTAGTTCACTATAACCTTAGTCTCTGATACCAATCTGTGACACCCCCAAATTTGATGATTTGCGGAAGCTTGATTTGGGTGTCACTAATCAATATACAAAGCACATAAGATATAATGAACGACCACTATATGCGTCGTTTTAAACTTGTATTGATAAAGTAAATGTTTACATCAAAATATTGTTACATTAGCTCGGTTCCTGAAATTGAGAGATTACATAGCATAATTACTTTTACAAAATATAATAATGCAGTCCAATCTCTAGTTGTATGTATGCTGACTCGAGCTAATAATTCCTGCTTGTGTAGCCAACCTACTGCTGGGTACCTGTGATAAATACTAAAATGGGTCAGCGAAAACGCTGGTGAGCTCACAGGTTTGTATGTCAATGTATAGTTGTAAGAACCGCAAGATTTATATTGAATTTAAAATGCAATTAAGCAAAATAAAAGTTATACTGTCCATGAGCACATAGTCTGAGCTTAACTTGATTTGTCAGGCCCACTTAAGGAAACCTAACTTGAAATGCCTCCTACGAGTGCCTAATCAACACTCGTCTTCCCAAATGCTAATACATCCGTTTGACCGGTTAGTGCGTGCTAACCCGGATGAGGATTGTCAATCCCATATGATATCATATACTAACATTCACGCTATAAAATACTAGAGACTATGCTTATGGAGGGCTTTAAATTGATTAGCTTGAAACTCATGTAGTATTTGAAGTTTGGCACTTGCGTTCTACTTGTAAAACAAAATCGAGTAGTAATATCACACCCCTAGTTGTAAAGCAGTGAAAATGGGGCTATGAAACTCACCTGAGTCTTGAAGTGTTAATTTAATAAGCTCGAAGTAATTAGTTGTGAGTTGGTGTCCAAAGACTTGAAACCTGAATGTGTCCACGACACTTGAATTGTTATTAATTGTACAGATATCCCAAAGGACTACCTTTGTAGTTGTTATACAACTATGTATACATGTCCAAATTACTACGATTTGGTTGATTGAGTAGTTACAAGTTATTACGACTTGTTTGACTGACTTGATACAAGTTACAACGACTTGTTTGATTGAATTGATACAAGTTACAACGACTTGTTTGATTTTAAGAAAAGTTGTGAAAACTTGTACGGCCCGTTGGTGATCGATGAAATTTAAATATTTCAATGTTCTCATTATGATTTGAAATGTTAACCTCGAAAAGTATGTCTCATAGTGTTTGAAAAGTCGTATTGTATAGCGGGTTGAAGTTGTATAAGTTCGACACTTAGTGAAATTGTATTTTGAAATCCTGCTGTTTTATGCGACACAATCATGCGACACTAAATGGGTTATGCGACACAAGGGTTGTGTCGCATATGAGTGCGACACAATGTCCATACGACACAAGGGTTGTGTCGCATGGATGCGAAATGCTGATTCAACAGCTACATAGTGGTTGTGTCGTATGGGGTATGCGACATAGTCGTTATGTCGCAAGACTTGCGACACTAATTATCTGATACGACATAAGGTACGACACAATGAATTTTATGCGACACAAAAGCCAAAATGCGACACAACATGCGACACAAGGCTTGTGTCGCATGGATGAACACCAGCCCAGAAAGTCCGGCTGTTCGCGATTTTTCCAACCAAAACCCAATTTAAACTCGTTTTTAAGCTATAAAACTGTGTTCTATTCTTTGTAATGGACATATATAAGTTGTGTAAACATCAAAACATCAAAATATTACATCAAAATGAACAAATCTAAGTTTTTAAGAAATTTCTTACAAATGCAAATCGAAGAAGATGGAGGCCGAAAATGATGGTAGAGCTTTTGTTAATCTTGTTCCACTTGTCGAGAGGATTCCGAAAATGTAAAATTCGTGGTCGGATTTGATGATTCCGAAAATTTGATGATTTTTGGTTGAGAGAGTATTTGGTATAAGTGTGTGTTTGGTTGAAATGGAAATGAAAGAAAATGAAAGGAGAGGTGGGGTGTTGGTGAAAGCCTCACCTCACAGTCTCCGTCCCGTACTCCGCGTGGTGTTCGTTTTCTCCGTCATTTAACGTTAAATATTTATTTTATTTATTTAAAGATACATTTAAATTTTAAATTATTACAAAATGTTTTATTGTAAAATTTTACCAATTATCTATTTATGATTTTAAAAATGAAATTCGTTATATTTGTTTGCGCGTTTGTATTTTAATTATATATATGTTTTTGTGCAATACGAATTGACCACGAAATATTACAATAAATAATATTCCTAAAAAAAATGAGTTATTGAATAGTGTTTGTATTACTTTAATAAATTTTACACCAACGTCCGTATTAATTGTGTCGAATTCCATTCGATTTGAGATTCGTACGATTTAAACAAACCGCATAATTGTGTAGATATATATATATTCAACAATATATATAATATTTGATACATTAATTTGCCTAACACAGAACTAATTACATGTATTAAAACTTGATTAGGTACTAAATTCTAGTCCTAATTTGACGGGTGTCACATTCTCCCCCCGTTAGCATAATTTCAAGGTAGCGGTTACTAAATGATGTATCTTTTCGAAACACTGCATCATTAAATTTGATACTCATAACACTGCATCATTAAATTTCAAGGTAGCGGTTACTAAATGATGTATCTTTTCGAAACATATAACATACACTTGAATTTTTAAGGTTAGACAAATATCAAACATACTTTGAATACGCTATGTTATCCAAGTCTGTACATAGTACAACAGAAGATCCCTTCTAGCATAATTCAAAATATATTTGAGAATATTAATTTAATTAAAAGTTTCAGTTCTGTACTTAGTACAACAAAGTTACCAGTAATTAAGTTAATACCCATATTGCTACTATTTGCCAATTCAAATTAATATGCATGATAACAGTGTATGGTAATACCATCATTCAACAATTAAGACATAATGTCATAAATCATAGAATAGTAACACAAAATAGTAAACAAGTAGTTAATTAACTTCTTAAGGCTTAGAAAATTTCATATAATTTGCCTACCAGTACATCATATGATGAAGCCATCTAAAGTTTTCACTAAAAATAGACAAATTATAACTTGTGGATATAGGTGTATAATCAAATAAATATAAACACATACCTGATAGAACCGCTGTAGTTCTAAAGTAACTTTATTTGAACCTACTACCATATCATACTTAGGACTTAAGCTTATTATTGTAAAGCTTATTCTCCTAATGTACTATCATATCCCTTAGTTTTTGCAAATAAAAACTTAAATGAAGGCGATTCCCCTTAGGTAACAAGCAAATGAATGCCATACGCCCCTTTTTTTTTTTTTTTTTAAATGAACACAGAAATACTAACTATTACAAAAATACCCTTGGAAGACTAATCACTCTGGATTTCTCATTCCGTTTAGTTGAACCAACGTCTCAAATCTTGCTCTGTCGAACGCCTTTGTGTATAAGTCTGCTAAGTTATCCAATGATGGAACCTTAACTAACTTTATCAATTTCTTTTCAGCACAATCTCTAATAAAATGATGTCGTATATCAATATGCTTAGTTTTACTGTGCTTCACCGGATTATTGGTGATCGACATAGTAGATTCGTTGTCAATCATCATAGGAGTATTGGTTATATTTAACCCGTAATCCCGCAGTTGCTGTTGAATCCAAAGTACTTGCGAGTAACAGCTGCCAGCTGCAACATACTCAGCTTCACATGTAGAAATGGCTACCGAGGTTTGCTTCTTGCACTGCCAGGATACTAATCTACCTCCTAGGAATTGACATCCTCCGGTCGTAGATTTCCTATTCTGATTGCATCCTCCGTAATCCGAATCAGTATATGCTACGAGATCTAAGTCTCCATCAATCGGATACCAAAGACCCAGCTTAGGTTTCCCTTTGAGGTAACGAAAGATTCGTTTAACAGCTTGCATATGTGACTCTTTTGGATTAGCCTGATATCTTGCGCATAAACAAACAGCAAACATTATGTCAGACCTAGAGGCTGTAAGATACATTAGTGATCCGATCATGGCTCTATAAAGAGTTGGATCCACATCGCTATCACTCAATGTATCTGGACCTAGTCCATGATTGACTGGAATTGGAGTATTGTAGACCTTACTTTCATCCATTTAGAAGCGTTCTAATAGCTCATATATATATTTAGATTGATGAATAAAGAATCCATCCTTCTTTTGATCAACTTGTAATCCTAAGAAGAAATTCAACTCTCCCATTGCAGACATTTCGAACCTTTTTCTCATGACTTTCTCAAATTCTTGACACATCTTTTCATCAGATGATCCGAAGATAATGTCATCAACATAAACTTGCACTAGAAGAAAGTCTTTCTTTTTCCACTTCACAAACAGTGTACTATCAATTGATCCTCTTGTAAATCCATTCTCAAGTAGATACGTTGATAGTGTTCCATACCATGCCCTAGGTGCTTGATGTAATCCATATAGAGCCTTACTCAAACGATATACTCTATCTGGATACTCAGGATCAGCAAACCCTGGCGGTTGTGAAACATACACCAATTCTTCCACTTTGCCATACAAAAAGGCACTCTTAACATCCAACTGATACACTTTTATACCAAAATATGATGCGAATGCTAAGAATACTCTAATTGCTTCTAGCCTAGCAACAGGTGCAAACACTTCATTGTAGTCAATACCTTCTTGTTGATTAAAACCTTGAACCACCAGACGAGCTTTATTGCGAGTAACGATTCCTTTATCATCTCTCTTGCACTTAAATACCCATCTAGTTCCAATTGGATATTCTCCCTTTGGTAGGTCAACCAACTCCCATACTTGTAATTTAGAGAACTGAGATAGTTCTTCTTGCATTGCTTCTACCCACGAACTTTCTTTTAAAGCCATTTGAACATTTTTAGGCTCGATTTGTGAGATAAAACATGAATATAGACATTGATTAGGAATCCCTGTCTCTTTCATTGCAGTATACAAGCTTTGGTATTCTAAGTTCTCAGACGTACTAACTCTGGATTGATGCCTAGTTTGAACCGGAGTATTAATATCACCGATGATGTTTTCAACGGGATGATTCTTACTCGTTCTAGTTGTAGTAACTGGTTCAACCGGTATCTCATCTTCCAAATTAGTACCAATCTCTTCCAATTCAGGTACATCTTCCGTACGTGCTGAAGATATCCTTAAATGTTTCAAAGGAGTAAGTATATCATCAAACTTTGTAGAAAGATCATCAGGATCTTCTGTTTCTTGAGACTTATCCTCTGAAGGTTGTTGTGACTCACTTGTGGAAGCTTTATCTGAGTCAACATTAGTCTTAATTCCAGACTGCTTAACACTTGATGTTGAAGCGGGACCAATATTCTCATCTTCAAACAATAAATGTTCAGCTATCTCTGAATCACTGACATAGTCACTAATAGGAACTTTAAATGAAGCAAAGAGATCAGAATAATCAAATTGCCAATCTAAGCCCTTATGAACATCCGGTGAGTAGCTCGTAACCTCAATATTATAAACTACCTCCAAACGTCCTGTGACTTTATTAAAGACTCTCTTGTTTGGCGAATTTGGCATATAACCTAGGAAAAATCCTTCGTCAGCCTTCTCACCAAATTTTGCTTGATGTCCAGTCTTTAATATGGTGCATGAAACTCCAAAGGGTTCAAACCCTTTTAAGTTTGGTTTCTTACTGTTCAAAAGCTCATAACAAGTCTTGTTATGTCTCTTAACCGTAAGAACTCTATTGAGAACATAACATGCTGTATTCACTGCTTCTGCCCAAAAAATGACCGGAAGCTTTGAATCAGCAAGCATTGTTCTTGCAGCTTCAATCAACGTCCTATTTTTCCTTTCAGCAACACCATTCTGTTGAGGTTCATACGGTGCACTGAATTGATGTAATATCCCTTTGCTTAAGCAATAGATATTCAACATTGAATTCTTAAACTCTGTTCCATTGTCACTACGAATACGCTTAACTCTCTTTTTATAGACATTCTCTACTAGATCAAAGAACTCAATTAGAATTCCAGGAGTCTCATCCTTTGATCCCAAAAAGAATACCCATGAGAATCTAGAATAATCATCTGTGACAACCAAACAGTACCATTTGCCACCTAGACTTCTCTTGCTTATTGGGCCGAAGAGATCCATATGTAGCAATTCAAATGGCGAGGAGATAGAGTTTTCAGTCTTAGGTCTGTGTGGTTTCTTGTGCTGCTTTCCTTTCATGCAAGGAACACACTTATCCTCAGACTCGAAACATTTTTGTGGTACACCTAGAACCAAACCATTTTTGGTTATGTAATTCATCTTTCTCCAGTTCAGGTATGCCATTCTCCTATGCCATAACAAAGCATCTGCTTCTGAAGCCTTGGATAATAAACATGTAGACACCATTGAAGAGTTAGGAACACCCATGTTGATAGCATAGATGTCCTTCTTCCTTGGCGCCCTCATCAATATCCATTTATCAGGAATTTTGAAACCTGGCTTCAGGACTAAGGCCTCCTTTTCATTAAAATAAACTGGGTGACCTTTATCACAGACTTGGGAAACACTCACTAGGTTGTGAGTTAGTTCTTCAACATAGTTCACATCCTCAAGAGTCAAAGTTCCATTTGAAACTTTTCCTTTTCCCGAAATTACTCCTCCTTTATCTCCTGCAAAATTTACTTTTTGCTTGAGACTCTCCTTGAAGTCCTTTAGTAGACTTCTTTCTCCGGTCATGTGCCTCGAGCATCCACTGTCTACATACCACCAGCTGTCCTTGTTCACAGCATGCTCCTGCACATAACACAGAACACGATCAGTTATCAAGAGGGACCCAAGCCATTACGGTCTTGGTTTGTCCCTTATCATCAACAAACTTAAGCTCTTTAAAATAACCATCCTTCCCATCAGGAGCTTTGGTTACTTTCGAAGTAGCTTTAGTTTGTGGACGATCAGCCTTAAGAGGTGAATTTGAGGAGAACCTCTTAGGCACATAATTATGAGCTCTATTATTATAATTAAACTCATGTGATCGCGAAGTAGTACCACTCTCATAATGACTATGGCCTATACTTGTAGTTCTAAACCTCGACGGTGTCACATCTCTAGACTTATTGACAGAATTATTACCTTGAGTATATGGCCGTTTAGGTTTAGGTGGGGAGACACTATGCTTACCATCTCTTTTAAGAATGTTAACAGGTTTATTACCTAACTTAAGTTTGGTATCTAACCTATCTACAGTCATACTAGAGTCGGTCTGTGTCTTTTCATCAATCACAAGCTTATATGGTGTTTCAGGCTTTTTGTTAGGACAACACGAAACCACGTGTCCCTTTTGATGACACTTGAAACATGACATCTGCTTGCGTGATTTACTCACTTTTGCTTTCTCATCCGGAGTCTTAGGCACTAAAGGTTTAGGCTGTTCCTTATTAACCGTATCATCAGTCTTAGCATCGTTAATCACTCCACCCGATACAAATTGTATTTTGGTGAAATGAGAAGCCTTACTATTATCTGATGAAGGGTTCTTAATAACATCCTTCTGTGCCTCTAACTTTTCCTGATCATTAGTTACTGAAATTTCAGGAGTAGCATCTGTCATTTCAGAATCTTCAGGAATAGGAGTGTAATTGGCATTAAAAGGTGGGGATACATCATTGTAACCTAACCCAGTCTTGTCCTTTACACTACGTTGAGCATCTAACATTTTATCCATTTGAGATGTCCTATAATTCTCAAGTTTACGGTTTTGCTCAATTAACCTTAAGTTAAGGTTCACTATTTCCTGATCCTTACTAGCAATTGTCTCATTTAAGTCTTTGATATTCATATAGAGACCATCTATGATAACAGATTTTTCACTTATGGTATCTCTAAGTTTTGTTCTATCCGAAGCATCAGACTTAATTTTATCTTTTAAGACTTGTTTATCATCACTTAATCTACGAATATCCATAATAGCTTGATCAAGTTCAGATTTAACAGTCTTATAGGATTCCTTATCCATATTCAATTGTGATGACAGGTTGCTATTTGACACAGTTAAGACACTATTCTGAAATTGTAAATCAGTAACTAAGTAACTGTCGCACCCCCAAATTATGATGCGGAAGCGGGTCGATTCGGGGCGCGACTAATCAATACACAAAGCACCAGATTACATAATGAACGACCACTACATGCGTCGTTTACAAATACATTGATAAAATAAAGGTTTTACACCGTTATAATATAGTTTACAAAAGCCCTTGAGTTCAAATGATAGAGATTATGTGGCATAACTAAATTATACAAAATATAGTAATGCATGACAATCTCTTGATGTCTGTATGCGACTCGAACTAATGGGCATCCTGAATGGCAGTCCTACTGCTGCTGAGAACCTGAGAATACATGCTACAAGGTCAGCTATAAAGCTGGTGAGCTCACAGGTTTAATGATAAGATATGATGTATGAACCACAAGATTTAATAATGATGTTTGAAATTAATCAAATATAATGTATATATAGCCATGAGCACATAGTCTGAGCTTAACTGAGATGTCAGGATCACAATTAAGTGCCTGAGCGAGGGTGCCTCTATGCGTATGCCTAATCAACATACGTATGAACAAATGATAATGCGTCCGTTTGACCAGTCAGTGCTTGCTGACCCGGACGGGGATTGTCAGTCCCATATGGATCCATACACTAACATTCACGCTACAAAGTATTACCAAACTATGCTATGAGGACTTAAAATGATTAGATGATTTACTCATGTAATATATAGCGATGTTTTGATACTTGTGTTCAGATGTAAAACAAAATGAGCATGTATCTCACCCCTAGGTAAAAGCATTTAAAAATGGGCTATGAGACTCACCTGAGCCTAATGAATTGTTAGCCAACAATTATAATGATTCACAATGATTTGATGTCGTTACAACGACTGAACCTGCAGGGCGTCTTAGACGCGCAAGGTTTTGATAAATGATTAGATTATTGAAACCTGCCGGGCGTATTTAACGCGCAAGGTTTAATTGATTAGATGACACAACGGACCATCTATGCTAGTTGTTCCCTCAACTAGTTATGCCCAAATACTTTGGTTAATGTTTATGTTTGAAATTGTGAAAATGCGTACGGGTCGTTGGTGATGGTTTGTAATAATAATTTCAAACTATTATTATTATACATGATTGGTTGTGCTTATAAAAGTATATGTGTTTCGTATATAAGTCGTATCGTATAAGTTTAGTTGTTAATCCAGTTCATTATATCCGTTACACTTTATTTCATAATTTACAAAAATTGAGTACGAGTCTGAAAACAGTAATATGCTATTTTTGACCCCTAGACGACCCCGGATGGCCTAAAACTGGCTAGGCTAAGGTACTTAGCCTTGACCATTTGGTTGTTTTCGAATGACCTTGCGAATTTGAGCCCAATACCGTTACAATAAATTTTTCATCGAGAAGCTACCCTGAAATATGTTGTGAAATTGTCGACGTTTTCGAAAAAATATTTGTTCTGTTTTACCTAATATCCGCCGGATCCGTTTGTTGATCCGCCGGATCATGAAATATAACGGGGGATCCGCCGGATCATGTGTTGATCCGCCGGATTGGGTGTGTTTAGTTTGGATCCGCCGGATCCTTGGAGTGATCCGCCGGATCGGCTCGATTTTGAAGGGTGATCCGCCGGATCCTACTTAGATCCGCCGGATCCGCATGAACTGGAGATAGATCCGCCGGATCACCTCTAGATCCGCCGGATCCTGGTTCAAAAACAGGGTCTGTTCGAACGAAATTTCACAAACAACAATTTGGGTTCGATTTGGGGACATAATCAGTTTATGGAACATCCTAGCATGCTAATATATGCAATTTAAACATGTAAAATTAACAAAAACGTAAACGATTCCTTACAATTAAAATGGAGCTAAAAATGGAGATGGAGCTTGGTGACGATGATGATGAATGATGAAGATGATCACGATGATGATGATGATGCTTGATCTTGTTATTGTTATTAATTGTTGTTGTTGTTTGAAAATGAAAGAGACCGAGAGAGAGTTGAGAGTGAGATTGAGAATGAAATGAAAATAACAGGAGGGTGTTTGATCGGTTTATGCCCAGCTCCAATAATTGGAGTTGGGTGGCTCCAACTCGAAGTACAAAATACCCGTGTTTTTGTACCCGATCGAAAAGTAGTAAAATATTTTAATTCGATAAATTTCTATAATTGATATTGTACGTATTTTAATCGAAGTATTTTAATAAAAATACTTTTAGTGAGATATAAAAATATATCTTTGTTTTATCTTTCTGAGACGGACACGATTTAAAGGGTTTCGTCGCGTTTGAGTAAAATGTTATAAAATGAAATATGTTTCATTTTATCTAAGGTAAATAATAATTACTATTCTCAATAATAATACATTATTTATAAGTTTTTGTCGCGAACGTTTTACATTTGTACGATACGAATACTTTATATATTATGTAAATAATATATAATAAATAGTGAGTTATTAAATAATAGTTTCATATTACTTAACATTTGTTTTTCACCAACGCCGTATATATATGAATCGGAAATTTGGCCGATATGAAAATGAACGATTAAATATAATCGCATATTGATATATATTCAACAATATATATATATTGATACATACAATTAGCCTAATACATAGAACTAATTACACGTATTTCTAAATGATTAGGAGCTAAAAACTAGTCCTAATTTGACGGGTGTCACATTCTCCCCTTGTTAAGAGAATTTTGTCCCGAAATTCAGCTTTGAGTTGATGCTTGAGTGGAGTCTGAAATTAAATGTGGATATTTGAGTCGCATCTGGTCTTCCCGTTCCCAGGTGAATTCCGGACCACGCCGCGAATTCCACCGAACCTTGACTATGGGGATACGACTTTGCTTAAGCTGTTTGACCTCACGGTCCATGACCTCCACTGGTGTCTCGACAAAATGAAGTTTGTCGTCGATCTGAATTTCCTCGAGCGGGATAATGAGTGTCTCATCGGACAGGCATTTCTTTAGGTTAGAAACGTGAAATGTGGGATGCACGCTACTGAGCTCTGGAGGTAGCTGCAGTCGATATGCGACTGGACCAATCCTTTCAAGGATCTCAAAAGGTCCAACGTATCTAGGGTTTAACTTCCCGCGTTTGCCGAATCGGATGACACCTTTCCAAGGTGATACTTTGAGCAATACCCGATCTCCAACTTGGAATTCGAGATGCTTGCGTCTCACGTCAGCATAACTTTTCTGACGATCACGTGCGGCTTTCAGCCGTTGCTGGATACCAACGATCTTCTCGGTGGTTTCATGAATGATTTCCGGACCAGTGAGTTGGCTATCTCCAACTTCGGTCCAACAGATAGGCGACCGGCACTTACGACCGTACAGTGCCTCAAAAGGTGCAGCCTTGATGCTGGTGTGGTAGCTGTTGTTGTATGTGAATTCGCACAAAGGCAAATGATGCTCCCAATTTGCACCGAAATCTACTACACAGGCGCGTAACATATCTTCCAGTGTTTGAATAGTCCTTTCACTTTGGCCATCGGTTTGTGGATGATAGGCTGTACTCATATCTAAACGAGTACCCAATGACTTTTGCAATGATTGCCAAAAGTTAGATGTGAATCGGCTGTCTCTATCAGAGATAATTGAGATTGGAACGCCGTGCCGGGATACGATCTCCTTCAAATAGATTCGTGTGAGACGTTCCATTTTGTCGGTTTCCTTCATGGCAAGGAAGTGAGCAGATTTGGTTAGACGATCAACTATTACCCATATAGTATCGCAACCACTTGATGTTTTTGGGAGTTTAGTGATAAAATCAATAGCAATTTGCTCCCATTTCCACTCAGGAATGTCCGGTTGCTGTAGCAGACCGGTGGGCTTCTGATATTCTGCTTTGACCTTAGAGCATGTGAGGCACTTGCTGACATACGTGGCAATCTCTGCTTTCATGTTTGGCCACCAGTATGATCCCTTGATGCCATGATACATCTTGTCAGATCCAGGATGTATAGAATATTTGGACTTGTGAGCTTCATCCATCACCAAGTCTCGAAGATTTCCGAACCTGGGTAACCAGATCCGGTTTGCGAAGTATTTGACCCCATTGGGTTTGGTTTCGAATTGATTCTCCATGTTGCGCAAGGCCTCATCTTTGAGGTTCTCAGGTTTCAATGCTTCGAGTTGAGCAGTGAGAATTTGAATGATTAGATCATTATGGATGGTTATGCTAAGGGCTCGGACTCGAAGTGGTTTTGTGCGCTCTTTGCGACTTAAGGCATCGGCAACCACATTTGCTTTGCCCGGATGGTACTTGATCTCGCAGTCATAGTCGGTGAGTAACTCGACCCAGCGACGTTCCCTCATATTGAGATCCTTCTGATCGAATATATGCTGGAGGCTTTTGTGATTGGTGAAGATGGTACATTTTGTGCCATACAGATAGTGTCTCCAGATCTTGAGTGCGAACACTACGGCTCCTAATTCGAGATCATGAGTTGTGTAGTTCTTCTCGTGAACTTTGAGTTGTCGGGAGGCGTAGGCAATAACCTTGTCTCGTTGCATCAACACGCAACCAAGACCTTGGTGTGAGGCATCGCAGTATACCACGAAGTCTTCATTGCCTTCGGGTAATGATAGAATTGGTGCACTGCAAAGCTTTTGCTTCAATAGCTGAAATGCTGACTCTTGTTTATCAGTCCAATCGAACTTCTTTTCCTTCTGAGTCAGTATTGTGAGAGGTTGAGCTATTTTGGAGAAATTCTCAATGAAACGCCGATAATAACCTGCCAGTCCTAAGAATTGGCGTACTTCGGTCGGCGTCGTCGGTGCTTGCCAGCACTTAATAGCCTCAATCTTTGATGGATATACGTGAATTCCTTGACTATCAATCACATGACCAAGAAATTGAACGGTTTGCATCCTGAACTCACACTTGGAGAATTTAGCATATAACTCTTCGTGTCTAAGAAGTTCTAGAATGACTTTGAGATGTTGCGCGTGTTCCTGTTCATTGCGCGAGTAAATGAGAATGTCATCAATGAAGACAATGACAAACTTGTCGAGATATGGTTTGCACACTCGGTTCATAAGATCCATGAATACGGCCGGTGCATTAGTCAAACCAAAGGCCATAACCTGAAACTCGTAATGACCATAGCGAGTTCGGAAAGCAGTCTTTGGGATGTCGATGTCACGAACTCGTAACTGATGATAACCTGATCTTAGATCTATCTTCGAATAGATACTTGACCCTTGAAGTTGGTCGAATAGGTCATCAATACGAGGTAGTGGATAACGGTTCTTGACGGTCAATTTGTTCAACTCTCTGTAGTCGATACACATCCTGAATGAACCGTCCTTCTTTTTCACAAACAGTACTGGAGCTCCCCATGGTGAAGAACTCGGTCTAATGAATCCCTTATCCAGGAGTTCCTGCAACTGAGTAGACAACTCCTGAAGTTCTGAAGGGGCTAAACGATATGGTGCTCGTGCAACAGGTGCTGCCCCCGGCACGAGATCGATCGAGAACTCAACTTGTCTCGGTGGTGGAAGGCCAGGTAAGTCTTCGGGAAAGACTTCTGGATAATCTCTAACAATGGGCACATCCTCAAGTCGTTTCTCTTTCGACTTTTTCTCCAAGACATGTGCGAGGATCGCCTGGTACCCTTTCCTAAGGTACTTGCGAGTTTTCATGCAGGATATAATATTCAGTCTCGTCCTACCGGTCTCCCCTTGTATGATTAGAGTACTACCGGTGACAAGAGGTATACGGACGATTTTGTCGTAGCAGACAATTTCAGCTCTGTGCTTGGATAACCAATCCATTCCAATAATGACGTCGAAACTTCCAATTTCAACAGGTATAAGGTCAATAGAGAAGATCTCATCGGATAGATTTAAAGTGCAATTAGGTATCACACTATCGGTCTCTATGAGTTTACCATTAGCTAACTCTACAATATACTTAGCATCTAAAGCAATAGGGGCAATGTTAAGCAATTGACTAAACTCATCAGATATGAAGCTCCTATCAGCACCAGAATCAAACAGAACAGAAGCAGTAAGATTGTTGAGAAGAAACGTACCCGAGACCACATTCGGGTCTTGACGGGCCTCTCCTGAGTTCAGAACGAAAGCTCTTCCCTTCGCAGTGTTGTTACCCTTGTTCTTCAGCTTTGGGCACTCATTCCTAAAGTGACCAGTTTCTCCACACTCATAGCAGGACTTTGGTTGGCTGGTGGTGGTGTTGGTGTTGACGGTGGTAGACCTACAGTCTTTGGTCAAATGTCCATACTTCTGACACTTTCCATAAGGTGTACCGCAAGGACCATCATGATGTCGGTAGCACTTTGAACAGTAGGGCTTATTTCCAGTGTAGCCCTTGTTGGAACCAGAACCAGTGTTGGTGGTCTTATCAGACTCAGCCCTCTTGAATGATGATTGATTTTGAGTGGTGTTCCCAGACCACTTTCTTTTGTTGTTGTTACCAGAAGATGGAACAGATGTCTCACGGCTGACAACCATGGCCATGAGTTCATGAGCAATTCCGATAGCTCTTTCAAGAGTGGTTGGTTGAGCTGAGGCGACATTCCCCTGAATATTTTCCAGAAGGCCTCGAATGTACTTCTTGATACTTTTTCCTTCCGTATCAACCAGACCTGGGCACAACAGAGCGAATTGCTGGAACTTGGTGGTGTACCCAGCAATATCGTTTCCTTGTACCGCCAGATGCCAGAACTCCACTTCCAGTCGGTGTAGTTCTTCCTCTCGACAGTACTTATCCCTTAGCTTTTTCTTCAATTCAGGCCAAGGAAGTCGGTTTGCGATCTCGACGCCAATAGAGTTTGCGTGGGTGTTCCACCATGTTAGTGCACCTTCTTGAAAGGTGTAAGCAGCAAACTTGACCTTACTATCTTCAGCACAGTTACAGAGACTGAAGACAGATTCCATTCTTTCAATCCATCGGATTAAGCCAATAGCACCTTCCGTGCCCTTAAAGTAGAGTGGCTTGCAGCTGAGAAAGTCCTTGTAGGAACAAGGCTTGATGACAGGACGAGGAGTGGTATTGACTGTCTCTTCATTCCTTTGAGCGTCTCGAGCAGCCATGGCTTCGGCTACAGCTCGGGTAACCGCAACATTAAGTTCAGCTTGACTGAAATCCTTCCTCTTTGGCGGCATGATTCTGACAAAGGCAAAGAGAATGGATGAGTTGTTTGCACTAAAACATGATACATCACATATGCATATATATATTTATGGGGCAATATACAATGACACAAGTGATAATCACATTTGACAAACAACAGAGTTGCATACTAGATGCGAGTTTGCGAGTGGGTGGGGTATGGTTTTACGTATGGAGCCTATAGTCCTTCAAACAATAAGTTCCACTTGTGATTCCGAAGAAATAGAATGATGGAGGAAATACAAAATGATATATTCCTCGCGAGCATACGATGGTACAGCGGAATTGTGTTGTGAGGTGTTATGTGCGTATAAAAGGGATAGACGATAGTAATTTATACGCATCGTCTTTGATAGTGAAGATGTTAACGAGTGTATTATCGTGTGTGATCTATATATATTCGATATATATAATAGCTTAGAAGATAATACGCGAGTGGGGCTTAATCATATATCTTCAATATATAATAGCCTATGAGATAGCACATAAATGAGGCCTATGTATGTATATACGCCTATATCACATAATAGCCTAATGATTCTCTAGCACAAACCAAGTACAAGTCTCGGTTTCTCTCGTGGTCAGAGTCAACTATCGCATTCCTGTTCAACATAACCCCTTTCAGTTTTCACATCGTACTCATTTAATTGTACATAGTTAGCTAAGCTATGTTAAATTAAACTCATATGGTGTAATCACTGAACCAGTTATATCGAATAAAGAATACTGCCTAACGGTCATAGTCTAGGCCCACTAAATGCAACCTAGTTCACTATAACCTTAGGCTCTGATACCAATCTGTCGCACCCCCAAATTATGATGCGGAAGCGGGTCGATTCGGGGCGCGACTAATCAATACACAAAGCACCAGATTACATAATGAACGACCACTACATGCGTCGTTTACAAATACATTGATAAAATAAAGGTTTTACACCGTTATAATATAGTTTACAAAAGCCCTTGAGTTCAAATGATAGAGATTATGTGGCATAACTAAATTATACAAAATATAGTAATGCATGACAATCTCTTGATGTCTGTATGCGACTCGAACTAATGGGCATCCTGAATGGCAGTCCTACTGCTGCTGAGAACCTGAGAATACATGCTACAAGGTCAGCTATAAAGCTGGTGAGCTCACAGGTTTAATGATAAGATATGATGTATGAACCACAAGATTTAATAATGATGTTTGAAATTAATCAAATATAATGTATATATAGCCATGAGCACATAGTCTGAGCTTAACTGAGATGTCAGGATCACAATTAAGTGCCTGAGCGAGGGTGCCTCTATGCGTATGCCTAATCAACATACGTATGAACAAATGATAATGCGTCCGTTTGACCAGTCAGTGCTTGCTGACCCGGACGGGGATTGTCAGTCCCATATGGATCCATACACTAACATTCACGCTACAAAGTATTACCAAACTATGCTATGAGGACTTAAAATGATTAGATGATTTACTCATGTAATATATAGCGATGTTTTGATACTTGTGTTCAGTTGTAAAACAAAATGAGCATGTATCTCACCCCTAGGTAAAAGCATTTAAAAAGGGGCTATGAGACTCACCTGAGCCTAATGAATTGTTAGCCAACAATTATAATGATTCACAATGATTTGATGTCATTACAACGACTGAACCTGCAGGGCGTCTTAGACGCGCAAGGTTTTGATAAATGATTAGATTATTGAAACCTGCCGGGCGTATTTAACGCGCAAGGTTTAATTGATTAGATGACACAACGGACCATCTATGCTAGTTGTTCCCTCAACTAGTTATGCCCAAATACTTTGGTTAATGTTTATGTTTGAAATTGTGAAAATGCGTACGGGTCGTTGGTGATGGTTTGTAATAATAATTTCAAACTATTATTATTATACATGATTGGTTGTGCTTATAAAAGTATATGTGTTTCGTATATAAGTCGTATCGTATAAGTTTAGTTGTTAATCCAGTTCATTATATCCGTTACACTTTATTTCATAATTTACAAAAATTGAGTACGAGTCTGAAAACAGTAATATGCTATTTTTGACCCCTAGACGACCCCGGATGGCCTAAAACTGGCTAGGCTAAGGTACTTAGCCTTGACCATTTGGTTGTTTTCGAATGACCTTGCGAATTTGAGCCCAATACCGTTACAATAAATTTTTCATCGAGAAGCTACCCTGAAATATGTTGTGAAATTGTCGACGTTTTCGAAAAAATATTTGTTCTGTTTTACCTAATATCCGCCGGATCCGTTTGTTGATCCGCCGGATCATGAAATATAACGGGGGATCCGCCGGATCATGTGTTGATCCGCCGGATTGGGTGTGTTTAGTTTGGATCCGCCGGATCCTTGGAGTGATCCGCCGGATCGGCTCGATTTTGAAGGGTGATCCGCCGGATCCTACTTAGATCCGCCGGATCCGCATGAACTGGAGATAGATCCGCCGGATCACCTCTAGATCCGCCGGATCCTGGTTCAAAAACAGGGTCTGTTCGAACGAAATTTCACAAACAACAATTTGGGTTCGATTTGGGGACATAATCAGTTTATGGAACATCCTAGCATGCTAATATATGCAATTTAAACATGTAAAATTAACAAAAACGTAAACGATTCCTTACAATTAAAATGGAGCTAAAAATGGAGATGGAGCTTGGTGACGATGATGATGAATGATGAAGATGATCACGATGATGATGATGCTTGATCTTGTTATTGTTATTAATTGTTGTTGTTGTTTGAAAATGAAAGAGACCGAGAGAGAGTTGAGAGTGAGATTGAGAATGAAATGAAAATAACAGGAGGGTGTTTGATCGGTTTATGCCCAGCTCCAATAATTGGAGTTGGGTGGCTCCAACTCGAAGTACAAAATACCCGTGTTTTTGTACCCGATCGAAAAGTAGTAAAATATTTTAATTCGATAAATTTCTATAATTGATATTGTACGTATTTTAATCGAAGTATTTTAATAAAAATACTTTTAATGAGATATAAAAATATATCTTTGTTTTATCTTTCTGAGACGGACACGATTTAAAGGGTTTCGTCGCGTTTGAGTAAAATGTTATAAAATGAAATATGTTTCATTTTATCTAAGGTAAATAATAATTACTATTCTCAATAATAATACATTATTTATAAGTTTTTGTCGCGAACATTTTACATTTGTACGATACGAATACTTTATATATTATGTAAATAATATATAATAAATAGTGAGTTATTAAATAATAGTTTCATATTACTTAACATTTGTTTTTCACCAACGCCGTATATATATGAATCGGAAATTTGGCCGATATGAAAATGAACGATTAAATATAATCGCATATTGATATATATTCAACAATATATATATATTGATACATACAATTAGCCTAATACATAGAACTAATTACACGTATTTCTAAATGATTAGGAGCTAAAAACTAGTCCTAATTTGACGGGTGTCACATTCTCCCCTTGTTAAGAGAATTTCGTCCCGAAATTCAGCTTTGAGTTGATGCTTGAGTGGAGTCTGAAAATAAATGTGGATATTTGAGTCGCATCTGGTCTTCCCGTTCCCAGGTGAATTCCGGACCACGCCGCGAATTCCACCGAACCTTGACTATGGGGATACGACTTTGCTTAAGCTGTTTGACCTCACGGTCCATGACCTCCACTGGTGTCTCGACAAAATGAAGTTTGTCATCGATCTGAATTTCCTCAAGCGGGATAATGAGTGTCTCATCGGACAGGCATTTCTTTAGGTTAGAAACGTGAAATGTGGGATGCACGCTACTGAGCTCTGGAGGTAGCTGCAGTCGATATGCGACTGGACCAATCCTTTCAAGGATCTCAAAAGGTCCAACGTATCTAGGGTTTAACTTCCCGCGTTTGCCGAATCGGATGACACCTTTCCAAGGTGATACTTTGAGCAATACCCGATCTCCAACTTGGAATTCGAGATGCTTGCGTCTCACGTCAGCATAACTTTTCTGACGATCACGTGCGGCTTTCAGCCATTACTGGATACCAACGATCTTCTCGGTGGTTTCATGAATGATTTCCGGACCAGTGAGTTGGCTATCTTCTCGGTGGTTTCATGAATGTATGATACATACAATTAGCCTAATACATAGAACTAATTACACGTATTTCTAAATGATTAGGAGCTAAAAACTAGTCCTAATTTGACGGGTGTCACAGTAACAAACATCAGCAAGATTAAGAATATCTAAACATACCTTCTTCTTGTCAGTTTGTAATTCAGCCATGCGTGCCACGAATTCTTCAGGACTCATATCTGGAGCTGAATCCATATATAGCACGTCATCATCACTTGCCTTCACTTCAGACTCAGGCACCTCTACTTTCTGTTCCATATCAGTGGGCATGTAGGACACTGATCCAGCAGTTGTCTCTTCGATCTCGGCAATCAAAGCTTCCTCAGAATGAGCTTGCCAATCATAAGAGCCATCCAACTGCTTCACCACTAAGGCTTTGGAAGCTAGTGTACTTCCCGAACCTTGTTTTCCTTATGCTTCTACTTTAGGTCTTTGGCATTCTCTAGCAAAATGACCAATACCCTGACAGTTAAAGCATCTGACCTTGGTTTTGTCAAACCCTGATCTATTGCCCAACACCTTTCTACCAGTTCTCTTGAGGAAATTCATCACCTTTCTAGATATCAACGCTAGTTGATCTTGAAGCTCCAATTCCTCAAGATAATCAGAATCTATCTGCTCATAATCCTCATCAAACAGAATAGGATCATTGATCTTTCCCTCTATGTAGTTATCGTATGATGCCACAAAGGAAGCAAGAACAGACAATTGATGTTCAGCAGATTTCACACTCATGGGCATCTTCTGATGCTCTTGAGGTGACTTCTCAGAATTCTTTTCCTTTGTCTCATCACCAGAGGAGGAAATAAAACACAGATCTTCAGTAATCATTTCTCCATTTTCACTAGTATCACCAACTAACAGTGCAGTGGTCGAACTAGATGACGCAGTCGAAAGACTTGACTTTCCATGATACAACCCAGGGTTCTGAACCTGATCAGAATCACTATCTCTTGACTTTTTGGAGAAATCATAACCTTTCAGCTTGTCAATGACTTGCTCTAAGGTCATAGTAGAATACCTAGTTTCGTTATCCTTAATCATAACGCCATACATTTCCCATTTAGAAGGCAAACCCTCAAGAAACTTGTCGGTTTTAGCTACTTCTTCTTCAACAATTTCATGGTATTCCAGTTCACTTAGTAGATGGTAGAAACGCGTGACATAGGCATCAAGATCTTCTCCTTTTAAAGCTTTAAACATAGTAAACTGCTTTTTAAGAAGACTCCTCTTGCCAGCTCTCACTTGTGGACTTCCCTCACCTCTTTTCTCTAGAGCTTCCCAGAGCGTTCTAGCAGTATGAAAAGATTTCAGTTGATGAGCAATCTCTTTAGGAAGACACATCTTTATGCATGAATGTGCTTTATTCTCATTTCTGTAAGCTTCCTTCTCTTGATCACTCATGTTAGCATAGGTAAGAACCACAGTGGCATTCTGAACAGTTTGTGTAGGTGCGGTGTATCCACTCTTGATACACATCCAGATTGACAGGTCATGGAATCTACAGTAAGATTCGAATCTGTCCTTCCAATTGTAGTAATCTTCGATTCTTAACAATTTAGGTGGAACGTTTGACTTTCCCACCTCGTGGTCCATTTCGATCATTCTACTTAAGTCAGACATCTTAAAAACGTAAAATTAAACTGTTTCAGCGAATTCAGAAAACTCAACTCGCAAGACTCAGCTCAACTCGCAATCTCAGCTCGACTCGCAGAATTTGTCGATTCGCAAGCCTCGGTTCGGATTGCCAAAGATGTCGATTCGCAAGTGATGTCGATTCGCGAGGGATCTCAGTTCGACTCGCAAGCCTCAGTTCGACTCGCTAGTTCAACTCGGTTCGCAGGCTACGCTGGAACCCTAATCTCGACTCGCGAAACGGCTGTTAAACCCGAAAACGAATTTTTAAGGTATTTTTACGACTGAAACTAAGAATTTCGGCTGTAAACAAACCCTAAAACGTCCAGAGAATGATTTTGATCGTTAGTATTGCAAGAACGCACGTAAAAACGACCCGAATCAAAAACGCAATAACACTAAAACTTATGAACACACTCGTATTTAGCCCGAAAGCTCTGATACCAGATGTAAGTCCCCTAGTTTTAGGATCGATAACTTCGTTATCTGTAGTATTAAGGTGCGGAATCCCTCAATACGGTGTTATCTTACTAACAACGAATATGTTCGTAATTGCGTATATTAAAGCTTAACTTTAAACGAATAATACATCAAAGCCTAGCTGTTAGGTATATGTTTTCTCTGGTTGTCGAGTTCGCAGATCAGAAAGACGAATAGCCAAAAGTTATGTTTTTCACCGTATGAAAAACATTATATAGTCTGGTCTCGGCTCGGCTCGCATGGGCCTGCGAGTTCGGTCCAACTCGCAGCCCAAGCCCAGTAAAGGACTCGGCTCGCCAGACTAATGCCTCGCGAGTTCAGATCTCATCTCACAGCTCAACTCGCTGCGACCTGAGATCTCGACTCGCCTCACATTAAACGTCTATTATTTATTTCGTCTTTAAACATTCGTCTAACTTAGCACAATAATATGTTTAACGAATATTACTAACAATACAAATATTTATTTACAAATCTAAACCAATATACAAACGTAATAATAATTACAAAGTGAACGAACGATTCAAACACTGGAAGACATGCTACGAGCTTGCGTAGTTGACTTCGGGGTAAACTGGGAAAAACATCTACCGTTGTACGAATTTTCGTATAACAACATCTATCACACCAGCATTAAAGCTGCACCTTTCGAGGCACTGTACGGTCATAAGTTCCGGTCACCTATCTGTTGGACCGAAGTGGGAGACAGTCAACTCACTGGTCCTGAACTCATACACGAAACAACCGAGAAAATCTTCGAGATTCAAAACAAACTCAAAGCCGTACATGATTGTCAGAAAAGTTATGCTGACGTGAGACGCAAACCACTCGAGTTCCAGGTTGGGGATCGAGTGCTCTTAAAAGTATCGCCTTGGAAAGGCGTAATCCGATTCGGCAAACGCGGGAAACTAAATACTAGATACATTGGACCTTTTGAGATCCTCGAGAGGATTGGTCCAGTGGCATATCAATTGCAGCTGCCATCCGAGCTCAGCAGCGTGCATCCCACTTTTCACATTTCTAACTTGAAGAAATGCCTGTCTGATGAGACACTCATCATTCCACTCGATGAAATTCGTATTGACGACAAACTCCACTTTGTTGAAGAACCTGCCGAAATCATGGACCGTGAGGTCAAACAACTCAAACAAAGTCGTATTCCCATCGTAAAAGTCAGGTGGAATTCGCAGCATGGACCAGAATTCACTTGGGAACGGGAAGACCAAATGCGACTCAAGTATCCCAGTACTGACTCTACATCAAATCCGACATCGAACTAAATTTCGGGACGAAATTCTTCTAACAGGGGGGAGAATGTGACAACTGTCAAAATTAGGACTAGTGATTAGTACCTAATCAATTGTAATACATGTAATTAGTTATGTGTTAGGCTAATTAATGTATCAAGTAATATATATTGTTGAATATATACAATCATGCGATTTGATTAGATCGTACGCAATTCAAAACGAATGTAATTCGTTTCAAGTAATACGGACGTTGATGAACAATTTTATTAAATAATATAATATTATTTAATAACACTATTATATCCCAAAATATTTTGATAATATTTCAATTCAAATTCATATCGTACAAATAACATCTACGCGATTAAAGTGTTAAACGCGTAAACAAAACGAAACAAGTTAAGTTATATTTTATAACTCAATTAGTAAGTATTTGATGAAATACTTCAAGTAAAATACTGAACAAATATTCGTATTTTAAAACTTATAATTAAACGTACATAAATTTATTTAAACGTTTAAACGATCGAGAAAACGAACACCGCACGGAGCGCGAATGCACGGGATTAAAAATGGGAGCCAACCACACTTGGATGGGGCCCAAGTGGGCCGGGCCCCCTTAACCCCACCATCACCATCATCTCTTCCTCATTCTCACCTTCCACTCTCTCTTTCTTCTCTTCTTTTTCTCTCAAAACAAACCACACCAACATCACCTTAAATCATCAAATAACATCACCAAACGACAACAAATCTCGAAGCTCATTTAGGGAAAAACGACCACCTCGTCTCGATCTACACTTCTATCTTTTCGGAATCTCCTCGGGCGAACTTTTAAGTTTCCGACAAAACTCGAAAATACTCCGATTTCGTTTATTCTTACATAAATGTTGTTTCTATAAACTTAAAATGTCAAAATATGGGTTGGGTAAAAGATTTGGACCAAACGGTAACCGGAAAACACGTTTTCGGCTCAAAATCCGGCCAACAGACGTAAGTGTCGCATAGACTAGCGCAGCGTAGTGTCACTTAATGTGTCACTTAATTGACGCACTGAGTGTCGCTAAAAACCCTAATTTTGCGTCACTTGCCTAAGTGCCGCATAAAATCCCTTTTTCCCGACACTTGCCTAAGTGTCGCAAATTCAATATCCGTCACTACAAACCGACACTTCTAGTGTCACTTGCCTGATTGACGCCTATAATCGAATTCTGATTTCATCCGACACTGACGCTAGTGACGCCTGTGACAACCGTCACCAAACCGTTATCGTAGTTTGATCCGTAAAAAGTCATTTTTGTGAAAATACTAATTTCAATGATTTCTTTATATCAAAGTCTTCGTTTTTAAAAAAACGAATCCAACGCAACTAGAATCAACTCAATCCGACGTGTAACGAAGAAGTTATGAAGCAAAACGTAAACGAAATTTGGGCTGATAATAGAGACGCGATTTGGGGCAAATAGAGGCGCGATTTACCCCTTTTAGCGACGCGATTCACCACAAATGGCGACGCGATTCACCCCTAATCGCGACGCGATTATAAAACGGTCCAGACCCATATATAAACATATTTTAACCCCAAAAACGTATTTGTAAACCCTATTTTCGGTTCCAGACGACCAGAGATGATTCTATCTTCACATTTTCGAATTCCAAACCCCAAGAACCTAAACATATAATCTCTAAATCATTTTATTGATCGAGAACTCACGTGTAGGTGTATTTCGGTAAGATTTGCGTTCTAAATCTTTGTATCTTCGGATTCATTGTGCTTTGTGTGTATTGATCCTCACGAAACGTTATCCATACAGATGCTAAGGATTATCATCGTGCGGTTTTCTCGTTGGTTGGTATAGTTCTCTATCCGAATCTTCCAAATAAACGTATGTGATTATTTCGTATTGTCGTTTATTTTTGGTTCGATTCCATTGTATTCCGGGTACATGAAATCATTAGGATAATATTAAAATCAATGTATAAGTGGTAGAATCGAGAAATGTGATTGTGTTTGCGGTTTGGATTGTTTATACGAATGATTAGGGTTGATTTATTATAAACCCTAATCTGATCAGAAACTTTGTTCGGATTAGGAAGCTTATAACTTGGTCATATCACGATGGTTTTCGATGAAAAAGGAGTCTAAACATAAGGACTTTGAGTCTACTTTCAAATGGCGTCGGTCTCATGTCCAAATGTTGTGTTTAGTTTGGTCAAAACGATTTTACAAGATGATGTATCATTTCTGAGTTTCTCGGTTCCAGATTTCGGTTGAGTTGTCGATTTTTGAAACGTGTTTTAAACTAAGATTTAGATCTTGATATTTTTACTGGAGTGTCTTTAAAGTGTTACGTATTTTCTTTAAAAATATGATAATCATTTGAAGCTTCTAAGTATTTTAAGTAAATTAAAACTTTTGTGAAGTCAGAAAGAGTCAACAGTTTAGAGCAGTTTACTTTGATGAAATTTTAAAAATAGTAAATCAACATAAATAAATCTGGAAAAAATACTGAGTCTTATAAACACATTAAAGTATCGTTGGTAAAAATTATAGAGTCAAATGGTTTCCGTATGTATTATTTTAAAATTCGTGAAGTAGATCCAAATTTCTGGTCAAAATCTGAGTTTTCATTTAGGATTAGTTCTTATGATAATACATTAGTAGAATTGTGAGAAAATGTAATAGAAGTGTTTTGGGTATGGAATACAATGGAATGACCTAGTTTTGTCTAGGTTATGACCCATATGCATATATGATCATTGTAGATTGCGAGTGGTTTAGTGGATTACACTTAAGGGCGATACTTACATCATTTTTGGAGGTGAGTTTTCGTGGCCCCTTTTTCATATACATGTTTTCAAATTGGGGGAAAAGTGTGCTCACATGTTGTATCAATTGTTTTTATGCTGTGAAACGTATTCATTTTCATTTTTGGACATATGCTTGAAATGTGTGACACTATGTGACTTATGTGCATTAGTTGTTGGATTCATTTTTATAAAAGGCCTTACTCTTTCGAGGGTAAGTACCTGATGTGTACTTTTAGTATACATTGAAGGTCATGTTGTTTTGCAAAAGGCCTTGCTCTCCTTCGAGGGTAAGTACCTAATGTATGCTTAGGTGTACATTGAAGGTCATTTATGGGTAGATACCGTATACACAGGATTTGGTTGGGTCATACTCCTTTGTGGGGTGATGACGGTTGGTGGAGATGTTTGGTTGGATTATTTCACTTGTGTACCATTTCTATATGCATTGTCCTAACTTATTATTATCACAGCAAAATGATTATTTTTCTGGTGTCTGGTTTCAAACCTACGAAACTCACTAACATTCGTGTTGACGTTTTTGAGCATATCTTTTTAGGTTATACTAGTGGACTTAAAGCAGGGGACAAGAGAACTTAGTGGACCTTTAGGGTTGCATTAAGAGTTATTCAAGACTTGCGGTGCATCATTAAGGTTGTTTGTGAAGGCTCGTTTTGCCTTAACATTGTAGTGTACGTTGTTTGTAAGATTTTGAATTCATTGTTGAAATGTATGCACGACATGAACTGTTATTCATGTTATTGGCATCATGACACATTGGATATTGTATTTCATATAGAATTCTTTATAATGATGTGTTATGATCCTATCACCGTCAAACCCCGTTGTTTCCGTTTTAGACGGGGTGTGACAGATTGGTATCAGAGCCATTGTTTATAGAGATCTAGGTGGATTGGCCTAGATTATAAATAAGGAACCCACATATAGAACATGTGTTAGGAAGTTATGTGTGCATACAATTCCGTGAAGCTAGTTGTAGCTAGTGTCGATCATTCATCTTAACCATTTCAAGTAAGAAGGACGATGTAAGCGTTTCTTCATCGTCTTACGACTCTTTATGTGGTTCGTCTACATGTTACTTAGGATTCTATAAATATCTGATCTCTTTACGCGAATACAAAGCTTATTGTGATACAAAGACTTGGAAGATAAGTATGTGTATGAAAGAATGCTTTCACAATTACGGCTGCAAACGTAATTGACAAAGGTGTTCCCACGTATGTGTGCTTATCCGACCATGTTTGCGTGTCTCATGTGCTATCTCCGTGTCGTATTGTAATAAAATCCCAATTGCATTCGTTACCGAATCAATCTTCTGTTTGTGAGTCTTGTGCATTTATGCCTTGACAAACTCCAAAGTATTCAACTATTCTAAACTCATATTAATTCGGAAGTATAGCAAGCATACTACCAAGACGCAATACAAGTAAGTTTTACTCGTGGAGGAGAAACACTCGGTGGTGGTCATACAAGTGATAGTGGTAATTGAACTAGAGGAATTTGTTGTATTGAAGGCAAGAACTCCAATGTTGTTGCGATCATTGCACGACAGAGGTGGACCTTAATATTCAAAGTTGTCATGAAAATTAGTATCAGCATATTGAAGCATGGTAGAGCTAATGACACCGAAGGCGAAAATGGAATTAATAAGCGAGAATTCAAATGATGGGAGTGGTGATGGCGCGAAAAATAAATAAATAAATAAAATAAAATGAAAATAAAAATATTATAATAAAATATATAAATAAATAAATAAATAAATAGATAAATAAATAAAAGAAATAAAGACACTGTTTAAGGAGAAATATTCTTTCAATAACGAAATGAAGAAGTTAGTGAACAAGTTTTGAAATTTCTCTACGATGGGAGTTAATCATGCAACATATATATCGGACAATTTCATGAGTTGGCAAGAATTAGACCTCATCGTGTGGCACTCGAAGCTAAGAGAATTGAGAAGTACACCAACAGCTTTGTTCTGGAAACTCGCAGGATGGTAGAAGTGACTGAGCCTCCTACTATCCATGGCGTAATACTGATGGATGGATTGTTAATCGGTGAAACCATTAAGGCTGGGAATGTAGAAACAATACCAAGAATGAGAGGGTATTCAAGAGATTGATGGATACTAACACATGAAGAGAGGGTTACACTAGTTCACATCTTATGTGAGTAAAATGTAACTACTATCATCACACATCTGCATCATGTTGTATTTATTCAAACTGAAACTTAAGAGGTCGCTTTACAATTGAATGTTGGATGACAGCTCGTCAAGGGGCACCAATCAACACAATAGGAAACTCGATGGCTTGTTTTGAGTGGGAGACTTTGAAATAATTTTACTAATGAGTGCGCATAGAGACTAAAAGACATTATATAAGGGTGTACTTTAGTGCTGGAAGATTACTCTTTTAGCATTGACTTGTTGCCCTTCGGACTCAGAAGTTTTGGTGTGGTTGAGGGAATGGATTAGTTGACGAAATTTAGGTAGAAATTGTACGTTTGAGAAAGTATTTTGTATACCACTTAAATGTTGGTGTAATACCTGAGATTTTCATATAACACTTCAAAGACGAAAAGAAACAACTCATGAGCGTAAAGGCTTAAAAATTTCAAATATTCTGTTATCGACGATTCCCTCGAGGTCTTCCCGGAAAGACTTAGAAGGACTATATCCCTCTGTACTCGTAACGTTTGTATTGATCTTATTCTTGGAGCAACCCCAGTTGCAAAAGCTCCAAATCGCTTAACACTATTAGAATGCAAGAATTATATAATCGATTTTAAGATGCTCCAAGACAAGGGTTTTATTCACCCTAGTCATTCTCTTTGGGTAGCACATGTCTTATTTATTAAAAAGAAAGATGGTTCTTTTCATTTGTGCATTGATTATCGTGAACTTAACAAATTTACGGTCAAGAATCGCTGTCCTCTTTCAAGGATGGATGATTTGTTTGATCAACTTCAAGGTGTTCGATGGTTTTCAAAAAATCAATCTTCATTCTGGTTACCATCAATTGATGGTACATGAATCAGATATACCAAAGACTGCATTTAGTACTCGTTACGAACATTTCAAATTTTCTCGTTACGCTTTTCGGTCTTACTAATGCTACTATAGCATTCATATATCTACCAAACACGTATGTAAACCGTATCTCAACGAATTTATTATACTTCTCATTTGCGATTTTCTGAATTATTCTAAAACCAAGGAAGAGTATGAAGTTCCTTTGAGACTAATCCTGGAGTTTCTTTCGAAAGAAAAGGTCTATGCAATATATTGGGAGTACGAAATTTGACTATAAGGGGTTTGTTTTTCTTGGACACGTTGTGAACAAAGAAGTTATTCTCGTGAATTTTAGCAAAATAGAAGATGTAAAGGGATGGAAGGTCCCACACTCATCGTTGGATGTTCGTAAAGCATTTGGGATTCACAGGTTATAATCGGCATTTTATCGAGAGTTTTTCCAAGGATCGCTCTACTACTCACATATATATATAAGAAGTTTGTTTGGGGTAGGAACTAAGAAGAATCTTTTCAAACATTGAAGGATGCCTTGTGTAATGCATTAATCCGGACTATTCGCGATGGATTGGAGGATTTCGTTGTGTATTGTGATGCATCAAACCGAGGTCTGAGTTGTGTGTTAATTAAATGGGAAATGTAATCGTATTCGTCTCTCGACAACTCAAGATACATAAGCATTACTGTATTACCCACGATTTAGAACTTGAAGCGGTAGCATTCGTACATATGTGTTGAAGACACTACTTGTATGGAATGAAGAACGTTATGTATACAGATCATAAGAGCTTTTAACACCCCTATGTTCAAAAGAAGTTGAATATGAGGCACATGAGGAAGCTCGAAATATTCAGTGGCTACGATTGTGAATTTCGATATCATCCGGGGAAGACGGATGTTGTGGCAGATGTTCTGAGTAGGAAGGAAAGAGAAAACCAAGGTGAGTGCAAGTCAAAGTGTTATGATACATTCTGGCATTAGGGATAAGATGTTCAAAATTCAAGATGAAGCGTTAAGGATACTCATGTGCAAAACAAAAAGTGTGCGGGTTAGACAAACATTTGGAACAAAAAGTGGACAAGATGTTACATTATCGAAAAGATTTTGGATTCCTTTGCTAGGTGGTCTATGGACACTAGTAATGGACAGAGTACGTAAGTCAAAAGATTCCATACAAAGGGAGTTGTTAAGAAGTAGTATGATATCATGGATTTGTATTGGTGTCTGGGAATGAAGAAGGACATCATTTAATACATTCTCCATTTGTCAATGCATGATTTGTTTGAAATTCAAGGCTGAATACCTGAGACTCTCTGGTCTATTACAGTAACCAGAGATTTTCGAATGAAACAATGGGAAGCATAGTTATGGATTTTATTACGAAATTTTCCTAGAACTAGTAGTGGGCGCGATTCGTTTTGGGTAATTGTGGATAGAATGAGGGAGTCTACTCAGTTCTTAGTTATTCACGAGAACTACAAAATGGAGAAATTAGCAAGGTAGTAGCAAGGCATGGAGTGTCTGTATCAATTACATCTGATTGTGATGGTTATTTTCTTCACAATTTTGGCAAACGTTACAAAGGCTTTGGGAATGCATTTTGATGTGAGGGCTGTTTATCATTCTCGAACTAATGAGTGGAGTGAGCAAATAATTCAAACATTTGGGAATATTCTTAGAGCGTGTTATCGATTTTGGATTGAAGTTGGGATACTCACTTACCACTAGTCGAGTTCTCATACAGCACAGTTATCATTCTGGTAATCAATGGGCACTATTTCAAGCACTTCAGAAGTGTAAGAGTCGTTCATTTATAGTATGGGCTGAAGTTGGCTTTAGGTCAATTGATTGGATTGAAATAGTCCATGAAACTATTGACAAGATCGTTCAAATCAATGAGAGGTTGGAAACAGTAAAAGATTCGGCAAATGAGTTACGCATACAAACATCGACAGCAGTTAGAGTTTTGTGTTGGGGATCATATATTGTTTAAAGTGTTACTTTGGGAAAGTGTCGTACATTTTGGGAAGTTTGAAATATTAGCATTTGTGTTGTTGGACCGTTCTAAATTGTTGAACGTATGGGTTCAGTAATGTATCGATTGGAAGTTGTCGCAAGAGTGAGGTGTTGTTCTTGAGGTATTTCATGTTTCAAATCTAAGAAAGTGTTTACTGATAAGGTCTTACACGTATTTCTAGAAGGAATTCACAGGGAATCATAGATACCATTGTGTAGAGAAACTGGTAGAAACCATGGATTGAGAGGTCAAGATGTTGAAGCACAGAAAGTTTTAATTTGTCATTTCCTGATCGAACGCTTAGCAAGGATTTGAATTTACTTCGAAACAAAAAGAGTGTACAAAGCTTAATTTTACGTACTTATTCAGTGATCGTGTTGATAGTATAGCTCCGAGTGAATTTCGGGACGAAATTCTCTCAACTGGGGGATACTGTGACAACCGTCACCAAACTGTTATCGTAGTTTGATCCGTAAAAAGTCATTTTTGTGAAAATACTAATTTCAATGATTTCTTTATATCAAAGTCTTCGTTTTTGAAAAACGAATCCAACGCAAAAAGAATCAACTCAATCCGACGTGTAATGAAGAAGTTATGAAGCAAAACGTAAACGAAATTTGGGCTGATAATAGAGACGCGATTTGGGGCAAATAGAGGTGCGATTTACCCCTTTTAGCGACGCGATTCACCCAAAATAGCGACGCGATTCACCCCTAATCGCGACGTGATTATAAAACGGCCCAGACCCATATATAAACATATTTTAACCCCAAAAACGTATTTGTAAACCCTATTTTCGGTTCCAGACGACCAGAGACGATTCTATCTTCACATTTTCGAATTCCAAACCCCAAGAACCTAAACATATAATCTCTAAATCATTTTATTGATCGAGAACTCACGTGTAGGTGTATTTCGGTAAGATTTGCATTTTAAATCTTCGTATCTTTGGATTCATTGTGCTTTGTGTGTATTGATCCTCACGAAACATTATCCATACAGATGCTAAGGATTATCATCGTGCGGTTTTCTCGTTGGTTGGTATAGTTCTCTATCCGAATCTTCCAAATAAACGTATGTGATTATTTCGTATTGTCGTTTATTTTTGGTTCGATTCCATTGTATTCCGGGTACATGAAATCATTAGGATAATATTAAAATCAATGTATAAGTGGTAGAATCGAGAAATGTGATTGTGTTTGTGGTTTGGATTGTTTATACGAATGATTAGGGTTGATTTATTATAAACCCTAATCTGATCAGAAACTTTGTTCAGATTAGGAAGCTTATAACTTGGTCATATCACGATGGTTTTCGATGAAAAAGGAGTCTAAACATAAGTACTTTGAGTCTACTTTCAAATGGCGTCGGTCTCATGTCCAAATGTTGTGTTTTAGTTGGTCAAAACGATTTTACAAGATGATGTATCATTTCTGAGTTTCTCGGTTCCAGATTTCGGTTGAGTTGTCGATTTTTGAAACGTGTCTTAAACTAAGATTTAGATCTTGAGAGTTTTACTGGAGTGTCTTTAAAGTGTTAAGTTTTTTCTGTAAAAATATGATAATCATTTGAAGCTTCTAACTATTTTAAGTAAATTAAAATTTTTGTGAAGTCAGAAAGAGTCAACAGTTTAGAGCAGTTTATTTTGATGAAATTTTAAAAATAGTAAATCAACATAAATCAATCTTAGAAAATTACTGAGTCTTCTAAACACATTAAAGTATCCTTGGTAAAAATTATAGAGTCAAATGGTTTCAGAAAGTATTATTTAAAAATTCGTGAAGTAGATCCAAATTTCTGGTCAAAATCTGAGTTTTCATTTAGGATTAGTTCTTGTGATAATACATTAGTAGAATTGTGAGAAAATGTAATAGAAGTGTTTTGGGCATGGAATACAATGGAATGACCTAGTTATGTCTAGGTTATGACCCATATGCATATATGATCATTGTAGATTGCGAGTGGTTTAGTGGATTACACTTAAGGGCGATACTTACATCATTTTTGGAGGTGAGTTTTCGTGGCCCTTTTTTCATATACATGTTTTCAAATTGGGGGAAAAGTGTGCTCACATATTTTATCAATTGTTTTTATGCTGTGAAACGTATTCATTTTCATTTTTGGACATATGCTTGAAATGTGTGACACTATGTGACTTATGTGCATTAGTTGTTGGATTCATTTTTATAAAAGGCCTTACTCTTTCGAGGGTAAGTACCTAATGTGTACTTTTAGTATACATTGAAGGTCATGTTGTTTTGCAAAAGGCCTTGCTCTCCTTCGAGGGTAAGTACCTAATGTATGCTTAGGTGTACATTGAAGGTCATTTATGGGTAGCTACCGCATACACAGGATTTGGTTGGGTCATACTCCTTTGTGGGGTGATGACGGTTGGTGGAGATGTTTGGTTGGATTATTTCACTTGTGTACCATTTCTATATGCATTGTCCTAACTTATTATTATCACAGCAAAATGATTATTTTTCTGGTGTCTGGTTTCAAACCTACGAAACTCACTAACATTCGTGTTGACGTTTTTGAGCATATCTTTTCAGGTTATACTAGTGGACTTAAAGCAGAGGACAAGAGAACTTAGTGGACCTTTAGGGTTGCATTAAGAGTTATTCAAGACTTGCGGTGCATCATTAAGGTTGTTTGTGAAGGCTCGTTTTGCCTTAACATTGTAGTGTACGTTGTTTGTAAGCTTTTGAATTCATTGTTGAAATGTATGCAAGACATGAACCGTTATTCATGTTATTGGCATCATGACACATTGGATATTGTATTTTGATAACATCAAATAGTACTACTTTTATATAATAATATTCCATAGTTTCTGTATACTTTTATTGCATTTACTAGATAAAATATATGTATTTCGTTCATATTTATAAAATTGGTAGAAATAGAGCTTGAATTAGAAAAGGAACGAAAATGAGTTAAAATGGAGTAAATAAAGTAATTTTTGTATAAAAGTTATTTTTACCTAAATATGATTGGGACAAAGTGGTTAAAAGAGTAATAAAAATAAATAAAGTTTGTAAATACTTGAGTTTTAAAAGTTAGATGAGTTGAGCAAAAATAGTTAAATTGTATATTTATTAGAGTTTACGAGTTGGACCAATTAATTAGTTTGGGTTAAATAATGTAAATACTAGTATTAGTATTAAAGTAAAATAAGTTAATATTATAATAGACATATGATCATATATAATAACGTATGTAGTATCATGTATATATTAATTAATATAATATATGTTAATAGTAATAATAATAATGTAATAATTATAATAATAATATAAATAATAATGATGATGTTTTAATTCTTTGCAGGAAACAAGATCACAAGGCCACGTGAAGTTCTAAAACTAAAAGCCCAAGTCAATCATGGGGTCCTGCTAGAAAACGAGTGGATTAAATGCAAAACGTGTGACACAGGAAGCAAAAGTGGAAGGCGGCTTGCTTTAACTTGCACAGTACAAAATTTTGATCCATACAGCGGATCAATATCCATACGCCATATGGATCTTGGTCCCAGCAAATATAAATAGCGCCATTCTGCATACGATTTTGGCAGACTCTTTTTCACTTTTTAATATTAGGGTACGAAATAATTTAGTTTAGGGTTTATTATTTCAAGTTTCTAGGTTAGTTTTGGAGGCACGAAAAGCTACGGTTGAAGCCACTTCACTTTATCTTTTTGTGATTCGTCATTTGGTTTGTATTTACTTTCATTATTTCAATATTATTGATGAGTTTAGTATTGATTAATTTGAGTTTTACATATCTTATGATGAATTGAATATTTAAAGTGGTTGTATAATTGATGTAGCTCGGATTATGATTATTGAACGATTATTATTGCGTATTGACTAAGTTATTTAATTGAAAACTATTATATTGCTCGTGGATCATTGTTTATTGGTAACTAGTAATTATTGTTGCTCAACGTGGTTAATAAGATTAATGAGATGGAGTTCCTTTAATGTTATTAATTATTGATGGTTATAATCTTAGGGTTTTAACTATTGCTAAATAGATTGAGTTTGATAGGTTGAGTACACGATAATTATCTACTTTAAAATGAACAAGACAACAAGAAATTGTTGGGTATTGTTGAGTCATACCAATAGAGTTAATTATAATTAGTTGTGAATGTTTAATGCATGATTTAGGGAAAGGCACACAATTGACTGATCATCTTGTGACATTGGAACCAGTGTTTTATGTTGGACCCTAGATTATAGGAATTAGTTGGACCCGAAACGTTGGCTAGTTCACATTCAATTTAATATTCGTTGAAGAATTTGGTATTAAGTTGATATAAAAGAATCACAATTAAATAATCAATATGCAATGAATCGGGATATATGAATCTGAGTGAAGTTAATTATACAATTACTTATTCCTTCCTATTGTTATCCATTTATTATTTTTATTGTTTTTATTTACAGTTTTATTTAGTTTTATTTATTATTTACAATTCTTATGTTCGCACGGAACTCAAACGTCCCCCCTTTGTTTACTGTTTTCTAGGATAATTAGTATTTTCTATTTTAATTAATAAACTACCATTCCTGTGTTCCTGAGATCGACCTGGACTTACCATAGCTATACTATTCCGATCGGGTATTCTTGCCTGGTTGTGTGATAGTATTAATAAGGTATTTTCAGTTATAAATTATAAAACGAGACGCTTTCACACGCATCAAGTTTTTGGCGCCGCTGCCGGGGACTCTTAAATGGTTGAACTATTCTGCCGGGGAACACTTAACCGGTTGGACTTTTGTTCTACCGGGGACGGTTGTGTTTATTATTTAAATTGGAATTTTTTTTTATTTTTTTTTTTAGTTAGTTTTTATTTTATTTTATTTTCTTTTCTACTCTTTTTCTTTTTGTTTTATTTAGACATGTATGTCTCAGAACATGAATAATGTTCCTGTGAATTTTCAAAACTCGAGAAACGTTCGCATGTTGACTAAAGAGGAATTGAAGCAATCTTTAGATGAGATGATAGCATATTGGAATAGAGATCTAATTGTGAAGGATATGGAAAACGACAAGGAGGAAATTTTTGAAAAACCAAAAGATGAAGGATATAAGGCAAAACCAAATTTAAAAAAATATACGCCTTCACCTTTATAGGAAGAAATTATTAAAAAATACACACCTCCGCCTCCGTATCCAGCTGCTTTGTATAGAAAGTACAATGAAGTTAAAGGATCAATTATTCCAAAGCTTAAGAAAGGTAAAGTTAAAAGTTTATCTCGTCCAGTGATTGTGAAAGCTATGCAATCTATGGAGACTTCAAGTGAAAAAGTGGAAGAAACTGAGACTAGTGACCATAGTCAAGGAGATTCCATTCAACAACTTGAGGAGATGGCTCAAACAGATAAGTATTCTCAATCCTGTGAATCCTTATTTTCTAACGAGATTTTTAGTGAAATTGAACAGGAAGACGATATGGAGGTAGATTGGTTGCCTTTGCCAAAATTTGATTACTATGATTCTGATGAGGAAATACTCTCGTTACTTAATTGTGATGATGAGGAAGTTCTTGAATTAAGAAACCAAGATGGGGTTATGACAGAAGAAGAATTAGTAGCTATTATGGATCCAAATATTGATGAAACTCTGTCATTGCATCCGGATGTTGAACTATTGGAAGAAGGTGATCGAACAATGGTAAGGATTGGAGGAGAAATCGAAAACAAAACTTGCGGTAATGAGATAGCAACCGAACCAGTTGAAATTCAAATGGTGGTTGAGTCGACGCAACCAACAGTTGAAGTGTCTGTAAGCACAAGTTCATTCTTCTACCAGTATGAAGATCCTTTTTGGCAATTCAATCGGAAGGAAAGTTTCTCTCAACTTTTGGAAAATCATGGAGCATCAAGGAATGGATCAATGCCTGCCGTAAACGATAAGTATTTATTTGCTTTAATTTTATTAAATTTACATTTTTGGATTACTTATCGATATTACCATCCATGCTTACTTTTAAGTGTGGGGAAAGTCAAGAGATTTTGGTAAGTAAGGTTGGAGTCAAGCTAGTGACTCGAACAAAAACAAGCGCTTCTCGGGAGGCAACCCGTGCTTGTATATTATTGTATAATTATTAGGTAGATTTAATTTATCTGGTACGTTTAATGTCTTTGATACTTTTTGAAGTTGACAACTAATTCAGCTGAAATTGGAATTTTTGGAAAATCAAAGAACTTTGTGGGTGTGTTCCCTGGAAACCCTCACGAGACTATAACTCGTCCACTTGGGATACCGAGGGGTTTAAAGGCTTATTGCATATGCTAAATGCAATCGTGATTAACTATGAAAGTGTGGATGTTGTATAATTTTGAATAAAGATCGGAAGATGACCCATTACGCCGAACTAGATCAAGATAATCACGTCATATTCAGGGGAGTTTTTCGTTCTAATTTCTTTTCTTCCTTTTCTCATTTTATTTTTACTTGTTTATATACAATGAGGACATTGTATAATTTAAGTGTGGGGATGGGATCGGTAGAAAAGAAATATTATTTTAAAGTTTTACTTTTGTTTACTTGTTCTTATATTATAATTTTGTTAAATTTTCATCAAATTTAAAATTTTTGAGTTAAAAACTATTTATTTATTAGTTAGAATACTTTTTGTTAAAAGTTTTATTTTATATTTAAAAGTTTAGACTTTAATGTGGATTAACTGTTTTGTACATATAATGTAAGAAACTTAATAATTAGTGATATATAGTTACATGATATGATGTACTAATAGACAATCTATATGAATATTTCTGATTATTAAGAAATTAATAAATAACTTGTATATTATTGTATGATACATAATATGATGTATGACCTAAAAGTCTTAATTCTTAGATTTATCATGCGATAATTTTATATGTCTTTATACTTATATAAAAACATTTGGAGGTTTACTAATTATTTCCTCTGTTGTACGTAAGTACAGACCTGGTCTCTAATTAGTATTCTTAAAATAAATTAAAAGAAAGAAAATCTTTCAAATTAAAGTAAAAACAGTCAAACTATGTCGCTTTATTATACTAAGGTATAGACCTGTCACCTCTGGTTTGATTTAAAAATTGCTTTACCTGAATCAAGTTATGTTACTTTGTTGCATGAAAATGCAGACCAGTCACCAATGTCTTGATTCTTAAAAATGGATTTCATATATTTATTTGGAATATAAAAGAAAATTGCATGATTAAGTTTAAGTGTATATCATATGTGGAAATCGTAAGTAATATATATATTAACAATAAATGTGTATTCAGAGATATGAGTATAGATTGTTTAAAGTGGACAAATATATTAGTAATCATTCATGAACTATATGTTGCACTAAGAATAATAATTTTTATTTGTACATTATAGTTATCCATGTTAATTAAATTGTTTAAAGTTTTAAATTATGAAACAAGATTTTTAATTTGAGTATTTTGATTCTTAAATATTAGTTTGATGCTTATCAGTTTTAGATGATGAAAATGTATTCTACTTGAGGACAAACAGAACTTAAGTGTGGGGATATTTGATAACATCAAATACTACTACTTTTATATAATAATATTCCATAGTTTCTGTACACTTTTATTGCATTTACTAGATAAAATATATGTATTTCGTTAATATTTATAAAACTGGTAGAAATAGAGCTTGAATTAGAAAAAGGAACGAAAATGAGTTAAAATGGAGTAAATAAAGTAAATTTTGTATAAAAGTTATTTGTACCTAAATATGATTGGGACAAAGTGGTTAAAAGAGTAATAAAAATAAATAAAGTTTGTAAATACTTGAGTTTTAAAAGTTAGATGAGTTGAGCAAAAATAGTTAAATTGTATATTTATTAGAGTTTACGAGTTGGACCAATTAATTAGTTTGGGTTAAATAATGTAAATACTAGTATTAGTATTAAAGTAAAATAAGTTAATATTATAATAGACATATGATCATATATAATAACGTATGTAGTATCATGTATATATTAATTAATATAATATATGTTAATAGTAATAATAATAATGTAATCTATAAAATATACTTAAACCAAAATACCATGGAGGAATCTTGACCCTTCGATGATTTTTCTTCAAAATCGATCTGACGATCTAAATTTGTTTCCGATAATTACACTTTTGATCCTTAATTATTTAATGTATTTTTTTTTTAAAGCTGGGACAATAAAAAAATTCGGTAATATATCTTATCCATTTATGAATTGATTTTCATAATAATTCAAGTTTTTAAAACTAATAATAATACGTCTCACACATTAAAAGCTAAAAGTTAGTAAAATAATATACGTAAAATTCAAACACAAATCTCATGAAAATCCTTTCCTAACATGTAGGCAGACTAACCCAATTATCTCTTCGGCTTATGCTTCGGAGACTCGAGCAATTTTCGCATCATCTTGATTGTATACGAAGAATAATCAACTCATATCTCACTTCAAATTATAAAATTCAAACTGAAACCGGTGGTTCGATGCATGTACAGCTAGGACTGCATAGCATGAAAGTGAATTTTAGCCTTTTTATTTCATTAGTTCTTTTCGTGTTATACTTACAAGTAGATTTTCTTTTTCCTATTACGATTAGTCGATTAGCTTTTTTATTTCTTATATTGATCAATTGCTTAACCTTTGACAAATTTTGTAGGTTTTCTAATAAACGATGATTATCAAGATAAGATAAGTGGCTATGCTTCGACCACAGTTGAAGCATCTTGCAGAATTGAAGAAGTCATGAAATACCATAATGCCATGTTAGCTATATGCCTATATGTTTTCTGTTGTTTTTAGCATTGTTGGGCTTTTATTTGTGGTTTTATTTTTTTAAAAATTTTATGGGAAATATCAACTAGCACCGTTGTTAATCCTACAATATGGGTTGCAATTGCTGATGGTTTCATATTGTGTTTACATTAGGTGATTCGCTAAAGATGTTCGATTATTTTCGTTCGTCATCATATCGTAATAAAATTGCAGGTATTTAATTAATATAACCAGCTCTTTTGATATTGATTCGAGTAATTATTGTGGTTTGTCATAATCCGAATGCTCATGGCCATAATCGAATTCGGTTTCAATTTCTATCATGCGTGCGGGAGTAAAATCACAAGTTAAGGTAAGGATATCGTTATACTTCGACTTTCATGTTATCAAAGAATCGTATAGACATAAATAGCAGTTGCTTGGTAGAGTTGTTGAGTGTGGCAGTTGATTGGTAGAGTTGTCAAGTGTAATTCAATTTTCGTTTTATGACTTGATTTGAAGTGATGATATCGAGACAAAAACAAATGTCGTTTTTCCGAATAAAATTTCAATCGGTTATTACATCTAATAAAAAAATTTAGAACCATATAAGTTTTAATGAATCGATTCTTCTAATCCATCCACCGGTGTTTAATTATTGTTCATGTAAAACTCCAATTAAGTATTTATTTAATACCCTAATTTTTATCATTATAAATTGTTGATGGTTTCATATCGTGTTTACATTAGATGATTTTGACGATGACGGAGGCGAAAGAAGAAATCATTGGTCGACGGAAGGAGAAATCAATGGGGATTGATCGTGTCTAGATAGATTGGGATGTCGCAGCAAATTCTGACTCCGTAGGTATGTTAATGACGATAAAACCCTAAGTTGTTTAGTCGTTTATAATTTGTCATTACCTTTTTTTTTCTTTAAAACTTGTGTTGTTAGGTTTTCAAGCTGAGGACAGTAATCCAAAATGTGGTAGCATTATAGCAATCATATCTAAAGGTTTGTGTATGTTTTGTGATAACACATTTTTACCTCTTTTTAAATATTCTTATATTTGATCTGCGAATCAGGAGTGACTTTAGTTATAAGACAATTTATGTATTGCACATTGCTAATTTCCAGGTTTGTAATCTTAGCAAGTTGTGTAGTTCATTAATAGAAGAACCTTTACATATCATAGAGGTACAAGTTGACTACCTTTTTCCAAGTGAATTGTAATAATTGCTTATGTTTTAGCAGCAAAAAGCAATTTACACAATTTTGATTGCTTGGTTAATTGTTTATGTTTACGTTTTATGTCTTTTATTCAGTATTTTCGGGACACTCACTCTTTTAGTTATGTGAAATGCGTATGTTCTAACAAATTGAATGGATTGGTGCAGCTTTTGTAACACGGAACATGCATCATGATTTGCGATACCAAGTTATTGAAATATAAACATAATATTAGTCACTAATATTATGATTATTATATTTATCTTTGGTCGCAAAATAATAATGGATCAAGCGGGTTATATAATGGGTCAGTCGACAACTTATTTTTCTCATTTTTTCAAACTAAAAAGGATAACATGATTAAAAAAGATACAAATCTCAATTGGGTTTTTTTTTTTTTTTTTTTTTAAAAAGCAATTTAGAAGGTTTCTCTATTTGGATGTATATTGGATTGTTATTGGGATGTGATGATCATTTAGTAAAATATTGCATGAATGGGCTAGGTGATGGATGAATGTCCTGATGTTTTCGTTTACTTCATGTAAATTGGGTTTGAATTTGTCATATAAATGTATAAGTGCTATGGTGGTTATACATATATAATCTATTAATATTAATAAATTTATTGCTTTTTCTATATAATAATTAATAATAATAATGAAAAAAGAAACTTAACTTCTAGAGTGTAATAAACTCAACTCTATAGTCAAACTTTTTTTTAACTAAATTTGTCAATATATAATTTTAGGTGGATGGATAAAAAATTTGTGGATGTTTGTGATTTTGGTTCCAACAATTGTTATATAATCTTTTATCATGTTTATGATTGATTTTGTGTCTAAAGTATGTGTAGTATACATGAAAATCTAATTTGTTTATTGGGCGATTCTTTTTAAGTTTGGGTTTAGATTTGTGCAGATTTGGATTCAACATCTAAAATCTTTTAATAGAAGAATGTACATAATAATTAATCTTTCAAATTGTAAATGTACATTGATGCTATTTCTAAATAATTGATTGCTTGAAGATGTTATAAGATTGTGTCTTGGTTTGTCTGACAGGGGTTTATTTTTAGGTGTGAAATAGACACATAAACAATAGATGAATTAGCAAAGAATGATGATGTCATTATTCCGTAAAAGTTAATGAGGCTCTTTGAAAATGTAATTTTTTTTTATCCATATGTCTTACATTGTCCTTCGTGTTCGTCATTTCATCTTCAATAACGTAGGGCTTATATTATAAATTGTACTAAACTTCCTGCTATCTTGGTTGTCAGCCCGTGGGCAAGACGAGAGCTTCTTTGAACTTGATGTGCTTAATATGATCAAAGCAAAAAACAAGTAACTTGATTCGACGATTAAAGTCTCTCATGGAGTTGAAAGAGCGGTTAGTTTAAGCAAGACTCATGATTTGACCTAATGTTTAGCTTCTTCTTTTATATCTTTATGTTAGTATTTAAAGAGTGCAAACTTTTATAGCGTTTAAGGGGTTCGGTCAGGTTCTGTACAAGGGTATTTTGCATGTGAAAATTGCAGCTTTTATTAAATTCTAGGGATTGAGTTGTGTTTTATATTTAGGAATCTGAATTAATATGTGCATGAATACGCAAAGTTCTTACTCAGTTATATTGTCTCATTTATGTTAGATAATAAGATATAATTGATTTTCTTTTATAAATAATTGAATCATCTTTATATTTTCTATATATGTTTTTTCTTTTATTTGTTGGATGTCGCATAAATGAGCATCTTGTGTTGAAACATGTTAGACATGGGATGTAGTTGATGGTTGTGTTAAAACATGTTAGATATGGGATGTAGTTGTAGGTTTTATGGTTTTGAACTTTAATTTCTATAAATAAATAATTACAAATTCAAATTTATATTTATTATAACAGCTTTAATTTAGTAGCACGCGTTGTCGCGGGTCTTAAAACTAGTAATTATAATAATAATATAAATAATAATGATGATGTTTTAATTCTTTGCAGGAAACAAGATCACAAGGCCACGTGAAGTTCTAAAACTAAAAGCCCAAGTCAATCATGGGGTCCTGCTAGAAAACGAGTGCATTAAATGCAAAACGTGTGACACAGGAAGCAAAAGTGGAAGGCGGCTTGCTTTAACTTGCACAGTACGAAATTTTGATCCATACGGCGGATCAATATCCATACGCCGTATGGATCTTGGTCCCAGCAAATATAAATAGCGCCATTCTGCATACGATTTTGGCAGACTCTTTTTCACTTTTTAATATTAGGGTACGAAATAATTTAGTTTAGGGTTTATTATTTCAAGTTTCTAGGTTAGTTTTGGAGGCACGAAAAGCTACGGTTGAAGCCACTTCACTTTATCTTTTTGTGATTCGTCATTTGGTTTGAATTTACTTTCATTATTTCAATATTATTGATGAGTTTAGTATTGATTAATTTGAGTTTTACATATCTTATGATGAATTGAATATTTAAAGTGGTTGTATAATTGATGTAGCTCGGATTATGATTATTGGACGATTATTATTGCGTATTGACTAAGTTATTTAATTGAAAACTATTATATTGCTCGTGGATCCTTGTTTATTGGTAACTAGTAATTATTGTTGCTCAACGTGGTTAATAAGATTAATGAGATTGAGTTCCTTTAATGTTATTAATTATTGATGGTTATAATCTTAGGGTTTTAACTATTGCTAAATAGATTGAGTTTGATAGGTTGAGTACACGATAATTATCTACTTTAAAATGAACAAGACAACAAGAAATTGTTGGGTATTGTTGAGTCATACCAATAGAGTTAATTATAATTAGTTGTGAATGTTTAATGCATGATTTAGGGAAAGGCACACAATTGACTGATCATCTTGTGACATTGGAACCAGTGTTTTATGTTGGACCCTAGATTATAGGAATTAGTTGGACCCGAAACGTTGGCTAGTTCACATTCAATTTAATATTCGTTGAAGAATTTGGTATTAAGTTGATATAAAAGAATCACAATTAAATAGTCAATATGCAATGAATCGGGATATATGAATCTGAGTGAAGTTAATTATACAATTACTTATTCCTTCCTATTGTTATCCATTTATTATTTTTATTGTTTTTATTTAAAGTTTTATTTAGTTTTATTTATTATTTACAATTCTTATGTTCGCACGTAACTCAAACGTCCCCCCTTTGTTTACTGTTTTCTAGGATAATTAGTATTTTCTATTTTAATTAATAAACTACCATTCCTGTGTTCCTGAGATCGACCTGGACTTACCATAGCTATACTATTCCGATCGGGTATTCTTGCCTGGTTGTGTGATAGTATTAATAAGGTATTTTCAGTTATAAATTATAAAACGAGACGCTTTCACACGCATCATATTTCATATAGAATTCTTTATAATGATGTGTCATGATCCTATCACCGTCAATCCCTTTGTTTCCGCTTTAGACGGGGTGTGACAACGCCGCAACCCAATACCTGACACTTATACCCAACACTATCTGAGTGTCGCTACCTTATTCGTCACTTCCCTAAGTGACGCCCATGACACAGAATTTACCATTTTATGCGACACTTCTTGAGTGACGCCTAATCCCTTAAGTGTCGCATGAAACAGAACCAAGAAAACACATATTTTACTAAGTGTCGAGACCTAAAATTTTATCACTTGATTTCACCCAAATTCAAGTTTTACTAAGTGTCGACCCCAGCCAGGGGCTCTGCCCCTTGGACCCCGCCAGGGGTTGCCATCCCTGGAACCCCGCTAACCAGGGGCGCTGCCCCCGGACCCCCGTCACCTAAAGTTTGTAAATACTTTTTAAGTATAACGCTTCAAAATCAAAATAATAATGTTGAGGATTATTATTACAAACAATCACCAACGGGCCGTACACGTTTTCAAAACTCAAATCAATCAACCAAATCGTAGTTGGACATTCTAGTTGGACGAACAACTACAAAGGTAGTCTTTATGGATACCTACTCACGTTTATAACCATCGCGTGTCGTGGACACCCTTAGGTTACAAGTCTTCGGACAACAATACTCGGCAAATCAAATCAAGTTTACTAAGTTAAACACTTCAAGACTCAGGTGAGTCTCATGGCCCCTATTTTACCATTTTACTCAAGGGTGTGATATCAATGCTCGTTTTATTTACAATTGAACGCAAGTACAAATCAAAATCAAATACTGCATGAGTTGTTTTCACTAATCAATTTAAAGTCCTCCACAACATAGTTTGGTAATTCGTAGTAGCGTGAATGTTAGTGTATGGTACCATATAGGATTGACAATCCTCGTCCGGGTTAGCAATCACTAACTGGTCAAACGGACGCATTAGCATTTGTGTAGACGAGTGTGGATTAGGCACTCGTAGGAGGCACCTCGATCGGAATTCCTTCATTGGACCCGACCCCCCAAGTTAAGCTCAGATTATGAGCTCATGACTGTATAGTTACTTTTATTTTGCTTTATTGCAACTTAAATTCAATTAAATCTTGCGGTTCATTCAATATGTTTTGACATACAAACCTGTGAGCTCACCAGTGTTTTGCTGACCCAATTTAGCTTGTATCACAAGTACACAGCAGTAGTTTGGACTGCCCAACAGGATACTTAGCTCGTGTCATCATGCAAACCATCAGAGATTTAGCTGCATTATTATACTTTGTTTAAATTAATTATGTATTTAAATCTCTCAATTTCAAACCGAGCTATTGTAAACTATATTTTGATGTAAACTTTTGTTTAATCAATACAAATGTAAAACGACGCATATAGTGGTCGTTCATTATATATCTTTGCGCTGTGATTACCATGTTAGTCGCGCCCCGACCCGATTCGCTTCCGCAACCCGAATTTGGGGGTGCGACAGATTGATTAGTTGAAAACAACTCATGTAGTATTTGATTTGATTTGTACTTGCGTTCACATGTAAATAAATCGAGCAATGTATCACACCCCTAATGAAAACAGTAAAGTAGGGGCTATGAGACTCACCTGAGTCTTGAGAGTTTACTTAGTAAACTTGAGTTGATTAGCCGAGTAGTGATGTCCGAAGACTTGTAACCCGAGGGTGTCCACGACACGCGATGGTTATTAAAATGAGTAGGTATCTATAAAGATCACCTTTGTAGTTGTTCGTCCAACTAGAATGTCCAAATGACTACGATTTGGTTGATTAACTTGTCCAAATTACTACGATTTGGTTGATTGTTTTGAGTTTGAAAATGTGTACGGCCCGTTGGTGATTGTTTGTAATAAAAATAATCTCAACATTATCATTATGATGTCGAAGCGTTATACTCAAAAGTCTATCCTAATGTGTTTTAGAAGTCGTATCGTATAAAGGTTTGAGGTTATATAAGTTCGACACTTAGTGTGAAAAAGAGTTGCAAACTTTCTGTTTTTAGCGTCACTTATAGCGACACTTAGGGTTTAGGCGACACTCAGGAAGTGTCGCATAAAATGGTAAATTCTGACTTGATGGCGTCACTTGTAGAAGTGACGCACAGAGGGCGACACTTAAGGAAGTGTTGGGTGTCAGTGTCGGTATCAGGGTCATGCGTCATTAGAGTTAGCGTCGTATGAAATCAGATTTCAATTATAGGCGACACTTAAACAAGTGCCGCTAGGAGTGCCGGTTAGGAGTGTCGGGTATTGAATTTGCATCACTTAGGCAGTGACCGGAAAAGAGGGCTTTTTGCGGCACTTAGGCAAGTAACGCAAAATTAGGGCTTTTAGCGACACTTAATGCGTCACTTAAGGAAGTGACGCTGATAACCCGTAAAAAGTCATGTTTTTACTTATGTTATTTCCCGCATTTTAGACTCAAAGTTAGCAAAATCACACCAATAATGTCAAATATTATGATATTTTGTTAACTAAGTCAAAACGGAAGTGATATTTATAAAACCATTGAAAATGATACGAAAAAAAGTGAAAAAAGGAGCATAAACGGTCAACGAATCTTTAGTTCACGCGTTTCAACACTTTTTGAGCAAAACTAAGAATTATGACCTCTAACTTATGTCATTATGTTCGTTAGGAAATGACGATCGCGTGGATATAAAGAACGTTGAAAACGGACGCACGATGAAGAAGATACGCTCGAACGAAGATCACAAGCACCGACGGATCACGATACGGGAGAGACAAGCCGGATACGGCCTAGCCCAGCCGTATACGGCCAAGACCAAGCCGTATACGGCCTATCTTGACCGTATACGGTCACTTCCCAGCCGTATACGGGCAATCTCCCCCGTATCCGGCCTTGTCCCTCCCCCGATACGGCCAATCTCTCCCGTATACGGCCAAATTCAACTGTATCGTGTGTTTTGGTCATCCAAGGTGCAATCTTGATACGGGTGGGAAATACGGCTGAGATTTTGGAGGTGGAAATACGGTTGAGGAATACGGTTGAGACAAATCTATAAATACCAACCTTCACCTCCTCATTTCACACACTTCATTCATCATTCATCAAATTCTCTTCTCACTTTCACACTTCTCTTTTATTTTATTTTGTTGTTTTTATTTTTAGCTTGTAGTTTTGGTTTCTCTCTCTAGAGCTTTCTCTCTCTAGAGAGAAGTAGATAGTTAGTTAGTTAGAGGTAGAGAAGAGAAAAGCAAGGCGTTGTAATCACGGTGTAAAAGCATTCTTGGTGCAAAACTACGCGTTTCTCAATATTACTCTGCTCAAATTTCTGGTGATATCTATCCTCTCATACTTATACTATGTTTGAAATATTTCTGCTTATTTGTATGATGTGTGCTATGTGTATTGCCATGATTACTGAGTAGTGTACTATTGCGGTTGCTGAAATGTAGATAATTAGATGTAGGGATGATGTTAAATTAATCTTTATTTAAAATATGTGATTGGGAATTATTAAACTTTATTATGTTCAAACTTATCATGCATCTAGACTTAGTTATGGATCACCCTTTCCAGTCCTTCGCGTGACTGCTACTTAGGTTTAGAAACTGATCACCTCTAGATACGGTAGTTTGTTATCTGTGTTATCGTACGAAGCCGTGTCTGTTACTGTAATTCGGCTAAAGTATTGGGTATAGCGATGGAAACACCACTGGTGGAGTACAACCGTGGAAGCCTGAGAAAAGCCGTTGGTACCATCACTGTGGACTACCTAGAAACCCTAGAATATGGTCTAGACATCATAAAGCTGTGGAAATGCCAAGTACACCGTAGGCCTACCTCTGGTTACGAACACACTGTGGAAATACAGTAACTAAAGTACACCGTGTCTATAGTTAGAATTGGTTAACCTGTGGAAAAATAGTTATACGCGGTGAGATCAATTCTGGTTATAAAGCCGTGGAAATGCTGTAAGCAGTGTACACTGTAATAGTATCTAGAATTGGTTGAACCGTGGGACTGTTGGAGTACACGGTAGACTGATCTCCGATTATACGGCATTGTGGAAAATGGTGACAGTACTGTACACCGTAATAGTACTCAGGGTTAGCAACCGCTGTGGAAAAGTGCACTGTACCCCGTTAAGTATGTCTAGGGACGAATGACTGATCGTAAAGGAGAGTTCTAGATCATGACAGAAGTAATTAAGCTTATAAAACCTAAGGCATGAGTCTAGAGATGAAAGTCAAGCCCAGCAGTGGTTCAAGATTCTTAAAACCCCTAGACTCTACAAAACTGATAGTTTGAAATAATAGATTTATAATTAGTACATGGTTAATTAAATAGCAGTTGTAGTTAGGTGTTAAGAAAGGTCGGAATAACCCAATGGGCAGCCTGTCACCTTATTCTTGCACCCTTCAAGGGTCACTGTCTCTACAAAGACATGTGTGGGGGGTCGGATAGTCTGTTCTGATCAGAATCACGATAACGTAGGTACTCAGTGACATACTTATGTAGGTCTGACCGAAACAAGTAGGGTCCTTGCGTTTACACCTGTAGTGCATCTGTCTGTTAATTAATCAAGTCCCTAATCACCTTTATAATGAACATCATCCCAACAACTGATTATTGAAACTTTAACAGCCGTATTCTCTATCTATCTAGCTAATTACCGATTCTCATCTCTATTTTACTTTTATGCATTTAGTCAATTAATTTACTAGAAAACCAAACAAACAAAATCTACCTATCTACACAACCCATCCTAATAGTAAACCTTATCTTTGGCCTAAGCTTCGTTTCAATTCGCTCCGATTAAAGAACGAACTCGAGTTATACTTGCTGCTTACTCACCCAGTGTAGTAGGTAGTACATATAAGTTGAGCCCCGCATATTATAAATTTTAAAACTTACCCACGACGCCCGCCTGATTTGTCCGGACGAGTCCTTTGACGACGAGGACGGTTCACTCGCGTGAGCTAAAACGAACCTGACTTATCGGGAGACGTCAAGTTTTTGGCGCCGCTGCCGGGGATCGTAGAGCGTTACGATTCTGAAGCCGCCTTAGATAAATTAGCTGTTAGGAGATCCTTTTCGTTTAGGTTCACTTAGACTTATCCGAAAGTTACTTACCTGCCTTAGAATAAATTAGTAATATAAAATGAAAAATTCAAAAATATCATTCTACGATTCGCCGCCTTCAAGCCCCGTTTCTCCAATCGCCCACAAGACGACCGAATAAATGATGGCCACGGACGACGCTGAGTTCTTCGACTACCTAGAACAAGAGTTTGAATCCGAATTCTACTCTTCATCTTCAACTACATCCGAAGAAATCTCCGTTAGTCCAGATGACGATTCTAGAACCATAGGGCAATTCTTAGATCTTGACTTAGGACCCAATGAATCTCAGCAGAAGATTTCAACTTCTGTCGCTAGCATTCCAAGCTATCAGGTCATACCTGAACCTGAGATCTCATTTCCCTTAGAAAATTTCTTGCAATTCCCTGATTTTGCTGGAACCTCTGAGAATCTTCAAACCTTCCGTTTTCCACCCGCTGAAGAACGCATCCCCATAAGTAATGAAGACGCTTACGAATATCCTCCAAAATCACCAATTTTTATAAACCTCGTACCAGAGCCTGCGTACATCATATACCATGTCGTTGATAGAGATTTACTTGACCAGTCTGATGAAGAAGTCCGCTATGTTGGGTACTCTCTTGATCCTGACAGGAGGTTAACTGTTTGTAAGGCATTTGTCAGACATCTCAAAACATCAGACTTTCCTTTCTCAGTCGAACAGAGAGTAGTCATCAGTAGGATTGATAATCAGATCAGTACTCTCTACTGTCTTCCAAACCAAAAGAAAGATGGTATCTTCACACAATATAGGGTGGAAGAACGAAAGCTTATATCCATAATAGACCTACTAATGGACCTATTCGCCAGCACTAAATATCACTCAGAGTCACAAACCCTGATTGATCGTTATGTTGCGGCTATGATATATGAGCTTGAGTTCTGGATCTCAAAAGATCCCGCAATCCCTCTAAACATTTCTGGAAAAATTCCTTTCTTCGTTGACCCTGCCACCTATATGATCAAAACGTTGTTAGAGATATTTCCTGGAGCTGCTGACGATAAGAGAGAAGCCACTTTCTTCGCTAAAAGAAAGAGTATTCACGTTGAACTCACTTTACTTTTCGATCAGTCTAAATATCCTTTCACTTTGTTTCAAAGATCGTTGATGATGGATGTCACTGAAGCAGTTCACACTACAACCGGAGATCCTGATTCAGAGGAAGAACGGAAATTTCAGAATACTCTAGATAAACTTCTCCACGACCTTAATCATATAGACAAAGGAACACGAGTAGGAATTTCAAGTCCGAAGAGAGTTAGGAAAGAATTTTATAAGTTTATTGGCAATCTTCTAGACTTAGGCAAAAAGGAACGTAAGTTTCTCAGTGAATTCGAAATATTTTTTCTAAATCCTGCAGATCTAGTCGACTCTGTCATTAAAACCCTTATGATTAAATTCATTCCTCGCCATATTCGACTGCATCCAAGAGCACCGAATGCTTTTAAGCATTTGATCTTGATTAATTAAAACTGTTTTGGAAAGTCGGGCTAAAGACTTTAAACCAAGCGCTTATTGGGAGGCAACCCAATTTAATAAAGTTTTAAATTAGTTAGTTTTCTTAAAATACAAAAGCCTCTAAAAAACTTTGGTTTTCGCAAAATCTGCGCAGTTTCTAAAATTTAAAATTTTTATATAAACTTTAAATTTTTAAAATTGTTAAGATTTCAAGAACTCAAAATTTTTAGACCAAAAATAAGTTCGCTTTATTTTTAGCATTATCTTTCAAATAAAACAACTCTTTGTCCGCTCACAGTACTACGTAGAATTTTAAAATTTTTGCTAAAACTAATTAGCTTAAGTTTTTAAAATTGTTTCACCCAAAATAATTTAAAACATAAGTAATTAAAATAAAAAGAAGGAAGGAGGGGTGTTTAAATATTTTTGTGATTTAAGAAATAACAAAAAAATCAAAAAATTTAAATCTCTCTCTCTCCCCCTTCTTCTTCCTTGCGCCGGCCTCACCCCAAACCCTCCACCATCTCCATTTTTTTCACCATTGTTAACCAAATCAAGCTCAAAACCTTGCTCCATTTCGTTAATATGTAGTCTCTAACTCATTTGCATCAAGATTAAGGTAAGATTCAAGCCCTAACTCTCAAAATTCTCTAACTTTAAAAACCTAGGGTTTTAAATTATTAGGTGATTATTGCTAGTTAAAGTTGCGAATTTGAGCATTGATTCTTGCTTAGTAGTGATATAAGATGATGTAGGAGCTTGCATTTCATGAATTTGATGGAGAATTATGAGTTTGAGTTTTTAAAGTTAGTTATTTTGCCCTAATTGTTCATATTTGGTTAAGTGATGATTAAATTGCTTATGTGAAGTTGCTAGTGATTGTTATATGCTTAGAATAGTATAAGTAACTTGTGCATTTGCTTTGTTCTTAATCAAACATGATTATGGTTGCACTTTGAGAATTCAAGTAAGCTTAAAAGACGATTTTTTGTTAAGTATCACATTTTGAAACAAAATCTTTACTTAAAAAATGATGCTTGAGCTTAATTGAATGTTATAAGCTTACTTTGATTCTTGAAAGCATTTAAAATGAATTAACGAATGGATCAAGATTTGTAAGTGGCACTACTTTGAAAAAACAAAGTTAGTGAAGCTTATAAGTTATGATTTGTTCCGACATTCAAGTAACCATTTCAATGTGATACAATTTGATTTGTGATGAAGGTTTGAACTTAGAAGTGAGTATGGTCTATTTTGTTCCAGTGCATCGCAACTTTAATTTACCACTTTTTAAAACCAACGCGATGCTTGCACCAAAATTGCCACACTTACTTTAAAGAACATTCTTAAATCATAAAACGGCAATAATGAGTTAACTTGAACTTTGATTGCTTGCTTATGAACACTTACTTTAAATGCCATGCTAGTTTGCAATTTGTAAGTTGATATTACTTTCGCCACTTTAAGGTAACTAGTAAGCTTAGAATGAGCTTATAAGTAGTAACTTGAGAATATCTAATGCTTAAATGCTTATGTGGTTGAAAATTGGAACTAGTCTCAATTTCTCGAGTTACTTTAATTTGATAAAGTCCACTTGGGAATTTGTTGCAAATAGTTCGTGATAGCTTCTTACATGAATCAAAGTTTGTTTAGATGGTTGAAAAGTGAGATTTTGATTATTATTGGTCATTACAGGTTTATGGATTATCCACTTTTTAAAGCCCTCATTTCGAATTTTTTCCAAAAATTCTAGGGTTTAATATAATCCATGTACTTGTAATTGATTTAATATAACCTACTATGATGTTTGTTTTTCTCTTATTTCAGATGGCCAAGACTTCACTTCCTTCATACATTAAAGGCTCAATTAAAGACGATGAGAAAAGGAAGCTTTATAGGAAATGGCTATCTCATGAGTTAGGAGTTAACAGATACGTAGTATGGGAGGATTTGGCTAAGATTGGATTAGCGACAGGATTTAGGGAGTTGATTGAATTTAAAGTGGGAAAACGACATCTTCGGGCATGGACTAGTTTGTTTGACTTAAAAGAGAAAGTTTATCAAGAACTTGTGGCTGAATTCATGGTTACCTTCAAGTTTGATAAATCGGTATCTAAATTGGACGATGCTTCGATGATCAAGTTTAACTTTCAGGGAAAAAGTTACAGCATGTCCTTAGCCACTTTTGCGGTTCATTTAGAGCTTTATAGTGAATATCAAGTGACCACCAAGTTCTTCCTCAACTCAGAGTGCAGTCCAAAACAGAGAGATCACACGGCTATTTGGTCTCAGTACGGATCAGGACGGTTTCATTCAAATGTCAAAGCTTGAGTTTTTCAGGATAGATATCACAATGTGCTTCATAATCTTCTTGCTTGTTGTATTCGAGGTAAAAGGAAGACAAAAGGAGCTGTTGGCCAGAAAGACTTGTTGATCATCAAGAGTATCATTGAGAATGAACATGTGAATGTTGCCTACTTGGTTGCTGATCGTCTTCTCACTGAATCTGCTTATTCTAAGTCTGAGACTGTTTACATGGGAGCTATCATTACAAAGCTAGTTAGAAAGATGGGGCTTTTGACTAGTGATGTGATTAGCAGATTGACAGAGATGGAGGGCAAGGAGTCGCAGCCATATGATATGAACTACATGATAAAAGTTTGGATATTGGAAAAAGATCTGAATGGTGATATCCGCTGGAAAGATGGTCAGCTGATTCCGGGAGTTTCTATGAGACCTCCGAAGAGTAAGAGAGCTAGGATTGAGTTTGATGATAGCACGGTGCATAGGGAGCAAAGGAATGAGGTCCATCATGAACCTGAGACAGGAGAGACGTCAGTTCCTGATGTGGAGGTTCAGAGTACACCTGCTCCTCAGCCCAGAGTGTTTCACTGGGGAGATCCACCATCATCTGAGCTTTTCTATGGTATGCTACACATGCTTCAGCAGAGACACACTATGGATACATACCTAGCTCATGAGTTTGGATTTCCTACACCAGCTCCACCGACTTGGATCTGCGGTCCACTACCACCCGACTTCACCACATCACCACTCCATACATTCACCATGACTCCATTCACCACCACCATACCTACCATCACATCACCTCACCCCACTACCACTATCACACTTACTACCACCATAGGGATTCCACCTAGGGCTCGCCGATCTTCATGTATACCCACACCTGAGCCGGTATTCTCTGTTCACACCACCACCACACGTGAGCTGCATGATCCACAGATTATCCTACAGCCATCTTCACGGGTTGTCACCCATCCGCGATCAGCCGAGTCTGCTGCATCAGATACAGATACATCTTCAGAGACAGATTCACCGCAGTCAGGGCAGGGTTTGGATATTCAGATGGAGCCAGTACATGAGCACGAGGAGGATCAGACACATGAGCAGATACAGGAGTAGATGCAGACAGACTATGTGCCAGCCTTCACTACTGGACCTACAGATTCTGGATTGACAGGATTACTTGACACCACCCCTGTTCCATCCTCAGATTTGCCACCGGTTCACTTGGCACAGGTTCTGCGTGACTTCCCTCTCGGATCAGCTGACATAGGAGATATGGGCCTTGATTCGAACTTCCATTTGTATCCACTACATCCAGAGCAGCAGCAGGCCGCATCATCGGGGTCAGTATCCCGCATGGCGTCGAGTGGACAGCACTCCGTCACCCAGCAGGCAGCAGGCAGCTCTCTTCCTACTCTCCAAGAGTCACCACCGGATCAGGACCCTCCTCTTCCTTGATTCCACTTATCTATCACTCTTTATTTTATTATTACTTATGTTGGATGACTGTACTATCACTTGATATTTTGGATGACTGTATCAGTATTGTGATTCGGCGGATATATTTTGGGACCAACCAATCATTTGGTTGGATTTATCAGCTTTTATTTATCGCATTATCTTAGTTTATTTACTAATGTTATGTTTATTTTGCTTTTGAATAAAGAGAAAAATGCGAATAAAATTGAAGTTCTCCGAGGATATATAAGACGACGCGCAAATCACGCAAGATTCGGTTTGAACGACGCTAGATTCTCCAACTACTGTCTACACACCCAAATCTATCAAACAACCGTCTCATTCTATCTTAGGGGAGTTTTTCATTCTTTTTCCTAATGGTTATTAAATATCATAATATATCTATACCGTTGTCCTTTATGCTTAAATTTTTAAGTATGGGATTATAAATCCCATAAATCAAATCAACTTAGAAATAAAGTTCCAAAATTTAATCAAGCTTTAAGTGTGAGATTCTTCTCCAAAGAAGAATTTTATGCTTAGTTTGTGAACATTAGGGACAATGTTCTTCTAAGTGTGGGATACACGGTATGATATACCGTATTTTGGCTTTGATTGCTTGTCCAAAGTAAGCTACAAATAAAAATAAGCTTAAAACCCATTAAGCTTAAAATTTTCATCAAAACCTCATTTCTGCTAAAATTTTAAAATTTTTTGACTTAAAATATTTTTTGCGAAAGGTTATTTGTCAGAAATTAAATAAATTGCTTTGGAAAGTAAGATAAGTTAGAATACGAATTCCTTAGAAATGAAATGTTAATCCATGAGCATCGCACGGCTAGCCACATACACCCTTTTTGCAGTGAGGTACTTGAGCCCATTAAGCATTCATCTTTAATGCTTCACTTTCGATTGATGTGTGTGCCGATGCTTTTGCTTTGAATTAGAACTTGCTCTTGGTATACGTTTCGAGACCACACCTATGAGCGTCGTACGCGGTGTAAGTGCAATCAGATGACCTTGACATTCCCTAGGATTAACCCCTTTTTCTTTAAAACCATTTTTTCCAGCCCAAAACCCTTCCAACACTCATTTTTTGTGTTGATGATCCGCCTAGAAAACCCTGTTGAGCCTTAGCCTTTTCGTTTCATTAAAACCCAAATTTTCAACCTATTCACTTCCACACCCACCAAATCTTATCTTAGAAATTTTTAAATTTTTGAAAAACGCTATGTAGATATTCTTTTTGCTTTCACTCAAAATTCACAAAAATCGTGTTTACTCAAAACTCCTCGTGTGCGTTTCCATGATCAATACTCAAAAATTGAGAGTCTTGTGGTGCGAAAAATTGGCACCAAGTAAATTCAAAATTGTCAAAAGTGTGAAAAATGAAAGTCAGAAAAGATCTCAAAAAAGGGACAGTGAATAAATTTGAAAATCCCTTAGAAATTCCTTGGCAAAGAAATTCTAAGCCAAAAATATAGAAAAGTAGAAAAGAAAAGAAACGAAAAATATAATAAAGCTAAGTGCTTCGAATTCTCCCGAAACTCTGCTCTCTTAAAATTTCAAAAACCTTCCGTGTGTTTCCAAGAGATAGAAGTCAAAATAGCTATCTCGCTCCCTTATCATTATCTGTTTTCGTTTTCATTAAAAAGTTTATCTAAATAAAATTTTTCATAAGTTTAAAAATGCCTAAGATAAGCAAAACCCTTTTTATTTAAAACCAATTCCCCTTCTATACCATTCCCTTTAAACCTCACCAAACATTACAACCCATCTGGATGTCCTGGGATGATTAGCACCGTTCTCATCGAAGTGGTGGAGATCCGATTCTCGATCAAGCCTATGACGAGAAGCAAATGCATGACTGGCTTTATGAGCGATTTCGTTTGTTTAGAATGATAGGTAACCCGAAACACTTCTGAGTGAATTGAGTGACCACCTAGTGAGATCGCCTAGTCATGTACAATATCCATCGAGAATTGTGAAAGTATGCCAGGGCTAACATTTCAAATCTAAGGGGTGACTGTTCTAATGATGCTTGCTTTCTGAAAAGATTTATCCAATGGCTGACAAATGATTAATCTCAAAGTATTTTATGTCAAAAGCCTAAAAATATTATTTTCAAAAACTCTTAGCAGGTGAGAATTTTCAAGTTTGCTTGAGGACAAGCAAAGTTCTAAGTGTGGGATATTTGATAACCCGTAAAAAGTCATGTTTTTACTTATGTTATTTCCCGCATTTTAGACTCAAAGTTAGCAAAACCACACCAATAATGTCAAATATTATGATATTTTGTTAACTAAGTCAAAACGGAAGTGATATTTATAAAACCATTGAAAATGATACGAAAAAACGTGAAAAAAGGAGCATAAACGGTCAACGAATCTTTAGTTCACGCGTTTCAACACTTTTTGAGCAAAACTAAGAATTATGACCTCTAACTTACGTCATTATGTTCGTTAGGAAATGACGATCGCGTGGATATAAAGAACGTTGAAAACGGACGCACGATGAAGAAGATACGCTCGAACGAAGATCACAAGCAACCGACCGATCACGATACGGGAGAGACAAGCCGGATACGGCCTAGCCCAGCCGTATACGGCCAAGACCAAGCCGTATACGGCCTATCTTGACCGTATACGGTCACTTCCCAGCCATATACGGGCAATCTCCCCCGTATCCGGCCTTGTCCCTCCCCCGATACGGCCAATCTCTCCCGTATACGGCCAAATTCAACCGTATCGTGTGTTTTGGTCATCCAAGGTGCAATCTTGATACGGGTGGGAAATACGGCTGAGATTTTGGAGGTGGAAATACGGTTGAGGAATACGGTTGAGACAAATCTATAAATACCAACCTTCACCTCCTCATTTCACACACTTCATTCATCATTCATCAAATTCTCTTCTCACTTTCACACTTCTCTTTTATTTTATTTTGTTGTTTTTATTTTTAGCTTGTAGTTTTGGTTTCTCTCTCTAGAGCTTTCTCTCTCTAGAGAGAAGTAGATAGTTAGTTAGTTAGAGGTAGAGAAGAGAAAAGCAAGGCGTTGTAATCACGGTGTAAAAGCATTCTTGGTGCAAAACTACGCGTTTCTCAATATTACTCTGCTCAAATTTCTGGTGATATCTATCCTCTCATACTTATACTATGTTTGAAATATTTCTGCTTATTTGTATGATGTGTGCTATGTGTATTGCCATGATTACTGAGTAGTGTACTATTGCGGTTGCTGAAATGTAGATAATTAGATGTAGGGATGATGTTAAATTAATCTTTATTTAAAATATGTGATTGGGAATTATTAAACTTTATTATGTTCAAACTTATCATGCATCTAGACTTAGTTATGGATCACCCTTTCCAGTCCTTCGCGTGACTGCTACTTAGGTTTAGAAACTGATCACCTCTAGATACGGTAGTTTGTTATCTGTGTTATCGTACGAAGCCGTGTTTGTTACTGTAATTCGGCTAAAGTATTGGGTATAGCGATGGAAACACCACTGGTGGAGTACAACCATGGAAGCCTGAGAAAAGCCGTTGGTACCATCACTGTGGACTACCTAGAAACCCTAGAATATGATCTAGACATCATAAAGCTGTGGAAATGCCAAGTACACCGTAGGCCTACCTCTGGTTACAAACACACTGTGGAAATACAGTAACTAAAGTACACCGTGTCTATAGTTAGAATTGGTTAACCTGTGGAAAAATAGTTATACGCGGTGAGATCAATTCTGGTTATAAAGCCGTGGAAATGCTGTAAGCAGTGTACACTGTAATAGTATCTAGAATTGGTTGAACCGTGGGACTGTTGGAGTACACGGTAGACTGATCTCCGATTATACGGCATTGTGGAAAATGGTGACAGTACTGTACACCGTAATAGTACTCAAGGTTAGCAACCGCTGTGGAAAAGTGCACTGTACCCCGTTAAGTATGTCTAGGGACGAATGACTGATCGCAAAGGAGAGTTCTAGATCATGACAGAAGTAATTAAGCTTATAAAACCTAAGGCATGAGTCTAGAGATGAAAGTCAAGCCCAGCAGTGGTTCAAGATTCTTAAAACCCCTAGACTCTACAAAATTGATAGTTTGAAATAATAGGTTTATAATTAGTACATGGTTAAATAAATAGCAGTTGTAGTTAGGTGTTAAGAAAGGTCGGAATAACCCAATGGGCAGCCTGTCACCTTATTCTTGCACCCTTCAACGGTCACTGTCTCTACAAAGACATGTGTGGGGGGTCGGATAGTCTGTTCTGATCAGAATCACGATAACGTAGGTACTCAGTGACATACTTATGTAGGTCTGACCGAAACAAGTAGGGTCCTTGCGTTTACACCTGTAGTGCATCTGTCTGTTAATTAATCAAGTCCCTAATCACCTTTATAATGAACATCATCCCAACAACTGATTATTGAAACTTCAACAGCCGTATTCTCTATCTATCTAGCTAATTACCGATTCTCATCTCTATTTTACTTTTATGCATTTAGTCAATTAATTTACTAGAAAACCAAACAAACAAAATCTACCTATCTACACAACCCATCCTAATAGTAAACCTTATCTTTGGCCTAAGCTTCGTTTCAATTCGCTCCGATTAAAGAACGAACTCGAGTTATACTTGCTGCTTACTCACCCAGTGTAGTAGGTAGTACCTATAAGTTGAGCCCCGCATATTATAAATTTTAAAACTTACCCACGACGCCCGCCTGATTTGTCCGGTTGAGTCCTTTGACGACGAGGACGGTTCACTCGCGTGAGCTAAAACGAACCTGACTTATCGGGAGACGTCAGACGCATCACTGGATCTGGCCGTGCGTCACTGGCGACTGGTCGATTTCCAAAGTTGTCGAAAACGAGTTTAACGACCACCACAAGGTCTGATTCTTTTACCCAACCCTTGTTTTGGTTCATTGAGCTTATAAAAACTATTACTTTATGTCGAGTGTCATTTTAGGTGTTGTTTTCACAAAATGACCAAAACCGACATTTTCTGACAATGTTCCGAAAACATGTTTAAAACATATATTTGGACATTTCTAAGCTAGGTTAACAACGACAAGCAAAAATAAATGAAATCTAAGAGTTTCGAAAGTTGTCGGGTTTCTTACAAATTAACGCGAGGCGAAACCGAAAAGATGGAATTGTAGAGCTCGACGTGGTGGTTCTTTTTCTCCAAATGAGTAGGGCCATCCAAGGTCGTTTGATGGTGCTTTTTGGTGGCTTAAGGTGGTGGTGGTGTGGTGGTGATTTTAGAGAGAAAATGAGAGAGAAAGAGAGATGATGATGATGATTAAAATGAAAAAGAGATGAGGGTGATGGTGGTGATATGGGGGCCCGGCCCACATGGGCCCCACCCATGTGTGGTTGGCTCCAATTTTTCGCCCCCGTGTTTGCGTTCCGTGCGGTATTCGTTTTCCCGGTCGTTAAAACGTTTAATTAATTTAATACTCGTTTAAATGTAAGTTTTAAAATACGAATATTTATTCGATATTTTTGGTTGAAGTATTTCACCAAATACTTAATAATTGAGTCATAAAATATAACTTAGCTTTTGTTTTGATTGTTGCGCGTTTAATATTTTAATCGTGAAATTGTTAATTGTACGATAGGAATTAAATACGAAATATTGTCAAAATTATATTTTGAATATAATAGTGTTATTAAATAATGTTATATTATTTAATAAAATTTTTCACCAACGTCCGTACTGTTTGAACCGAATTACATTCGATTGGAGATGCGTACGATTTAATCAAATCGCATAATTGTATATATTCAACAATATATATTTCTTGATACATTAATTAGCCTAACACAGAACTAATTACATGTATTACAATTGATTAGGCACTAATTACAAGTCCTAATTTGACGGGTGTCACAAGCGCCCCTGGTAGCGGGGTCCAAGGGGTGGCAACCCCTGGCGAGGTCCAAGGAGCAGAGCCCCTGGCTGGGGTTGAGCTGCCAGGTCATCTTGGAAAAATTTTATTTCTACTACATTGCTTTAGTAAAAACGCATCCGAAATCCAAATTCGGAGTAAAATCGAGTGGTAAAATCTAGTCCCGACACTTAGTGAAAAACATTGTTTTTCAAGGTTCAGTGTTTTGCGACGCAAGTAGCGACACTAGGTGCGACACAGGAGCTTGTGTCGCTTCGTGCGACGTTCGCAATTTAATGCTACATTGTGTGTTGTGTCGCAATGTGCGACGTTCGGATTTACCGCGACATAATGGCTTGCGTCGCACCATGCGACATAATTTATTTATTGCGACATAACCTGCGATATTGGCTATGTCGCAGCACTGTTTTTGGCCTCTGCGACACAACGGTCTGTTCGACGATTTTTCCCCAAAAATCAAGATCTAACCTATTTTCGGGCCAAATCTAGTTGATGTAGTGTTAAAACATGTTTTGAGTATTTCTAACACGAAATAACAAGAAAAGGGAAGTAATTTCTTATGATTTGGAAGATCGAGTAATGATGATGATGAACACAATGATGGTGAAGAAGATGAAGATGAAGATGATGAGGCCCGGTTATGATGATGATGAACTCCGAAAATGATGATGATGATGATTTTGTTGTTGTTGTTATTTTTCCGAAAATGTTGATGGTGATGGCGGTGGTGATGTGCATAAATCGAGAGAGATATAGATGGGTGTGTTCGGTGAGGAAGAAATGAGAAAAAAAGAAAAATGAGAAGAGGAGGGGGTGTTTGGGCCGATTTTTGGTTTGGTGGGGGGGGGGGGGGGGGGGGGACACTGTCTCCCAAATTGCAGTGTTAAAAGCCCGTGTTTGTTTACCCGATCGTATAAAAATGTATTATTTTCGATTTCTAAGAATTTATTAATATTCTTTCAAAATGTTTTCGAATCGAAACATTTTATAAAATAAAATGTTTGTGTTAAAATTTTATAACTTGTTTTCGCGCTGTTTCCGTTTAGTAAAACACATTTTTAAATGAAACGAAATGTGTTTAAATGTTTTTCGAGTAAATAAATATCCTTTGCGTTATATATATCTACATATATAATTTTGAATATTTTGGTTTTAGATGCGTACAAAGTACGAATGTTTAAAGTTTAAATTAGGCACGAACATTGTACTTTTTGACCGGGTGTCACAGACTACATCTGGGTCCACCTCCTCTAAGCACAGAAAGCAAACATTCACTGAGGAGGATATATCAGCTACCATGCTTCCGTTAGAAACCATTTTGTAAAGCCCTGAATCACCACCAGAGCCTCAATTAGATATTGTCATATCAGATGTAAACCCATAACCAATTTTCACAGCAACTCAATCATCAACAATAACAACAGCAACTTCACTACCAACAACAACAACAGCAACTCTTACAACAACATCAACATTATCCACAACTATATCTTCACAACTCACCTTACCAATTCCAACCATAAGCATCTCAACTGAATCAACAACAACAACCACAACATCTGTCTCTTCTTCTCCTCCAACAGCAACTCAACCTCCAGAACTTACCATACCAGACACCTCTGCTCCAGCTCTCCTTATTTCTTCTAAATCTACATCAGGAAGTCTACACAGTAATGAAATAAAAGAAGAAAGAGTTGCTAGAATGATCAGAGAAAGACAGGAGATGGAACGACAAATGATTCTGAAAATCCAAGCTGAGGTAGAGGCAAAAGAAGAGGAAAAGAGAAAGAAAAGGCTAAGAGAACAATCTGATGCTGCTAGAGCCTATCTGTTAAAACTCAGTGGAGAAGAGGCAGATGAAAGAGAAAGGCTGCTTAGAATAAAGAAAAATCAAGAAGAATCTGATGCTGTCATGGCAAGGCTGCTGGTAGATATTGAGAAAACTAGATACAGCGAGAAGAAGAAGCCAAAGCAGCAAGCAAGGGTCATAATAAGAAAGGGGGAGTAAAATCATCAGCGGATAAATTATGGAATGAAATAGACAGAAAGAAGTATGCAGCTAGAATGACTGGTAGATCAAATCCTGTTCCTATTACCAAGGTCAATCTAAAAAAACCAAAAAACAAATCTCAAGCACAGCTACTTATCCACAAAGGCACAGAGACTCAAGCAATTACACTAGATCAAGTCTGTAAAATGCACAGAGAGGAATGAAATGAAATTAGACTTACTGTGAGTCACTCATCAAGTGCAGCGAAAAGAGAGGTGCTCAATGAGATTGACAGATTGTTTCAAAAGATGGTTGATCTACAGCTACTCAGGCCAGAAGATACTGTCATACATGGCGAGGAGATAGTTCAGCCACCTAGTCCAAGGTATAGGTCAGGTACTAGCTGCATACACAGAATTCCAAACACTTCAAAGTTAAATCTTTCTATCCCTGATGGTGTTCCAAGAGTGGAAGTGGTTGAGACTATTGAAGGTGAGATAGGTCTGGTATACAGAGACTTAAATGGTGCTCTAAGGTTTCAAAGAGAAGCTGAGTTGGAAAAGATTGATCATGAGCAGCTTGTTCATTTAATCCGTTCAGCCAGCATGCTTGACAAAAGCTCGCATATGAGGAAAGCAATCCTCGAAGAAGCCTTAGCTCGACAATTCAGATACCTGCCTTCTACCGAGAAGTATGAGCTAGCTGATGAATTAGGTTTGGTGAAAGACGAAGAAGTCTGGAGAAATTTGTAGTTATTTTGTAATAGATTAGATTAATTGTAAACTGATCTCACTTGTAATATTTTTTCAATGAAATCTGATCATTTTGAAAAGAAAAAAAAAATCAAAGTGCAAAACTCAGATAATATCAAAAGAATCCAAAAAGATAAATGAATGGATCACAAGTACAAGTCACTGAATTTCTACACTGGCTATAAATCTTCTAAGCAACAAGTATGTCTAGGGAGCTTAGATTACAATCATTTAGGGGGAGATTGTTGAGTCACTGGTCGCTGACCAACTCAATAATAACAAACTTGATGAAAGAAATGATTAAGTCAAAGCTGCTTTTTCTGAAGATTGTACTCACTGGTCGCTGTTCATACTACTCAAGGAAACTGATATGCTGAGGAAGATTAAAACTCAACTTGGTGTGTCGCTGACTCCAAGACTAGCAGCGAGAGTTTTACCTCTTCAAATGAATATAGGCAAAAGTCACTGCCCTAAGAAAAGCTAGTTGCTGATGATATATAATTCAAGTCATTCTACAAGAGCACGATAGCTCGCAGTGAGAGAGGAGGATTATTACATCATCAGTAACTACATCGATAAAGTTTATTTACAAGTACAAGTCGCTCTTCATGTGTACGTCAGCAAGTGTTCCTCGTACTTGAAAATATCTGAGGAATTACGTGGCAGCAAGTGATTGGTTTTAAGGAAGAAGAGATATTTGCGGTAACAGAATTGGGACCCACAGAATGTCGGTTTATCAGAGATCAAGTCAATCAAGCAGCAACACGTGTCATTCCAGATCCTATTTTATAGGAGATATTGACGGGATACTTGTAGTATATATAGAGTAGTACGTTGTACTTAGAAACTTGCCATTGTGTACGTGTTAATCACTTGTCTGTCAGTGAGTAGTCTGTCTAAGCACGTACCATCGATCAGCGAGAGAATAGTTAGCGTGTTTGTCCACTACTGTTCATCTCTTTGTAATAGTTAGCTTGAGTAGTTGATTTAGATTAGCTTTGGCTAGTCTATTCCACAATCAACATTCAGTGAGTTTTTGTTATAAATAAAATTCACAAATTAAGATATTATTGTGTTGTTGTTTTATCTCTGTTTAAATATTCATCATACTCTGTTCGTGTTAATTCGATTAAGAACTTGATAAGTTAACTTAGATAAAATCAGAAAAAAAAAAATTAATTGTATGCAACCCCCTTCTACAATTAAACTTTACGTATTGACATTTCAAATCACTAAGCAATAGTGATTCAGGGACTTTTAACTTATACTTAGTCAAGATATCCTGAACATACTTAGACTGATGAATGAAGATTCCATCACCAGCCTGCTCGACCTGTAGACCAAAGAAGAATGTAAGTTCTCCCATTGCACTCATTTCAAACTTGGACTTCATGATGTACTCGAAGTCCTTAGTACCTCATTTGTTGACCTAAATCCCTTATAAGATGCATACGTAAGGAATATTCGGATAGACTCTAAGCATGCAACCGGAGCAAAAACTTCATCGTAGTCTAAACCCTCAATCTGTGTAAACCCTTGAACAACAAATCGCGCTTTATTCTTGATGATAACACCCCGATCATCCTTCTTAACACGAAATACCCATCATATACCAATAGGATGAACACCCTTCGGTACTTTAACCAACTTCCAAACTTGTAGCTTTTCGAATTGCTAAAGCTCATCCTGCATAGAATTTATCCAGTGAGAATCTTTCAATGCTTCAGTAATATTCTTTGGTTCGATCTGAGATAGAAAACACCAATCCATCCTAGCTACAAGACAATTGAACTGTTCAGATGTAGATTCTTTCATTTGACTTCTCGTCTGCACACCAACATTTAAATCACCAATGATATTATCAGTAGGGTGATTTGCATGAACACGAGTTTGTGAAATCGGATCAGGCACAATGACCGAATCCAGATTAGTATAATCTCCCAAGTTTCAGTAGCATCTTCTATGTCAAGAATGATACGCGTCTCAGTCAAAGTCAAATTCTTTGGGGCATCTTCATCTTCCTCTTCATTAGCAAATAGATGAGATCTATCCATCTCTTCATCTCCATCAGCAGGTAGATCAGGCAATATCAGAAATTCTGTAAAATCCTGATGATCAGGAAAGTCTGATGAAGTAGGAGCTATTCCAGAAGTGGAAGGAACATCCAGAGATGGTGAAGAAGTAGGTGGTACATTGGTTGGTGTGGGAGTAGTAGTAGGAGTGGGTGTAGGAGTTGAAATATTGTGAGAAATATCAACTCCGTGCAGTAATGTAACTACCTCCTTAGGCCATGTTTGGTTCATGGAATGCAAAGGAATGTGATGGAATTGGAATTTAAATTCCATTACACATCTCGTTTGGTTGAAAAAATCAAAGGAATTGGAATTCATCAATTCCTTCAAATTCCTTCCTCCAAAGGAATTCAACTTTCCATCCATTTTATCAAGTAAAGCTATGCATTACACTGGAATGTGGACACTTTACCAAAACCCCCTTCAAATACAAGTGAACTTCTGATTCTTTTTCATCCATCTTGACCTTCAATCCCTCTTCACTCCTACGCTCCCCCACCGTAAGTCCACCATCACCATCGCACTCTCTCTGTCGCACACAGTTATCACTTTATCCTTTATTTCTTTGATTCACCGTCGTCTTCTTTTTACGGCTACGTCGTCGACTTTTTTCTTCAAATTCGTTGCCGGTTTCTTCGATTTCCTTCATGCCGCACCATAGTTATTATCTCTGTTGTCAAACAATTATACTTCTTTGTTCGATTTCATCCAAATCTAACAGGTGTTATCTTTTATTTTTCAATTTATGGTTTCTAGGGTTTGTTGTATTTGATTTGAAATATGATTTGTTCAAGATTGCTGTAGATAATGCGCCAGTGGTCGGTGGTGTTAGGTGTCTTCGTTCAAGATCTTCGGGATATTAAAATTCCAGGAGCTCAGGATGGTGGTGGGTGATTATATATTTTGTGTTGTAAAAAGAATTGCAATTGCAATTACTATTAATAAATTAAATAAATTATAAATAATTATATATAAAAGATATTGCAGTAATTAATAAGTTAATAACTTGGAACTTCAACAAGTTGAAAAGATTATAATAGCGGATAATTTGTATGACAATATTATAATTTTTTTATAAAGTTACAGAATTTAAAAAGATCATAATAAAATTGGAAGATTAAAACATAAAACTATGAAAATAGGAAAATGGTACTATTGTCATTTACTATTATAAAATTCTAATTCCGTCAACAAAATTCTGTCAACCAAACACATGACATGTTGCACTTATTTCTGATTCCAATTTACTTGAATTCCAATTCCTTTAACAGATTCAAATTCCGTTAAAAACATTCTGCGAACCAAACGCACCCTTAGTCTCATATATGTCTGGAATGTTGAAGGAAGCAAAGAGATCATCATACTTGAAGAACCAGTCGGGTCCCTTCCCTTGAGGAGCCTCAGTATATCGGAAACACTTAACCTCGAAATGCTCCTCTACTCTGCCCGTAGCTTTGTTGAAACCCTTTTGTTCAAAGAATTAATTGAATAACCAAGAAAAAATCCCTCAACAGCTTTTTCACCAAACTTGGATACTTTGTCTTTAGTAATCATGATAGAGCGCGGACAGCCGAAAGGTTCAAGAAACTGCAGATTTGGTTTACGATTATTCAATAGCTCATAGCAAGTCTTATTACGCTTCTTAACCGTAAGAACTCGGTTCAGAACATAGAAATCCGTGTTAACTGCCTTAGGCCAAAAGATGATGGGCAGTTTAGAGTTAGATAACGTAGTCCTTGCAGTCTCTATGAGAGTCATGTTTTTCCTTTCAGCAACTCCATTCTGTTGTGGAGTTCTAGCTGCGCTGAATTGATGATCGATGCCTTTAGTTAAACAGTACATCTCAAGAGTAGAGTTCTTGAACTCGGTTCCATTATCACTACGTAGTCTCTTGATCTTCAAGTTGCACAGGTTTTCCAGACGATCAAACAAATAAATCAAAATATCAGGTGTTTGGTCCTTAGTAGCAAGAAAGTAAACCCAAGAAGATCTTGAGTAATCATCCGTTACTACCAAACAGTAGGACCTTCCACATATACTCTTCGTAGAAACAGGCCCAAAGAGATCCATATGCAACAGTTCTAGTGGAGCAGCAATGGAATTCACTAACTTTTACTTATGGGACCTTTTGTGTTGTTTCCCTTTTCGGCAGGGAACACAATCATCCTTCAAAGTAAAAGATTGCTTTGGAATGCCATACACAAGATCATTCTTAACCAGATAATTCATTTTGCGGAAATGAATATGTCCCATACGTCTGTGCCATAGAAGTGATTTCTTTTCTGAAGCCTTGGATAAAAGACCGGTAAACTCATTAGTTGTCTCAACATGTTGGGTCAAAACTGTTTCAGGTCTGAGTTGAAGTTGTTGATGAAGACAGAGTATAAGTGATTAAAACTGTTTGTTTTGAAGGTTAAAACTGTCTTTATGAAGTTACAACTGATAGAAGAAAACTGATGAGAAGACAAGTGTTACAACTGATTGAAGATAGATTACAACTGATAGTTATGTGTCTGTAAGTAGTTAAAACTGCTTATGTATTTGTAACTGTTAGTTATATATGAAACAGTTAACACTGATTATATATTTGTACTTAGTCGTATATTACAATTGAAGCAGTTACCACTGAATGTGTAACAGTTACAACTGTTTACTTCAGAATGGTAGTTACAACTGTTTATGATTTTGTGATAAGTATGAGTCGGTTATGGAAGTTATTTTATTCCATATTCGTAGGAGATTGTATAGGACTCTATGTGTTATAAATAGAGTTCCTTTAGACCTAGATAGGTTAATGTTAATTGCGCAGCTTCAAGGTTTTCTGTAACCCTAATACATCAAGTGTATTCGTCTTATATCATTAATAAGATTGAAGCTTTCGGTATATTATTGTGTTCATTATATTAATTAATATTCGTTGATCTTCTAAATATTATTGAGTGTGATTCCGCAACTTCTCAATAATATATTCAAGGCTTATTACGTAAGATTGTTTATTAAGTTAAACAGGGACTAACAAATTGGTATCAGAGCTAGTGAAGCTTTGAAGACAGGAGAATCTGGGATTATTAGTATTAGTATTTGAGTTTTAGTTCAGATATTAAGTTTTTATTTCAATGGCGACTGAAGATAATGAAGGAATTCAACCTACAAAGATTCCAATGCTTAAACCTGATGAGTTTGACCTATGGAAGGTCAGAATCAGGCAATATATGCTTCTCACGGATTATCAGATGTGGGAAGTTGTTGTTAATGGTATTCCAGTAACGCTTGATGGTGATGGAGTAAAGCAACCAAGAGCACCACCAACATCTGAAGCAGAGAGGAAAATCAGATCTACTGAGTACAAGGCACTTAGTACTCTGTTGCTATCCATTCCGAATGAGCATCAGAGCAGATTTGATAATTGTGAAGATCCCAAGGTACTAATGGAGGCGATTGAAAAGAGGTTTGGTGGTAATGATAACACCAAAAAGAATAAAAGATCTCTGTTAAAGCAACAATTTGAAAATTTTAGCCATGTGAAAACTGAAACTCTAACTCAAACCTTTGATAGGTTTACTAAACTAGTTGGAGAATTGGAAAATCACAAGGTTAAGATTGACAAAGAAGATCTTAACAGAAAGTTCTTGAGATCATTAGGTGATGAATGGACAATCTATACTGTTGGATTGAGGCAGAGTTCAGACATTGAAGTTAAGGAACTAGAAGATATATACAATGATCTGAGGAACTTTGAGTCTGAGGTGGAAAGTAAGAAGCAAGCAACTGGATATAGTCATAATGCTGCTTTTATGTCTATGGCTGGAACAAAGGTAGAATCAAGTCAAATGGGTTCTACTTATGTTTCAGGAGGAGCAGGATCATCATCAAATAGTTCTAATGATCAGATATTAGAATCTTTCTTTGCAAGTAATGTGAATTCTTCACTTACTAATGAAGATCTGGAACAATTTGATGGTGATGATCTAGAAGAGATGGACATCAAGTGGCAAATTGCATTGATTACTCAGAGAGCAAAAAGGTTCATGCAAAGGACTGGCAGAAATAACTTTGCATACAAGAGGAATGATGCAAATTGGTTTGATAAGAGCAAGATTGAGTGTTTCAATTGTCACAAGATGGGACACTTTGCCAGAGAATGCAGAAACCCTAGGCAAGAGCAGAATGGTAATGGTCAGAGATCTGGAAGCACTGGAACACAGACAAGAAACATTCCAATTCAGGGGGCTTCAGCAAATGCTTTGGTGTCTATGGATGGCTGTGGATGGGACTGGAGTGATCAAGAAGAGCATGTTGTGAAGAATCAATGTCTCATGGCCATTGCAGAATCTGACAAAAAGTCAGAAGTTCCTACTGAGGTACAAAATAAATTATGTTCTGCTGTTTGTAAACAAACTGTTAAACACTACAGAGATCATAATATAAAAGTGTGTGAGGAACTAAAACAATGGGAAATCAAAAGTAAACACACCATAGCAGTCATTGAAAATCTGGAAAATCAAATAAAGGCATATGAAGTCAATGCAACACAGTTTAAATATGACATTGAATATGCTAGGTGGGAGAGAGACACTTTTAAAGATAAAGTTGAGTTGTTATCTAAGAAACTTACTGAGGTCACATGTGAAAGAGATAGTATAAGGCTTGATGTAAGTAAATTAGAACATGCTTCAAAGAGTGTAAATAAACTTATTAATTCACAGATTCATGATAAACTTAAGACTGGATTAGGGTACAATAATGTACCTCCACCTTATAATCACACCTACTTTCCTCCTAAAAGTGAAATTGATATCAATTCACTTAAAAGAGGAATGGTAGATGAGGTTAAAAAGGCTGATCCAATTAAAAGTTTATCTGATGATGAACTGTTTGTAGAAGGTGAAGTTAGTGACTGGACTGAAGAAGATGATCAGAGTGATAGGACATCTGATAGTGAGAAGATTGTGAAATCTGAATCATCTAAGTCTGAGTCAACATGTGAGAATGTGAGGAAAGTAATTACTGATCTAGTTTCTAATCTTAAAACTGATAAACTAGAAGAGGGTAAGAAAATGTTTAAGGAAAAGGTTAAACTGGACTTAGAAAATGTGAGCATGAATACTAACAAATCTAAACATGGGTTAGGATATGTTAGTAATACAGTTAACTCAGTTACTAAACCTGTTGTTAAATCTGTTGTGAATAACTGTGTTAATTGTACATGTAAAGCAAGTACGTCTTCTTCACAGAATTTTCAAAATCAAAAACCCAGAGGTAATCAAAGAAATTGGAATCAAATGGTTTCACAAAAACTGGGTAATAATGTTACTGTGATTAAAGAAATGTCTTGCTTTATATGTGGAAAAATGGGTCATCTTCAATATGACTGCTATCATAATCCTGAGAATGTTCAAAGGATTAGAAAACAGTCATGGACAAAAGCAAATATGATTAACAAACAAAATTTTCAATCAAAAGTTAATCATACTGCCAGAGTTCAGAAGATAAACTCAAAGGCTACCATGTTAAACACTGTTACAGGTAAATCTACTGCAGCAGTAATAACAAATTTAGCCAAAAGTTTAAAGACTAAAACAGTGGTAACCAAATACAAAAACAGTGTTAACAAAATTAACACTGATTCTTCGATTGGTAAAACAGTTAAAACTGTTAAGCCAAAGAACACTGTTAAGTCTAAAATAAGTTGGATTTGGACACCTATTAAGTCTGATAAATTAACAGATCCAAATACCAACAGTGCTTCACAATCAATAATCTTCAAGAAAGTTGAATATGTGAATGCACATGGGAAACCCAAAGCCAAATTGGTTTGGGTTCCCAAGAGAAATTAATTCTCTTTTTGATTGTTTGTGCAGGGCAAGCCAAAAAGCTTATGGCATATTGATAGTGGATGCTCAAGGCACATGACTGGAGACAAAGAAAAGCTGCAGGATTTCAAATCTTTTGATGGTGGATATGTAGCTTTTGGAAGTAATCCAAAAGGAGGAAGGATCACAGGGAAAGGAACAGTTCAGAGTGAAAAGCTAAGTTTTGATAATGTTTATTTTGTGGAACAACTGAGGTATAATTTAGTAAGTGTGAGTCAAATCACAGATAAAAAGAACCCAGTTCTTTTTACTGACACTGAATGCCTTATCTTGTCCAAGGAACTCAAAATACCAGAAAACATGATTTTGATGAGAATTCCAAGGCAGGATAATGTATATAAGTGTGACTTAGTAAATATGACACCTCAACCTGATTTAAACTGTCTTATTTCTAGAGCAAGTGTGAATGAATCTGAACTGTGGCATAGGAGGATGTGTCACATGAATTTCAAAACCATTAATAAACTTGTCAAAAACAAGCTTGTTAGAGGTTTGCCTGAAAAGGTCTATTCATGTGATGATCATTGTGTTTCTTGTCAAAAGGGAAAGCAACACAAATCCTCATTTAAGTCCAAATCTGTGAACACAAATAGCACACCCTTACACTTATTGCATATGGATTTATTTGGACCAACCAGTATAAGTAGTATGGGGAAAAAGTCTTACTGTCTTGTGATTATTGATGATTATACTAGATTTACATGGGTTTTCTTTCTTAGGACAAAGGATGAGACAGGTGAAATACTTAGATCATTTATAACTAAGATGGAAAATCAATTGGATAAAAGAGTAAAGATCATCAGAAGTGATAATGGAACAGAATTTAAAAATCATGAGATGGATAAATTCTGTGAAGTTAAAGGTATTAAGAGAGAATTTAGTGCATCTAGAACTCCTCAACAAAATGGAGTAGCTGAAAGGAGGAATAGGACACTGATTGAGGCTGCTAGAACCATGCTATCTGATGCAAAGCTACCTATGTCCTTTTGGGCAGAGGCAGTTAGCACAGCTTGCTATGTTCAGAATAGAGTATTAGTTGTTAAGCCTCATAACAAGACACCATATGAACTGTTATTTAAGAGAAAGCCTTTGGTTAGCTTCTTAAAATCTTTTGGGTGTCCTTGTACAATCTTAAATACCAAAGATCACTTAGGTAAATTTCAAAGTAAGGCTGATGAGGGGATATTTGTTGGGTATTCTATTCAAAGTAAATCTTATAGGGTATTCAATCAAAGGACCAGAATCGTAGAAGAATCAATGCACATCACTTTTAATGAAAATACTGTTAATCCTGAGGGAAAAGGTCCTGAATCACTGTTTGATATTGATGCACTTAATACTGCTTTTAGATATACAAATGTGGATACAAGTGTAGGTACAAATGCAGGAACAGGTGATGAAGAAGGTAGAGCAAACTCAGGAATATCAGTTGGAAAGAAGAATGATTCATTGGAATATATATTATTTCCAATTTGGTCTCCTGATCCCCCAGAAGTGTTTGATACTGATCAACCAAAGACATCACAGGATGTGGAAACAGGAAAATCAGATGAAACATCATTTACTCATGTTGATGATTCTGATATACCTGTTATTGAAGACAGTACAGAAGATAGTGATATGAGTCCAGTACAGAAGTATACAAAGGCAAGTGTGAATGTTGATCAGACACCAACAAAGCATCTTGACAAGGAGCAGGAACAATTGAATTATCTACATTTGATGAGCTCTACTCCTGTGTCAAAGAGAATTGCAAGAGAAGTGTCAAGTAGTGAGTCTGGACAAGAAGGAAATTTTACCAACTTGGAAGAGAGGATTCAAGAAACAGCAGCATCTAAATACATTACTCATAAAGATCATCCACTTGAGAATGTAATAGGAGATATTGAATTTGCTGTTAAAACAAGAAATCAAAGTCAGGTGTTTGAAGCTTCAGCAAATGAGGAAGAAGTAAATCTTGATACAGAAGCTGTTAATACTTCTTTGTTTGCTTGTTTTCTGTCTCAAACAGAACCAAAGAAGGTTACTGAAGCTTTGAGAGATCCTAGTTGGATTGAAGCTATGCAAGAGGAGTTGCTTCAGTTTAAGATTCAAGATGTTTGGACATTGGTTGATTTGCCTAAAGGGAAGAGGGCAATTGGTACTAAATGGATTTTCAAAAACAAGAAGGATGAAAGAGGTATAGTGATAAAAAAACAAGGCTAGATTGGTTGCACAGGGGTATTCACAAGAAGAGGGGATTGATTATGATGAGGTTTTTGCACCTGTTGCAAGAATAGAGGCAATTAGATTGTTTTTGGCTTATGCTTCATTTAAGAGATTCATTGTGTATCAGATGGATGTTAAAAGTGCTTTTCTGTATGGCACTATACAGGAAGAGGTCTATGTATGTCAACCACCAGGGTTTGAAGATTCTAAGTTTCCTGATAAAGTTTTAAAACTGGATAAAGCTCTTTATGGCTTACATCAAGCACCTAGAGCCTGGTATGATACTTTTTCAGATTATCTGTTGCAGAATGGATTCAAAAGGGGTGCAATAGATAAAACTTTGTTTACTAAAAGAATTAAGAATGATATACTACTGGTTCAAGTCTATGTAGATGATATCATTTTTGGTTCAACAAAGGATAGTCTTTGCAAGGAGTTTGAATCATTGATGCATGAAAAGTTCAAGATGAGCTCCATGGGGGAATTAACATTTTTCTTGGGGCTGCAAGTAAAGCAACAGAACGAAGGAATCTTTATTCATCAAAGTAAGTATGTTAATGATATACTGGATCGGTTTGGGTATAAAGATGCTAAAGTTGCAAGCACACCAGTGGAGACAAACAAGAAATTACATGCAGATCTTGAGGGGGAGAGTGTGGATGAACATCTTTACAGATCAATGATCGGGTCACTTATGTATCTCACTTCATCAAGGCCTGACATCATGTTTGCAGTGTGTTTATGTGCAAGATTTCAAGCTAATCCAAAGCTGTCACATCTTCTTGCAGTCAAAAGAATATTTAGATATTTAAAGGGTCAACCAAAATTGGGCCTTTGGTATCCAAAGTTTACTTCTTTTGATCTGATAGCTTACACATATAGTGATTATGGAGGAGCTAATCTGGACAGGAAATCTACATCAGGAGGTTGTCAATTTTTAGAAGAAAGATTGGTTTCGTGGCAATGCAAGAAACAAACCACTGTATCTACATCTACAGCAGAGGCAGAATATGTAGCAGCTGCAAGTTGCTGTGCTCAAGTGCTATGGATTCAGAATCAGATGCTAGATTATGGTTTTACCTTTCTTAATACTCCTATTTTTATTGATAATAGCTCTGCAATCAGTATTATTAATAACCCAGTTAAACATTCTAAAACAAAGCACATTGAAATCAGATATAAGATTGTAATGAGAAAAGACTTATTCAAATTTTGAAAGTTCATACTGATAATCAGTTTGCTGATCTGTTTACAAAAGCTTTTGATGTAGGCAGATTCACATTCTTGGTTACTAGTATTGGAATGATCAATTTGTCTTAAGTTATTTTTCTTATCACTGCTTTCTGTGAATAACATCTACTGTGATTTCAATTTGGGTTAATACTGATTTGTTAATTAAACACTGATTGTGTGTATTGTTTCGTTATCACTGTTTCTTACTTTTAGTATAAACAGTGGTAATAATCACTTCACCACTGTTGGTGTATAGTTAACACTGTATACTTGTATTATTGTTTGAAATTACCACTGCAGGTTATATTGCTATGTCTTGGCGTCTAACTTATGCAGGTGTTTATGAAGTTTCACTGCTTGTGGAGTTTATCTTTCGGTAAAAAAAAAAAAAAAAAAAAAAAAAAAAAAAAAAAAAAAACCACTGCTTTGTTTATATGATTTTGCTAGAACTGAAGTACTACTTGTATTAAGTTAGCACTGCCTTGGTCGGTTGGTACTGCTTGTACAAGTTAGCACTGCTAGCTTTATTATGTAAATGATGCATTTGAGAAACCAAGTGTTGATTACCACTGATGGTTATTTTCACAATTATCACTGAACGTGTTATTTTACTTAATTAACACTGTTTTAGTTATAATTGGGGATCTGATCAAATTAGGGCTTACAACTGATTTAATTTCAGTACTTAACTCTTAACACTTAGGGTTTCTCATTACGCTTTCAAAATTACACATACAAACCACTGCGCTAAGTCTCATCGATTCTAAATTCTGTAAAATCATCTTCGATTCTTCTCGATTACTTGATTTCTTATCATGGCATCGACTTCGTCTACTGTTCAACTACCGATTGGAAAAGATCACAATATGATTGCATTCTTAATGAAACCTGCAGAGGCAAACGAGTATGTGGAAATCATTGATTTTCTTCGTGCTTCACATATTCGTCATGCTCTCACTGTAGCACCCAGAATATCTCACGATCATATCAACAATTTCTGGGTGAATGCATCAATAGAAGAGGAACAGGGGATTAAAAGAATCGTTTCCGAAGTTATGGATACACGTGTTGTAATCACAGAAGCTACTGTTAGAGCTTCATTACAACTTGATGATGAGGCAGGTATAACTTCTTTAGATGATACTGTTATGTATGATACTTTACGATTGATGGGTTATGAGGGTTCTTTTGAAATTTTTACTTTTCAGAAAACCTTATTTTCTCATCAGTGGAGGTTTTTAATACATACAATTTTACACTGCTTGTCATCTAAGAGATCATCATTTGAGCAGTTTGGAAGCAACATTGCTTATGCAATTGCTTGTCTTGCAAATGGTCAAAGGTTTAATTTTTCAAATCTGATATTTTCTAGTATGCTTAGAAACATTGAGCAGCCAAAGATTAAATTTTTGATGTATCCACGATTTGTGCAGTTGTTCTTAAATGAACAAATTCCTAACTTAACTGCACTTGAGAAAGTTATTGGTATTGTCTCTTTTAAACCAAAAGTTTTTGTAAATATGAAGAGAGATACTAAATTTTATGGGAAGGTTACAGCATTATTTTCTACAATGCTTCCTGCACCTTCCACCACAGCATCAGTACTACCAACTGATGCTGAACCAACTACTGAGAGAATGGTTCCACCCACCACTTCTCAACCCACAGTAGTTGGGGGTAATAAAAGAAAACAAGGGACCACAACAGCTAAATATTCTAGAGCCAAAAAGGCTAGAAAACAGGCATCTGAGGCTGCTGCTGCTCAGGTGTCTCAGTCAAATGATTCATCACAGCAGATGATCAATGAGGAGGAGGCTGATCATTCTGAGAGGGCTGCTTCTACTGCTTCTAGCCCACTGGCAGAGCAGGACAGAAGTAACATTAATAAGACCCCATCAGAGGTAACACATGGACATGATTCTACACCTGTAGATGATCCTAGTGGTCCCAGTACCAAGAACCAAGGGGACTTTGATGATCATGCTAGGCATGAGTCAGAGTTTGATGATGTCAATGATTCACCAAAGGATTCACATCCTGAAGGTGTTGAGGCTAGAACTAACTTGGAATTGACGAAAATGGTTGATTATGTATGGGCTGAGTTTGTAAAGGAGAGGAAGAAGAATAAAGCTAAAGATGAAATTATTACTCAGTTGCAGAGGAGAGTGCAACAGTTAGAGAAGATTGTTATTAAATGTTTGAAGAAAGGAAGGAAATATGTGGTTCATGATACTTTTGAACCTGAGGAGGCTTATCAATTTTCACAAAATGCTTTCAAAAAGGGGAAGAAGGTCTGGACAAATTTGGGTGATAAGGTGAATAAGGAGGATAAGGTTGTGTCTGATGATGACAAAGTTGATAAAGAAATTGAAATGGAATAACCAGTGGATGATGAGTTTGTGCATACACCTCCAACACCACCTACAGAGCCAGAGCCAGAGATTAATGAGTCAGTATATGAGACAGTGGAAACAGAGATGAATGACCCAATGGCAGATGAAAATAATTCTGAACATACTGAGGTTGTTGAGTCAGTGGAGCAGACTGTAGAGATTAATTTGGATGAAAAAACTAAGGAGTTAAAAATTGATGGTGATGATGATGATGAGGTAAGTAAACCAGAGATAGCAGTGGAAAAAGAAGTAAAAACTGATGCTCAACAAGTTGAAAAGACTAGGAAGAAGAGCATTCCAGTTAAAACTGTTAAGATGACTGGAACAGGAAAGAAGGTGGAAACTCCAAAGAAGAAATCTACACAACAACCATCTTTGCCTGGATTTCAGATTAGAGAACCTGCTGCTACTCCTGTTCAACAGAAGAAAGAGTTGCCAAAGATTGATCTGAAAGATAAAGGCAAGGGAAAACTGGTAGAAGAACCAAAGAAGAAAAAGCAAAAACCAGTGTCACCAGAAGTAACTGATCATGATAATGAATATGCTCAAAGGTTACAGGCTGAGCTAAATGCAGAGGGATTGATTGATGTTGAGATTGAGGAAGGAAAGTTTGTGAAAATGACAAAAGAGCAAGTGGCAGAATGGGATGAATATTTGCTGAAAGAACAGAGACAGGATGATATTGAATATCTTGTTGAACAGGTGAAGAAAAAGAAAGCAGAAGAAGCAAGAAAGAAAAAGGCTGCAAAACCACCAACAAAAGCTCAAATGAAGAAGAATTTAATTGCAAAGCTAAAAGGTGGGTATATTCCTTTGAATGCTTTGAAACAGATGAGCTTAGAGAGATTGCAGGAGTTATGGGATAAAGATGATATGAATCCTGATGTGATTGAAAAGAAAGAAAAAGAAGAGAAAGAAGCTGAGAAGAAAAAGAAGGAAGCTGAAAAGGAAAGGAAAAAGGCTGAAAAAGAAAGAAAATTGAAGGAAAAGGAAGAAAAAGAAAAAAGAGAAAAGATAGAAGCTGAAAAGAGGAAGAAAGATGAAATTGAAAGAAAGAAGAGAGAGTTAGATGAAATTCCTGATAGAGAAAGGGTTATTGATGAATTGAAGGAGTTTATTCTGTTACAACCTATGGAATCTGAGGTGATTAATGTTGAATTACCTGGTATCATTGATTGGTCTATTGAGCAATTTGTCAATCCTGTTAAGATTCATAAGATTAAAGTTGAAAGAGCAGATGGAAATGTATCTTGGTGGAGATCTTTTAGAGATTTGATAAAGAGAATTAGTAGGACTGATCTGGTGAGAATGTATGAGATTGGGATGGAAAAGAATTTAGATTTGAAAAGGTTTGATAATCTGGTTGAGAAAGTTACATGGCATTGGATTAAGGCTATGTTTGAGCCAGAAGAGTTTCCATTTCAGTTTGCTACTTTTAGCAAGGTCAGAAATTGGATTTATCATGTCAAACCTGGAGTACATCAGATTGTTATGGAGGATGCAGTATTTATGTGGTTATTGACAGATAAATTTTATGATATAAATCTGAGATTTTTGATGGGCTTGAGAAATGCAAGGCTACAAGCTGTAGTTTTAGATGATGTAGCTCTGGAGTTGGTATATATGGTGTTAAATCAGATTCATAAAAAGGAGGAGATTGATAGGAGGAAGAGAGGAAAAGACTAACAGTTTTGAAAGAATTTTGTGAAGCTCATAATGGAGGATTAGAAGAAACTTAATGCTGTGAAGGACAGATTAAGTTTAGGGGGAGATTGTTGAGTCAAAACTGTTTCAGGTCTGAGTTGAAGTTGTTGATGAAGACAGAGTATAAGTGATTAAAACTGTTTGTTTTGAAGGTTAAAACTGTCTTTATGAAGTTACAACTGATAGAAGAAAACTGATGAGAAGACAAGTGTTACAACTGATTGAAGATAGATTACAACTGATAGTTATGTGTCTGTAAGTAGTTAAAACTGCTTATGTATTTGTAACTGTTAGTTATATATGAAACAGTTAACACTGATTATATATTTGTACTTAGTCGTATATTACAATTGAAGCAGTTACCACTGAATGTGTAACAGTTACAACTGTTTACTTCAGAATGGTAGTTACAACTGTTTATGATTTTGTGATAAGTATGAGTCGGTTATGGAAGTTATTTTATTCCATATTCGTAGGAGATTGTATAGGACTCTATGTGTTATAAATAGAGTTCCTTTAGACCTAGATAGGTTAATGTTAATTGCGCAGCTTCAAGGTTTTCTGTAACCCTAATACATCAAGTGTATTCGTCTTATATCATTAATAAGATTGAAGCTTTCGGTATATTATTGTGTTCATTATATTAATTAATATTCGTTGATCTTCTAAATATTATTGAGTGTGATTCCGCAACTTCTCAATAATATATTCAAGGCTTATTACGTAAGATTGTTTATTAAGTTAAACAGGGACTAACACAACAGTTCGCATATCCATAATATAAGTATCATTCCTTCTTGGTGCTCTTATCAGCACCCATTCTTCCGGAATAACAAACCCTGGCTTCAGTATCAGACACTCTACATCCGTGAAAGTTGTGGTGTATTTCTTATCGCAGACTTGTGAAACACTCAGCAGATTGTGCTGAAGCTGTTCCACGTAGTTCACCTTCTCAAAGCTTACATTCCCATTTGTAAGCGTTCCTTGACCAGAAATTATTCCACCGGTATCTCCCGCAAATGCAACATATCCCCCGTTAATTGGCTTAACATCAGTCAGTAGGGACACATTGCCAGTTATGTGTCGCGAGCAGCCACTATCCATATACCATTCACTTTTTTTAACAAGATCTGACTGCTGCAACGCATAGCAAGAAGATTATTAGTTAGCAACGGAGACCCAAGCCTTTGCAGACTTAGGTTGTCCGAGGTCATCAACAATAAGCACATTAGTCAAAATTTTATTTTTAAACAAATTAGGGTTATGACTAGATGTGTTATTGTTGACGACAAAAGAGTCAGCATTAGACTATTTGAGTTTCCAAACCTTAGGAGGTTTGGAAGATGGCTTAACAGTAATGTTGGGCTTTGGTTTAGGCAATGTATTTTGCACAACATTACTTTGCTTTACAACAGGTTTGGGAGATGTTGAGCTACGCCTATATACGTGATTTGAAAAAGAATTACTATAAAAAGAAGTTCTAGGCATATCTCTCCCAAATCTCTGTCGTGAAAGCAGAGGACAATCACGAATAATATGTCTCTATCTCTTGCAATAGAAACATGAACGTCTCTCAACTAAAGGTTGAGAATGAGGACGAACTGGAGCAGGTTTAAAATGGGAGGCATTAACTGAACATACACACTCGTGTGTACATGTTGAAGTAGATGCCTATAAAGATGAAGAGATTGATGTTGAAGGTTTGTTATTAAGAGATTTTTCAACATCTTTATCTTTCTTCAATATTCTCACAGGTGACTGTGAACCTATTGGAGACTTAGACTTAAAAACCTGATTTTTATCTTTTTGCTTATGAACCTTTTTAGGTTCAGGTTCATTTGTGATTATGCAATTTTTAGGTTTCACATCAACCTTTTCAACCCTTTTTAATTCCTGTTCAGTTATATCCTCTATCTCAACTACCTCCTTAAGACTAACTGGAGGTACACTAACAGGCTTAACAAGAGGCTTTGTGACACTGACTGAAGTATCATTGTCAATACATTTAACCAATTCCTTATCAGATTTTGAAACTACTTTTGATGCTGATGTAGGCACAAAGTCTTTAGTGTCATCTTTCACAAGCATTTTACAGTAATCACTTGGAGGGGTACTTGGTGATAACCAAGTCCAGCCTTATTCTTAGTGTCTGTCCTTTGCTTGTTTAAGATTTCATCAAAGACAACAGAGGATGTTGAAAAATTTGAGATTTTTCTTTTTAAATCGAAAACTTCAGCCTGAGACTCAGCAAATTCCTTTTTAAGCAAAGAAATCTCTTTCAAATAACTATCTACTGCATCTTGTTGACTGAAAATTTTGGCTTTTGAGCCTTTTGTCTCAGACTGAGAGGCTTCAAGTTTCTTATCAAAAAGCCTTTCATTAGACTTTAAAATCTTATTAGCCTCACCTAATTTTTCAAGATCAGTTTTCAACCTTTCATTATCCTCTTTATATCTGTTTAAAGAACTAGTTAACTTAATGCATGATATACAAGAAAGTGGTTCAACATCAACCTCAGTAGCATTAGTGTTGTGAGCCATAAGAGCCCGTTGGTGTTGATCCATCTGTGCTATCCAGTCAAAAGGTTATGATCCCGTCTCTATCAAAGCATTTGAAGTGCTGTTCTTTTCTTTATCATGTAGCTTCGGATAAGGAGACTTTGGAGGTGACGGCCTAGTCAAACAAGAAGGTGGTTGCTTAGGTTTTTCACATACTCGTGCAAAGTGCCCATAATTTTGACAATTATAACACCTCACTTTGCTTTTGTCGAATCCGAACCCCGACTTTCCATCTCCCTCCAAGTTCTTGCGTCCAGTCCTTTGCAAGAACTTCTTAGCTCTCATTGTGAGCATTGCCATGTTCCATCGCAGATCCATCTGTTCCAGATCATCCTCATCAATCTGGGCATAATCTTCCTGAGTCAACTCCAGAGTGCTAGTCTGTTGTGCAGGAATTTCCTTGTATGAGCTAAGAAATGCTGTGTAGATAGCAGCATGTTCCTCAATTACCGGAGAGGCAGCAGCTTGAGAACCTTGAGACGTATAGGAGAAGAAACTAGTACTTCCAAAACCCTATGGAGATATAGAACTTCCATCAGTAAGAAAAGCCATTCCTCCATAGGCTTGTCCAGTGTTCACTTTCCCACCATACAGACTCGGATCTTGAACAAAACCACCTCCTTTGAAATCCTTATTTTTAATCTCAAGAGCATAAGCTTGTAATAACCCAATTAAATCATCAAGCTTCATGCTTTCTAACTCTGGATCATCCTTCAGAAGTTGCACTTTTACATCCCAGGCTTTTGGCAACGCATGCAGAAGCTTCTTATTAACCTCAATCTCCATAAACGTTAGACCTCCTTCCGTTAAATCACTCACAAGTTGTGAGTCTCTTGTAAACAATCCATCGACAGTCTCATTCGGAAGTAAGTCAAAGAGATCAAACTGCTTCTTAACGAGCTCTAACTTACTTTGCTTGTACTTTTCATTACCCCCACGCCTTGTCTCAATCGCCTTCCAGAGATGATAGGTGATATAGTGATGTTTGAACAACCTATGAACTTCTTGTGGTAAACACATACTAATTGCAGCATGTGCTTTACGTTCCAAGTCAAAGGCTTTCCTCTCTCCAGGGGTCATACTTTTGATAGACTTTGGTGGTGGAACTCCTCTGTAGTTACCCTCAGCAACGGGTCTCTCATATCTTTCCAAAATTGGAATCCACATTTCAGGGTCATGAAAAGCAATATATTGTTCAAAACGGGATCTCCAATATGCATAGTCAGTATTTAGATGATACATTGGAGGCTTATTACCGCTTCCGATTTCATTACTATGCTTGAGTAATGCATTGATGCTTTGAAGACTTTGTTGAGACATTGTGATACCTTCAAATTAAACACAAACTCGAAAAAAAGTTAAGTATAAAAGAGGCGACACTGAGGAAGTGTCGCAAAGAGATGGCGACACTAGATTAAGTGTCGCTATACTGTACTTAGTCACACACAGGAAGTGTCGCAACGAAGTGCCGCAATCAAGCAAAAGGCGACACTCGGTTCAAGTGTCGCTGTCCAGTAAAGGTAGAGATCCGAATTCAAAAATTAAGTGCCGCAAGCGAGTGCCGCACTCAAGTGTCGCAAAATCGAATTCTAGTGTCGCGAAAAGTGTCGCAGCTGAGTATCGCTACCAAGTGTCACAACTAAGTGCCGCTGTTAAGTGCCGCTGAAACCCTAAAGTATTTAGATCAAGTGTCGCTACTAGTGTCGCAAGCGAGTGTCGCAGGATCGCGAATGCAGCGGCCAAAAACCCTAAAAATCGAATTTTCGAAACCCTAACGAAAATTCGAAAACCCTAGACGAACGAAACCTGCAAAAACAAGTTAGAAAACAATTTTTGAAGCTTAATCAACCCAAAAATCAAGAACAATCTCGAATATCTTCGCGATTCAAACTGAAAACGTCCCAAAACTCGATCAAATCTTCAATATAACACCAAGGGGTCTGATACCACTTTGTAGGACCCTTTATCTTGGATCTAGATCTGACCGTGATGATCAATTGTATGGTGGAAACAAACAATTAATCGAATGAACGTATGAACAATAAACCGAAACACGTAATTAATCAAATTGATTCTTTGTATTGATGATCAAAAACGTACTAGCTTCGTATTACAGAGTGCTTAGTCGACAAATAGATTCTAGGGTTTCGTCAACCCTCAGAATGAAACCTACACGTTCTATTTATACTTACACAAAACCGACATAGCGACACTCGCCAAGTGTCGTTGACACTAGTCAAGTGTCGCCCTCAGCGACACTCACTAAAGTGTCGCTCCTCACATTAAATGTCGCTCTTGGCGAAACTAAACTAAGTGTCGCCCTAATACAGTAAGTGTCGCTAATAATATATTTTCTATTACAATTTAATTAACGACTCTTACAACTCAATTAACGACTCTAGAACAACTGACTGACACAAACATGTATCAACAAGGGGTGTGCAGGTACGGTTCGGTTTGGGGCGGTTATGACCCAAAATTGTAATCGTAATCGAATATGGCGGTTAATTGATACTAACAATTGTTGGATGACGGTTAATTGGCGAATCGGTGAAAGGCATAAAAGAAAAGACATGAACCTTTATAAGGGAGTAAACATAGTTATTATTGTTTGTTGTCAGATCATTTTATTTCTTACTTTCTTAAACGACATGGTCAATATGTCAAATAATCACCACCATCAAAAGTGGATTTACACTTTTTTGAAATAAAAGCAAACACAAAAACACCACATTTACAACTTGTTCAATAACAGTTGATTACAGAATTCAAAAAATTTCGTTATTACACAATCATATCCAAAATGTGCATCCAAACCCAACAAAAAGAACATCACAAAGACAATTAGATGGACTGATGGAGCATTAACATTCGAAAAATAAACAGTCACTTTACGCTCGAAGCATATGTGACATAATAGAACTTCAAGCCCATTTCGCGAGGAGTGACATAAGACCAGCACCCAAAAGAAGCGAAACATTCGAACCCAATTGAAGCATCTTGTTCTTTTGTAAGCGTGGGTTCATAAAGTCAGGTGAAAGAATATCAACAAGTGCCATATAAATTAAGATTCCCGCTGAGGCAGAATTTAGTACACCTTCTATGATTAAAGCTGTAGAACTGTTCTCTTTGTACGTATTGGTCACTAGTATCCCAATTACAATCCCCATTGGGGTTGTGAGGCTAAAAAATGCTCCCATAATCGTTACAGCTAATGACTTAAATTCTGCCTGTAAGAAAGTTTCAAAGATTTACAATGTGGATATAATGAGACTCAAGGTAGGATCATAGTTATCGATCAACTTGTGACTCGACTCCTGATCACGCATATAATTAAGATCAGTTGTTAATTAAGATCTTAATTAGACACATACAGTAATTACAATTAACAGTAATAAATTAGTCTACCTGAAAAATGCATCCTCCGAGGCCTATTCCTTCAAAAATTTGATGGAAAGTCAATGCAACAACAAGTGGTTTGATGGTTTTTGGACTTTCAGAAGCACCCAAAGACAATCCTATGATCACTGAGTGTACGATTATACCCAACTCCAGTACCTGATGCAACAAAAATGTTATATTACCTTAATGACATTTTAGTATTTCTTGTAAAGGGGCAATTTTCTTTTTCTTAGAAATAAAAAAATTGTATGAATACTACAATTGATCAGAAAGCCATGTATAATGAACTTGTGTTGTACCATTTTGATCTTGATAATTAACGACAACAAATATATAAAATAATTGAATAAATTACCTTGGAAACTATTCGAAATCGATATACTTGTGACAAACCGGAAGAACCATGAGCATGTCCATGAGTTGCATGAGTATGAGCAGCAACCTGACCCATATGCCGCGTGTTGTTCTCTTCATCGGTTGAAGGTTTTTGAGGTGTTTCAGATTGAGACCTCAGCTGATAAGCTGCAGAAGAAGTCTCAAACAAAAGTGTCACAATTGTTGCAACCATCGCAACAAAACCCGTAAAAGGGAAGTCTCCCCATGGGTGGTCTTTCAAACATGACGATAAACTATCGAATGCATCGGGAAGTATATGAATAAAACCAGTTGCTAATATGACACCAGCCGCAAATGCCTTGATTACAAAGAAACCGTCTTTTTCAGGACTAAAAGCGGGAATGATTTTACCGATGAAGGGTAGACAAACACCTAGGGCACCTGCAACAAGAATCGATGCAAGTGCGATTAGTTTGTACTTGAGAGCTTCACTTTTTTTGCCCTCGTTTTCTTCTGGTTCACAAGTGCATTCTGCTAACACTTGTGTGATTATTAGGCCTAGGAGTATGAAAGCAGCAAAAACAAGCTTTTGGGAGTCCATTTTCATAACAGAATGTGCACTTTTAATTTCAAGAATAAATATTTTTCTTCCTTGTTTTTCACAAAGAAATGAGCTTTTGAACATAAACTTTCAGTTAGGGTAATTAGACGGTTCTTATATAGAATAAAATAATGTAAATATCTTACTCCCTCCGTCCCGAATCTATTGTCCATCTTTCCATTTTGGGATGTCCAAATTTTATTGTCCACTTTGTACTTTGAACCAATCAAAACATTTGAATGTGGTGAGAGATTAAATCTTATTGGTTGTATAGTACGACCAGTACACTTTTCTTAAACTGCGTGTTTTTTGTCTGGAGACAATAAAATTGGGATGGAGGGAGTATATGTTACATACTAATACTCCCTCCGTCTCAAAATAAATTTCTACGATCGGTTTTCACTTAGTTTAAAAAATTACATTGTCAGATAGTGAAAATGACACTTTTACATTTAGTTTTGCACATACTCCTAAGTATCAGTTTTGAGAGAAAATATATTGAGGGTTAAATGGTAAAGTTAGTATGTTATTTTTGAAAGTGGACATTCATTTTGAAACAAACTAAAATAGAAAGGTGGACAGTTATGTTGGGACGGATGAAACATAATATTAGGGGACAATATTTGTCCAATTGATTGTACAAATGTACGTTAGGTGTAGTTAAAACTTGAAATCGTTTTTTTTTTTTTTTAAGTTACATAGTACAGTTTTAACCCGGGTTATTTGTCGAAAAAGGAGTCAATAATTCTCAATTTTGTGTTTTGGGGTATTAAATATTATTAACTTTTTAAAATGAACAACTTATTTGTAAATTATGATTAAAGGGTATCGGTACCAAATTAATCGACTGTTCTTTGCCGAAAAATGAGTTAATAATTCTCGTTTTTCCCAAAGAAGCATTTAACTATTCTCGATCTATGTCATATTGACCGATTCACCGACATTAGCGTGTTTTCGGGTATCAAATATTCCGAACCTTTTAGCCCTATACCCTTTAATCATAATTTTCAAATAAGTTGTTCATTTTAAAAAGTTAAGAACATTTGATACCCCAAAAACACAAAAATGAGAATTATCGACTCCTTTTTCGGCAAAAAACCCGTTTTAACCCTTCAAATTTATTTTACCGTAATATATAGTATAAGATAATTAAGGCGCGGTTAATTACGTAAAACTCTCTCACTTTTTCAAAAAACTTCTCTAAAAAAACCAGAAAATTAAAAAACGTGCTCAAATGTGAGTTTTCAAAAAAAAGTTATGAAAAGAATAATTCGTATTTTTCTTTCTATAACTAAAAAGTTAAAAATTACTTTTTATGGTTCTCAAGGTTTTTCACATCTACCCTTTCATGAAAAAGGAAAATATTACCTCTCACATTTAAACACATTTTCTAAATTTTCATTGATTTTATAGAGATGTAAAACACTCCTCACTCACTAGAAAAACGAAAAAGGACAAATGTCAATAATATTCCATAACTAAACGGATACTTAATCTCACATCTCACATTTTGTATATGTTATTTCCCCTAAAAAATACATATGCTCGAGATGGCTTTTGTTAATTACTCCAACTTTGGCTTGATTAACTACTCGTATTTAGAACCGTTTTCGAGGTCTAGTAATCAATTAAGAGTTTAATACGCGTCAACATGTTTTTATGCATATGTTATTTATATAGATAGACAAGTTTATTCAATTTAATTTAATGAGACTTAAAAAGTACTCCCTCCGTCCCAAATTATTTGTCACCAGACAAGAAACACACAGTTTAAGAAAAGTACATTTATTACTGTTGACCACCAATAGAAATTCATCTTTACCATTTTTAAACATTTTGATTGGTTGATTTTGAAAGAGGACAATTATTTTGGGACATATCAAAATGGAAAGATGGACAAATAAAATGGGACGGAGGGAGTACTTATTATGATGTATACATCTATACATCATAGTAAGCCAAATTCTTAATGATGTTCTTGAAGTTTACTATAATTACTTACTTTCTTTAATTTTTCAAATTTATGATGATTTGAGAATTTGGCTTACTAAATAAACAAAAGGAAAATGATTATTATTATTATTATTATTATTATTATTATTATTATTATTATTATTATTATTATATATATATATATATATATATATATATATATATATATATATATATATATATATATATTATATAGTGGGAGGTTCAAATGAGAACCACTTCAAAGTTAAGAACTGTGAGAACCACAACGAATTCGTATTTGTTCACATGTGATTAACTTCAATCATATGTGAACATTGATGTACGTTTAATTGAAAAAGAAAAAAGTAAAAAAAAATCTTAAATTTACGTCTTAAAACACATTTTAACCGATTTGTTAACATTATCGTTCACATGTGAACATTTATTTATTTTTTGCGTTTTTCGATATGATTTTAAGATTTTTTTTTTACTTTTTCCTTTTTCAATTACACGTACATCAATGTTCACATATGATTGATGTTAATCACATATGAACAAACACGTATTCGTTGTGGTTCTCACAGTTCTTAACTTTAAAGTGGTTCTCATTTGAACCTTCCCCTATATATATATATATATATATATATATATATATATATATATATATATATATATATATATATAGGAAGTGGGTTTATGGCATCCAATTTTAATATTGAAGTTCAATTGACTAATCATAATTCAGTATTTATTATTTTATTATTATTCTTTATTTATATAATTTTTAATCCAATCTATAACATACTAGGTGAAGACCCGCAACAGCGCGGATGACTAAATCAAAACTGTTATAAAATTGAAGTTTTATTTTTAATTTTTTTAATTCAATAAATTAGTATATATGTTAGTACACGTAAAATGTTATAATTCGTATATGTATAGCATTAAGACTTGTGACAACACGAACGACTAAATTGAGATTGTTATAGATATTCAATTGAATATGAGTGGATTCATTGTTGTAGATTATGATTGTCATATATAAACAATATAATTAAAAAATGCATACACCACACCTTCTATTTTTTGAATTTTTGGGATATTGAACAACTGGTTGTTTTTGATCGGATGTATGTTCAACTATACTTGATTTTGGGATGCACAATTTTTTGAAGTTGTTGAGATTTTTGTGAATCCATTGATATCAATATGAGAGAAAACGTAAAAATTGATGGATCATATATATATATATATATATATATATATATATATATATATATATATATAGCGGGTTAAAATAAAGAATTATAAATAAGAAAAGACTTAAATAGAATATATTTTTATTTTATATAGTAATGATTGAAAATATGTTGTAAAAGTTGTGTTCGTTTATATTTTTTGCATTATTTTATTTTATTTAATGATATTATAAGCTGAAGTTTTTTTTATTAATATATATTTATATAATATTTGATATTTAAAGGTTTATTAAAAGATGGTTTCATATTTAGTTGGGGTAAAACGTAACATTATTATTTTTAATCTAATTTAATTATATATAGTTGGATCAAATTAAAAAACCAAAATAGCTTGGGACAATCTCAACCCTTAATTGGGATTCTAAATCGATCCAACGATCTAGATTAATTTGGTGATAGTTACAATCAAACCCTATCAAATTTATATTCATTTTTTATTAAATTAAATAAAATTAGATATCTATAATTACTACTCTATATGGTTGGAGCCAAGTGCATTTGACTTTCAATCTCATCCATTGAATGTACACAACATCTTATTGACTTTTAATCTGGTCCGTTTAATAGACACACGACAGTTATTAGGGAGTTTTATCCGACAGTTTTTTTTATATTGATTTCTTGATACTAACCGTCACTTGCCCTCAATTGGCTGCTCCATACACATAGAACAATATTTTCCCCGGTTTACCTATCCATTCACGATAGAGCATCAGAATTTCCATAAGCTATCTATTACAATTGCATGAAGGTGATCTTTTTGTAAATTGATTCAGGTGCGTTATTCACCGAAACTTCTACCCTTTTTCCTTCTCTACTCACGTATGCAATGGTGTGTTTTTTCCTTTTCAATTTATTATTCTGTTGCACTCAATGATTAATTGTGTATCTCTTATTGATGTATACACATGCATTTTTCAAAATAGTGATTGTAATGCAAACCCAATACAATAGAACATAAGGTACGTGATTATCATTGTTTTTATTTTATTTTTTGAAGTGATGTGTTGGGGAATATTACATCTGTTAAAGTATTAATTTTGAGAAATCTGCTCCTAATTCTTTTCCAATAAGATAAATGATATTATACATGTCATTGTAAATGATATATTGTTGAGCTTAAATATAAGTGGTATTTCAATTGTCATAAAAGGTGCCCTGTTTCCTAATATAGTTCGCAAAATGGGCGTGCAGATGGGGCGTGGGCAACCAAGTCAAAACGAGATCGAATCACATCATAGTAGTGTCATACCAGGTTTTGGTCTAACATGGGTTAAGATACAGAAAAAAAAAAGTTTGCCAGAGGCACCGCCCGGGTATTACACTAGTTAATATGCAGATACGCATAATAACCCCTAATTTTTTGTCTCTCACCTCCTTTACCACGCACACAAAGAAAACCCCAAAGATTTAGTTTTCTTCTTCCACCAAAAATATGTGCGCATCTCAATTCATACGTATAATTTCAATGGATTCGTGGTTTAAACAATTCAAGGGGGTGCGATTTCGAAAGTAAAAACAAAAAAAATAAATTCGTAACCTAGGGTTTGGGGCAAGACTTTTGAGATGCTTGGAGATGGCAATGGGAATTCGAGAAGAAACGGGTGACACGAACATGTTATATTCTATGTATATTGCATTTACTTATATTTGCTTATGTTTTGTTCAATTGATTACTCAATTAATTAATTCTTTTTTTTATGTATGATGTATGATTAGGTTTGTATTATCATCAATATTTTGTGATTTTTATACTTAATCAAGTGATGTATTCTCATTATTGTATTGTTATTTTTGAAGTTTCATAGATGCACATAAGGTTTTTGATGTACTGTTTGTTTTCTTTTTTGTGGGTTGTTTTTGAAATTAGGGAGAAGCTCCCACTTTCTATGTTGATGATATGCAGAGGAGGTTTTCAAATAGGCTTGACCTAAAACTAAAGGACTTTGACAAAAGCGTTGTAATTGGAAGCAAAACGTTATGATATTAGACCAATTTTATCATTTATTGATGCTTTTTGTCCCATTTTAAGCATGTCTCCAATTTTGTATTCAGTAGGTGATTGGTGGAACTGATAATCCAACATCAGTTGGAATTCGTATCCTCGACAAGTCAACCGGTAAATGGTGAGTTTTTGAGTATTTTTGACATTGTTGTGGCATCATTTTAGATTGCGTTGTTTACAATTTCATGCTTTAAAGATCAAGTGTTTGTCACTTGCAGGTTGATTCAACCATTTTGTGAACAAAACTAAAGGCACTCAAGGGCCACTCATGTGTGCTTTTATGTGTTAAAGGTCTATAATTTATATTTACATTCGACCTGACATGTTTGTATATTATATGGTGTAGGGGCAAGATTATGGGCTCTGATGGGTCATTAGCTTTTTTGGTTGTTACAATAGATGAGCTTTTACACTCCAAGCTAGCATTGTATTTTTTTTTTATGTAGAGCATTTGGTTGATAATCTGACATTAACGAAATTGTAAATCTGGGTTTTATTTACCTGGAAATATGAATAAATGTTTAAGGCCTCTTTTTATCTGCTCATGTGACTTCTATTTTCATTCTTCGTAGTTTTTATTGCAAGTAAACAATTCCCATCATTTGTGGTTAGATAATCCATCTTATATGGTCCCGATTTCATGCTAACATGGTAGTTTGCTGCTACAATTGTCAAGAACACGTACAAGTAAAGAAAACTATTGAGGTATAGGGGCTTCATTATTCACAATTGTCATCCTTCGAAGTGGTAGTCGTAATGTGCCGAACACGTTTCCAGAGATCTCAATTTGACTATTTGTAGCCGCAATAGCAGCCTTGGACTCTCCAAGTAAGATAAAAAGTGAGCTTACTAATCTTTTTTGTATGCAGATGCACTGAGGGAGAGTAAAAAAGAATTGGCTGTCACAACACGCGTGTAAGCTACTTCGTTTTTTAATCCGTTGTTAAAAAATATAACTTTTTCTATTGCAAAGATTGTAATAGGACCATATTCATTCGTAGAATATTTTAATTTGCATAAGTATATTTTCATTCTTGATTAAGCTTTGATATGGTGCAATTGCAGGTTTTGAACGTGCATTGCATCCTTATAAATGAAGGTATCTTACAATCGATGAGTTTATGTTATAGAATTTGTTCCCACTTTTTATAGCCTAAGGGGTGTGGCCATGGATACATCAGGTTTAGCATTAGAAAATGGCACTTTATCGAAATTGTCAATAGCAATTTCATAATGCAAACTGAGATGTGCTTAAGTGGACCTGTAAAAGTTTACCTTAAATGCATGATGAACTAAAGTATAATTTCATAAAAGGAAATTAGTGGTGGAGATTTAGAAACAGCCAAGACCGGGAACAAGGTTACTGCTTTCTTTAGTTATCGAAAAATATGTATACATAGTATTTTATTCTTTGGATTAATTAGGTCTAAATAACTGTATTTATTAAAAAATCATTAGAATCACCTCACACTTTTTGTTTGCCATGTTTTTCCCTGTTTTCAGCTTGGAATTTCTACCGTATGGAGGAAGGCTGTTTTTAATGTTGCACCTATAGTTGATAGAGGGAGTTCTGTTACTTATGTTCCATGTTCTACCTGTGAACAATGTGGCAAGCATCATGTACATACAATGCATTTTTAGAACTCGAGCATTTAGATGAGGTTTTAGAACTCGGACATTTTTGCTTTAATTAAACTTATTCTCAGTTGATCACATTAACTGAAAATGGGTGCAGTTTTTGGTGCCCATTTTAAAATGATATATAGGAAGATGTATCTTTTGTTTTTGTTTTATTTGGTTATATCTTTTTAAATACACCACAGGTTCTTAATCTATTTGTTGCATTTTATTTTTTCTTGTGATTATAGGACTATTTTTAATTTCCTCATTAAAATTAAAAATTATTATTATTATTATTATTATTATTATTATTATTATTATTATTATTATTATTATTATTATTATTATTATTATTATTATTATAAAAAAGTATGATTATTATACATTTCACACAACAATTGATATACTCAAAGATTGTAGCCTGCGTTACCTTGGATCTTTGAAACAATAAGAAGTGAAATTAGTATAACCGTTAATAAATATTGAAAAATTATGTAACTAGTATAAGAAACAAATATACATACACCTTAAGCATATATTATTTTAAAATTATATTATATTTATTACTTAAAACATAAAATCTTTATAGGGAAAGGTTTTTTGTAAGATCACTTATTATCGTAGGAACCGTAGGAACGACTTTTTTCACTTTTACATTCAATGTATGTACATGTTTTGCAAAAAAAGTTATGCTAAAATTATTAAAATTTTATCCTCTTTAATATTAGATTAATTAAAAAAATAATAGAAAATATATGATACACAAATTTAAGTTGTGTATCACATCCTTTTATGTGTGATACTGTTATACACAAAAAAAAAATTTATGATGTGTATCACAATTTCATTAAAAAAAAAATTCTCATAGTAAAGAACACACAATTTTAAGAATTTTGATATATATTTTTCATCAAAAAACATAATTTAATCTTAAAATTTAAAGTAAAAATGTTCGTTCCTACCGTTACCATTATAATAAGTGTTCTTATTTGAACCTTACCTAATCTTTATAATACAAAATAAATAAAACAACCTTCTCAATTATATTTTTATATTAACACAATACACATATATAATTTGACACTTTACATTAAACACACAAATTGATATCCGGTTTTATCTTCCAAGAAAACAAAATTAACTAATATCTATAAAAAAAAATTATAAAAATATTCAAATACAAACTTCAAGAAAAAATATATATAAAATTAGAGTCGCCCGCGTTATCGCGGGTCCTGGATCTAGTTAATTTAATAAAGAAACTCACGGCTCATGAGGTTTCATAACTTGAGTAGGCTTCTATAATTCTTTAGAGTTAATTTAATTTATTTTTAATTTGATTAATTTAAATAGCAACGTAACTTTAGCCAATTTAATATTAATATTTTATTTCTGTCACCCTTTTCTTTTAGTTAGTAGATAAATAAATTAAGGATTAATAATGATTTAATCACTGAAATTTTTTTTTTTTCCGTTTTAACCACTAAATTTTTTTTCTCACGATTTAATCCTAGAAGTTTGCATAAAGGGTTAAACCATTAAATTTTTGAAACTAAGATGATTAAATTAAAAAAAAAATTAAAAGGGTAAAATCGTTATAAAAGATATTTGCAAATGAATATGACTTATGATGCACTACTACAAAAGTGAGCAATTAAGGCGCTATTAAAAGGCAGTCCTAGATGTAAAACCGCTTATAGGGTGAAAATGTGGGGTCCCAACGCTTTATATGGCGGCTTTTTACTGGTAGTTAAAGCGGGGCTCAGTAAACCGCCAAACAAATAACAAAAGGCAGCGGTTAGGATCAACCCGCCATACTTTTTTAAGGCGGTACGATTTTCACCTTCCCCAAATATTGCTATTTGAGGCGGTCTCTTATTACCCCGCTGTTTTTTCCTTTGCCAGCTGTCGTAAATATGTATTTCAAAGGTTGGTGTATTTTATTTGAGGTGGTCTCTTATTACCCGTTGTCATATAAACGTATTTCAAAGGTTTGTGTATTTGGTTTTTAATTTTTTTGGCCTATATATACATCAAAATCCAAAGTCCACATTTACTAAACTCTTAAAAGATCGTCTTTAAAAAACAATATATAACGGCATTGGCATCATCTTCTCAAATACCGGATAATGATTTACCTCCACGTCCTCCCTCTCCAATGATGGAACTTTTAAGTTATGCAGGGCAAAGGGATGAAGTAATGCATATTCAAGTTAACATGTGGACCAAAAAACTCAATAAACAAAAGAAGAAGTATGAACATCTTTGGAAGCAACTCAAAGAACTCGAGAAGTCTATTAATCAAAAGAGAGATATTTTGAATTCTTTGTATAAGAAATAATGTAACGTTTCATTATTAATTAAGAGATTCAAATATTATCTGTTGTCACTATTGATTTCAATTATGTGTGTTAATTTACAAGTTTAGTATATACTCTGTATGTCTTTTTAATTTGTTCAATGAGAAAGGAATGATGTAAACAAATGAAAATCATAATTGGTAACTAAAATAGAAGACGAGAAAATTGAAGGTTTTCATTACATACATAAAGATAAATAAAAAAATTTAAAAAAAAAAAAAAAAAACTAATCATCATCTCCTCTTAACATAAGCTCTTTCCATTGTATATGAATTTGATTATACTTCTTGAAACGTGATAACAATGTTTCAAATGATGCTTTCTCCGGCGTGTAGTATATTAGATCATAATGCTCACATTTTTCAAGAAATTCGATCTCGGGCTGGGAAAGTTCACACCCAAATTCATCACGTTTGTCTTTCAGGTCAACTATCCACTTGATTAACTTCTTCATTGTGTCATTGATGTTTCGGAACTTTCTTCAAGTGAGTTGATGACATTATTATTAATCTTGGTTAATACGTCAAATTTCTTGCCGATCACAAACCGTTCTTCTTTAGTTGCCATACTAATTAATTTCCTGAACTTCTCGGATTACGTATGCGAATGATGAGGAGGAGTTAGGTATTACGTTGTGTGTATTTCAAATGGAGCCAAGGGTCTCTATTTATACTGGAAACCCAACTTGTATAAACATATCGAAAAGTATTGTGGCGCTAATAAACTTTTCACCTCCCGCAATAAACTTTTCACCTCCCGCCCTTTGGAAAATAAAGTTTTTAATTTAACAAACAACAAATTAGTTGTGGCGGATTAACGCAAAACCTCCTTTTAGTGTGGAGCCAATTTCTTTTTCAATTCCATAAACCCTAAATATAAGATTAACTAAATATATGGCGGTTTACTTTAGACCGCTTTCTTTAAAAACTAATTTTTCTCTAAAGTTAGAGTGATAGCCTTAGCATTTTTTTGTTGTTTTAGAGTTTGATATATTCAAATATAAATCAATTTTAATCACTGGTAGATGCATTCAACATAAACTTCATAAATCTTCGATTAAAAACAAACAACCAAATTCTTTTGTTTTTGATCATCACTTTAATATTTGTAAATACACAAATTGAATCGAAACACAACTAATATTTTTTTATTTATTTATCCATACTAGTTTAAATACACAAATAGAATCAAAACAAAAAAAATAAGAATTCTTATTTATAAGTATACCATATCCAAAACAATATACTGTATAAGATTACATAGGAACAAACATGTGAAAAACATCAGATATTACAATCTGAACATGCCTAATATATCTGCTGTCCATATTTTCCATCTAAACAACTCCGTTCTTTTTGAGATTGATATCTTGAATAGTTGCTTTTTGAGAGTGATATCTTGAATGATTGCTTTTTGAGATTGATATCTTGAATGATTGTACACAGACTTTCGGTTTCAGATATATTTATCAACTAAATAATGTTTCATATATAAACCATATGCGAAGCCGAAAATCAAAAATCTAAAGGTAAAAAGAGTAATAAATATGATCAAAAAGGATATAGAAACCATCAATCGTCGATCAAACTGAAAAACCGTGTTACCTCGGAACCATTTTAAGACGGAAACGATGTTGTTCCCTTCGAAAATGGGTTTCCGATAGTATCACGGCTCAGAAGCATGATACGAACGGAAATTAGTTATTATTTTCAAATGGCGTTCACGCACATTCGAACCATATACGGACATCTTAAAGGTGTGACGGTCAAACATCATAAATAAAAGAAAATCGGCAAAAGAAAGCAAGGGGTCTTTAACAAGGTTGTTCCACCTAGCATCGAAACAAAATTTTCAACAATGTTAGTTTTCGCCTCCATTTGCAGATACAATAGTAGCGCTCATCAGGACATTGTTAGGCAAATATCTAAGTACAAAAGCATACGGTATAACCTGAAAATATATAATAACACACAGTTAATTAAAAGTCAATATATACGAAAGAGAAAAGTTATATACATTGTATGAGAAATATGATTACCAAAAAAGGATTGGTAGGTTTGAGAAAGTTATGGAAGAAATTAGGAGGAACCGGAGAAAGCATTGAAGATTGGAATTTATTGGGGCTTCTTGAATGAAAAATAAACAAGGTTTTGTGTTCAATTTATAACCAAAATAGTATAATTTAAAGCGGCTAACGCAAAATACGATGATAAATAAACATAATGGCGGTTTTAATACCATCGCCTTTATATGTTGGCTAGATGCCTTTTTAACCAGCCTCCAATTTTATTTTAGGCGGTGCTTTTACAAAACCGCCTTTGTGTGATTCAAAAAACATCTTGATCAACGGTAATATATATACTTCATTTTATTTATTATTACAGTACCATTTTTAGATCAACAACCAAAAGATCAACAACCAAAACCCTTCGGTAACAAATCTCACAAACCAAAATTAAATAAAAAAAAAGCATTTATTGGAAGTTTGCAGGTTACAACAATATAAACCATCTCGATTTCTACGAAACGAGCTATATATATAGGTTAGTTTTTTTTTTTGCTGTATATATAAAACTTTAAATTAAGATGCATATATGTGAAGCATATACATATTGTTATTAATATTACGTAGTTATTAATATTACTACGTAATATTAATATTAGGTCACATGCCATTAGTTTGTATACTCGTTCGAGTTTAATCTATTAGAGATTAAATTCGGATAGTCCCCATTTGGGACTGCTTTTTGAATATTTTTTCTCATTTAGGATGTGTATACGTTTTAACGGTTGACATTATAATTAAATTCGGTGGACACTTCCTCTTACTCCTTCAAGTATGCGTTTATAGCATATTTTGGGGAGTTATGGGGAAGTGCTACCGAAATTTTCTTATAACATCAATTCGTTAAAACATATACATATATGAGATAAAATGTTCAAAAAGTGGGTTAGGATTGGCCACCCGTGACCAAATATCATGTTGTAGTACTCATTAATGCATGCATATAATTCATTGTTGTGATTGTACATTATGTTAATCATTTTTAGATGGACCGTTCATGGATGTACAACTCAGGGCATTCTACACCGCAATATGTGACAGGCGTGAAAGAATTTTTAAGATTTGCAGAATATGATCGTGTCAGCAAAGGAAATGTAGATATTTTATGTCCTTGTGCGGATTGTAGAAATTCTAAGAGATTTGTGAATATTAGTACCATTGAGTCACACTTGATTTGTGACACCCGCTAATTTAGAACTATGATTTAGTGCCTAATTACTTGTAATTACGTGTATTTAGTATTATATTAATCTAAATATACGTGACTTTAAGTGTAATTACATACACGTTACATTTACGAACCGGACGAGGTCCGACACTATTTACTATAGACGTTGGTGACAAACTTTTAAAATAATGTGGATTTATCCAAACAAACATTATTTACTTTAATATATTGCGAGAATATATTACACGTATTGAATATTGTATAAAACACTCCGGACGCGACGAAAATACACGAAACGCGCCCGACACATGAAATACACTAAGTTATATTTTTATAACTTCATAATAAGTATTTTGATAAAATACTTCGGTTAAAAATATCGTGATTACACGCGTACGGTTAACACGTTTAAAAATGTTACACAATTCGAATAAACGCACGATTCGCGACCGATGACCAAACGAAATCTCGAATATTATTTTAGTAACTTAAAATATGTTATTTGAGTAAAACTTTTAAATAAAATATCGGGTCTTAAATCGTTAACAAAACGTAATGTATAAAACGTTATACGATTAATTAAAACGCAAAATGAACGGGTAAACGAACACGGGGTATAATGTAACTTTGGGGATCAAAAATCTAGCTCACCACACCCCCTATGGGGCCCACAAACCGGCCCTCACATGGAGTGAGGCCTCCCATGCTTGTGTGTTATACAAGCCATTCCAACACCCCATCCCCTCTTCATTATCACTTCACTCAACCTCATTTTCTCCATCATTTTTTCCTCTCCTCTCTCCCCACCCCCTCCTCCACGAAATTTCTGGCATCCTCACAGCCACCATCAACCACCATAAGATCACCATCAACCACCATAAGGCCACCATCAAGATTTTCAAGTAAACGCGAGGAATCGAGCTCACAACGACTTTTCTTCTTCTTTTCATCTATGCACTTGTAAGAACCACCTTTCTTTTACTATATTTACTTGGATTAAGCTTATTAACATGTTTAGTTGCTCACTTAACCATAAAATGTCCAAGTAACATGTTAAAACTCGTTTTTAAAACACTTATGTACATATCACTTTCTGGCCAGAAAAACCGTCGCACAAAAACAACCATAACTCGAGTTGTAGGTTAAATAAACGTGTGAGACCACTTGGAAAAGTTTGATATTTTCGTCTTGAACAAAAAGTTCTTCTTTAGCTACTTCCAGAAATACACTCATTTTCGGCTATTACTTGATCTTTGGACATAGGTCTGTTCAGGATCGAATCCGACCCCTCGACATATTTATTTTTGTTTAAAATATTAAACGGACATATGAAAATACCATAAAATGCAGAAATGAACATTACATATAGAAGAACATGTTTGATTTTTGGTTAGGCTTGAATCGGAATACAAACGGGTTAAATCGAGGGTTGTAACCGAGTAAAAAATTCTGGAACCAAAAGCTAGGGCCTGTTTTTGTCATTTCACAAAACCGACCCTTCGGGACGACCATAAAACGTAACGACAACTTTCTAACGCTTATTTAATATATTTAAGACTACTATAAAAGTATCGAGTCAAACCGAATCAGTTTGACCTAGTTAACGAAAGCGAACACTTAAACAAAATTCCGTAAATTCTAGTGTGGGATGAATAGTACTCCGTAAATTCTAGTGTGGGATGAATAGTACTCCGTAAATTCTAGTGTGGGATGAATAGTACTCCGTGAATTCTAGTGTGGGATGAATAGTACTCCGTGAATTCTAGTGTGGGATGAACAGTAAACATTGACTTTTGTTGACTATCGGACTTAGTAGTTTCAGACTTAGTAGTTTCGAACTTAGACACTGTCGGACACATACACACTCTCGGACCTATATATATATATATATATATATATATATACACTTGGAATACAATTACTTATTACGAGATTACACTCACAACAATTACTACTTATATGTATAAGTACATGAATACGAGTTTACACTCGCACGGACTTACATTCAGACAACGGTTACACGTCACAATATAAACGGTTAACTAATGTATATACTTTCCAAGATATACAACACTATGATTTACAAAATAATAATACTTGAATTATTATTACACCTCCGTCACCAACGGGCCACACTTAACTACAAGCAACTACAAACGTACAAACGAATATTTGGACATTTCCTAGTTGAGTGGACAACTAGCATGGGTGATCCTTCGTGACACCAACTTACTTACTTACTTGCTTACAACCTTGTGCGTTTCGGACGCCAGAAGGTTGCAGGGTTCGGAGAACCAACTTACGGACTTACATCCGCTATACTTGTTTGCTTACACAAACATACTTGCTAGACTCAGGTGAGTCTTACAGCCCCACTTTTACTGTTTTTACTTGGGGTGAGATATTTGCTATTGTTTTACGTATGAACACAAGTACTGAACTGCTTACACTGCTTTTACATACATTACATGAGTTGCTTTTATCCACTGAAATCCTCCTATCATAAGTTGTTAGTTATGGACTTAAGCGCGATTACTAGTAGATGGATCCATTTGGGACTAACAATCCCTGCCTGGGGTGGTAGCGCCATCACGGATTACACCGTAGAAACAGGCATATTAGTATTTGTTACATATGTGTGTCCGGATAGCACTCACAGGGGTACGTGATGCTGTACTTAAATGTACCATTCACACTACACTGTTAAGCTTCAACTTGTGAGCTCATGGTAATTGTGATTGGCCTACTGATTTACTGAGTTACTGATTTACTTACTATGCTCGAGGGCATTACTGGTACTTTACTTGTGGTTCATAACTGATTACTATACTAAACCTGTGAGATTCACCAACCTTTTTGGTTGACACTTTTTAGCATTTATCTCAGGTACATTACAGCAGTAGGACTGCACACCCTAAGGGGACTGATAGCTCGAGTCACATGCATACTACTTTGGAGATTCTGTCACATTATTTTTGATTATGATTATTATGTAATAGAATCTCTAGGAACTACTTTCGAACTCGGAGCTTGTACTAGGATTTAAAAATGTAATACTTTTGTACTATTGTACGACGTTGCATATAGATGTCGTTTGCTTTACTTTGGTGATTGATTATTGATTAGTAACACCCAAAACTTGCTTCCGCTAATCATTAAATTTGGGGGTGTTACAAATTGGTATCAGAGCCTAAGGTTATAGCAAACTAGGTTGCATTAGTGAGCCTAGACTATGACCGTTAGGCTGTATTTCCTCATTAGGTATGACTGGTTCAGGGATTACATCATACGACTTTAATTTAACATAGCCTGATCAACTATGTACAATTAAATGAAGATGATGTGAAACCTGAAATGGGTTATGTTGAACAGGAATACGCTAGTTGACAGTGACTACGAGAGAAACGGGACTACTACTTACTTGTGCGATGCACACTAGGCTATTATGTGATATATGTAATTATATACATGGATAGGCCTCGCTTACATACTACGCTTCAGGCTATATTATATGTTGTAGATATATGAATATAGGCCTCATACTTCTTAACGCTTTGTCACAGAAATGACTGACAACTCTCCCGTAACACTTACTGTTTCGGACAATGAAGTCCAAGCACCGCAAACTCAAGAGAGGACAACTGTTCCGTCCGTCTCTCCAAACCGGGATGTTCCCGAACCACTATTTTACTCATCTGGAGAAGCTCGAGTGATCCGGACTCGCCGTAGGGGTGTAGGATCGTCCCGAGCTGACCCTTACTCCAACTACACAGGCAACCCTACTACTAGGATGCTTAGTCCTCAAATTTCCCGCAAGTGGGACTGGTTACCCACAACACTAAACACATGGAGGTCTGAGGAAGAGATTCAGATTCCTGCTGACTCCATGAACATCTCCCCGTATACTCAGGAACCGATACATCACACAACACCAGTGTTGGCTGCTCGCCTCCACCGTCATGAGCAAAGGCCCGAGGACCTTGAGCGGGAGCAACACATGATGACAAATTACCTATTACGACAAGCCCATGATCGCGTGGCTCAACTACAACAGGAACTGGAAGAAACAAATCACACTTTGGACATGGTACACCAACAAATGATTGACGATAGAGGTGCGTCTGATCTCTTGCAAGCAAGGTTAGAGGAATGTGAAAAGCGTTCACAGGAAGCTGAAGAGTACACTCATGTACTGGAACAACGGTTGACTTTGACCGAGGACGGCACTCGACAAGCCAGCAGACTTGCTGAAACTATCACCCGTCTTACCACTGCGATATCACGACTAAACCTACGCCAGAATTAGTATAATGTCTATTGTAGTCTATTATGCTATCGTAGAACTCTTGTAATTCGGCTGGAAGTACCATACCCAGCATCCCTTGTAAAACATCTATGGTTGTAACCTTTTGGACCTCATATTATCAATCAACAACCTACTTCTATTACCATGCTGTGATGTTTTACAATTACCGCATTTATTTATACAACTATAGTAATCATCATTCTGATACATATTCTAATGTACCTATTATTCCTTTTCTTGAAGAATCATGCCGCCAAAGAAGAAAGGTTATAGCGATGCCGAAATCAATGCTATTGTCTCCCGAGCCGTGGCCGAAGCTTTGGCTGCTCGGGAATTACCACGAGGCTCTAGGAGGAATACTGATACTGCTGAGACTACTCTTGTCATCAAGCCTTGTTCTTACAAGGATTTCATCAGCTGCAAACCATTGAACTTCAAGGGCACGGAAGGTGCCATTGGTCTAATCAGGTGGATCGAAAGAATCGAATCAGTCTTCAGTTTGTGCAACTGCACGGAAGACAATAAAGTCAAATTTGCTGCATACACCTTTCAAGAAGGTGCACTCACATGGTGGAATACTCATGCTAATTCTGTGGGCATTGATGTAGCAAACCAACTCCCTTGGGCGGATCTGAAGAAAATGCTAAGGGACGAGTATTGCCCCACCGAGGAACTCCACAGGTTGGAGGAAGAGTTCTGGCACCTAACCGTTCAGGGCAATGATATCGCTGGTTATACAACCAAATTCTAGCAACTCGCTCTTCTATGTCCAGGTTTGGTGGACACGACTGAAAAACGCATCAAGACGTATATCCGCGGCCTTCCGGAAAACATCCAAGGAAATGTCGCATCATCTAAGCCAACTACCATTCAGAGTGCTATCCGATTGGCACACGAACTCATGGCAATGATTGTTAGCCGTGAAACACCCGCCTCACCTTCTGGCAACAACAAAAGAAAATGTTGTGGAAATTCTAGTAACCAGCACCAAAACCAACTACTATCCAAGAAGCTTGAAACCATCAAAGCTTACACCTCTAGCTCTGATGATAGAAAGAGTTACAAGGGGGACAAACCCTACTGTCCTAAGTGCCAACTTCACCATGATGGTTCTTGCCCCTGCAGCAAGTGCAAGCGATTCGGGCACTTTGCTAGGGACTGCAGAGCCAATACTGCCAACTCCAACACCAAACCCAATGCACCCAGAACCTGTTACGAATGTGGTGTTGCTGGGCATTTCAGGAATGATTGCCCCAAGTTAAAGAACAAGAAAGGGAACAACAACAACAACAATGCTCGAAGCAGAGCTTTTGTAATCAATGCTAAGGAAGCCCGCCAGGACCCGAATGTGGTCACGGGTACGTTCCTTCTCAACAATTTGTCTGCTTCTGTGTTGTTTGATACTGGTGCTGATAGAAGCTTTATATCCAATGAGTTTTACCCACTACTTGACATTACGCCCATTGCCTTAGATTCTAAGTACACAGTAGAATTGGCAAACGGTAAACTCATTGAGGCCGATAGTATGATACCTAGCTGTATGTTAAACTTAGCTGACGAACTATTCTCTATTGACCTTATACCTGTCGAGATCGGCAGCTTCGATATAATCGTCGGTATGGATTGGCTATCCAAACACCGCACCGAGATTATCTGTTATAATAAAATCGTCCGTATTCCTCTCGTCACCGGTGGAACTTTAATCGTACAAGGGGAGACCGGTGAGACGAGACTCAACATCATATCTTGTATGAAAACCCGAAAATACTTGAGAAAAGGGTATCAGGCAATCCTCGCACATGTTATGGAGAAACAGCAGGAGGAGAAGCGACTCGAGGATGTGCCTATTGTTCGAGACTTCCCAGAAGTCTTTCCTGAAGACTTGCCTGGCCTTCCGCCACCTAGACAAGTCGAATTTTCTATTGACCTTGTGCCCGACTCAACACCCGTGGCACGAGCACCCTATCGTTTGGCACCATCCGAACTTCAGGAGTTGTCTACACAACTACAAGAACTCCTGGACAAAGGATTTATTCGACCGAGTTCCTCACCTTGGGGAGCCCCGGTCCTCTTTGTGAAAAAGAAAGATGGTTCTTTCCGCATGTGCATTGACTATCGTGAACTCAACAAGTTAACTGTTAAGAACTGTTACCCACTACCTCACATTGATGACTTGTTTGACCAACTTCAGGGGTCGAGTTTTTATTCGAAAATTGATCTACGGTCTGGTTATCACCAACTCCGAGTTCGTGACGAAGATATTCCTAAAACAGCTTTTCGAACTCGTTACGGGCATTACGAATTCCAAGTGATGCCATTCGACTTGACCAACGCACCGGCAATATTCATGGATCTTATGAATCGGGTGTGTAAGCCTTACCTCGACAAGTTTGTCATCGTTTTCATTGACGACATTCTGATTTACTCGCGCAATGAACAAGAACACGCGCAACACCTGAGAACCATCCTAGAACTACTCAAACACGAGGAGTTATATGCCAAATTCTCCAAGTGTGAGTTCTGGATGCAAACTGTACAATTCATTGGACACGTGATTGACAGTCAAGGAATTCATGTTGATCCTTCAAAAATTGAGGCTATAAAGGGATGGCAAGCACCTACTACACCTATTGAAGTACGCCAATTCTTAGGACTCGCCGGATACTACAGGCGATTCATTGAGAATTTTTCAAAAATAGCACAACCTCTCACTGCACTGACTCAAAAAGAAAGGAAATTCGATTGGACTGACAAACAAGAGTCAGCTTTCCAGCTACTCAAACAGAAACTCTGCAGTGCACCTATCTTATCCTTACCCGAAGGCAACGATGACTTCATGGTATACTGTGATGCTTCACACCAAGGTCTCGGTTGCGTGCTGATGCAACGGGACAAAGTTATTGCTTACGCCTCTCGACAACTCAAGGTCCACGAAAAGAACTACACCACTCATGACCTAGAGTTGGGGGCAGTTGTATTCGCTCTCAAAATCTGGAGACACTACTTATACGGTAGCAAGTGTACAATCTTCACCGACCACAAAAGTCTCCAACACATATTCGACCAGAAAGATTTAAACATGAGACAACGCCGTTGGGTCGAACTACTTACCGATTACGACTGTGAGATCCGTTACCATCTGGGCAAGGCAAACGTTGTTGCTGATGCCCTAAGTCGTAAGGAACGAGTTAAACCCCTTCGAGTCCGAGCACTTGCCATGACTATACTCAACGATCTTATTATTCAGATTCTTACTGCTCAACTCGAAGCACTCAAATATGAAAATGTCAAACACGAGGCCTTGCGAGGCATGGATAAACAGTTTGAAACCAAACCAAACGGGGCCAAGTACTTCTCTGACCGACTCTGGTTGCCCAGCTACGGGAACTTGCGAGACTTGGTGATGGACGAGGCACACAAGTCTAAATACTCTATACACCCTGGTGCCGACAAAATGTACCATGGCATCAAGGAGTTGTATTGGTGGCCCAACATGAAAGCCGACATTGCTACCTACGTTACCAAGTGTCTTACTTGTTCTAAGGTTAAAGCCGAACACCAGAAACCTTCCGGTTTGCTACACCAACCGGAAATTCCTGAATGGAAGTGGGAACAAATTACCATGGATTTCATTACCAAACTCCCGAAAACCCCTAGCGGTTGCGATACCATTTAGGTGATCGTAGACCGACTCACTAAATCTGCTCACTTCCTAGCCATCAAGGAAACCGATAAGATGGAACGTTTGACACGGATCTACCTGAAAGAGATCGTGTCAAGACACGACGTGCCCATCTCGATTATCTCTGACCGAGACGCTCGATTCACTTCTCGCTTCTGGCAGTCACTGCAAAAATCTCTTGGTACTCGTCTAGATATGAGTACAGCTTACCATCCTCAAACTGACGGCCAGAGCGAACGAAATATACAAACACTGGAGGATATGCTACGAGCCTGCGTAGTTGACTTCGGTACAAACTGGGAACATCACTTACCGTTGTGCGAGTTCTCGTACAACAACAGCTACCATACCAACATTAAGGCTGCACCCTTCGAGGCACTGTACGGTCGTAAGTGCCGGTCACCTATCTGTTGGACTGAGGTGGGGGATACACAACTTACCGGTCCGGATATACTACATGAAACAACTGAAAAGATCGTCGGCATACAAAACCGACTGAAAGCTGCGCGTGATCATCAGAAAAGCTATGCTGACGTGAGACGCAAACATCTCGAATTCCAGGTTGGGGACCGAGTACTTCTGAAAGTCTCGCCTTGGAAAGGCGTCATCCGTTTTGGCAAACGTGGGAAACTGAATCCCAGATACATTGGACCGTTCGAAATCCTTGAAAGGATTGGTCCAGTTGCATACAGACTGCAGCTACCTCCTGAACTCAGTAGCGTGCACCCTACTTTCCACATTTCTAACTTAAAGAAATGTCTATCTGATGAGACACTGATTATACCTCTCGATGAGATACACATTGACGACAAACTACACTTTGTCGAGGAACCCGTGGAAATCATGGACCGTGAGGTTAAACGTTTGAAACAGAGTCGTATTCCCATTGTTAAGGTCAGGTGGAATTCGAGGCGTGGTCCTGAATTCACTTGGGAACGGGAAGAACAAATGCGACTGAAATATCCACACCTGTTCACAGACCCTACTCACACCGCGACTTCGAGCTAATTTCGGGACGAAATTCTCCTAACGGGGGGAGAATGTGACACCCGCTAATTTAGAACTATGATTTAGTGCCTAATTACTTGTAATTACGTGTATTTAGTATTATATTAATCTAAATATACGTGACTTTTTGTGTAATTACATACACGTTTCTACGATTTGTTTAAATCGTACATTTACGAACCGGACGAGGTCCGACACTATTTACTATAGACGTTGGTGACAAACTTTTAAAATAATGTGGATTTATCCAAACAAACATTATTTACTTTAATATATTACGAGAATATATTACGCGTATTGAATATTGTATAAAACACTCCGGACGCGACGAAATTACACGAAACGCGCCCAACACATGAAATACACTAAGTTATATTTTTATAACTTCATAATAAGTATTTTGATAAAATACTTCGGTTAAAAATATCGCGATTGCACGCTTACGGTTAACACGTTTAAAAACGTTACACAATTCGAATAAACGCACGATTCGCGACCGATGACCAAACGAAATCTCGAATATTATTTTAGTAACTTAAAATATGTTATTTGAGTAAAACTTTTAAATAAAATATTAGGTCTTAAATCGTTAACAAAACGTAATGTATAAAACGTTATACGATTAATTAAAACGCAAAGTGAACGGGTAAACGAACACGGGGTATAATGTAACTTTGGGGATCAAAAATCTAGCTCACCACACCCCCTATGGGGCCCACAAACCGGCCCTCACATGGAGTGAGGCCTCCCATGCTTGTGTGTTATACAAGCCATTCCAACACCCCATCCCCTCTTCCTTATCACTTCACTCAACCTCATTTTCTCCATCATTTTTTCCTCTCCTCTCTCCCCACCCCCTCCTCCACGAAATTTCTGGCATCCTCACAGCCACCATCAACCACCATAAGATCACCATCAACCACCATAAGGCCACCATCAAGATTTTCAAGTAAACGCGAGGAATCGAGCTCACAACGACTTTTCTTCTTCTTTTCATCTATACACTTGTAAGAACCACCTTTATTTTACTAGATTTACTTGGATTAAGCTTATTAACATGTTTAGTTGCTCACTTAACCATAAAATGTCCAAGTAACATGTTAAAACTCGTTTTTAAAACACTTATGTACATATCACTTTCTGGCCAGAAAAACCGTCGCACGAAAACAACCATAACTCGAGTTGTAGGTTAAATAAACGTGTGAGACCACTTTTTAAAGTTTGGTATTTTTGTCTTGAACAAAAAGTTCTTCTTTTGCTACTTCCAGAAATACACCCATTTTCGGCTATTACTTGATCTTTGGACATAGGTATGTTCTGGACCGAATCCGACCCCTCGACATATTTATTTTTGTTTAAAATATTAAACGGACATATGAAAATACCATAAAAAGCAGAAATGAACATTACATATAGAAGAACATGTGTGATTTTTGGTTAGGCTTGAATCTGTGACACCCGTCAAATTAGGACTAGTAATTAGTGCCTAATCAAGATTTAATACATGTAATTAGTTTTGTGTTAGGCTAATTAATGTATCAATCAGTATATATATTGTTGTTAAATATATATATATACAATTATGCGGTTTGATTAAATCGTACAAATTTAAATCGAATGTATTTCGGTCAATCAAATACGGACGTTGGTGAACAATTTTATTAAATAATACAATATTATTTAATAACATAATTATATCCAAAATATTATCCTTATAATATTTCGTATTCATTTCGTATCGTACAAATAACGTCTACGCGATTAAAATATTAAGCGCGAAAACAAAACAAAACAAATTAAAGTTATATTTCATAACGCAACCATTAAGTATTTGGTAAAATACTTCAACAAAAATAGAGGGAAATTATTCGTATTTTGAAATGTATAAATAAATACTTAACGTTTTAAACGATCGAGAAAACGAACACCACACGGAGCGCAAACGCGAGGAACAAGTTTGGGACACACCCAGATGGGGTGGGCCCCACGAAAATCTGCCAAAAATGGGGGGAAACCCACCCCATTTCTTCATTTCCTTCATCTTCTTTCTCTCTCTCTTTCTCCATTTTCTCTCAAACACAAACCACACCAAAAATCACCAAATCACCAAATAACACCCACAAACGAACTCAAATCGACAAAGTAATTAGAGAAAAGGAACCACCGCATCACGATCTACATTTCCATCTTTCCGGATTTTCGTTTCGGTACTTTGTAAGTTTCCGACAAAATCCCGAAACCTCTCGTTTTAGCTTATTTTTACATGTTTACGGGTTATTTGGGTTTATATATGTCCATTACAAAAGGTAAAACACGATTTTATAGCTTAAAAATGGGTTAGATTTGAGTTTTGGGTTGAAAATCTTCGACAGTCGCAGGGTTCTGTTTTGGTGTTCATCTTTGCGACACAAGCCTTGTGTCGCAGGTTGTGTCGCATAAAACCCCTTGTGTCGTATTTTGTGTCGTAAAAACTCAGTTATGTCGGACCTTCTGCGACACAACATTGTGTCGTACCTTATGTCGCAAATACCATGCGACACAATCGCTATGTCGCTGTTGAATCAGCATTGTACGCTTATGCGACACAACCCTTGTGTCGCTAAGCTCTTGTGTCGCACTTCTATGCGACACAACCCTTGTGTCGCATAACAAATTATTATGTCGCATATTATGTCGCATAAAACAGAATATTTACAACTTTTTACTAAGTGTCGAGACCTAAATTTTATCACTTGATTTCACCCAAATTCAAGTCCAGATGCATTTTTCACCAAAGCAATTTAATAGAAATAAAAAAATTTTCGAGCTGACCTTGCATCTCGACCCCAGCCAGGGGCCAGCCCCTTGGACCCCGCCAGGGGTTGCCACCCCTGGAACCCCGCTAACCAGGGGCGCTGCCCCCTGACCCCCGTACTTAGATTCCGTAAGCACATTTCTCACAAAGTGTCAAACTTGTACAACTTCAAAATGCTTATGCGATACAACTTTTCAAACATAATGGAATTTGCCTTTCAAGTATAGCGCTTCGAAATCAATGTGATAAAATCAAGACTATTATTACAATAAATCACCAACGGGCTGTACACGTTTTCAAACATACAATTCAATCAACCAAATCGTAGTAATTTGGACAAGTCAATCAACCAAATCGGGGTAATTTGGACAAACAACTACAAAGGTAGTCTTTCGAGATGCCTAAACAATTAATAACCATCGCGTGTCATGGACACCTTCAGGTTACAAGTCTTCGGACCACGCTTCAAGGCAAATCAATTCAAGTTATTAATTCAAACTTTCAAGACTCAGGTGAGTCTCATGGCCCCTATTTTACTGCTTTTCAATCAGAGGTGTGAAATTATTGCTCGTTTTGTTTTACAAGTTGAACGCAAGTACAAATCAAATCAAATACTACATGAGTTTCAAGCTAATCAATTTAAAGCCCTCAATAGCATAGTCTGGTAATACGTAGTAGCGTGAATGTTAGTATATGATATCATATAGGATTGACAATCCTCGTCCGGGTTAGCACGCACTAACTGGTCAAACGGACGTATTAGCATTTGGGAAGACAAGTGTGGATTAGGCACTCGTATGAGGCATTTCAAGTTAGGTTTCCTTAAGTGGGCCTGACAACTCAAGTTAAGCTCAGACTATGTGCTCATGGCTGTATAACTTTTATTTTGCTTAATTGCATTTTAAATTCAATTATTAAATCTTGCGGTTCATACAAACATATGTGTTGACATACAAACCTGTGAGCTCACCAACGTTTCGCTGACCAATTTTAGCATGTATCACAGGTGACCAGCAGTAGGTTAGACTGCTCAAGTAAGGATCAATTAGCTCGAGTCATCATGCAAACAATCAGAGATTTAGCTGCATTATTATATTTTGTATAGATTAATTATGTACTTAAATCTCTCAATTTCAACCGAGCTTATGCAAACAATATTTTTGATGTAAACTTTTGGTTTTATCAATACAAATGTAAAACGACGCATATAGTGGTCGTTCATTATATATCTTTGTGCTGTGATTATTGATTCATAACACCCAAATCGTGCTTCCGCTAAACAATAAATTTGGGGGTGTTACAGAATCGGAATACAAACGGGTTAAATCGAGGGTTGTAACCGAGTAAAAAATTCTGGAACCAAAAGCTAGGGCCTGTTTTTGTCATTTCACAAAACCGACCCTTCGGGACGACCATAAAACGTAACGACAACTTTCTAAAGCTTATTTAATATATTTAAGACTACTATAAAAGTATCGAGTTCCCGTTTGACCTAGTTAACAAAAGTGAACACTTAAACAAAATTCCGTAAATTCTAGTGTGGGATGAATAGTACTCCGTAAATTCTAGTGTGGGATGAATAGTACTCCGTAAATTCTAGTGTGGGATGAATAGTACTCCATGAATTCTAGTGTGGGATGAACAGTAAACATTGACTTTTGTTGACTATCGGACTTAGTAGTTTCAGACTTAGTAGTTTCGGACTTAGACACTGTCGGACACATACACACTCTCGGACCTATATATATATATATATACATATATATATACACTTGGAATACAATTACTTATTACGAGATTACACTCACAACAATTACTACTTATATGTATAAGTACATGAATACGAGTTTACACTCGCACGGACTTACATTCAGACAACGGTTACACGTCATAATACAAACGGTTAACTAATGTATATACTTTCCAAGATATACAAAACTATGATTTACAAAATAATAATACTTCAATTATTATTACACCTCCGTCACCAACGGGCCACACTTAACTACAAGCAACTACAAACGTAAAAACGAATATTTGGACATTTCCTAGTTGAGTGGACAACTAGCATGGGTGATCCTTCGTGACACCAACTTACTTACTTACTTGCTTACAACCTTGTGCGTTTCGGATGCCAGAAGGTTGCAGGGTTCGGAGAACCAACTTACGGACTTACATCCGCTATACTTGTTTGCTTACACAAACATACTTGCTAGACTCAGGTGAGTCTTACAGCCCCACTTTTACTGTTTTTACTTGGGGTGAGATATTTGCTATTGTTTTACGTATGAACACAAGTACAGAACTGCTTACACTGCTTTTACATACATTACATGAGTTGCTTTTATCCACTGAAATCCCCCTATCATAAGTTGTTAGTTATGGACTTAAGCACGATTACTAGTAGATGGATCCATTTGGGACTGACAATCCCTGCCTGGGGTGGTAGCGCCATCATAGATTACACCGTAGAAACAGGCATATTAGTATTTGTTACATATGAGTGTCCGGATAGCACTCACGGGGGTACGTGATGCTGTACTTAAATGTACCATTCATACTACACTGTTAAGCTTCAACTTGTGAGCTCATGGTAATTGTGATTGGCCTACTGATTTACTGAGTTACTGATTTACTTACTATGCTCGAGGGCATTACTGGTACTTTACTTGTGGTTCATAACTGATTACTATACTAAACCTGTGAGATTCACCAACCTTTTTGGTTGACACTTTTTAGCATTTATCTCAGGTACATTACAGCAGTAGGACTGCACACCCTAAGGGGACTGATAGCTCGAGTCACATGCATACTACTTTGGAGATTATGTCGCATTATTTTTGATTATGATTATTATGTAATAGAATCTCTAGGAACTACTTTCGAACTCGGAGCTTGTACTAGGATTTAAAAATGTAATACTTTTGTACTATTGTACGACGTTGCATATAGATGTCGTTTGCTTTACTTTGGTGCTTGATTATTGATTAGTAACACCCAAAACTTGCTTCCACTAGTCATTAAATTTGGGGGTGTTACATGATTAGTCGTGGGTTTGTTCAAATGTATTCTTGTTGGTTTAAACATGGTGAAATGCAAGTTGATTATAACACGTCATCATTTTCTACATTCAATGATAATAATAATGATGAAACAACCAATGATTCATGTGATAATAACAACAATGACAATGTTAGCGATATGTTTCATGATATGGAGGCTGACGTTGATGATACTGAACGAGTTGAACTAGAAGGGGTATTTAATGAATCGGAAAAACCATTATATGACGGTTGTGCGAAGTATTCCAAACTTTCTGCTGTAATGAAATTGATGAACATAAAAGCAAACAATGGTTGGAGTGACACTAGTTTCACAAGCTTATTAATCCTTTTGCATGACATGCTTCCTGAAAATAATGAGTTACCTCGTTCCTTATACCGAGCCAAGAAATTGATGTGTACAATGGGATTAGAAGTGGAAAGAATACCCGCATGTCCAAATGATTGTATATTGTACATGAATGATTACAAAGATTTGCATGAATGTGTTGTTTGTGGTACGTCTCGGTATAAGTGTACAAAAGAAATGGATGAGAATCTTGATGATGATGTGTCTAAAAACGGTCCACCTGCCAAATTATTGTGGTATTTGCCTATCATACCAAGGCTTAAACGACTATTTTCGAATCCGAAAGAGGCTGAATTGTTGCGTTGGCATGCTGAGCTCCGTAAAAAAGACGGAAAGTTAAGACATGTAGCTGATTCACCACAATGGAGAAATTTTGACAATCTTCACTCAAAATTTGCGGCGGATATGAGAAACCTATGATTTGGTCTTAGTTTTGATGGTATCAATCCGTTCGGAAACATGAGCAGTAAACATAGTACTTGGCCAGTTCTTCTATGCATCTACAACCTTCCACCGTGGTTATGCATGAAACGTAAATACATCATGATGACATTATTAATTCAAGGACCAAAACAACCAGGTAACGACATTGATGTTTATTTGGCTCCTTTAATCGAGGATATGAAAACTCTTTGGGTGGAGGGCGTTCAAGTGTACAATGCATATAAGAAAGAGAGATTTCAATTGAGAGCCATGATTTATTGTACCATAAATGATTTTCCAGCATTCGGGAATTTGTCTGGATACAGTACGAAAGGAAAACTCGCGTGCCCCGTTTGTGAAGATCAGACATCTTCAAGATGGTTAGAAAATTGCAGAAAAACTGTTTATATGGGTCATCGAAGATTACTTCCAATGGATCACGAGTATCGTCAACAGGGGGACAAGTTTGATGGGACAATCGAGTTGGGAACAACGCGGACACGGTTTGATGGAAATGATGCATTCGCACAAGCTAAAAAAGTAAGCACCGTGTTTGGAAAGACAATACCGCTCGAAAAGGGATCTTGAAAAAAAATGTCCGTTTTTTTGGATTTACCTTCTTGGAAGGATTTAGAGGTGCGACATTGCTTGGATGTTATGCATATCGAGAAAAACGTTTGTGACAGCTTGCTTGGTTTGTTGATGAACATTCCTGGGAAATCAAAAGATGGTCATAAAGTACACCTAGACATGGAGGAAATGAATATTCGGCCCGAGCTTCATCCCAAACTTCGTCAGCAAAACGGCCACGAACGTACATTTCTACCACCGACATGTTATACATTTTCGAGAAAAGAAAAAAAAACAATTATGTAATTGATTACATGGTATCAAGGTTCCAACAAGCTATTTGGCGAATGTTAAAAGGTTGGTGTCATTGAAAGACTACAAATTAAACAGTATGAAGTCGCACGATTGTCATATTTTTAATGACACATATTATTCTTATCACTATCCGAGGATTGTTGCCTGTCCACATCCGACACACCATCACAAAACTTTGTTTATTCTTTAACTCAATCCACTCAAAGGTACTTAATCCGTTGGATTTACCGGGGATGCAAAACGATATTAATCATACGTTATGTGAACTTGAAATGTATTTTCCTCCTTCATTTTTTGATATCATGGTACACTTGGTGACACATATTATAGGAGAAATTAAAGTTGCGGGGCTTGTATTCTTACGTTACATGTACCTTTTCGAGAGATATATGGGAATCCTAAAGGGGTATGTAAGGAACAAGAATAAACTAGAAGGTAGTATTATCGAAGGATATTGTGCGGAGGAGGTTATAGGTTTTTGTAATGACTACTTGGATGATGTCAAAAAGGTTGGAATTCTGATATCTCGACACAAAGGTCGACTTCCTGGGTATGCAGCCAGCGGGATGAAACTTATCTCCCCAAGTCATGAACTTCTATGGCTTGCACATTTTGAAGTCCTAAAACATATGACATGTGTAAGTCCATACATTGAATAGCACATGGAAGAATTGCTTGCAACTCACGTGGGGAGAGACGAAAGGTGGTACAACACCAAACACAACAACGAGTTTGCAGATTGGTTGAAGACGATCGCAAATTACGGTAGACAAGATGTTGAATTGGATGTGAAATCTTTAGGGGAGGGCCCAAACCATTCTGTGAGGTGGTATCAAGTATACGACATTAATGATTATACGTTTCACACGAGAAAACGTGATAGGAAAAGTGCAAGTCAAAACAGTGGAGTCACACTTATAGCATCAAGAAAGGTTGTCGAAACCACGACGAATCATGAAACAAGGGCGCGAATTGCTAAGGCATCATATTATGGTGTCATACAAGAAATTTAGGAGTTGGTTTATGACAATTCTATTACTATGCCAGTTTTCATGTGTAGATGGGTTACCGAACGAGGTGTTAAGGTTGATCCTGACGGCTTCACTCTTGTCGATCTCAAAACTAATGGCTATATAAATGAACCATTCATTCTAGCAAAACTAGCCACCCAAGCATTTTACGTACAAGACCCGAGTCAATCAAGATATCACGTTGTATTGCAAGGTAAACGACATATACTTGGAGTTGATAATGTTATCGATGAAGAAAAATACGACCAGTTTAACGAGCAACCACCGTTCTCTGTAGGTATTAGTCCGCTAGAAAATGATACTGTTGTAACATCTAGCACTACATACGCACGAGTCAAATGTGAAGACGAAGGAGTGTGGCTTGACGTACCCAAGGTTCGTTTGGTCTTCAATTCATTGATTAAATACAAATAAAAATATGATTTGCATTTTATCATAACAACACATATATATTAATTAATTAAATGTATATTTTCATTTGTAGGCTAAATGAGGATCGGATCACGTAGTATTGTTTAATGATATTATGTTCCTTCCTTTTTTTTGGTTTTTTTTGTCGATATATATATCATTGGTTATATATATCCAGGTATCATTAATGTATCCCAATTATCATCAATTAATGTACACCAACCCTCGGATTCCTATATAAAGAGTTTATATATTAAAGACAAACTATTACAACCTCTATTTTCTTTCTCTACCCTTCAAATTATATGTCTACTCCTATTGAAAATACGGGCACAAGAACAAGTGTAACTAAACGTCAACAACATATCAATCAAAATCTCACATTTTATACAGCGGAGAAGCAAAACTGTGAAGAAACCATTATTCGGTTCACATCGCATATGGAACTGAACGAAGCTTACATGAAATAAGAATGGGTGTTGTAATAGTATTTTGTTTTTCTTTTGAATAAAAAGTGTAATAATAATGTAACAAATTAAGATTGTGTTTCCTTTTAAATAATGTACTACTTTATTTATGTTAATTACTGACGAAGGATTTTGATGCGTGCGAAACGAGTCTAGTTTAGTTTATTTATAAATGGAAATACCTTATTTATACCTTTCACACAACCAGGCAAGAATACCCGATCGAATGTAAGTATAGACTTGGTAAGACCGAGTCGATCACAGGGAACAGTGGTATTTATAAAAATAGAAAGTACTGATTAACTAAGAAAACAGTAAACAGGGGGCGTTTTAGTTCCGTACGAACAATTGTTTATAAAATATTAAATAAAAATAAATGGATAAACTAAATAAACTTAAATTAAAATAATAAGTAACTAACAATAGATACTAATAGGAAGGAATAAGTAATTGTATAATTAACTTCACTCAGATTCATATATCCCGATTCATCACGTATTGATTATCTAATTGTGATTCTTTTATATCAATTTAATGCCAAATTCTTCAATGATACTAAATTGAATGTGAACTAGCCAATTTTCCGGGTCCAACTAATTCCTACAATCTAGGGTCCAACATGAAACATTGATCCAATATCACAAGATGATCAGTCAATTGTGTGCTTTTCCCTAAACTGAGCATTAAACATTCACAACTCATTATAATTAACTCTAGTGGTATGACTCAACAATACCCAATAATTACTTATTGTCTTGTTCATTTTAAAGTAGATATTTATCGTTTACTCAACCTATCAGACTCAACATATTTAGCAATAGTCAAAACCCTAAAATAGTGACTATCAATAATCAATAATCTTAAAGGAAATCAATCTCATTAATCTTATTAACCACGTTGAGCAACAATAACTACTAGTTACCAATAAACAAGGATCCACGAGTAATATAATCATTTTCAATTAAATAACTTAGCCAATACGCAACAATAAACGTTCAATAATCATAATCCGAGTTCAATCAACTACACAATCACTTTGAATATTCAACTCATCATAAAAACAGTAAAACTCAGATTATATAAGTTCAAAGTCATCAATAAAACTCAATAAAAGAAGTTATACCGAATTATAAAGACGAATCACGAAGAATCAACACGAGCTATCCTCAATCTTGACTCCACGTGCCTCCAAAATGCTAAATTATTTCGTAAATAAACCCTAAACTACGAAAATATTCGACTGTAAACAAACCCTAGCCGAACTCTCTGTTTTTGTTGTTTTTACGCGTTTTTATATTTCTTGTGTTTTTGATCCATACGGCGTATGGATTTCCATACGGCGTATGGATTGATTTTAAGCCCGACCCAAGTCCACGTAACATTGGGCCTCCACCGTTGCATCCATACGGCGTATGGAATTCCATACGGCGTATGGATGGGTTTTTCAGCCGATTTCATCATTTTTCTTCTTTTATTCTTTTCTTCAACTTCGGCTTTGCTTTATTCTTCAAAAATGCATCATTTAACTCGATTATTGACTGTTTTCCATTCCTTTCTTCATAACGCTCCATTTTCACATCTAATTGCAAATATGAACGAAATCAATATCTATTCTTAAATAAATGCAATAGAAACATCCAAGAATCGGGGTAAAATACTACTTAAATATAGTACTTTTGAGCGTTTATCAGATTTTTAGGCGGTTATAATAAAAACCGCCTTATATTCTAAGTAATTTTTTTTGAAAGGTTATATCTAAGTAATTAATATATTTACGGGGTAAATAAAATATGGAGTCATGTAGTTGACTGGCCGGTGTGTTACGAGATATTTTTGGTACATTTATTAGTTAGTTACAGTGTTGAAATATCTATATATATGTAACCCACATTTGGGATCACATGCCACATACTAAAATACGAAATACAGTTTCCATTTTCCTTTTGAAATACACATGCAAGAAATGTCTGATGCCGAGAGCATGATAAATGTTCATTTGAACACGGTTCTTACAGGTAACGAACAAACACGGTGAATTCATAAAACGGTTGAAAAGTTTAAAAAGGTTGATAAAGAGGCTATTGAAAGGCTAACGGGTCAAGTTGATAGTTATAATAATGTACTTTCCAAAATAGATAGAGAGATTAGAGCACTTATAAGTGTTCAAGAACGCACTCCCGATGAGGCCGAATTCTTAGAAGAGCTTAACAATAATCGTAGGTTTTATGTAAGTGAGAAGGAAAAGTGTGAACAAGCGATTGAGAGGTTCTTAAAAAATATGAATGACAACGAAATATATGTTGATTTTTTTATTATAAATTTGTATTTTTGTAAGTAGGTTTTATCGTAACGGTATTATTTTTATTATTATTATTATTATTATTATGTTTCTGCATTATCAATATTAATTTTTCCTTGTATATATGCAAAATTTTACTGTATATGTTTCATTGAGGCGGTTTAAAAAAGGACCGTCTTAATATAACAATTGATTTATTAAGGAGAGTTTTATTGCATCTCTTTAAAAAATGTCTACTTCATCGGCTTCTTTCCATTCGAAGTTCAAGGGTGACCTGCCAACTCATTGCTTATGTAATCCACCACTTTTGTTGAAGAAATGCACCTCCTGGACATGTACCAACCCGGCCAGACGTTTTTTGAATTGCCCAAATTCTATGGTACATTTGTTGTTTTGTGTGTGAAATATGTTAATCGGTTTTATATATGGTAACATTTGTGCTGGCTTTTTGATGTAGTCTGCAAGGAAAGGGTGTCAAACTTATTACTTTATCGATGAGGAGCTTACAAATGAATGGTACAAGTTTAACTTGTTTGAATTGTACCCGGTTTTAAATCGAGATCAAAAGTATGATTTTAGGGAAATCATGAAACACAGAGAGAATTTAGAGAAACTAGACACCGAATTCGCGGTGTACAAATCCAATATGGAAGATTTACTTGTCTTACTGCAGTTGGAGTTGAAGAAAAACAGGGCTAGTGTTTTTTTTTCAAGAAATTTTTGATTTGTATGTTTTGTGTACTTGTTTTAGTATTGTTCAAGTAAGTTTAATTAATTCGCTACTTAATCGTATATGTACTTCAACATTAATCTACTATATGTTATTGCAATGTGGTTTGAAACTTTGTACCAACCCGGATAGATGTTATTGTTGGATATATGTACTTCAACATGAATTTAGATTTTAACATGAATTTAGATTTTAACATGAAAATTTTTAACTTTTTCGAATCCTGCCAACAAGCGCCAAATTTTTTCACCGAATTTTTGTGGGCGGTAGTCAACCTTGTAAAAGCGGTGATTGCTGAAACCAAAAAGCGCGTCCTTACCGATAACCGACATATTTGGATTTTCAGCAACTTTCAAATGAAGTTTAAAGTTTAAACAACTCCCTCTCAGCATTTCCCACTCCGACCTTCACTGGTATATCTCAAATTGGCGATAGTAAGGCACTCGTTCGCTCTATTCTAGCGGGGGATTTTGTTTAACATATGAGATTGTATTGTTCCAGTTTTACTTATTTAAAGGTATGAATTATTCTTTATTTACTTGATTATGCTGGTTTTGGGAATAATTAATTGTTGGTTTCATTCTTATGTTGGTTTGCCAATGTTAGAAGAGATAAGCTAGGTTGATATAGCTTTCTGATGTTTTTGTAGGTTAATATATATAAACATGTCTCGAAGAGGTAAACGAGGGCCGGCAAAGGGGAATGACTACACTTACGATCCAAACCGTTGCATTGACTTCACACCACAAGGTGAGCCTTATGGACCAAACCGTGCGGATTTTAGTTCTTGGTTTGTTCAAGAGATTAAAGTGTGTATTCCTTATCATTTGCAATGGAACACCAAGTAAGTGGATGAGGGAGACGAAACAAAAGTTACTCCTGATGGAAACTTAGGTGTTCAAGCTTGAATTTCATAAACATTTTATGAGAGTTTAGCAACGGAAGACTTTAGTTTGAAAAACTTGAACAACAAAAGTTACTTATAAGGGATCACTTTACATGAACATACAAGAATTTATCAACCATAGAAAGTTAGAATTACAACCTTTGTAGACTTTAATCTTCTATGGTGGTTGATGGTGGTTGATTGATGGCAAGAACCCAAGCAAGAGTTCCTCTAGAGACAGTCTACCAACAAGCTTTGATGACACTATTGAATGCTAGTTCACTCTTGTATAAAGAATCTCTTAAGCTTAAAACATCATGATCAAGAATGGTGTTCAAGAGGGCATTGTTTCTACAATTTTCTTCTAACTTTTAGAGAGAAAATGTATGTGTTTGTGTGTATAAAATCAGCCCAAAACCTAAGGCATCACAAATGAGAGTCTAACTCTCATTTAAATAGGCCATGGACATGCAAAAGCCAATCATTGATTATGATCAAGACTTTCCATGCATTGGACCAAAATATGACAAGTAGTTTGCTTGTACTCTTGGTGTTGGAATCCTTCCAAGAAGAAAGAAACAAAAGGAGTAGTGTCAAACACTACAAGCCAATAGAGTAGTGTCAAACACTACAAGACAAGAGTGTTGAGACAAACACTACAAGGCAAGAGAGTAGTTTCAAACACTACAAGACAAGAGTGTTGAGACAAACACTACAAGACATACTCTTTTATCATCAATCCATTATATATATATATACACTTATATATATAAAATTGTTGTTTTATTTATTTGATTTAACTCCTTAAATTAAATAAACAAAACTTACACAAACTAGATTATTTGATTAAAATTATATAAGTACCATACTTACAATAATTCTCTATTCAAATAAAGTATAAGTACCATACTTATAATAATTCATACACTTATGAATTATGTTATTATTATCTTCATAATAATTACAAGAGTTGTGATATTTTAAATACGAATCATATTCATATACTAAAATATCATTTAAAGTGTCGGCTTGTTATTGGTGTGACCCTATAGGATCATATGTTATTAGCAATATTATTTTATGATCATTCTTGGGCATATAGGTATAACCAACAATCTCCCACTTGCCCAAGGTTGCATCATAAAATGATATAGACAATAGTGAACGTCTAGCAACATTTTACTGCCCCCAATAACACATGACGAAGTGCCATTCAACAACATCCAATTCCCGTATGCTCATAGCTTCAATTGATGTGACTATGTAATGTATCAGTTATCCCTTTGTTTCAGACATCATGTTGAACATGAGACATAGATCCCTATCATTCTCATTTCCGTTCAACTTTAGTCAGGCGCCTTAGATGTCTCACTCCTAACAATTAAGAGGAACAAATCCCATCTTGACTACATACCCCTCTTATGTAATTCACACTATACCTAATAATGGCCTTTATAACTGCCTGGTTAAAGGACAGCGTTTAACCATATCAAATCATAGCATTCCTTACAGTCAAGTCCCAAATATGCATCTCAGGTCTAAGGATACAAATATACTACCTTGTTCAAGAGTCACTTATGATGACGATCCATGAAGTGATCTTGAAGCGGGTCATGTCCAATACTTGTTCTCCAACGAGTATCAATGAATCTGGTTGCAACCTATTGCCACTTTCATCTTATGAAAGTCAACCATCCCATTCATATTAGTCTTACTTCATAATTGTTCCCGCAACTATGATCGACTACGGACTGTTTAGAATAACTAGTTTATTCAAGGATTATACATGCTAATAAAGAACACAACAAGTATCAATAAAAATGTTATATCCCCATATATCAAATTTATTATATAATTGTTGTTTATCTCATTCCAACATCCAAATACTAAACCCAAATCAAATCCATTCACTAGAATAACGAAGCCCCATAGCTCTTACATGATGCTCATGTTTAGCTGGTGGTAGTGGCTTCGTGAATGGGTCTGCAACATTTTGATCTGTATGAACTTTGCGAATACAAACATCACCATCTTCAACTATATTCCGAATGTAGTTGAATCTGCGTTTTATGTGCCTGGTTCTATTATGTGACCTGGGTTCTTTTGCTAGAGCAATAGCACCCTCATTGTCACATAATATTTCTAAGGGATCCTGAATGGAAGGGACAACCCCTAGATCATCTATGAACTTCTTCATCCAGGCAGCTTCCTTTGCTGCTTCCGAAGCAGCAATGTATTCTGACTCTATAGTGGACTGCGCAACCACGCTTTTCTTAGAACTCTTCCAAGAAACTGCGCCTCCATTCATAAGGAAGACAGACCCCGATTGCGATTTAGAATCATCTACATCTATTTGGAAGCTAGAATCAATATAACACTTTATACTTAGATCTTCTTCCAAACCTCCATAGATAAGGAACATTTCTTTAGTTCTTCGTAAGTACATCAGAATGTTCTTTACAGCAATCCAATGACCTTCTCCCGGATTTTGTTGGTATCTGCTAGTCATGCTCAAAGCATACGATACATCCGGTCTTGTGCATAACATGCCATACATGATGGATCCAATTGCAGAAGCATATGGGATACCATTCATTCTTTCTAGCTCAACTTTTGTGCTAGGGCATTGAGACGAGCTCAATACTGTTCCATGTGGCATTGGCAAGGATCCTCTCTTAGATTCTTGCATCTTGAACCTTTTCAAATATTTTGTCAATGTATGCACTTTGATTTAAACCTATAAGTCTCTTTGATCTATCCCTATAGATCTTTATACCCATAATATATGTCACCTCACCCAAATCTTTCATTGAGAAACATTTCTCAAGCCAAGCTTTAACTTCCTTCAAAGAAGGAATGTCATTTCCAAATAGTAATATGTCATCCACATATAATACTTGGAAAGTGACAGTGCTCCCACTAGATTTCTTGTAAACACACAGCTCATCTTCATTTTTAATAAAACCAAACTTTTTGATTTTCTCATTAAAGCGAAGATTCCAGCTTCGAGATGCTTGCTTTAATCCATAAATGGATCTTTTAAGCTTACACACCTTATTTGGATACTTTGGATCGACAAAACCTTCAGGCTGATCCATATAGACATCTTCAGATAAGTGTCCATTGAGGAAAGCCTTTTTGACATCCATTTGCCATATTTCATAGTCATAATATGCAGCTATGGCAAACAGTATCCTTATAGACTTGATCATAGCTACTGGTGAAAAAGTTTCATCATAGTCAATACCATGAGTTTGAGTGAAACCTTTAGCTACAAGTCTAGCTTTATAAGTGTGTAGATTTCCATCCATGTCAGTTTTCTTCTTGAAAACCCACTTGCACCAAACAGACTTTCCATTAGGAGGAAGATCAACCAAGTCTCATACTTGATTTTCATGCATGGATTGCATCTCAGTGTTCATGGCTTCAAGCCATTTGTCAGATTCAGAATCCGACATAGCATTCTGATAATTGATGGGTTCATCTGAGTTAACAAGATAACACTCATCAATGAGAAATCCATATCTCTCGGGCTCATGACGAACTCTATCAGATCTGCGAACACTTTGTGTTTCATTAAGTTCCTGATCAACCGTTTGTTCAGGACCAACTACATCTTGTTGTGTGCTAGTGCCAACCTCAGGTGCATCAGGTTGTGGTTCTTCCTCAAGTTCCACATGCCTCCCTGATCTCGCCCGAGCGGTCGGTCGGATTTCACTCCGATCGTTGCTCCAGCCGTCGGGACGCGGATCGGGTAAGTTTTAATATTTATAGAGCTGGGGCCTAAGTTTACTAGTGCCACGTGACCTAGAGGTGTATAGCAGCAAGTATGACCTAGGGTCATTCTTTAAAATCAACGGTATTATGAAACAGAGAAATCAGGATGTTTGTTTCTAGCTAGTGATGGAGTTTAAAAATGGTTGGGAGTTTTGTTTTTGTTTCGTTTTCTAAATTATACTACTGATTAATACTAACTAATACTAAGCAATAAAATAAAATAAGGGATAGTAGTCAGGATAGAGGGGGTGTTTGTTGTGACTTCATTAGCCTTGCATTGGGATGATGTTTTAGTTTAAGTTATGAAAACGTCTTTCTAAAGATTTGTATTTTATTTGTTTCAAGTATTTGTGGTGTAAACACTAGTACCCTACTGATTGATTGCTCAATCAGTATGTCACTTAGTAACTAGGCTATCGTGATTCTGATCGGAGGAGGCTGCTCAACTCTCAACACTGCCCTGTTATGGAACAGTGACCCTTCTTGGAATACTAAGATTCCTGGGTGCATGAATAGAGTAACAGACCCACTAACTGTCCGACCTTTCTTAACACCACAGTGATACTCAATTGAATAAAACATTTAAGTTTGAGACTTGGTTGGTGTTTGATTACGTTCCATCAATGGTTTTGGAATACTAGATGATTCCTCGAATTCCTTTCTGGATTTTATAAACTAAGTTTGTATTTTAGATCAAAGATTCTCCATTTATGATTTAAACCAGCCCTCACTTAAAATTAACCAATAAATCCCTAGTTTATTCACAGTGTACAATACTTGTTTAGTAATTCCACGGCTTCGAAACCAGACCATGCCATTTAACATATATAATTAAGTTGTAGTTTAATCACGGTGTACAATACTTGGTTAGTAGTTCCACAGCTTAAAACCAGACAATGTTATTTGAACACAGATAATTAATTACCCCTGATTTGACGTCTTATCAAAAGGTTTTAACCACGTTTATTGGCGGAAAGGCATTAGTTGAAAATGCGGTTTAAATTCATAGATGGAACATGTAATCTAAGCACCGGGTTTTCATTTATAAAATTATTCCACAACAGATTGTGCCCACGACTTTCATAGCTTCCACGTTCCGTACTCCACACATTCGTGATGTTTCCGGCGCTATACAAATGAAAGCCGTTTAACGTTACCTCCGTTGTTTCATAATGACATCATCCCAATTAACGACTAACTACATCACAACAAACACACAATATAACTACTCACTAATCATGGCAAGTAATCCTAAATCTAGCATAATAACAATAGCTCATTATAATAGATAAGGATAGAGATAACCGTAGATAATGCGTAGTTTGAATATATGCTGAGAGATTACAAGGAGCGGAACTTCCGAATATCTTTTACAATATTACAATAATAACCCCTCCAAGTATCTTCAACAATATTACAATATTACCCCTCCGTTAATCTTGGTTAAGTATTAACCAAGAACTAACTGACTACTAACCTAGCACTAACCTACTATTTCTTCTCTAACTCCTTAGAGAAGTGTTAGATAGAGAAAGCTACTACTATTCTAGAGAGAGAAAGTGTGTGTGAGAGATGGATTGAGTGTGTAAAATGGTGTGTTGAAATGAGGAGGTTTAAGCCTCTATTTATAGGCTTTCAAGACACCAATTTACATTCAACACCCCTGCTCCGATTTAACACTGAAATACACCCCCTAGCTATGAAATTCGACACCATAAAGGGGGTATACCACCCTAAAAGGGGCGTATTCGGTAGCAAATAGGGCGTATCCAGCACGAAAAGGGGTGCATCCGGCACCAAAAGGGGGGTATACCACCACCTAGTGGTAGTATACCACCCTTTAGGGGTAGTATACGGCCTCTAGAGGGGCGTATACGGCCCTAAAGGGGTGGTATACGGCCTCTAGAGGGGTGGTATGCTTGGTTTGTTGCCCCTTGCACTGGATCGTAAGTCTTGGTCGCCTAGTCGAACTTCGTTTGGCCATAACTTCTTCATTCTAGCTCCGTTTTCAGCGTTCTTTATATGCACGCGTTCGTATTTACCTGAAGATCATAATGAGATAATCTAAGTATAATTTCAAGGTATTATGCTTAAAAAGTGTTCGTAGAACGCGACTGTATCGTTTATGCTTTGTTTTGTACGTTATTTGGCCATTTTACTTGATTTTTAAAGCAATGCCTTATTTTTTAGCCTTAGTAATGAATTATTGTGAAAAAGTATTGATATTGAATGTTTTCATCCATTTTGGGGCTAAAAAGGTGGGAATTATGTACGCAAAAACGTGACTTTTTACGTTCAATAAATATCCCACACTTAGACATTGCTTGTCCTCAAGCAATAATTCAAATATCCTCACTTAAAAAGATGTTTTAGGTCCGATTTTTACGAATTAAAATATTTCTATGAACAACCATTCTTTATACAAGTAACTTGTTTCAGAAAATCGAGACAAATAAGATATTTGTTCCAGAAATAAGAAATGAATATCTTTGGGCATGCTTCTGATTCTCGTGATCTTTGGCATACACATGACTTAGGCAATCTCACTGGTGGTCACTCAATTCACTCAAAGTGTATCGGGTTTCCTATCATTCTAAACAAACGAAATCGCTCAAAAGCCAGTCATGTAGCATTCATCGTCATAGGCTTGATCGAGAATCAAATCTCCACCACTTAGGTGAGGACGGTGCTAATTATCCCAAGACATTCATCGGGTTGTAGTGTGAGGGTTAAGGGTATGGATAGTGGGTATTTTTAGGTTTAAAGGGTATGCTTATCTTAGAACTTTTAAACTTTAAGAAAAAAATTTATTTAGATACGCTTTTTAATGAAAACGGAAACGGATAACGGTAAGGAGGAAAAGATAGCTATTTTGACTTCTATCTTTTTGAAAACACACGGAATATATATTTTTCAGAGATCGGAGTTTTCGAGAAATTTGAAGCACTTAGCTTTATTTCTATTTTTGGCTTAGAATTTCTTTGCCAAGGAATTTCTAAGGGATTTTTATTTTTCTTCTTTCTTACTTTCATTTTTCAATCTTTTGACATTTCGAATTTTACTTGGTGTCAATTTTTCACACCTTTAGACTTTCTCGATCTTTTTTTTTTTAAAGATTTTAATAATGGAAACGCACATGAGATATTTTAAGTAAAACACGAAATTTGTGATTTTTGAGCGAAAGCAAAAGGAATACCTAAATAGTATTTTTCAAAATTTTAAAATTTCCAAGATAATATTTTGGTGGGTATGGAAGTGAATGGGTTTTAAAACTTGGGTTTTCAAGAAACGAAAAGGTTAAGGCTCAACAAGGTTTACTAGGCGGATCATCGATACTAAAATTAAGTATCGGCAGTGTTAGGCTTGAAGAGATATGAGAAAATGGGTTTATTTCCTAGGGAATGTCAAGATCATCTAATTGCACCTATACCGCGTACGGTACTCACCAATATGGTCTGGAAATGCATACCAGGAGCAAGTTCTAATTCAGAAATGCATACATCAGCACACACAACAAATGAATAGTGAAGAATTTAAAATGAATGCTTTATGGGCTCAAGATACCTCACTGCAATTAATATGGGTTGTATGTGCTTAGTCATGCGCTGCCCCTAAGATTATCATTTCTTAATTTGAGAAATTCCTACCTTATTTACACTACTTACCAAAATAACTTACTCATATTCAAAATGGTCCCTCTTAGAAATATTAAAATTCAAAGACAAAGCAGAGCTAACTAAATGAGTAGCTATCTACTGTCGAAGTTTAGCTCATGCTTTTCTTTGTTTTACGCAAAAATTTTGAAAAAATTTAATCAATTTTTAAAGTGAGGAACATTTTCTGAGTTGCTATTTGGACATAAATGTAACAACCCCAAATTTAGGGCCAATTTAAATTTTCCCTAATTACGTGTTTATTACTTGTATATAATATGAAATAGGATTATATACGTTATTTACTTATTATATATATATATGGATGGAATATATATATACGCGTATACGATTCGTACATATCGTATGAAACTACAATTGTACAAACTTGCGGACATTGGTAAAACAATTATTAAATAATGTGAAATTATTTAATTACTTTGACTAGTACTATGTTTATAATATAACGGAAAACGTACGTTTTAATTAAAACGCTACCGAACTCTCCGAAAAACTCGACCAACCGACAAAACGAAACTAAGTTATATTGTTTAACTTGAAAACAAAGTATTTTATTAAAATACTTCAACTAAATTATCGGATATTATTTCGTATTTTAAAACGTATATTTAATCGCGTATAAAATCATTTTAACGTTTAAACGACCGGGGAAACGAACACCGCACGGAGCGCAAATGCGAGGGAACGAAAAGTTGGTGAGACCACATCATGTGGCCCCACCAAAACCGGCCAAGACATGGGGCATCACCCCCATGCCCCTTTGACCATTAAGCAAACCAAACACACCCTTTACACTCAATCTATCTCCTCCTCAATCTCTCAAACTCTCTCATCTCTCTCTCTAAATCGGCACTCTCTCTCTCTAGAAAAACACCACAAAAACTCCCTAAAACATCTAGCTCGTTTGGAAGAAAGTGATCACCGCAACGAGGGCTACAACTTCATCTTTTCGGTTTCGCGATTCGACAACTTTGTAAGTTTTCCGGCGACCCGAAACTCTTCCGATTACATTTATTTTACTTCCGTGTTGTTCCCCTAGCTTAGTAATGTCCAAATATGTACTTAAAACTCGTTTTTGAACACGTTAACGGAAATGTCGGTTTTGGTCATTTTAAAGAAAACGACACCACAAACATTAAAAACGACTACCAATAGTTATTGTGGACTTATTATAACATATTAAAACTAGTATAAAAGATCTAGACCCAACGGAAACCGGAAAATACGTTTTCGAAAACTTAAATTCCGAACAGACCTCTTGTGTCGCATCGGACCAAAACTTCATGCGACACAACACTGTGTCGCATGTTATGTCGCACGTTATGTCGCAATGTATGCGACACAACGCTTATGTCGCACTATATGTCGTATCATCTACGACACAAAGTTTACCTATCGCTTGATTGCGACACAACGACTATGTCGTATCGTTGTGTCGTACCCTTGTATGCGACACAACAATTGTGTCGCATAAATACCAAACCGAAATCAATCCATACGACACAGACCTTATGTCGCATACGGTCTGCGACACAAGCCTTGTGTCGCAGATAGCCCAGCTCAGAAAACAAAATATATTCTAAGTGTTGGAATCACTTTTCAACTACTAAATCAAATACGATGCTACTTATACATGAAAATACTATACTTCTGAGAGTATACAACAACACTTGAATACGTACAAGACTATACTAAACTAACGTGAGATTTTACTCACACACGCGTACGAGATTACACTTGGAAATACTTAGGAGATTACACTCCAACGAACTTACACTTGTACATTACACGGGATTATATCCGATACGAACTTACAAGTTCACTCACTGGTTACGTGCTGGATTACACGTTAACTGATACGAACATACACTCGAATACTTACGAGGTTTCACTCGTACCCTTTGGGGTTTAAGCCCATTGGAACTTACGCAAACGATACACGTTGTGATACAAACAAACAGTTATACACGTACGCTTTACAAAAGTACAACTACTATGAATACATAATAATAATGGATGGAATTATTATTTTACACCGATAACAAACGAACCGTATAACTTTTCTACAAACTACAAACGATTACAAACGTACAAACAAACTAATGGACATTAACTAGTTTGGGAACAACTAGCATGGATACTTTACAAGTATTCCATTTACTTACTAAACCTTATGCGTATTAGGACGCTAAGGGTTGCTAGTTCGGGAATACTACTTGCTTACTTACTGCATTGTCTGCCAGACTCAGGTGAGTCTCACAGCCCCTACTTTACTGTTTTTACTCAGGGGTGAGATGCATTACTGTTTTACATGAACACACACAACTTACTTGCTGCCATGATTTACTTACTGTACGAGATTACGGATACGCCAATTGCATGAGTTTTCGACTAATCCAATGAAATCCTCCTTAATCATAGTTGTTAGTTATGTGATAAGCGCGAGTTTTAGTATATGGATCCATATGGGACTGACAATCCCCGCCCGGGGTAGCACGCACTACCACGAACTGTTCCTGTAGAAACGGGCGTTTCTTACTCGTTCCGTATGAATGTTTTGGATTACATTCTTGAGGGGGTACCTATATTTACTGTACGTTAAGCTTCAACTATGGTGGCTCATGGCAATTGTATCAAACGGTTAGCATAACCTGCAACCACCCACTTATTAAAACTTAAGTAAACGATGAGCATAACCTGTGATCGTTACTTACTGGCTGGCTATGATTTACAAATACTACATGTGTGTTCAACTGTTTACTTACTTACAAACCTGTGAGATTCACCAACCTTTTTGGTTGACCGTTTTAGTAATGCTTCTCAGGTACACAACATCAGTAGGGATGCCCAGCAGGATAAGCTTTCTTAGCTCGAGTCGCATGCATTTACAAGCTTGGAGATTTTATTACATTACTTTTGTACTTACTGTTATGTATTAGAATCTCTAGGAAATTACTTGAACTCGAGCTTGTATTTTGAAACTACTTATGTATTAATGTAATAACTTTTCGAACGTCTCATTTAGAGTCGTTCACTGTATCCTTTGTGCTTGTGATTATTGATTAGTAACACCCAAAACATCGCTTCCGCAAACTGTTAAATTTGGGGGTGTTACAGATTGGTATCAGAGCCTAAGGTTATAGTGAACTAGGTTGCATTTAGTGGGCCTAGACTATGACCGTTAGGCAGTATTCCTCATTAGGTATAACTGGTTCAGGAATTACAGCATACAAGTTTAATTTAACATAGCCTGATCAACTATGTACAATTAAATGAAGATGATGTGAGTTCTGAAAGGGGTTATGTTGAACCGGAATGCATTAGCTGACTCTGACCTCGAGAGAACCGGGACTTTTATTTGATTGTGCTAGACACGAACTAGGCGGTTATGTGATATATATATATATATATATATATATATATATATATATATATATATATATATATATATATATATATATATATATATATACATAGGCCTCTTTCCCCGATACGATACTCTCTCTCGACTACTACGAAATCAATATTCTTTAAAAATTTCATCGAACAAACGACAACTCGATTCTCGTCATTCGGTCCTTATTTAACTTTTATGAATTCACGAATATCGACATACTTCCGAAGGCCTCGATTTCACACTGCTCTCTAGGCTATTATATACTGAAGGTATAGGGATTAGCCTTGTCCGATGATGTTTTGTTTACCACCCACACCATTATAACCGACAACCATAGTTACTCGAACATCCTTCGATATGAAAATCGGGACTTTGTTTTTATTCGCTAACTCTACCTAATTCGACGTACCCCATTGTACCGTTAGGTGTAACCTAATAGAACCATTTTCAACTCAATTTTTCTTCAGACTTCAAATTATACAACCGACTTTTACTATCAAAATTTTATAACAAATGTATTTTTATCAAACATGTTACAAAATTCCTCACAAAAAAAAAAAAAAAAAAATGTTTTTATAAAATTTTCAAAAACTTCAAAAACCGTATAAACATATTTATAGTACACAACTTTAAGCAATCTTCACACTTTGGCGTAATTTCTCTAAACTTACTAAAATCATCACAATCATAATTCTTGTTCAAACCTTCACATGTTCTTTATTTGTTGTTTCAAGGAACATGCCTCCTCGACGACAAATCACACTTACTGAAGCCGAAGTCGCGGGTATTATTGCCCGTAGTGTGGCCCAAGCTCTAGCTGTCCGAGCAACCAATCCTGGTAGCGAAGATACGGCTAATAACACACCACCACCCAAAACCAGCACCTACAAAGACTTCCAAAACTGCAAACCCTTGAGCTTTGCAGGTACTGAAGGAGCGATCGGTCTGATTCGTTGGACCGAGAAAATCGAATCAGTATTCCTCATCTGCAACTGCAAGGAAGAGGATAAAGTTAAGTTCGCTGTCAGTACCTTTTCTGACACCGCTCTTACCTGGTGGAACACCTATGCGCTGACTGTGAGCGTTGCTGATGCTTACAAACTACAGTGGGATGAACTAAAGAACATGCTGAGGGGCGAGTACTGCCCAAGAGATGAGCTGAAACAACTAGAGATTGAATTCTGGAATCACAAGATGCAGGGTGATGACATCACCGGTTACACCAACCGCTTTCACCAGCTGGCACTTTTGTGCCCATCCATGGTTGATCCCGAGTACAAAAGGATCGAAAAGTACGTTGATGGACTTCCCGAACGACTTCAAGATTTAGTAACTTCGTCCAAACCGGGAACTATTCAGAGCGCCATTCGTATGGCTCATGAGTTAACGGCCAATTCTGTCTGCCGTGGCTCGACTTCAACCCCGTCTGCAAATAACAAACGTAAATGGGAAGTAAGTCCCCACTCATCTAACCCGATTCCTGACAAGAAGCTTGCAATTGTCAATGCCAATGACTCAAAGGCTTACAAGGGGAGCAAGCCTTACTGCTCCAAATGTGGTCGCCATCATAATGGCTCCTGTCGCTGCACCAAATGCAAGAAATTCGGGCACCTGGCCCAAGACTGCCGAACCAACCCCACTGGTACTGATACTCCTGCACCCAAAACTTGCTATGAGTGCAACGGTACCGGGCACTTTAGAAAGGATTGCCCAAAACTGAAACTCCGGACCAACCACACGAGGAGTAGAGCATACGTAATTAATGCTAGGGATGATGACCCAAATCCGAGACTCTGTGATTTACTCAACCCGGGTACGCTCATTCTTTGATTACCCGAAACTATTTTTCCCATAAATCTCTCGCTTAATAATTATGTGTAACTGTCTATTATTCTGTGTGTTTCCTTTGATCCTAAGTACCCAATAGGATTAGGAAACGACCGACTATACGGATTCCGAATATATAACTTGTATTACACTTAGACTACCAATAACAAACTCTTTTCCCAATTATCTCACACTGGTTGAGACCGGGAACTCGTATATTATTCGTACTTTAAACAAGTCATCCAATAGAACTTCATTTACTAGTAACCATTCTTAAATAGAATAATTATTTCGTAGGAAATGACAACTCACTCCATCAACAACCCTACCTTGGATGATGAACTGCTCAATGAGGAACCAATAATGTTTCCTTACCTCCTCGAACTCGAGTGTGATACCGAACCTTCTGTTGAATCAGTAACAGCACCTGCTTCTCCTGTTACTCTAACTGCTGCAAAAGCACCAGTTGATGTAACCTTGACTGCTGAATCAGTCAGCCACCTCAACCAAACTATTGAATCGCTACGAAAACAACTAACTGAAGCAAGGGAAGACATAGATAACATACGACAAACTGCTTTTCAGAATAACATACGTATGCATGAGTACGAGTTACGTTTGATAGCCTTAGAAAACCCTGTTTCACAATCAACTTCACATGGTACTCCTACTGAAGAGGATACCGACACTGACTGTACACCACCTCCAGTAAAAAGGGTGAAGATTACTCCCTCCAACTCTTCAGGAAACTACTTGGGAAAGAAACCTTTCTGTTCCCAGTGCACTCGGCATCATGAAGGACCGTGTACCATACCCATCGGTCGATGCAAATCCCACCCTAAAAGTACGAACCCGCCTAAAGTGAAACTCTGCTTCAACTGTGGGAGTGCTAGCCATCTCAAGGCCCAATGCCCACTACCTCCAGGCAACAAAAATTAGGGTACGTTACCACCGGACAACTACTTGATTTCAAACACTGTAGGACCTACCCTACTACTGTAGGCTACTAGTACGCATTGTAGCTACCTGATGAATAACGAACTACCGACTACTACTTCGAACAAATTTCGGGACGAAATTTTATTAACAAGGGGAGAATGTAACAACCCCAAATTTAGGGCCAATTTAAATTTTCCCTAATTACGTGTTTATTACTTGTATATAATATGAAATAGGATTATATACGTTATTTACTTATTATATATATATATGGATGGAATATATATATACGCGTATACGATTCGTACATATCGTATGAAACTACAATTGTACAAACTTGCGGACATTGGTAAAACAATTATTAAATAATGTGAAATTATTTAATTACTTTGACTAGTACTTTATATTATGTTTATAATATAACGGAAAACGTACGTTTTAATTAAAACGCTACCGAACTCTCCGAAAAACTCGACCAACCGACAAAACGAAACTAAGTTATATTGTTTAACTTGAAAACAAAGTATTTTATTAAAATACTTCAACTAAATTATCGGATATTATTTCGTATTTTAAAACGTATATTTAATCGCGTATAAAATCATTTTAACATTTAAACGACCGGGGAAACGAACACCGCACGGAGCACAAATGCGAGGGAACAAAAAGTTGGTGAGACCACATCATGTGGCCCCACCAAAACCGGCCAAGACATGGGGCATCACCCCCATGCCCCTTTGACCATTAAGCAAACCAAACACACTCTTTACACTCAATCTATCTCCTCCTCAATCTCTCAAACTCTCTCATCTCTCTCTCTAAATCGGCACTCTCTCTCTCTAGAAAAACACCACAAAAACTCCCTAAAACATCTAGCTCGTTTGGAAGAAAGTGATCACCGCAACGAGGGCTACAACTTCATCTTTTTGGTTTCGCGATTCGACAACTTTGTAAGTTTTCCGGCGACCCGAAACTCTTCCGATTACATTTATTTTACTTCCGTGTTGTTCCCCTAGCTTAGTAATGTCCAAATATGTACTTAAAACTCGTTTTTGAACACGTTAACGAAAATGTCGGTTTTGGTCATTTTAAAGAAAACGACACCACAAACATTAAAAACGACTACCAATAGTTATTGTGGACTTATTATAACATATTAAAACTAGTATAAAAGATCTAGACCCAACGGAAACCGGAAAATACGTTTTCGAAAACTTAAATTCCGAACAGACCTCTTGTGTCGCATCGGACCAAAACTTCATGCGACACAACACTGTGTCGCATGTTATGTCGCACGTTATGTCGCAATGTATGCGACACAACGCTTATGTCGCACTATATGTCGTATCATCTACGACACAAAGTTTACCTATCGCTTGATTGCGACACAACGACTATGTCGTATCGTTGTGTCGTACCCTTGTATGCGACACAACAATTGTGTCGCATAAATACCAAACCAAAATCAATCCATACGACACAGACCTTATGTCGCATACGGTCTGCGACACAAGCCTTGTGTCGCAGATAGCCCAGCTCAGAAAACAAAATATATTCTAAGTGTTGGAATCACTTTTCAACTACTAAATCAAATACGATGCTACTTATACATGAAAATACTATACTTCTGAGAGTATACAACAACACTTGAATACGTACAAGACTATACTAAACTAACGTGAGATTTTACTCACACACGCGTACGAGATTACACTTGGAAATACTTAGGAGATTACACTCCAACGAACTTACACTTGTACATTACACGGGATTATATCCGATACGAACTTACAAGTTCACTCACTAGTTACGTGCTGGATTACACGTTAACTGATACGAACATACACTCGAATACTTACGAGGTTTCACTCGTACCCTTTGGGGTTTAAGCCCATTGGAACTTACGCAAACGATACACGTTGTGATACAAACAAACAGTTATACACGTACGCTTTACAAAAGTACAACTACTATGAATACATAATAATAATGGATGGAATTATTATTTTACACCGATAACAAACGAACCGTATAACTTTTCTACAAACTACAAACGATTACAAACGTACAAACAAACTAATGGACATTAACTAGTTTGGGAACAACTAGCATGGATACTTTACAAGTATTCCATTTACTTACTAAACCTTATGCGTATTAGGACGCTAAGGGTTGCTAGTTCGGGAATACTACTTGCTTACTTACTGCATTGTCTGCCAGACTCAGGTGAGTCTCACAGCCCCTACTTTACTGTTTTTACTCAGGGGTGAGATGCATTACTGTTTTACATGAACACACACAACTTACTTGCTGCCATGATTTACTTACTGTACGAGATTACGGATACGCCAATGGCATGAGTTTTCGACTAATCCAATGAAATCCTCCTTAATCATAGTTGTTAGTTATGTGATAAGCGCGAGTTTTAGTATATGGATCCATATGGGACTGACAATCCCCGCCCGGGGTAGCACGCACTACCACGAACCGTTCCTGTAGAAACGGGCGTTTCTTACTCGTTCCGTATGAATGTTTTGGATTACATTCTTGAGGGGGTACCTATATTTACTGTACGTTAAGCTTCAACTATGGTGGCTCATGGCAATTGTATCAAACGGTTAGCATAACCTGCAACCACCCACTTATTAAAACTTAAGTAAACGATGAGCATAACCTGTGATCGTTACTTACTGGCTGGCTATGATTTACAAATACTACATGTGTGTTCAACTGTTTACTTACTTACAAACCTGTGAGATTCACCAACCTTTTTGGTTGACCGTTTTAGTAATGCTTCTCAGGTACACAACATCAGTAGGGATGCCCAGCAGGATAAGCTTTCTTAGCTCGAGTCGCATGCATTTACAAGCTTGGAGATTTTATTACATTACTTTTGTACTTACTGTTATGTATTAGAATCTCTAGGAAATTACTTGAACTCGAGCTTGTATTTTGAAACTACTTATGTATTAATGTAATAACTTTTCGAACGTCTCATTTAGAGTCGTTCACTGTATCCTTTGTGCTTGTGATTATTGATTAGTAACACCCAAAACATCGCTTCCGCAAACTGTTAAATTTGGGGGTGTTACAGATTGGTATCAGAGCCTAAGGTTATAGTGAACTAGGTTGCATTTAGTGGGCCTAGACTATGACCGTTAGGCAGTATTCCTCATTAGGTATAACTGGTTCAGGAATTACAGCATACAAGTTTAATTTAACATAGCCTGATCAACTATGTACAATTAAATGAAGATGATGTGAGTTCTGAAAGGGGTTATGTTGAACCGGAATGCATTAGCTGACTCTGACCTCGAGAGAACCGGGACTTTTATTTGATTGTGCTAGACACGAACTAGGCGGTTATGTGATATATATATATATATATATATATATATATATATATATATATATATACATAGGCCTCTTTCCCCGATACGATACTCTCTCTCGACTACTACGAAATCAATATTCTTTAAAAATTTCATCGAACAAACGACAACTCGATTCTCGTCATTCGGTCCTTATTTAACTTTTATGAATTCACGAATATCGACATACTTCCGAAGGCCTCGATTTCACACTGCTCTCTAGGCTATTATATACTGAAGGTATAGGGATTAGCCTTGTCCGATGATGTTTTGTTTACCACCCACACCATTATAACCGACAACCATAGTTACTCGAACATCCTTCGATATGAAAATCGGGACTTTGTTTTTATTCGCTAACTCTACCTAATTCGACGTACCCCATTGTACCGTTAGGTGTAACCTAATAGAACCATTTTCAACTCAATTTTTCTTCAGACTTCAAATTATACAACCGACTTTTACTATCAAAATTTTATAACAAATGTATTTTTATCAAACATGTTACAAAATTCCTCACAAAAAAAAAAAAAAAAAAAAATGTTTTTATAAAATTTTCAAAAACTTCAAAAACCGTATAAACATATTTATAGTACACAACTTTAAGCAATCTTCACACTTTGGCGTAATTTCTCTAAACTTACTAAAATCATCACAATCATAATTCTTGTTCAAACCTTCACATGTTCTTTATTTGTTGTTTCAAGGAACATGCCTCCTCGACGACAAATCACACTTACTGAAGCCGAAGTCGCGGGTATTATTGCCCGTAGTGTGGCCCAAGCTCTAGCTGTCCGAGCAACCAATCCTGGTAGCGAAGATACGGCTAATAACACACCACCACCCAAAACCAGCACCTACAAAGACTTCCAAAACTGCAAACCCTTGAGCTTTGCAGGTACTGAAGGAGCGATCGGTCTGATTCGTTGGACCGAGAAAATCGAATCAGTATTCCTCATCTGCAACTGCAAGGAAGAGGATAAAGTTAAGTTCGCTGTCAGTACCTTTTCTGACACCGCTCTTACCTGGTGGAACACCTATGCGCTGACTGTGAGCGTTGCTGATGCTTACAAACTACAGTGGGATGAACTAAAGAACATGCTGAGGGGCGAGTACTGCCCAAGAGATGAGCTGAAACAACTAGAGATTGAATTCTGGAATCACAAGATGCAGGGTGATGACATCACCGGTTACACCAACCGCTTTCACCAGCTGGCACTTTTGTGCCCATCCATGGTTGATCCCGAGTACAAAAGGATCGAAAAGTACGTTGATGGACTTCCCGAACGACTTCAAGATTTAGTAACTTCGTCCAAACCGGGAACTATTCAGAGCGCCATTCGTATGGCTCATGAGTTAACGGCCAATTCTGTCTGCCGTGGCTCGACTTCAACCCCGTCTGCAAATAACAAACGTAAATGGGAAGTAAGTCCCCACTCATCTAACCCGATTCCTGACAAGAAGCTTGCAATTGTCAATGCCAATGACTCAAAGGCTTACAAGGGGAGCAAGCCTTACTGCTCCAAATGTGGTCGCCATCATAATGGCTCCTGTCGCTGCACCAAATGCAAGAAATTCGGGCACCTGGCCCAAGACTGCCGAACCAACCCCACTGGTACTGATACTCCTGCACCCAAAACTTGCTATGAGTGCAACGGTACCGGGCACTTTAGAAAGGATTGCCCAAAACTGAAACTTCGGACCAACCACACGAGGAGTAGAGCATACGTAATTAATGCTAGGGATGATGACCCAAATCCGAGACTCTGTGATTTACTCAACCCGGGTACGCTCATTCTTTGATTACCCGAAACTATTTTTCCCATAAATCTCTCGCTTAATAATTATGTGTAACTGTCTATTATTCTGTGTGTTTCCTTTGATCCTAAGTACCCAATAGGATTAGGAAACGACCGACTATACGGATTCCGAATATATAACTTGTATTACACTTAGACTACCAATAACAAACTCTTTTCCCAATTATCTCACACTGGTTGAGACCGGGAACTCGTATATTATTCGTACTTTAAACAAGTCATCCAATAGAACTTCATTTACTAGTAACCATTCTTAAATAGAATAATTATTTCGTAGGAAATGACAACTCACTCCATCAACAACCCTACCTTGGATGATGAACTGCTCAATGAGGAACCAATAATGTTTCCTTACCTCCTCGAACTCGAGTGTGATACCGAACCTTCTGTTGAATCAGTAACAGCACCTGCTTCTCCTGTTACTCTAACTGCTGCAAAAGCACCAGTTGATGTAACCTTGACTGCTGAATCAGTCAGCCACCTCAACCAAACTATTGAATCGCTACGAAAACAACTAACTGAAGCAAGGGAAGACATAGATAACATACGACAAACTGCTTTTCAGAATAACATACGTATGCATGAGTACGAGTTACGTTTGATAGCCTTAGAAAACCCTGTTTCACAATCAACTTCACATGGTACTCCTACTGAAGAGGATACCGACACTGACTGTACACCACCTCCAGCAAAAAGGGTGAAGATTACTCCCTCCAACTCTTCAGGAAACTACTTGGGAAAGAAACCTTTCTGTTCCCAGTGCACTCGGCATCATGAAGGACCGTGTACCATACCCATCGGTCGATGCAAATCCCACCCTAAAAGTACGAACCCGCCTAAAGTGAAACTCTGCTTCAACTGTGGGAGTGCTAGCCATCTCAAGGCCCAATGCCCACTACCTCCAGGCAACAAAAATTAGGGTACGTTACCACCGGACAACTACTTGATTTCAAACACTGTAGGACCTACCCTACTACTGTAGGCTACTAGTACGCATTGTAGCTACCTGATGAATAACGAACTACCGACTACTACTTCGAACAAATTTCGGGACGAAATTTTATTAACAAGAAGAGAATGTAACAACCCCAAATTTAGGGCCAATTTAAATTTTCCCTAATTACGTGTTTATTACTTGTATATAATATGAAATAGGATTATATACGTTATTTACTTATTATATATATATATATGGATGGAATATATATATACGCGTATACGATTCGTACATATCGTATGAAACTACAATTGTACAAACTTGCGGACATTGGTAAAACAATTATTAAATAATGTGAAATTATTTAATTACTTTGACTAGTACTTTATATTATGTTTATAATATAACGGAAAACGTACGTTTTAATTAAAACGCTACCGAACTCTCCGAAAAACTCGACCAACCGACAAAACGAAACTAAGTTATATTGTTTAACTTGAAAACAAAGTATTTTATTAAAATACTTCAACTAAATTATCGGATATTATTTCGTATTTTAAAACGTATATTTAATCGCGTATAAAATCATTTTAACATTTAAACGACCGGGGAAACGAACACCGCACGGAGCACAAATGCGAGGGAACAAAAAGTTGGTGAGACCACATCATGTGGCCCCACCAAAACCGGCCAAGACATGGGGCATCACCCCCATGCCCCTTTGACCATTAAGCAAACCAAACACACTCTTTACACTCAATCTATCTCCTCCTCAATCTCTCAAACTCTCTCATCTCTCTCTCTAAATCGGCACTCTCTCTCTCTAGAAAAACACCACAAAAACTCCCTAAAACATCTAGCTCGTTTGGAAGAAAGTGATCACCGCAACGAGGGCTACAACTTCATCTTTTCGGTTTCGCGATTCGACAACTTTGTAAGTTTTCCGGCGACCCGAAACTCTTCTGATTACATTTATTTTACTTCCGTGTTGTTCCCCTAGCTTAGTAATGTCCAAATATGTACTTAAAACTCGTTTTTGAACACGTTAACGGAAATGTCGGTTTTGGTCATTTTAAAGAAAACGACACCACAAACATTAAAAACGACTACCAATAGTTATTGTGGACTTATTATAACATATTAAAACTAGTATAAAAGATCTAGACCCAACGGAAACCGGAAAATACGTTTTCGAAAACTTAAATTCCGAACAGACCTCTTGTGTCGCATCGGACCAAAACTTCATGCGACACAACACTGTGTCGCATGTTATGTCGCACGTTATGTCGCAATGTATGCGACACAACGCTTATGTCGCACTATATGTCGTATCATCTACGACACAAAGTTTACCTATCGCTTGATTGCGACACAACGACTATGTCGTATCGTTGTGTCGTACCCTTGTATGCGACACAACAATTGTGTCGCATAAATACCAAACCAAAATCAATCCATACGACATAGACCTTATGTCGCATACGGTCTGCGACACAAGCCTTGTGTCGCAGATAGCCCAGCTCAGAAAACAAAATATATTCTAAGTGTTGGAATCACTTTTCAACTACTAAATCAAATACGATGCTACTTATACATGAAAATACTATACTTCTGAGAGTATACAACAACACTTGAATACGTACAAGACTATACTAAACTAACGTGAGATTTTACTCACACACGCGTACGAGATTACACTTGGAAATACTTAGGAGATTACACTCCAACGAACTTACACTTGTACATTACACGGGATTATATCCGATACGAACTTACAAGTTCACTCACTAGTTACGTGCTGGATTACACGTTAACTGATACGAACATACACTCGAATACTTACGAGGTTTCACTCGTACCCTTTGGGGTTTAAGCCCATTGGAACTTACGCAAACGATACACGTTGTGATACAAACAAACAGTTATACACGTACGCTTTACAAAAGTACAACTACTATGAATACATAATAATAATGGATGGAATTATTATTTTACACCGATAACAAACGAACCGTATAACTTTTCTACAAACTACAAACGATTACAAACGTACAAACAAACTAATGGACATTAACTAGTTTGGGAACAACTAGCATGGATACTTTACAAGTATTCCATTTACTTACTAAACCTTATGCGTATTAGGACGCTAAGGGTTGCTAGTTCGGGAATACTACTTGCTTACTTACTGCATTGTCTGCCAGACTCAGGTGAGTCTCACAGCCCCTACTTTACTGTTTTTACTCGGGGTGAGATGCATTACTGTTTTACATGAACACACACAACTTACTTGCTGCCATGATTTACTTACTGTACGAGATTACGGATACGCCAATTGCATGAGTTTTCGACTAATCCAATGAAATCCTCCTTAATCATAGTTGTTAGTTATGTGATAAGCGCGAGTTTTAGTATATGGATCCATATGGGACTGACAATCCCCGCCCGGGGTAGCACGCACTACCACGAACCGTTCCTGTAGAAACGGGCGTTTCTTACTCGTTCCGTATGAATGTTTTGGATTACATTCTTGAGGGGGTACCTATATTTACTGTACGTTAAGCTTCAACTATGGTGGCTCATGGCAATTGTATCAAACGGTTAGCATAACCTGCAACCACCCACTTATTAAAACTTAAGTAAACGATGAGCATAACCTGTGATCGTTACTTACTGGCTGGCTATGATTTACAAATACTACATGTGTGTTCAACTGTTTACTTACTTACAAACCTATGAGATTCACCAACCTTTTTGGTTGACCGTTTTAGTAATGCTTCTCAGGTACACAGCATCAGTAGGGATGCCCAGCAGGATAAGCTTTCTTAGCTCGAGTCGCATGCATTTACAAGCTTGGAGATTTTATTACATTACTTTTGTACTTACTGTTATGTATTATAATCTCTAGGAAATTACTTGAACTCGAGCTTGTATTTTGAAACTACTTATGTATTAATGTAATAACTTTTCGAACGTCTCATTTAGAGTCGTTCACTGTATCCTTTGTGCTTGTGATTATTGATTAGTAACACCCAAAACATCGCTTCCGCAAACTGTTAAATTTGGGGGTGTTACAATAAAAATCTATCAGGTATTCTATACCGCTATCCCACACTTAGAGGAACATTGTCCCTAATGTTCTCTTCAATGGAGATTTTACTGGAAGTAAAATCCCACACTTAGAGTTTGAACATGTAAGAAAATGTTTCTCAAGTGTTTGTTTTGGGCTGGAATCCCACACTTAGTGATAAGCTTAGGATATGGTATAGATTACTTTTATTAATTAACAGTACTCAATAAAGCAGAAAGATAAAAACAGAGAAAGGATGAAGAAACTCCCCAAGTAGCTAAAGCTGAAGATCTGAATATGTGCCGAGAAGATGAAAGTCTTTGTTTTGCGGCAATTCCATGAGGATTATTCAGCTTTAGGGGGATTTGCCTTTGATTGAGAACTTTGCCTTCCATTTCAACCATCATTTGTGAATCAATCTCTTAAGTGTGAACACGTTGGATATACCTTTTAACTTCAACTCCATATTTTTGCAATAAAAGAGAATCACTATCTCAGAATGAAAAGATGTTTTCTATTACAAATCATTTTGTAGAACATATGTTTTTAAACGAGTTCGAGCATAATGCATAAAAGTAGTATGCAAGTACCTCAAATGCTCGAAACGTACGAACTAGTTTTCTGAAAGCATTTCCTATTTTTCTGGGACAAGTGATTTTGCAAAAATTGAGTTGTGACTTTAAAATATTTTTGAAAATATTTTTGGGTATATCCAAGTGTGAAGGATATTTGGAGATTTTCTTCACTTATTGACACACAACCATCAACACGTCTTATTGCACGGGTTGCCTCCCGAGAAGCGCTGCTGTTATAGTCGAGAGCTCGACTTTACTCCTCCGGGATTAGGTATGGGGGAAGGAGTTCCCAGGGCGAGTGATGGTGACATTATGAGCCCTAGGTTGTGGGAAAGTGTAGCGCGGAGGATAGATCCTTTGGAAGTGGCAGGCCATGGTTGAGATTAGATCTTGCGGTTCCATGGTATCCACTTTGAAGCTTTGAAATTGTTCTGAGGCAGCTCTGGAAAGACTTAGTAATCCATGGGTAATGTAATCAACCGCCTTAGTGACTGGCCCATTGGGGTCAATCAACGTGGTTTTTCTTGTCTTGATCAGTTCCCTGATAGGACACCTAAGTCTGAAAGAGTCCATAAATGCCAGTAACTTCAACTTCAGATCTTCAAATTCTTCAGTGTGAGGATCTCCTCCGAATACAGCTATAGACTTGCATAAGCTTTTGATTAGCTGGTGCTGATGAAGGGTGAAAGGGAAACCAGAGTTTGTGAAGATATGAATCAATTTGTTGAATATCTCACAATATCCAGTGTGAAAGATAAACTCTGTTTTCTCGGTGTCTTCTGCATTCAATATATCATGTAATCGAGTCATCACATAAGTGATGATATCGAGTGGTGACATATCTTTAACACTGATGGAGTGATTACGCCTTCTTTCATCCAAACTGATGTACCTAAGTTCTTCGATTATCAATTTGATATGATGTTCTAAAATAGACTTCATGACAAATCGATTGCTTTCTTTGGTACTCAGGTGATCTTTTGCAGCTAGTAAGTCAAGGAATGCCCGCAGATTGCCCATTACCATGATGTCAGCATAGTTACTGGGATTTCCAGTAGCTTCTTCGATAAGTCTTCTGATAGCACACAGAATCTCCCTTTGTTTTGAGGAATAAGGAAATGCTGAACCCATGAGAGCGTCATATACCTTGCGGTATATTTGCCTCTGTTCAATGTAGAAATATAGATCCTTCGCGTTTTTCCTTTCTTCTTTGAGCTGAGATTTGAGTGCATCGGCGAATACTCTGATGCAATATCTAAGGATGAGCGGATCTTGGGTTCCTTTGCTTGTGAGATGGATACTGGATGCTGCCTCAATAACTGCTATTAGCCATCTTTGATGTATGGAGTAATCATTGGTGGAATTTCTAATAGCAGCTATTATGATGTGAGGATCGCCATCATATGTGTCTATCACGGAAATCACTTGCTCATGAGTAGAGACCATTGGGATGCAGATGATTTCTTGAGATAACGCTTGTGAATCAGGTAGTTCTGGGGAATCAAGAGGATGAATATCCGCAGGTACGTTTCCTGAGTCACCATCCATAGCAGGAATATCAACCTTATGTAGATCAGGGAGCTCAACTGCGTTGGGTTGTGACTGAGATTCGTTAGTGACCTGGGATATTAGAGAAGAAGATAGGTTTGGAGTGTCTCTCTTGCTCTCCTTGTGTGAATCGGAATCATTGGATCCAGATATACCTCCTATCCCAAACTGTGTTTGAGGTTCAGATGAAACAAGGGTTTGAATCCCTTGAGGAGGTATAGGTGGCTGCAGACTTGTTAGTCTGCTTGCTCTGAAATCCGAGATCTTCTTCAAATTGCGTACGAGAGTCTGTTCGATGTCTTCTAGATCACGGAGTCGAGGGCAAGTGAGTGGCTTTGTTGGATCCAATAAAGGATGAATTATTCCTTCTAGGGTAATATCAAAAACATCATCGACAAGAGGCTCCTCTTCTTTTTTCATCTCTTCTTCCTTCTTAGCTGTTGATTCAGATGTCTCATCATCCAATGTAACTTTGCAAACAGAAACAGTATATAGTTCAACATTCTCCATCGAAGCACAGTCGGAGTTATCGATCTTGAATGTGATGCTTTCTCCGTGAGCGCATAAGCTGATCGTCTGAGAGTGTACGTCGATGAGTGCTCTGGCTGTGTTCATAAAAGGTCTTCCTAGGATTATAGGGATGTTTATATCTTCCTGAATATCTATTACCACAAAGTCAGTTGGGAAAAAGAACTTGTCGACTTTAACCATGATGTTCGAAGCTATTCCCTTAGGGTATCTAATTGATTGGTCAACTAGCTGAACACTCATTTTGGTGGGTTTTAGGTCTCCTAATTCTAGTCTTTTAAATAATGAATGTGGCATTAGGTTGATACTCGCTCCTAGATCGGCCAGAGAGCGGATATCACCTGATTGGTTGATGGAACAAGGAATGGTAAAACGTCCGGTATCTCCTAGTTTTTCCGGCAGACTATTTTGAAGGACAGCTGAACATTCAGCAGTTAGCGGGACATTAGGTACTTCGGGTACCTTATCTTTGTTTAACATAAGTCTCCTAACATATTTGGTATACTTAAAGGCTTTGGTCTCATCAGGTCGCTGCTTGAGACGTCCTGGAAATGGTATGCTTACCTTCTTAGGGTTTGGAGAAGACTTTTTCTCAACTGTCTATGTGACAGGAGGTCGTTCTTTCACCGGAGAAAGAACTGAAGGTTGGCTCGGTGCCACCTTGGAGTCTTGGTTGGTTACCTGGTTGGCTTCTTCGGTATGTGGGTTATGGTAGGTATTACTAGGTAGACTACCCTGTGGTTTAGTGTCGATACGTTCTGCTAGTCGACCTACTTGGGTTACAAGAGTATTTAGTAAAGTTAGTTGTTTTCTTAAGAAGAGATCAACTTGGTCTTGTCTAGCCGTAATCGTTTGGATGATTTGTGCGAGGGTGTCATCTTGACTAGTAATTGACCTAGTAGGTTCATAAGGTTGGGCTATCTGACGTGTAGGTTCCATGAGTAAGGGTGGTTGGTTGTAGTCGAGTTGAGGTTGTTGTGGGTTGGTTGGGTACTGGAACTGGTTGGGTGGTTGAATTTGTAGGTATTGGTTGGTTCGAGGAGGAGAGGCTTGAGAATAATCAGGTGGACATGGATGAGTTCGGAACTGGTCATAATAGGCTGCACCATCAACAGGGTTCTCATACTCAACTTGTGGATTGGTACAGTTTCGGCAGGATTGAATATGGTAGACATGTTGAGGAGGTTTCTTCAGCTTTCCTATTTTCTTGGTTAGCATTCCGATGTGTTCCGTGAGAGATTTGATCGCCTCAGTTTGCACGGGATTGGGAATGGCAGGCGGTGCTGATGATGAGGAATGCTCATCGGTGTTCCAATCGTTGTGATTCATGGTCATACTCTCAATCAGATTCCAAGCTTCGTCGTCCGTGCAAAGTGTGAAGTTACCTCGAGCAGCAGCGTCGAGCATTGGCTTGTGATGAGGTGTAAGACCATTGTAAAACGTGCATAACTGGTTGATCGTTCGATTTGGTGGTTAGGACATCTTTTAAGCAATCTCTTAAATCTTTCCCACGCACTATAGATTGATTCATCATCAAACTGTCGGAAGTTCAAGATGTCTTTCTTTAACTTGATTCGTTTGGATGGGGGAAAGTACTTTGTTAAGAACTTAGTTTCCATTTCCGCCCATGAGGAGATAGAGTTGGTCTCTAATTCCTCGAACCAGGTCTGTATGTGAAGGGAAAGAGAGTAGGGGAATAGATATAGGCGGACTATATCTTGCTCAACCCTATTTTGCTTGAAAGAGTCGGATAGGGTGAAGAATTTATTTAGGTGGGAGTAGGGGTCATCGTTTGGTTGTCCGTTGAATTGGCAGCGATTCAGGATCAACTGCACTACGTCGTGCTTGAGTTCGAATGATGCTCCTTCAATCTCCGGGTATCGTATGGGTCCTCCGCAAACTTCTATCGAGGGTTTGTTGTATTCAGCGAGAGTGATGCGTGCTGTGGTTGTAGGATTGTGGGAAGATGAACGCTTCTCTCGTTGGATGGGTACGACGTATGATTTATGATTGGGGAAAGGAAGGATTGAAAGAATTTTTAGGGGTTTAAGAAGAGAGAACCATCCTAATGGTTCACTACCAAGAAAGTTCATTATGACATCTCTGAGTCTTACAGTTGATTCCCCGGCAGCGGCGCCAAAAACTTGATCGCGCCCGAGCGGTCGGTCGGATTTCACTCCGATCGTTGCTCCAGCCGTCGGGACGCGGATCGGGTAAGTTTTAATATTTATAGAGCTGGGGCCTAAGTTTACTAGTGCCATGTGACCTAGAGGTGTATAGCAGCAAGTATGACCTAGGGTCGTTCTTTAAAATCAACGGTATTGTGAAACAGAGAAATCAGGATGTTTGTTTCTAGCTAGTGATGGAGTTTAAAAATGGTTGGGAGTTTTTTTTTTGTTTCGTTTTCTAAATTATACCGCTGATTAATACTAACTAATACTAAGCAATAAAATAAAATAAGGGATAGCAGTCAGGATAGAGGGGGTGTTTGTTATGACTTCGTTAGCCTTGCATTGGGATGATGTTTTAGTTTAAGTTATGAAAACGTCTTTCTAAAGATTTGTATTTTATTTGTTTAAAGTATTTGTGGTGTAAACACTAGTACCCTACTGATTGATTGCTCAATCAGTATGTCACTGAGTAAATAGGCTATCGTGATTCTGATCGGAGGAGGCTGCTCAACCCTCAACACTGCCCTGTTATGGAACAGTGACCCTTCTTGGAATACTAAGATTCCTGGGTGCATGAATAGAGTAACAGACCCACTAACTGTCCGACCTTTCTTAACACCACAGTGATACTCAATTCAATAAAACATTTAAGTTTAAGACTTGGTTGGTGTTTGATTATGTTCCATCAATGGTTTTGGAATCCAGGGGTGATAGACGAATTTGGAATACTAGATGATTCCTCGAATTCCTTTCTGGATTTTATAAACTAAGTTTGTATTTTAGATCAAAGATTCTCCATTTATGATTTAAACCAGCCCTCACTTAAAATTAACCAATAAATCCCTAGTTTATTCACAGTGTACAATACTTGTTTAGTAATTCCACGGCTTCGAAACCAGACCATGCCATTTAACATATATAATTAAGTTGTAGTTTAATCACGGTGTACAATACTTGGTTAGTAGTTCCACAGCTTAAAACCAGACAATGTTATTTGAACACATATAATTAATTACCCCTGATTTGACGTCTTATCAAAAGGTTTTAACCACGTTTATTGGCGGAAAGGCATTAGTTGAAAATGCGGTTTAAATTCATAGATGGAACATGTAATCTAAGCACCGGGTTTTCATTTATAAAATTATTCCACAACGGATTGTGCCCACGACTTTCATAGCTTCCACGTTCCGTACTCCACACATTCGTGATGTTTCCGGCGCTATACAAATGAAAGCCGTTTAACGTTACCTCCGTTGTTTCATAATGACATCATCCCAATTAACGACTAACTACATCACAACAAACACACAATATAACTACTCACTAATCATGGCAAGTAATCCTAAATCTAGCATAATAACAATAGCTCATTATAATAGATAAGGATAGAGATAACCGTAGATAATGCGTAGTTTGAATATATGCTGAGAGATTACAACGAGCGGAACTTCCGAATATCTTTTACAATATTACAATAATAACCCCTCCAAGTATCTTCAACAATATTACAATATTACCCCTCCGTTAATCTTGGTTAAGTATTAACCAAGAACTAACTGACTACTAACCTAGCACTAACCTACTATTTCTCCTCTAACTCCTTAGAGAAGTGTTAGATAGAGAAAGCTACTACTATTCTAGAGAGAGAAAGTGTGTGTGAGAGATGGATTGAGTGTGTAAAATGGTGTGTTGAAATGAGGAGGTTTAAGCCTCTATTTATAGGCTTTCAAGACACCAATTTACATTCAACACCCCTGCTCCGATTTAACACTGAAATACACCCCCTAGCTATGAAATTCGACACCATAAAGGGGGTATACCACCCTAAAAGGGGCGTATTCGGTAGCAAATAGGGCGTATCCAGCACGAAAAGGGGTGCATCCGGCACCAAAAGGGGGGTATACCACCACCTAAGAGTAGTATACCACCCTTTAGGGGTAGTATACGGCCTCTAGAGGGGCGTATACGGCCCTAAAGGGGTGGTATACGGCCTCTAGAGGGGTGGTATGCTTGGTTTGTTGCCCCGTGCACTGGATCGTAAGTCTTGGTCGCCTAGTCGAACTTCATTTGGCCATAACTTCTTCATTCTAGCTCCGTTTTCAGCGTTCTTTATATGCACGCATTCATATTTACCTGAAGATCATAATGAGATAATCTAAGTATAATTTCAAGGTATTATGCTCAAAAAGTGTTCGTAGAACGCGACTGTATCGTTTATGCTTTGTTTTGTACGTTATTTGGCCATTTTACTTGATTTTTGAAGCAATGCCTTATTTTTTAGCCTTAGTAATCAATTATGGTAAAAAGTATTGATATTGAATGTTTTCATCCATTTTGGGGCTAAAAAGGTGGGAATTATGTACGCAAAAACGTGACTTTTTACGTTCAATCACTCCCACTGGTTTCATCCATTGGAAACTTGCTTTCTAAGAATTCAACCTTTCTAGCGATAAATACTTTATTTTCGCTGGGGTTGTAGAAGTAATATCCTAAACAATCTTTAGGATATCCTACAAAGATGCATTTAGTAGATCTGGGATCTAATTTGTTGGAAGCTTCTTGTCTTACATAAGCTTCACAACCCCATACCCTTAAATAAGATAGGGATGGAACTTTTCCATGCCAAATCTCATAAGGTGTTTTGTCTACTTTCTTGGTTGGTGCCATATTCAAAATACGGGTTGCGGTTAGCAAGGCATAACTCCAAAAGGTCAAAGGGAGAGTACTTCTGTTCATCATAGATCGAACCATATCTAATAGTGTTCGATTCCTCCTCTAAGACACACCATTATGCTGTGGTGTTCTAGGTGGAGTGAGTTGTGAGACAATCCCATGACTCTCTAGATGACCTAAGAATTCATCGCTTAGATACTCTCCTCCTCTATCAGAACGAAGGACTTTAATGGTTCTATTGAGTTGATTTTCAACTCCACTTTGAAACAGTTTGAACATTTCAAATGCTTCATGTTTATGTTTCATCAAATAAACATAACCATAATGACTTAAATCGTCAGTGAAGGTGATGAAATATCTTTCACCATTTCTAGACATGGTTTTGAAAGGACCGCATACATCTGTATGTATGATTCCTAACAAATCCTTAGCCCTTTCACTTGAATCAGAGAAAGGAGCCTTAGTCATCTTTCCACATAAACAAGACTCACATATGTCAAATGAATCAAGCTCATTTGCCTTCAAAATACCACTCTTTTGAAGTTTGGATATGCATTTCTTGTTTATATGTCCAAGACGACAATGCCATAGATAAGAGTTATTCAAATCATATTTGACTCTTTTGGTGTTAGTTTGGTATATAGAACTATTGTTTAATAAACTATCCAGGTTTACGTCATATATTCCATTAAGAGGTCTAGCCTCAAAATAGAATATATCATTCTTAAAAGCATGAATGTTATCATCGTCAAAATGATAAGTAAAACCGGATTGTTTTAAATGAGCAACTGAAATAATGTTCCTAGTAAAACTAGGAACAAAACAAACATTATTCAATGTTAAGTACAGGCCATTAGGTAAATGTAAATCATAATCCCCTAAGGCTTGGGCTGCAACTTTTGCTCCATTGCCTACGTAGAGAATGATTTCGCCTGATTTCAATTGTCTACTCTTTCTGAACCCCTGTAATGAATTACAGATATGAGTTCCACACCCAGTATCAAATACCCAAGTGTTAGGTGAAAAAGTAAATAGTTCTAGTTCTATCACATAGATACCTGAAGAGCCTTCCCCGGCCATCTTTTTCATCAACTCCGCCATGTAAGTAGGACAATTCCTCTTCCAATGGCCAATGATGCCACATTCAAAACATGTGTCATCTTTAGGAACCACTTCCTTTTTCTTTTCTTTTTTTTGGCTTAGGGGCTTGGACAAACTTTTTGCCCTTACTATTAGCCTTGGAGTTATTGTGTTTGGGTTTCTTGGTACCACCTTCCCTAATTGTAAGCACATGAGTGGCCTTACCGGGAATTGGGTTATCAAGCACATGTAATTTCTTTTATGGTTTGAGAACAATTCTCAAGTTTCGGTACCAGTCAAGAAAATTCGTATGGCTCAACTTCTCCTTCTCAAGAAGCGATCGAAGGTAATTGTTAGGGAGGTTTGCAGTTTGGGCCATCTACAAAATTTTAACAAAGTTCAATTTAGTATTTTCGACTTTTAATTCTTCAATAATTAACACCCTTTTGTTTCCAAAAACATTAATTAATTGAAGTCTAGGATCCTACGTTGCAAATCAAACAAAAGGTTAGGTGACCTTTTTCCCGTCTATTTTTTTTTTCAACAAGGTAGATAACGTTTATCAATTGCATCCAAATGCAATTCCTAGATGTATGGGATCCTTAACAACTTTTGTTAATGGCGTATTTGATCCCATCTATGCCTCGGGTCTTTAATGCTTAGGTGACCTTTATCACAAAAGATTCCCGATCAAGTCATCCAATTAAAAGCACATGTAGAATGGCACATAACTAGCGGTTAGGTGACCTTTTTCCCACTAGAAATTGAAAAACTAACTCGAGCATCAAAAGATAAATCCAAGTGGTTAGGTGAGCTTTATCCCACAAAGGTTATACAAGTGATGTACGAGTGTCTTTTAAAAGGACGGCATAGACTTGCATTTTAAAGGGATTTATATATGTTTTATAATTCTAGTTTTATAAACATATTGTATCATGTATATTGCATGCATTCAATAATACATGGTACTTTTGAAAATCATTTTTTCTTTATTTTGGAATGTGTTATGAGTTATTAATCTCCATTTTAACCCATCTAGCCATTTCAAAATTTTAAGACCTTTTATTAAAATAAAACTCATTTTATTATAAAAGTCTATTTTAGCATCTTATGTTAAAATTGTCATTTTGAAAGCTAACAAATTCCATGATGATTTATGTTTTGTTATTTGATTGTCTATCACGCAAAATCCTATTTTTATGTGTACAAACAAAACACAACAACTAACAATCACCACAAACAACCATTAGTGCATAAACCAAGCCAAACTAGTAGATATTTAATGTGAGCCAAACATGAAATATCAAGTCCATTCCTAAGGGACATTATCAACAATGAACTTCATAAAAAGTTGTTGTAGAAGCTCCCACTTGCCAAAACATCCAATGCTTGCAAGATGTTGAAAACTCCAAGTTGTGTTGGACACAAAGGCACCATCTCCATGGCTTTAATTTTCATGTTAAAAATAGAAAATTTCAAGCCTTTGAACTTCAATATGGCTCCATCTTCATTTCTTGTAACATTTTAAAATACATACAAAAAGACTACAAGCTAGTCTAGTACATACAAAATGAACAAAATGAAGAAAATAAATATTTACTATTACAAACCATTAGAATGAATAAATATTATTACAACCAAATCGAATAGTCCAACAACACACAACACATGGTCTATGGCTTGTTTACACACATTTCATCATATGAATCAACCAAACAACATTTGTTTTTCTAAGGCAACATTTATGTGATCAAGATGCATGTTTATCTGAAAGTCCCGTTGGCTTGCCTTGGATATGATCGGATCGTTTGATTGAATATATGAACGTATTAATCTAATCAAACACGTAATTCTCTATAATCTTTTGTATATATTCACAATTGAATAATAAATATTACAAGATACAAACTCAAACACGTTTTTCTCCTCTCCTCTCTCACAAAAACGGCTCCACCCTTTCTCAAATGTCTAACCCTAATTATGAGTTTAACTCTTCTATTTATAGTGTAAACTGCCAACCCTGCGACACTCTCTAAGTGTCGCAGGTTACAACCCTAATGCGACACTAACCTAGTATCGCATATAGTGTCGCCTAAACACTAATTCTGTGTATATTTTCTATTTCACTATTCATTTACAGACTCGCATATACACACTAAACACTATACATACGCAGACTAATTGAATTTGACAATTACAAACGTTTGACCAACTGACTGACACACAAAATGCACCAACAAACTCCCCCATGTCAGCAGCTTGGTCAAATAAGTCTTCAATTAGTCTTCATCAACAAACTCTTTCATGTCTTCAACAATCACAAGCTCCCCCATTGAGATAGCATGGTCTTCAAAAAAATCTTGACGTCTAGATTCATGTGACTGACACACATTTATCATACAATAAAATCTTCAAACTCAGTGACCATCTCTCAATCATCAGTAGCATCTCCAATAGAATTTATCTTCATAGTCTTTGGAGAATAACCGACATCCTTTACATCTTCAATAGTTGACTTTAACAAGATATGTGATATTTGAAGAAAATAACATAGAAATAAAATCTTTTTGTATTTTTCTTTATAAATGAAAAGTAAAGAATACATAAAATAAATTGGGGATAGGATTGTTTTAGGTCTGCTTAGAGATCATATCAGGCCAACATGCAATTATTAGGAAATAGTAAGTGTTATTTCAATCACCAGTATATTTGTCCACTTTAAATTTACTTGACATATATAAAGCACCTTTTATAAAAATTAGTTCAAGACGATTATCGGTATTGTTTGTCCACTTAAACATATTACATCCGTATCTGTGAGTTAACCTTTATTGTTAGTATGAATATTAATTTAGTGAAACCTATTATATGATATACTGATAAACTTTAGTAAAACACATAACGCTGCATATTTTACAAACAAGGTAGAGATTACAAGACCAAGTTTATCTCGGCTTTCTCGTAACATACACTTGACCTTTAAATTTAGGCATACATCAAACCTATTATGAAGATACTAGTGGCCCCAGATCTGTACTTAGTACAACAGAGGGTCCCTTAGTATGAACAAAATAAGTTTGAGACTATTTGCATAACTAATGGATTCAGGTCTGTACGTGAGTACAACAATAGTCACCATTAGTTAGACTAATAATCATATTAATACTATATGCCAATTTTGCATTTACATAATGATTATGACAGCGTATGGTAGTACCTTCATTTATCAATTAAGACTTATGTCATACATCATATAACCGTTTTCACAAAGTAATAGACAAGTTTTAATATTACTTCTTACTCACTCACAGACCGGTGTGTATCATGCCTACCAATGCATCATATGATGAAACCAATGTTTATAAAAGCTATTCTAAATATGTCAGATAAACCTACTGATGCATCCAAGATAAACCTTAAAATTCCATTTTATGCATGTCACCCGATGTACTATCATATCCCAAGTTGTTTACAGACACAACCCGTCATCTTTTCAAGAATTAAGAATCTTGCTGTTCACATTTTTAACTTTTAAAATTACTCCCCCTGAACAGCAAATTCTTTTCGCAATTCTAAGTCAAAGGTACTCCCCTTAAACATGAAACATATATTTTTGTATTTTTTGAATTTTAACAAATTTAGCAAAATTGCATTTCTTTGATACTAAAAAGTACAAAGAATGGCTGTTGCATTCATAACAAATAAAAATAGATAATTATCAAAATCACATATCAAGTCAAGTCAAATGCCTTTTAGCACTTTTACCACCTCGTAACATCAAAAATCTGATCCATCCAATCAAAATCATCACACATGAGCACTTTGAAAACAATCTTCCAAAAATATTCACATCCTTGCAGTCACTAAAAATATTAGCTAGTAAAAACCTGACTGCACCACCACAAACAAGCAAATGTTAGTACTTATGGGACACCCAAGCCTTGATAGACTTGGGTTGTCCATGGTCATCCATAACCATCACATCAATGAGTTTATGATATTTTAAAAACTCAGAAGATTTCATTGATGTGTTGTTTGTGGATTTGGGTTTCCAAACCTATGTAGGTTCAGATGATTTGTTTTCAACAATGTTGTGCTGTTGAACTTGAGGTCTAATAGGCACAACTTTGTTTACTCTAGCCACGGGTTTGGGAGAAGAGGATGCATGTCTTGACATAGGCGAATACGAACCACACCTTGGAAAAGTTCTACAAAAAGAATTCCTAAAAGAGGAAGTTCTTGGCATCCCTCTACCAAACCTATCTAGGGATAATAACCGACAATCCTTAATTATATGTCCTTGTTGTCCACAATGGAAACAAGAACGTCATTCAATGTATGACCTGTTCCAATGAGTACCCACGAAAGGTTGAGGTGGAGAAGGAACTGTAGGAGGCTTACGAGATGAAGCATTTACATGACGTGAACACTTGTGTGTACACGTTGATGTAGATGCCTCAGAAGTTGAACAAGTTGATGTTGAAGGTTGTTCACTTTTAGATTGTATATTTGAATCCTTCATTTGATTTGGAACCTTTTTAGATTCATTTTCAACCTTATTTTTACCCTTTTTATTTGAAACCTCTACAGTTTCATTGGTAAGTATATGATTTTCGGGCTTAACATTCACCTTTTCAACTTTAATTTTAGCCTCTTCAGGTAGATCCTCTATCTCAACAACCTCCGCTACACTAACTGGAGGTGTACTCTCAGGCTTAACAAAAGTAGGCAAGGGATACTCTGGCCGTTTAGTTTTCTCCTTTGCATGCCTTTTGGGATTAGATTTAGCTTCTTTAGATTTTGTAGCTGGCCATGATGAGTAGTCAGCCACAAGTTCTTCGGTGCCTTCCTTAACAGGCAGAGGATAGTGATTGGTAGGAGGTGGAACCGAGTTATACCATATTCCTGCCTTACTACTTGTATTTGTCCTCTGCTTGTTAACGATTTCATCGAAAACATCACGAGACTCTGAGAAACTTGAGATTTTCCATTAAAACTCACAGACTGAGACTTTAATTCAGAAAGTTCTTTATTCAACAAATCAATTTCTGTTAAGTAGCTTTTAATTGCATCCTGTTGACTAAAGACTTTTGCTTTAAAGGTCTGAGTATCTAACTTATAAGCTTCAATTTGCTTATCATAAAGTCTTTCATTACCTTTTAGAAACTTATTTGACTCAGTAAGTTTCTCGACCTTTTCTCTCAAGTTTACATAGTATATTTGAAAACATTTTAAAGAAGCTTCCAATTTAATACAGGAGATACATGTAAAAGGTTCTTCAAATTTTGTTTCTACCTCATGTATCTTTGCCAAAAGCGCACGGTGTTGAACCTTTCCTTGAAGCGCACTCCAATCAAACATTCCTTGATTAAACACCACCATCTCCTGTGATGTTGTGCTATTCTCTGGAGTCTTGGGAGCTGAAGGTGTAGTGAATCCAGATGAGGGATATTTTTCCTTCTCACATTCTTTAGCAAAGTGTCCATAACTCTGACATATTTTACATTTCACCTTGCTTTTATTAAAACCAAGACCTGTATCACCATCATCATCCAAATCCTTTCTACCCGTTTTCTGAAGAAACTTCTTGGTTCTTTGGGTTATCATGGCCATACTCCATTTGATGTCCATCTGCTCGAGATCGTCAGAATCAATCTGTTCAAAGTCTTCCTCAGTAAGTTGCAAAGTACTAGCCTTCTTTGAAAGAAAAGTCTCATAAGAGTTGAGGAAAGATGCAAAGATTGTGGCATGATCCTCAGTAGCCTTTGAAGGAGCTGTTTGAGAAGTATAGGAAGCATATGAAGTGCTACCAGAAGGAGATGTAGCTGAATTGGAATTAGATCTGGAAGCATCATTGAGACGAGGATTTTGAATATCAGTCGCCTTTGACATCTTTTCTTTCTTCTTCATGTCAAGAGCATAAGCCTGTAAGTTATCAATGAGATCTTCCAAATCCATAATTTCAATTTCTAGATCTTGTTCAAAACATTTCACCTTGGTATCCCAATCCTTAGGTAATGCACCTAATAACTTCTTATTTACTTCCCCATTATTAAGCACTATTCCTCCTTCAGTCAATTCTTTTACAAGTTGGGAGTATCTGTGGAACTCAACTTCCAAGGATTCATTTGATAGTAAATCAAATGTGTCAAACTGTTTCTGGACAAGTTCCACTCTATTTCTTCTATATTTTTCATATCCACCACAACATTTTTTTCAATAGCATGCCAGAGATCATATGCAATCTCATGATGTTTGAACATTTGTTGAACTTCCTTTGATAAGCATTTGATAATTGTTGAATAAGTTCTCCTTTCAGTATCCCAAGCTTTTCTTTCCTCTAGTGTCATGCCATTGTAAGACTTTTGTGGTGATACTCTTAAATTCTTTGTTCCAACTACTGGTCTTTCATATCTTTCAACCAATGAGTTCCACATATCTGGATCATTTTTAGATATGAAGGATTCGAACTCAAATCTCCATTCAACATAATCAGTATCAAATGTAAGCATGGGGGGTTCTATCTCACTAACAGCTCCACTATTGTAACGCATAAGAGCTTTAGAAGACATCTTCCAACCAGAACGTCGATACGGCCTCTTGCGACTTTTCCCTCCAAAACTGAATTTGAATAATTTTGAAAAATACCCGAGTATAGCGAAACTTATTCGACACTAAAATTAAGCTCTTCTAAGCTTAAAAACAAAATTTGAAATTACAAATTTTTCGCGTTTTTCCCGCCAAAATTTCGTCTGAAAACGTTCAAAAACGTCCAAAAATGCCCGGGTAAAATGAAACTTTTTCCAGGCTAAAATTGAACAGTTTTAAGCCTACGGAAAAAATTTGAAAATGCACAGAATTTTCGGGATTTCCCGCCAAAAAAACTTTTTTGAACAATTTTTTATTTTTTTTTTACGAATCTAGAGCGACACTAAGGTTGTCGCTGAAGGGAAGTGACGCTGGAAAATGTCTCTGATAAATGACGCTAATAAGTGACGCTAGTAAGTGTCGCTAATAAGTGTCGCTAGAGGACAAGTGTCGCTATCAAGTGTCGCAGGAACCCTAATTGGCGACACTCAAGGAAGTGTCGCTATGGAAGTGACGCTAGTAAGGAATTGACGCTGGTAAGTGATGCTAAGTCGCGGCCAGCAGCCCCAAAAACCCCAAAAACGAATTTTTTCGAAACCCTAACGGAAATTGACGAACGAACGATGAACAGGGCTCAAAAATCAACCCAAAACACGATATAATCAACACAAATAACCCAGAAACTAATTATAACCGATTAATACCTTCGCGAATCAACCGAAAACACTTAAAAAACGATCCGAAACCGACGAATCCTTGATTCTCTAGCTCTGATACCAGTTGAAAGTCCCGTTGGCTTGCCTTGGATCTGATCGGATCGTTTGATTGAATATATGAACGTATTAATCTAATCAAACACGCAATTCTCTATAATCTTTTGTATATATTCACAATTGAATAATAAAGATTACAAGATACAAACTCAAACACGTTTTTCTCCTCTCCTCTCTCACAAAAACGGCTCCACCCTTTCTCAAATGTCTAACCCTAATTCTGAGTTTAACTCTTCTATTTATAGTGTAAACTGCCAACCCTGCGAGACTCTCTAAGTGTCGCAGGTTACAACCCTAATGCGACACTAACCTAGTGTCGCATATAGTGTCGCCTAAACACTAATTATGTGTATATTTTCTATTTCACTATTCATTTACAGACTCGCATATACACACTAAACACTATACATACGCAGACTAATTGACTTTGACAATTACAAACGTTTGACCAACTGACTGACACACAAAATGCACCTACATTATCATATATAAAACTTTAATCACATAAACTAATTATATAGACATTTTCGTGTTGCCAAGAAGCAATACATGAACCTTTTCATGTAACCATGAAAATCACCCATGGCTTCCAAAAACCAATATTTTCATGTTAACCAAAAATCTATGTATACATGTAAAGATGGCTCTGATACCACTTGATGGAAACTTAGGTGTTCAAGCTTGAATTTCATAAACATTTTATGAGAGTTTAGCAACGGAAGACTTTAGTTTGAAAAACTTGAACAACAAAAGTTACTTACAAGGGATCACTTTACATGAACATACAAGAATTTATCAACCATAGAAAGTTAGAATTACAACCTTTGTAGACTTTAATCTTCTATGGTGGTTGATGGTGGTTGATTGATGGCAAGAACTTAAGCAAGAGTTCCTCTAGAGATAGTCCACCAACAAGCTTTGATGACACTATTGAATGCTAGTTCACTCTTGTATAAAGAATCTCTTAAGCTTAAAACATCATGATCAAGAATGGTGTTCAAGAGAGCATTGTTTCTACAATTTTCTTCTAACTTTTAAAGAGAAAATGTATGTGTTTGTGTGTATAAAATCAGCCCAAAACCTAAGGCATCACAAATGAAAGTCTAACTCTCATTTAAATAGGCCATGGACATGCAAAAGCCAATCATTGATTATCACCAAGACTTTCCATGCATTGGACTAAAATATGACAAGTAGTTTGCTTGTACTCTTGGTGATGGAATCCTTCCAAGAAGAAAGAAACAAAAGGAGTAGTGTCAAACACTACAAGCCAAGTGAGTAGTGTCAAGCACTACAAGATAAGAGTGTTGAGACAAACACTACAAGACAAGAGAGTAGTATCAAATACTACAAGACAAGAGTGTTGAGACAAACACTACAAGACAAACTCTTTATCATCCATCCATTTTATATATATACACTTATATATATAAAATTGTTGTTTTATTTATTTGATTTAACTCCTTAAATTTAACCAACCAAACTTACACAAATTAGATTATTTGATTAAAATTATATAAGTACCATACTTATAATAATTCTCTAATCAAATAAAGTATAAGTACCATACTTATAATAATTCATACACTTATGAATTATGTTATTATTATCTCCATAATAATTACAAGAGTTGTGATATTTTATATACGAATCATTTTCATATACTAAAATATCATTTAAAGTGTCGGCTTGTTATTGGTGTGACCCTATAGGATCATAAGTTATTAGCTATATTATTTTATGATCATTCTTGGGCATATAGGTATAACCAACAACTCCTGCAATGTTGGATCTTCTATGGAATCGTACAAAATTTCATTGGAACATTAGAGACGACATGGCTAAACGAACAATGATGAATAAGGTCAACAAACTATGGAGGGGCTTTAAGTGCGAGCTTACCACCAAGTTTATTGCACAAGACTGCTCGCCATTCCAAATGTATCCGTTTTTGTCAAAAGAGCATTGGCCAAGATTCGTTACCACAAGGACCACTCAGGAATTCAGGGTTTGTAACAAACATATTCTACAACACTTTAATTTGTTATGTCTCGTTTTTAAATTTGATTATTACAACTAAAGTTACTAACGTTGATTATTGCCACAAGATAAAAAGTGCTAAAGCCAAGGAAAGTGCAGCCAAGAATACTGATCCCGCCCGAGTTGGACGATCGGGGTATGCTGGATTGTTGGAGTGGTTGCTTGCAGATAAAGTCAACATTCATGAAAAATACCCTTTTTTGAAGGATTTGCAATCTGAACGATCGGTTTTGTATATTTTGGCGAGAGTAAAAGATAAAAAGGCAACCGGAATACGAGAGTTTACAGCGTTTCTGAAAAAACAAGCAGAGGATTTGGTAAGCTTCTAAAAAAATACATTTAGAAATGTTTAAACACCATAATATTTTTGCCTTTGACAGTGGAGACACGAGCTAGCAATGATCGAGGATGGCACTTATTATCTGCCGAGGCACGAACCCCTAGAAAAGTTGAAAGGAAAAGAGCACGGTGGGCGGACTCGAGCAGTCTCCAGTGTTGTCGGGATCAAAAGAGCCCTTGGATATAAGAGAGATACAAGGAAGCAAATGGTTACGATTGAAGATTTTGATTCCTTCAAGGAGAAAGTGGTTGGTGATCAACAACATCTATTGGAAGAGCAACAAGCCATTAATGAACAACTAGAAACTAAGTTAGCTGAACACCAATGCAAGTTAGAGGCCGTGCTAGCAGACTTGGCTAATGTACAGAGCGGTTTCTTAAACATCACCGATTCGTGTGAATCGGTTAATGGGTTTGATGACGACAATGTACGACTTACTTTGTACACCTTTATATGTGTGTGTGTGTGTGTGTGTATATATGTAGTCATGTATATCCTAATCCATTAATGTTATATGCTTTATACGTAGGAGTCTGTATCATGTCAACTTATGAAGTCATACGGTGATTATAATGATAGATGGGCAAGAGGGATGACATTTCCATCACAGAAGGACGGGCTAGAGCCCGGTCATCTATTTGTACAAGTAGACACCATTGACGATGGTTGTGACTTATTGCCTATCCCAATTCCTATATCCACCTCTGGAATCAGATGTCTAAACGACGCAAGAAACCAGATTATTCAATGGCTACGCAAAGCTATTAAGGTTTCCAATCTTTCAATATAATTATTACAGATATACATTTTATAGCTAATATCTTCCGTATAATCATTCTCTTTAAATGTAGCTTGCCCACGTTGTTTCGCCACATGCATTTAGTCATCGTCGTACCTCATCACCTAAGGATCCAGTAATCGGTTATGTGTTCTTATATTCATTTGTAATTTTTTACTCATACATTGATGTGTATTTTACCTGACTGCATGTCTCCTCATGCTTCTACTAGTATCCGTACGTCAACTGTAACACCCTCAAATTTCGGGTTGCGGAAGCGATCGGGTCGGGTGTTACCAAATCAAATATCATAGCATAAGATACATAATGAACGAATCTAAATGAGACGTTTGAAAATAGTTATTACATTTCCCAAAATAAAATGTATACAAGTTGCGAGTTCGCAAAATAATTTCAGTACATAGTTTGTAATACAAAAGTTATGCAGAGAAATCCCGTTGTTTGAAAATATGCGACTCGAGCTAGCATAGTCTTGTAGCAATCCTAATCCTGCTGGGCACCTGAGAACACATGCTAAAACGAGTCAGCTATAAAGCTGGTGAGTTCATAGGATTGTTAGTTGAAAACATAAAGTGTAAATCCTGTATGTTTTGAAAAGTAGTTCGAAACCCCTGTAAGTTTGATTTGTATTGTATTAAAGATGTAACACCAATGTGTATACATTTCACTAGGTATTTCCTACCTTAAAAGTAGCGGTGTGTACCTAAGTACGTAGGGAATGAGGCATACCATGCCTAGATACCTATCAGGTATAGTGAGTCTACAATCGTGAGGCAATACATGCCTAAATACTATCAAGTGTATGACTGCGTCATATCGAGGGTATGGCAATCCATGCCTAGATACCTATCTGGTATAAGTGAAATAAAACAATGCAAGGCAAAACCTGCCTGAGTATAGTCCAAGTAAATGTATGACCATGTCATATGGTGTTGAGTAATAATCGGCATGCCTACCTGGCATGTAGTGTTGCCCCCGGCAACGTAAATTGTAGTCCCGCAGAACTAATATAGAGCATTTATCCCAAATTCTGAGCCAACGATCTCGAGTATAAGCTCGCCGATCCGTTGCTGAGTATGAGTAACCGTGCAGTCCCGCAGAACTACGATAGAGTATTTAATCCAATACTGAGTTAACTACCTCGCGTGAAATCTCACCGACACGTTAACTGTTGTGGATCACGAGCATAAGCCCGCCCATCCGTGAGTGTATCGCTTTACCGCGAATACGTCCTTCTGCCCACTGCAATACGGTGGCATCGTTTTGTGCCCACTTTACCGTGGCATCATTGTGTGTCACTTCTGGAACATCGTCCGTATTGCTCGCAAGCAAAATATGTAATTGAGCCAGTTGTACTACAACAAGCCCGACTGGCGAAATGTAGAGCCAGCTGTACTACGACAGACTAGCTAAGTAAATGAGAGCCAGCCGTACTACGACACGCCTGACTTGAGTAGTTATGTTTGTATGTATGTATGCCAATATGCATATGTAAATTGTAAGAAGCACCAAGCGCTTGATATAGTGTACGAGAATATTTATATATACATATATATAAGTCAAATCTACAAGCACAAGTGATAGTGTATCATGTGTAACACCCGCCAAATTAGGGCTAGTAATTAGTGCCTAATCATATGTTAATACATGTAATTAGTTCTGTGTTAGGCTAATTAATGTATCGAATTATATATATTGTTGAATATATACGAAAATGCAATTTGATTAAATCGTACGCAATTTAAAAATCGAATGTATTTCGATTCAATTTAATACGGACGTTGGTGACAAATTTTATTAAATAACGTTTTATATCAAAAATATTATTATGATAATATTTCGTATTCATTCGGATCATACAAACAAAACTTATACGATTTAAAAATGTAAAACGCGCAAACAAACAAACTTACACTTTATAACTCAATTATAAATTGATTAGTAAAATATTTAAATAAAATAACGCGTAATAAATTTGTATTTTAGAACTTACCATTTAATATATAAAATAATTATTTAAAGTTAAATGACGGAGAAAACGAACACCACGCGAAACGCGGGGCGAAAACTGAAAAGTGGGGATAAACCCCCACCTCCCACTTTTCTTCTTCATTTCATCTCTTTCTTCTCTCTCTCTCTCTCTTTTCTTCCCTCTCTAAAAAGAAAAACACCCCAAACCCATTAAAAATCGCAAATAACACCACGAAACGCAACCGTATCATCAATATTTTTAGAGATTCACGACCACCTCGCGACGATCTACAACGCTATCTTTCCGGATTTTCATTTCGGCAAATTGTAAGTTTCCGACAAAATCCCGAAATCTCTCGATTCTTAGTATTTTTCACTTGTGGTTGTTTATATAACATGTATATGTCCATTACAATGTATAGAACACGAATTTATAGCTTGAAAACGAGTTTAAAACGGAATTTTGGCCGGAAAAACCTTAACAGCCGGACTTTCTGGGCTGGTGTTCATCCATGCGACACAAGCCTTATGTCGCATGATGTGTCGTATTTTGGCCGACACAACCATTATGTCGTATTGTATGTCGTATTTTCATACGACACAATCACTATGTCGCTGTTGAATCAGCATCCCGCATCTATGCGACACAACCCTTGTGTCGCATAGACATTGTGTCGCATTTTCTATGCGACACAACCCTTGTGTCGCATAACTACCTTTGTGTCGCATATTGTGTCGCAAAACACAGAAAACTCAGATTTTTACTAAGTGTCGAGACTCGAAATTTATCACTCGATTTTACCCGAATTCAGATCCCAGATGCATTTTTCGTCAAAGCAATATAGTAGAAATAAAAATTTTCCAAGCTGACCTGGCAGCTCGACCCCAGCCATGGGCTCTGCCCCTTGGACCCCGCCAGGGGCTGCCGCCCCTTGGACCCCGCTACCAGGGGCGCTGCCCCCGGACCCCCGTACTTAAATTCCGTAACGGCTTCTAAAACACATTTTTCAAGTAAAACGTCACGAAATCAAAATAATAATAGTTGAGATTATTATTACAAATCCGTCACCAACGGGCCGTACATGTTTTCAAACACTTAACAAATCAACCAAATCGTAGTAATTTGGACATATATATAGTTGTGTAACAACTACAAGGGTGATCTTTTGAGATACCCAATCATGATTATAACCATCGCGTGTCGTGGACACCCTCAGGTTACAAGTCTTTGGACTTCATACTCGGCTAATCAACTCAAGTTTATTAAGTTAAACTCATAAGACTCAGGTGAGTCTCATAGCCCCTCTTTTTACTGTTTTACTCAGGGGTGTGATATATTGCTCAACTTTTAACATGTGAACGCAAGTACCAACTTTTCATATACTACATGAGTTTTTCGAAACTAATCATTTTAAAGTCCTCTGTCAGCATAGTTGTTAATACGTTGTAGCGTGAATATTAGTATATGGTACCATATAGGATTGACCCACCTCATCCGGGTTAGCAAGCACTAACCGGGTAAACGGATGTACTAATATTTGGGAAGACGAATGTGGATTAGGCATTCGTGGAGGCACCTCGCCCGGAATTCTCTATAGGGGACCCGGCCCTCGAGTTAAGCTCAACTATGTGCTCATGGCTGTATACACGATGACTATCATTTAATTGCTGGATGCAATTCATTATTAAATTGCTGGATGCAATTCATTATTTAAATCTTGCGGTTCATACTATAATAACTGATTTCAAACCTGTGAGCTCACCAGCTTTCTAGCTGACCTTTTAGCATATATCGCAGGTACCAAGCAGTAGGATGTTTCTGCTTCAGGATTTTAGCTCGAGTCAGCATACAGACGATCGAGATTTTCTTGCATTAGTATATTTTGTTCAAGTACTTATGTACTGAAATCTCATTTTATTTAAACTCGAGCTATGTAAAGCTTTAAATGTTGTAAACACTTCAGTTATCAATATATTTTGGTAAAACGACGCATATAGAGTCGTTTACTATATATCTTTGTGCTTTGTTATTGATTAGTAACACCCAAATCAAGCTTCCGCAAATCATTAAATTTGGGGGTGTTACATCATGCCACGCATGAAGTAATATATTGTATCTAAATATGTATGTACAATACTTAGATATTATGTAGTACGAAGAGCCTAGGTATGAATACTCATCACCTAGTTGTGTTGTATTAGTATAAGGAATCTATACTAACGTATGATACTATTGTATACTCCTAGCCTTAAGCCTAGCAAGTATATTGGGGCCCTGATTTGTAGGTGCAGTATTAGTTCCTAAAAGGAAGACTAATCCTGTAAAGTCTAGTTGTTGTCATGTGGGTAGAACTAACCAGTCCTAGTATAGTGATAGTATTGTCCCGCGACAATATGGTCATTGGATAGTGATAACTTAGTCAAGTTATGTATTGGTAATTGTTTTCCAACCATCTAACAGTGTACGATTGTAACCTATCTCGGTTAGGTATTGATATTGCTCCAAAACAATATGATGGGTGTAATTCCTAAGTATTACACATTTGTATTACATAACAGTAATATAAGTAAGTGTGAATTATAAAAGTTTATTAATATAATTCGAAAACAATTGTTGAGCATGTGTTTCACCCCGAAAACAGTAAAACAGTTGAAAGAGTGGGGCTATGAAACTCACCTGTGAGTTGTCAGCGATCCTAAGATACGCGCGTTGTCCGAAGGGCAACCTCCAAGTGTCCTAAACACGTGAGGTTATATGAGTACGAGGTTAAATAGTCTGACTTAATAAGTCATTCGAATTTTGTTTGTCGTTTGGTCTTTAAAGACCGTGTACGGGGGTTCGGGGCAGTGCCCCTGATAGCGGGGTCCAAGGGGTGGCAACCCCTGGCGGGGTCCAAGGGGCAGAACCCCTGGTTGGGGTCGAGCTGCCAAGTCAGCTTGGAAAATTTTTATTTTTACTACATTGCTTTAATGAAAACGCACCCGAAATCCAAGTTCGTAGTAAAATCAAGTGGTAAAATTTGGTTCCGACACTTAGTGAAAATCATAGATTTTTAAGGTTCTGTGACCTACGACGTTGGGCGCGACGTTGGGGCTTCTGTCGCAGTGCGATTGTACTGCGACGTTGTAGTCTACGTTGCTATATGCGACGTCAGGGTCTAGTGCGACGTAAGGGTCGATGTCGCTATATGCAACGTTCGCAATTTCATGCGACGTTGTGACTGACGTCGCACCAGGCGACGTCATGGTATTTGCGACGTTGAGCTGCGACGTTGGCTGCGACGTCGCAGCACTGTTTTTGGGCCAAATGCGACGTTGTCGTCTGTTCGACGATTTAAAGATCCAAATCGAGCTTTGGCCCGATTTTTTGGTGTGTTGATGTTATGGAAAGCTTCTAGCATGTATTTTGAAGTAATCTAAGTAATTTATAGAAAGAGAAACGATTTCTAGAGAGAGAGTGAGTAAATCCTTACTTTTTGATAAAAATGGAGATGAAGAGGATGGTGAGGAAGATGATGATGATGCGGCTGTTGTTGTTGTTCCTGATGATGATGATGATTCCGAAATGATGATGACGATCTTGTTGTTGTTGATTATTGTTGTTGTTGGTGAAAGAAAGAAAAGAGAGAAAGAGATTGGTGAAAAAGAAGAAGAAAAAGATGGGAATGAGATGAAATGAGGAGGGGATTTGGGTTTTTGTTAAAACTCAGATCCCTAACTCGTGGACTGTGGTCTCCAACCACAGTACAAAATGCCCGTGTTTTTTTATCCGATCGTAAATTAGATTAAAATAATATTTTAAATTCTAAAATTTATTTATGTTCTTTCGAAATGTTTTTGAACCAGAATATTTTATAAAAGTATTATTTTGGAACTTAAAGTTTAATACGTTGTTTTCGCGAGGTTTCAGACAGTTAGGATGCGTTTTAAATTAAAACGACTTACATTTTCGATTACTTGATTATAATTGCATACAATAATACAATCATTTAAAGTTTAAATTTGGCGCGAAAATTGACTTTTTGACCGAGTGTTACATTCTCCCCCTGTTAAGAAAATTTCGTCCCGAAATTTCGTGTGAAGTCGTGGTCGCGCGGAGTCTGGGGAGAAATGTTCATACGAGAGGTTAGTCGAATAGATTGTAGACATACCACGTCTATGACGGAGTTGAAGAGTAGTCAATCCATGACTGTGTCGCGGTTTATTATCGTAGTCACATCCTGACTATTTCGTTTGTTCAAATCGTAGTTATATTATGGTTATAAGGTAATCGTTTACGGGATTGTCCATCCGGGACTAGATGGTTATCACTAGGTGACCACTTAACGAATAGTCCTATCAGAACTAAATGATTGGTGAACGTTCAGTTGGTCCAGTCTACTGAAAGCAAACTTTGAGTTTTACGTTGTCCTAGGCTAACTAGCCCTACGATGCACTCGGCATTAAGTAGATAGAAGTGTGATCGGGAATGAGAAGTACACTTTCAGTGTAAATTAAAGTCGAAGTGTTATGTTTTCGAGGAAGAACGTACTTACATTATTGTTGGGGATTTGTTCGGTTCATTCAGAGCCGATCAGGTGAATTTTGCGTTTCTTTGGGCAGTCCTTCTTGTAGTGTCCTGGTTCCTTACATTTGAAGCATACCCTTTTTGAGTCAGGGTTGGCAGGAACTCTGCAACTCCAGATTTTGTGTTCGTATCGTTAGCATCTTTCACAAGGTAGACCACATGAACCATCATGATGACGTTTACAGCCGTGACAAAATGGTTTATTCCCCGCGTAGCCTCACTTTTCCTTAGGTTCGGTGGCGTAGGACCTCAAGGGTTCGGGTTGGTTTGTTGGGTCATGACTAGTGCTGGAATCTCCATTCCATTTCCCTTGATTGTTTTCGGTTGCAGGTGTTCCACGTCGAACCACCTGTGCCATGAGTCTGTGGGCCATGCGAATAGCCTCTTCAATAGTAGCGGGTTTGGAGGCGGTGACCATTCCCTCAATTTGCATCGGAAGCCCACCGATGTACCTTTCGATTCGTTGGCTCTCAGGGTTTACTATGGTTGGGCAAAGGCGAGCTAGTTGCTGAAAACGGTTGGTGTATGTCTCGATGTCGTTGTCTTTTACGGTGAGGTGCCAAAGTTCGTCCTCAAGTTTGTGGAGTACCTCGCTGGGGCAGTACTTGTCCCTCATGATTCGTTTCAGCTCCTCCCACGGGAGTTCGTGTGCGGTGTCGATCCCTACAGTTCGGGCATGGAAATTCCACCAGGTAGAGGCATTATCCTGGAGGGTGTATGTGGCGTACATGACCTTGCAGTCATCGGGACAATTGAAAATGTAGAATATAGATTCCATCTTCTTGAACCATCGGATTAATCCGACAGCCCCTTCAGTTCCGACGAAGTTTGGTGGTTCGCACCTCAGGAAGTCCTTAAAGGTGCAAGATTTTACTTGGTTCCGAGCAGCGAGAGCCTCAGCCACTCTTTGATCAGCGAATTGGTCACGCTCAGCTTGAGTAAATGTTTGTCGTCTAGGCAGCATTATTCTTGAATAAGAATGAAACGACAAGGTGTGAGATCTTTATTCAAAGATGATGATTATTACAGTGACATGAATAGTTCACTTGAGTTCTTAAATGAGTGATACGGGATCCTATGATCCTTGATGTTGAAGTTTTGATATCGCGTGTGGCAGTCATATTTCTGCCCTTTTTGTGGTGTTGTCACAACAGTTTAAGTATCTGTTGTCGAGTTATCCTTGGTTAAGTTGTCATGTTTCCATGTTTTTCGAGAGTTGTGACCAATTAGGTTGTAGTTTTGATGAGTAGTCGTAATAACGACTAAATTGTGTTTTAATGTAGTCAACCAGACTATGTTGTTGTGAGTAGTCCTACGGACTATAGTGTAGTACTAGGATAATATACGGCCATTCATGCTGGTGAATGTGACACCTACAGTGCCCTATGTGGTGTTGAAGCAGGGTCCACCAATACAACCCATGTGTGTGGTGACATCATCGTGTATTTATCGATTGAGGCATTATATGCCTAAGTGGTCATATCTACATATATGGTGTACACATAACTATTCAAGTATATGTGCGTAATAAGAGTCAGGTGTGGCACCTCGTGCCCAATCAAGTAAGTGTATATGTAAATATAATTCGTACATGTAACTATAATAAGTCTACATGTATATTGAAAGTAGCTCATCGAGCCTGGGTGTAGCACAGCGTGCCAAATTGTAGTGCCCGAAGCACAGTAATGTATTATGGTTGTAGTACAAAAGTACCATGAAACGCAACACCACATGCCGTAATGTAATGCCCGCGGAACCGTAATTGCAGTACCCATGTACCGTGAGTGTGGCATCAACATGCCATGATTTGTAGTATCGACGTACTATGAGGATTGCACTAACGTGCCCAAATTGCAGTATCAACATACCATGTGATTGCAACACCACGTGCCGTGTGTTGTTTGATTGTAGCTCCAAGGCTAAAATGTGTTGAAGTTCGAATTTCCCAATTGTAGCACAAAGGCTAAAATGTAGGTGCTAAGGCACCACAGTATTGAATTGATTGATCTAAGTGATCCAGTTGTGATTGGGATAATTAATTTGTTGTGGACTTAGTCAACACTAATCCAATTGTGACCAGCACGGTCAAAGGTGAAAGATTAGTTGGTTTGTCTTAAATTTAGTGAATGTTTAGCATGTACGGGTTTCCATCCCCATTGGTATCGTTTATACCTCCATTCCGAGGTTTAGTAATGAGCATGATATTCTCCTATGCGTACATAAGGAGAAAGTGTTGAGTCGCGATAGTTAGGAAGACGACGATGTGCCTCTTCGCGAGTCTATGACAGTATAGCAGAATTGGGTTATATATACTCAGTATATATATAGATACGTAGAAGTAGTATACATGTAAGGCCTATTCATATATTCCTACAGTACATATAATAGCCTAGGGTGTCTATCACAAAACAATCAGAGTCAACTAGTGCATTCCCGTTTCAGTATAACCCCTTTCAGATCTCACATCATCTTTATTTAATTGTACATAGTTAGCTACGCTTTGTTAAATTAAACTCGTATGATGTAATTCCTGAACCAGTCATACCTAATGAGGAATACTGCCTAACGGTCGTAGTCTAGGCCCACTAAATGCAACCTAGTACACTATAACATTAGGCTCTGATACCAATATGTAACACCCTCAAATTTCAGGTTGCGGAAGTGATATCGCGTAAAAAGTCACGTTTTTACTACCGATATCTCTCTCATTCTAGAACGATTCTTGGCATATTAATTCAAAAAACATTACAAATCACTAACATTATGCCAAGATGGTTAAAACAAGGTTGCACGAGAAAAATCAAGCAAAACGGATGTAAAACGAAGATTTCACACACGTTTGAAGATTCGAGGCATAAAAATGAGATTTCAAGACTAAAGTTCCCTCCACCGACATCCATTATTTCCAAGATGTTCGTTTTTAAAATTCGAATCCAACAGAAGAAGAATCAACCAAAACGGGTGAAAAATGAAGATTTCGCGCCCGCCGGAAGATCCAAATGATCCGTACGCAATATCTGGAGCTAGGAACCTTATTTCAGGGCCTATCTTATGTCAAAATCTTCTTTTTTGAATTACGAATCAAACAAAAAAAGAATCAACTCAAACGGACGTATAACGAAGAAAACACGCACGAATCAAGAAACGAAGCAACAAACGACGCAACGGGGCGGGGGTGGGCCCACCGCCGCCAGCCACCAGCCAACCGCCGCAGGCTGGACCCCCACCGCCGCCGGCCACCTGTGTCCCGCCCTGGTTTCCGTTTTTGGTAACTTTTGGTACTTGGTGAGCCTACTTTTCGTGTTGTACGGTACCCGGTACGCCTACTTTTTGCGTTGTACGGTAACCGGTGCACCCTTTTGGCTACCTTTTGCTAACATGCACCACTTGGTGCTAATGTGAGCCAAAACTCACCTATAAATAGGTTTCTTAGGTTCATTTGTAAGACACACCATATGCACACACTTTGAGCATATTTCTTTCTTTCTTTACTTTCTCATTCTTTTGTATTACTTCAAGATTAGTATTAGGCTAGTTAGGAAGCTTGTTCAAGGTAGAACGAAAGTAAGAAACGCATTGTAATCTTCGGTGTATGCTCGGAATTGTGTCAATTAATTCAAGTCTACTTTCTCCCGCATTTAATCCAGGTTCTTTCTATCCTTATCTATCTTAATTAATTACGATTATATTGATTATGCTAGATTTAGTTATTGCCATGATTAGAGAGTAGTATACTTGTTGTGTTTGTTTGAAATGTAGTTAGTTAATTATGGGATGATTTATAATTACATATTAAAGATCGGTAGTATTACTTTGATCGTCTTATTGCATGTTCTTGTTTGATTGTTGCCTTAGGATCATCATAGTAGTAAAATGTAAACGGTCTTAATTATCGTGAAGTAATATGACGGCCCCTATTCAACTGTTACTCGATATAGTACTGGAAACACTTCAAGGTGGAGTATAAATGTATGGAAGTCGAGGAACGACCGAAGGTAGTCATATTACGAAACGATACAATATTATGAAGTAATATGATGGCCCCTATTCGACTGTTACTCAGTATAGCGTTGGAAACACTTTAGGTGTAGTACAAACACGTGGAAGCTGCGTAACGACCGAAGGTAGTTATATTACGGACTAATATATAAAATGAGAAACCTAGTTTAATTAACCTTTCTAAATAGACTTTTAAACTTCAAATTAATCTATCGTCTTTCCACCAATAAACGTGATTACAACACCTTTTTACGACGTCCAATTAAAAGGTAGTCAATTATCTGTGTCAATATAATTTGTCAAAGGTATGAAACTATGGAACCGCAAGGCTACATGGGGGATTATCATAGGACAAGACATGGCCAAGGTTTGAAGCGGCGGAACCACTTAAAGTGAGGAACGCTGTGGATAATTAGGGGATTTATTGGGTAGTCTTATGCAAGGGCTGGTTTAAAGTCATAAATGAACTGTTTTAAATACATGAATCTGTTAGGATGACGAGGAATCGTTATATGATTCAGTAATGTCTAGTACCTTAAGATTTTGTTCCCGTTCATATGAAAGTATCATTAGACCTTAGTTAAGATTTTGCTTATTATTCAAAATACTTTGTAATGTTACCATAACCTAGCTCCCGGTGTGACATGCTAATGGGATTTTAATTAGTAGGGAATCTAGTGTTTACATGCAAGTATTCAAGAATGATAATTAACTAATATCTTTCAAAATAGTTTCCCCAAATATCATCCCATAACTTAATTAACGAAGTCTCAGCAAACACTATCTTTATTTTATCTGCTTTACGTTTTACCTTTATTTCGCTTTTATTTATTTACTTGCCTAAGTTAGTTAATATAAAAACCAAAACCCCCACTATTTTATAAACCATTCACTAGTTTGAAATCCATCATCTGCCTCGCCTTAGTTTCAATTCAGTCGGTTTGAAGAACGACTCTAGGTCATACCTACCACTTGCTTACCCTTAGGATTAGCATCGTTAGGGAAAACTTAGGCCCCGCAATTACAAATATAAAACAACCCACTGCTGGTGCCCGGTTAGTAATCGTTAACGACACCGACCTGATCAGGCGCCAACAAGTTTTTGGCGCCGCTGCCGGGGAACCAACTGTACGATCCTTAGGCGTCAAGATGAACTTACTCGCTAGTGAACCTTTAGGATTAACTCTTCTCCTTAGACCCCTACGTCTTTCTTTATTTTTCCTTCCTTTTACTATTCTCACAAATTACGTTATCCCTATCCACTCAACTAGTCAACCACCTGCCAACGAGACTATGACAGCTACACGTATAACTCTCGCTGAAAACTCTAAACCTCTGATTAAAGGTCGAGGAGGACCAATTGTCTATCCGGAAACCGATAGAACTTCATTTGAATTAAAGCCCCACATTGTTCAGTTAGTCCAAAACCTCTGTCAATTCCGTGGCCTACCAAATGATGATCCCAACTCCCACCTTGACAAATTCATTTCTTTATCCAACTCTTTTAAGCCGATTGGGGTTAATCAGGACATAGTCTACCTATACCTATTTCCCTATTCACTCACTCTCAATGCACAAACCTGGTTTGAGGAACTAGAGATTAACTCTATAACCTCTTGGGTAGAATTAGCAACCAAATTTTTGGCCAAATATTTTCCCCCATCAAAACAAGCCACGTTTAGGTCCAACATCATAAACTTTCGTCAAGTGCATGATGAATCAATATTCGATGCATGGGAGCGCTTTAAGAAATTGCTTAAGAAATGTCCAAATCATCGTTTTGAGCGTTCAGACCAGTTGCGCATTTTCTATAATGGTCTCTTCCCACATCACCGTCCTTTACTTGATACCGCCTCTCAAGGTAGTTTCATAGACTGTACGGTAGATGAAGCTTGGAGCCTTATTGAGAAAATGACAATACACAACCATGACTGGAACAATGAAAATCACACCTCGCTAGTGAATTCACCTACTACAATCGGGAATGAAGCTATCAAAACCCTCACTCAGCAAGTGGCAGACCTAACCAAGGAGATTAAGGAATTGAAAAGTCAACAACAACAAGTCTGTCAAGTTCAAACCTGCCTTAATTGTGCTAATCTGAACCACTCAGCCCAAATTCCTCAGTTTCATCTAACTTCACCCAATACTAACCCTTCTTTTAACCCACCTAGGAATAGCCCACTAACTTACCAACCTCAACCTTTAGAACCCTCTTCCTCACAAACCTCTAGTTTTGACGACACCCTGATAAAAGTCATTCAAAGAATCTCAGCTAGACAAGACCAAGCTGATCTCATCTTAGGACAATTAGCACAGCGTATTAATGCTAAACCTCAGGATAGTCCAACTAGTTCCCATAAGGAGGCTTCCCATATTCAAGACTCTCAGGAAGCACATAGCCTACCAACGATTTCTTCTCCGGTGAAGGAACCACCTATTGTCCCATCGACAATGGATTTAGAGTCTACACCAAATAGGAAAATCTCATTTCCGGCTCGTCTTAAACAACGACCCGACAAGCTTAAGTCTTTTAAGCTTGATAGGAAATTCCTAAATACCGCCTCTGAAGTGCACTCCAAAAAGTACTTCAGAAAACTTCTTACAACCAAGGATAAGGTACCCGAAGTGCCCAATGTCCCGCTGAACAAGGAATGTTCAGCTATCTTTAAAAATATCATTCCAGAAAAACTCGGAGATACTGGACGTTTTACTCTTCCATGTTCCATTTACAATTCAGGCATCATCTGTTCTCTTGCCGATTTAGGAGCTAGTGTTAATCTTATGCCATACTCGCTTTTCAAGAGGCTTGAGTTAGAAAATCTTCGACCTAACAAAATGACAATACAGCTTGCTGACCACTCGGTCAAATACCCTAGGGGAATAGCTGAAAATGTTTTAGGTAGGATTGACAAATTTCTTTACCCAGCAGATTTTGTAATAATGGATATGCAGGAAGACGTACACATCCCAATCATACTAGGAAGACCTTTCATGAATACGGCCAAGGCAATCATCAATGTCTTCGCACAAACCATCAGCTTGCAGTCTCAGGGAGAAACCATCACTTTCCATATCGACAATCCAAATGCTGGAGAGCAAGCCGATATGTACATGATCTCCATGAAGACCGCCAGAGACGAAGAAACTGCAAAGTCAACAAGTGAAAGTAAATCTAGCAAGGAAATGGCAATCACGCCATATTTCCCGATTGTCCTCCGACGAATAGGACAAGAGATGAAAAACGCATCTCCATCAGCAAACAACCCAACGATGGAAGAATTGATCAGAACGAGAAAGATGGAAGAAGAAAACAAAAGAAGCAGACCGCCACTCAACCTATTTAACACCGATGAAATGGCGGAAAGTAACCACAACCATCCCATGAGAAGAGAAACACTGGAGGAATATTCCAAACGCACAAGATACCAACCGCAAACCATCATAGAACACAAAGTGCTCGAAGAATTCATCCAGAGATTTGACAAAGTAGTAGGAGGAATAAGCGGTGTAGTCAACATGCTTGCTCTTTCCCCTGCTGAACTGCAATTCTGTCTACAACAGAAACGGACTTACGCTAGAATCTACAATGCCCTTAAAAGATCTAACATCCCATTCACCTCAACGCAATGGGAGATGTTAGGATCCATTAAAGCGCATATGAAAGAAACTACTGGACATCCAAGCAGTCGTGCCAACATCTTGACGATGAATGACCTCACATCATTGCTTGACTTGCTAAATAGAGAAGATCACCTTAGTTCCAAAGAAAGCGGATCTATGGTTATCAACTCCACTATTGAAAAACAAGTTGAGTTACTGATTGAAGAACTTAGTGATCTTGTTTCGGAGGAATCAAGGCGCGAACGACCTTTTAGGGCCACATATGAATCACCACTTGATATCACTACTTTTGTTACGATCCATCTACGGGAGATTCAACAACGGAAAAGTAACTCCAGAAGAAAGTTCATATTCTACTCAGGATGCAAGGAGATACTTCGTCAGCTTACTCTAGTTTTCTCAGAATCCGGCTTTCCATTCAATAACCATCAGCACCGGCAAATAGAGAACCTGTGCACATGCATAAGAAGATTCAACGGAGACCCCAAGACCGAGAATTATGAAGGCATAAAACTGCAATTCTTGGCGTTTGTATGCTCTCTCTGGAAAAACTCACCGCCAAGAGAGGTTGTCAAGACAGACACAACCACCATGACCGACCCTAGTGGGACTGTCACTAAAGCAGTCGACTACATTACCTTCGGACTTCACGGACTTGCTAGGATAACTTCAGAGTATCTTCTGAACATAAAGAAAGAATCGAGAGAAAGTCCATTTGAATTGATTACGATAGTAGTCAATCATTTCATGAAAATCTATCCACCTCGATACACCTTTCCGCAACCTAGGGCCCACAACATCAACACAGTGGATCCCATGGATGCATCCATCTCCATCTAGCTAGGAGAAAAGAAGTCGAGCTCTCGACCTTAAAAGAGCGCTTCTCGGGAGGCAACCCGTGTTTACATTTCTGCAATTTTACATTCCAAGAAGTGATAAAGTCTCCGACTATCTTTCACACTTGGATATACGAAGAAGACCGACGCATCAAGTTTTTGGCACCGCATCAAACATCATGTTTTCGGCACCGGAATTAAGAAAAGTATATCCAACGTGTTCACACCTACGAGACCAATCACAAAAAGACTTGATCAAGAGTGAACCCAGCAAGACGAAGTTCGGCAAACGCATACACTGCAACTATTGGGGAGTACTTCTTTACTAGTCCCTTTCATTCGTTTTAAATATGCCATATCCACTATGCTTATCACTAAGTGTGGGATTCAAACCCAAAACACACCGCTAAAAGAATATGTCTTAAAAGTTTTCAAATCCTAAGTGTGGGATTTTACCCCATTATGAGCTTAGTTTAACATCGAGGACGATGTTCCTTTAAGTGTGGGATAGCAGTAGTTGCACTACTGTTAAAAAGATAATGGTATATGCTTGATTCTAAACTCGTTGCTCTTTATAAGACCCTGCTTCTCCATTAAAGTAAACAAAATTTTCAAAATTGAGTTAAAAATTTGTTGAAAATGAAAAAATTTAAACAAAGAATGATTTACTTTGGGGAAGAAGGAAAATGAAAATACAAATTCTTTTGAAAAACAAGTTTAGTAATCCCATAAAGAGCATCGCATGACTAAGCACACAACAACCCAACTTTCGATTCGTGAGGTATCTTGAGCCATATGAAAAGCATCCACTTTTAATGCTTCACTTTTTCGATTCTTGAGTGTGCCGATTTATGCGTTTAGAATCAGAACTTGCTCTTGTTATGCATTTCGAATCCGAACTGGTGAATCAAAAAGGAGATCGAATCACATCATTCTTGAACCCATCCATACACCCAAAAATAAGTACGTTACCCCCTTTACCTACTCAAAAGCATCCCTCAAACTTCATAGAAAGTTCCAAAGATGAAAAAAGAGAAGTATTAAGGATATGACATCGGAAAAAAAAATTCGAAGAAAAGAAAGTCAAATGGAGAAAAAGACTCCTCCCAAAAGAAAAAGGCGTCAAATCTCCCGAAAATTCAAAAATTTCAGCTTTCCGCTTCACCAAAAAGAAAACCTATGAAAAACCAACACAACCCCCTCTCATACCACCAACACTCCACTCAAAACCCTAAATCACTTCCCTTAGAATGATTGTGGCTAGATCGACTTCGTGCTCACCTAAAAGGTAACGATTTGATACTCGATCAAGCCTATGACGATAAACGATACATGACTGGCGTTCTGAGCGATTGATAAAATAGAATAGGAAACCCTAAACACTTTGAGTGATTTAAGTGACCACCATGAGAGGATCGCCTAGTCATGTATCCAAGATCAAAGGTCACAAGCATGCTCCTAAAGATTACAATCTTTCCTTTTTAAAGAACAAGTATTTTACTTTTCCAAAACCCCCTTAGTAAAACATTCCGCCTTAAAATATTTCATTATCTGCTTATTTTTATCTCTGTTGAATGTTAGTTTGCTTGAGGACAAGCAAAGTTCTAAGTGTGGGATACTTGATATCGCGTAAAAAGTCACGTTTTTACTACCGATATCTCTCTCATTCTAGAACGATTCTTGGCATATTAATTCAAAAAACATTACAAATCACTAACATTATGCCAAGATGGTTAAAACAAGGTTGCACGAGAAAAATCAAGCAAAACGGATGTAAAACGAAGATTCCACACACGTTTGAAGATTCGAGGCATAAAAATGAGATTTCAAGACTAAAGTGCCCTCCACCAACATCCATTATTTCCAAGATGTTCATTTTTAAAATTCGAATCCAACAGAAGAAGAATCAACCAAAACGGGTGAAAAATGAAGATTTCGCGCCCGCCGGAAGATCCAAATGATCCGTATGCAATATCTGGAGCTAGGAACCTCATTTCAGGGCCTATCTTATGTCAAAATCTTCGTTTTTGAATTACGAATCCAACAAAAAAAAGAATCAACTCAAACAGACGTGTAACGAGGAAAACACGCACAAATCAAGAAACGAAGCAACAAACGACGCAATGGGGCGGGGGTGGGCCCACCGCCGCCGGCCACCAGCCAACCGCCGCCGGCTGGACCCCCACCGCCGCCGGCCACCTGTGTCCCGCCCTGGTTTCCATTTTTGGTAACTTTTGGTACCTGGTGCGCCTACTTTTCGTGTTGTACGGTACCCGGTGCGCCTACTTTTTGCGTTGTACGGTAACCGGTGCACCCTTTTGGCTACCTTTTGCTAACATGCACCACTTGGTGCTAATGTGAGCCAAAGCTCACCTATAAATAGGTTGCTTAGGTTCATTTGTAAGACACACCATATGCACACACTTTGAGCATATTTCTTTCTTTCTTTACTTTCTCATTCTTTTGTATTACTTCAAAATTAGTATTAGGCTAGTTACGAAGCTTGTTCAAGGTAGAACGAAAGTAAGAAACGCATTGTAATGTTCGGTGTATGCTCGGAATTGTGTCAATTAATTCAAGTCTACTTTCTCCCACATTTAATCCTGGTTCTTTCTATCCTTATCTATCTTAATTAATTACGCTTATATTGATTATGCTAGATTTAGTTATTGCCATGATTAGGGAGTAGTATATTTGTTGTGTTTGTTTGAAATGTAGTTAGTTAATTATGAGATGATTTATAATTACATATTAAAGATCGGTAGTATTACTTTGATCATCTTATTGCATGTTCTTGTTTGATTGTTGCCTTAGGATCATCATAGTAGTAAAATGTAAACGGTCTTAATTATCGTGAAGTAATATGACGGCCCCTATTCAACTGTTACTCGATATAGTACTTGAAACACTTCAAGGTGGAGTACAAATGTATGGAAGTCGAGGAACGACCGAAGGTAGTCATATTACGAAACGATACAATATTATGAAGTAATATGATGGCCCCTATTCGACTGTTGCTCAGTATAGCGTTGGAAACACTTTAGGTGTAGTACAAACACGTGGAAGCTGTGTAACGACCGAATGTAGTTATATTACGGACTAATATATAAAATGAGAAACCTAGTTTAATTAACCTTTCTAAATAGACTTTTAAACTTCAAATTAATCTATCGCCTTTCCACCAATAAACGTGATTACAACACCTTTTTACGACGTCCAATTAAAAGGTAGTCAATTATCTGTGTCAATATAATTTGTCAAAGGTATGAAACTATGGAACCGCAAGGCTACATGGGGGATTATCATAGGACAAGACATGGCCAAGGTTTGAAGCGGCGGAACCACTTAAAGTGAGGAACGCTGTGGATAATTAGGGGATTTATTGGGTAGTCTTATGCAAGGGCTGGTTTAAAGTCATAAATGAACTGTTTTAAATACATGAATCTGTTAGGATGACGAGGAATCGTTATATGATTCAGTAATGTCTAGTACCTTAAGATTTTGTTCCCGTTCATATGAAAGTATCATTAGACCTTAGTTAAGATTTTGCTTATTATTCAAAATACTTTGTAATGTTACCATAACCTAGCTCCCTGTGTGACATGCTAATGGGATTTTAATTAGTAGGGAATCTAGTGTTTACATGCAAGTATTCAAGAATGATAATTAACTAATATCTTTCAAAATAGTTTCCCCAAATATCATCCCATAACTTAATTAACGAAGTCTCAGCAAACACTATCTTTATTTTATCTGCTTTACGTTTTACCTTTATTTCGCTTTTATTTATTTACTTGCCTAAGTTAGTTAATATAAAAACCAAAACCCCCACTATTTTATAAACCATTCACTAGTTTGAAATCCATCATCTGCCTCGCCTTAGTTTCAATTCAGTCGGTTTGAAGAACGACTCTAGGTCATACCTACCACTTGCTTACCCTTAGGATTAGCATCGTTAGGGAAAACTTAGGCCCCGCAATTACAAATATAAAACAACCCACTGCTGGTGCCCGGTTAGTAATCGTTAACGACACCGACCTGATCAGGCGCCAACAAGTTTTTGGCGCCGCTGCCGGGGAACCAACTGTACGATCCTTAGGCGTCAAGATGAACTTACTCGCTAGTGAACCTTTAGGATTAACTCTTCTCCTTAGACCCCTACGTCTTTCTTTATTTTTCCTTCCTTTTACTATTCTCACAAATTACGTTATCCCTATCCACTCAACTAGTCAACCACCTGCCAACGAGACTATGACAGCTACACGTATAACTCTCGCTGAAAACTCTAAACCTCTGATTAAAGGTCGAGGAGGACCAATTGTCTATCCGGAAACCGATAGAACTTCATTTGAATTAAAGCCCCACATTGTTCAGTTAGTCCAAAACCTCTGTCAATTCCGTGGCCTACCAAATGATGATCCCAACTCCCACCTTGACAAATTCATTTCTTTATCCAACTCTTTTAAGCCGATTGGGGTTAATCAGGACATAGTCTACCTATACCTATTTCCCTATTCACTCACTCTCAATGCACAAACCTGGTTTGAGGAACTAGAGATTAACTCTATAACCTCTTGGGTAGAATTAGCAACCAAATTTTTGGCCAAATATTTTCCCCCATCAAAACAAGCCACGTTTAGGTCCAACATCATAAACTTTCGTCAAGTGCATGATGAATCAATATTCGATGCATGGGAGCGCTTTAAGAAATTGCTTAAGAAATGTCCAAATCATCGTTTTGAGCGTTCAGACCAGTTGCGCATTTTTTATAATGGTCTCTTCCCACATCACCATCCTTTACTTGATACCGCCTCTCAAGGTAGTTTCATAGACGGTACGGTAGATGAAGCTTGGAGCCTTATTGAGAAAATGACAATACACAACCATGACTGGAACAATGAAAATCACCCCTCGCTAGTGAATTCACCTACTACAATCGGGAATGAAGCTATCAAAACCCTCACTCAGCAAGTGGCAGACCTAACCAAGGAGATTAAGGAATTGAAAAGTCAACAACAACAAGTCTGTCAAGTTCAAACCTGCCTTAATTGTGCTAATCTGAACCACTCAGCCCAAATTCCTCAGTTTCATCTAACTTCACCCAATACTAACCCTTCTTTTAACCCACCTAGGAATAGCCCACTAACTTACCAACCTCAACCTTTAGAACCCTCTTCCTCACAAACCTCTAGTTTTGACGACACCCTGATAAAAGTCATTCAAGGAATCTCAGCTAGACAAGACCAAGCTGATCTCATCTTAGGACAATTAGCACAGCGTATTAATGCTAAACCTCAGGATAGTCCAACTAGTTCCCATAAGGAGGCTTCCCATATTCAAGACTCTCAGGTAGCACATAGCCCACCTACGATTTCTTCTCCGGTGAAGGAACCACCTATTGTCCCATCGACAATGGATTTAGAGTCTACACCAAATAGGAAAATCCCATTTCCGGCTCGTCTTAAACAACGACCCGACAAGCTTAAGTCTTTTAAGCTTGATAGGAAATTCCTAAATACCGCCTCTGAAGTGCACTCCAAAAAGTACTTCAGAAAACTTCTTACAACCAAGGATAAGGTACCCGAAGTGCCCAATGTCCCGCTGAACGAGGAATGTTCAGCTATCTTGAAAAATATCATTCCAGAAAAACTCGGAGATACTGGACGTTTTACTCTTCCATGTTCCATTTACAATTCAGGCATCATCTGTTCTCTTGCCGATTTAGGAGCTAGTGTTAATCTTATGCCATACTCGCTTTTCAAGAGGCTTGAGTTAGAAAATCTTCAACCTAACAAAATGACAATACAGCTTGCTGACCACTCGGTCAAATACCCTAGGGGAATAGCTGAAAATGTTTTAGGTAGGATTGACAAATTTCTTTACCCAGCAGATTTTGTAATAATGGATATGCAGGAAGACGTACACATCCCAATCATACTAGGAAGACCTTTCATGAATACGGCCAAGGCAATCATCAACGTCTTCGCACAAACCATCAGCTTGCAGTCTCAGGGAGAAACCATCACTTTCCATATCGACAATCCAAATGCTGGAGAGCAAGCCGATATGTACATGATCTCCATGAAGACCGCCAGAGACGAAGAAACTGCAAAGTTAACAAGTGAAAGTAAATCTAGCAAGGAAATGGCAATCACGCCATATTTCCTGATTGTCCTCCGACGAATAGGACAAGAGATGAAAAACGCATCTCCATCAGCAAACAACCCAACGATGGAAGAATTGATCAGAACGAGAAAGATGGAAGAAGAAAACAAAAGAAGCAGACCGCCACTCAACCTATTTAACACCGATGAAATGGCGGAAAGTAACCACAACCATCCCATGAGAAGAGAAACACTGGAGGAATATTCCAAACGCACAAGATACCAACCGCAAACCATCATAGAACACAAAGTGCTCGAAGAATTCATCCAGAGATTTGACAAAGTAGTAGGAGGAATAAGCGGTGTAGTCAACATGCTTGCTCTTTCCCCTGCTGAACTGCAATTCTGTCTACAACAGAAACGGACTTACGCTAGAATCTACAATGCCCTTAAAAGATCTAACATCCCATTCACCTCAACGCAATGGGAGATGTTAGGATCCATTAAAGCGCATATGAAAGAAACTACTGGACATCCAAGCAGTCGTGCCAACATCTTGACGATGAATGACCTCACATCATTGCTTGACTTGCTAAATAGAGAAGATCACCTTAGTTCCAAAGAAAGCGGATCTATGGTTATCAACTTCACTATTGAAAAACAAGTTGAGTTACTAATTGAAGAACTTAGTGATCTTGTTTCGGAGGAATCAAGGCTCGAACGACCTTTTAGGGCCACATATGAATCACCACTTGATATCGCTACTTTTGTTACGATCCATCTACGGGAGATTCAACAACGGAAAAGTAACTCCAGAAGAAAGTTCATATTCTACTCAGGATGCAAGGAGATACTTCGTCAGCTTACTCTAGTTTTCTCAGAATCCGGCTTTCCATTCAATAACCATCAGCACCGGCAAATAGAGAACCTGTGCACATGCATAAGAAGATTCAACGGAGACCCCAAGACCGAGAATTATGAAGGCATAAAACTGCAATTCTTGGCGTTTGTATGCTCTCTCTGGAAAAACTCACCGCCAAGAGAGGTTGTTAAGACAGACACAACCACCATGACCGACCCTAGTGGGACTGTCACTAAAGCAGTTGACTACATTACCTTCGGACTTCACGGACTTGCTAGGATAACTTCAGAGCATCTTCAGAACTACAAGGAAGAATCGAGAGAAAGTCCATTTGAATTGATTACGATAGTAGTCAATCATTTCATGAAAATCTATCCACCTCGATACACCTTTCCGCAACCTAGGGCCCACAACATCAACACAGTGGATCCCATGGATGCATCCATCTCCATCTAGCTAGGAGAAAAGAAGTCGAGCTCTCGACCTTAAAAGAGCGCTTCTCGGGAGGCAACCCGTGTTTACATTTCTGCAATTTTACATTCCAAGAAGTGATAAAGTCTCCGACTATCTTTCACACTTGGATATACGAAGAAGACCGACGCATCAAGTTTTTGGCACCGCATCAAACATCAAGTTTTCGGCACCGGAATTAAGAAAAGTATATCCAACGTGTTCACACCTATGAGACCAATCACAAAAAGACTTGATCAAGAGTGAACCCAGCAAGACGAAGTTCGGCAAACGCATACACTGCAACTACTGGGGAGTACTTCTTTACTAGTCCCTTTCATTCGTTTTAAATATGCCATATCCACTATGCTTATCACTAAGTGTGGGATTCAAACCCAAAACACACCGCTAAAAGAATATGTCTTAAAAGTTTTCAAATCCTAAGTGTGGGATTTTACCCCATTATGAGCTTAGTTTAACATCGAGGACGATGTTCCTTTAAGTGTGGGATAGCAGTAGTTGCACTACTGTTAAAAAGATAATGGTATATGCTTGATTCTAAACTCGTTGCTCTTTATAAGACCCTGCTTCTCCATTAAAGTAAACAAAATTTTCAAAATTGAGTTAAAAATATGTTGAAAATGAAAAAATTTAAACAAAGAATGATTTACTTTGGGGGAGAAGGAAAAATAAAATACAAATTCTTTTGAAAAACAAGTTTAGTAATCCCATAAAGAGCATCGCATGACTAAGCACACAACAACCCAACTTTCGATTCGTGAGGTATCTTGAGCCATATGAAAAGCATCCACTCTTAATGCTTCACTTTTTCGATTCTTGAGTGTGCCGATGTATGCGTTTAGAATCAGAACTTGCTCTTGTTATGCATTTCGAATCCGAACTGGTGAATCAAAAAGGAGATCGAATCTCATCATTCTTGAACCCATCCATACACCCAAAAATAAGTACGTTACCCCCTTTACCTACTCAAAAGCATCCCTCAAACTTCATAGAAAGTTCCAAAGATGAAAAAAGAGAAGTATTAAGGATATGACAGCGGAAAAAAAAATTCGAAGAAAAGAAAGTCAAATGGAGAAAAAGACTCCTCCCAAAAGAAAAAGGCGTCAAATCTCCCGAAAATTCAAAAATTTCAGCTTTCCGCTTCACCAAAAAGAAAACCTATGAAAAACCAACACAACCCCCTCTCATACCACCAACACTCCACTCAAAACCCTAAATCACTTCCCTTAGAATGATTGTGGCTAGATCGACTTCGCGCTCACCTAAAAGGTAACGATTTGATACTCGATCAAGCCTATGACGATAAACGATACATGACTGGCGTTCTGAGCGATTGATATAATAGAATAGGAAACCCTAAACACTTTGAATGATTTAAGTGACCACCATGAGAGGATCGCCTAGTCATGTATCCAAGATCAAAGATCACAAGCATGCTCCTAAAGATTACAATCTTTCCTTTTTAAAGAACAAGTATTTTACTTTTCCAAAACCCCCTTAGTAAAACATTCCACCTTAAAATATTTCATTATCTGCTTATTTTTATCTCTGTTGAATGTTAGTTTGCTTGAGGACAAACAAAGTTCTAAGTGTGAGATACTTGATATCGCGTAAAAAGTCACGTTTTTACTACCGATATCTCTCTCATTCTAGAACGATTCTTGGCATATTAATTCAAAAAACATTACAAATCACTAACATTATGCCAAGATGGTTAAAACAAGGTTGCACGAGAAAAATCAAGCAAAACGGATGTAAAACGAAGATTCCACACACGTTTGAAGATTCGAGGCATAAAAATGAGATTTCAAGACTAAAGTGCCCTCCACCAACATCCATTATTTCCAAGATGTTCATTTTTAAAATTCGAATCCAACAGAAGAAGAATCAACCAAAACGGGTGAAAAATGAAGATTTCGCGCCCGCCGGAAGATCCAAATGATCCGTATGCAATATCTGGAGCTAGGAACCTCATTTCAGGGTCTATCTTATGTCAAAATCTTCGTTTTTGAATTACGAATCCAACAAAAAAAGAATCAACTCAAACAGATGTATGACGAAGAAAACACGCACAAATCAAGAAACGAAGCAACAAACGACGCAACGGGGCTGGGGTGGGCCCACCGCCGCCGGCCACCAGCCAACCGCCGCCGGCTGGACCCCCACCGCCGCCGGCCACCTGTGTCCCGCCCTGGTTTCCGTTTTTGGTAACTTTTGGTACCTGGTGCGCCTACTTTTCGTGTTGTACGGTACCCGGTGCGCCTACTTTTTGCGTTGTACGGTAACCGGTGCACCCTTTTGGCTACCTTTTGCTAACATGTACCACTTGGTGCTAATGTGAGCCAAAGCTCACCTATAAATAGGTTGCTTAGGTTCATTTGTAAGACACACCATATGCACACACTTTGAGCATATTTCTTTCTTTCTTTACTTTCTCATTCTTTTGTATTACTTCAAGATTAGTATTAGGCTAGTTACGAAGCTTGTTCAAGGTAGAACGAAAGTAAGAAACGCATTGTAATGTTCGGTGTATGCTCGGAATTGTGTCAATTAATTCAAGTCTACTTTCTCCCACATTTAATCCTGGTTCTTTCTATCCTTATCTATCTTAATTAATTACGTTTATATTGATTATGCTAGATTTAGTTATTGCCATGATTAGAGAGTAGTATATTTGTTGTGTTTGTTTGAAATGTAGTTAGTTAATTATGGGATGATTTATAATTACATATTAAAGATCGGTAGTATTACTTTGATCGTCTTATTGCATGTTCTTGTTTGATTGTTGCCTTAGGATCATCATAGTAGTAAAATGTAAACGGTCTTAATTATCGTGAAGTAATATGACGGCCCCTATTCAACTGTTACTCGATATAGTACTGGAAACACTTCAAGGTGGAGTACAAATGTATGGAAGTCGAGGAACGACCGAAGGTAGTCATATTACGAAACGATACAATATTATGAAGTAATATGATGGCCCCTATTCGACTGTTGCTCAGTATAGCGTTGGAAACACTTTAGGTGTAGTACAAACACGTGGAAGCTGTGTAACGACCGAATGTAGTTATATTACGGACTAATATATAAAATGAGAAACCTAGTTTAATTAACCTTTCTAAATAGACTTTTAAACTTCAAATTAATCTATCGCCTTTCCACCAATAAACGTGATTACAACACCTTTTTACGACGTCCAATTAAAAGGTAGTCAATTATCTGTGTCAATATAATTTGTCAAAGGTATGAAACTATGGAACCGCAAGGCTACATGGGGGATTATCATAGGACAAGACATGGCCAAGGTTTGAAGCGGCGGAACCACTTAAAGTGAGGAACGCTGTGGATAATTAGGGGATTTATTGGGTAGTCTTAAGCAAGGGCTGGTTTAAAGTCATAAATGAACTGTTTTAAATACATGAATCTGTTAGGATGACGAGAAATCGTTATATGATTCAGTAATGTCTAGTACCTTAAGATTTTGTTCCCGTTCATATGAAAGTATCATTAGACCTTAGTTAAGATTTTGCTTATTATTCAAAATACTTTGTAATGTTACCATAACCTAGCTCCCGGTGTGACATGCTAATGGGATTTTAATTAGTATGGAATCTAGTGTTTACATGCAAGTATTCAAGAATGATAATTAACTAATATCTTTCAAAATAGTTTCCCCAAATATCATCCCATAACTTAATTAACGAAGTCTCAGCAAACACTATCTTTATTTTATCTGCTTTAAGTTTTACCTTTATTTCGCTTTTATTTATTTACTTGCATAAGTTAGTTAATATAAAAACCAAAACCCCCACTATTTTATAAACCATTCACTAGTTTGAAAGCCCTCATCTGCCTCGCCTTAGTTTCAATTCAGTCGGTTTGAAGAACGACTCTAGGTCATACCTACCACTTGCTTACCCTTAGGATTAGCATCGTTAGGGAAAACTTAGGCCCCGCAATTACAAATATAAAACAACCTACTGCTGGTGCCCGGTTAGTAATCGTTAACGACACCGACCTGATCGGGCGCCAACACGAAGCGATCGGGTCGAGTGTTACCAAATCAAATATCATAGCATAAGATACATGATGAACGACTCTAAATGAGACGTTTGAAAATAGTTATTACATTTCCCAAAATAAAATGTATACAAGTTGCGAGTTCGCAAAATAATTTCAGTACATAGTTTGTAATACAAAAGTTATGCAGAGAAATCCCGTTGTTTGAAAATATGCGACTCGAGCTAGCATAATCTTGTAGCAATCCTAATCTTGCTGGGCACCTGAGAACACATGCTAAAACTAGTCAGCTATAAAGCTGGTGAGTTCATAGGATTGTTAGTTGAAAACATAAAGTGTAAATCCTGTATGTTTTGAAAAGTAGTTCGAAACCCCTGTAAGTTTGATTTGTATTGTATTAAAGATGTAACACCAATGTGTATACATTTCACTAGGTATTTCCTACCTTAAAAGTAGCGATGTGTACCTAAGTACGTAGGGAATGAGGCATACCATGCCTAGATACCTATCAGGTATTGTGAGTCTACAATCGTGAGGCAATACATGCCTAAATACTATCAAGTGTATGACTGCGTCATATCGATGGTGTGGCAATCCATGCCTAGATACCTATCTGGTATAAGTGAAATAAAACAATGCGAGGCAAAACCTGCCTGAGTATAGTCCAAGTAAATGTATGGCCACGTCATATGGTGTTGAGTAATAATCGGCATGCCTACCTGGCATGTAGTGTTGCCCCCGGCAACGTAAATTGTAGTCCCGCAGAACTAATATAGAGCATTTATCCCAAATGCTGAGCCAACGATCTCGAGTATAAGCTTTCCGATCCGTTGCTGAGTATGAGTAACCGTGCAGTCCCGTAGAACTACGATAGAGTATTTAATCAAATACTGAGCTAACGACCTCGCGTGAAATCTCACCGACCCGTTAACTGTTGTGGATCACGAGCATATGCCCGCCCATCCGTGAGTGTATCGCTTTACCGCGAATACGTCCTTGTGCCCACTGCAATACCATGGCATCATTTTGTGCCCACTTTACCGTGGCATCGTTGTGTGTCCCTTCTGGAACATCGTCCGTATTGCTCGCAAGCAAAATATGTAATTGAGCCAGCTGTACTACGACAAGCCCGACTGGTGAAATGTAGAGCCAGCTGTACTACGACAGACTAGCTAAGTAAATGAGAGCCAGCCGTAAAACGACGCGCCTGACTTGAGTAGTTATGTTTGTATGTATGTATGCCAATATGCATATGTAAATTGTAAAAAGCACCAAGCGCTTGATATAGTGTACGAGTATATTTATATATACATATATATAAGTCAAATCTACAAGCACAAGTGATAGTGTATCATGCCACGCATGAAGTAATATATTGTATCTAAATATGTATGTACAATACTTAGATATTATGTAGTACGAAGAGCCTAGGTATAAATACTCATCACCTAGTTGTGTTGTATTAGTATAAGGAATCTATACTAACGTATGATACTATTGTATACTCCTAGCCTTAAGCCTAGCAAGTATATTGGGGCCCTGATTTGTAGGTGCAGTATTAGTTCCTAAAAGGAAGACTAATCCTGTAAAGTCTAGTCGTTGTCATGTGGGTAGAACTAACCAGTCCTAGTATAGTGATAGTATTGTCCCGTGACAATATGGTCATTGGATAGTGATAACTTAGTCAAGTTATGTATTGGTAATTGTTTTCCAACCATCTAACAGTGTACGATTGTAACCTATCTTGGTTAGGTATTGATATTGTTCCAAAACAATATGATGGGTGTAATTCCTAAGTATTACACATTTGTATTACATAACAGTAATATAAGTAAGTGTGAATTATAAAAGTTTATTAATATAATTCGAAAACAATTGTTGAGCATGTGTTTCACCCCGAAAACAGTAAAACAGTTGAAAGAGTGGGGCTATGAAACTCACCTGTGAGTTGTCAGCGATCCTAAGATACGCGTGTTGTCCGAAGGGTAACCTCCAAGTGTCCTAAACATGTGAGGTTATATGAGTACGAGGTTAAATAGTCTGACTCAATAAGTCGTTCGAATTTTGTTTGTCGTTTGGTCTTTAAAGACCGTGTACGGGGGTTCGGGGCAGCGTCCCTGATAGCGGGGTCCAAGGGGCAGAGCCCCTGGTTGGGGTCGAGCTGCCAAGTCAGCTTGGAAAATTTTTATTTCTACTACATTGCTTTAATGAAAACGCACCCGAAATCCAAGTTCGTAGTAAAATCAAGTGGTAAAATTTGGTTCCGACACTTAGTGAAAATCATAGATTTTTAAGGTTCTGTGACCTGCGACGTTGGGCGCGACGTTGGGGCTTCTGTCGCAGTGCGATTGTACTGCGACGTTATTGTCTACGTCGCTATATGCGACGTCAGGGTCTAGTGCGACGTAAGGGTCGATGTCGCTATATGTGACGTTAGCAATTTCATGCGACGTTGTGACTGACGTCGCACCAGGCGACGTCATGGTATTTGCGACGTTGAGCTGCGACGTTGGCTGCGACGTCGCAGCACTGTTTTTGGGCCAAATGCGACGTTGTCGTCTGTTCAATGATTTAAAGATCCAAATCGAGCTTTGGCCCGATTTTTTGGTGTGTTGATGTTATGGAAAGCTTCTTGCATGTATTTTGAAGTAATCTAAGTAATTTATAGAAAGAGAAACGATTTCTAGAGAGAGAGTGAGTAAATCCTTACTTTTTGATAAAAATGGAGATGAAGATGATGGTGAGGAAGATGATGATGATGCGGCTGTTGTTGTTGTTCCTGATGATGATGATGATTCTGAAATGATGATGACGATCTTGTTGTTGTTGATTATTGTTGTTGTTGTTGGTTGTTGGTGAAAGAAAGAAAAGAGAGAAAGAGATGGGTGAAAAAGAAGAAGAAAAAGATGGGAATGAGATGAAATGAGGAGGGGATTTGGGTTTTTGTTAAAACTCAGATCCCTAACTCGTGGACTGTGGTCTCCAACCACAGTACAAAATGCCCGTGTTTTTGTATCCGATCGTAAATTAGATTAAAATAATATTTTAAATTCTAAAATTTATTTATGTTCTTTCGAAATGTTTTTGAACCAGAATATTTTATAAAAGTATTATTTTGGAACTTAAAGTTTAATACGTTGTTTTCGCGAGGTTTCAGACAGTTAGGATGCGTTTTAAATTAAAACGACTTACATTTTCGATTACTTGGTTATAATTGCATATAATAATACAATCATTTAAAGTTTAAATTTGGCGCGAAAATTGACTTTTTGACCGAGTGTTACATCAACACAAGTAATTTATTTTGAAAATGTCACTAATAATCTAATGCTTTGTGTGTATCTCTACCGTCACCATTTCCAGTACATCCAGCTCCTATCTAAACAGGATGCTGAAAGGGCTAAAAAGATTCTTAATCTGGAAGCGAAGTTGAAGAAAAGACGGGAGAGAATTCGAGAGTTTGGTGAACGATTCACCAACTACTTCAAACATAATGATCCGATTCATCTTGTGCCACCACCTGGTATGTATGGTCAAGTTGAGATCGAGGAATGGATTGAATACGATGGAGTGCTAACTTGGTTGACAAACGAGTGGCTTGATGTCACCATTTTGTCTTGGTGGGCATTGTAAGTTCGTTAATGCTTTTTAAATAATGTCTTTATAAATTATATACTTATATATTACCGTACCATTACTTAATTATAATTTTGATTTAGGAACTTGTGGTCGACTCGCGAGAACAGTCACCTTCAAATCGATGTGCGTTCCTACATCCAGGTTTAATTCAATCACTCTCTGCCAAAAATCCGGATCACCACCACACTATTAGTAATCACCTCCTGACGCAGTTCGAATATCACAGTGCCAAACACTTCTTCGTTGCTCCGTATTTTCATCGGTAAATATATGTTTGTTTTTTTTTTTAATCCAATTTATGGATTTTGTTACAAGTGCTTTATACTACTACTACTATACTACTAATAAATAATTGATCTTTTGAGTAGTGAACATTGGGTTCTTTATATTCTTGACGGTGTCACCTTAACCGGGTACATATTAGATTCCTTGTTGGTATCAGAATATCCGTAGGTGCCCCCCAAGAGGCCGAACATGTATGCGTTCACTACTCGGGTGACAGAGTAAGAATCTTGGTAAGTTCATTTCTTAAACTTTTCGCTATAAAATTTGTTAACTTAAATATTGTAATTCTTTAGTCTTGGCCTTGGGAATTGGACGTTTAATATGGTAAATTGTCCCCAACAACGTCATGGTTGGGAATGTGGATACTATATGATGAAAGCTATGTCTCAAATGTTGATGAACATGCAATCAAACTTCCCAAATAATGTAAGTCTTAGTAAAAATTAAATCTTATTCTCATCTTATATCTGCCAACTTAATTGAACTTGTTTGTAGATTTGGTGAAACTTAGAGGCTTATACAGAGCAGGAATTGGACTAAAAGGTATTTTACAGTGAAATGACTTTTGCTAACTTATACCTTGATGATGACAGTGGTATAAACTAGAACTCATATTGTTGTACGTCCTGTAACTGAATTATCGAATATTCTTTGTTTGATGTATTGACATTGAAAATTTGCTCCTATTCATTTTAATTTTTAAATAATATCGGTCATTATGCATGCATGCATGGTTACTATTTGGATACAGCAAAATACCGGAAATTCTGAATTTACAAGACCGCCTTATGTTGACGTTATAATAACCGCCTGTTATTTTAATTTAAAAATATTTTTATATATAAATTAGACGGCGGTTCTTAATACACCGCCTTAACCATTATTAATTTAAGAACTATTTTTATATATAAATTAGACGGCGGTTTTAATACACCGCCTTAGCCATTATTAATATAAAAAAGAACTAAATGTAATTGGCGGTTTCCTAATAACCGGGATAATAAATTACTCAAGTATCACTGAAGCAGTAATAAAGTAAAAAATAAAAACCTCCTTATAAAACATAAAATAATCCATTTTTTAGCGCCAATCATAAGAACATCACCGCCATAGCATAACAAAATTAACCTCCATTAAAATAATGTAAAATGGTTGCCCGAACAAACAAAAAATACACCGCTTTAAAGGTAGATAACTACCCCGTCCTAAAAAGACAACTAAACACGTGTGAAGCATAGATAATACACCGCCCTTAATTATATATAACCGCTGTTGTATGGTAATAAAAGGCGGTGTTTTCACCGCCTGTAAAGGTATTTCCATTTTAAACATCGCTCGCATAGATGGCGGGCGAGTCACCGTCGTGAATGGGCTTTTTCACCGCCGTCATTGTGCATTTTTGTAGTAGTGATGTTGGAGTCAACAAGTGAGTATTTGAAACATTTTTGGACTTGGTCATTAATCGATACTTAATTATGCAAATATTCATATTACTTTATTTTGTTTAAGTGATATCTCCTAAATACATGTACATATACATATATCCTAAATACTACTATTCGATTAAAGTATAAACATGATCGTTCAATTGTATAACAAATGGCTATAGAAGTTAACAATTTAGTTATTTAGCTGCATTTAATTATATAAAAATGTATCAAACTCTATATACATGTATATAAATAACGCATCGTAAATAGTATCTACTGAAACATTAAAAGGTAATAAATCGACTAATGTTTATTAATAATTATAACAATAGATATATTACATTCATAACTTCATAATTTAACCACACGAACTGTTTAGCTATATGAATTTACACTTGATTATTAAACAACTGGATTACGTACTAATTAAATATCTAGTGTAGCGTTGTCTTGACATTTATAGAATAAGAATTGGAAGTCATCATCATGCTCTCTTTGTAGAAAATATTTCATACTATACGCATCATCGTTCCATTTGTAGCTTGATTTGGGGTGTTTAAGTAGCTCTGTTTTTTTAAAAGAAACACTTTAACACGGACGTTAAAGTCATCACTCTCATTGTTAATAAGGTTCATAGGGGTAAAGCTTTGATCAACAACCATATATTGTAAAAAACAATGGGAGTCACTAACTGAAGATGATTTTATAAACAACAATGTATATAAATCTTTATTATTAATGAAGTTGCAACATTTTATAAATTTATTCATTGTGTAGGTTGGGTTCAAAATTTAAATTTTTGAATCAAATAATAATAATGATTTGTAAATTTCAAATTCAACCGCATTATGTTTATATACTTAAAAAATTATATGTATATACTAATAGTCATCTCAACGAATTTCTAATTATACTTGTAAATATGATGTATGTATTTTCTTTTTTTATAATTTCACATTGAAATGATTATGTATTGTTAGAACATGTCGTCCTAACATTTTGTGACCATTGTTTGGATAAAACATTTTTAGCTAGATTGATTGTTTGAATTTCTTAATCACACTTTGAGACTTTCGGATATGTGTTTGTAAATTGACACTTTCGGACATGAGCAGAAAGTTTCGCATGGTACATTTAAGTCGGTACACATGTGTGTATGTATAAATATACACACTTAAATGATTTCATTAAGAAGTCTAGTGAGTGTACGTACATGTAATATCCGTTGTAGTGAGAGAGAGAGAGAAACTGAAAGCTTCGTGTATTCTGTAAGTCAAGCTAATATTACAAGATCCATTCTATATGTGTTCTTGATTACTCATATCAATTACTTTGTTGTTTATATCGATTACTTGTTTCTGCAAAGTGATCGATTCCGAATCAAGTTTAGATCCTAACGGAATAACAATTGGTATCAGAGCCGGTTAATAAGATTCGGTGGAGTATTACGACGACTTTTGGGATTAGTACCTGGAAATGCAACTAACTTGTACCAAATCTCTATTGTGTGTACCCAACTTACGTATGCTAATTTTAATGCAACCAACTTTCGAAAATGGTGTTTTTGATATAACTTGATGACGTGTCGCTCTCTCCATACGCCATGTGGCACGCCATACGCGCGACACGTCATCAAGTTACATCAAAAACACCATTTTGGAAAGTTGGTTGCATTAAAATTAGTATACGTAAGTTGGGTACACACAATAGAGATTTGGTCAAAGTTTGTTACATTTCCAGACCCTAATCCCACGACTTTTTGTTCAAGTTTTATGAGTAGTTAACTTCGAAAAGATTCGGAAAGCTACGGTGTAGTTCGGTTTGTAAGATTGACATTTTTCATTGAATTTTGATTCATTCAGTAAATTCAAAGATTTGTGAATTACATAACAAGATTATTTTCGTCTTTTTGAAGCCGTTCAAAAGAGTTTCAACACGTTACGGAAAGTTTCGGAAAGTTACGCGGATTGTTTCGGCTTTGTTTCGGAAGAGTATCAGCTGAATTTTGATTGATTCAGTTCTTACGATAGTTAGTAGTTGTATTACAAGGATTAATTCATCGAATGGGCAAGTTAATTTGCAGTTTATTGTTCGGATTAAATCGGTGATCTTTTGTTGTACGGATAGAGTGATGTTTGAAAAAATTTGCATTGTTCTTACTAAAGCTTCGATTGGTTGACATCGGTTCTACGATTCTGATTCATTTCCGATCAACTTGACATTGATTTTTCATGGTTTTGATTGATTCCGAGCAGATTTTGAGTTGCGAGAATTACGTGATCTACAAGTGATACAACGTTTTCCGAAATTTGGAGAATAACCGCCTCCTTTCCGAAACTCATTTTCTGAAAGTTTGACCTTGCATGTGATAGTTGACTTTTGAGTATACACTTTCGGACTCATTAAACTTTCGGACTCAAAGAACTTTCGGACTCAGAAACTTGTTTTATGAGACGATCTTGCATGAAAGTTTTGTGAGAAAGTTTCTGTGAGAAGTTGATTTTCGTTATAATTTTCTCAAGAACAATTTAAACTTTCGCAAGAATAATAATTACTTTCGGAAGAGTATTGTCGCAAATTGTTTGATTGAAGGAAACGGAAATTTAAAAATATTGCAGACTGTTGTTTGTTGTTTATCGCTTAGGTTATGCAAGGGAAAAAGAAGCTCAAATTGTAAGGTTCAAGGTTCATAGGAAAAAGGGTTCATCAAAGGGGAACTTTATTTTGTTGTATCTTGTGCTTCAAAAGTTGTACAAGGTTCATAACACTTTAAAATCAAAAGAGGAGTTCAAGATTTAAAAGGAAAAGGGGTCAATCAAAGGTGTTTGTACTTTTAGCTTTGAGGATTGTACAAAGCTCAAGAGGTTAAAAGTGAACTTATAGCAAGCAATAGGTCAAAGGAGGGAGGTCAAAAGGATTTTTAATTGACTTGTACATTAAAGGGTTGTACTTCGTGCTTCAGCAACTATACCTGGACAACTTTTTAAAAGGAAAGTCACGAATCAAAAATGGAGTTTTTGACTTAGAGTATGCAAACGTTATTTTATCAAAATTTTGATCAATGGCAGCGTATATTTGAAGATTTGGTTTTCTTAAAAAATTCAAATTCATGGGTTTTTATTACTGAGCCTTATGAGGAAAATAAAGTTGTAAGTAAATTGTCAGCTGAATAACTCAAGAGTTATTATATGGAGAAGAAATTGTTTGAATCAATTTTGACATGTTTACCAACTGCTGAAGTTAAGTGGTACCAAAATCTGGCAACATCATTTGATTTGTGGGATGCTCTTGCACAAGTTTGGAAAGGAAATAATAAATCAAAAGGTTCTGATGAAGTGGTTAAGGAGGAATTGTTAAAGAAAGAAGATGAAATCAAAGTTCTTCACTCTCAAGTATTCATTATGGAGAATGAATGTGACGAAATACGTTCAAAGATTGCTCAAATGGAAGAACGGATACTTGAACTTGAGAATCAACAAATCCCGCTAATCAAGCTACAAGAAGATCATAATCTTGCTTTGCAAATTATTCCAAATTTCAACGATAACTCTCTCAAGACTCTCACTCCACAAAACAACCTGCAAAGGTTGTGAAAAAGATTTACACAAGTAAATCTTCGTGTGAGAAAAAGATTTCACAGTTTACTAATTATTCTTTGCAAAAGAATAAAAAGTATTCTAAGAAATTGCAATCAGCTAGAACGTTCGTTCATAAAATTGTTGATTGTTGGGATTATGTAAAGGTTGAGCTTGTCAACAAATCGGTTTCAAGACATCAAAAGAAGACAAAAAGAGCTTCAGAACCGATACGACCTTCTTCAGAATCAAGACAAACAAAATCTTGTGCATACACACGGGCACAGATGTTTGAATTAGCACCATCACGATGTCATCGTATGGTGTTAAAACAACCAAAAGATTTTGTTCCTTTCTCCCAAAGGAGAACTCTTTCTCCTTCACGATCGATTCCACGACAACAATTTAGATCTAAAACACCGCTTTTCTTTTCTAGATGTAAAGATTTTGTCTAAGCCTGTTGGAACTATGTTCAGGTGGGTTCCTAAAGTTGTTGCAACTTGATTGATACAAGACCTAGGAAGATAAAATCTACTGTTCAGGGGGAGTAATATATTCTGATGTTTATCGGAATAGGGAACAGTTAGATTTTGTGAAGGTTAGATGCTCGAAGATAATTTTCTCTCTCTCTCTCTCTCTCATCAAGCTCATCAATCAAGCTAAATGTTAAAGATTCAAAGATTTATCCAAGCTATTGTCAATGGGGAGTTTGTTAGAACATGTCGTCCTAACATTTTGTGACAATTGTTTGGATAAAACATTTTTAGGTAGATTGATTGTTTGAATTTCTCAATCACACTTTGAGACTTTCGGATATGTGTTTGTAAATTGACACTTTCGGACATGAGCAGAAAGTTTCGCATGGTACATTTAAGTCGGTACACATGTGTGTATGTATAAATATACACACTTAAATGATTTCATTAAGAAGTCAAGTGAGTGTACGTACATGTAATATCCATTGTAGTGAGAGAGAGAGAGAAACTGAAAGCTTCGTGTATTCTGTAAATCAAGCTAATATTACAAGATCCATTCTATATGTGTTCTTGATTACTCATGTCAATTACTTTGTTGTTTATATCAATTACTTGTTTCCGTAAAGTGATTGATTCCGAATCAAGTTTAGATCCTAACGGAATAACATGTATCCTTTTAAACATTACAATCAATATTGGAATTGAAATCGATTTAATATTTATCTCTACTACATATAAAGCAATTTGCTTTATATGTTAAAAATAGACTCAATAACAAATAAGGTAATTTTAATAAGATTTGTCAAATAATTAATATATGCCATCAACGTATGGCAATAATAGGAAGGAAGATGAAGTGACCAAAGTCAAACAAAATTTAGTGTTCAAATTTTTTGAATGTTACATGAATATTAAATATTAAATTAAATAACATCCTTATGTTACATACTTTGTTCTAGCATACCTTTAAAAGCATATTATATTTACTTTTACAATCATATACTAAATTTGAAATTAGTATATTGATAATTTACTACATGTATAAAAGTATTATGGTACTTGATTATTATTATTATTATTATTATTATTATTATTATTATTATTATTATTATTATTATTATTATTATTATTATTATTATTATTTAATATATAGATAAATTAGATAGCCACGTTATATATATAAGGTACAGTCGCATTGCGCGGGTACCTTGCTAGTACATGTAAATATGATATATGTAATTTCTAAAAAAAAAAAAAACATAGATGATGATTATGAATATGGATCATGATATGAGTATGTAATTGTTAAATTAAAAATGCTTTAAGTAAATATTATAATCAGTATTATGTTTGAAATGGAATTAAAATTTGCATGTGTAACTACGATTTATGTATTTTTATCATACACATTGATTATGAATTTTGAATTATATGAAAGCAAAAAAATATCATTGTTTATGAATTTAAATTAATTATATTGGAGCATAATTAACCCCTACATTACAAGAACATTAATTGTGAAAATTATTAACTATTTACTTTGATACTAATCAACTAATTAAATGTTACTAATTAATTAAGGGTAAATATCCTTAATTGTTAAGGGTATTTTGGTTTCTTGCATATGATCCATTTTGCTATTTAGGTAGTCAATGTTGGAGAAGGAAATCAATGGACTATATTAATTGCCCGCATTCATCTAATGGTCATGATTAATTTAAAATGATTTATTTTTGGAACGGCAACATATATATGGTTTTCTTTTATATATTAAAAAAGATTATACAATACTACTCGATTGTGGCAACGATGTGTATTCTATAAGGGTGATGATATATATTTATCAAACTTTTTATATTATCCATCAAGCTTATACATTAAGAATTGGGTTTATTGTTTCATTATGTATTAAAGTTTATATTTTTTACTATTGTGTGAGTTGAACTTTGAAAACTTATACTCTATGTATTAAACTTGTAAATATCATCTATTGTATGTAAACTTTCTTTTTTGGGTAAGGTCAAATAAGGAAATTTTCTTATTTTGGCTTTGCCCAAAAAGGAAAGTTTACATACAATAGACGATATTTACAAGTTCAATACATACAATAAAATAAATGAAAGTATGTCTCATACAATAGTAAAAAGTGTAAATTTTAATACATAACTAAACAATAAACCCTTAAGAATTTGTACATTACACAAATAAACACTTCACAACTTTAGTAGATCTATCAAAAAGTGCAGTAGATATATCACTATCCATTCTATAATCTAAATATAGATATACAATACGAATATTCGTCGCAGAAATTAATATCTTTAAGTTATGAGTATAAATAATGGTTATATATTTTGTAACTAGAAGATGGAGCACGTCGATATATATTTCGTGAGATGTTATATATTTGTTGTGTTTTCAATGGTCGTATACCCTTGGAAGAGATGGGGACTATGATTTTGATCGATTTATTTAATTAACTAGTAAAGGTGATATTAGAAAAAAAGGCTAAAATAAGAAAAAGTTACAATGGAAAGTTCCAAGTGCGAACAAAAAAGTAGCAACAAAAGAAGACAAAAGTTAAAAGAAAAAGTCAACCCAATTACAAAAGTTAAACACCAGCAAACATACACTACACCTTCATGCAACATAACCATTGATGGGAAACGCGTTGAATCTTATATGGGAAGGTGACAGATCGAGTATATATACTAATAGTAAAAACAACATATCAATTAATAGTTCAACTTTGTATGATTTGCATTGTGATAACGGTAACATTGCTCCACTCTTAGCTTTGTAAATCAGTAGGTAAACTTATTCAATATGAAGAAGCGGAAAAACGATATATCGAATTTTGAAGACTTCGTTAATGGTTTGATTATCAGTGAGGAATCTATTGTGAAAAGAGAAATATGAGATAATGCGTTGCAACACGACTTATTATTCTAAAATCTATGATGTGGGAATTTTTTACAAGAACAGTTTTTTTACGTATTTGTTTGCAGGCATGGTGCGAAAAAAAGTCGTGTGGCAAAAATGGGTTACCTGCGATTCGTAATTGCGGACTTCAAATTTAAGGTCCGCATTTCACAATATCAATTAGGGTTGTGGATATGTTTATTCTCCACTATGTATGGTTCTACAGAGATACTGATAAAGTAGATGCTTCAATTCAATAATAGTGTGGGTAACATGATTGATGTTTAAAAAGAATCAATAAGGTCGTCTCTTTCATCTATATATTGTTTCTACTTCTATCATTATCATCCTGCCAAAATATATCATTATCATTCTACAAAAAAAAAGAAAGGAAAAATATTTCAATTTCAATTCATCATATCACTACCATTGACAAATCGTAACAAAAAGGTATATTTCTTACTTAGTTATCTTATACGAAATTATAAACGTAATGTTAATTATGATATGGGTATTTTATCCCTTTCCTCCTAAACGTTCATATTTTTTCTGTGCAGTGCCAAATTCATATATTCTTTGCCAAGACTCTAAAACATACGTTTATGGAAAACTTATATTAGGGTGGTAATATCGAATATCAAAATGGCTTTATCAAGCCTGATAATCAAACAATGTCAACTTCAATTGTAATTAGGCATAAAATGGGATATGGCGAATTCGTCGATTTAATTTATTCTTGTGTTGGGGTTGGAAGAACCCGATTTAAGTTAAAAATATCGTTATGCAATGAACTTTAAGGAATATATAATCTTATAATTTTGTGTAGCGATGAAAGTTTAGATTCGATGTACTATTTAGCCGGGTTAAATGAAAATTATTGGGGTCAAATCTATGTGGAAATGGTGCCAAGATTAGCACAACAAAATACAAGTTCTAATCCTAGCCCCTCAAGTGCACCGTTTCCCTTGCCTAATAGTAATAGTTATGAGGGTGATTGTTGCGTTGACTTTTGAATTTATATTAGTCGGGGGAGCCTAAACCTCTGTACTACCTACTAATACTAGGTACGAATACCTGATACAAGTATGCGGTAAGGATGATCCAGAGTCGTTCCTCACGACGGCAGAATTGAAACAGAGCTAGTTCTGATATGTCAGTAATTAAGCTTGGGTTGGATAGATTGATAGGTAATTGTTTTGGTTTTTATCTATTTAAACTACTAAAACTAAGAAAGCATAAAAGTAAAATGGAGGCTAGTGCTTGCTATGACTTCGTTAGCTTATGCATGGGATGATGCCTATGGGTTAAGTGTGAAAACGTCTTTTAAAGATTTATGTCTTACTTTAGCCTAATTGTTCATAGTGTAAACACTAATTAACACCCTACTGTTTGATTTATCAAACAGTATGTCATTGAGTGTTAGGTTATCGTGAGTCTGATCAGAGGAGGCTGCTCAACTCTTCAACATTCTCCAGTGATGGAGTAGTGACCTTTCTTTGAATAATATTCCTGGGTGCATGAGATAGAGTAACATACCCACTATAGTTCTGACATTTCTTAATACTACGGGAAATATAGACTAGGTAAGGCATTTAAGATTAAGACTGGATTTGGTGACTGCTAAACTTTACATTAATAGTCATGGTTTAGTCCAGAGCTTTGTGTTCAACTAGGATGTGATACAGTCTTCAACCCACGACATTTCCTTAGCTTCCACGTATTTGTACTCCACCAGAGGTGTTTCTAACGCTATACGAAGTACTCTGCCATTTTACGGTCTTTCCGGTATCACATACTTTATGGTTCCTCCGGACTAGTTAAACTAAGTTTGTATTAAAGTTCAACCATCTATGATATAAACCAGCCGTCACTATATTATAATAAATCCCTAATTGATTCGCGGTGTACTATACGAAAGGTTTAAACAGTATTTCCACAGCTACACTATTCACACCATGTTTGTAATTGAAAACACAGATAAGTAGTGACCGTTTGATCAAGGTTCTCGACTCCTTGTCATAAAGGTTCTAACCACGTTTATTGGAGAAAATTAAAGGAGATAGTATAATTGGGTTTAGAAAATCATAAATGCAAAGTTAATAGTACATCGGTTTTCAACTATATATTATAGTAACATCACCCCAAACATATAAGCTAACTACATCACAACAAGCACATAAGGTAGCTACTCTCTACGCATTGCAAACAATCCTAAATCTAGCATAACAACAATAATAATCATCATTATAAAAGATAAGGAAAGAGATAACCGTATTTAATGCGTAGATAGAATAATGTTGAAAGAATACACGAGCGTAAGTTATCCACACCTCGATAAGCCGTGTAGATTATATAAATGAAACAAATAAACACTATTACTTGATGAGTCGGATAATAAAAATCCACCTATCATGCTCATAATATAAACTTTATCCATTTGCTTGTAATCTTTTTCCGAAGCATCATCAGGTAATGGTAAACACAAATTATCATATAAACAACTTAGAAGAATCTGACCTTTCCTGAGAGAGTTGTTGCGCCGTCAGAGTGCTGACTCTGCTACGGTCGTTCTAAGGTGGGCGCAACGGTCCTGCAAACAACGACGCAACACGTGAACGTGTTAGGTTTTAAATTTATATGAGCTGGGGCTCAAACTATAAGTACTACCTACTTTTGGGGAGTAAGCAGTAACTATAACTCGAGTGTCGTTCTTAAAATCGGAGCGAATGGAACTAAAAGGGACTTACCGTAAATAAGCTTTCTGATAGGATGGGTTTATAAAAGTAGGTACGTTTTGGTTGGTTTATCTAATACTAAATAAAACAAGTAAATAAAATAGAGAGTAGGCAACAGGTAGAGCGTGATTGCTGAAACTTCGATAATTAGGGTTTCTGGATGATATTCATTATAAAGATGATTGGAGACTACCTTGGGTAAATCATCAGACGGACAGTTGGTGTAAACTCTAGGACCCTACATTTTAGTCTAAAAGCCTAAAAGCATATGTCACTGAATCCTAGGTTATCCTGATGCTGATCAGAAACAGGTTGTTTAAACCCCCCTCACTTGTCTTAAAAGACTAAGCGACCTCTACGGATGATATATCATGGGTGTAGGCATAAGGTAACAAACTGCAATTATATATCTGACCATTCTTAACACCTAAATCTATCTGAGTTTATCTAGGTATGTGCAAATTGTATGCTATATATGTTGAGCTGTCGGTTATGTTGAGTTAAGCAGTTTAAGCATCTTGTATTACAGCCGAATACTTGCTTTCTTTTCAGAACTCTTTTTATATCAGGTTTAAGCATAATAACTCCGTCATGAATTAGACCCTCCTTTGCTATTAGGTGTTCATCCCTAGGAATACTCACGGTGTACAGTGCAATTGGCATATCCACAGTGTTCCGAACTCAAGGTATACTCACGGTGTACAGTGCATTTGGCATATCCACAGTGTTCCAGACTCAAGGTATACTAACGGTGTACTGTACATTAAAGTAGTTCCACAGCTGTATGGTAACCTTGATGTACTAACGGTGTACGGTGCAGCGAGCATTTCCACAGCTGTATTTTAACCTTGGTGTACTAACGGTGTACGGTGCAGCAAGCATTTCCACAGCTTTATTGTTCCTAGACCCATATTCTAAAAGGGTGACTTCTAGGTATTCCACGATGAAATAAACCTATGGCAGTTCCTTAGCTTCCACGTGTTTGTACTTCACACGAGTACTGTACCGATTTATGGAATATTCATAGCTTCATACTGTAATATGAGATAACTATATCTACGTAGTATTAGGGTTGATCAGATCCTATCCTAAGGCAATAGTCACGTGAAAGACTGGAAAGGGTGGAAACTTGATTAAGTCTATATTCATGTAAAACTCAACCAGATATACAGCAAAACAATCACCAATCATAGCATGTTAAATATGAATCAAATATCATCCATAATCCTAATATCTACATTTCAACAATCACAGTATCAAACTACATAAATAGCATGGCAATATTCGCAACACAAACAAAGATATCATGCAAACAAAACATAATAGCCGTAAGTAAAGGAATAAGTAATAACCAGTATTTAAACAGCGTAACACTGAGTAGTACAAGCCAGAGTCTTGAAAACTTCAATACAATAAAAATCCCAAGCTACAGCTATCTTCCCCACTCGAACCGTGCCTACATCTCTCTAGTTCTCTAGAGAGAGAAACTAGAGAGAGAAACTAAACTAATCTAATCTAGAGAGAGAGTGTGAGAGAGAAAGTGAGAGAATTTGTGTGAAGAATGGTGTGATGAAGGTGTATGAAATGAGGATGAGGAGTGCTCTATTTATAGGCCACCAAGGATGCAAGAGTACAAGTCCACAAGAATGCACGTATAAGCAAACGAAGCAAAACGAGAGACACAAGAAGGGCACAGGCTGTACACGGCCATATACAGGCCGTACACGGCTATGTATAGGCCGTACATGGCTTCCCATGGGCCGTACACGGCTTCATGGTGGCTATGTGCTAGGCCGTGTGATTTTTCCGACTTTTCGCGTTGCTTCGGAAGGCCGTATCTTCTTCGTTTTACGTCCGTTTGACTTGATTCTTTCGCCTACGGTCTCGTAATTCCGTTACGATTCTAATGATGCCAATTTGGAAAGAATTGGAGGTGTGGATCCCAGGCGTGTCCAGAATACGTTTCGTAGTCTTCGGTTGTGCTGTTTGTTGCATATCTTCTTCATCCTTGATCCATCTTAAGCAATCCTTATATCCACATTCTCGTAATCTCCATGGCTACAAAATAAGACAGTTATGAGGCTCTGGTATGAAGTTTATAGTGGAATTATTGTTAGGCTCAAAATGGTGCCTATTTAGGTCAGTTTTCCGCCCTTTTTGCTTGATTTTCTAAAGACCGACAAGTTTATACCTTTCTAACATAAGTTGGTAAATAATGATGATTTTAAGATGTATTTGTTAGAAAAGATCTAAATATGGGACAATTAATGCATGAAAAAACGGGACTTTTTGCGATACATCAAATATCCCACACTTAAGCTTTTGCTTGTCCTCAAGCAATCCTCATTTGGAAAATAGTTTTTGAGAAAATATTTTGGATTCTTTGTTAAAACTTGAGATCATTTAAGCTCGAGACTGTTTAGGTCTTGATCTAGGATTAACAATCATGAATGATAACAATGATAAAATATGCAGCGGAATAAGAACAAGAACATCAAAGTTATCAATCAAGCCTCAATTCTATTCGATCACAATAGAACGGTTACACGATTGCAACAGGATCAAGAAACCTTGATCTTGAGGCTACACCAAAACCCTACGGGTTTACATTATGTGTGCACACCAAAACCTACCTCCCTACATCTCTTTATATACTAGAGATATTAGGGTTACAAAGAAATCATTAAGGTACAAGGAAACTAATTTAAACAATCGTCACTTTTAGTCCCTCGTCTTTAATTATTTTGTATCATCAAATTAAAATATCCTAACAATCTTCCCCTATTTGATGATGACAAAATAAACATCTTCTCGCGCAAACTTCCCCTTAACTCTTGATTTCTTGTAAACATGTCATGCATAATAAGCTGAATATCTTGACCTTCGAATCTTCTTCCCCTTTTTGTCATAATCCAATAGGGGTCTTCAAAAAGATAAGCAACTTGAATCTTTTCAACTTTTTCCTCAATCAATGCATGAACATATCCCGATGGTTAAAAACTTGAAACAACAAGCTTCCCCTCAAATGAATGTTTTAACCATCCCTTGAATCTCGAAGTCTATCAGCTCTATGTAATGATAACATATGAAGAAAACAGAATATAACAAACTTGATAAAGAAGTCGAATCTTCCAAACCTGTACCTTATATCTTGTACTAACCACGACGTCGAACTTATATTTCATATATAAGTAGATCACAATCTCCGCTTAAGATCTCTTTGACAAAAATCCTTATTTTAGACAGATACACTCTTCTTTGTATCGGGGTTAGAAAACCTTAGAGAAATCTACAAAAATCTCTAATCTTTAATAAGTCACCGAGCACTCCAAAACTCTTTCAAGTGATAGCAAATGTGAGCATTGAGCATCCTAAGTTTAATCTCACACGTTTGCTAGATTTGTCAAGTCTTCGTCGTCACCATACAAATCAAACAAGTTATCTTCAAAGCTCTTCATCCACCGCCTTGAGATATGATAAGATACAAACCTGTCAAACTCAACTACAACATTAAATAAGCTATAATCGATCTTCTTCGTAATCACATCTTCATATAATCTTCATGAACGAGCCATAAACGCAATAAGAATAAATTGTTTTAAAAAACAATTCCAATCCGAGATCCAAAACCATCAGTTGAACAAACAGTGGTAACCAATTAGTACTAACAGTGTTAACTGTTTTGCACTAACAGTGATGATCTCAAACTCCAAATCAACTAACAGTGTTAATTTCTCTCAAAAATCTTCAAAACCATAAACAGTGGTAGCGAAATCAACTAACAGTGGTAATTGTATTCCACTTAACACAAACAGTGATAACATCTTCATCGTGCCAACAGTGGTAATCGGTTATCTTCAAACAAACAGTGATAACCTTCAAACTGAATAAACAGTGGTAAACGTATTCCACAAACAGTGGTAATAACTTGACACATTCAATACTAACAGTTTTAATTCTCTTCAGCTCCAAAACAAATGAACTTCCACCGTTGCTTTCAATCTTAGCAGCCACGTGACATAAACGTCAAAAACAAGGCTAGCTGTAACTTTCTGCATCTCCTTTTACACAGCTCCGATCATGCTCAAATTTTGAATCATTGTACATCTCTGTGCCATGAAACATATATCCAAAAATCAAGTCGATCCAACGGTTAACGAACACAGAACAATTAACTTACAGCAGCTGCGCAAACAGAAACCAAATACGTACTGTAGCAGATTCGAATTTTAATATCTCCATGTAGAGACATCCAATCACAATGAAATTTTTACACGATGTAGATACATATGTCTTGAATAACATATCCAAAAATCATAAACTTTCGTTGGATAACGAAGACACAGTGATCGTTTTACTTCTGCCGTTCTGAAAAATCCTAAACTTTCAGCAACTAATTTCGACAATGAAAATCTCTCAATCAAAAGCTCTGATCAAAAATTCTTTCAGTAGGAATGTGCGCCTATATGTTAGTAACCTACAGTTTAAATTTCACGACGATCTAACGGTTAACGAATGAGATCCGGAATTTTTACCATGGTTGTGCAGAAAGTGACGAATTACGAATTTTTCTTGCAATCTTCTAGGGTTTCTTCAATATCTTCTTCTAGACTTTTAAAACTTGTAGATCCAAGATCACGAGCCACCTTGCTCTGATACTAATTGTTAAAACTTGAGATCGTTTAAGCTCGAGACTGTTTATGTCTTGATCTAGGATTAACAATCATGAATGATAACAATGATAAAATATGCAGCGGAATAAGAACAAGAACATCAAAGTTATCAATCAAGCCTCAATTCTATTCGATCACAATAGAACGGTTACACGATTGCAACAGGATCAAGAAACCTTGATCTTGAGGCTAAACCAAAACCCTACGGGTTTACATTATATGTGCACACCAAAACCTACCTCCCTACATCTCTTTATATACTAGAGATATTAGGGTTACAAAGAAATCATTAAGGTACAAGGAAACTAATTTAAACAATCTTCACTTTTAGTCCCTCGTCTTTAATTATTTTGTATCATCAAATTAAAATATCCTTACATTCTTAGAGTATCTTTCGCAGAAAGTCACTTTCTTCAAATAAGATAAACCTTTTCGGAAAGTAAGCATCAACAAAAAATTAACTATACTTAAACATAAAATTGATCAACCCTTTTTGGCATACTTTGCAACTCTCGAGATGTAGATGTACATAACTGGGCGATTCTCACAAGTGGGTCACTCAATTCACTCAAAGTGTATCGGGTTACCTATAATCTATAGAAACGAAATCGCTAATTGTCAGTCATGCAGTGCTTATCGTCATAGGCTTGGTCGAGAATCGAATCGCCACCACTCCTTTGAGAACGGTGCTAATTATCCCAAGGCATTTTAATCGGGTTGTGTGACTAAGGGTAAAGTGGGTAAGGATAGGGGTATGTTGGTCAATGATTTTAGGGTTTTGGAGCTTCAGACTCGGAGTTTTTCAAAGATCAAAGCAAGTTTCACTTGAGATAATGTGACACCCGTCAAATTAGAACTATTAATTAGGACCTAATCAATTGTAAATACATGTAATTAGTTTTGTGTTAGGCTAATTAATGTATCGAAATATATATTGATGAATATATACGATTATACGATTTGATTAAATCGTACGCTTTTCAATTCGAATGTAATTCGAATCAATAAATACGGATGTTGGTGAACGATTCTATTAAATAATATAATATTATTTAATAACGCCATTATATTCCAAAAATATTATTGTTATAATATTTCAACACAACTCGTATCGTACAAATAAAATTTACGCGATTAAAATGTAAACGCGCAAACAAAACAGAATAAATTAAAGTTATATGTTGTAACTCCAATATTAATGTTTTGAGAAAAATACTTCAACCAAAACATCGAGTAATTATTTGCATTCTAAAACGTGTGATTAAATGTTTTAAATAATTAATTAACGTTTAATTAATCGGGAAAACGAACGCCGCACGGAGCGCGACTACACAGAGCAAAAATTGGTGAAGCCCACACATGGTGGACCCCACCAATAACCGGCCAAAAGGAGGTGAGGGGATCAAATCCCCACCTCATTTCATCATCATCATTTCCATCCTTTCTCTCTCTCTCTCTTACTCCATTTTCTCTCAAAAATTTACTACCAACACACACACACACTAAATCACCAAAATAACCATCAAGACAACCTTAAATTGCAAAGCTCTTTTGGGAAAAAGATTCACCACGCAACGATCTACACTTCCATCTTTTCAGATTTTCGTTTCGACACCGCGTAAGTTTCCGACAAAAACCCGAAACTCTCCGTTTTCGCTCATTTTACATGTTTATGGTTTATATATGTCCAAAATGACCATATAAGGGTTGGGTAAAAGATTTGGAACAAGTGGTCGCCGGAAAACACGTTTTCGACTCAAAATCCGGCGAACAGTTGGAAGTGTCGCTAGTGTGCCAAAAACAGTACTAGCGACACTAGCTAAGTGTCGCTATGCCTAAGTGTCGCCCCTATAGCGACACTACATAAGTGTCGCTGGAATACTTAACCAGATTTAGATTAGCGACACTCCTGTAGTGACGCCAAAAATTCATAAGTGTCGCCGTAGCGACACTACTCAAGTGTCGCCCAACTATTGAAAATCAGAAATATAGCGACACTTACTAAGTGTCGCCTAAGCCCGTAGTGACACTATCCAAGTGTCGCCAAAAACAGAAAAGTTGGAATATTTTCCTAAGTCTTGAAACGTTTTATACCAACCAAATCGGATACGATACAACTTATACACGAGACATAAGTACTTTGATAAGTATACAACCACACAAATATAATAATAAAAGGCGAGATTATTATTTCAAACAATCACCAACGGGCCGTACACGTTTTCAAAACACAAGTTAATCAAACAACCAAATCGTAGTCATTTGGACATTTTAGTTGAACGAACAACTACAAAGGTAGTCTTTGTAACTACCTACTCATATTAATAACCATCGCGTGTCGTGGACACCCTCAGGTTATCGGTCTGCGGACATCTCACTGCTTGTTTAAGCATCATACGTTTATCGGTTTAACGCTCAAGACTCAGGTGAGTCTCATAGCCCCTCTTTTTACCGCTTTTCACTCAGGGGTGTGATTCAATGCTTTTTTTAACATGTGAACGCAAGTACAAACCTTACAATATACTACATGAGTTGTTTTCCACTAATCATTTCAAAGTCCTCCGTCAGCATAGTTTGGTAATACGTTGTAGCGTGATTATTAGTATATGGTACCATATAGGATTGACCCTCCTTGTCCGGGTTAGCATGCACTAACTGGGTAAACGGACGTACTAACAATTGTTCAGACGAGTGTGGATTAGGCACTCGTGGAGGCACCTCGCTCGGAATTCTCTATATGGGACCCGACCCTCGAGTTAAACTCAGACTATGTGCTCATGGCTGTATACACTATTACTATTTATTTGCTGATTGCAAATCACTACTTAAATCTTGCGGTTCATGCGATATTACCTGATTTCAAACCTGTGAGCTCACCAGCTTTAGCTGACCCATTTTAGCATGTTTCACAGGTACACAGCACTAGGTTTTTGGCTGCTAGCAGGATTACTATAGCTCGAGTCAGCATGCAAACAATGGAGATTTTCTTGCATTAATATATTTTGTACAAGTATTTATGTATTGAAATCTCTCTCAATCGAACACGAGCTATGTATAGCTTCAACAATTGTAAACATTTAATATATTAATATATTTTGTTAAAACGACGCATATAGAGTCGTTTGCTATATATTATGTGCTTTGATTATTGATTAGTAACACCCAAATCGTGCTTCCGCAAACTACCAAATTTGGGGGTGTTACTGATAACTACTAGAGTAGACTCATCTCCTAGAGGAATAATCTCTTCTTTTGATGTTTCTAACGGATTTTTCTTCTTTGGAGAGTAGTCTGCTTATTTTTCTAGGAGTTCTCCAAGGTCTGCTTTTCTTTTTTTCTTTTTTTTTCTTTTTCTTCTTTTAATGACCTCGGAGATCCTTCATGTAGGAGATATCTTTGACTTCTCTTTTGACAAGTACCAATTTTTCGTACTGTCTTCTGCGGATAATTTCTTCGTGATGGGTACTAACTTCGCTTTTATACCGTATCTTCTTTTTAGATTCCTTTTTTTTTTTAACTCTTGAAAGGTACGGAGAGATGTTTGAAGATGAGACACCAATAGAAAGATATCTCAAGCAATCCTTTACTTATGATCTATGAAGTTCTAGAGCTAGATTGGTGTTTAGTGGGAAAGTGTTTGTGTAGTGGGGAAGTTTTTAGGGTTTTTGTGGTTTTGAAATGAAATGGCTAAGGCGCAAAGGGTTTTCTAATCGGATCATCAACAATCTTAGAAAGAAAGTTGGAAGGGTTGGCTTGAAAAGATATGAATGAAGTGGCTTAATCCTAATAAATGCCAAGATCATCTAATTGCACCTATACCGCGTACGGCACTCATTGGTATGGTCTCGAAACGCATTACATGAGCAAGTTCTAACAAAGACACATGCATCGGCGCACACTCCGAAATGAAAGTGAAGCATTAAAAATGAATGCCTATAATGGTCTCAAATACCTCACAACAAAAGGGGTTATATGCACCAAGTCATGCGATGCCTAGAGGATTTCACAATTTCAATTTAAGATACGTTCTTATTTTTGCCTTATCTTATTTTCCAAAGCAATTTATTTATTTTGACAAAAGGTTTATCCTTTTAAAAGAATTTTCTAAGACTAAAATCTTTTGAAAAATATTCAAAATCAACCGAATGGATGTCGGACACCGTCGAGGTTGGGTTTTCGAATGTTTTGGTAAAAAAAATCTCAACCTTTTAAGTTGGTTTTGCGAATTTTTTTTTGAAAAAGATTGAATGAAAACGACGGTATTACTTTGGACAGGCAAATATAAACTTGCGGTATTTATATACCGTGTATCCCACACTTAAAACAACATTGTCCTCAATGTTCATTGCTAAGATGTAGGATTTTCTTCGGGAAAAATCCCACACTTGGGTTTTGAAATAGTGGAACAATTTTAAGTGTTTTGAAAAATGGTGGGATGGGATCCCACACTTAGAATTTAGGCATATTTGGATATATGGTAATGGCGAAAATCGTGACAAAAAGAAAGGAACTTCCCTAAGGTAGAGAAGAGGAGATGTGTTTAAAGAAGCGGCGATCTGCAGGTGTTTGAAATTTCTTGGTTGATTCCATGCAGAAACCAGTTTCTTCGTGAATGATCGGCATCTCCTGTCCTCAATTCTCATTTGCACAAACACATTTCACTTATTCTAGCTAAGAAGAACAGAGATTAAAACATAATAAGTAAACTAAATAACTGATAACTAAATAAAGAAACTAAACAGACTGTGTCTGGTAGTTCATGTCCCAAAAATATAACAAAATAAAGTTCCACAACCACAAAGCAAGTCAAAAGTATGGATAAGAGGAAATAGTAAGTATTTAGATATGGGTGCACAGATCTAGGGTGCTGGAGAGCCCTGATCAAAGTCCTGAACAGATGACTGAACCGGTGGAGGAACTGAGGAAGGTCCGGCAACTGAATGCTGACCACTGGAGACTCTCTGCTCCTCTGACCTCACCTGTCTGTACTGCATCAATACATCTCTAAGGAAGCAGGCAGGTAACTTCATCAGATCCTCCAAAGCCAACTATCGAAAGTCCTCATAAGTCATCCCCTCACGCTTCATCTTGGTCTTGTAAATATGCCTAAGCATATCCTCTGTAGGAAGCTCATCAGAAGGTATAGGGTCTAATGCCAGCAACCCTGCAAACTCTGATAATGTGAAAGGATCAGTGCCCAAATGAACAATATCTAGTCGGTAGGAACCAGCAGCCTCTCCTCCTGCGGACTGCTGAGAAGAACGGGCTCTACGGGTTGATGCAATGGGATGTGGAAATGCAGCATCAACCGATAAACAGTGCTCAACTGACCGTGTGGGTGGAATGGTAGTAGTAGGTGGTATGTGGGTAGTGTATGGTGATATGGTAGTGGATGGTGGAACTGGTGGTAGTGGCACACACTCGTACATGAGCGACTCGGGAGCTGGAATGCCTAATGCCTAAAGCCTTAGCTATAAGTGCCTGATGCGCGTTGTTGACAGCCAACGCATGTAAAGTGAAGTACTGGGTCATGGGAGTGACTGGATCTGTATGACGTATCTGAGCTCGGGGACCTGATGTCCCAACCCTAGCATCCCTGACTGGTGTCCTGGTACTCCTAGGCACAACCGGTACTCTATCCACTCTATCAGTAACCGGAGTTTCTACATCCTCCTCTTTGACCCTCATCCTGGTCATGAAACATCCTGGGATAAGCTACTGAGTGTCCTTCCAGTAAAACTGTCTCTCAGAATCCTCAGTAATCAGCTGGATCTGCTTGCAGTAATCCAACTCACAAGGTAATGAAGTGGAAGACACTCTATACTCGTCCTCATGACTCTTTTTCAAGAGTCGCATCCCTCTCAACAATCTAGTAATGAAAGCTCCCATAAACACATGCTTTGTCAGGTCCAAGTTCTTCTCCTTCGCCATCCTCTCAGCAACAATACAAGCCACATTAATATTCTGGCGGTTCATGATAACATCAATGATATACAACTCATCCCCATTTATCGGCCAGGTCTCCTTCTTCCCCATAATAGATGTCACAATAAGCTTGTGTAGAAGACGTAACTGAGGCAGAATCAGAACCGAGGACTTTGTGACGACCGTCACTAAACCGTAATCATAGTTCAAGCCGTAAAAACTCATTTTCGTGTTAAGACTCATCTTATGGACTTTAATTACATCAAAATATTCGTTTTCGAAAAAACGAATCCAACGTAAAAAGAATCATCGCAATCACACATGTAACGAAAAAGATACGAGGCTAAATGTAAATACGTTAATTATTGGAAACTATACAATTTATTAAAACTACACGAAATACGAAAATAATTTGATTGGGATCGTTGATTCTTAAACCGTGTGACCCGAGTTTTTTGTGTGTCTTTGTTGTTTAGCCCAATAATTAACCTAAACCCCCTCCCTTTTGGTGAATCATTCGGCCCAACCCAACCCACACAACCATGGAACTATAAAAGGCATCATTAACACAACCCTAACATTTTTTTTATCACAAAAATCGTCCATGCCGCTGTCCCAAAATCGTAGTCAACTTTAGAGGCTGTTTTGACCTACTTAGAATCGTTTTCAGGCTTCGGCCAAAACTATAAAGTTGTAGATCTAGATGTTTTACATAAACTCGCTAGGTTTCGGCCTCTGAAACGAAGCAGATTATTTTATAAAAATTGTTTTGTAAACTGCTGCAGTGTATTACGAATTTTCTGAAACTTTTAGTTATTCGTATATAAACGTGTCTAAACCCTAAAAACGATTTGTAAACCCCATTATTCAACTCCAGACATCCAAGAATGAAAATATTAGTCTATATTCATAATACAAACCCTAAGAACTCAAATAATCATCCTCTAATGCATTCTATTGATCGAGAACTCGTGTATTCGCGTATTTCGGTAAGATTTACATTCTAATCTTTCGATTTCTTCGTATTCTTGATGCATGATGAATGAATCCTCATTCCATATTGTTTATTTACAGATTCTAAGTGATCTCTATCGTGCGGATTCTTGATTGTTGGTATAAAACTCCTTTCGACTCATTGGATTTCGTGTATTTCAATTTTCGTTCATTGTCGATTATTTTCGGTTCAATTCCATTGTGTTCCGGGTAAAGAAATTGTTAGGATGTTGATAAAATCAGTATATAAGATGATAGAATTGAGAATATTGATTGTGATTGTGGTTTGGATTAATTATAAATGCGATTAGGGTTGATTATTCATAAACCCTAATCTGATCAGAAATTTTGTTCAGATTAGGAAGCTTGTAACTTGGTCATATCACGAGGGTTTTCGATGAAAAAGGAGTCTAAACATAAGTATTTTGAGTCTTATTTCAAATGGAAAATGTCTCATGTCCAAATGTTGTGTTTAAGTTAGTCAAAATGATTTTACAAGATTGTGTGTCATTTCTGAGTTTTCAGTTCCAGATTTCGGTTAAGTTGTCGATTTTTGAAACGTACCTTAAACTAAGAATTAGGTCTTGAAATTTTTACTGAAGTGTTTTAAACGTGTTAAATATTTTCTGTAAAAATATGATAATCTTTTGAAGTTTCTAATTATTTTAAATAAATTATAACTTTTGGGAAGTCAGAAAGTGTCAATGGTTTAGAGCAGTTCATTTTGGTGAATTTTTAAGAATTGTAAATCAATGTGATTGAATCTAGAAAAATTACAGGATCTTCTAAACATATAGAAATGTCACAGGTTAAAATATTAGAGTCAAATGATTTAATTAAGTAATATTTAAAAATACGTAAAGTGGTATGAAAATTGTGGATAGAATCTGATTTTTACTCGATATGTTGATTCAAGTTAATATGCATGAGTTGAGTTATGAGGGAACTTAGTGGAAGTGTTCAGACTTGGGATACAATGGAATGACCTAGTTATGTCTAGGTTGTGACCCATATGCATTATCTGATTGTTGTAGATTACAAGAATTGTTGGTGGTTAAATTTAAGGGCAAAACTTACATCTTTATTTCAAGGTGAGTTTTCGTGGCCCCGTTTTCATTTACATGTTTTCAAATTGGGGGAAAAGTATGCTCACATGTTTTATCAATTGTTTTATGCTGTGAAACGTATTCATTTTCATTTTGGACATATGCTTGAAATGTGCTACATTATGTGAGATTATGTGCTTTATTTGAGATCATTGAGAACATTGAGAACATTTGTGGCTATTCGTCTTGCTCCGTTGGGGGTATTGACAACACGCCGGTTGAGAACATTGAGATCATTGAGGCTATTCGTCTTGCTCCGTTGGGGGTATTGACAACACGCCGACTATTGCTATTCGTCTTACTCCGTGGGGGTAATGACAACACGCATTATTGTTTGTTGAGGACATTTGGATCAATTGATATCAATGGTCATATCCTCTTGAGGGTATTGACTAGATATATCAAGTATCTTGGAAACTTATTATTTACACTAATTTCACTTTTATATGTGCCTTTTCATTGCATTGTCCTAACTTATTATTATCACAGCAAAATGTTTATTTTTATGGTGTCTGGTTTCAAACCTACGAAACTCATCAACATTCGTGTTGACGTTTTTGAGCATATCTTTTCAGGTTATACTAGTGGACTTAAAGCAGTGGACAAGAGAACTTAGTGGACCTTTAGGGTTGCATTAACAGTTATTCAAGACTTGTGTTACATCATTAAGGTTGTTTGTGAAGGCTTGTTTTGCCTTAACATTGTATAGTACGTTTGTTGTAAGCTTTTGAATTCATTGTTGAAATGTATGCACGACATAAACCGTTATTCATGTTATTGGCATCATGACACATTGGATATTGTATTTCATATAGAATTCTTTATAATGATGTGTTATGATCCTATCACCGTTATACCCTGTTGTTTCCACTTTAGACGGGGTGTGACAGATTGGTATTAGAGACATTGTTTATAGAGATCTAGGTTGATTGGCCTAGACTATAAATAAGGAACCCACATATAGAACGTGAGTTAGGAAGTTATGTGTGCATACATGTGACATCCCGCAAATTGGAATACAATTAAGTACAGTAAACACGTGCATTTTAGGCTAATTCCCTGATTAGTGAATTCAAAACTATTTTTGTGGAATAAGTTTTGCAAAACTTACTATTTAATACGTGACGTATTACTATTAGCGTAGTTATTTATAATCACGTACGAAACAAACGTATCGAACTTGACAAATAAATATATATATACAATAGTTGGTGATACAAATAATTAATGATATGAAATTATTAATTACGAATATTATTTATTTATATTATTGAGATAATATAAAACGATATACGTTTAAAGAGAAACGTAACAAACGCAATACAAAAGTTAAGAAAGAACTTAAAAATACTTTCTAATAATTTTTATTTGAAAATATTAGGTGAATTGGTTGAGATAAAAATAAAACGAAAACAATTATACGTGTTATATAAAACGTATCGTACGAACAGAAACAATTACAAAACGTACCCAAAGGTCAAAAATAATAAAAGTATTATTTTTCCCCTTCATGATAAAGTATTTGGAGAATTACCTCAAAATATAATTACGAAATTTGAATGTAAATTGGCACACAATTGGACCCATACCCGAAACTAACAGGTAAAAACCTACAACATTAACCCAATCTAAAAATATCACTCGACCATATACTTTAACCTCCACTCCCTGCAGTTGAAAAACTTGATTTAAAAAGCTTATTATATACTCTCACCATCCCTTGAAGCACTGCACCAACAAACTCAAATAATTGAGCTGAGGAGTGAGCTCGGCAGAAGCAGCAGAAGCATTCCTCCATCTTCATCATCTTCAATCTTCAATTATCAATAAACAACTACAAATAACAACTTCAATATCATCTACAAAATCATCACCATCAACTGTGATCACCACCACCACCGAAACATCATCGTCATCCTCACAAAATCATCATCATTCTCGTCATCACCATCATCACAGTTAACCATCATCATCGCCATTTTCATCACTGTGAGGATTTCTAAAACTTTAAATTTCATATATTTTACTTATTTCATTGATTATATAGTGATTATAGTTTGTATATAATGTATAAAAACTTCGTCATATTATGATTGGTACAATTTATTGTAGTTAAATGTAACTAAAAACATGTTAAAATGTAGTTAAAAGTCATATATATTGAAGTTGATACGTATACAGAACTGAAAAAGATGATGAATAGTGTTTTTCTTAAGAAAATTTAGCCCCAAGTAGCCTACTTTGAGCTCAGTTTCCCATCGAACCACTAAGTTAAAATCCTATATCTTATGAGCATTTTGTTCTCCTCACACCGCTCTATCCATAGAATCAAACTAGAGCCTTTTTCATTACATAACGAATCCAGAAAACGCATTTAAAGTTGGACATTTTTCATTTTCTGCTTCAGAACAGCCTCGGGTCCCCTCTTTGTGACCACTTTTCGTGACCTTAAAAAGATAATTAGAACTTGAAACTAGCTAATTATTGTAGTATTGTTTTCCCTCTTTCCAACCATATAATAATATCTACATTTGGTAACCGTTTGGATAGCGTTACTAGCCTTTGAAAATCCAACCTTGCTCCTGTTTGTGCACACCAACTGCTCGACCAAATGCCTGAACCAAAAACCTTCCCAAATCAGCGACCAGCTCGTGCTAGGTGACGATGTTCGAGTTCCCTAGTCGTACTCACACCAGCGACCAGTGATCCGTGGATCTGACCCAGACCTGAATCCGACCTACTGACCCGACCCAGTTTCGTTGACTTTTTGACCGGGTTGACCAGAATTTTAAACCGAACCATTTTCCGACACGATTTTTCGACCCGAACCTTCATTTTTTCGTCTTTGAACAAAAATAACAATTCTTTTTACCTTTTCGAAATGATCTTTATTAAGAACCATTTTAACAAACGAAGCCTAAAAATGACCGAAATGCTAAAATTTTTATATTCTTTTTTTACGAGCGTATTTTGCGAGCCCGATCGTGCCATCTTTTCCCAATCTTTTACATAAATAATTAGTGATGATCATTGACCATGTCCTGTGACCGACCTTTTTGTTTGTTTTTATATTTTTTTTATATATAAATATAACTAATAATTAACACGACAATTTATATATATATATATATATATATATATATATATATATATATATATATATATATATATATATATATATATATATATATATATTTCAACAAATTATCACCAACAAATTGTACAAACACTATAACTAAACGAATAGTCGAATACTTATATAAAGTATATTTCTTGCGTCTAGGACTTTGAGGGACGCAGTTGGACTACCGACTATTAATAGCTGTTATCGCACGCTATCGCTACCAGTGAGTTCACAGCCCCACCTTTTACTTGTTTTACTGCTTTTTAAACTGGGGTGGAAAACATAGGACTGTTCTGATCACTATATGCAACGACTATTTATAACTGCTTTTAGTTTATATACGAATTGTTTATGAATACATTCATACTATTATGCAAGCTACTTGTTTATGAAATGATTTCATGGGAACATGACAACGAATCTTGGTACGGACTTAGTTTTACATGTTGTAGTGCACAGAGTCCTAGTGCTTGCAAACTATAACCATTAGCTAGGTGACGCTAGCCACTGAATATACGGATAGTACTATCGTGATGACCTACCTCCAACTAAGAGCGGAGAGTATATTTACCTAGTCCTAGAGGCAAAACTTATACATTTGGATGTTTATCCAACGAGGTTGTGGTTTGGTTATAGGATTAAGTGCCGTTACTTTAACTCATAAGGTCTAGCTAACCTTTGAGGGATCACCGTCTATGCTCTCCTACGATTACATACAATTTGGAAAATGATGTTTTCCCACAAACTAATTATGCATTTGGATGTCTATCCAACAAACTATTCATTTGGATGTTTGTCTATACTAATTATACATTTGGATGTCTATCCAACAAGTTATACATTTGGATGTCTATCCAACTAGCTATACATTTGGACGTTTTCCAACTATTTATACATTTGGATATTTATCCAACAACTAACTTAACAAGAATGTTTTCATACGATTTATACATTTGGATGTTTATCCCATGAGCCATTTATACATTAGATTACGAACGAGTTTTTCTACAATTGTTTATTGAAAATATATGTTTTCAACAATTTACAAATGAACTTGGTATAACCACAACTATACATAAAACCTGTGAATTCACTCAACATTATTGTTGACATTTTACTATGTTTTTCAGGGAATTAGCTGCTCATGTAAGCCGCATGCATTTTGGATACTAGGCGACCCACGGTGAATTTTAAGATGCCACTTTTGAAGACATAGGATTTCTTTTGTATAACTAAATATGTTTTGGTCATATTTATGAAATCCTATTTTGTATAACTTTAAATACTTCTCTACTTATACAATTCTATGAATCGTAAGTTTTTGTAAACTTATAACCTTGGCATCTTAACATATGTATGTTCTGTTGTAATCATACGCTCTGATATGTATGCATGTACTTTGTATACGTGGCACCCCCCACTCGATCTAATGCTTCCGCAGATCATCTGATTACTGAAATTAACAAATTTGGGGGTGTTACAATACAATTCCGTGAAGCTAGTTGTAGCTAGTGTCGATCATTCATCTAAACCATTTCAAATAAGAAGGATGTTGTAAGCATTTCTTCATCATCTTACGACTCTTTATGTGGTTCGTCTACATGTTGCTTAGGATTCCATAACTAACTGATCTCTTTCCGTAAATACAAAGCTTATTGTGATACAAGGACTTGGAAGATAAGTATGTGTATGAAAGAATACTTTCACAATTACGGCTGCAGACGTAATTGACAAAGGTGTTCCGACGTATGTGTGCTATCCGACCATGTTTGCGTGTCTCATGTGCTATCTTCGTGTCGAATGGTAATAAAATCTCAATTATATTCCTTACTGAATCATTCTTATATTTGTGAGTCTTGTGCATTTATGCCTTGACAAACTCCAAAGTATTCATCTATTCTAAACTAATAAGAATTCGAAAATTTTATAGTGAGCATACTACTAAGACGCATTACTCGTAAAATTTACTCGTGGAGGAGAAACACTCGGTGGTGGTCATACAATGGATAGTGGTGATTGAACTGATAGTTGAAATGGAGGAATTTGTTGTATTGAAGGCAAGAATGCGATCATTGCACGACAGTTGTGGGCCTTAATAGTCAAAATTGTCATGCAAGGTTTGTAACAGCATATTGAATCATGGTAGAGCTAGCGGCACCAAAGGCGAAAATGGAACTAATAGTGAGAATTCAAATGATGAAGTGGTGATGGCGCGAAAAAAAATATATATAAATTAATTAAAATAAAAATAACAATAATAATAAAATATATAAATAGATAAATAAATAAAGTAAATAAAGGTGCTGTTTAAGGAGGAATATTCTTTCATTAACCAAATGAAGAAGTTAGTGAACAAGTTTTGGAAATTTTTATACAATGGGAGTTAATCATACAACATATATCGGACAATTTCATGAGTTGGCAAATTAGACCTTATCCCATGGCACTCGAAGCTAAGAGAATTGAGAAGACTCGCGGGATGGTAGAAGGGACTAAGCCTCCTACTATCCAAGGCGCATTACTGATGGGTGGATTGTTAATCGATAAAACCGTTAAGGCTGGGAATGTAGAAACAATACCAAGAATGAGAGGGTATTCAAAAGGCTGGTAGATACTAACACATGAAGAGAGGGTTACGCTGGTTCACATCTTCTGTGAGTAAGGTGTGACCACTATCATCACACATCTACATCATGTTGTATTTATTCGAACTGCAACTGAAGAGGACATGTTATAATTGAACGTGGATGACAGCTAGTCAAGTGGAACCAATCAACATAATAGTAAACTCGATAGCTTACTTTGAGTGGGAGACTCGGAAATAATTCTATTAATGGGTGTGCATAGAGACGAAAAGACATTACATAAGGGTATACTCTAGTGCTAGAAGAATACTCTTTTAGCATCGACATGTTACCCTTCGGACTCGGAAGTTTTGGTGTAGTTGTGGGAATGGGATAGTTGACGAAATTTAGGTAGAAATTGTATGTTTGAGAAAATATTTCGTATACCACTTAAATAGTGGTGTAATACCTGAGGTTTTCAAAGAACACTTCAAAGAAAAAAAGAAATGACTCATGAGTGTAAAGGCTGATGGGTTAAAATTTCAAAACATCCTGTTATCAACGATTTCTTCGAGGTCTTCTCGGAAGACCTAGAAGGACTATATCCCTCTGTACTCATAAAGTTTTGTATTGATCTTATTCTTGGAGCAACCCCAGTTGCAAATGCTCCAAATCGCTTAACACTAATTGAATGCAAGAGTTATTTAATTCACTTTAAGATGCTCCAAGACAAGGATTTTATTTGCCCTAGTCTTTTTCCTTTGGGAGCACCTGGTTTATTTGACTTAAAGAAAGATGGTTGTTGTAACACCTGGTAAAAAAAAAAAAAAAAAAAGTCAATTTTCACGCCGGATTTAAACTTTAAATAATTGTATTTTTATAAACAATTATAACCAAATTACATTTTTGTAATTCAAGTAAAATATTTTTATTCAAAATCATTTCGAAATAATATAAACAAAATTATAAATTTAAAATATTAAATTTATATTACGATTGAGTACAAAAACACGGGTATTATATACTGTGGTTGGAGACCACAGTCTGCGAGTTAGGGATCTGAGTTTTAACAAAAACCCAAATCCCCTCCTCATTCTTTCTCATTCACCACATTTCACACTCTATCTCCTCTCAACTTTTCTCTCATCTCTCTCTCTCTCTACAACCTACCACCACACCACCACCACCATAATCCGCCAAAAACCACCATCAAACGACCTCCAATCTCGAAGCTCCTTTAGGGAAAAACGATCACCACGCAACGATCTACAATCCTATCTTTTCGGATTCTCCTCGCGCGGATTTGTAAGTTTCCGACAATTCTCGAAATCTCTCAAAACTTTGTTATTTTGCTTGTTTGCGGTTTAGATAAGCTTAAAATACTAAATTATGGGTTGGGTAAAAGAATCGGACTCAACGGAGGCCGGAAAACTCGTTTTCGGCTCAAACTCCGACGATCAGTCCGTTACGTCGCAGGGACCAAAAACAGTACTGCGACGTCGCAGCCAACGTCGCACAAAACCTCAACGTCGCATTTAGCGACGCAAGCTTTTACGTCGCATTGACTTGCGAATGTCGCACATAGCGAAGCAGGACTCTACGTCGCCTCTGACGTCGCATCTGACGTCGCATCTGACGTCGTAGAACCTTAAAAACCTATGTTTTTCACTAAGTATTGACAACCAAATTTTACCACTCGATTTTACCCGAATTTGGATTTCGAATGCGTTTTCTTTAAAGCAAAGTAGTAGAAATAAAAATTTTCCAAGCTGACCTGGCAGCTCGACCCCAGCCAGGGGCTCTGCCCCTTGGACCCCGCCAGGGGTTGCCACCCCTTGGACCCCGCTACCAGGGGCGCTTCCCCCGGACCCCCGTACACCATTCCCAGACTTCAACAACAAATGCATACATGAACAACTCGCTTAGACAAACTGATTTGTCTCATACTTATATAACCTTACGTGTTTAGGACACTAGAAGGTTACCATTCGGATGACGCGCGTATCATCGTATCGCTAACAACTCACAGGTGAGTTTCATAGCCCCACTCTTTCAACTGTTTTACTATTTTCGGGGTGAAACACATGTTTAATTGCTGTATTCAAATCATATTAACAATCGTTTATAATTTACAACTATTTATATTACTGTATGTAATACGAAATGTGTAATACTTAGGAATTACACCCGCAATATTGTTTTAGAACAATATCAATACTTAACCTAGATAGGTTACAATCGTACCCGGTTAGGTCGTTGGAAAACGATTATCAACACATAACTTGATTTAGTTATCACAATCTTTTGGCCATATTGTCACGGGACAATATCATTGAATACATTAGAACTAGTTAGTTCTACCTACACTGAATAACATCTGTACTGTTACAAGTTTAGTTATTCTTTAAGAACTAAAACTGTCGACACACTCCATTATCATTAGAATGGGAACTGAACTTAAGTGAACATTTTCCCAAGACTCCGTAATATATACTTGCTAGGCTTTAGGCTAGGAGTATACAATATTATCACAAGTTAGTACAGACTTCCTATATCCATACGACTCAACTGGTGACGACTCTGGCTCAGGATGTAATCCAACCAGGGATGGTCCCCCGGCCCAGGATGTAATCCAACCGTGGGGGTGTCACCTGATGAATATCTACATACTATTATACGATCTACTTAGTCAGGCATGTCGAGTACTGCTGGCTCTCAAACAACTTAGTCGGGCATGTCATTGTACTGCCGGCTCAATCACAAATTGCTGCGAGCAATTCCAAAAACGATGCCGCGGTATTGCAGCGGGCACCAAACGATGCCACGGTAAAGTGGGCACTAAACGAAACCACGGTATTGCAGTGGACGAAACTTCAATCAATGGATCAGCGAGTTATACTCGGGATTCACAATAAGTTAACGGATCGGTGGTGCTGCCACGCGAGGCCGTTAGCTCAATTCATGTTCGGGTTAGCTTATGCTAATCGGGTAAACGGACACGCTAAACATTCAAACATAGATCTGCGGATCTACAATCATTTGTTGCTGGATGCAACACCTCATATATTAAATCATAGTTCTGCGGGACTACAGTTACTTACTATCATATGACGTGGTCATACAGTTATTTGGTTACAACTTAGGCAGGTATTGCCTCCCGTTATACACTTACTCATACCAGATAGGTATTCAGGCTCGGTATGCCTCAATTATTGTGTACTTTGGTACGGACTACAATTGATTAGGTATTAGATACCTAAACTTTCGAATTACACATTGGTAATTACATCTACAATTTGCTACAAATCATAATCGTGGATTCTGAACAACTTCTCAAAACATACAAAATTTATACTTTATGTTTTCAACTAACAAACCTATGAACTCACCAGCTTTATAGCTGACCTGTTTTAGCATGTGTTCTCAGGTGCCCAGCAGGATTAGGGATTACTACAAGATTTTGCTAGCTCGAGTCGCATGATTTCAAATATTTGGGACAACTCTGCATTTACTTTTGTATTTTCAAATTATGTATTTGAAATTTCTAATGAACTTATAACGTTGTAAACGTTCTATTTGGTAAATGTATAATTATTTTCAAACGTCTCATTTAGAGTCGTTCATTATGTATCTTATGCTGTGATATTTAATTTGGTAACACCCGACCCGATCGCTTCCGCAACCCGAAATTTGAGGGTGTTACAGTTGTTTTCATTTGTGCATTGATTATCGTGAACTTAACAAATTACGGTCAAGAATCGCTGTCCTCTCCCAAGGATGGATGATTTGTTTGATCAACCTCAAGGTGCTCGGTGATTTTCAAAAATCAATCTTCATTCTGGTTACCGTCAATAGAGGGTACCTGAATCAGATATACCTAAGATTGCGTTTAGTACTCGTTACGAACATTTCAAATTTCTCGTTATGTCACTCGATCTTACTAACGCGACTATAGCATTCCTATATTTAACTAACGTGTATGTAAGCCGTATCTCGACGAATTTATCATACTTTTCAATTGCGACGTTCTAATTTATTCTAAAACTAAGAAGGAGCATGATGTTCCCTTAAGACTACTTCTGGAGTTACTTTTGAAAGAAAAGGTCTATACAATATATTGGGAGTACGAAATTTGACTACAAGAGGTTTGTTTTTCCTGGTCACACTGTGAACAAAGAAGTCAATCTTGTGAATTTTAGCAAAATAGAAGATGTAATGGGATGGAAGGTCCCACAGTTATCATTGGAGGTTCGTAAAGTACTTAGGATTCATAGGCTATTATCAGCATTTTATTGAGAGTTGTTCAAAGATCGCTCTACTATTCATATATATATATAAGAATTTTGTTTGAGGTAGGAACTAAGAAGAATCTTTCCAAACATTGAAGGATGCCTTGTGTAATGCATCAATCTGGACTCTTCCCGACGGATCGGAGGATTTCGTTGAGGATTGTGATGCATCAGACCGAGGTCTGAGTTGTGTGTTAATTAAATGGGAAATGTAATCGTATTCGTCTCTCGACAACTCAAGATTCATAAGCATTACTATATTACCCATGATTTAGAACTTGGAGCGATAGCATTCGTACATATGTGTTGAAGACACTACTTGTATGCAATGAAGAACGTCATGCATACCGATCATAAGGGCTTTTAACACCCCTACGTTCAAAGGAAGTTGAATACGAGGCAAATAAGGAAGCTCGAAATATTTAGTGGCTACGATTGTGAATTTCAATATCATCCGGGGAAGACGGATGTTGTGGCAGTTGTTTTGAGTAGGTAGGAAAAAGTAAGCCAAAGTGAGTACAAATCAAAGTATGATGAGTCACTCTGGCATTAAGGATAAGATGTTCAAGGTTCAAGATGAAGCGTTAGGGATACTCATATACCAAAACAAAAAGTTGTGCGGCTTAGACAAACAGTTGGAGCACAAATTGGATGAGAAATTACATCTTGTGAGAGGATTTTGAATTCCTTTTCCAGGAGGTCTATGGACACTGGTAATGGACAGAGTACATAAAAAAAAGTATACATATAAACAAATAAAATAAAAATAATATATAAAAAAGGTAAAGTAAAATATTTCATACATTAGGAGATGGTAAGAAGTACCATGATATCATGATGTCATGGAGTTATATTGGTGTCTAGGAATGAAGATGGACATCATTTAATACATTAGTCAATTTAGTCAATGCATGATCTGTTTGAAGTTCAAGGCTGAAGTTGGGTTAAAGTCAGTTGATTGGACAAAAATAGTCTGTGAAGCTATTGACAAGATCGTTCAAATCAAGGAGAGGTTGGAAACAGTATGAGTTAGACATAAGAGTTACATAAACAAACGCCGAAAGCGGTTAGAATTTTGTATTGGAGATCATATTGCCTAAATATTACCTTGGATGATGTCGTATATTTTGAGAAGTCAGGATAATTAGCACCTAGGTTGTTGGACCGTTCTAAATTGTTAAACATATGGGTTCAGTAACATATCGCTTAAAAGTTGTCACAAGAATGAAGTGGTGTTCACGAAGTATTTCATGTGTCAAATCTAAGAAAGTGTTGGCTGATAAAGTCTTACACATAATTCTAGAAGGAAATTTACAAGGAATCACAAATAACATTGTGTAGAGAAATTGGTAGGGACCATGGATTGAGAGGTTAAAATGTTGAAACACAAAAAGTTTTAATTTGTCATTGCCTGATTGAACGCTTAGCGAGGATTCGAATTAACTTGGAAATGAAAAGAGTGAACAAAGCTTAAATATTGGTAGTTATTTAGTGATCGTGTTGACAGTATAGCTCCGACTAAATTTCGGGACGAAATTCTCTCAACTGGGGGATACTGTGATGACCGTCACCAAACCATAATCATAGTTCAAGCCGTAAAAACTCATTTTCGTGTTAAGACTCATCTTATGGACTTCATTACATCAAAATATTCGTTTTCGAAAAAACGAATCCAACGTAAAAAGAATCATCGCAATCACACATGTAACGAAAAAGATACGAGGCTAAATGTAAATACGTTAATTATTGGAAACTATACAATTTATTAAAACTAAGCGAAATACGAAAATAATTTGATTGGGATCGTTGATTCTTAAACCGTGTGACCCGAGTTTTTTGTGTGTCTTTGTTGTTTGGCCCAATAATTAACCTAAACCCCCTCCCTTTTGGTAAATCATTCGGCCCAACCCAACCCACACAACCATGGAACTATAAAAGGCATCATTAACACAACCCTAACATTTTTTTTTTATCACAAAAATCGTCCATGCCGCTGTCCCAAAATCGCAATCAACTTCAGAGGCTGTTTTGACCTACTTAGAATCGTTTTCAGGCTTCGGACAAAACTATAAAGTTGTAGATCTCGATGTTTTACATACAATCGCGTGGTTTCGGCCTCTGAAACGAAGCAGATTATTTTATAAAAATTGTTTTGTAAACTGCTGCAGTGTATTACGAATTTTCTGAAACTTTTAGTTATTCGTATATAAACGTGTCTAAACCCTAAAAACGATTTGTAAACCCCATTATTCAACTCCAGACATCCAAGAACGAAAATATTAGTCTATATTCATAATACAAACCCTAAGAACTCAAATAATCATTCTCTAATTCATTCTATTGATCGAGTTTTCGTGTATTCGCGTATTTCGGTAAGATTTACATTCTAATCTTTCGATTTCTTCGTATTCTTGATGCATGATGAATGAATCCTCATGCCATATTGTTTATTTACAGATTCTAAGTGATCTCTATCGTGCGGATTCTTGATTGTTGGTATAAAACTCCTTTCGACTCATTGGATTTCGTGTATTTCAATTTTCGTTCATTGTCGATTATTTTCGGTTCAATTCCATTGTGTTCCGGGTAAAGAAATTGTTAGGATGTTGATAAAATCGGTATATAAGATGATAGAATTGAGAATATTAATTGTGATTGCGGTTTGGATTAATTATAAATGCGATTAGGGTTGATTATTCATAAACCCTAATCTGATCAGAAATTTTGTTCAGATTAGGAAGCTTGTAACTTGGTCATATCACGAGGGTTTTTGATGAAAAAGGAGTCTAAACATAATTATTTTGAGTCTTCTTTCAAATGGAGTCAGTCTCATGTCCAAATGTTGTGTTTAAGTTAGTCAAAATGATTTTACAAATTGTGTGTCATTTCTGAGTTTTCGGTTCCAGATTTCGGTTAAGTTGTCGATTTTTGAAACGTACCTTAAACTAAGAATTAGGTCTTGAAATTTTTACTGAAGTGTTTTAAAAGTGTTAAATATTTTATGTAAAAATATGATAATCTTTCGAAGTTTCTAAGTATTTTAAATAAATTATAACTTTTGTGAAGTCAGAAAGTGTCAACGGTTTAGAGCAGTTCATTTTGGTGAATTTTTAAAAATAGTAAATCAATGTGATTGAATCTAGAAAAATTACAGGATCTTCTAAACATATAGAAATGTCACTGGTTAAAATTTTAGAGTCAAATGATTTAATTAAGTAATATTTAAAAATACGTAAAGTGGTATGAAAATTGTGGACAGAATCTAATTTTTACTCGATAGGTTGATTCAAGTTAATATATACATGAGTTGAGTTATGAGGGAACTTAGTGGAAGTGTTCAGACTTGGGATACAATGGAATGACCTAGTTATGTCTAGGTTGTGACCCATATGCATTATCTGATTGTTGTAGATTACAAGAATTGTTGGTGGTTAAACTTAAGTGCAAAACTTACATCTTTATTTCAAGGTGAGTTTTCGTGGCCCCGTTTTCATTTACATGTTTTCAAATTGGGGGAAAAGTATGCTCACATGTTTTATCAATTGTTTTATGCTGTGAAATGTATTCATTTTCATTTTGGACATATGCTTGAAATGTGCTACATTATGTGAGATTATGTGTTTTATTTGAGATCATTGAGAACATTTGTGGCTATTCGTCTTGCTCCGTTGGGGGTATTGACAACACGCCGGTTGAGAACATTGAGATCATTGAGGCTATTCGTCTTGCTCCGTTGGGGGTATTGACAACACGCCGACTATTGCTATTCGTCTTACTCCGTGGGGGTAATGACAACACGCATTATTGTTTGTTGAGGACATTTGGATCAATTGATATCAATGGTCATATCCTCTTGAGGGTATTGACTAGATATATCAAGTATCTTGGAAACTTATTATTTACACTAATTTCACTTTTATATGTGCCTTTTCATTGCATTGTCCTAACTTATTATTATCACAGCAAAATGTTTATTTTTATGGTGTCTGGTTTCAAACCTACGAAACTCACCAACATTCGTGTTGACGTTTTTGAGCATATATTTTCAGGTTATACTAGTGGACTTAAAGCAGTGGACAAGAGAACTTAGTGGACCTTTAGGGTTGCATTAAGAGTTATTCAAGACTTGTGTTACATCATTAAGGTTGTTTGTGAAGGCTTGTTTTGCCTTAACATTGTATAGTACGTTTGTTGTAAGCTTTTGAATTCATTGTTGAAATGTATGCACGACATGAACCGTTATTCATGTTATTGGCATCATGACACATTGGATATTGTATTTCATATAGAATTCTTTATAATGATGTGTTATGATCATATCACCGTTATACCCTGTTGTTTCCGCTTTAGACGGGGTGTGACAGACTTGGCACCAAAAGTATAGTGAGTGCCCGTCAGCTCACTCCAAATGATCCTATGGTTCCTCTCGGGATGATGAGGAATCGTCTGATGACCATGTAGATACAAATCTGAGCTAATCTGATCCGTCGAATATAATCCCAAATGTCTAGCTAAGCCCGAAATAGATACATTCTGGCTCTTCCCTCAGTATCTAAATGTTATCTTTCTGTCATTACCAATCTCTAACTCCGGGTCAAGCTCAAATGTCATCAAGAACTCAGTAACAACCTCAGGATATATGGGCTCACGAATGCTAAAAAGCTGAATCCAAGAGCTGAACTCATGTCCCTGAACCTCGTATCCTATCAACCTCCTCATCCTATCTTCAATCCCCAGTTTCCCCATATCTTCCCAAACTATGTACCTATTACTCCCAAATGCCCTTTTTAACCATTTCCGGATCAAAGCCTTTCCTTGTGTAGTCGTGGCCAAATAAGCAAGCATCGGGGGAATCGGATCCATCTGTTTAAGAAAAACAAGGAAACAAGTCATATAAAAATAAATAGGATTAGCTAATGGTTATCCCGAATCTTTAGAAAAAATTCGAAATCTAGGCTTTAGATATTGCAATTATCCCATTATTTTTCTATGATTTTTCCTAAAACCGCAATCAACAATTCGCAATCCAACCAAATAAACAGAACCGCAACTTTCCTATTTTCTAAGTTTTACTTAAAGATGAATATTTCTAAACATGCTAAGTAAAATAATCAAGCAAGCATCATGATCATAAATCACATAATTACCTTACTTTGAAAAATAAACAAGAAAAGCGATTCCATTTATTTTCCATCATTTTGGTTTAAAGCATAAGACTTTAATTAGAAGATGATTAATTTGAAATTTCACTATCTTTATTGATTAAAGTAGTGCCACTTCAAATTTTATTAATTGCATTTTTATGAAGCAAATTACATCATGTTCAAATAAACACCAAATAAATATTTTTAATTAAAGTACACTACAACAAAAATGAGCTTTTAGGACTCTTTTTCTGGGACGCTTTCTTAATGGCGTCCTAAAAGTACATCTAAGAGGACACTTTAGTCTTTTATTCATTTTTATTAAAGTGTCTAATAGGACGCCTTATTGTTAGTCCTATTACATAAACCTTTTAGGATGATTATTTGTGGGAGTCCTATTATTGTAGGTGTTAATACGACACTTTACATGTTAGTCCTATTAAATTAACTTTTATAGGACGCTAATTTGGTAGGGTCATGTTATTGTAGATTGTAATAGGACACTTGATATGTGTGTCGTATTACTTCAAGTTTATATGACACTTATTCCTCAATGTCTTATTAGTGTAGAGTCTAATAAGACAATTGACATAGACACATAGTCAAATAAGACAATTGACATTTCAGTCTTACTATATTAATTTTATATTTAAAGGATGGTTTAAGATTATATATAAGAAAAATGAAAGTGTAGATAAATGAACAGAAAGCAAAAGTGGCTGACAAAAGCAACGTAAAGAAAAATTGAGAAAAAAGATGCCAATGGGAATTGAACATCTGACCTATCGTATCAAATCGGAGTAGTCAACAACTAGCTATGCACGAATTTATATGGCATCAATAACTTAAGATATATCTTATAGATAGATTACACTGCCCACAAAACTCAAAATGGTACCCAAGCATATCCTTATGATTATTATAATATGGAAATGCTACCCGATTGGGTAACAATATCGAAAATTCAGGTTTCACAAATTTGCAAACTAGATAAGGTAAATATAATAATAATAATAATAATAATAATAATAATATTATTATTATTATTATTATTATTATTATTATTATTATCATTATTATTATTATCATTATTATTATTATTATCTATCTTCTATTCTATTCTATATACTTAATGAAAAATACCATGGAGCAATATAGATCGTAGATTGATTTTCATCCATAGAAATCATACGACTAATATTATTTCCTACATTTATTTTTCATATTTTAAAAGGTGTACCATAACTATTGGGAAAAATTACATATACCCACCTCAAACTTGTTAAATATCATATATATCCAAATACAAGTTTTTATTGCATGATGTACAATGATTTTAATGCATGCTTGGGTATATATGTTATTTTGCAAAATGTTAGGGTGAAATATGTAATAGACAATAACTATTGAGAATTAACACTTCCAGTATTTCCCTAATTCTATTCAGTCCCTAGAGTTTAAATACCATGACATTTTAACCGGTAATTTATAAATAAACCATTAATATTGAAAGTTTATCTATATTGATTAATAACATGATTTTTTTTTTATCAAAAGCATGACACTAAAAATTGATCGTTCGTATTGCCATACAACATTAATATATGATGAATACGTTAAAATCGTAACTAAAACAATTTATGGTCTGTAACTAATAATCCCTTAATTAATACTTATTGTGCATTGAGCTAAACAATACACAAACATATGTCATATTCAACCATATTAACATTGTTCTATTTTCTTTTTATAATTAATGGGTTTTATTTTTCTACAAGTTGTGTTTAAATCCTAAAAACAACTTCAGTGTTGATATAAAACTGATTTATCATACAATTTACTATTCAAATTTTCAAGATAAAGACCATGTCTATTATTTATTTATTTAATTTTATAGTTGGAAATTTTTCATCAACATTAATAGGCTTAATAGCAAACAGCGTGAATATTTAACGTTTCACAATAAGTTTTTTACATCAATTAGTCTATTATTTTTTTCTCATATAACATATTATACATTATGTTACATTTAGATTTAGTTGTTAACTTTTAAAACTCAAATATACTAGCTCGCGCTATCACGGGTCAATAACCTAGTAATTATAACATCTAATGATAACTACATAATTATTAGTTTGTTGATGATTGTGATAATACAATAGGTATATGTTTTAAAATAAAATGAAAAGTACAAACACGATTTACGGCTTTAACCTTATAATATATAATGATAACTACATAATTATTGGTTCATATATTTAAAAAAGTAATAATCAATTATTTGTATAAGCTCTTTACATTCCACTAAGAATATTAACTCTTTATAAAAATATTTTATGTAACTATGAGGCGTAATTTAATCTTGTCATATGAGGCAACTCCCAACGCGGAGCTTCGGTTTACGTCGGTTACAAGCCGACGAAGTGACGGGATGGTACGGGTCCGTCACTTTGTCTCGTCGGTTCGCCTATTCGGATATCCGAAGTGAGTTTTTGTTTTTGTTTTTGTTTTTTGTGTATAATATTAAAAGTAAATTGGTAAACATGGGACCAGAAAAATGAAGTGGCGGATCAGGGCTGGGAGTGATCAGTCAGTTTTCTGAAAAAGCTGACGTGACTCCATCAGTTTTAGTCAGTTTGAGTTAGGGTTGGGAGGAGTCTGATACAAAAAATTCAACCCAAACCCAAATATTTGATTCCCACTAGCCCAATATTTTATGGGTTTATTGTTTCGTTATGTATTAAACTTTACACTTTTTACTATTATATGCGTTGAATTTTGAAAATTCCTATTGTATGTATTGAACTTGAAAATATAGTCTATTGTATTTAATATTTCCTTTTTGAGTAATGCTCAAAATAGAAAATTTCATTTTTTGGGCTTTACCCAAAAAGTAAATAATACATACAATAGACCATTTTTACAAGTTCACTACATATACAATATAACAAATGAAAGTTTATCAAACCCATCTTTTATTTACCCCCAAAACCAAATTCCGTTCCGCCAATTTTTCATCCAAAATCGAAGATTATAGTCTCTTTCCCCTCTTTCATCTCATTCTCAATTACACATCTTTAATCACAGACACTTGCGACCGGCCATGACCTTCGTCGTCGTATGATTCAAGTCTTCAAGCTCAGTCGCTCCAGTAAGTAATTTTGGTATAACCTTTTTCTCGATTTTCTTTTTCTCATATTATACATGCTTATTATATATATATATATATATATATATATTCGAATACCAAAAACATTAAAATTTTCAATTGCATATCTGATAAGTGAACCTGAAGATCAAATTGTAGAAATAAACCTTGTTTGAAGCGCAAGTTTGAACTGTCAGCATCGATGATTTGAAATTGGGGTTTTTAGTTTAGCCGTCACTGTCATCCATTGGAATAGTAATGATTTTGAACTTTTATACACAAATTGTTTTATTTTGAAAGATCTATCATATTCTCGCTTGCATAATTTCCGAGGTTCAACATCAATAAGTACTTGATTTCTAAGTGTCTAAACTAATTACTCTCTGATTGTTAAACACTTAAACCCTATTAAAACTTAACCCAGCCCAACAACGTGAGTGTCTCATTTTGGATTTTTTAGTTAGGGTTTGGTGTTCACATATTTCATATATTAAATTTGATATGTATGTATGTATGTATGTATGTATTAATGTATAGACTACAGGAGTTGATAGTACTTACTAATGGAAATTTGATCAAGAATAATAGGTACGACTTGCTGGTGAGCCTTAAGAAAAGGTCCATTTATTGATAAATTAGATTCTTTTTTTTAATATGTATTTAGATTAGATGGATTTTGGGTTTTATGGTGCCTAATGTTTATAAAAAATGATATGTGATGTAATTCGGTAGTTGTAAGGGCATATAAAATCTATACGTAGAAGAGTTTGATGATTGTCAATTGGGTTAAATTTACGACTGAAGTAGGTTATTTAGTTTGAATGTGAATTCGATTTTTTTGTTTATCGGAAAAAGGTGTGCGCATTTTGTTTGTATACGATACACGTTAACTGTTTTGGTCATGTTGGAAAATACAAGTGTCCACATGATATTTTGAGAAAGATGGAATTGAACTTTATTGGAAAATGCCACTGTGAAGGAAGCCGTTAAAGCATAGCGATTATACAGTGGACCTTGATTCTTGCCTGGGGAAGACTTAGGTTAGACGCTTGACTTTTGTTTTATTTAACTGGTTGTATTATGTGTGATTTTTCGAAGTTCTTGTTCTGAACTATAGGAACTTAGAATTAATAGTGTTAGCATATTGTCAAATATTACAAATTTAGTCTTCCAAATAGCCGAGAGCAGTAGGTGTTTTGGTAGCTGATTGAAACTCTGTTAGTTATACTAGTAGAATAAGTTGGTGTCTTTGACCAATATCTAACTAGTGAGTTATATGTCATCTGCAAATTTGGAATCATCTAGCCATTTATTAAGTGATGCAAATGTTGCCCTTGGGATCCATATTAAAAACTCACTTTCGAGGCACTTTGCTGATTACTTTTTAGCTGGTGCTAGTTATCTTATTCATATAGTAACTATAAACTTATTTATAAAACTTTTATACTTGAATTTGTTCCCACCAACATCTAAAGTACCTTTAGCTAGGATAGTGGAGTTTAGTTTTGGTGAGAGACTTCCTGCTTACATATGTGACCCTTCATTGTTTACAAATTACTACTAGTCTACGTGGCAATTTCATTGTCCTAAATTGTTTACAAAAATTATACTAGTGTTAATAATTATAGAGTATTTTAAATCCTATCTAATACCTTAGTTATGTGACCCATTGCAGATATCTACTATTACAAAATTGTTAATTTGGGGTTCACCACAAACCTCATTCGTCAATGAGCAGCACTATTTGTATATAGTAATAATCATTAATATTTTGTTTTTCTATTTATGCTAAAACCTAGTTGTACTAATCGTTTCATTTCCCCTTAGTTTGTTTTAGAATTCTTGTACAACTCGACTAATATGAATGGCATATTGTCCAGTGTAACCCATCATAAAAATGTCAATCTTGTCAAGCCATGTTATATTTTGTATGCTTATCTGCTTTTGGTTCATTTTCCCTAACTTATCACTGCTATAACGAAATTCTAACCCTTCAAAATAGGCTTGAATTGGTCTTTTGCAGGCATAGTTACATTTGATGATTCTTATAAGATTTATATGGTACTACTGGTGGATTCTTGAAGTGATATACATAATTAAAATTAATACTTAGAGTAAATATTATGTTTTGCATGTATTGATTATACTATTTTGTGATATATGCCATTTTGCCTTTGTCTTGAATATTACTACTAATTATTTTTATGTCTTTATCTACAGGTGTGCTATCAAGAGGTATATCAACTTAAATGAAGTTGCAGTTCATCTGGTAGTTTTAAGTATGTAATGATATGTAATTTTAGATATTTAGATTTGTTGTTGTATAGTAATTTGTTTGGATATTGATTAACAACATGAAACAATAATTACTGTTTTATTTAAAGTAATGAAATTGCTCTTTGATTATCATTATGGTTATTATGGTTGAAGCAAGAATAGTTGGATACAATCGGATGTCACTAATTGCAGCACATAACTTCCTGTATGACCAATTAAAGATGAAATTTTTTCGTATTAGGACCTTTTTCTTTGTGGTCATATATGTGTACTAATGCAACATTTAATTTCATTTGACATTTTTTAGGACACTTGTATATGTCTCAATAACTACAGGATGTAACCATGTATTAGCATTTAAAACATAATAAAGTGTCCTATTTTCTATTTTGTTAGGACACCCTTGGTGTTGTATTAAAGATTTTATGGGACATTAATCAAAGTGTTTCATAATGTCTATTAGGACGCCTATTACTTGTTACAACGCCATTATATAGGACGCTTTTAGTATTGGTCCTATTAGCTAAAATGTCCTATAAAGTAATCTTTTAGGACACTAATTGGCATCCTATAAACCCAGTTTTGTTGTAGTGGTAATGATTTTTAAATAATCTTGCATAAAAAGCCTCACTTTAATTCATAAACATGCAATTAATCAATCCTCTTAAACCTTAACAATCAATTACCTATGTAAACTAATCATTTTAAGCGCAAATTAATCACCGAAAAGTCACACATAAGCAAATAATCATCAAAAAGTCAAAATTTGCTAAAACCCTAACAAAAAGTCAACTTTCAAAATCAAAACATCAAATCTAACCATGGAATCTTCAAATTGCTTTCACAAACATGTTGCCAATCAAGAATATAGCACTTTGCAAGCAAAAAACATGAAACTTGATGATCAAAATCAAAGATCTAAGCATAAACCCTAACTTTATAAAAATATTCAAAATGATGATTTAGGGTTAGAATCATACCTCAATCTTGATGTAGAGATGATCTAGATGCAAAAGAGATGAAGAAAAATGGAAGATTTGAATCTTGATTTCAAGAAAAATGATGGAAAAATGGAGGAATGGCTATGGTGATGATGGGTGACGGTTTTGGATAGGAAGAAGAAGAAGAAAAAAGTTGCTTTTTACTTTTTGTGAAAAGTGGTGGAAGCTTCTTTTGCTTTATGCATTTTTAAATTACATTTTTAATTTAAATGAGAACGAAACGAAACGTATACTTGGGTTTTTAAAGTTAAAATATTTTTATGAAAATTATCCAAGATACGTACGAGACTTTCGTATTTAAATTCATATATTAAAAACGTAACATTAATTCGCGTGCAAAAACATTTGCGTTTTTAAATTCGTTTTATTAAATCTTTTTGTGTTCTTTAAAATTAAAACCAATCCAAATAAATTTTCCAAAATTTAAAATAAAACTTTGTCAAACTTTTGAAACGTTTGGATTGTTCGCGAAAATTTGTTTAAAAACCTACGCGTTTAAACTTTAAAGAACGTTTTCTTTATTTTTATAAAAGTAAATTAAAATAAAATCTAATTAAAACTATTTTTGTCCTAATTAACAAAATATTCAAACCTATTTACATTAGACCATCACCATTTATCTGTCAGTGCTTGTGACGGCACTTTCAAATAAGCCTGAAACATGCAAGAAAGTGTGGCGAAGAACGAAAGTACCTTGAAGCGCTTTAATGATACTATGAATTAGGTCAGCGGGATTTATATAATAACGCTCAAATTCTCGTAAGAATTCTTTTTCTTCATGACCTAATGCTAGTAACGCATCAATGAATTGGTTAAATGCTCGTCTTACCTTGCTCCGATTCGAAATACCATCCCTGAATCCTGTGTCTATAAAACATAGATCGAAGAGAAATTCTCCGATGGCATGCTGAAATTCCTTTTCTTCTTCTGAATCAGGGTTTCCAGTAGTAGAGTGAACTACTCGGGAAATCATTCTGATGTAAATCCTTTGTTGCTCAGTAAAAGGGAATTTAGATGTTAGTAACAACTGAGTAAGCTTAACATGGATTTCTTTTCTCCTTTGGAAGAAAGAAGAATCCATGGCTTTCTTAGTAGAATCAGGGAAAATTGATCTCAGTTCATTAATCAGATAAGTGACAGGATCAACAAAGAACAGTTTAACGCACGGAATGAAAGTATATGTGATAGGGGCTTTTTCAATCCAAAATTCGAGCTCGTCAATCAGGGCAGCAACATAACGATTAATCCTAATCTGTGAAACAGATGGATACTCGGTGCTAGCTATTAGATCGATTAGTAGGTCTAACTCTAATTTTAGTGATAACTCGTCTTTTTGATCGTAATTAGCACGTAGACATGTTATTATCCTATCAATCACTACAAAGGTCTTCCTCTACTCAGTTGAAAAGGGGAAATCGGATATCTTAAGGTTTCTAAGGAAATCAGCTAGATATCTATTCTCCTACTGGGCTTGTGAAAGTTTCCTAAGTGGTGTTCATTACTTGATTCTGGTAGGTTATTACTTGATTCAGTGTTGGGTAGGGTTGCTATTTCTAGTTCAGGATCCTCTGGACACTGAAGACGCTCATCCACTTCTACACTTTGAAAAAGAGTAGTGGTGTAGGCTCGCAATATATCCGAAAGATCATACCTAAAGTATTCATCTAAGCAATGAAGTCGCTTATTCAAATCCATCCAAGGCATTGGTAGATAGAAGAAAACTTCAATACCGAAAGGAACGTCTTCTGGTAGGGTAGCAGGTCTAAGGTAATGTGGGTACTTAGATAAGATTGATAAAATCTCAGGGTCAAGTGTGGGTTGACCACTTAATTCAATAGTGACAGAAGGTGGAATCTTCTGCTGAGATGTATCAAAACCTAGATCTAAGGATGAATATTCATCAATCTCAACTTCCTGGTTAACACAGACCTCTTTGTCGGAAGAAACAAAGAATTCCACATCATCCATGATTGTTATCTCATCCATAGGAGAAATAAGATTGGAAGGAGAATTAGGGTTTTCTAATTTAACTAACTACTAAAGCAATTAACTTCCTAAAGTAATGAAAATCTTAAAGAAGGGTCTCCTAAAAGTCAACTATCTACGGTAATCTTAAAGTTCACTACGCTCAAACGATCCCCGACAGCGGCGCCAAAAATCTGTTGCGCCGTCAGAGTGCTGACTCTGCCGCGGTCGTTCTAAGGTGGGCATAACGGTGCTGCAAACAATGACGCAACACGTGAACGTGTTAGGTTTTGAATTTATATGAGCTGGGGCTCAAACTATAAGTACTACCTACTTTTGGGGAGTAAGCAGTAAGTATAACTCGAGTGTCATTCTTAAAATCAGAGAGAATGGAACTAAAAGGGACTTACCGTAAATGAGTTTTTTGATAGGATGGGTTTATAAAAGTAGGTAGGTTTTGGTTGGTTTATCTAATATTAAATCAAACATGTAAATAAAATAGAGAGTAGGCAACAGGTAGAGCGTGATTGCTGAAACTTCGATAATTAGGGTTTTTGGATGATATTCATTATAAAGATGATTGGAGACTACCTTGGGCAAATCATCAAACGGACAGTCGGTGTAAACTCTAGGACCCTACATTTTAGTCTAAAAGCCTAAAAGCATATATCACTGAATCCTAGGTTATCTTGATGCTGATCAGAAACAGGTTGTTTAAACCCCCCTCACTTGTCTTAAAAGACTAAGATACCTCTACGGATGATATATCCTAGGTGTAGGCATAAGGTAACAAACTACAATTATATATCTGACATTTCTTAACACCTAAATCTATCTGAGTTTATCTAGGTATGTGCAAATTGTATGCTATATATATTGAGCTGTCGGTTATGTTGAGTTAAGCGGTTAAAGCATCTTATATTACAGCCGAATACTTGCTTTCTTCTCGGAACTCTTTTTATATCAGGTTTAAGTATAATAACTCCGTCATGATTTAGACCCTCCTTTGCTATCAGGTGTTCATTCCTAGGAATACTCACAGTGTACAGTGCAATTGGCATATCCACAGTGTTCTGGACTCAAGGTATACTCACGGTGTACAGTGCATTTGGCATATCCACAGTGTTCCAGACTCAAGGCATACTAACGGTGTACAGTACATTATAGTAGTTCCACAGCTGTATGTTAACCTTGGTGTACTAACGGTGTACGGTGCAGTGAGCATTTCCACAACTGTATTTTAACCTTGGTGTACTAACGGTGTACGGTGCAGCGAGCATTTCCACAGATTTATTGTTCCTAGACCCATATTCTAAAAGGGTGACTTCTAGGTATTCCACGATGAAATAAACCTACGGCAGTTCCTTAGCTTCCACGTGTTTGTACTTCACACGAGGTGTTTCCAACGCTATACGAAGTACTGTGCCGATTTATGGAATATTCATAGCTTCATACTGTAATATGAGATAACTATATCTACGTAGTATTAGGGTTGATCAGATCCTATCCTAAGGCAATAGTCACGTGAAAGACTGGAAAGGGTGGAAACTTGATTAAGTCTATATTCATGTAAAACTCAACAAGATATACAACAAAACAATCACCAATCATAGCATGTTAAATATGAATCAAATATCATCCATAATCCTAATATCTACATTTCAACAATCACAGTATCAAACTACGTAAATAGCATGGCAATATTCGCAACACAAACAAAGATATCATGCAAACAAAACATAATAGCCGTAAGTAAAGGAATAAGTAATAACCAGTATTTAAGCAGCGTAACACTGAGTAGTACAAGCCAGAGTCTTGAAAACTTCAATACAATAAAATTCCCAAGCTACAACTATCTTCCTCACTCGAACCGTGCATACATCTCTCTAGTTCTCTAGAGAGAGAAACTAGAGAGAGAAACTAAACTAATCTAATCTAGAGAGAGAGTGTGAGAGAGAAAGTGAGAGAATTAGTGTGAAGATTGGTGTGAAGAAGGTGTATGAAATGAGGATGAGGAGTGCTCTATTTATAGGACACCAAGGATGCAAGAGTACAAGTGCACAAGCATGCACGTACAAGCAAATGAAGCAAAACGAGAGACCACAAGAAGGGCACAGGCCGTACATGGCCCTATACAGGCCATACACGGCTATGTATAGGCCGTACACTGCTTCCCATGGGCCGTACACGGCTTCATGGTGGCCGTGTGCTAGGCAGTGTGATTTTTCCGACTTTCCGCATTGCTTCGGAAGGCCGTATCTTCTTCGTTTTACGTCCGTTTGACTTGATTCTTTCGCCTACGATCTCGTAATTCCGTTACGATTCTAATGATGCCAATTTGGCAAGAATTGGAGGTGTGGATCCCAGGCGTGTCCAGAATACGTTTCATAGTCTTCGGTTGTGTTGTTTGTTGCATATCTTCTTCATCCTTGATCCATCTTAAGCAATCCTTATATCCACATTCTCGTAATCTCCATGGCTACAAAATAAGACAGTTATGAGGCTCTGGTATGAAGTTTACAGTGGAATTAGGGTTAGGCTCAAAATGGTGCCTATTTAGGTCAGTTTTCCGCCCTTTTTGCTTGATTTTCTAAAGACCGACAAGTTTATACCTTTCTAACATAAGTTGGTAAATAATGATGATTTTAAGATGTATTTGTTAGAAAAGATCTAAATATGGGACAATTAATGCATGAAAAAACGTGACTTTTTGCGATACATCAAGAGTCATCCTCTGGTGTAAAACCAAACAACAAGTTGCAAATATCTTTTAAATCTTTTCGTGATCATTTAGAATCAGCGCCAGTGTGACACCCCCAAATTTAATGAATTGCGGAAGCTCGGTTTGGGTGTCACCAATCAATATACAAAGCACATAAGATATATAATGAACGACCACTATATGCGTCGTTTTAAACTTGTATTAATAAAGTAAACGTTTACATCAAAAATAATGTTACATTAGCTCGGTTCCTGAAATTGAGAGATTACATAGCATAATTACTTTTACAAAATATAATAATGCAATCAAATCTCTATTTGTATGTATGATGACTCGAGCTAAAAGTCCCTGCTTGTGCAGCCAACCTACTGCTGGGTACCTATGATAAATACTAAAATGGGTCAGCGAAAACGCTGGTGAGCTCACAGGTTTATATGTCAATGTATAGTTGTAAGAACCGCAAGATTTATATTGAATTTAAAATGCAATTAAGCAAAATAAAAGTTATACAATCCATGAGCACATAGTCTGAGCTTAACTTGAGCGCTAGATCTAATTAAGGAAACCTAACTGATTTGCCTCCTACGAGTGTCTAATCCACACTCGTCTTCCCAAATGCTAATACATCCGTTTGACCGGTTAGTGCGTGCTAACCCGGATGAGGATTGTCAATCCCATATGATATCATATACTAACATTCACGCTAAAATATTAGAGACTATGCTATAGAGGACTTTAAATTGATTAGCTTGAAACTCATGTAGTATTTGAAGGTTGGTACTTGCGTTCTACTCGTAAAACAAAACAGAGCAGTAATATCACACCCCTAGTTGTAAAATAGTGAAAATGGGGCTATGAAACTCACCTGAGTCTTGTAGTGTTTAATTAAATAAACTTGAAGTGATTAGCTGTGAATTGATGTCCAAAGACTTGAAACCTGAATGTGTCCACGACACTTGATGGTTATTAATTGTACCGGCATCTCGAAAGACTACCATTGAAATTGTTCGTTTAACTCGATGTCCAAATTACCCCGATTTGGTTGTTTGATTTGAGTATTTGAAAACGTGTACGGTCCGTTGGTGATTAATTGTAATAATAGTCTTGATGTTATCACATTGATTTCGAAGTGTTATACTTGAAAAGTATATTCCATTATGTTTGAAAGGTTGTATCGTGTAAGCGTTTTGAAGTCGTGCAAGTTTGACACTTGGTGAGAAATGTGCTTACGGAATCTAAGTACGGGGGTCCGGGGGCAGCGCCCCTGGCGGGGTCCAAGGGGCTGGCCCCTGGCTGGGGTCGAGATGCCAGGTCAACTCGAAAATTTTTTATTTCTACTATATTGCTTTGGTGAAAAACACATCTGGGATTTGAATTTGGGTAAAAATTGAGTGATAAATTTCGAGTCTCGACACTTAGTAAAAATCTGTGTTTTTGAGGTTCTGGTTTGTGCGACGTTGGGTGCGACGTCGCAGATCCCAACTGCGACGTTGAGTACGGCGTCGCTATGTGCGACTTTCGCAATTTAATGCGACGTTGTACTTGGCGTCGCTATAGGCGACGTTGTTGATTTCTGCGACGTAAGGGTTTGCGTCGCTAAATGCGACGTCCGCCAATTAAGGCGACGTTAGGGTTGATGTCGCTATATGCGACGTGGTGATTATTATTGCGACGTCGCAGCTGACGTCGCAATATGTCTGGGCCAACTGCGACGTTGCGGTCTGTTGGCCGGAGTTTGTGTCGAAAACGAGTTTTTCGGCCACCGTTTGATACAAAACTTTTACCCAACCCATATATGGACATTTTAAACATATATAAACGATAAACATGTAATAATGAGTGAAAACGAGAGGTTTCGACTTTTGTCGGAAAACTTACAAAGTGTCGGATTGAGAATCCGAAAAGATGGAAAGGTAGATCGTGTCGTGGTGGTTCTTTTTCTTTAAAAATCTTGATGATCCGTGGCCGATTGGTGGTGTATTTTGGCGATTTAGAGTGGTGGTGGTGATGGAGTTCTTTGAGAGAAAAGAAGAGAGGAGAGAGAGGAAAGGAATGGGAAATGAAGAAAAAGAAAGGGGTGGAGGTGGTTTTGGTTGGAAGTTCCATCTTTCAGCCTGCGCCTCCGCGCTCCGTGCGGTGTTCGTTTTCCCGATCGTTAACACTTTAAATATTCATTTTATATGTTTTATTATACGTTTTCAAAATACGAATAATTATTCAGTATTATTGTTGAAGTATTTTACTAAATATTTAATAATTATATTATAAAAGGTGATTTGCCTCATTTTGTTTGCGCAATTTAAATTTATTCGCGTTTACATTAATTGTGTAATAAAATTTGGATACGAAATATCACAATAGATAATATTCTAAATAAAAATTGAGTTATTAAATAATATTTGTATTACTTAATAAAATTGTTCACCAACGTCCGTATTTATTGTATTGAAATTCATTCGATTTGAAATTCGTACGATTTAAACAAACCGCATAATTGTGTAGATACATATTCAACAATATATATAATAATTGATACATTAATTAGCCTAACACAGAACTAATTACATGTATTAAAACTTGATTAGGCACTAAATTCTAGTCCTAAATTGACGGGTGTCACATTCTCCCCCTGTTAGAAGAATTTCGTCCCGAAATTTATGTTGAAGTCGTGTGTGATGCTGAGTCAGTGAAGAGTTGAGGATACTTGAGTCGCATTTGGTCTTCTCGTTCCCAGGTGAATTCCGGACCGCGCCGCGAATTCCACCTAACTTTGACGATGGGAATACGACTTTGTTTAAGTTGTTTGACCTCACGGTCCATGATTTCGGCGGGTTCCTCAACAAAGTGAAGTTTCTCGTCAACTCGAATTTCATCGAGTGGAATGATAAGTGTCTCATCAGATAGACACTTCTTCAGATTTGAAACATGAAAAGTGGGATGCACGCTGCTGAGTTCGGACGGCAGCTGCAATCGATATGCCACTGGACCAATCCTCTCAACGATCTCGAATGGTCCAATGTATCTGGGATTTAACTTCCCTCGTTTGCCAAATCGGATTACGCCTTTCCGAGGCGATACTTTAAGTAATACTCGATCCCCAACTTGGAACTCGAGTGGTATACGTCTCACATCAGCATAACTTTTCTGACGATCACGCGCGGCCTTGAGCTTATTTTGAATTTCAACGATTCTTTCGGTCGTCTCGTGAATGATTTCTGGACCTGTGAGTTGGCTATCCCCAACTTCGGTCCAACAGATAGGTGACCGGCACTTACGACCGTACAGTGCCTCGAAGGGTGCAACCCTAATGCTGGTATGATAACTGTTGTTGTACGAGAACTCGCACAATGGTAGGTGTTTTTCCCAGTTTACACCGAAGTCTACTACGCAGGCCCGTAGCATGTCCTCTAGTGTTTGAATTGTTCGTTCACTTTGGCCGTCGGTTTGAGGATGATATGCGGTACTCATATCAAGTCGAGTACCCAGGGATTTTTGAAGTGATTGCCAAAATTGTGAAGTGAAACGACTATCTCTATCGGAGATAATTGAGATTGGAACACCGTGTTTGGTCACGATTTCCTTCAGATAAATACCGGTGAGGCGTTCCATTTTGTCGGATTCTTTAATTGCCAGGAAGTGAGTAGACTTTGTGAGACGATCCACGATCACCCAAATGGTATCGCAACCGCTCGAGGACTTGGGTAGTTTGGTTATGAAGTCCATGGCAATTTGTTCCCATTTCCATTCAGGAAGACTGGGTTGTTGAAGTAAACCAGATGGTTTTTGATATTCGATTTTGACCTTGGAGCAAGTAAGGCACTTGCTGACATAGGTGGCGATTTCAGCTTTCTTGTTCGGCCACCAGTAGAAATCCTTGATACCGTGACACATTTTATCGGATCCCGGATGGATAGAATATTTGGACTTGTGAGCTTCATCCATCACCAAGTCTCGTAGGTTCCCAAATTTAGGCAACCAGATTCGGTTTGAGAAATACCTAATCCCGTTAGGTTTGACTTCGAATTGTTTATCCATGCCCCGCAAGGCTTCATCTTTGACGTTTTCGTGTTTCAAGGCTTCGAGTTGAGCAGTGAGAATTTGAATGTTTAAATTGTTGTGAATGGTCATACTGAGAGCTCGGACCCGAAGTGGTTTCACTCGCTCTTTTCGACTGAGGGCATCGGCAACAACATTCGCTTTGCCTGGATGATATTTGAGTTCGCAGTCGTAATCAGTAAGCAACTCGACCCATCGACGTTGTCTCATGTTGAGATCCTTCTGATCGAATATGTGTTGGAGACTTTTGTGGTCTGTAAAGATTGTGTACCTAGTGCCATAGAGGTAATGTCTCCAAATTTTGAGGGCAAAAACAACGGCTCCTAACTCGAGGTCGTGGGTGGTGTAATTCTTTTCGTGAATCTTGAGTTGTCGTGAAGCGTAAGCTATGACTTTGTCTCGCTGCATCAGGACGCAACCGAGACCTTGATGAGAAGCATCGCAGTATACCACGAAGTCATCGGTGCCTTCGGGTAATGATAGGATAGGAGCACTGCAAAGCTTTTGTTTCAGGAGTTGAAATGCTGACTCTTGTTTATCAGTCCAATCGAACTTTTTATCTTTCTGAGTCAGTGTCGTGAGTGGTAAGGCTATTTTTGAAAAGTTCTCGATGAATCGTCGATAATAACCGGCCAGTCCTAAAAACTACCGTACTTCGGTCGGAGTGGTTGGCGATTGCCAGTCTTTGATAGCCTCGATTTTTGACGGATCCACATGAATTCCCTGACTATCGATAACGTGACCAAGGAATTGAACAGTTTGAATCCAGAACTCACACTTAGAGAATTTGGCATAAAGCTCCTCATGCTTAAGCAGTTCTAGGATGGTTCTGAGATGTTGCGCGTGTTCTTGTTCGCTTCGTGAGTATATGAGGATGTCATCGATGAAGACAATGACAAACTTGTCAAGGTAAGGTTTACACACCCGATTCATAAGGTCCATGAATACAGCCGGTGCGTTAGTTAGACCGAATGGCATTACTTGAAATTCATAATGCCCGTAACGGGTTCTGAAGGCGGTTTTAGGAATATCGGCGTCGCGAACACGCAATTGATGATAACCTGATCGAAGATCAATCTTTGAATAACAACTCGATCCTTGAAGTTGGTCGAACAGGTCATCGATTCGGGGAAGTGGGTATCGGTTCTTGACAGTCAACTTGTTCAACTCTCGGTAGTCGATACACATTCGGAAAGAACCATCTTTCTTTTTGACAAATAGGACCGGAGCTCCCCAAGGTGAAGAACTCAGCCTGATGAATCCTCTTTCCAGAAGTTTCTGTAATTGGGCAGACAACTCCTGAAGTTCGGATGGAGCTAAACGATATGGTGCTCGTGCCACCGGCGCAGCACCTGGCACGAGATCGATTGAGAACTCAACCTGTCTTGGTGGTGGTAGACCAGGCAGTCCCTCAGGAAAGACTTCAGGAAAGTCTCGGACAATTGGTACATCCTCAAGTTGCTTCTCCTCCGACTTTTTCTCCATGATGTGCGCGAGGATTGCGGGATAGCCCTTTTTCAGAAATTTGCGGGTTTTCAAGCAAGACATGATATTGAGTCTTGTCTCACCGGTCTCCCCCTGTATGATTAAAGTTCCAACGGTGGCGAGAGGTATACGAATAACTTTGTCGCCACAGATAATTTCAGCCCGATGCTTGGACAACCAGTCCATTCCAACAATGACATCGAAACTTCCTATCTTAACAGGCATGAGATCTATTGAGAAAATTTCGTCGGTTAGATTTAAAGTGCAATTAGGGATCATACTCTTGGTTTCCATAAGTTTACCGTTTGCAAGCTCTACCGTATACTTAACATCTAAGGCAACTGGGGTGATGTCTAGTAGTGGGCAAAACTCATCAGAAATAAAACTCCTATCAGCACCGGTATCAAACAGAATTGAAGCAGTTAAGTTGTTGAGGAGGAACATACCCGTGACCACATTCGGGTCTTGACGGGCGTCCCCAGCTTTGAGCACGAAGGCTTTTCCCTTGACGTTGTTGTTGTTCTTCCGTTTGGGACATGCATCCCTGAAATGTCCCGTCTCCCCGCACCCATAACAGGTTTTGGGTTGTTGGTTGTTGTTTTGTGATTTAGGGGCTTGGCAGTCTTTGGATGAATGCCCGTACTTCCTGCAGTTGTTGCAAGGAGATCTGCAAGGGCCATGGTGATGGTAGTTACACTTGGAACAATATGGTCTGTCCCCAATGTAGGTGCGTTTGGGTTCGGTGTTGGTGTTGTAAGCTTGGATGGTGTTGGACCTTTTGTTTTGGTGGTTGCTGTGGGATTCGGTGGATTTGCGTTTGTTATTGTTGGATTTCTCGCGGCTGACCACCAGTGCCATGAGCTCATGTGCTAGCCTGATAGCACTTTCGGTGGTGGTTGGTTGTGAGGAGGCGACACTTCCCTGGATCCTCTCGGGAAGGCCGCGAATGTATTTCTTAACCCCCTTTTTCTCCGGTTCCACCAGACTAGGGCACAGGGACGCGTATTGCTGGAACTTGATGGTGTATCCCTCAATATCGGTCCCCTGCACAGCTAGTTGCCAGAACTCCTCTTCTAATCGTTGTATCTCTTCCTCGGGGCAATACTTCTCCCTCAGTTTGTCCTTCAACTCAGCCCAAGGTAGCTGATTAGCTATCTCAAGACCCACAGAGTTTGCATGGGCGTTCCACCATGTGAGAGCGCCTTCCTGGAAAGTGTAGGCGGCGAACTTTACTTTGTTTTCCTCGGTGCAGTTGCAGAGGCTGAAAACAGATTCTATGCGTTCTATCCATCGGCTCAAACCAATAGCACCCTCCGTGCCCTTGAAGTATAGTGGTTTGCAGCTCAGAAAGTCCTTATAGGAGCAGGGTCTGGGTGGTGGAGCATTGTTGGCTGTGTCCTCGCTACTGGGTGGTGGTGTTCGGGCAGCCAAGGCTTGGGTCACACTGCGGGCAATCAGTCCCGCGATCTCAGCTTCAGTAAGGGTGATTTGTCGGCGAGGAGGCATGATGCTGAGCAAGGAAGAACAAGGAAAGGAAGTGAGATACTAGTCCGAAATTCATGATATATCGTCACAGATGTACATATATAAAATGGTAATATACAACATCTCAAGGAAAAAAAAAATCAATAACGTGAAATAATTAATAGCAATCGTCAATTGATATTTCGAAGCCAAATGATTACAGACGATTTTGAGTCACAAGTTTCAAAAGTTACAGACTTAGATGTTTTACAAAAGCGCCGGGAATTGTTACATCCGGTCGAATTACATAGATCCTACAAAAGCATATTAGGGTACAGATTCAGCCTAAGCTAATTCTGACGTAAGTTGAGTTGTGGCAGCAGTGCAGTGAGATGATTCACAGACTCTGCAAGTCTGTTGGCAGTCCGGAGGGCGTCTTCGGTTTCCCTTAGACGTGTCTCGCACTGATGCAGCCTTGATTGTAAAACAGAGATCTCATTTTGGTTGCTAATCACTTGGTTGTGGACAACCTCCATGGTTTCGACTGTTCCTTCCACCTGATTTTGAAGAGTGTTCATGTTGTTAACAGTGTGATCGTGGTCTTCGGAGACTTGCTCGATTCGTTCCATTGCTGTAAGTCTCCAGAGCTCACGGGTCTCTTGCAGCTCAATATCCATAGTGTTAAGTCGTTGTTCGTGGTGATGTACTCTAGCGGTTAAGCCCGGTAGAGTAGGGTGAGTTGGATATGGGCTAGCTCGAGGCAACCTGGTGTCCCTCCTAGCTACCCTTGAGTTTCGTGATTCATGTGGGTAAGAACGTGACGAACTTGGTGGTGTGTTTGCCATTCTGAGACAAAGCGTTAGGAAGAATGAGGCCTATATCCATATAATAACCTATATAATATAGCCTAAGATTGTAACGAGGCCTATCTATGTATACTTAGCATCACATAATATCCTATTGAGTGTCTAGCACAGACTTGTTTGAGTCCCGGTTCTCTCGAGGTCAGAGTCAACTAGTGTATTCCTGTTCAACATGATCGTTTCAGACCTTACATCATCTTTCTTTAATTGTACATAGTTGATCAGGCTATGTTAAATTAAAGTCGTATGCTGTAATTTCTGAACCAGTCATGCCTAATGAGGAAATACTGCCTAACGGTCATAGTCTAGGCCCACTAAATGCAACCTAGTTCACTATAACCTTAGGCTCTGATACCAATCTGTGACACCCCCAAATTTAATGAATTGCGGAAGCTCGGTTTGGGTGTCACCAATCAATATACAAAGCACATAAGATATATAATGAACGACCACTATATGCGTCGTTTTAAACTTGTATTAATAAAGTAAACGTTTACATCAAAAATAATGTTACATTAGCTCGGTTCCTGAAATTGAGAGATTACATAGCATAATTACTTTTACAAAATATAATAATGCAATCAAATCTCTATTTGTATGTATGATGACTCGAGCTAAAAGTCCCTGCTTGTGCAGCCAACCTACTGCTGGGTACCTGTGATAAATACTAAAATGGGTCAGCGAAAATGTAACACCCGCCAAATTAGGACTAGTATTTAGTGCCTAATCAGATGTTAATACATGTAATTAGTTCCTTGTTAGGCTAATTAATGTATCGAATTATATATATTGTTGAATATATACGAAAATGCGATTTGGTTAAATCGTACGCAATTTAAAACGAATGTATTTCGATTCAATTTAATACGGACGTTGGTGACAAATTTTATTAAATAACGGGTTATGTCAAAAATATTATTATAATAATATTTCGTATTCATTCGTATCGTACAATCAGAAAGTTACAAAATTTAAAATGTAAAACGCGCAAACTAAATAAACCAACTTACATTTATAACTCAAACGTAATCTTATTTGTAAAATAATTAAATAAAATATCGCGTAATAATTTGTATTTAAAATGTACTTATTAATATTTAAAATGATTAATTAACGTTTAAACGACGGAGCAAACGAACACCGCACGGAGAGCGGGGATTGGAAGTTGGAGGTTAACACCCCCAACTCCCTCCTTTTTCTTTCATTTTCTTCTTTCTCTTTCTCTCTCTTTCTCTTTTTCTCTCAAATCTCACCAACCACACCACCTCCTAAAAACGCACTAAATCGCAAAATAAACATATCAAACGACTTCGGATCTTCAAGATTTTTAGAGATTCACGACCACCGCGACACGATCTATCATCCTATCTTTTCGGATTTTTAATCCGACACCTTGTAAGTTTCCGACAATTCCCGAAATCTCTCGTTTTTAAATGTTTTCACTTGTTAGTAGTTTGTAACAACTTATAATGTCCCTATAAGGGTTGGGTAAAAGTTTTGGACCGAACGGAAACCGAAAAACTCGTTTTCGACACATTTTCCGGCCAACAGACCGCTACGTCGCATTTGACCGAGAATTTATGCGACGTCAGCTTCTACGTCGCAAAACCCCTCGTGACGTCGCATAGTGCGACGTCAGTCACAACGTCGCATTAAATTGCGACGTCGCATATAGCGACGTCAGCCTTAACGTCGCCAATACCTCGCCACGTCGCACTTAGCGACGCAAGCCCCTACGTCGCAGAAATCACCTACGTCGCATTAGCGACGCAGCACCCTACGTCGCATTAAATTGCGAAACGTCGCCTTTAGCGACGTCATACTCAACGTCGCAGTCCTACCTGCGACGTCGCACCCAACGTCGCACAAACCAGAACCTCAAAAACACAGATTTTTACTAAGTGTCGAGACTCAAAATTTATCACTCGATTTTACCCAAATTCAGATCCAGATGCGTTTTTCGTCAAAGCAATATAGTAGAAATAAAAATTTTCCAAGCTGACCTGGCAGCTCGACCCCAGCCAGGGGCTCTGCCCCTTGGACCCCGCCAGGGGCTGCCGCCCCTTGGACCCCGCTACCAGGGGCGCTGCCCCCGGACCCCCGTACTTAGATTTCGTAACGGCTTCTAAAACACAATCAAAACACATTTTTCAAGTAAAACGCCACGAAATCAAAATAGTAATAATTGAGATTATTATTACAAATCCGTCACCAACGGGCCGTACACTTTTCAAACACTTAAACGTATCAACCAAATAGTGGAGATTTGGACATTATAGTTGGACGAACAACTACAAGGTAGTCTTATTAGATACCTTCGCATATTATAACCATCGCGTGTCGTGGACACCCTCAGGTTATAAGTCTTTGGACTTCGATTCTCGGCTAATCATTCTCAGTTTATTTTCATAAACTCAACGACTCAGGTGAGTCTCATAGCCCCTCTTTTTACTGTTTTACTCAGGGGTGTGATATACTGCTCAACTTTTAACATGTGAACGCAAGTACCAACTTTTCATATACTACATGAGTTTTTCGAAACTAATCATTTTAAAGTCCTCCGTCAGCATAGTTGTTAATACGTTGTAGCGTGAATATTAGTATATGGTACCATATAGGATTGACCCTCCTCGTCCGGGTTAGCAAGCACTAACCGGGTAAACGGACGTACTAATATTTGGGAAGACGAATGTTGATTAGGCATTCGTGGAGGCACCTCGCCCGGAATTCTCTATAGGGGACCCGGCCCTCGAGTTAAGCTCAACTATGTGCTCATGGCTGTATACACGATGATTATCATTAAATTGCTGGATGCAATTCACTATTTAATTGCTGGATGCAATTCATTATTAAATTGCTGGATGCAATTCATTATTTAAATCTTGCGGTTCACACTATATTAACTGATTTCAAACCTGTGAGCTCACCAGCTTTTAGCTGACCTTTTAGCATATATCGCAGGTACCAAGCAGTAGGAAGTTTCTGCTTCAGGATTTTAGCTCGAGTCAGCATACAGAAGATTGAGATTTTCTTGCATTAGTATATTTTGTACAAGTACTTATGTACTGAAATCTCATTTGATTTAAACTCGAGCTATGTAAAGCTTAAATGTTGTAAACGTTTCTATTATCAATATATTTTGTTAAAACGACGCATATAGAGTCGTTTACTATATATCTTTGTGTTTTGTTATTGATTAGTAACACCCAAATCAAGCTTCCGCAAATCATCAAATTTGGGGGTGTTACAGAAAACGCTGGTGAGCTCACAGGTTTATATGTCAATGTATAGTTGTAAGAACCGCAAGATTTATATTGAATTTAAAATGCAATTAAGCAAAATAAAAGTTATACAATCCATGAGCACATAGTCTGAGCTTAACTTGAGCGCTAGATCCAATTAAGGAAACCTAACTGATTTGCCTCCTACGAGTGTCTAATCCACACTCGTCTTCCCAAATGCTAATACATCCGTTTGACCGGTTAGTGCGTGCTAACCCGGATGAGGATTGTCAATCCCATATGATATCATATACTAACATTCACGCTAAAATATTAGAGACTATGCTATAGAGGACTTTAAATTGATTAGCTTGAAACTCATGTAGTATTTGAAGGTTGGTACTTGCGTTCTACTCGTAAAACAAAACAGAGCAGTAATATTGTAAGTCCCCTAGTTTTAGGATCGATAACTTCGTTATCTGTAGTATTAAGGTGCGGAATCCCTTAATACGGTGTTATCTTACTAACAACGAATATGTTCGTATTGCGTTTTAACTAGACTTAGCTTTAAACAACGAATCGTCAAAGCCTAGCCTTAGGTTATGTTTTTCTCTGGTTTGTTGAATTCGCAGATCAGAAAGTATGCCAAAAGTGTTAACGTGTTAAGGTTTTTCACGATTGAAAAAACCTTTTATATTTTGTCTCGGCTCGGCTCGCATGGGCCTGCGAGTTCGGCCCAACTCGCCTCGTAGCCCAAGCCCATTACCAAGCTCGACTCGTTACTGATCTCCACGAGTTCAGTTCTCATCTCGGCTCGTTAGTCTCGCGACCTGAGAACTCGACTCGCAGCAAACGTATTTATTTCGTATTTAATTATTCGTCTAACTTAACAAAACAATATGTTTAACGAATATCACTAACAAAACAAATATTCATTTACAAATCTAAACCAATATACAAACATAATAATAATTACACTAGTCCTATTTCAAGCTAGATCTGTTGTCACAATCTATGTCTCAACAAATATCACACCCCTAGTTGTAAAATAGTGAAAATGGGGCTATGAAACTCACCTGAGTCTTGTAGTGTTTAATTAAATAAACTTGAAGTGATTAGCTGTGAATTGATGTCCAAAGACTTGAAACCTGAATGTGTCCACGGCACTTGATGGTTATTAATTGTACCGGCATCTCGAAAGACTACCATTGAAATTGTTCGTTTAACTCGATGTCCAAATTACCCCGATTTGGTTGTTTGATTTGAGTATTTGAAAACGTGTACGGTCCGTTGGTGATTAATTGTAATAATAGTCTTGATGTTATCACATTGATTTCGAAGTGTTATACTTGAAAAGTATATTCCATTATGTTTGAAAGGTTGTATCATGTAAGCGTTTTGAAGTCGTGCAAGTTTGACACTTGGTGAGAAATGTGCTTACGGAATCTAAGTACGGGGGTCCGGGGGCAGCGCCCCTGGCGGGGTCCAAGGGGCTAGCCCCTGGCTGGGGTCGAGATGCCAGGTCAGCTCGAAAATTTTTTATTTCTACTATATTGCTTTGGTGAAAAACGCATCTGGGATTTGAATTTGGGTAAAAATTGAGTGATAAATTTCGAGTCTCGACACTTAGTAAAAATCTGTGTTTTTGAGGTTCTGGTTTGTGCGACATTGGGTGCGACGTCGCAGATCCCAACTGGGACGTTGAGCACGACGTCGCTATGTGCGACTTTCGCAATTTAATGCGACGTTGTACTTGGCGTCGCTATAGGCGACGTTGTTGATTTCTGCGACGTAAGGGTTTGCGTCGCTAAATGCGACGTCCGCCAGTTAAGGCGACGTTAGGGTTGATGTCGCTATATGCGACGTGGTGATTATTATTGCGACGTCGCAGCTGACGTCGCAATATGTCTGGGCCAACTGCGACGTTGCGGTCTGTTGGCCGGAGTTTGTGTCGAAAACGAGTTTTTCGGCCACCGTTTGATACAAAACTTTTACCCAACCCATATATGGACATTTTAAACATATATAAACGATAAACATGTAATAATGAGTGAAAACGAGAGGTTTCGACTTTTGTCGGAAAACTTACAAAGTGTCGGATTGAGAATCCGAAAAGATGGAAAGGTAGATCGTGTCGTGGTGGTTCTTTTTCTTTAAAAATCTTGATGATCCGTGGCCGATTGGTGGTGTATTTTGGCGATTTAGAGTGGTGGTGGTGATGGAGTTCTTTGAGAGAAAAGAAGAGAGGAGAGAGAGGAAAGAAATGGGAAATGAAGAAAAAGAAAGGGGTGGAGGTGGTTTTGGTTGGAAGTTCCATCTTTCAGCCTGCGCCTCCGCGCTCCGTGCGGTGTTCGTTTTCCCGATCGTTAACACTTTAAATATTCATTTTATATGTTTTATTATACGTTTTCAAAATACGAATAATTATTCAGTATTATTGTTGAAGTATTTTACTAAATATTTAATAATTATATTATAAAAGGTGATTTGCCTCATTTTGTTTGCGCAATTTAAATTTATTCGCGTTTACATTAATTGTGTAATAAAATTTGGATACGAAATATCACAATAGATAATATTCTAAATAAAAATTGAGTTATTAAATAATATTTGTATTACTTAATAAAATTGTTCACCAACGTCCGTATTTATTGTATTGAAATTCATTCGATTTGAAATTCGTACGATTTAAACAAACCGCATAATTGTGTAGATACATATTCAACAATATATATAATAATTGATACATTAATTAGCCTAACACAGAACTAATTACATGTATTAAAACTTGATTAGGCACTAAATTCTAGTCCTAAATTGACGGGTGTCACAGCCAGAAACTTCATTACCTTCAACATTTAATCCCCATAAAACTTGTATGTCTTGGAGAGTAACCGTAGCTTCTCCTATTGGAAAATGAAAAGTGTGGGTCTCTTGCCGCCATCTCTCAACAAGAGCAGTAATTAGCGCATGATCAAGCTTCATGTTGGCACAACGTATGACACCAACAAATCCAGCCTCTGGTATATAGAACATCATGGGCTCTGGAATATAAGGAACGAGCTTCCAAAAAAAGCTATCACAACGTCTAACAATCTGTTGACAATCTTTTATTCTTCTAATGAATAGATTGAATGATTTGTGACCTTCATGCAAAAATAACAAATCCGAATAAGTGGACAAGGATTGAGGGTGGCTTGAGGATTCATATTGAGAAATGATGAATGATGGTTTAAGGAATAGCAAAATCTGAAATATGTAAATTTTTTAAGTGTTTAGGTTCTGTATTATGAGCTACACAACCATGTATAAATATAGTCCATCGGATTCTTTATTATTTGATACTTAATACATGCAGACTTAACAACACAATATAACTTGACAAAATTCTTGAATTTTGGGGTTTGAAAGTGGGAATTGCGGACCTCAATTAATAATTCACCAACCAGACATATTGACAAATTGTGTGCAGGATATTGACAAAATAGTGTGCAGGTTGTATAGAAACTCAAGTTTGATGCTGCCAATTGCGGACCTCTCAAATAGAGTCCGCAATCCCCCAATTGAGGGTAACCCATCTTTGCAACACCAAATTTTTTTCACACCATGACTACAAATAAATGTTAAAAAAACACTATTCTAGCAAAAAATTCTAGCAGGCAAGGTAATAGGAAACGACTGCTCTCAAAATCTTTATTAATTCATCTATCATCAATGGAGCTTATTAACCAGGGGCGGTTCCAGAAAAAAATTGAATGGGGGCAAAATTTTATAGTGTACATCGAGTATGGGTCATCGACTATATATATATATATATATATATATTTTGCTTTAACCGAAACTATGTTAGTTGGGCCAAAGTGAATTTAGTTCAACATCAAATTCAAATTCTTAATTACATGGACAAAATTAGAAAGGATAAAAAAATAAAGTTGATGCAACAAGCTATGGGGTATAAAAAATGGATAAAAAGATGCAATATGGAGGGATTGAACTTTAGACCTCTTGAACACAAGACTCATTTCCACACCACTAGGCTAAATACACAAATAATTTAATTATTTTAACTGTTTTGTATTTATTAGTTATGGGGCAATATGCATATTATACCAAAATCTACGAAATTTTTCTCGACTCGGCAAAACTTGGTGGATCAACAATAGTTTCGGAACTAGATCAAAAGTAGAATCAAGAATAGTTTCGGAACTATTAAAGAGAAGTCTCACATACTTGACAAGTTGACAGGCATGGCAAAGCAAGGGAGACTTCGTTTTGTTACACAAAATAGCATTACTAGAAATATGTGAACATAGCGCATCACTTCCTGGATGTCCAAGTCGTTGATGCCACGTGTATTGATTAGTGATGAGAGCGTGAGTATAAATGGTGTGTTGGCTGGGCCTCATGATGGGGTACAAGGCTCCGATGCTATCACGTCGGAAGAGGATTTGACGAGTGAAATAATCTTTTACAGAAAAACCAAACTCATCAAATTCAATTAAAACTTTGTTGTCACAAGTAAACTTACGAATTTAAATTTTTGATGATATTGAACGTTACAAGTACATTATGTAAGTGAAGTGGACGATGGGAATTAGGTAAAGTGTTATGGCCCGTGTCAGTGACATGTATGAAAGCACCATCACCAACAATGACATACGGATAAATGAGTTTATTAAATACAGTATTAAGATTATTTGCATGGAAATTAGATGGGATGACGCAGCTGTATCCATATTCCAACCCGTGTCAACAAATTCTTGAGGAGTGAAAGCACTAAAAGCATGTGGAGTACTCGATTGGGTTGTACAAGCCATGTGGGCCTGCTGCGAATTGGGTCTAGACTAAGCATAATAATCATTTTGTCCCTGATAAATGCACTAACCCAGGTACAATTTATGCAATTGATGATCAGGAAAGTCTGATGAAGTAGGAGCTATTCCAGAAGTAGAAGGAACATCCGGAGATGGTGAAGAAGTAGGTGGTACATTGGTTGGTGTGGGAGTAGTAGTAGGAGTAGGTGTAGGAGTGGGTGTAGGAGTTGAAATATCGTGAGAAATATCAACTCCGTGCAGTAATGTAACTACCTCCTCAGTCTCATCTATGTCTGGAATCTTGAAGGAAGCAAAGAGATCATCATACTTGAAGAACCACTCGGGTCCCTTCCCTTGAGGAGCCTCAGTTTATCAGAAACATTTAACCTCAAAATGCTCCTCTACTCTGCCCGTAGCTTTGTTGAATACCCTTTTGTTCGGAGAATTAACTGAATAACCAAGAACCAAGAAAAAATCCCTCAACAGTGTAAGTCCCTAGTTCTTGGATCGATAACGAGGATCTATAGTATTAAGGTGCGGAATCCCTCAATACGTGTTATATGATTATATAACGAATAGTATCGCGTTTATAATACATTTAATAACTAATCTGCTTTGCTTTAATTGTTACGAGTATGAAACAATTAAAACCTAGCCTTTAGAAAGTCTCTGGATTCTGAGTTTGCACGGGAGTATTCAACTTGCAAAAGTTCAAGTTTGCAAAAGTTATGTTTTTCACGAATTCAAAACATATATATATCTCGTCTCAACTCACAGCCGCTAGGCCTGCGAGTTGACTCGACTCGTTAACAAGCCCAAGCCCATTTTAGCTCGGCTCGCTGCTATACTTCTGAGTTCAGTTCTCAACTCGAAGTCCATAACTTGCGACTTGAGATCTCGACTCGCCAAGTAGATTTTAGTTCGTATTCAATATTCGTCTAAAACTTTAACAAACTAATATATTTATCGAATATTAATATCAAAACTAATATCATTTATTTACAAATCGAAACTAAAACACAAACAAGATAATAATTACATCAGTCCTATTAGATGCTAGATCTGTTGTCACAAACTATGTCTCAACAGACCCCCCCCTTGACAATAGCTCTAGCGTCATTATCTTCACGCTTATCTTTGGTCTTTACTTGTAAATCTTGCTTCCTGCGTATATCTTCATATGTACACAAGTCTTAACCATCATCTGATAATCTCGTGCTAAGTCACCCCATGCAACAGTCGTTAAGATTCTGTTTTCATTTAACTTTAACAAATCTTTTCTCGACATGTTCATCAAGTGTCGATGGTCATAGACTTTAAGAAGTTCACGCTCTCCACTTTCAACATCATCATCTGCTTCAACCATGACAGCTTCTCCAGTCTCTGAATCCACATACCAACTCTTCAAATTTCCAAGAATATCTTGTGGCATTGTCTTCAGTAGTATTTGCTGAACACACTTGACAGCTGGATATACTTTCTTCCTCAGACGTCTTCCTGTTCTTTGACTTCTTTCTTTAAGCTTGATTGTCTTTCCAACCCTTGGCTTTATTCTTTTAAACTTCATTGACCAACCCTCAGTCTTGATAATTTTCTCAACATATTTTGCAAAATCATCATTACTTAGATTCTTCAATGTCAATCGTGCCAAGTCTCGGATCTCAAATCTAGGCAAAGAACTGAAAACTGCAAGCTTCTTCTCAAAATATTGAACTCCATCAAACCTTTTGATTGCGAAGAGCTTCAAATCTAAATCAAAGTACCATCCAATGATGCCTCTTCGTGGTACACGTTTACCAGTAATATCAACCTCAGATATCCCAGTCTTTTTCTTTTCTTTCTTCAGAGGTTTGAACATAGGATTGTTCCTTAATCATTCAGGAGGTGGAATTTCTTCTTCAGAGTCAGTTGTATCATCAATATCTTCATCTACACTGACAACTGTTTCTCCTTAATCATCCTGAATTACAAATTCTGTCCTAGAAGGGCTCACGATGTGTTCAACAACATCCACATCTGGATCTACACCTTCATCTACCCTAATCTCAGGAACAGAAGTCCAATCCTCAGGTGGTACAAACTCACCTTCCTCTAAATCAAAATCAATTTCTTCATCTATCTCATCCATAAAATCATCATCAGAATCTGATAGATCTAGCATTTCCTTTCCTAGAGAAACACAAACACAAATAATATATTAATAATACAAATTCTTTTATTGATTTCCCTGAATCAATCTAAAAATTTCTTTATTAAATCTTTTGTGTAGAATTAGCATAATATAAAAGCAATATATATAACTTATAAATCTATTATTGATTACCCTGAATCAATCTAAGATTTCAAAAGTCTTATATCAAAAATACTTTACAAATATTAATTAAATTTAAACTCTAATGCATTGTGAACAATCACTGTCACCAAACATTCAAGTTTACAATTAATTAACTTATATAATTTCCAAGATTTAATTGAACTGTTATGTTACACAAAACCTTAACTTTCAATTCTATCTTTTAAATTATATATCATTTGTCTAGTTTATAAAATATTACATAATTAACTTGTCAGTCATAAAAACTCTCAAGTCTAAAATGTATATGTTATCATATAAATTTTGACCGCCAATATTAATTGGAACACGCCGCACGACTACTCAATGAGTCGGAAGTCTTTCGATCACTATTCTATTTAACATTTAATGATTATAACTTAAACTATTTAATATATTTTACTTTAAAATAATAATAATCTTAAGTCGAATATATTACAAATAATAGTAAGTTTACACTTGTTCAATACAAATTATTACAAATATTACAATACTAAGCTAATACTAAGCTATCTTACCAGCTTCTGTATCAACCGGTACCGTCTTATCTGCACTTGTACCTTCTCCTGAACCACTAGCTCCAACATCACCAGACTCCCCCTGAAGTGTAATCTGCTCACCAGTCTTTGAAGGACCGGTCTGCTCACCACCTTTTGGTACATTGGGATCATCGTCTTTGTCAGAATCTCTTTTCTTCTTCAGCTCATCTTGTTTTCAAGACTCTAAATATACCAATATCTCCCCCTGAGCGGACTGTCCTGAATTCACTCTCAACACCAATCGTTCCAAGGAATCAAGCTTCAGTCGCTGGATATTGAAGTCATGAAGCAATGTGTTATGAGTCTGCAACAGTGTCTTGTAAGATTCACTCTGATTAAGCACCTGCTGTGCAAGAGTAAGATTGTTAGCTACCAACTCTGGAATCTTCGAAATAACCTTCTCTAACTCCTTAACTCTCGACTCTAAGGATGTAATCCTTTCAGCATCATTCGTAGGAGTAACTGAGATGGTTGTCGTTCCAGGTGGTGTAAGTGAAGCAACGTGAGAATCAAATGTAAGCAGTGGAGGTGGCTGAGACAAAGCTGCCGTAAGATGGTCAGCTGCAAATTTGCTTGCTTTAGTAGTCGGAAACTGCGCCGAACGTACTAAATCAACAATCTCCTATAAACATTAGACAAAAATTAAATAAGTAATTGTTACAGATTACTCTGTCTCAATCTCTAATTAATTTTGTAACACTTGTAGTACTAAACTTATATCTCTTACCTTAGTAGGTACAGATATCGGTTCAGTCTCAACCGACGTCATCGTCTCTACCTGCTCAGTATCTTGAGCAACTGTCACAGAATTAACTGTCTCAGTTTAACTCCTGATAAACAACAAGTAAAGATTATCTAACTTTAAATAAAAATTTACCATCTCTGATGGTCAAGGTCCTAGAACGCTATCTGCGTTGAGAAACAAGAGTAGTATCCTCTTCATCAGAACCCTCATCAACCAAAACAAAATCAGGATCAATGTCCTTTGCCTTCCTCTTCTCCTTCAGAGCTGGATCTGGTATCATCCGAGATCGATATCTAATGTAACCAGCATCTGGAGGTGGAGAAGGAGTTCCCTCATCATCATTTGAAGCCGTCTCACCATCACGGCCTCAAGATGGTCCAACATCAGAATCCTTAACGTTAAATATATTAAACATTTATGATTATCATATAGCTCTATTATACAAGCTCTATATATATATATATATATATATATATATATATATATATATATATATATATATATATATATATATTTAAGATTAATCAGATATAATACCTTAACAGGTAAAGCCTCTGATCTATCTCTCTGTCTCTGCTCACCCTCAGGTCTTGCAACCTCTGGGTTTGCAGCCTCAGCTTCCTGTATATAATTATATTTATATTTTTTTTATGAATAATTAAGTAAACTAATCAACAAAATATCCATACCATTATCATTATATAATAATATTATACTATAATATTTAATAAATACATTGAACATCTAAGTATCTATATTATTAGATAATTGAAATAATACCTGTGCAGGTGCCACAAACTGGTCTATCACCCTCAGAATGGGATCTTGTGCATCGTCATTCTGACCTAGCACCTCTTGTACCACTTGTGCAGCGACCTCAGCATCAACCTGTTGACCTGGTTGATCAGCCTGTATCAAAACATCCTCAATAAGTGCCTGTGGCTCAGGTTGCTGAACCACAGCGGCTGCAGGCTCAGGTACAACAACAGCAGCATAAACAGCAGCACCTACATCATTCCAACCGTGATTTGGCAGCGTCACATAAGCAGGATCAATAATAAAGCCAAAGAGATGACGAATCTCCGGCTTGACATATTCTTCCCGTCGAATCGTCAGCAAGAACATGGCATTGTATCCTTTGAGCGCAATAGTATCAACATATAAGTGCGGCTCAGGAACAACCAAACCTGGAAGATGATGACTAATAATCATCATGCAGAATCTCGGGTAGATCAAGAAACGTGATCTAACAGTGCCCAAAATCTGCCTCACAAGCTCCCCAAAAATATAATCACAAAAACTGTATGGTTTGTTGTAAACCAGTGACAGTACAGCCGACATAAGAGCAGGGCTTAACTCATCAAAACCGCCCTTCTTCTGTCCAAAAACTGTGAATATAACGTGCCACAGGAATCTCCATTGGCCGATAACTAGAGCCTTAAGGAACTGGCGTCCTCTTCGCTCACCCGTATATCCCATACGACCTAACGCACCCTCAATAAAATCACTAGGGTACTCAGTCGGACCATCTTCTTGGTCTACTGTTCCCAACCATAAGATCTGACGAAGATCAGAAGCAGAAAACACAATCGGTTGCTGATTCACAGATGCGCGTATAGCCGGTGGATTAACCGACTCGTCATACTTAATATCAGTCCAGAAATCGTTCAGTATAGCCTGAGATATAGGTGGAGACTCTGTAATCGCATAACGAATGCGTGAACATGTAAAGAATGTCAGCACTTGAGCTACTTTGTTAGCCCCACGTGCCGAGAGATCAAGATCAACAAGAATATTGTGACCTTTATCAAATTGTCGCGCCATATCTGTATACAAACACAAATGACAAAACAAATAAAACACGTTAATGACAGATAATAAACTTTAAACTATAATGTTTTGTGAATCTTAAGAATCACCTAACATCTTAATTCTAAATTTATTATATTGCAAATATATATAATTAACTTATTACTAATTATCACAAGTCTAATATATAACATTTATATTTAACTTATAATCAAAATGTCGTAAGTCTAATAAATATACATATATAACTTATAATTAAATAATCTTAAGTTATATAAAGTATAAGTTATAACGTGTTAATGTATAATTCTCACGTCGAAACATATATTAGATTAACTTTTGAAGTCTAAAGTTAAATAACATTACAACTTATTACGTTAAAAGTTCAAATTACGAGTCATATAAAAAAAAAATTCAACTCGCAAAGATTAAACCCAACTCGCAACTGAATTCGCAGCCAAGTCAACTCGCTAACCAAGTCAATCCGCAGGTCGACTCGAAAGTCGATCCGCTAATCAAACTCGATCCGCAAATGCTCAAACTCAACTCGCTGCGAGTTTAATCTGGAACTCAACTCGCGACATAGACTGACGCTGCAGGTTGAATCTATTACTTTTAACACAATCTATCGATATTTTTACGTTCATTAAGGTTCGATTAACATTAACCACAAGGATTCTTGTTCGACCAATCCCTTAATCTACATAAATCGATCAAATTATTAACCAAAACCCTAATCGCATAAAAACTTCGATTTCGGTTAAAATACTTGATGTTATCCGTTGTATTATACCTCAAAAGAAGCGCAATCTAAAGTTGTATATAACCCACGGATTTAAAAATTCGTTCCCGTACGTGTGAAAACGAGATCAAACGAAAACTGAAAATCGCCTCTAATTGCCAAAGTCGATTCACAGAGATGAAGTGAACTCGCGAAGGAAATGGATTCGGTGGGTTTGACTTGTCGATCCGCACCACTTTTATACTTTTGAGTCGATTCGCAAAGCTTATAGTCGATCCGCAGGTTTGACTAGTCAAACTCGCGAAATTAAAATAAAATGTGAATTTAATCCTAAGTATAAATTAAAATCCATTTAAACATTTTCGATAAAATGTTTTTATCTAATTTTTTCTCAATGATCATCCTCGTACATATATTAACCGACTAAACCCATGATACAGTTAATCGTGTATAAAGAAAATCGCGAGCTAAAATTATTTACTTATATTTGTTACGATTATTCAACACAGATGAGAATATTCAGTATAATTTAATTCCAAAGGGTAAAAACTTATTAAACACAAAAACGTTTTATAAACATAAAGCTAAAAATAAAATAAAGTAAAAACATAATCATAAACTGACAGTGGTATCAAGTACCATTTTATTAATCACATAAATAAAATAAAGACATAAATCAACTGCATAAGAGTTTATCTGCTCAGGGATCATATTAGAAAGAACAAGCTATTTTAGATTTATTAAAAAGGATAAGTAGATTGTTAGTATTCATACCTCATGAAATTCAAATAAATTCCAATAAAATCACAACTTATTTTATCATTAATCCACTTATATTTATAGAATTATATCTGAAGTACCTTTATCCACATAGCATAATTTTAAAATACAATATTCACTCAAAGTGAATATATATATTATTATAGATAGTTCAAGACGATTACCGATATTATGATCCACATAAACAAATTATACTCTCATATCTAAGCAACACCTTTATTGTTAGTATGAAAATTATCAAGTGTGATCTAATATATGACATACTGAAGATTTCTAGCAACACATATTCACTGTTTTTAGATACAAGGTAGTGTTTACATAATGTAACATACAATTGAATTTTAAAAGTAGACAAATATCAAACGTACTAGTGGTCGCAGATCTGTACATAGTACAACAGAGAAACCCTTCGTATAAATAAAATATACTTGAGAATATTAACTTAATTAATGGCTCCAGGTCTGTACTGAGTACAACAAAGTTTCCCCTAGTTAAAATAATACCCATTTTACAACTATTTGTCCTTTTTAATTAGCTTTAAGATTACAGTGTATGTGTGTTACCACCGCAACGGTAGTTTGCGGAGCAGCGATAACAGTGGGTTGTTTTAAATTTATAGAGCTGGAGAAATCCTAAGTTAATACTACTTTCAGCTCTAATTAGGTTACTAGGGTAGTAAGTGGTATGTTGACTCAGGTGTCGTTCTTACACTACAACGGGCATGGGATCTTAGGCATTTATCTTTTGTAATCTAGCTAGGGTTTAACTAATTTTGGTTTGGTTTTGGTTTGATAACTAATTTATAAAATAAATGCAGGAAAGGAAATGATGTTTGTACGGAGGCTCAAAGAACAGTGGATACGAGAATGTTTACCATGATGCTGGTATATGCTTTGAATAAGTAGTTATGGGTATTAAAGCTACTAGTTATGATGATTAATCCATTGAGTAACCGGAAACTTAAATCAACACGAAGTATTATACCTACGGCAGTTCCTTAGCTTTTCTCACGTATTTAAACGTTATACGAAGTACTGTGCCGTTTTATGGTTTGTCCTTAGCATTGATTCAAACTGCCAGTTTGCTCATTGGATACCCTATATTATTAATGAAGTATAATTATGATCCTATCAAATATCTAACGTAAAGGTCTCTACAATCAGATAAGTGATATGTCACATGGATAATAATTATATAGTGTCAAATACACCGGAAGTTCTCCCAAATGTACTGATCAATTTAATTAACAATTATTCTCTAATCCTATTCCCCAATCTCTGACAAATGTGTGTCGGTATCATGGCACGAATTGTTGAATAAACAATAATGTAAACAGGAGTTACCCTACGGAATATGTTGGATTAACTTGTCTAACGGTTAATTAAATTGTTCATCATCAATCATACAAACCATCATAACTATTACATGCACATTACTCTACTGTATAAACATCAACTTATATCTGAAAACCCTAATCATGCAGTTACATATAGTAATCGGAGGTACAGTTCTAGCATGCAGCATTCCTAAGGCAACAATCAAACAAGAACATGTAATGGAAAGGCACACAGATAACTATTCCTAATTCATACCATTTCACGTAACCAGATGATCTGATCATGAATATCCCAAAAGGTCTCTCAAAGATATTCAATATATGAGCTTGAATCTAACCTATCTCTAATCCTATGCTCCGCATCTCTTATGATATAGTTTCAATCTAGAGAATGCAGCCATGTCGAGTTCAAATGCTTCATCATACATAGAATAGGTAGAGTACGTACCACTAATAACTGGCCAGGTCTTAGTAGGAAGTTTCTAACCACAACATAAGTTGGATAGGTAAACAATAGAGATTCAGCTCATAAATTTAGATACAGTTCAAGTTCCTACAGGCAGAGTAACAGCATGTTACAATTGGGATCATTATTTCCACAACGGATTGTGCCCACGACATTCATAGCTTCCACGTTCCGTACTTCACACATTAGTGATGTTTCCGGCGCTATACAAATGAAAGCCGTATAACGTTACCTCAGTTGTTTCATAATGGTGCCATCCCAATTGAATATTAAATCATAACTACTTAAGCATACCCATTATCATAGCAAACACAGATTTGTCTAGCCTAGCATGGCATCTCTAGTAAGCAATATAACGCAAACATAATATAAGCAAATCATATTTACGAAATAAAGAAAAGAGATATAAATAAAACCTGAATAAGTATTACAGACAAATCTTCGTGACCCAAAGTCTCGGAGTGACTCCGTACAGACTCTACGACTACCGCTACGCTAACCTAGCTCGTCTACTAGCTTAACTATAGAGAGAGAAAGCTAGAAAGAGAAACTATAGAGAGAGAAACAGTGTGTGTAACACCCCCAAATTTATTGTTTAGCGGAAGCACGATTTGGGTGTTACGAATCAATAATCACAGCACAAAGATATATAATGAACGACCACTATATGCGTCGTTTTACATTTGTATTGATAAAACCAAAAGTTTACATCAAAAATATTGTTTACATTAGCTCGGTTGAAATTGAGAGATTTAAGTACATAATTAATCTATACATAATATAATAATGCATCTAAATCTCTGATTGTTTGCATGCTGACTTGAGCTAATTCGTCTTGATTGAGCAGTCCAACCTACTGCTGGTTACCTATGATACATGCTAAAATGGGTCAGCGAAATGCTGGTGAGCTCACAGGTTTGTATGTCAACACATGATTATATGAACCGCAAGATTTATAATTGAATTTAAAATGCAATTAAGCAAAATAAAAGTTATACTGCCATGAGCACATAGTCTGAACTTAACTTGAGTTGTCAGGCCCACTTAAGGAAACCCAACTTGAAGGCCCCCACAAGTGTCTAATCCACACTCGTCATCCCAAATGCTAATACGTCCGTTTGACCAGTTAGTGCGTGCTAACCCGGACGAGGATTGTCAATCCTATATGATATCATATACTAACGTTCACGCTACTACGTATTACCAGACTATGCTATGGAGGACTTTAAATTGATTAGCTTGAAACTCATGTAGTATTTGATTTGATTTGTACTTGCGTTCAACTTGTAAAATAAAACGAGCAATAATATTACACCCCTGATTGAAAAGCAGTAAAATAGGGGCCATGAGACTCACCTGAGTCTATAAAGTTTGAATTAATAACTTGAATTGATTTGCCTTGAAGTGTGGTCCGAAGACTTGTAACCTGAGTGTGTCCACGACACGTGATGGTTATTAATTGTACAGGTATCTCGAAAGACTACCTTTGTAATTGTTTGTTTATCTATGATGTCCAAATTACCCCGATTTGGTTGATTGACTTGTCCAAATTACTAAGATTTGGTTGATTGATTTGAGTATTTGAAAACGTGCACGGCCCGTTGGTGATTGTTTGTAATAATAATCCCATCATCATAATTTTGGTCTCGAAACGTTATACTTGAATAGTATGTTTCAATGTGTTTTAGAAGTCGTATCACACGAGTATTTGAAATTGTGCAAGTTCAACACTTGGTGAGAAACATGCTTACGGAATCTAAGTACGGGGGTCCGGGGGCAGCGCCCCTGGTAGCGGGGTCCAAGGGGCGGCAGCCCCTAGCGGGGTCCAAGGGGAAGAGCCCCTGGTTGGGGTCGAGCTGCCAAGTCAGCTTGGAAAATTTTTATTTCTACTATATTGCTTTGGTGAAAAACGCATCTGGACTTGAAATCGGGTGAAATCAAGTGATAAAATTTAGGGTCTCGACACTTAGTGAAAATCTGTGTTTTCTGGTTTGTGCGACGTTGGGTACGACGTCGCAGGTCCTGACTGCGACGTTGAGCATGACGTCGCTATGTGCGACTTTCGCAATTTAATGCGACGTTGTGCGTGGCATCGCTATATGCGACGTTGTTGATTTCTGCGATGTAAGGGCTCGCGTCGCTAAGTGCGACGTTGTGAGGTATTAGCGACGTTAAGGCTGATGTCGCTATATGCGACGTCGCAATTTAATGCGACTTTGTGACTGACGTCGCACCGTGCGACGTCACGAGGGGTTTTTGCGACGTTACGGTCTGATGGCCGGAAAATGTGTCGAAAACCAGTTTTCCGGTTTCCGTTTGGTCCAAATCTTTTACCCAACCCATTTTTGGACATTATACACTTAAACAAACCGCAAACAAGTAAAAATAAGTGAAAACGGAGAGTTTAGGGTTTTTGTCGGAAACTTACGCGGTGTCGAAATGAAATTCCGGAAAGATAGGATTGTAGATGGTGATGCGGTGATCGTTTTTCCCCAAAGGCTCCGGTGATTTGATAACGTCTTGTGGTTCTTTTTGATGATTTAAGGTGATGGTGGTGAAGGTTTTTGAAAGAGATGGAAAAGAGAGAGAGAAGAAAGAGTTTGGTGATGATGATGAATGAGGGCCAAAGGGGTGGGGCTTCCCCCTTTGGTGGCTGAATTCGGTGGGGGCCCACCGAGATGTGGGTCTCCATCTTTTCTCCCGTGTATTCGCGCTCCGTGCGGTGTCCGTTTCCCCGATCGTTTAATCGTTAAATTAATTTAATACGCGTTTAATTATACATTTTAAAATGTAATAATTATCTAATATTTTCATTGAAGTATTTAACCAAATACTTAATATTTGAGTTATATAATATAACTTAAATTGTTTCGTTTTGTTTGTGCGTTTACGTATTAATCGCGTAAATTTTATTTGCACGATACGAAATGGATACGAAATATTATAAAAATAATATTTTGGATATAATTGTGTTATTAAATTATATTATTTAATAAAATTGTTCACCAACGTACGTATTTAATTGAACCGAATTATATTCTATTTGGAACTTGTACGATTTAATCAAAAATCGCATACTTGTATATATATTCAACAATATATATTATTTGATACACAAATTAGCCTAACACAGAACTAATTACATGTATTAAAACTTGATTAGGTACTAATTTCTAGTCCTAATTTGGCGGGTGTCATAATGTGTGAGAGAGAAAGTGAGAATTCTTGTGAAGAATGGTGTGTGGAATGAGTTAGAGGTGCCCTCTATTTATAGGCAAGCCATGGATCAAGGGTACAAGTTCACAAGCATGGACGTACAAGCCATAAACAATCCGTACACGGCTGTAAACAGGCCGTACACGGCTAGGGGGTGGCCGTGAGGTAGGCCATGTGATTTTTCTGACTTTTCGCGTTGCTTCGGAAGGCCGTATCTTCTTCGTTATACGTCCGTTTGACTTGATTCTTTTGTCTATGGCTTCGTAATTCCGTTACGCTTCTAATGATGCCAATTTGGTAGAAATTGGATGTGTGGATCCCGGGCATGTCCAGAATACGTTTTGTAGTCTTCGGCTGTGCGGTTTCTTGCATATTTTGTTCATCCTTGATCCATCTTGAGCAATCCTTATATCCACGTTCTCGTAATCTCCATAGCTACAAAATAAGATAATTGTGAGGTCTTGGTATGGATTTTACAGTAGATTTGGGGAGTGGCTCAATTTGGTACCCATTTCAACGTATTTTAAGCCCTTTTCGTATAGTTTTGGAAAGTCCAACAAGTTTTTACCTTTATAGCAAAATATGATGAATAATGATGTTTTAAGAATGTTTTTGTTATAAAAGGCCTAAATATGGGGTAAATAATGTAGGTAAAAACGTGACTTTTTGCGCTACATCAAATATCCCACACTTAGAGTTTTGCTTGTCCTCAAGTAATTCTACCAGTCAACTATACCCAGAAACTTTTTCTGAAAAATGGTTTTACGGGAATCGTAAATATAAGTAAAAATACGAAGATAATCAAATAATCCCTTGGGTGTAACATAGGAAGTATGCACATGACGTATCCAACTTTTCAGAATGATTATCTTAGGCATGCTTTCAATTCTCGTGATCTTGGAATATACATGACTGGGCGATTCCTCAGATGGTGGTCACTCAATTCACACAAGTGTATCGGGTTTCCTAATAATCTAGATCAAACGAAATCGCTCATAATACCAGTCATGCAGCATTCATCGTCATAGGCTTGATCGAGAATCGAATCTCTACCACTTAGACAGGGATGGCACTAATTATCCCAGGACATTTGATTGGGTTGTATTTTGGGGGTGAAAAAAAAGGGAATATTTTGAAAAGGAAAGGTTGGTAGGGTATGGAAGGACTGATCTTGATTCCAGAAACTCTTAAGGTCGTGAGAAACTTTTATTTGACTGAATCCTATAGAAAGGGAAATCCACCGAGAATGAACTTCTCTTTTTTGGATGATTCTTGAACTTCCTTGGATCTTTTATTCTTTCTTTTTGGTGTTTTCTTGAGGCATTTTCTTTTCTGTTTTCTTTTTTTCTTTTGCTTTTTTAGATGCCTCATCCTCTTTTTGCTTTTGCAGCTTCTTCAAGATAATTTTCTCTGCTCCATAAATGATTATTATTTTTTTTGGGAGCTTCGGGTGATTTCTTTTGATATTCTTCTTTTGAAGCTGTCACCAGGATTTTATTGACTTGAGAGAGCAATTTGTCGAGTGGGTAAGGACATCCAAATAGTTGTTTCTCACTTCCTCAGAAATTTCTTTTATCAAGACGTTTTTGGTGGTGAGTGAAAAATGTGGTTTTAGGGTCTTGAAAGAAACGAAAAGGCTTAGGCTCAACAGGGTTTTCTAAGGGACCTTCAACACTAGAAGTTTCGGAACAGGGTTGGCTGGAAAAGATATGAGAAAAGGGTTTATTCCTAAAAATGTCCAGGTCATCTAATTGCACCTATGCCACGTATGGCACCTGTCAATATGGTCTTGAAACGCATGTCAAGAGCAAGTTCTAATTCAGAACGCATGCACCGGTCACACACAAGAAACAAAAAGTGTAGCATTAAAAATGAATGCTATTAGGCTCAAGTACCTCACCGCAAGTTTATAGGGTTGTATGTGCCCAGTCAAGTGATGCCCCTCTTAGACTTTCATTAGGAAAGAGTTGGAATCTGACCTGATTCTACATCTTTCTGCTTAACCTTTGAGTTTATTTGAAAATTTCGTAGCTTTACATATATTATTGACTCAAAATGGTTTTGAAAGTTTTATGGTAAAGTAATGACCTATTGGCTTCATGTGAGAACAAGTTGAAAAATTTGAGGACATTTTTGAAAAAATTTAAGCTTATTATACGAAGTAGGGTATATTGCTATCCCACACTTCAAAATAAACATTGTCCTCAATGTTTTTGCCGCTAAGTAGGGGGAATCTCACACTTTGGGTTTTAATGATTTTGTTGAACAATTAATTTTAAGTATCTTCTAAGAATGGGGTTGCTAATCCCACACTTAGAGTTTGAAATGGGGGTCATGGCAAATTTTTATAATGAAAATACTGAAAAGGAACTTCCCTATAAATAGCGGTTACTGGAGTTGGACCAGGTTCGTGCAGAAGTGGTGCATATGAGTTCAGAAGTTTAGGTTCATCCATTCCATACGAAGCTAATTCTGCAGTAATCACAACCTCATCAGAGTATCACGTCTCAGTAGTCACAACACAAGTACAGAGAAATACATAAAATAAAATAAAGTAAAATAAAGATAAAGTAAACTAATAATAATCATCTAGCAAGTCATCGCTATCTGGATCAAACTCATCCTCTGCAGTCCTGTCATAGACTGGTGCAGGAGCTGGGCTCGAAACATCAAGCATGGCATATAGTTGCTCACGAAGAACCGGGTCCATAGGTGCAGAGGTCCCAGAGGCAGCAGGCTTAGCAGCAGGAGCAATAGGGTGTCCAGTAGATGGTCCAGCAGCAGGTCCAGCAAAAGATCCAGCAGCAGGGAAGAAAGACCAGGGTGGTCGAGATGGTGCTGGGTCTGGCCCTAATCTGTAGGGTAGTCCCGCAGGTCTTGGCAATCCGGCTATCTCACATAGGGCTGCAAGGATCTGATGATGTGCAGCGAAAGTCTGGAACAAGGCCCAAGTAGCAGCGGGATCATACAAGGTAATGCCATACTCAAGAGTAGGTGGCTGTCTGATCGCTGGAGTAGTCTGTGGTGGCACAGGCTGGGCTGCACGTGATGTGGCCTCCTCCTCGTGCTCTAGCTGTGTAACACCCCCAAATTTAATGATTTGCAGAAGCTTGATTTGGGTGTTACTAATCAATAACAAAGCACAAAGATATATAGTAAACGACTCTATATGCGTCGTTTTAACAAAATATATTGATAATAGAAATGTTTACAACATTTAAAGCTTTACATAGCTCGAGTTTAAATAAAATGAGATTTCAGTACATAAGTACTTGTACAAAAATATACTGATGCAAGAAAATCTCAATCGTCTGTATGCTGACTCGAGCTAAAGTCCTGAAGCAAAAACATCATACTGCTTGGTACCTGCGATATATGCTAAAAGGTCAGCTAAAAGCTGGTGAGCTCACAGGTTTGAAATCAGTTAATATAGTATGAACCGCAAGATTTAAATAATGAATTGCATCCAGCAATTAAATAATGAATTGCATCCAGCAATTAAATGATAGTCATCGTGTATACAGCCATGAGCACATAGTTGAGCTTAACTCGAGGGCCGGGTCCCCTATAGAGAATTCCGGGCGAGGTGCCTCCACGAATGCCTAATCAACATTCGTCTTCCAAAATATTAGTACATCCGTTTACCCGGTTAGTGCTTGCTAACCCGGATGAGGTGGGTCAATCCTATATGGTACCATATACTAATATTCACGCTACAAAGTATTAACAACTATGCTGACGGAGGACTTTAAATGATTTGTTTCGAAAAACTCATGTAGTATGAAAAGTTGGTACTTGCGTTCACATGTTAAAAGTTGAGCAGTATATCACACCCCTGAGTAAAACAGTAAAAGAGGGGCTATGAGACTCACCTGAGTCTGAAAGCGTTTAAACAAACGTAAGTTGATTAGCCGAGTATGAAGTCCAAAGACTTGTAACCTGAGGGTGTCCACGACACGCGATGGTTATAAACATGATTGGGTATCTCAAAAGATCACCCTTGTAGTTGTTACACAACTATATATATGTCCAAATTACTACGATTTGGTTGATCTGTTAAGTGTTTGAAAACATGTACGGCCCGTTGGTGACGGATTTGTAATAATAATCTCAACTATTATTATTGTGATTTCGTGGCGTTTTACTTTGAAAAATGTGTTTTGATTGTGTTTTAGAAGCCGTTACGGAATCTAAGTACGGGGGTCCGGGGGCAGCACCTCTGGTAGCGGGGTCCAAGGGGCGGCAGCCCCTGGCGGGGTCCAAGGGGCAGAGCCCCTGGCTGGGGTCGAGCTGCCAGGTCAGCTTGGAAAATTTTTATTTCTACTATATTGCTTTGACGAAAAACGCATCTGGGATCTGAATTCGGGTAAAATCGAGTGATAAATTTCGAGTCTCAACACTTAGTAAAAATCTGAGTTTTCTGTGTTTTGCGACACAATATGCGACACAAAAGTTTGTCATGCGACACAAGGGTTGTGTCGCATAGGAATGCGACACAATGTCTATGCGACACAATGGTTGTGTCGCATAGATGCGAGATGCTGATTCAACAGCGACATAGTGATTGTGTCGTATGGTGTATGCGACATAGTGGTTGTGTCGCAGGACTTGCGACACTAATTATCGGGTACGACACAAGGTGCGACACAGGGGCTTTTATACGACACAAATGCCAAAATACGACACAACATGCGACACAAGGCTTGTGTCGCATGGATGAACATCAGCCCAGAAAGTCCGGCTGTCAAGGTTTTTCCGGCCAAAAATCCGTTTTAAACTCATTTTCAGGTTATAAAATCGTGTTCTATACATTGTAATGGACATATACAAGTGATAATAACAACTACAATTGAAAAATACTAAGAATCGAGAGATTTCGGGATTTTGTCGGAAACTTACAAATTACCGAAATGAAAATCCGGAAAGATAGCGTTGTAGATCGTCGCGAGGTGATCGTCAATCTCTAAAAATCTTGTTGATACGAGTGCGTTTGATGGTGTTATTTGTCGATTTTGTGAGTTTGGTGTGTTTGGTGAGTTGAAAGAAAAAGAGAGGAAAAAGAGAGAGAAAAGGAGAAAGTGAAAGAAATGAGGAAAGAAAATGTGAAGTGGGAGGTTATCCACTTTTTGGTTTTCGCCCCGCGCTCCGCGTGGTGTTCGTTTTCTCCGTCCTTTAACTTTTAATAAATATTTTTCATATTAAATAATAAGTTTTAAAGTAGAATTTTATTACGCGATATTTTACTTAATCATTTTATGAATCGATATATATTTGAATTATAAAATGTGAGTTAGTTTGCTCGTTAAACATTTTTAATCGTGTAAGTTTCGTTTGTACAAAACGAATTAAAATTTGATCATTATTAACATAATAATGTCACTTACTAAAATTTGTCACCAACATCCGTATTTAACTGAATCGAAATACATTCGATTTAAATTGCGTACGATTTAATCAAATCGCTTTTTCGTATATATTCAACAATATATATAATTCGATACATTAATTAGCCTAACACAGAACTAATTACATGTATTAACGTATGATTAGGCACTAATTACTAGTCCTAATTTGGCGGGTGTTACAAGCTGAACATCTACAAGTCCCTCCTCAGGGATAGCAGGTAAAGCTCTCATGTGTCTGGGATGTCTCCTCTGTCTGGGTCTGTGTCGTCTCCTCTGTCTAGGTCGCCTCTCAGCTACATGATCCTCAGTCTCGATCCGAGCGTCCATCCTAAAATAAACATAAAACAGGTAATGCTAATTGAAAGTGAACAAATGCAGAAAAGACAGATGAAATGTCATCTAAACTTTTTTGCACTTGTGTAAATAAAACTTATCTCAGATAAAGCTATTTGATTGTCTGATAAGTCGCAAGCCTGCATACATTAGATCAGTGATAACAATGCTAGATTAAAAATAAACTAAGAAATAAAAAGGATAGGAAAAGTAATATAAGCTCGGGGTGCCTCCCAAGAGCGCTTTGTTTAACGAGTCTTTTAGCTCGACTCTTGTACCTTTCTGGTTGACTCAAGGTGGTTCGAAGATAAAGACATCCTCACGAATGGGGAAGTCTTCGATGTGATGCTTTAACCGATGACCATTTACCTTAAAATTACCTTCTGGTGATTCGAGTTCGACTGCACCATAAGGAAATACCTTTGAGATCGTGAATGGTCCGGTCCACCTTATCTTGAACTTTCCGGAGAATTTTTTGAAGCGCGAATTAAAGAGAAGCACTTTATCTCCTGGTTTGAACCTTGAGAGTTTGAGCTTGGAATCATGAATTCTCTTGGTTCCGTCCTTGTAGTTTAGGGAGCTTTCATATGCTTCATTTCTTAATTCGGCTAATTCATTTAATTACATTCTCCGATGGGAACTTGTTGCAAAAGTGTCCAAATTGCAGTTCTTCAGCGCCCAGTATCCCTTGTATTCCAACTCCACTGGTAGGTGACATGCCTTGCCATAATGAAACGCCCCGATTTCACGAACCATTTTTTTTACTCACTTATAAAACTGAAAACATAATACATTTGGTCCCATTATCCGTGTTTACGTATCTTATATACTATAACATAATTTACTGAACATAAAAGACTCAAACTAAAAATCACAAAAAAAATAACCCTTACCCGCCGGGTAAACATGCACACCCGCCGGGTCACCCCTTCAACATGCCGGGTAAAATGCAAAAAGTGTGAACATAACTTAATCGAAGTTTAAAGACTCTGGGAACAGCCGGGTGGGCTAGGGGAGCCACCGGCTCAGCTCGGTTACCCGCCGGGTAAGCCCTCTACCCGCCGGGTAGAGGCCCCCAGCCTGCACTTTCAGATCAGATATCCAAATTACCAAAATACAAATTTTGAACGATCATATCTCGCAAACGAAAAAGAGTTAGGTTATGAAATTTTGCAGGTACGTTCATATGGTCAAAACTAAGACTTCCCTTTTTACACTTTTCCAAATTTCATAATAACACGAGAATTGGACGTTTGACTCATTTCGACTCAAAAACAACCATTTTATGAACATACTAAGTCTCAAACCATGAAGACTGGGATATTATGCCTTTGACCACATATCATACATATCAAAACACATTTGTAAGACTCTTCACCACACCCTTAACCCTTCTCTAACCCGTTTTAGATCGTAAGTGCATTTAATGATCCATATTGACCATTTTTTGACCCGTTGACCCACAAAGGCTATTTTGGCCTATTTACTAGCCAATCACAACCCATAATTGGCCAATAGAATGATTGACTACATGTCAACACTTCATATCCAATGAAACAAAATTCGACTATTTTCAACCAAGAATCTATTTCATAAACACTAGTTATATTCAAACATTAACTTTAAAACTCCATAACCATAATATACATCATTTACATGAGTCGTTGACTTTCAAAGTCAACCTATTCCAAAAATGCTTATATCATGGCTCACCATGACTTACTTTTTAAAAACATGTCTAAAAGGGCGATTTTACACAAGTTATACCCAAAACGATATTAAAGAGAAAACTTGTCATACTCTAACATCAAGCAATCCGCACTAATCCTCTTTAACCGCCTTCCCCTTTCCTTGCCCACTTCCACCTTGTCTTTGATTTGATGATTCACAATATAAAACGTAAGGTAACACTTCCAACTTCTTAGTACAATGATTAGGAATGGAAAGGAGATGAAGACTTGAAGATTACTAGCTTACAATTGAAGATTTGGAGATGGAGAAAGGTTGCCAGCGATTTTTCTCTTATTACTGTGTGTTTTTAAGAACTAACAGGAAGGAAATGGAATATACACGACACTATATACGTGTTTCTCTATTAATCCTTTCTTATTTTTAACTTCGTAGTCTGGAACTGATAATTCGTTTTACGTTTTTCACTATATCTTATTATTTATATCATATTATTTCATAATAAAATTATATTCGTATACAAAATTAAATTCCTGATAATAAATTGGGGTGTTACACATAAACTAGACGATATGGTGTGGTACCTAATGGTGTTTTGTAAGCAGTTCTGAATGCCCACAACGCATCGTCTAATTTGTCAGCCCACTTATCCCCATGATTTCCGACTGTTCGCTCCAAGATTCTTTTTAAAGCTCTGTTCGTGATCTCAGCTTGTCCATTCGTTTGTGGATGATATGCTATGGACATTTTATGAGTGACGCCATACTGTTGCATAACCTTCATGAATTGAGTGTTGCAGAAGTGAGTGCCACGATCACTTATGATAGCTCTTGGAGTTCCGAATCGACATAATAGTTGTTTGAGAAACTTTGTCACTACTCTGGCATCATTTGTAGGGAAAGCTTGTGCTTCGGCCCACCTGGAGACATAATCGACAGCAACTAAAATGTATTCTTTTCCATTAGACTTCGGGAAAGGTACCATAAAATCTAACCCCCAGATATCAAAGATCTCACAAGCCTGGATATTAGTGAGTGTCATTTCGTTCCTTGCTGACACATTGCCTTGTCTTTGGCAAATGTCGCAGCGTTTCACCAGGTCATAAGTATCTCGATAGATGGTTGGCCAATAAAAGCCAGAATCATACACCTTTCGTGCTGTTAAGTTTACTGCGTGGTGTCCTCCAGTAGGTCCATGGTGGCTTTGTTGAAGGATTTGTTCTGCTTCCTTCCCATCGACGCATCTTCTAATGATCTGATCAGGGCAAACCTTAAAGAGGAAAGGATCATCCCAATAGTAATTCTTTATGTCGCGGAAGAATCTTCGTCTCTGAGATGTCGGCATTCCTTTGGGTATTATGTTTCCCACCAGGAAATTAGCATGATCAGCATACCAAGGATCTTTGGATATAGATCCTTGATGGTATTTCCCGATGTGCATGAGTTGTTCTTCAGAAAACTGGTCTTGAATATCCTTTTCATTAAGCTGCTCTAGTGTAGGATTTTCTAATCGGCTTAGATGATCTGCTGCAACGTTTTCTGCTCCTTTCTTATCTCTGATCTCGATATCAAATTCTTGTAGGAGTAGAATCCATCTTAGCAGTCTAGGCTTTGCATCTTGCTTTTTGAAAAGATACTTCAAAGCTGAACGATCTGTATTGACAATAGATTTGGACAACATAAGATAGGAACGCAATTTATCGAAAGCAAATACTACCGCAAGCAGCTCCTTTTCTGTGGTTGTATAATTCTCTTGAGCGTCTGTGAGCGTTTTGCTGGCATAGTATATTGGTATAAAGTGCTTATCCTTCCTCTGTCCCAATACAACTCCAACTGCGAAATCACTAGCGTCGCACATGATCTCAAATGGAAGGCTCCAATCTGGGGCAATCATTATTGGTGCATGTACAAGCTGATCTTTCAGGTAGTTAAAAGCTTGGAGACATTCATCTGTTAAGGCAAACGGAGTATCTTTTTCGAGAAGATGAGTCATAGGTCGAGATATCTTAGAGAAATCCTTAATGAAGCGACGGTAGAATCCGGCGTGACCTAGAAAACTTCGGATGGCTTTAACAGAAGTAGGTGGAGGAAGTTTGAGATAGTTTCAACTTTAGCTTTGTCAACTTCAATTCCGGCTTTTGATATGCAGTGCCCTAAAACTATTCCTTCTTTTACCATGAAATGGCATTTTTCCCAGTTTAGAACGAGGTTTGATTCTTCACATCGGGTAAGCATCCTATCCAAGTTGGAAAGACAAGCAGAGAAAGAATCTCCAAAGATGGAGAAGTCGTCCATGAATACTTCCATGCATTGTTCGATCATGTCATGGAAAATTGCTACCATGCATCGCTGAAATGTAGCAGGTGCATTACATAAACAAAACGGTATACGTCGGTAAGCGAAAGTTCCATATGGACATGTGAATGTCGTATTTTATTGGTCCTTTGGATAGAGAGGAATCTGAAAATAACAGGAGAATCTATCAAGAAAACAGTAGAATTCATTACCTGATAATCTTTCCAGCATCTGATCAATGAACGGTAGGGGGAAGTGATCTTTGCGAGTGGCTTCATTTAGTTTTCAGTAATCAATACACACCCTCCAACTGGTGACGGCTCGAGTTGGAATTAATTCATTGTTTTCGTTAGCGATAACCGTCAATCCTCCTTTCTTTGGGACAAATTGAACTGGGCTAACCCAAGGGGAATCTGAAATAGGGTAAATCAGGCCAGCGTCTAAGAGTTTGATAACTTCCTTCTTAACCACTTCTTGAATCTTCGGGTTGACTCTCCTCTGCCTTTGAATTGATGGTCTGAAGTCATTTTCCATTAAGATCTTGTGAGTGCAATAGTTCGGACTGATCCCTTGTATGTCAGAAATCTTCCAAGCAATCACTTTCTTATGTGACTTCAACACTTGAATAAGTTTTGCTTTCTCTTCTGGCTTCAGGTCTTTTGATATGATAACTGGTAAGTGTGAAGGTCCTTCGAGAAAAGCGTATTCAAGGTGTGATGGTTGTTCCTTTAGCTCTAATTCTGGTGGTTCTTCTATGGAAGGTTTCATTCTTGCAATTTCATCTTTTTTAAGCTCGTCGAACTTTGTTTGAAATTCAGAATCTTTTGCAGGGATCTCTGGACTGTCGGCTGATGCTATTTCAACCCATTCTGGTTTATCAGAGAGCTCATCTTATCTTAGCTCGTATTTTGCTTTTGAAGAGTGAGTGATTGCATTGTCTTCAGTGATTATAGTATCGTTATTTTCCGTGAATGTAAATCTCTGAATTTGAGCAGAAAAAGATGTGCTGAATGTGATCTCTGAATTTGATCTTTCAGGTTGTAGATCAAGTGGTTTAGGCATTGACTCCATATCTTCGAGGGTCTTCAGAATTTGATCTTTTGAGAGAGATAAATCGGGAACTTCAGGAGAAGGGTTTCTTCTTAAGAGAGTGACAGGTGTGCCAGATCCAAGCGGAACAGCTGTGATAGAACTGTTAAGATGATTACTGGATTTATTTAAAGGAAATAGCACTTCCTTAGATGTAGTTGGTGGATCCGAGATAGCTGAGCATAAACCTCCATCTTCTTGGCAAAGTCTTCTGGTAGTGATGACCGTGTTTGGAAGAAAGTTATTGCTGCTTACTACGAGGATCTCTTCCTGGTGTTCTTCAATTATTTCTTGCATAATGTCTACAAGATCAAGGTCTTCTCCCATAGGAGTTCTTTAAAGAATTTGGCACAACTAGGCATCTCAACTAAAGCATCTAAAAGTTTGACATTTAAGTGTAAGCTTTTAAACATCTCTAGATATTTTCCAAACTGAGCTTCTTGTTTCTCTTTCTTAAGGCTACCAGGGAAAGGTATACGTGTAGGAATAATGACTTCTGGGGCTTTAGAAGGTGCTGGCTCAGGAGAAGTGACAGGAGTCTTAACTGGTACTGAGTCAGTGAGAGGTGAAGAAATAGAAGGTTTGTTTGTCGGAATATCTATTGATTTCTCATTCTTAGTCTCTTTTCCTCCTCTAGCGACAACAAGGATGTCACCATAATCATAAGATGAATGATGAATAGCTTTGCTAATCGCTTCTTCTCTTTGCTTCTCATCAATTTTTAAAAACAACCTTTTTACATTATCCTCCATGTACTTAACTAAATCGTTTGAAATTCTAAGCAAACTATCAATTTGGTTTTGAAAATCAACAATTTGTTTATTAATATTATTTTGATCTACCATGAAGTTATTGAAATTTTCGGTGTTTAGACAAGAAGTCAAATGAGAAGAAGTAGAGGGTGAAGAAAGAACTAATGATTGAGAAGAAGGTTGATTGGTTGGCCTCTGAACAAAAGAATTTGAATGATGTAATTGATCATAGGTTTCACCAGTAGTGGCAATAATATCTTCTTTGAACCTTTAGCTTGAGAATAGCTTTTTAGTTTTCTTCTCGTGTTTGGGTTCAGAAGGTTCTTGCATGTCCTTGACAACTTTAGTGATTGATTCAATTTGAGATTTCAAAGTGTCCAAGGCATTAGAAGTACTCCTTTCCTCCGAAGTTGATTCATCTTGCTCCAAGTCATGTTGATGCATCGTCATCGTCTCAATCAACTTCCACGCTTCGTCTGAAGTATGTAGCATGAAATTTCCGGATGAAGCAGCATCGATAATTTGTTGGTGATGAGGATTCAAACTATTGTTGAATGTGCAGACCAAATTCGTTTCAGCAAACTGATGATTCGGACATCTTCCGAGCAAATTCTTAAAGCGTTCCCAAGTAGAGCTTAATGATTCATTATCTTTTTGGAGAAAGTTAGTGATATCATTCTTAAGCTTGGTTTGTAGGGATGGAGGGAAATATTTAGCCATGAATTTGGTAGCCATCTCCTCCCATGTATGAATCGAATTGGAACCATATTTGTGCTCGAGAAGCTAAAGTATAGGGAAACAGGTGAAGTCGGGTAACTTCATTACTGGATCTCGTTTGTTCGAAGGAGTCGGAAAGGTTGATGAACTTGTTAAGATGAGAGTTTGGATTTTCAACCGGAAGACCATAAAATTGACACTGAGACTTAATCATTTTGATGAAATCTGGCTTAATTTCAAGGTTTTCGTCAGCAGATGATACGATAGGTCCTCCTCGTTCCTCTAGCAGTGGCTTGATTGATGAGGCGAGAGTGATACGATTCGTCATAACTTGTTGGTAGAAAGTAGAGTTTTGGAAAGGATGGGTTTTAACTAATCTAAGAACGGAAAAAAGAAATCTAACGTAAGGATAGGAAAAGGAACTTACGGATGATATTGATCTTCCGAAAGGATCGCTAAATAACTAAGATAACTAAAAACCTAAAATCGGTCGTTGTAGTCCCCGGCAGTGGCAGCAAAAACGTGTTACCACCGCAACGGTCGTTTGCGGAGCAGCGATAACAGTGGGTTGTTTTAAATTTATAGAGCTGGGGAAATCCTAAGTTAATACTACTTTCAGCCCTAATTAGGTTACTAGGGTAGTAAGTGGTATGTTGACTCAAGTGTCGTTCTTACACTACAACAGGCATGGGATCTTAGGCATTCTAATTATCTTTTGTGATCTAGTTAGGGTTTAACTAATTTTGGTTTGATAACTAATCTATAAAATAAATGCAGGAAAGGAAAGGATGTTTGTACGGAGGCTCAAAGAACAGTGGATATGAGAGTGTTTACCATGATGCTGGTATATGCTTTGAATAAGTAGTTATGGGTATTAAAGCTACTAGTTATGATGATTAATCCATTGAGTAACCGGAAACTTAAATCAACATGAAGTATTATACCTACGGCAGTTCCTTAGCTTTTCCCACGTATTTAAACGTTATACGAAGTACTGTGCCGTTTTATGGTTTGTCCTTAGCATTGATTCAAACTGCCAGTTTGCTCATTGGATACCCTATATTATTAATGAAGTATAATTACGATCCTATCAAATATCTAACGTAAAGGTCTCTATAATCAGATAAGTGATATGTCACATGGATAGCAATTATATAGTGTCAAATACACCAGAAGTTCTCCCAAATGTACTGATCAATTCAATTAACAATTATTCTCTAATCCTACTCCCCAATCTCTGACAAATGTGTGTCGGTATCATGACACGAATTGTTGAATAAACAATAATGTGAACAGGAGTTACCCTACGGAATAGGTTGGATTAACTTGTCTAACAGTTAATTAAATTGTTCATCATTTATCATATAAACCATCATAACTATTACATGCACATTACTCTACTGTATAAACATCAACATATATTTGAAAACCCTAATCATACAGTTACATATAGTAATCGGAGGTACAGTTCTAGAATGCAGCATTCCTAAGGCAACAATCAAACAAGAACATGCAATAGAATGGCACACATATAACTATTCCTAATTCATACCATTTCACATAACCAGATGATCGGATCATGAATATCCCGAAAGGTCTCTCAAAGATATTCAATATATGAGCTTGAATCTAACCTATCTCTAATCCTATGCTCCGCATCTCTTATGATATAGTTTCAATCTAGAGAATGCAGCCATGTCGAGTTCAAATGCTTCATTATACATAGAATAGGTAGAGTACGTACCACTAATGACTGGCCAGGTCTTAGCAGGAAGCTTCTAACCACATCATAAGTTGGATAGGTAAACAATAGAGATTCAGCTCATAAATTTAGATACAGTTCAAGTTCATACAGGTAGAGTAACAGCATGTTACAATTCGGATCATTATTTCCACAACGGATTGTGCCCACGACTTTCATAGCTTCCACGTTCCGTACTTCACACATTAGTGATGTTTCCGGCGCTATACAAATGAAAGCCGTATAACGTTACCTCCGTTGTTTCATAATGGTGCCATCCCAATTAAATATTAAATCATAACTACTTAAGCATACCCATTATCATAGCAAACACAGATTTGTCTAACCTAGCATGGCACAGATTTGTCTAACCTAGCATGGCATCTCTAGTAAGCTATATAACGCAAACATAATATAAGCAAATCATATTTACGAAATAAAGAAAAGAGATATAAATAAAACCTGAATAAGTATTACTGAAAAATCTTCGTGACCCAAAGTCTCGGAGTGACTCCGTACAGACGCTACGACTACCGCTACGCTAACCTAGCTCATCTACTAGCTTAACTCTAGAGAGAGAAAGCTAGAGAGAGAGAGAGAAAGAGTGTGTGAGAGAGACAGTGAGAATTCTTGTGAAGAATGGTGTGTGGAATGAGGTAGAGGTGCCCTCTATTTATAGGCAAGCCATGGATCAAGGGTACAAGTTAACAAGCATGCACGTACAAGCAAACGAAGCAAAACAAGAGGCCACAAGACCAAACCAGGCCGTACACGGACATAAACAAGCCGTACACAGCTGTAAAAAGGCCGTACACAGCCTCCTCTAGGCCGTACACGGCTAGGGGTGGCCGTGTGGTAGGCCGTGTGATTTTTCTGACTTTTCGCGTTGCTTCGGAAGGCCATATCTTCTTCGTTATGAGTCCGTTTGACTTGATTCTTTCGCCTATGGCTTTGTAATTCTGTTAGGCTTCTAATGATGCCAATTTGGTAGAAATTGGATGTGTGGAGCCCGGGCGTGCCAAGAATACTTTTTGTAGTCTTCGGCTGTGCGGTTTCTTGCATATCTTGTTCATCCTTGATCCATCTTGAGCAATCCTTATATCCACGTTCTCGTAATATCCATAGCTACAAAATAAGATAACTGTGAGGTCTTGGTATGGATTTTACAGTAGATTTGGGGTGTGGCTCAATTTGGTGCCCATTTCAACGTATTTTCAGCCCTTTTCGTATAGTTTTGGAAAGCCCAACAAGTTTTTACCTTTATAACAAAATATGATGAATAATGATGTTTTAAGAATGTTTTTGTTATAAAAGGCCTAAATATGGGGTCAATAATGTAGGTAAAAACGTGACTTTTTGCGCTACATCAATGTGAATACTATCATTCGACAATTAAGACTTATGTCATACACCATATAGAAGATACACTAGATAATAATCAAATAAATTAAAACTTATTAAAAGCTTAGAAATGATTATACAACTTGCCTACCAGTATATCATATGATGAAGCTATCTAGACATTTAAGATAAACAAATTATAACTTGTGGAAAAAGGTGTATTATCAAATAAATATAAATACATACCTGATAAAACAGCTGCAGTTTTTATATAGCTTTAGTTGAATCTACTAACACATCATACTTAGGACTTAAACTTATTATTGTTAAGCTTATTCTCCTAATGTACTATCATTTCTCATAGTTTTTGCAGATAAAAACTTAAACAAATTCTAAAGAATATTATATTTTATATTGTATAATGGAGGCGATTCCCCTTAGGTAACAAGCAAATGAATGCCATACGCCCCCACATTTTCATTTTATTTTTTTAAATATGAAATAATACCTAAAAGTACTAACTATTACAAAATACCCTTGGAAGACTAATCACTCTGGATTTCTCATTCCGTTCAGTTGAACCAACGTCTCAAATCGAGTTATGTCGAAAGCCTTCGTGTAGAGGTCTGCTAAGTTATCCGCAGTCGGAACCTTAACTAACCTTATCATTTTCTTTTCAGCACAGTCTCTAATAAAATGATGTCGAATATCAACATTCTTAGTTTTACCGTGCTTCACCGGATTGTTGGTTATCGACATTTATGATTCATTATCAATCATCATAGGAGTATTGGTTACATTCAACCCATAATCCTGTAGTTGCTGCTGTATCCAAAGAATTTGTGAACAACAGCTGCCAGCTGCAACATACTCAGCTTCACATGTGGAAATGGCTACCGAGCTTTGCTTCTTGCACTGCCAAGATACTAATCTACCTTGAAGAATTGACATCCTCCAGTTGTAGACTTCCTATTCTGATTGCAACCTCCATAATCCGAATCAGTATATGCTACGAGATCTAAGTCTCCATCAGTCGGATACCAAAGTCCCAGCTTAGGTTTCCCTTTGAGGTAACGAAAGATTCGTTTAACAGCTTGCATATGTGACTCTTTCGGATTAGCCTGATATCTTGCGCCTATACAAACATCAAACATTATGTCAGGCCTAGAGGCAGTTAGATACATTAGTGATTCGATCATTGTTCTATAAAGAGTTGGATCCACATCGCTATCACTCGATGTATCTGGACCTAGTCCATGATTGACTGGAATAGGAGTATTGTAGATCTTACTTTCATCCATCTTAAAGCGTTCCAATAGCTCATGTGTATACTTAGATTGATGAATAAAGAATCCATCCTTCTTTTGGTCAACTTGTAACCCTAAGAAGAAATTCAACTCTCCCATTGCAGACATTTCAAACCTTTTTCTCAAGACTTTCTCAAATTCTTGACACATCCTTTCATCAGAAGATCCAAAGATAATGTCATCAACATATACTTGCACGAGAAGAAAGTCTTTCTTCTTCCACTTTACAAAAAGTGTACTATCACTCGATCCTCTTGTAAATCCATTCTCAAGTAGATACGTTGATAGTGTTCCATACCATGCCCTAGGTGCTTGATGTAATCCATATAGAACCTAATTCAATCGATATACTCTATCTGGATACTCAGGATCAGCAAACATCCGACGCTTGTGAAACATACGCCAATTCTTCCACTTTGCCATACAAGAAGGCACTCTTAACATCCAACTGATAAACTTTTATCTCTTTGAATGATGCAAATGCTAAGAATACTTTAATTGCTTCAAGCCTAGCAACTGGTGCAAACACTTCATTGTAATCTATACCCTCTTCTTGGTTAAAACCTTGAACAACTAGACGAGCTTTATTGCGAATTACGATTCCCCGATCGTCTTTCTTACACTTAAATACCCATCTAGTTCCAATTGGATATTCTCCCTTTAGAAGATCAACCAACTTCCATACTTGTAACTTAGAGAACTGTGAGAGTTCTTCTTGCATTGCTTCTACCCACGAGCTCTCTTTTAGAGCCATTTGAACATTTTTAGGTTCAATTTGTGAGATAATGCATGAATATAGACATTGATTAGTAATCCCTGTCTCTTTCAATGCAGTATACAAGCCTTGGTATTCTAGGTTTTCAGATGTACTAGTTCTGGATTGATGCCTAGTTTGAACCGGAGTATTAATATCACCGATGATGTTTTCAACGGGATGATTCTTACCCGTTCTAGTTGTAGTAACTGGTTCAATCGGTATATCATCTCCTAAATTAGTACCAATCTCTTCCAATGAAGGTACATCTTCCGTACGAGCAGAAGATATCCTTAAATGTATCAAAGTAGTAAGTATATCATCAAACTTTGTAGGAAGATCATCAAGATCTTCTGTTTCTTGAGACTTATCCTCTGAAGGTTGTTGTGACTCACTTGTAGAAGCTTTATCTGAGTCAACATTAGTCTTAATTCCATAATGTTGAACACTTGATGTTGAAGCGGGACCAATATTCCCATCTTCAAACAATAAATGTTCAGTTATCTCTGAATTACTGACATAGTCACTAATAGGAACTTTAAATGATGCAAAAAGATCAGAATAATCAAATTGCCAATCTAAGCCCTTATGTTCATCTAGTGTGTAGCTCGTAACTTCAATGTTATAAACTACCTCCAAACGTCCTGTGACTTTATTAAAGACTCTTTTATTTGGCGAATTGGGCATATAACCTAGGAAAAATCCTTCGTCTGCCTTCTCACCGAATTTAGCTTGATGTCCAGTCTTTAATATTGTGCACGAAACTCCAAAGGGTTCAAACCCTTTTAAGTTTGGTTTCTTATTGTTCAAAAGCTCATAACAAGTCTTGTTCTGCTTTTTAACCGTAAGAACTCTAGTTAGAACATGACATGCTGTATTCACTACTTCTGCCCAAAAGATGACCGGAAGCTTTGAATCAGCAAGCATTGTTCTTGCAGCTTCAATCAACGTTCTATTTTTCCATTCAGCTACACCATTTTGTTGAGTTTCATAAGGTGCACTGAATTGATGTTGTATCCCTTTGCTTAAGCAATAGATATTTAACGTTGAATTCTTGAATTCTGTTCCGTTGTCACTACGAATACGCTTAACTCTCGTTTTATAGACATTCTCTATTAGATCTAAGAACTCCATTAAAAATCCAGGAGTTTCATCTTTAGATCCCAAAAAGAATACCCATGAGAATCTAGAATAGTCATCTATGACAACTAAACAGTACCATTTGCCACCTAGACTTCTCTTGCTAATGGGCCAAAGAGATCAATGTGTAGCAATTCAAATGGCGAGGAGATTGAGTTTTCAGTCTTAGATCTGTGTGGTTACTTGTGCTGCTTTCCTTTCATGCAAAGAACACACTTATCTTCAGACTCGAAACGTTTTTGTGGTACACCTAGAACTAATCCATTCTTAGTTATATAGTTCATCTTTCTAAAGTTCAGGTGTGCCATTATCCTATGCAATAGTAGAGCATCTGCTTCAGAAGCCTTGGATAATAAACATGTAGATACCATTGAAGAGCTAGGAACACCCATGTTGATAGCATATATGTCCTTCTTCCTTGATGCCCTCATCAATATCCATTCTTCAGGAATTGTGAAGCCTGGCTTCAGAACTAAAGCCACCTTTTCATTGAAATGAACTGGATGACCTTTATCACAGACTTGGGAAACACTCACTAGGTTGTGAGTTAGTTCTTCAACATAGTTCACATCCTCAAGAGTCAAAGTTCCATTTGAAACTTTTCATTTTCCCGTAATTACTCCTCCTTTGTCTCCGACTTATTCTCATCTGCCACTGGTTCCTTCATTTCTGTTTCCACTGTCTCATACACTGACTCATTTATTTCTGGATCTGGCTCTGTAGGTGGTGTTGGAGGTGTATGCACAAACTCATCATCCTCTGGTTGTTCCATCTCCATTTCTTCATCAACCTTCTCATCATCATCCACCACCTTATCACTCTTATTCTTCTTATCACCCAAATTTGTCCAGACCTTCTCCCCCTTTTTGAAAGCATTTTGTGGAAATTGATAAGCCTCCTCAAGTTCAGAAGTATCATGAACCACATATTTCCTTCCTTTCTTTAAACATTTAATAACAATCCATTCTAACTGCTGCACTCTCCTCTGTAATTGAATGATAATTTCATCCTTAGCCTTATTCTTCTTCCTCTCCTTTACAAACTCATCCCATACATAATCAACCATTTTCGTCAATTCCAAGTTAGTTCTAGCCTCAACACCTTCAGGATGTGAATCCTTTGGTTAATCATTGACATCATCAAACTCCGACTCATACCTAGCATGATCATCAAAGTCCCCTTGGTTCTTGGTACTGGGACCACTAGGATCATCTACAGGTGTAGAATCATGTCCATGTGTTGCCTCTGATGGGGTCTTATTAATGTTACTTCTGTCCTGCTCTGCCAGTGGGCTAGAAGCAGTAGAAGCAGCCCTCTCAGAATGATCATCCTCCTCCTCATTGATCATCTGCTGTGATGAATCATTTGACTGAGACACCTGAGCAGCAGCAGCCTCAGATGCCTGTTTTCTAGCCTTTTTGGCTTTAGTAGATTTAGCTGTTGTGGTCCCTTGTTTTCGTTTATTACCCCCAACTACTGTGGGTTGAGAAGTGGTGGGTGGAACCATTCTCTCAGTAGTTGGTTCAGCATCAGTTGGTGGTACTGATGCTGTGGTGGAAGATGCAGGAAGCATTGTAGAAAATAATGCTGTAACCTTCCCAGAAAATTTAGTATCTCTCTTCATATTTACAAAAACTTTTGGTTTAAAAAAGACAATACCAATAATCTTTTCAAGTGCAGTTATATTAGGAATTTGTTCATTTAAGAACAACTGCACAAAATGTGGATACATCAAAAATTTAATCTTTGGCTGCTCAATGTTTCTAAGCATACCAGAAAATATCATATTTGAAAAATTAAACCTTTGACCAGTTGCAAGACAAGCAATTGCATAAGCAATGTTGCTTCCAAACTGCTCAAAAGATGATCTCTTAGATGATAAGCAGTGTAAAATCGTATGTATTAAAAACCTCCACTAATGAGAAAATAAGGTTTTCTGAAAAGTAAAAACTTCAAAAGAACCCTCATAACCCATCAATCGTAAAGTATTATACATAACAGTATCATCTAAAGAAGTTATACCTGCCTCATCATCTAGTTGTAATGAAGCTCTAATAGTAGCTTCTGTGACTACAACACGTGTATCCATAACTTCTGAAACGATTCTTTTAATCCCCTGTTCCTCTTCTATTGATGCATTCACCCAGAAATTGTTGATATGATCGTGAGATATCCTGGGTGCTACAGTGAGAGCATGACGAATATGTGAAGCACGAAGGAAATCAATGATTTCTACATACTCGTTTGCCTCTGTAGGTTTCATTAAGAAAGCGATCATATTGTGATCTTTTCCAATCGGTAGTTGAACAGTAGACGAAGTCGATGCCATGATAAGAAATCAAGTAATCGAGAAGAATCTAAGATGATTGTACAGAATTGAGAATCGATGAGACTTAGCGCAGTGTTTTGTATGTGTAATTTTGAAAGCGTAATGAGAAACCCTAAGTGTTGAGAGTTAAGTACTGAAATTAAATCAGTTTTAAGCCCTAAATTGATCAGATCCCCAATTATAACTAAAACAGTGTTAATTAAGTAAAATAACACGTTCAGTGATAATTGTGAAAATAACCATCAGTGGTAATCAACACTTGGTTTCTCAAATGCATCATTTACATAATAAAGCTAGCAGTGCTCACTTGTACAAGCAGTACCAACCGACCAAGGCAGTGCTAACTTAATACAAGTAGTACTTCAGATCTAGCAAAATCATATAAACAAGCAGTGGTTGACTTTTTTATTTTTTATTTTTTTTATTATTTTTTTTTTTTACCGAAAGCTAAACTTCACAAGCAGGTAAACTCCATAAACACCTGCAGTGTTAAACTCCAAGGCATAGCAATATAACCTGCAGTGTTAATGCAAACAAAAATACATGTATACAGTGTTAACTATACACTATCAGTGGTGAAGTGATTATTACCACTGTTTATACTAAAAGTAGTAAACAGTGATAACGATACACATTACACACAATTAGTGTTTAATTAACAAATCAGTATTAACCCAAATGAAAAACACAGTAGATATTATTCACAAAGAGCAGTAATAAGAAAAATAACTTATGACAAATTGATCATTCCAATACTAGTAACCAAGAATGTGAATCTGCCTACATCAAAAGCTTTTGTGAACAGATCAGCAAACTGATTATCAGTATGAACTTTCAAAATTTGAATAAGTCTTTTCTCATTACAATCTCTAATGAAATGATATCTGATTTCAATGTGCTTTGTTTTAGAATGTTTAACTGGGTTATTTATAATACTGATTGCATAACTATTATCAATAAAAATAGGAGTATTAAGAAAGGTAAAACCATAATCTAACATCTGATTCTGAATCCATAGCACTTGAGCACAGCAACTTGCAGCTGCTATATATTCTGCCTCTGCTGTAGATGTAGATACAGTGGTTTGTTTCTTGCATTGCCATGAAACTAATCTATCTCCCAAAAATTGACAACCTCCTGATGTAGATTTCCTGTCCAAATTAGCTCCTCCATAATCACTATCTGTATACGCTAGCAGATCAAAAGAAGTAAACTTTGGATACCAAAGGCCCAATTTTGGTTGACCCTTCAAATATCTAAATATTCTTTTGACTGCAAGAAGATGTGACAGCTTTGGATTAGCTTGAAATCTTGCGCATAAGCACACTGCAAACATGATGTCAGGCCTAGATGAAGTGAGATACATAAGAGACCCGATCATTGATCTGTAAAGATGTTCATCCACACTCTCCCCCTCAAGATCTGCATGTAATTTCTTGTTTGTCTCAACTGGTGTGCTTGCAACTTTAGCATCTTTGTACCCAAACCGATCCAGTATATCATTAACATACTTACTTTGATGAATAAAGATTCCTTCTTTCTGTTGCTTCACTTGCAGCCCCAAGAAAAATGTTAATTCTCCCATGGAGCTCATCTTGAACTTTTCATGCATCAATGATTCAAACTCCTTGCAAAGACTATCCTTTGTTGAACCAAAAATGATATCATCTACATAGACTTGAACCAGTAGTATATCATTCTTAATTCTTTTAGTAAACAAAGTTTTATCTATTGCACCCCTTTTGAATCCATTTTGCAACAGATAAACTGAAAAAGTATCATACCAAGCTCTAGGTGCTTGATGTAATCCATAAAGAGCTTTTTCAAGTTTGAAAACTTTATCAGGAAACTTAGAATCTTCAAACCCTGGTGGTTGACATACATAAACCTCTTCCTGTATAGTGCCATACAGAAAAGCACTCTTAACATCCATCTGATACACAATGAATCCCTTGAATGAAGCATAAGCCAAAAACAATCTAATTGCCTCAATTCTTGCAACAGGTGCAAAAACCTCATCATAATCAATCCCCTCTTCTTGTGAATACCCCTGTGTAACCAATCTAGCCTTGTTTTTGATCACTATACCTCTTTCATCCTTCTTGTTTTTGAAAATCCATTTAGTACCAATTGCCCTCTTCCCTTTAGGCAAATCAACCAATGTCCAGACTTCTTGAATCTCAAACTGAAGCAACTCCTCTTGCATAGCTTCAATCCAACTAGGATCTCTCAAAGCTTCAGTAACCTTCTTTGGTTCTGTTTGAGACAGAAAACAAGCAAATAAAGAAGTATTAACAGCTTCTGTATCAAGATTTACTTCATCCTCATTTGCTGAAGCTTCAAACACCTGAATTTGATTTCTTGTTTTAACAGCAGATTCAATATCTCCTATTACATTCTCAAGTGGATGATCTTTATGAGTAATGTATTTAGATGCTGCTGTTTCTTGAATCCTCTCCTCCAAGTTGGTAAAATTTCCTTCTTGTCCAGACTCACTACCTGACACTTCTCTTGCAATTCTCTTTGACACAGGAGTAGAGCTCATCAAATGTAAATAATTCAATTGTTCCTGCTCCTTGTCAAGATGCTTTGTTGGTGTCTGATCAACATTCACACTTGCCTTTGTATACTTCTGTACTGGACTCATATCACTGTCTTCTATACTGTCTTCAATAACAGGTCTATCAGAATCATCAACATGAGAAAATGATGTTTCATCTGATTTTCCTGTTTCCACATTCTGTGATGTCTGTGGTTGATCAGTTTCAAACACTTCTAGGGGATCAGGAGACCAAATTGGAAATAATATATATTCCAATGAATCCTTCTTCATTCCAGCTGATATTCCTGAGTCTGACTTACCTTCTCCATCACCTGTTCCTGTATTTGTACCTGCACTTGTACCTGCACTAGTATCCACATTTGTATATCTAAAGGCAGTATTAAGTGCATCAAGATCAAACAGTGATTCAGGACCTTTTCCTTCAGGATTAACAGTGTTTTCATTAAAAGTGATGTGCATTGATTCTTCTATGATCCTGGTTCTTTGATTGAATGCTCTATATGATTTACTTTGAATAGAGTAACCAACAAATATCCCCTCATCTGCCTTACTTTGAAACTTACCTAAGTGATCTTTGGTATTTAAGATAGTACAAGGACACCCAAAAGATTTTAAGAAACTAACCAAAGGCTTTCTCTTAAATAATAGTTCATATGGTGTCTTGTTATGAGGCTTAACAACTAATACTCTATTCTGAACATAGCAAGCTGTGCTAACTGCCTCTGCCCAAAAAGACATAGGTAGCTTTGCATCAGATAGCATGGTTCTAGCAGCCTCAATCAGTGTCCTATTCCTCCTTTCAGCTACTCCATTTTGTTGAGGAGTTCTAGGTGCACTAAATTCTCTCTTAATACCTTTAACTTCACAAAATTTATCCATCTCATGATTTTTAAATTCTGTTCCATTATCACTTCTGATGATCTTTACTCTTTTATCCAATTGATTTTCCATCTTAGTTATAAATGATCTAAGTATTTCACCTGTCTCATCCTTTGTCCTAAGAAAGAAAACCCATGTAAATCTAGTGTAATCATCAATAATCACAAGACAGTAGGACTTTTTCCCCATACTACTGATACTGGTTGGTCCAAATAAGTCCATATGCAATAAGTGTAAGGGTGTGCTATTTGTGTTCACAGATTTGGACTTAAATGAAGATTTGTGTTGCTTTCCCTTTTGACAAGAAACACAATGATCATCACATGAATAGACCTTTTTAGGCAAACCTCTAACAAGCTTGTTTTTGACAAGTTTATTAATGGTTTTGAAATTCATGTGACACATCCTCCTATGCCACAATTCAGATTCATTCACACTTGCTTTAGAAATAAGGCAGTTTAAATCAGGTTGAGGTGTCATATTTACTAAGTCACACTTATATACATTATCTTGCCTTGGAATTCTCATTAAAATCATGTTTTCAGGTATTTTGAATTCCTTGGACAAGATAAGGCATTCAGTGTCAGTAAAAAGAACTGGGTTCTTTTTATCTGTGATTTGACTCACACTTAGTAAATTATACCTCAGTTGTTCCACAAAATAAACATTATCAAAACTTAGCTTTTCACTCTGAACTGTTCCTTTCCCTGTGATCCTTCCTCCTTTTGGATTACTTCCAAAAGCTACATATCCTCCATCAAAAGATTTGAAATCCTGTAGCTTTCCTTTGTCTCCAGTCATGTGCCTTGAGCATCCACTATCGATGTGCCATAAGCTTTTTGGCTTGCCCTGCACAGACAGTCAAAAAGAGAATTAATTTCTCTTGGGAACCCAAACCAATTTGGCTTTGGGTTTCCCATGTGCATTCACATATTCAACTTTCTTGAAGATTATTGATTGTGATGCACTGTTGGAATTTGGATCTGTTAATTTATCAGTCTTAATAGGTGTCCAAATCCAACTAATTTTAGACTTAACAGTGTTCTTTGGCTTAACAGTTTTAACTGTTTTACCAATCGAAGAGTCAGTGTTAATTTTGTAAACACTGTTTTTGTATTTGGTTACCACTGTTTTAGTCTTTAAACTTTTGGCTAAATTTGTTATTACTGCAGCAGTAGATTTACCTGTAGCAGTGCTTAATATGTTAGCCTTTGGGTTTATCTTCTGAACTCTGGCAGTACGATTAACTTTTGATTGAAAATTTTATTTGTTACTCATATTTGCTTTTGTCCATGACTGTTTTCTAATCCTTTGAACATTCTCAGGATTATGATAGCAGTCATATTGAAGATGACCCATTTTTCCACATATAAAGCAAGACATTTCTTTAATCACAGTAACATTATTACCCAGTTTTTGTGAAACCATTTGATTCCAATTTCTTTGATTACCTCTGGTTTTTTGATTTTGAAAATTCTGTGAAGAAGAAGTACTTGCTTTACATTTACAATTAACACAGTTATTCACAACAGATTTAACAATAGGTTTAGTAACTGAATTAACTGTATTACTAACATATCCTAACCCATGTTTAGATTTGTTAGTATTCATGCTCACATTCTCTAAGTCCAGTTTAACCTTTTCCTTAAACATTTTCTTACCCTCTTCTAGTTTATCAGTTTTAAGATTAGAAACTAGATCAGTAATTACTCTCCTCACATTCTCACATGTTGACTCAGACTTAGATGCTTCAGATTTCACACTTTTCTCACTATCAGATGTCCTATCACTCTGATCATCTTCTTCAGTCCAATCACTAACTTCACCTTCTACAAACAGTTCATCATCATATAAACTTTTAATTGGATCAGCCTTTTTAACCTCATCTATCATTCCTCTTTTAAGTGAATTGATATCAATTTCACTTTTAGGAGGAAAGTAGGTGTGATTATAAGGTGGAGGTACATTATTGTACCCTAATCCAGTCTTAAGTTTATCATGAATCTGTGAATTAATAAGTTTATTTACACTCTTTGAAGCATGTTCTAATTTACTTACATCAAGCCTTATACTATCTCTTTCACATGTGACCTCAGTAAGTTTCTTAGATAACAACTCAACTTTATCTTTAAAAGTGTCTCTCTCCCACCTAGCATATTCAATGTCATATTTAAACTGTGTTGCATTGACTTCATATGCCTTTATTTGATTTTCCAGATTTTCAATGACTGCTATGGTGTGTTTACTTTTGATTTCCCATTGTTTTAGTTCCTCACACACTTTTATATTATGATCTCTGTAGTGTTTAACAGTTTGTTTACAAACAGCAGAACATAATTTATTTTGTACCTCAGAAGGAACTTCTGACTTTTTGTCAGATTCTGCAATGGCCATGAGACATTGATTCTTCACAACATGCTCTTCTTGATCACTCCAGTCCCATCCACAGCCATCCATAGACACCAAAGCATTTGCTGAAGCCCCCTGAATTGGAATGTTTCTTGTCTGTGTTCCAGTGCTTCCAGATCTCTGACCATCACCATTCTGCTCTTGCCTAGGGTTTCTGCATTCTCTGGCAAAGTGTCCCATCTTGTGACAGTTGAAACACTCAATCTTGCTCTTATCAAACCAATTAGCATCATTCCTCTTGTATGCAAAGTTGTTTCTACCAGTCCTCTGCATGAACCTTTTTGCTCTCTGAGTAATCAATGCAATTTGCCACTTGATGTCCATCTCCTCTAGATCATCACCATCAAATTGTTCCAGATCTTCATTAGTAAGTAAAGAATTCACATTACTTGCAAAGAAAGATTCTAATATCTGATCATTAGAACTATTTGATGATGATCCTGCTCCCCCTGAAACATAAGTAGAACCCATTTGACTTAATTCTACCTTTGTTCCAGCCATAGACATAAAAGCAGCATTATGACTATATCCAGTTGCTTGCTTCTTACTTTCCACCTCAGACTCAAAGTTCCTCAGATCATTGTATATATCTTCTAGTTCCTTAACTTCAATGTCTGAACTCTGCCTCAATCCAACAGTATAGATTGTCCATTCATCACCTAATGATCTTAAGAACTTTCTGTTAAGCTCTTCTTTGTCAATCTTAACCTTGTGATTTTCCAATTCTCCAACTAATTTAGTAAACCTATCAAATGTTTGAGTTAGAATTTCAGTTTTCACATGGCTAAAATTTTCAAATTGTTGCTTTAACAGAGATCTTTTATTCTTTTTGGTGTTATCATTACCACCAAACCTCTTCTCAATCGCCTCCATTAGTACCTTGGGATCTTCACAATTATCAAATCTGCTCTGATGCTCATTCGGAATGGATAGCAACAGAGTACTAAGTGCCTTGTACTCAGTAGATCTGATTTTCCTCTCTGCTTCAGATGTTGGTGGTGCTCTTGGTTGCTTTACTCCATCACCATCAAGTGTTACTGGAATACCATTAACAACAACTTCCCACATCTGATAATCCGTGAGAAGCATATATTGCCTGATTCTGACCTTCCATAGGTCAAACTCATCAGGTTTAAGCATTGGAATCTTTGTAGCTTGAATTCCTTCATTACCTTCAGTCGCCATTGAAATCGAAACTTAATATCTGAACTAAAACTCAAATACTAATACTAATAATCCCAGATCTTCCTGTCTTCAAAGCTTCACAAGCTCTGATACCACTTTGTTAGTCCATGTTTAACTTAATAAACAATCGTATGTAATAAGCCTTGAATATATTATTGAGAAGTTGCGGAATCACACTCAATAATATTAAGAAGATCAACGAATATCAATTAATATGATGAACACAATAATATACCGAAAGCTCCAATCTTATTAATGATATAAGACGAATACACTTGATGTATTAGGGTTATAGAAAACCTTGAAGCTGCGCAATTACGTTAACCTATCTAGGTCTAAAGGATCTCTATTTATATCACATAGAGTCCTATACAATCTCCTACATATATGGAATATAATAACTTCCATAACCGACTCAAACTTATCACAAAATCATAAACAGTTGAAACTACCATTCTGAAGTAAACAGTTGTAACTGTTACACATTCAGTGGTAACTGCTTCAATTGTAATATAAGACTAAGTACAAATATATAATCAGTGTTAACTGTTTCATATATAACTAACAGTTACAAATACATAAGCAGTTTTAACTACTTACAGACACATAACTATCAGTTGTAATCTATCTTCAATCAGTTGTAACACTTGTCTTCTCGTCAGTTTTCTTCTATCAGTTATAACTTCTTAAAGACAGTTTTAACCTTTAAAACAAACAGTTTTAATCACTTGTACTCTGTCTTCTCATCAATACTCCAACTCAGACCTGAAACAGTTTTGAACCAACATCCTGCAAAGTTAACCTTTTGCTTGAGACCTTCCTTGAAGTCCTTTAGTAGACTTCTTTCTCCTATCATGTGTCTTGAGCATTCACTGTCCACATACCACCAGCTGTCCTTGTTCACAGTCTGCTCCTACACATAACACGTTGTACACAATTAGTTTTCAAGAGGGACCCAAGCCATTACGGTCTTGGTTTGTCCCTTATCATCAACAATCTGAACTTCCTTAAAATAACCATAACTGTTCCCATCGGGAGTCTTGGTCACTTTCACAGGAGTTTGAGGCTGTTGATGATCAGAAGTCTTCTGCCTATGAGGAGAGTGAGTAGAAAACTGTGACACCCGTCAAATTAGGACTAGTAATTAGTGCCTAATCAATTGTAATACATGTAATTAGTTCTGTGTTAGGCTAATTAATGTATCAATATATATATATTGTTGAATATATACAATTATGCGATTTGATTAAATCGTACATAATTTAAAACGAATGTAATTCGTTTCAAGTAATACGGACGTTGGTGAACGAATTTATTAAATAATATACCATTATTTAATAACACTATTATATCCAAAAATATTATTTTGATAATATTTTGTAATTATCTCGTATCGTGTGAACAATGGCTACGTGTGACACCCCCAAATTTAATGATTTGCGGAAGCTCGATTTGGGTGTCACTAATCAATATACAAAGCACATAAGATATAATGAACGACCACTATATGCGTCGTTTTAAACTTGTATAGATAAAGTAAATGTTTACATCAAAATATAGTTACATTAGCTCGGTTTCCTGAAATTGAGAGATTACATAGCATAATTACTTTTACAAAATATAATAATGCAATCCAATCTCTAGTTGTATGAATGCTGACTCGAGCTAATAATTCCTGCTTGTGTAGCCAACCTATTGCTGGGTACCTGTGATAAATACTAAAATGGGTCAGCGAAAACGCTGGTGAGCTCATAGGTTTGTATGTCAATGTATAGTTGTAAGAACCGCAAGATTTATATTGAATTTAAAATGCAATTAAGGAAAATAAAAGTTATACTATCCATGATCACATAGTCTGAGCTTAACTTGATTTGTCAGGCCCAATTAAGGAAACCTAACTTGAAATGCCTCCTACGAGTGCCTAATCAACACTCGTCTTCCCAAATGCTAATACATCCGTTTGACCAGTTAGTGCGTGCTAACCCGGATGAGGATTGTCAATCCCATATGATATCATATACTAACATTCACGCTAAAATATTAGAGACTATGCTTATGGAGGACTTTAAATTGATTAGCTTGAAACTCATGTAGTATTTGAAGTTTGGCACTTGCGTTCTACTTGTAAACAAAATCGAGTAGTAATATCACACCCCTAGTTGTAAAGCAGTGAAAATGGGGCTATGAAACTCATCTGAGTCTTGAAGTGTTTAATTTAATAAACTTGAAGTAATTAGCTGTGAGTTGTTGTCCAAAGGCTTGAAACCTGAATGTGTCCACGACACTTAAATTGTCATTAATTGTATTGGTATCTCGAAAGACTACCATTGGAATTGCTTGTCTAACTTAATGTCCAAATTACCCCGATTTGGTTGATTGTATTGTTACAAGTTACTACGACTTGTTTGATTAAATTGATACAAGTTACAACGACTTGTTTGATTAAGTTGATACAAGTTACAACGACTTGTTTGATTTTGAAGTATGTTTTGAAAACGCGTACGGACCGTTGGTGCTTGGTTGAAATAAAAGTGTTATTGTTGTCGTCTTGTTTTTGAAGTGTTACACTTGAAATACAAGTCCCATTATGTTTCAAAAGTCGTATTGCATAATCATTTGAAGTTGTAAAATCTCGACACTTGTTGTAAAAATAGTTGGAAAACCTGCTGTTTTATGCGACACTATAGGCGTCACTAAGGAAGATTATGCGACACTTATGAAGTGTCGGGTGAAGTGTCAGATTTGAAGAGATAGCGTCACTAGTGTAGTGTCGTGTGTAATAGTATGCGTCACTTCAGGAGTGACGGGTTCAGCATAACGGCGACACTTATGAAGTGTCGTATAAAATAATGATTTCGGACATTTGGGCGTCACTTAAGAAGTGACGTGTATCATAGCGACACTAACGAAGTGTCGGGTAAAATAGTATGGCGTCACTTGTAGAGTGACGGGTATAGATCAAAATGGAGTTATATGCGACACTTATGAAGTGTCGGTATGGGATATACGGCGTCACTAACCCAGTGTCGGGTATTGTAATATGGCGTCACTTATTTAGTGACTGTACATAGTGTCTGGTAATAAAATGGGGCGTCACTTATCTAGTGACGGTATGTTGTGTCGGCTAAAAGGATACGGCGGCACTTAACAAGTGTCGCTAGGTAGTGTCGTTATGTATATATAGGCGTCACTTCGGTAGTGACGGTCAGAGACCAACATTTGAGCTTAGGCGACACTTAAGGAGTGTCGGTATCGGAAGTATAGCGGCACTTAAGGAGTGTCGCTGGTAGTGTCGCATATCTGGGTTCGTCCATGCGACACTATCGCCTGTTTGACGGATTTCGAGCCAAAAACGTGTTTTCGGGTTTCCGTTTGGTCTGATTCTTTTACCCAACCCTCATAGGGACATATTAAGCTTATTCAAACAATAATATATGAAAAGTAAGTAAAATCGAGAAATTTCGTAATTTGTCGGAAACTTACAAAGTGATGAAATGAAAATCCGGAAAGGTAGAAGTGTAGATCGTCGCGAGGTGGTCGTTTATTTCCAAAGGGGCTTGAAGATCCAAGGTCGTTTAAGGTGTTTATTTGTTGATTTTGGATGGTTTGGTGGTGATGAAACTTGAGAGAAATTTGAGAGGAGAGAGAGAGAGGAAAAGAGAAATGAAAGAAAAAGAAGTGGTGGGGAGGTGGTTAAGGGATCACCTCCCATTTTCAGTCCGCGCACTGCGCTCCGTGCGGTGTTCGTTTACTCCGTCGTTTAAACGTTAAATATTTATTTTCTATGTTTTAATATACGTTTTAAAATGCGAATAATTATTCAGTATTTTTGTTGAAGTATTTTACTAACTTTTTAATAGTTACATTATAAAAGGTGAATTGTCTCGTTTTGTTTGCGCAATTACATTTTATCCGCGTTTATATAAATTGTGTGATAAAACTTGGATACTAAATATTATTGACATAATATTTTTAAGTACAATAACGTTATTAAAAATCCTGGTATTACTTAAATCAATTGTTCACCAACGTCCGTATTTATTGTATCGAAATTCATTCGATTTGAAACTCGTACGATTTAAACAAATCGCATAATTGTAGATATATATTCAACAATATATATAATAATTGATACATTAATTAGCCTAACATAGAACTAATTACATGTATTAAACTTGATTAGGCACTAAATTATAGTCCTAATTTGACGGTTGTCACATTCTCCCCCTGTTAGAAGAATTTCGTCCCGAAATTTATGTTGAAGTCGTGTTTGACGTTGAATCAGTGAAGAGTTGAGGGTACTTGAGTCACATTTGGTCTTCCCGTTCCCAGGTGAATTCCGGACCGCTCCGCGAATTCCACCTAACCTTGACAATGGGAATACGACTTTGTTTAAGTTGTTTGACCTCACGGTCCATGATCTCGGCGGGTTCCTCAACAAAGTGAAGTTTCTCGTCAACTCGAATTTCATCGAGTGGAAGATAAGTGTCTCATCAGACAGACACTTCTTCAGATTTGAAACATGAAATGTGGGATGCACGCTGCTGAGTTCAGATGGCAGCTGCAATCGATAAGCCACTGGACCAATCCTTTCGAGGATCTCGAATGGTCCAATGTATCTGGGATTCAACTTCCCTCGTTTGCCAAATCGGATTACGCCTTTCCAAGGCGATATTTTGAGTAGAACTCGATCCCCAACTTGAAACTCGAGTGGTTTGCGTCTCACGTCAGCATAACTTTTCTGACGATCACGCGCGGCCTTAAGCTTGTTTTGAATTTCAACGATTCTCTCTGTCGTCTCGTGAATGATTTCTGGACCTGTGAGTTGGCTATCCCCAACTTCGGTCCAACTGATAGGTGACCGGCACTTACGACCGTACAGTGCCTCGAAGGGTGCAGCTTTGACGCTGGTATGATAACTGCTGTTGTACGAGAACTCGCACAATGGTAGATGTTTTTCCCAGTTTACACCGAAGTCTACTACGCAGGCCTGTAGCATGTCTTCAAGTGTTTGAATGGTTCGTTCACTTTGACCGTCTGTTTGAGGATGGTATGCGGTACTCATATCAAGTCGAGTACCCAGGGATTTTTGAAGTGATTGCCAAAATTGTGAAGTGAAATGACTATCCCTATCGGAGATAATTGAGATTGGAACACCGTGTTTGGTCACGATTTCCTTCAGATAAATGTTGGTGAGGCGTTCCATTTTGTCAGATTCCTTGATTGCCAGGAAGTGAGCAGATTTGGTGAGACGATCCACGATCACCCAAATGGAATCGCAACCGTTCGAGGATTTGGGTAGTTTGGTTATGAAGTCCATGGCAGTTTGTTCCCATTTCCATTCAGGAAGACTGGGTTGTTGAAGTAAACCAGAAGGTTTTTGATATTCGATTTTGACTTTGGAGCAAGTAAGGCACTTGCTGACATAGGTGGCGATTTCAGCTTTCATGTTCGGCCACCAGTAGAAGTCCTTGATACCGTGGTACATTTTATCGGAGCCCGGATGGATAGAATATTTGGACTTGTGAGCTTCATCCATCACTAAGTCTCGTAGGTTCCCAAATTTAGGCAACCAGATTCGGTGTGAGAAATACCTAATCCCGTTAGGTCGGATTTCAAATTGTTTATCCATGCCCCGCAAGGCTTCATCTTTGACATTTTCGGGTTTTAAGGCTTCGAGTTGAGCAGTGAGGATTTGAATGTTTAAATTGTTGTGAATGGTCATACTGAGGGCTCGAACCCGAAGTGGTTTCACTCGCTCTTTTCGACTGAGGGCGTCAGCAACAACATTTGCTTTGCCTGGATGATATTTGAGTTCGCAGTCGTAATCGGTAAGCAACTCGACCCATCGACGTTGCCTCATGTTGAGATCCTTCTGATCGAATATGTGTTGAAGGCTTTTATGGTCGGTAAAGATTGTACATTTGGTACCATAAAGGTAATGTCTCCAGATTTTGAGGGCAAAAACGACAGCTCCTAGCTCGAGGTCGTGGGTGGTGTAATTCTTTTCATGAATCTTAAGCTGTCGGGAAGCATAAGCTATGACTTTGTCTCGTTGCATGAGCACACAACCGAGACCTTGATGAGAAGCATCGCAGTATACCACGAAGTCATCGGTGCCTTCGGGTAATGATAGGATAGGAGCACTGCAAAGCTTTTGTTTTAAGAGTTGGAATGCCGATTCTTGTTTATCAGTCCAGTCAAACTTTTTGTCTTTCTGGGTCAGCGTCGTGAGTGGTATGGCTATCTTGGAGAAATTTTCAATGAATCGTCGATAGTATCCGGCCAGTCCTAAAAACTGCCGTACTTCGGTCGGAGTGGTTGGCGATTGCCAGTCTTTGATAGCCTCGATTTTTGACGGGTCGACGTGAATCCCCTGACTGTCAATCACGTGACCAAGGAATTGAACGGTTTTGATCCAGAACTCACACTTAGAGAACTTGGCATAGAGCTCCTCGTGTTTAAGTAGTTCAAGGATGGTTCTGAGGTGTTGCGCATGCTCTTCTTTGCTTCGTGAATATATGAGGATGTCATCGATGAAGACAATGACAAACTTATCAAGGTAAGGTTTACACACCCGATTCATAAGGTCCATGAATACAGCCGGTGCATTGGTTAGGCCGAATGGCATCACTTGGAATTCGTAATGCCCGTAACGGGTTCTGAAAGCGGTTTTTGGAATATCGGCATCGCGAACACGCAATTGGTGATAACCGGATCGGAGATCAATCTTTGAATAACAACTCGACCCTTGAAGTTGGTCGAACAGGTCATCGATTCGAGGGAGTGGATACCGGTTCTTGACAGTTAACTTGTTCAACTCTCGATAGTCGATACACATTCGAAAAGAACCATCTTTCTTCTTAACAAATAGGACCGGAGCTCCCCGAGGTGAAGAACTCGGCCTGATAAACCCTCGTTCCAGGAGTTCCTGTAACTGGGTGGACAGCTCCTGAAGTTCGGATGGGGCTAAACTGTATGGTGCTCGGGCCACAGGCGCAGCACCTGGTACAAGATCGATTGAGAATTCAACCTGTCTTGGTGGTGGTAGACCAGGTAGTTCTTCAGGAAAGACTTCTGGAAAGTCTCGAACAATTGGAACATCTTCAAGTTGCTTCTCCTCCGACTTTTTCTCCATGATGTGCGCGAGGATTGATGGATAACCCTTTCTCAGAAACTTCTGGGTTTTAAGACAAGAGATGATGTTGAGCCTCGTCCCACCGGTCTCCCCCTGTATGATTAGGGTTCTACCGACGGCGAGAGGTATGCGAACAATTTTATCATAACAAATGATTTCGGCGCGATGTTTGGATAACCAGTCCATGCCTACGATGACATCGAAACTTCCTATCTCAACAGGCATAAGATCTATGGAGAAGGTTTCGTCGGCTAGATTTAAAGTGCAATTAGGTATCACACTATTGGTTTCTATCAATTTGCCATTTGCTAGCTCTACGGTGTACTTAACGTCTAAAGCAACATGTGTAATGTCAAGTAGAGGGCAAAATTCATAGGAAATAAAACTCCTATCGGCACCAGTATCAAACAGAATGGAAGCAGTTAAATTGTTGAGGAGGAACATACCCGTGACCACATTCGGGTCCTGACGGGCGTCCCTTGAGTTGATCACGAAGGCGCTACTTTTGGTGTTGTTGTTGTTGCGGTGGTTGTTGTTGTTGCCCTTGTTCTTCAATTTTGGGCAAGAATCCCTAAAGTGTCCTGGGTTTCCACATTCATAGCAGGACTTAGGTTGTCGGGTATTTTTGTCAGAGGGGTTGTTGTTGGATTTGGGGGCTTGGCAATCCTTAGTCGAATGTCCGAACATCCTGCAGTTGTTGCAAGGGGTCCTGCACTGACCAAAGTGGTGGTAGTTACACTTGGGACAATAAGGCCTGTCCTCGGTGTAGCTGCGGGTGGGTTCAGAGTTGGAGGTGTAGACTTGGATGGCGTTGTTTTTCTTGTTTGAGTTGTGGTGGTGTTCAGTGGATTTGCGTTTGTTGTTGTTGGAGGATGAGGTGTTGGAGGTCTCACGGCTGACAACTAGAGCCATGAGTTCGTGGGCCAATCGAATGGCACTCTCAGTGGTGGTTGGTTTGGATGAAGCGACGTTTCCCTGAATGTTCTCGGGGAGTCCACGAATGTATTTCTTAATGCCCTTACTTTCCGGTTCGACTAAACTCGGGCATAATAAAGCAAACTGCTGAAATTTGGTGGTATATTCAGCAACATCATTTCCCTGTACCGCCAGGTGCCAGAATTCTTCCTCCATCCTGTGCAATTCTTCTTCAGGACTGTACTTTTCTGTCAGCTTCTTCTTCAGTTCGGCCCAAGGAAGTCGATTTGCAACCTCAAGGCCTACAGAGTTTGCGTGGGTTTTCCACCACGTGAGTGCACCTTCCTGAAAGGTGTAAGCAGCGAATTTGACCTTGTTGTTCTCAGTGCAATCGCAGAGACTAAAAACAGATTCCATGCGCTCAATCCAACGGATTAAGCCAATGGCACCTTCCGTGCCCTTGAAGTATAGCGGTTTACAGCTAAGAAAATCCTTATAGGAGCAGGGTTTGGGTGGTGGAGTATTGGTTGATGTGTCCTCGCTACCGGGTGGTGTTCGGGTAGCCAAGGCTTCGGTCACACTGCGGGCAATTATTCCCGCGATCTCAGCTTCGCTAAGGGTAATTTGACGAGGAGGAGGCATGATGCTGAGTAAGAAAGAACAAGGAAATGAAATAAGATACTAGTCCGAGTGTGATGAACTAGTGGTGTGTTTGTCATCCCAAGACAAAACGTTAGAGAGAAAGAGGCCTATATTCATATAATATAATATAGCCTAAAGTTGTAATGAGGTCTATTCATGTAAATATATGTATATCACATAATAACCTATTGAGTGTCTAGCACAGACGTGTTTTGAGTCCCGTTTCTCTCGAGGTCAGAGTCAACTAATGTATCCTGTTCAGCCATAACTTCCTTCAGATCTTACATCATCTTTATTTAATTGTACATAGTTGATCAAGCTATGTTAAATTAAATTCGTATGCTGTAATCCCTGAACTGGTTATACCTAATAGGGAATACTGCCTAACGGTCATAGTCTAAGTCCACTAAATGCAACCAAGTTCACTATAACCTTAGGCTCTGATACCAATCTGTGACACCCTCAAATTTAATGATTTGCGGAAGCTCGATTTGGGTGTCACTAATCAATATACAAAGCACATAAGATATAATGAACGCCCACTATATGCGTCGTTTTAAACTTGTATAGATAAAGTAAATGTTTACATCAAAATATAGTTACATTAGCTCGGTTTCCTGAAATTGAGAGATTACATAGCATAATTACTTTTACAAAATATAATAATGCAATCCAATCTCTAGTTGTATGAATGCTGACTCGAGCTAATAATTCCTGCTTGTGTAGCCAACCTACTGCTGGGTACCTGTGATAAATACTAAAATGGGTCAGCGAAAACGCTGGTGAGCTCACAGGTTTGTATGTCAACGTATAGTTGTAAGAACCGCAAGATTTATATTGAATTTAAAATGCAATTAAGCAAAATAAAAGTTATACTGTCCATGAGCACATAGTCTGAGCTTAACTTGATTTGTCAGGCCCAATTAAGGAAACCTAACTTGAAATGCCTCCTACGAGTGCCTAATCAACACTCGTCTTCCCAAATGCTAATACATCCGTTTGACCGGTTAGTGCGTGCTAACCCGGATGAGGATTGTCAATCCCATATGATATCATATACTAACATTCACGCTAAAATATTAGAGACTATGCTTATGGAGGACTTTAAATTGATTAGCTTGAAACTCATGTAGTATTTGAAGTTTGGCACTTGCGTTCTACTTGTAAAACAAAATCGAGTAGTAATATCACACCCCTAGTTGTAAAGCAGTGAAAATGGGGCTATGAAACTCACCTGAGTCTTGAAGTGTTTAATTTAATAAACTTGAAGTAATTAGCTGTGAGTTGGTGTCCAAAGGCTTGAAACCTGAATGTGTCCACGACACTTAAATTGTCATTAATTGTATTGGTATCTCGAAAGACTACCATTGGAATTGCTTGTCTAACTTAATGTTCAAATTACCCCGATTTGGTTGATTGTATTGTTACAAGTTACTACGACTTGTTTGATTAAATTGATACAAGTTACAACGACTTGTTTGATTAAGTTGATACAAGTTACAACGACTTGTTTGATTTTGAAGTATGTTTTGAAAACGCGTACGGACCGTTGGTGCTTGGTTGAAATAAAAGTGTTATTGTTGTCGTCTTGTTTTTGAAGTGTTACACTTGAAATACAAGTCCCATTATGTTTCAAAAGTCGTATTGCATAATCATTTAAGTTGTAAAATCTCGACACTTGTTGTAAAAATAGTTGGAAAACCTGCTGTTTTATGCGACACTATAGGCGTCACTAAGGAAGATTATGCGACACTTATGAAGTGTCGGGTGAAGTGTCAGATTTGAAGAGATAGCGTCACTAGTGTAGTGTCGTGTGTAATAGTATGCGTCACTTCAGAAGTGACGGGTTCAGCATAACGGCGACACTTATGAAGTGTTGTATAAAATAATGATTTCGGACATTTGGGCGTCACTTAAGAAGTGACGTGTATCATAGCGACACTAACGAAGTGTCGGGTAAAATAGTATGGCGTCACTTGTAGAGTGACGGGTATAGATCAAAATGGAGTTATATGCGACACTTATGAAGTGTCGGTATGGGATATAGGGCGTCACTAACCCAGTGTCGGGTATTGTAATATGGCGTCACTTATTTAGTGACTGTACATAGTGTCTGGTAATAAAATGGGGCATCACTTATCTAGTGACGGTATGTTGTGTCGGCTAAAAGGATACGGCGGCACTTAACAAGTGTCGCTAGGTAGTGTCGTTATGTATATATAGGCGTCACTTCGGTAGTGACGGTCAGAGACCAACATTTGAGCTTAGGCGACACTTAAGGAGTGTCGGTATCGGAAGTATAGCGGCACTTAAGGAGTGTCGCTGGTAGTGTCGCATATCTGGGTTCGTCCATGCGACACTATCGCCTGTTTGACGGATTTCGAGCCAAAAACGTGTTTTCGGGTTTCCGTTTGGTCTTATTCTTTTACCCAACCCTCATAGGGACATATTAAGCTTATTCAAACAATAATATATGAAAAGTAAGTAAAATCGAGAAATTTCGTAATTTGTCGAAAACTTACAAAGTGATGAAATGAAAATCCGGAAAGGTAGAAGTGTAGATCGTCGCGAGGTGGTCGTTTATTTCCAAAGGGGCTTGAAGATCCAAGGTCGTTTAAGGTGTTTATTTGTTGATTTTGGATGGTTTGGTGGTGATGAAACTTGAGAGAAATTTGAGAGGAGAGAGAGAGAGGAAAAGAGAAATGAAAGAAAAAGAAGTGGTGGGGAGGTGGTTAAGGGATCACCTCCCATTTTCAGTCCGCGCACTGCGCTCCGTGCGGTGTTCGTTTACTCCGTCGTTTAAACGTTAAATATTTATTTTCTATGTTTTAATATACGTTTTAAAATGCGAATAATTATTCAGTATTTTTGTTGAAGTATTTTACTAACTTTTTAATAATTACATTATAAAAGGTGAATTGTCTCGTTTTGTTTGCGCAATTACATTTTATTCGCGTTTATATAAATTGTGTGATAAAACTTGGATACTAAATATTATTGACATAATATTTTTAAGTACAATAACGTTATTAAAAATCCTGGTATTACTTAAATCAATTGTTCACCAACGTCCGTATTTATTGTATCGAAATTCATTCGATTTGAAACTCGTACGATTTAAACAAATCGCATAATTGTAGATATATATTCAACAATATATATAATAATTGATACATTAATTAGCCTAACACAGAACTAATTACATGTATTAAACTTGATTAGGCACTAAATTATAGTCCTAATTTGACGGTTGTCACACTACGCGATTAAAATATTAAACGCGCAAATAAACAAAACAAGTTAAGTTATATTTTATAACTAAATTATTAAGTATTTGATGAAATACTTCAAGTAAAATATCGAATAATTATTCGTATTTTAAAACATATATTTGAACGTATATTAAATAATTATTTAACGTTTAAACGACAAGGGAAAACGAACACCGCACGGAGCACGGAGACTGAAAACGTGGGGCTTTCACCAAAATCCCACTCCCTCTCATTTCTTTCTTCATTTTACCATCTCACACTCTCTCTCTCTACTCTTTTCTCTTATTTCTCTCTAACCACACCACACCCCCACCATGACCCTTCACCACCATAAACCACCGTCAAACGACCTCGGATCATCTTGCTTATTTAGAGAAAAAGAACCACCACGTCACGATCTACGTTTCTATCTTTTCGGATTTCTCCGGCGTTAACTTGTAAGATTTCCGACAAATCCTGAAAACTCTTCGATTCCATTATTTTTACTTGTTTATGGTTTGTATAAGTTTAAAATGTCCAAATATGGGTTGGGTAAAAGATTTGGACCAAACGGTTGCCGGAAAACTAGTTTTCGTCTCAAAATCCGGCCATCAGACGTAAGTGTCGCATAGACTCGTGCAGCGTAGCGTCACTTAATGCGTCACTTAAGTGACGCACTGAGTGTCGCTAAAAGCCCTAATTTCGCGTCACTTGCTTAAGTGCCGCATAAAACCCCTTTTTCCCGACGCTTGCCTAAGGGTCGCAAATTCAATGCCCGACACTCCAAGCGGCACTTGTCTAAGTGTCGCCTTTAATTGAGACCCGATGCCAACCGACACTTATAGCGTCACTTGCTTAAGTGACGCCTATAATTGAAAAATTGATTTCATACGACACTAACCTTAGTGACTCTGACCCTGACACCGACACTTACATCCGACACTTCTTTAAGTGTCGCCCTCTATGCGTCACTTTCACAAGTGACACCTCTAAATCAGAATTCACTATTTTATGCGACACTTCCTGAGTGTCGCCTAAACCCTAAGTGTCGCTATAAGTGACGCTAAAAATAGAAGGTTTCAAACTATTTTTATACTAAGTGTCGAACTTACAAAGCCTCAAACACTTATACGATACGACTTCAAAAACACATTGGGATATACTTTCTAAGTATAACACTACGAAAACAAGGTAATAATGTTGAGATTATTATTACAAACACTCACCAACGGGCCGTACACATTTTCAAAACTCAAACCAATCAACCAAATCATAGTAATTTGGACAAGTTAATCAACCAAATCGTAGTCATTTGGACATTATAGTTGGGCGAACAACTACAAAGGTAGTCTTTATAGATACCTACTCACGTTAATAACCATCGCGTGTCGTGGACACCCTAAGGTTACAAGTCTTCGGACAACAATACCCGGCAAATCAAATCAAGTTTATTAAGTTAAACACTTCAAGACTCAGGTGAGTCTCATGGCTCCTATTTTACTGTTTTACTCAGGGGTGTGATATCAATGCTCGTTTTATTTACAATTGAACGCAAGTACAAATCAAAATCAAATACTGTATGAGTTGTTTTCACTAATCAATTTAAAGCCCTCCACAACATAGTCTGGTAATACGTAGTAGCGTGAATGTTAGTGTATGGTACCATATAGGATTGACAATCCTCGTCCGGGTTAGCAAGCACTAACTGGTCAAACGGACGCATTAGCATTTGTGTAAACGAGTGTGGATTAGGCACTCGCAGGAGGCACCTCGATCGGAATTCCTTCATTGGACCCGACCCCCAAGTTAAGCTCAGACTATGTGCTCATGACTGTATAGTAACTTTTATTTTGCTTTATTGCAACTTAAATATAATTAAATCTTGCGGTTCATACTATATGTTTGACATACAAACCTGTGAGCTCACCAGCGTTTCGCTGACCCATTTTAGCATGTATCACAGGTACTCAGCAGTAGGTTGGACTGCCTGATCATGATACTTAGCTCGTGTTAGCACGCAAACATTTAGAGATTTAGCTGCATTATTATATTTTGTATAAATTAATTATGTATGTAAATCTCTCAATTTCAAACCGAGCTAATGTAAACAATATTTTTGATGTAAACTTTTGTTTGATCAATATGTTTTGTTAAAACAACGCATATATAGTCGTTTGCTATATATCTTATGTGTTTTTGTTATTGATTAGTCGCGCCCCGACCCGAACCGCTTCCGCATCATAATTTGGGGGTGCGACATATTGGTATAAGAGCCTAAGGTTATAGTGAACTAGGTTACATTTAGTGGGCCTAGACTATGATCGTTAGGCAGTATTTCCTTATTAGGCATGACTGGTTCAGGAATTACAGCATACGACTTTAATTTAACATAGCCTGATCAACTATGTACAATTAAGGAAAGATGATGTAAGGTCTGAAATGGCTATGTTGAACGGGAATACACTAGTTGTCTCTGATGTAACACCCCCAAATTCATGATTTGCGGAAGCATACTTGGGTGTTACTAATCAATATACAAAGCACAAGATATACAGCAAACGACCTCTAAATGAGACGTTGTAAAACGATTTCATACGAAATAAATGTTTGAAAACTCAATGTTTTCGTATACAAAATGTAGTTCCCTAGAGTCCACGCGTGTAGCGGGAGATTCTATTACATAATCAAAATGTACAAAAGATAATGCCGAGAATCTCCATTAATGCAATTTAGTTGAAATCATCCGACTCTAGCTATGTCCTGGAGTAGTCCTACTCCGTCTGGGTACCTGAGAATACATGCTAAAAGGTCAACACGAATGTTGGTGAATCTCACAGGTTTGTAAGTAATATCAGTTTTTGAACACAAGATTTCATCAGTAGTGCCCGCAGGTGTAAATCAAGTAATTGCAATCCAGCAAATGTAAAGTAAGTAAGTTATACCGTTGCCATGAGGCTCATAATCGAAGCTTAACCCGTAAGTAATAATTTGCTCCCGTGACACGCTCGTAACTGAGCAAGCATAAGTAACGAATATTAGTCGCCCGTTTATACAGAACGTTTCGTGGTAGCGCTACTACCCCGGGCGGGTAGGGTCATTTCCCTAATGGATCCATTAACTAGTATAGACGCAATGCTCCACCAAGATCCGAACCACAACGCAATCGAACAAATCGTATAGCTAGCGGAAATAGCTATATGATAACGTAGAACAAGTATGAACGAGATGAGATATAAAAGAAATGATCTTTTATTGATTTGAGAATGATACACACTTAGCTTATTAGCTTTTCTCTCTCTCAAGCTCTCTCTCTTTAGATATTACAATCAAAGAATTCTTATCAAAAGCTTAAATGATAATGACCTAACAAAGCCTATTTATAGACTAGATTAAGTAAGCTATGCGACAATACTTAAATGAGTTGACTTGGTCAAATCCGTCAATGACATTGTCGGATTTGTCATTGATGTCCGACAATAACAATTCACGGATACAATATGTCATTTTCTACATTTAATCAAAGCTAATACTATATACAAACTATTGTCACAGAAATGTTAGAACAACATGTTCTAACACTTGACACAGACTTTCATTCTCATGAGTCTGGTTGCAAACTTTCTTCTAATCCTACACCTACCCAATCTTCTAAATCTTCACCTCCACCCATTCTTAACCTATCAACGTCCGATACTGACGAAGAGTTCATTCTAGAGGAGCTCTTCGAACCATTGAAACTCGAAACTACTGGCCAGGGTGACGAGTACGACCAGGTGGATGAAGAGATAGAAATGGAGAACCCGGAGGTGGAGAATTATACAGAAGACTCAGCTTCAAAAGGACGGGAGGAATGTACGCCGACTCTGAGAAGTGATCTCATCCCAACTCAAACCAACATGGTTGATACTATCCAACAACTAGTTTTGGTTGATAATATCCCACGTATCTTTCAGGATGAATCTCCCTTTGATCTAGTTCGACCTTCTATTACCTTAGATAACCTAGTTACCCAAGTAGTTGATGAGAATGTTGTTACAAGATTGGAGACAATAATGGACTCTGTCCCACCTCCATACCCAGAGTACAACATTATCATCAACCAAAAGACCATAGGAATTAAGGTGGGGTCTGCGTCAAGGTTGCGCTACAAACCATCTCTCCACTACATAATGAAGTATACATCATGGAGTGATGAGGACCTCTTTGACCAACCCATTCTGCCCATCCAAACTGAGAAAGTAAAAGAAGTTGAGAGATTTATTATACCTCAAGTAAAACAAATCACTCACTTCAACACACCTTCTCATCTGATTGGACATACCCTAGCAATGACCTGCTTTAACTACCTAGGTATGTGCCAATACTACCACTTGTGTCTACTGATGGATACAAGTAAGCTAGGAATTCCTGAGAAATAGAGTTAGAATCAAGATAGAGACGCGAACAAAAAAAAGCGCTTCTCGGGAGGCAACCCGTGTCTGACGTAGTATGAGTAGTAGTTAACTAACCTCAATAAGTAGAAAATGAAACCCTAAAAAGCATGTTTTATATTTCTTTCAATTTTAGTGAACAAAAAGGGAATGATTTTCAAAGATGACTTGGAACATAACTTTCATATTCGTTGAAGTCATGGTTTTTGAAATCTAAAGTCAATCTTTTACTAAAAATCAGAAACTTTCCTTCTCCCATTTGTTTGGACTTTATTGCTATATCTATTTCACCATTATCTGAATCTCAAGTTCTCAGCATCCTTTCACCTGCAAACATGGAATCATGCTAGAAGTCTTGTTATCTAGTTGCCTTAGTCATCATACACACAACTCACGTATTTCGAGCATTTGAAGTACTTACATATATTTCTGTGAACATACATAAGATCTTTATAACATGATTTGTATGTCAATATATGTATTATGCTCAAACTCGTTTAAAAATATGTGCTTTGGAAATCTTTATAATTGGCTGCCTGATTTAACTGAATCTTCTAGTATTTCCGTATCTGTTGTTTATGCTAAAATGAAATTATAGGCGGCCGATGCTTTTAAGCATGTGATTAGACTCGAAGTCATACTCTGGTTTGTTTTTTCAAAAACTTTCACTTTAAAAAAAATCTTTTCAAAAACCAGTGAGTCTATGACTTAGAGAATAATCACATGTTTATTAGATCACATTTGTCTGCTCTCTTGTTTGTACAAATGCCTAACAGATAGGGATAGCGCCTATGGATGGAGAATCTTTGAGTATAATGGAGAAATGACAAGGGGAGCACTATCGTTCATTTGGAAACTTTGGAGCATTGCTTATTAAGGAAATTGAAGTATCTTTGGGATATAAAAGATGATCACATTCTAGCTCTCTCAGAATGTTCATCAAACAGATAACCTTGACATTCACCATATGTTCCCACATATTCCATAAATCCAACCATCCCTTACCACATCCTTGGTTGCTAGTAGAGCATTTCATGGAACCTGAAACCATCATTACCACCACCTACCCATCCACCCATCACACCTATCATCACCACTATTGGGGACCATAAATCACCACAACGCTAGCAGTTCTTCCAGCTTATAAGTATTCACTGCTAAACCTTACGAATATAAGTTGATCAAGGAACGGACATTAAGAAAATGAAAATGGGATTGAAATGGAAGCAGGAGATCTGATCTGACAAGAACAAACATAACATTCATCCCATTAGTTCGTCGGAGAAGATCCTGGGTAATAGAAGATTATGGTCATCGGATTCAGCACTTCAGATCATCATGAGCCGTTAAGTTACATCAAAGGCTCACGATGTTTAGAATCCTTGTCCGTTATCTTTATCCAACATTTGGTGCATCTTGGTTGATTATGCTTGCATCCTGATGATGTTATCAATTTATTTTCTACAATCTATCATTTTATTATGAGTTATTTTTGAGAAAAGTTGGTGGATGTTTTGAATGAGGAGTATCCCATATGAGCTTAAGTGCACTTCATGAAGACTGAGTCTAACCTGGCAGACACTGGTGCCGACGCAGTCTACCCTTCAGATCCTCAGCTCACAGTTGTATAGGGGAGTTTCTCGTTCTTATATATGTTTTGTTATGATTGTATTTGTTTTACTTTTTAATAATCTATACCATATCTTAAGCTTATCATTAAGTGTGGGATTCCAGCCCAAATACAAACATTTAAGAAACATTTTTCGATATGTTCAAACTCTAAGTGTGGGATTTCACTTTCAGTAAAATCTCAACTCAAGAGAACATTGGGGACTGTAAGTCCCTGTTTAACTTAATAAACAATCTTACTTAATAAGCCTTGAATATATTATTGAGAAGTTGCGGAATCACACTCAATAATATTAAGAAGATCAATGAATATTAATTAAATTAATGAACACAATAATATATCGAAAGCTTCAATCTTATTAATGATATAAGACGAATACACTTGATGTATTAGGGTTACAGAAAACCTTGAAGCTGCGCAATTAACATTAACCTATCTAGGTCTAAAAGATCTCTATTTATAACATATAGAGTCCTATATAATCTCCTACAAATATGGAATAAAATAACTTCCATAACCGACTCATACTTATCACAAAATCATAAACAGTTTTAACTACCATTCTGATGTAAACAGTTGTAACTATTACACATTCAGTGGTAACTGCTTCAATTGTAATATGCGACTAAGTACAAATACATAATCAGTGTTAACTGTTTCATACATAACTAACAGTTACTAATACATAAGCAGTTTTAACTACTTACAGACACATAACTATCAGTTGTAATCTATCTTCAAACAGTTGTAACACTTGTCTTCTCTTCAGTTTTCTTCTATCAGTTGTAACTTCGTAAAGACAGTTTTAACCTTTAAAGCAAACAGTTTTAATCACTTGTACTCTGTCTTCTCATCAGAACTTCAAATCAGACCTGAAACAGTTTTGACCTAACAATCTCCCCCTAAACTTAATCTGTACTTCACAGCATTAAGTTTCTTTTAATCCTCCATTATAAGCTTCACAAAATTCTTTCAAAACTGTTAGTCTTTTCTTCTCTTCCTCCTATCAATCTCTTCCTTCTTATAAATCTGATTTAACATCATATATACCAGTTCTAGAGCTACATCATCTAACACTGCAACTTGCAACCTTGCATTTCTCAAGCTCATCAAAAATCTCAGATTGATATCATAAAATCTATCTGTCAATAACCATATAAACACTGCATCCTCCATAACAATCTGATGTACTCCAGGTTTAGCATGATAAATCCAATTTCTGACCTTGCTAAAAGTAGCAAACTGAAATGGAAACTCTTCTGGCTCAAACATAGCTTTAATCCAATGCCATGTAACCTTTTCAACCAAATTATCAAATCTTTTTAAATCTAACTTCTTTTCCATTCCAATCTCATACATCCTCACCAAATCAATTCTACTAATCCTCTTTATCAAATCCCTAAAAGATCTCCACCAAGATATATTTCCATCTGCTTTTTCAACTTTAATCTTGTAAATCTTAACAGGATTGACAAATTGCTCTATAGACCAATCAATAATACCAGGTAATTCAACATTAATTACCTCAGATTCCATAGGCTGTAACAAAATAAACTCCTTCAATTCATCAATATTCCTTTCTCTATCAGGAATTTCATCTAACTCTCTCTTCTTTTGCTCAAGCTCATCTTTCCTCCTCTTTTCAGCTTCTATCTTTTCTCTTTTTTCTTTTTCTTCCTTTTCCTTCAATTTTCTTTCTTTTTCAGCCTTTTTCCTTTCCTTTTCAACTTCCTGCTTTTTCTTCTCAGCTTCTTTCTTTTCTGTTTCTTTCTTTTCAATTACATCAGGATTCAACTCATCTTTATCCCATAACTCCTGCAATCTCTCTAAACTCATTTGTTCTTCAAAGGAATAAATCCACATTCAAAGGAATAAATCCAAAGGAATAAATCCACATTTTAGCTTTGCAATTAAATTCTTCTTCATTTGAGCTTTTGTTGGTGGTTTTGCAGCTTTCTTCTTTCTTGCTTCTTCTGCTTTCTTCTTCTTAAGCTGATCAACTAAATATTCAATATCATCCTGTCTCTGCTCTTTCAACAAATACTCATCCCATTCTGCCACTTGCTCTTTTGTCATTTTTACAAACTTTCCTTCCTCAATCTCAACATCAATCAAGCCCTCTGCATTTATCTCAGCCTGTAATCTTTCTGCATATTCAGTATCATGAGCAGTTACTTCTGGTGGCACTGGTTTTTGCTTCTTCTTCTTTGGTTCTTCTACCAGTTTTTCCTTGCCCTTAGCTTTTGGATCTATCTTTGGCAATTCTTTCTGTTGAACAGGAGCAGCAGCAGGTTCTCTAATTTGAAATCCAGGCAAAGATGGTTGTTGTGAAGATTTCTTCTTTGGAGTTTCAACCTTCTTTCCTGTTCCAGTCATCTTAGTAGTTTTAACTGGAATGCTCTTCTTTCTAGTTTTTTCAACTTGCTGAGCATCAGTTTTAACTTCAGTCTTCACTTCTTCCTTTTCAACTGCTATCTCAGGTTTGCTCACCTCTTCACCATCATCCTCATCAATCTTTAACTCCTCAGTCTTATCATCCATAATCACCTCTGTAGTCTGCTCCACTGACCCAATAACCTCAGTATGATCAGACTTATCTTCATCTGCCACTGATTCCTTCATTTCTGTTTCCACTGTCTCAAATACTGACTCATTAACCTCTGGCTCTGTAGGTGGTGTTGAAGGTGTATGCACAAATTCATCTTCCACTGGTTGTTCCATTTCAATGTCTTCATCAACTTTTTCATCATCAGACACAACCTTCTCATTCTCATTCCTCTTATCACCCATATTTGTCCATACCTTCTCCCCCTTTTTGAAAGCATTTTGTTTAAAATTATAATGCTCCTCAGGTTCTGAAGTATCATGAACCACATATCTCCTTCCTTTCTTCAAACACTTAATAACAACCTTTTCTAACTGCTTCACTTTCCTCTGCAACTGAGTTATAACTTCATCCTTAGCCTTATTCTTCTTCCTCTCTTGTACAAATTCAGCCCATACATAATCAATCATTTTCGTCAATTCCAAGTTAGTTCTAGCCTCAACACCTTCAGAATGTGAATCCTTTGGTGAATCATTGACATCATTAAACTCTGACTCATGCCTAGCATAATCATCAAAGTTCCCTTGGTTCTTGGTACTGGGACCACTAGGATCATCTACAAGTGTAGAATCATGTCCATGTGTTGCCTCTGATTGGGTCTTATTAATGTTACTTCTGTCCTGCTCTGCCAGTGGGCTAGAAGCAGTAGAAGCAGCCCTCTCAGAATGGTCACCCCTCTCCTTATGGACCACATGTTGTTCTGGACCACTGTCCATTGACTGAGATGACTGAGCAACATGATCCTCAGACATCTGTGTTCTAGCCTTTTTGGCTCTAGAAGATTTGGCTGTTTTGGTCCCTTGTTTTCTCTTAGTACCCCCAACTACTGTGGGTTGAGAAGTGGTGGGTGGAACCATTCTCTCAGTAGTTGGTTCAGCTTCAGTTGGTAGTACTGATGCTGTGGTGGAAGGTGCAGAAAGCATTGTAGAAAATAATGCTGTAACCTTCCCAGAAAATTTAGTATCTCTCTTCATATTTACAAAAACTTTTGGTTTAAAAGAGACAATACCAATAATCTTTTCAAGTGCAGTTATATTAGGAATTTGTTCATTTAAGAACAACTGCACAAAACGTGGATACATCAAAAACTTAATCTTTGGCTGCTCAATGTTTCTAAGCATACCAGAAAATATCAGATTTGAAAAATTAAACCTTTGACCAGTTGCAAGACAAGCAATTGCATAAGCAATGTTGCTTCCAAACTGCTCAAAAGATGATCTCTTAGATGATAAGCAGTGTAAAATTGTATGTATTAAAAATCTCCACTGATGAGAAAATAAGGTTTTCTGAAAAGTAAAAATTTCAAAAGAACCCTCATAACCCATCAATCGTAAAGTATCATACATAACAGTATCCTCTAAAAAAGATATACCTGCCTCATCATCTAGTTGTAATGAAGCTCTAACAGTAGCTTCTGTGATTACAACACGTGTATCCATAACTTCTGAAACAATTCTTTTAATCCCCTGTTCCTCTTCTATTGATGCATTCACCCAGAAATTATTGATATGATCGTGAGATATTCTGGGTGCTACAGTGAGAGCATGACGAATATGTGAAGCACGAAGAAAATCAATGATTTCCACATACTCATTTGCCTCCGCAGGTTTCATTAAGAATGCAATCATATTGTGATCTTTTCCAATCGGTAGTTGAACAGTAGACGAAGTCGATGCCATGATAAGAAATCAAGTAATCGAGAAGAATCGAAGATGTTTTGACAGAATCAAAAATCAAAGAGACTTATCGCAGTTGTTTGTATGTGAAATTTTGAAAGCGTAATGAGAAACCCTAAGTGTTGAGAGTTAAGTACTGAAATTAACCTTGTGATTTTCCAATTCTCCAACTAATTTAGTAAACCTATCAAAGGTTTGAGTTAGAGTTTCAGATTTCACATGGCTAAAATTTTCAAATTGTTGTTTTAACAGAGATCTTTTATTCTTTTTGGTGTTATCATTACCACCAAACCTCTTCTCAATTGCCTCCATTAATAACTTGGGATCTTCACAATTATCAAATCTGCTCTGATGCTCATTCGGAATGGATAGCAAAAGAGTACTAAGTGCTTTGTACTCAGTAGATCTGATTTTCCTCTCTGCTTCAGATGTTGGTGGTGCTCTTGGTTGCTTTACTCCATCACCATCAAGCGTTACTGGTATACCATTAACAACAACTTCCCACATCTGATAATCCGTGAGAAGCATATATTGCCTGATTCTGACCTTCCATAGGTCAAACTCATCTGGTTTAAGCATTGGTATCTTCGTTGCTTGAATCCCTTCATTGCCTTCAGACGCCATTGAGATCAAAACTTAATATCTGAACTAAACTCAAATACTAATACTAATAATCCCAGATCTTCCTGTCTTCAAAGCTTCACAAGCTCTGATACCACTTTGTAAGTCCCTGTTTAACTTAATAAACAATCTTACTTAATAAGCCTTGAATATATTATTGAGAAGTTGCGGAATCACACTCAATAATATTAAGAAGATCAATGAATATTAATTAAATTAATGAACACAATAATATATCGAAAGCTTCAATCTTATTAATGATATAAGACGAATACACTTGATGTATTAGGGTTACAGAAAACCTTGAAGCTGCGCAATTAACATTAACCTATCTAGGTCTAAAAGATCTCTATTTATAACATATAGAGTCCTATATAATCTCCTACAAATATGGAATAAAATAACTTCCATAACCGACTCATACTTATCACAAAATCATAAACAGTTTTAACTACCATTCTGATGTAAACAGTTGTAACTATTACACATTCAGTGGTAACTGCTTCAATTGTAATATGCGACTAAGTACAAATACATAATCAGTGTTAACTGTTTCATACATAACTAACAGTTACTAATACATAAGCAGTTTTAACTACTTACAGACACATAACTATCAGTTGTAATCTATCTTCAAACAGTTGTAACACTTGTCTTCTCTTCAGTTTTCTTCTATCAGTTGTAACTTCGTAAAGACAGTTTTAACCTTTAAAGCAAACAGTTTTAATCACTTGTACTCTGTCTTCTCATCAGAACTTCAAATCAGACCTGAAACAGTTTTGACCTAACAGGGACAATGTTCCTCTAAGTGTGGGATAGCGGTATAGAATACCTTAGGTTAGATTCTTACTTCCAAAAGAAAACTCGTAAAATGTTCCTCAATTTCAAAAAAATTACTTTTACTTAAAAAAGTTCAAAATTTTTTGAATCAAATTGTCTTGAGAGGAATCATTTTCATATATGAGTAAGGTGTTTTGGAAAATAAGATTAAATAAGTTTCTTGAGTTGAAATGATGATCTAAAAAGGGCATGGCATGGCTAGGCACATACAACCCATACTTGCTGTGAGGTATCTTGAGCCTATTAAAAGCATTCATTTTAAATTCTTCGCTATTCGTTTGTTGAGTGTGTGCCGATGCATGCATCCGGAATTAGAACTTGCTCCTGATATGCATTTCGAGACCACATTGGTAGAGTAACGTACGCGGTATAGGTGCAATTAGAAGACCTTGACATTCCTTAGGATTTAACCCCCATTTTTAGCCTTCTCTTCAAACCCAAAACCCTTCCAACACTTATCTTCAGTGTTGATTATCCGGCTAGAAAACCCTGTTGAGCCTTAGCCTTTTCGTTTCTAAAAAACCTACATTTTAAACCCACTCACTTCCATACTCACCAAAACTTTATCTTAGAATTTTTAAATTTTTGAAAAAATGCTATTTAGATATTCTTTTTGCTTTCACTCAAAAATCACAAATTTCGTGTTTACTCAAAACTTCTCGTGTGCGTTACCATAATCAATATTCAAAGATCGAGAGTCTTGTGGTGCAAAAAATTGGCACCAAGTAAATTCGAAGTTGTCAAAAGATTGAAAAATGAAAGTAAGAAAGGATCTCAAAAGGGTAATAAGAAAAATAAAAATTCCTTAGAAATTCCTTGGTAAAGAAGTTCTAAACCAAAAATATATAAAAAGAAAAGAAACGAAAAATATGTTATATGCCATAAAGCTAAGTGCTTCAAATCTCCCGAAAACCCAGATCCTCAAAAATATAAATATTCCATGTGTTTTCAAAAGATAGAAGTCAAAATAGCTATCGTTCTCCCTTATCGTTATCCATTTCCGTTTTTATTTAAAAAAAGTATGTTTAAATAAAATTTTTCATAAAGTTTAAAGGTCCTAAGATAAGCAAAACCCTTAAACCAAAATTCCCACTTATCCATTCCTTTTAACCCTCACCAAACATTACAACCCATCTGAATTTCCTGGGATAGTTAGCACCGTCCTCACCAAAGTTGTGGAGATATGATTCTCGAGCAAGCCTATGACGATGGATGATGCATGACTGGCCTATGAGCGATTTCGTTTGATTAGAATGATAGGTAACCCGAAACACTTCTGAGTGAATTGAGTGACCACATGGTGAGATCGCCTAGTCATGTATATTCCAAAAGCATGCCCAAGAGAATCATTTCATGTTTCTGAAACGAATACCTTAGTTTCTCTTATTTTCCAGGATATGTTACTTGTGTATGGGAATGTTTGCTCTTGATATGTTTTGATTCGCCCATAATGCATTGAAACTTTCAAATATTTTTGTTGGGAAGCAAGTGAGAATTTTAAGTTTTGCTTGAGGACAAGCAAAGTCTAAGTGTGGGATATTTGATAACACATAAAAAGTCAAGTTTTTATGTGTTATTATCTCACATTTATATCCCGATTATTGATGAAAACATTTGAAATATGCAATTATATACTAAATTTCATCGTGAAGGATAAAATATAAACGATGCTTCAAGTATCAACTAAAACGGCCTAAAAACGAGTAAAATTGAGCACAAACGATCAATGAATCTTTCGTTCACGCTTTTCAATGCTTTTTGAGATATACTTAGAATTATGACCTCTAACTTATGTCATTTTCTTCGTTAGGAAATTAGAAGCCGTGAGCGCAAGAATCACTCAAAACGGATAAACGACGAAGAAGTTACGCTCAAACGAAGATACGAAACACCGAAGACCAAAAATACGGGCGAGCGAAACTGTATACGGGCAAGCCAGACCGTAAACGTCCTAGACATGACCGTATACGGCCAGTCTTGACCGTATACGGCATAGGCTGAGCCGTATACGGCCTGTCTAGCCCGTATACGGGTGGTGCTTGCCCGTATTTCTTGTTTCCCACCCGAAATACGTCTGGATGACCCATATTTTGTGTCTGGGCCGTATTTTTGAAGATTTTTACTCGGTCAAGAAATACGGTTGAGCTTTTGGAGGTGGAAATACGGGCAAGAAATACGGGCGAGGAACTAGTATAAATATAGCGTTCCACCTCCCCATTTTCATCATTCAACTTCTCTTCACATTTTATTTACGTTTTCGATTTTTAGTTTTAGTCTCTCTCTCTTGGTTCTCTCTCTCTAGTTTCTCTCTAGGAACTAGTGGGAAGATTAGGGGGAGAATCCGTCGCTTTTAGAGTAGCTATGTAATTTAATTCGTAGAAGCTAGTATTTGTAATACTTGGGATATTATTCGGCGAAATACAAGTGTTATTCCGCTCGCAATTATCTACGGGTAATATCTATCCTTTCTCATATTAATTTGTCATAATGTTCTTGTTTGATGTTTGTGATTTATTAATGTTGGAAATGTTTATTGCCATGCTTTGTGAGTAGTTACTTGTATGTTTTCCATGATTTAGATAGTTGTAATTAGATATGATTAATGGAATTGTTAAACCTTGTATCTGTCTAAACTTATCATGCATCTAGACCTAGTTTACGGATCACCCTTTCCAGTCCTTCACGTGACTATCACCTTAGCTGTAGGCCTAAGTTACGGTAGATAGTTATCTGTGTTATCGTAAAAATCAATGTTTGTTACTGTAATTCGGCTAAAGTACTGGGTATAGCGGTGGAAACACCACTGGTGTAGTACAAACGTGGAAGCCCCGGAAAAAGCCGTCGGTACCGACATTGTGACCTACCTAGAAAACCTACAATAAGGTCTAGGAACCGTAGAACTGTGGAAATGTTACAGTACACCGTAGGTCTACCTCTGGTTACAAAGTTGTGGAAGTACCTTAGTCAAAGTACACCGTAGTTGTACCTAGGGTTAATAAACTCTGGAAAAGCTGTAGTACATCGTAAAACTACCTCTGGTTATTAAAGCTGTGGACATGCTTATAGCACTGTACACCGTAATTATACCTAGGGTTAGTAAACTATGGAACAGCTGTAGTACACTGTGAACCTACATCTGGTTACAAAAGACTGTGGAAACGGTTAAAGTATTATACACCGTAAACGTACCTAGGGTTAGCATGCTGTGGAAATATGTAAATGCACTGTACACCGCTAGTGTACCTAGGGATGAATGACTGATTGCAAAGGAGGGTCTAGATTATGACAGAAGTATTTGTGCTATTAAAACAGAACAGAATGAGTCTAGAAACAAAAGTCAAGCCCAACAGTGGTTCAAGATTCTTAAACCCCTAGACTCTACAAAACTGATAGTTTAGAATACAAAGTTAACAATCAATACACAATTAGATAATAACATTTAGACTTAGGTGTTAAGAAAGGTCAGAATAACCCGAGGGCAGTCTGTTACCTTATTCCTGCACCCTTAATGTGTCGCACCACCAAATTATGATACGGAAGCGGGTAAATTCGGGGCGCGACTAATCAATAATCACAAGCACATAAGATACATAATGAACGACCACTACATGCATCGTTTACAAATACATTGATATTATAAAGGTTTTACATTGTTATAATACAGTTTACAAAAGCCCCTTGAGTCAAATGATAGAGATTCTATAGCATAACTAAATTATACAAAATATAGTAATGCATGACAATCTCTTGATGTCTGAATGCGACTCGAACTAATGGGCATCCTGAGTGGCAGTCCTAATGCTGCTGAGTACCTGAGAACACATGCTAAAAGGTCAGCTATAAAGCTGGTGAGCTCACAGGTTTAATGATAAGTGTAATGTATGAACCACAAGATTTAAATATGAATATTTGTAATTAAACAAATAAGTTATTGATAATTGATGTATATAACTGTCATGAGCACATAGTCTGAGCTTAACTAAGGTGTCAGAATCACAATTAAGTGCTTGAGCGAGGGTGCCTCTATGCGTGTGCCTAATCAACACACGTATGAACAAATGATAATGCGTCCGTTTTGACCAGTCAGTGCTTGCTGACCCGGACGGGGATTGTCAGTCCGATATGGTACCATACACTAACATTCACGCTACAAAGTATTACCAAACTATGCTATTGAGGACTTATGATGATTAGATGAATAACTCATACAGAATATAGCGATATTTGATACTTGCGTTCACATGTAAAACAAAATATCAATGTATTTTCACCCCTAGGTAAAAGCATTTAAAAGGGGGCTATGAGACTCACCTGAGCCTAATGAGTTGTTAACAAGTAATAATAATGTTGTTCAAGAGTAATGATGTCGTCTCCTACGACTGAAACCTGCTGGGCGTCCTAAACGCGCAAGGTTTAATGATTAGATGTGAAAACCTACCGGGCGTATTAAATGTGCAAGATTTTAATGATTCAGATGTCTCAACAGACCGTCTATGCTAGTTGTTCCTTCAACTAGTTATGTCCAAATCGATTGGTTACTGTTTATGTTTGAAATCCAATTAAGTTTGTAGTTTGTAAAAGTGTACGGCCCGTTGGAGACGGAATTGAAATCATATTTAAAAATACAATTTTTGTACTTGTTTCTAGTTGATTTCATGAACTTTAGATACTTATTTAGCTTGAAATTGATCTCATATGTTAAGGTTAAATATTTAGGAAGAAAATATGAAAAGATGGTGCATTTTGCTGATTTGACTATGTTGCACCGTTTTGGCCATAACTCCTTCATACGAACTCGGATTTAGGCGATCAAGCTGCCCAAACGACCGTGACTCAGAGGACTACAAAACTAGTTGGAAGCATGTCACCCGTCCGGGTGAGGCTTCATACCCGTCCGGGTATATTGCACACACCCGTTCGGGTGAAGAATCATACCCGTTCGGGTTGGATTTGTGTACCCGTTCGGGTGGACAGTCGTACCCGTTCGGGTGGACTTTCATACCCGTTCGGGTGGAGTTTCATACCTGTTCGGGTGGAGTTTCATACCCATTCGGGTGAGGTCTGTTTTCCAGTCTGTTCATGCGATTTTTAGTATAACCAAGTTTTGATTCGGTTTTTTGGACATAATCAGTTTGTGGAACAATCAAGCATGCTAATATATGTATTTTATACATGTAATATCAAAAAAAGTGTGCGATTTCTTACGTATAAAATTGTAACCAAAAATGATGATGATGGAGTAAGAAGATGAAGATGATGTTGATGATGATGATGATTCCAGCGATGATGATGATGTTGATCTTGTTGTTGTTATTGGTTGTTGTTGTTTTTGGTTTTTGAAAGAGACCGAGAGATAGAGAGCCGAGAGATAGAGATGATGAAGAAATGAGAAAGAGTGAGGCTGCGTTTGGTGTAGTTGGCCAACTCCAATTATTGGAGTTGGTTGGCTCCCACTCGTAGTACAAAATACCCGTGTTTTTGTACCCGATCGTTTAATAATGAAATACTTTTAATTTTAAAAATTTATAAAAGTATTTTCGAACCACTCTGAGTCAAAGTATTTTATAAAAATACTATTTTTGAGATAAATAAAAATATATCTTTGTTTGAGTTTGAGAGACGGATATGATTCGAATGGTTTCGTCGCGTTCGAGTAAAATGAAATAAAACGAAATGTGTTTTATTTTAATCCAAGTAATTATTAATTATCATTTTAAATAATAATACATAATTTATAAGTTTTTGTCGCGAATGTTTTGAGTTGTACAATACGAAATACTTTATATATTATCAAAATAATATATAATAAATATTGAGTGTATTAAAATAATAATTCCATATTAATTAATACTTGTTTTCACCAACGCCATATAAATGAATCAGAATTTGGCCGATTTGAAAATGCACGATTAAATATAATCGCGTACTGATATATATATATATTCAACAATATATACATTGATACATACAATTAGTCTAATACATAGCACTAATTACATGTATTTCTAAATGATTAGGAACTAAAAACTAGTCCTAATTTGACCGGTGTCACATTCTTCCCTTGTTAAGAGAATTTCGTCCCAAAATTTAGCTCTGAGTTGGTGCGTGAGCGGAGTCTGAAAATAGATGGGGATACTTGAGTCGCATCTGGTCTTCCCATTCCCAGGTGAATTCTGGACCACGCCGCGAATCCCACCGAATTTTGACAATAGGGATACGACTTTGCTTAAGCTGTTTGACCTCACGGTCCATGATCTCCACTGGTGTCTCGACAAAATGAAGTTTGTCGTCAATTTGAATTTCCTCGAGCAGAATAATGAGTGTCTCGTCGGACAGACATTTCTTCAGGTTAGAAATGTGAAATGTGGGATGCACGCTACTGAGCTCTGGAGATAGCTGCAATCGATATGCGAATGGACCAATCCTTTCAAGGATCTCAAAAGGTCCGATATATATAGGGTTTAACTTCCCACGTTTACCAAAACGGATGACACCTTTCCAAGGTGATACTTTGAGCAATACTCAATCCCCAACCTGGAACTCGAGATGCTTGCGTCTCACGTCAGCATAACTCTTCTGACGATCACGTGCGGCTTTCAACCGTTGTTGGATACCAACGATCTTCTCGGTGGTTTCATGAATGATTTCAGGACCAGTCAGTTGGCTGTCTCCAACTTCAGTCCAACAGATAGGCAACCGACACTTAAGACCCTACAGTGCCTCGAAAGGAGCAGTTCCAATACTGGTGTGGTAGCTGTTGTTGTACGAGAATTCAAACAATGGCAAGTGATGTTCCCAATTTGCACCGAAGTCAATTACGCAGGCACGTAACATATCTTCCAGTGTTTGAATAGTTCTTTCCCTTTGGCCATCGGTTTGAGGATGATACGCAGTACTCATATCTAGACGAGTACCTAACGATTTATGCAATGATCTCCAAAACTGAGAAGTGAAACGACTATCTCTGTCAGAGATGATCGAGATAGGAACGCCGTGTCTTGATACGATCTCCTTCATATAGACTCGCGTGAGACGTTCCATTTTGTCAGTTTCCTCAATGGCGATGAAATGAGCTGATTTGGTGAGCCGATCCACGATCAGCCAAATGGTATCGCAACCGCTTGATGTTCTTGGGAGTTTAGTGATGAAATCCATAGCGATTTTCTCCCATTTCCACTGAGGAATGTCCGGCTGTTGAAGTAAGCCGGTGGGTTTCTGATACTCTGCTTTGACCTTAGAGCATGTGAGGCACTTACTGACGTACGTGGCAATCTCTGCTTTCATGTTTGGCCACCAGTACAGTCCCTTGATGCCATGATACATCTTGTCCGATCCAGGATGTATAGAGTATTTGGACTTGTGAGCTTCATCCATCACCAAGTCTCGAAGATTTCCAAATTTAGGTAACTAGATTGAATTTACGAAGTACTTGACCCCATTGGGTTTGATTTCAAATTGATTCTCCATGTTTCGCAAGGCATCATCTTTGACGTTTTCAGGTTTCAATGCTTCGAGTTGAGCAGCAAGGATTTGAATGATTAGATCATTATGGATGATCATACTAAGAGCTCGGACTCGAAGTGGTTTGGTGCGCTCTTTTCGATTTAAGGCATCGGCAACTACATTTGCTTTGCCCGGATGGTACTTGATCTCGCAGTCATAATCGGTGAGTAACTCGACCCAGCGACGTTGCCTCATATTGAGATCCTTCTGATCGAATATGTGCTGGAGGCTCTTACGATCGGTAAAGATGGTACATTTTGTGCCATACAGATAGTGTCTCCAGATTTTGAGTACGAACACTACGGCTCCTAATTCGAGATCATGAGTTGTGTAGTTCTTCTCGTGAACTTTGAGTTGTCGAGAGGCGTAGGCAATCACCTTGTCCCGTTGCATCAACACGCAACCAAGACCTTGGTGTGAGGCATCACAGTATACCACGAAGTCTTCGTTGCCTTCGGGTAATGATAAAATGGGTGCACTGCAAAGCTTTTGCTTTAGTAGCTGAAATGCTGACTCTTGCTTATCAGTCCAATTGAACTTCTTTTCCTTCTAAGTCAGTGTTGTGAGAGGTTGAGCTATTTTGGAGAAATTCTCAATGAAGCACCGATAATAACCAGCCAGTCCCTAAAAATTGGCGTACTTCGGTCGGCGTCGACGGTGCTTGCCAGCACTTGATTGCCTCAATCTTTGAGGGATCCACGTGAATTCCCTGACTGTCAATCACATGACCAAGGAATTGAACTGTTTGCATCCAAAAATCACACTTTGAGAATTTTGCATATAACTCCTCCTGTTTGAGTAACTCAAGAATGGTTTTCAGGTGTTACGCATGTTCCTGCTCATTGCGCGAGTAAATGAGAATGTCATCGATAAAGACAATGACAAACTTGTCAAGATATGGTTTACACACGCTGTTCATAAGATCCATGAATACTTCCGGTGCGTTTGTCAATCCAAATGCCATTACCTGAAACTCGTAATGACCATAGCGAGTTCGGAAGGCGGTTTTCGGAATATCTTCATCGCGAACTCGGAGTTGGTGATAGCCTGACCGTAGATCAATCTTTGAGTAAACACTCGACCCCTGAAGTTGGTCAAACAAGTCATCGATGCGGGGAAGTGGGTAATGGTTCTTGATGGTCAATTTGTTCAACTCTCTATAGTCGATACACATCCTGAGCGAACCGTCTTTCTTTTTCACTAACAGGACCGGAGCTCCCCAAGGTGAAGAACTCGGTCTTATAAAACCCTTATCCAGGAGTTCCTGTAACTGAATAGACAACTCCTGAAGCTCTGAAGGGGCTAAACGATATGGTGCTCATGCCACGGGTGCTGCCCCAGGCACGAGGTCTATTGAGAACTCAACCTGCCTAGGTGGTGGAAGGCCAGGTAGTTCCTCTGGAAAGATTTCTGGAAAGTTTCGAACAATGGGTACATCCTCAACTCGTTTCTCTTCCGACTTTTTTTTCTATGACATGCGCGAGGATTGCCTGATACCCTTTCCTAAGGTATTTGCGAGTTTTCATGCAGGATATGATATTCAGTCTCGTCCTACCGGTCTCCCCTTGTATGATTAAAGTACTACCGGTGACGAGAGGAATTCGAACTATTTTTTCGTAACAGACAATTTTGGCTCGGTGCTTAGATAACCAATCCATGCCAACTATGATGTCGAAGCTTCCTATCTCGACAGGTATAAGGTTTATGGGAAAAAGTTCATTGGAGAGGTTTAGGGTGCAATTTGATATTACACTATCAGTCTCGATTAACTTGCCATTAGCTAATTCGACAATGTACTTAGCATTTAAGGCAATAGGTGTGATGTCTAATAGTGGGCTAAACTCATCAGATATAAAGCTCCTATCTGCACCAGTATCAAACAGAACAGAAGCGGTAAGATTGTTGAGAAGAAACGTACCCGAGACCACATTCGGGTCTTGACGGGCCTCTCCTGAGTTCAGAACGAAAGCTCTTCCCTTCGCAGTGTTGTTACCCTTGTTCTTCAACTTTGGGCATTCATTCCTAAAGTGCCCGATATCTCCACACTCATAGCAGGATCTTGGTTTGCCTGTGGTAGTGTTGGTGTTGGCATTGGTAGACCTGCAGTCTTTGGCCAAATGCCCATACCTCCGACACTTTCCACATGGGGTACCGCAAGGACCATCATGATGTAGGCGGCATTTTGAACAATAGGGCTTATTTCCAGTGTAACCCTTGTTGGAACCAGAACTAATACTGGTGGTCTTATCAGACTCAGACCTCTTGAACGATGGTTGGTTTTGAGTGGGGTTTCCAGACCACTTTCTCTTGTTGTTACCAGAAGGTGTTGTGGATGCCTCACGGCTAACAATCATTGCCATGAGTTCGTGTGCAATTCCGATAGCACTTTCAAAGGTGGTTGGTCGAGCTGAGGCGACATTCCCTTGGATATTTTCCGGGAGGCCGCGGATGTATTTCTTGATACTTTTTCCTTCCATATCAACCAAACCTGGGCACAACAGAGCGAATTGTTGGAACTCGGTGGTGTACTCAGCAATATCATTCCCCTGTACCGCCATCTGCCAGAACTCTACTTCCAGCCGGTGTAGTTCTTCCTCGCGACAGTACTTCTCCTTCAGCTTTTTCTTCAATTCAGACCAAGGAAGTTGGTTTGCGATCTCGACACCAACAGAGTTTGCGTGGGTGTTCCACCACGTGAGTGCACCTTCTTGAAATGTGTAGGCAGCAAACTTGACTTTACTGTCTTCATCACAGTTACAGAGACTGAAAACAGATTCCATGCGTTCCATCCAACGGATTAAGCCAATAGCACCTCCTGTGCCTTTAAAGTAGAGTGGCTTGCAGCTGAGAAAGTCCTTGTAGGAACAAGGCTTGATGACAGGAGTAGGAGCGGTATTGACTGTTTCATTACTCCTTTGAGAGTCTCGAGCAGCCAAGGCTTCAGGTACAACTCGGGAGACAGCTGCATTGAATTCAACATCACTGTAACTCTTCCTTTTTGGTGGCATGATTCTGACAAAGGCAAAGAGAATGGATGAGTTATTTGTACCAAATCATGATATATCACATATGTACATATATATTTATGGGGTAATATACAACAACACAAGTGATAATCATATTTGACAGACAACAGAGTTGAATACAAGACGCGAGTTTTCGAGAGAACAAGATATGACTTTGCTTATGGAAACCTAGATGTCCTTTGGACAGTAGGTTTCACTTGCGATTCCAAAGAATAAAATGATGGAAGGAATACGAATTTATATCCTCCTCGAGAGCGTCTAACGATATAGCGAAGCGTGTTGTAAGATGTGATGTGCGTATAAATGATTAGACGATAGTAGTTATACTCGCCGTCTTAGGTGGTTTGAGCATTAATGTGTATATTATCGTGAGATATCTATATATATTCGAGATATATAATAGCTTAGAAAATAATACGCAGGTGAGGCTTATCCATATATCTTCAATATATAATAGCCTATAGAGTAGAACGTAAATGAGGTCTATATATGTATATACGCCTATATTACATAATAGCCTAGAGTGTGTCTAGCATAAACCAAGTATAAGTCCCGATTTCTCTCATGGTCAGAGTCAACTAATGCATTCCTGTTCAACATAATCACTTTCAGATTTCACATCATATTCATTTAATTGTACATAGTTAGCTACGCTATGTTAAATTAAACTCGTATGATGTAATCACTGAACCAGTTATACCTAATGGGGAATACTTCCTAACGGTCATAGTCTAGGCCCACTAGATGCAACCTAGTTCACTATAACCTTAGGCTCTGATACCAATATGTCGGACCCCCAAATTATGATGCGGAAGCGGGTCAATTCGGGGCGCGACTAATCAATAATCACAAGCACATAAGATACATAATGAACGACCACTACATGCGTCGTTTACAAATACATTGATATTATAAATGTTTTACACTGTTATAATATAGTTTACAAAAGCCCCTTGAGTCAAATGATAGAGATTCTATAGCATAACTAAATTATACAAAATATAGTAATGCATGACAATCTCTTGATGTCTGAATGCGACTCGAACTAATGGGCATCCTGAGTGGCAGTCCTACTACTGCTGAGTACCTGAGAACACATGCTAAAAGGTCAGCTATAAAGCTGGTGAGCTCACAGGTTTAATGATAAGTGTAATGTATGAACCACAAGATTTAAGTATGAATATTTGTAATTAAACAAATAAGTAATTGATAATTGATGTATATAACTGTCATGAGCACATAGTCTGAGCTTAACTGAGGTGTCAGAATCACAATTAAGTGCCTGAGCGAGGGTGCCTCTATGCTTGTGCCTAATCAACACATGTATGAACAAATGATAATGCGTCCGTTTTGACCAGTCAGTGCTTGCTGACCCGGACGGGGATTGTCAGTCCCATATGGTACCATACACTAACATTCACGCTACAAAGTATTACCAAACTATGCTATTGAGGATTTATGATGATTAGATGAATAACTCATACAGAATATAACGATATTTGATACTTGCGTTCACATGTAAAACAAAACAGCAATGTATTCTCACCCCTAGGTAAAAGCATTTAAAAGGGGGCTATGAGACTCACCTGAGCCTAATGAGTTGTTAACAAGTAATAATGATGTTGTTCAAGAGTAATGATGTCATCTCCTACGACTGAAACCTGCTGGGCGTCCTAAACGCGCAAGGTTTAATGATTAGATGTGGAAACCTGCCGGGCGTATTAAACGCGCAAGGTTTTAATGATTCAGATGTCTCAACAGACCATCTATGCTAGTTGTTCCTTCAACTAGTTATGTCCAAATCGATTGGTTACTGTTTATGTTTGAAATCCAATTAAGTTTGTAGTTGTTTCTAGTTGCTTTCATGAACTTTAGATACTTATTGTTGGTACATCAATGTGTGTCTGTCAGTTGGTCTCAGTCTGTAATCGTGTCGAAATTGTAATTACGTATTGAATAGTTTAAGTTCTAGTTTAATTACAATTTTTGTCATCATGCGACACAAGCACTGTGTCGCAGAAGCATTCTATGCGACACAAGACTTGTGTCGCAGAATCATCTCATGCGACACAATGCTTGTGTCGCAGAAGCCTTTCATGCGACACAAAGCTTGTGTCGCATACAGTTTGGTCCAGACTATAAATAGAAGCTCGCCAGCTTCTGTTTATGGAGCCACAACACAAAACACACACATAACACCTTCATACTCAGAGAAAATATACTAGTTTGTGTTATTTTGATTATAGTGTGTTTGTCAAAGTGTATGTATTGTTACCTTCTCATTATATACAAAGTTATACACTTGTGTGTTGGTCATTTATTGTGTTAGTCTAGCATATATTTGTGTGTTTGATTTCCGCTTTAAATACACAAGTAAAACTACTCGATTTGGTCCATATAAGTGGAACCTACAATTGGTATCAGAGCCGCATACTCTTGAGTTGCGGTTTCGAGTTAGTTTTTGCTAGATTTTGGTCTAAAAATAGTATTTTCACATTTTATTTTCTTGGTGTTCTTGATGTTCTTGGTTCAAAAAGGTTGTTTTTGATCATATTTTGGGTGTTAATCTTCAAGTTTTGTGTTTGTCAAACTTGTTGATTTGTTTGGTAAAAAGGTGGTAATCATTTTTCTTCAAAAGGTTATTTTTTCAGTCTGATGAAAAGCATGGTGTTGTTTGTAATGATGTATGTTGAAAATTGAAATTTTTTGTGGGCTCAAAAACTGTCTGCACGTGCATTTTTGAGACACAATACTTGTGTCGTAAACACTGTTCATACGACACAGCTATACGACATTAAATTGTCTGCGACATAACGTGCGACATAAGCCTACGACACAACTTATTTTGACCTTGACTGGTCTGCGACACAAGTTGCGACATAACCTACGACATAACGGTTGTGTCGCATTTTTGTCTTCTGTCTGATTAACTTCAGCGACACAACACCTGTGTCGTATTGTTACTCTGCGACACAACGCCTGTGTCGTATTGGTTCTCTGCGACACAACACTGTGTCGCATAATTCCAGACTTAGACAAAAATTAGTTTGTTTGTTGTGTATTTTCTGATTTTTTTGCAGATTTTCATCATGTCTCTTCAAAGCGTTGATGCAGTTTTACAACATAATGCTACGATCGGTAGTGCAAATAAACCTCTTTATTTTGCACCGGGTTTGCCATTTCGAGCATGGAAACAACGTTTCATGTCGTTTGTATTATTCACTGATCCTGATATGGAGTTGGCTCTTCTTGAACGATATGTTGTTCCTGTTGCTCTTGGAGAACATATCGGTGTTCCTCTACCCAAACCTGTTCGTTCTTACACTCCCGAAGAACGAAAAGCATGGGAAATTGAACGCACGACTCATTCTGCTATTACTATGTCACTTCCAACTGACGTTTTGGATATGTTTCCACAAACTATTGCTTATGATCTTTTGAATGCAATTGAGAAGAGATTTTGTGGCAACACTGAGTACATCGAAAGCAAATTGGAATTAGTCAAAACTCAGTTTGATTATTTCTATATCCAGAAGAATGAAACTGTCAGAGACATGCTTTGCAGATTTACTCGCACAGTAAATGAACTGAAAGCTGGCGGATATAATCTCAAAAATTCTGAGATTAACAAAAAGGCTTTAGCTGCTCTACCACCAAGTTAGGAAACACGAGTTTTGTTATTAGAAAACGATCCAAAGACAAGGCAATTGTCTCTGGATGATCTTATTGGAAAACTTGAAGCTGGTGCGTTGGATACTGAAAAGAAGGAAACAAGATCTACTGCTCGTGCATCAGAATCAAGTCACGGTGGAACGGCTTTCATCTCAGCTGAGTCAAATTCTCAGAGATCCTCGTCTTACAGTAATCCTACTGTAGGAACATTTTCAGCCCTACCAGCTTATAATGCTTCTTCAAGTAGTACATATTCATCTTCATCTGTTCCTTCTTCAGCAACCACCGATGAACATGCAGCCATGTTTACTGCCTTCTTATCATCATATGAAGACTTTCTTTCTAAAAGAGTCAGTACATTGGAGCTGACTGATGAAGACTTCAATCAGGTTGATCCCGATGAGTTAGAAAGGATTGACATTAGATGGAATATGGCTATGCTCACTCGCAGAGCCAAAAACTATCTAAGAAGAACTGGAAAGAGATCTCTTAAAGATGCAGCTGACCGAACACCAATGGGATTCGATAAAAGCAAAATCAAGTGTTATAAGTGTCAGAATCTTGGACACTTTGCCCGCGAATGTGAGAAAGGACGACAGCCTGCTTCTGGTTTCACAAAACCATCTGTTGCTCCAAAACTGATTGAGCATTCTACTGCTAAGGCTGCATTGTTGATTGAGGATGGAGATGCTTATGATTTCTCTGCTCATGAAACTCAAGAGCAATGCTTCATGGCTATAAACAATGAGGTACCATTTGCTAAATTTACTTGTGATTCATGTATTAGTTTAACTGGTAAAGTAAATGGGCTTATGGAACATAATGAAAACTTGAAGTCTGATATCTTGAATTTGATGGAGGCAAACAAAGTTTTAAAAGAGAAACACTTTGAAAGTAACATTAATCAACTTATTGAAGATAAAAAGGAGCTAAAAGCTCTAATTTTCAGTAATCAAGATGAAATTGACAGTTACTTAAAAATGATTGCTCATTTAAAAAAGGAATTGGCTGACTCTCAAGCCAAAGCTGTTGATTTGCAACGAAAACTCAAGAATATCAACACTTCAGCCTTGGTCTTTACTGATATCCTACAGACGGGTAGAACTAGTTCTAAAGATAAGTCCGGTTATGGTTATCATCATCAACCGCCTCCGTCTTTAGATGTGAATTTGTGTAGACCGTCTAAGGATGAAATTAAAGATTTTGTGCCTACTGCGTTAGTAGATGCAAAGCCCATTGAAATATCAGTTAATGAGCCTGTTGTTAAGAAAGTAGCTATGCCTGTATGTGAACCTATTAGTTTGAATCCGTTTAAGTTGCCTGAATTCTATAAAGCCAACATAAAAGTAAACCATGATAAGAAGAAACCTAAGACAATTAAGGCTGAACCTGTGAAGCCTTTTGAACCTGTTAGGTTTAACCCCTCAGGAACCGTCAAGTTTACCCCCTTTGGTAGTTTTTCGCCTACTCCCTTAAAAACTATTGAATAAGAGGTCGAGATTGAGGATGTTCCCTGTAAGTTTGTGCCTCAATGTGAAAAGAAAAACATTAAGCCTGAACATCACATCCTTACTACTGAAATAGATGATGAAACTTTTCAAATGAATACTAAGGTTAAGGCTGAACATAAAAGGAAAGATTTACAGAATACTAATGACAAATCAATTAAGAATTCTGTTAAACCTTCCGTTTCACATTCTGGGGCATCCACTTCAACATGCTCACATAAGTTACCTGTCTCACCTCAATTTTTAGGCAGTAACGACCGAACCTTTAAGGAAAGACGATCATGTTTCTACTGCAAGAAACAAGGTCACTTGATTAATCAATGCCCGTTGCTTTTGAGAAAGAAGTTTTCAAAAGGTGTTCCCAGAAATTCTGTATACAAAAATTCATCTGTTAAATCTTTTTCAAAGAAGGGTTCACTTTCTCATACTTCTATCCCGAAAGTTAATGCTGCTAGGCCTAGTAAACCTCTGGTTAAACAGCCTGACAATGTTAACAAGCAACCCAATATTGTTCCTGTGAAAATTTGGAGACCAAAAGAGTCGTTAAAAGACTCATCATCAAGTAATACTGCATCAGGATTTGCACCTGATTTATTGAAAAACAAAGTTTTAACTGATGTAGTTATTATTGATGAGGTCTCTGGAGTACCCAAGTCTGTCAAGGCCTGGGTCTCCATTTCTAACTAACTCTCTCTCTATGTTGTGCTGTAGCAGTCAGATCATATACAAAGAAGTAAATGGTATGTGGATAGTGGCTGCTCACGGCACATGACTGGTGACATGTCTCTTCTGTCTGATGTGAAACCATATCTAGGAGGACATGTTGCTTTTACGGGAGATACAGGTGGTAACATAACGGGTCAGGGTACACTTTCTAATGGGCAAGTGAGTTTTGATAAAGTGAACTATGTCGAGGAACTGCAACACAATCTGATCAGTGTTTCTCAAGTCTGCGACAAGAAATTCACTACCGCATTTACAGATGTTGAATGTTTAATTCTGAAGCCGGGATTTGTTATTCCCGAGGAATGGGTGTTACTGAGAGCACCCCGTGTACGCAACTCGTACATTTTGGATATGCAAACTGTGGTTACCAAGGAGCATACTTGTTTGCTATCAAAAGCATCTTCTACAGATTCACTACTTTGGCACAGACGAATGGGACATATTCATTTTCGCATAATGAATTATCTTGTTAATAATGATCTTGTGTTAGGTGTGCCTAAAAAATCATTCGTAACTGATGATGAATGCGTTTCCTGTCTCAAAGGGAAACAACACAAGAAGTTCCATAAGTCTAAGCTGGTGAACTCTATAGAATCTCCATTGGAGCTGCTTCACATGGATTTGTTCGGTCCTGTGAATAAGAAAAGTATTGGTGGAAAATCGTACTGTCTGGTTGTTACTGATGATTACTCAAGGTTTTCTTGGGTGTATTTCTTGGCTGGAAAGGATGAAACTATTGATACTTTAATCTACTTGTTCGACAGACTGGAAAATCTGTGCAATCTGAAAATCAAGAAACTGCGCAGTGATAATGGAACCGAATTCAAGAACAGAACCTTGGAAATGTATTTTCTTCGAAAGGGAATCTTTCATCAGTTTAGTGCTGCTCGTACTCCTCAGCAAAATGGAGTAGCTGAAAGAAAGAATAGGACAATCATTGAGACAGCAAGAACCATGTTGTCTGATGCGCATCTGCCAACCACTTTTTGGGCAGAAGCTGTTAACACTGCCTGCTATGTGTTAAATAGGGTTTCGATTGTTAAAAAGCGAAAGAAAACATGTTACGAATTGCTGAATAATCGCAAACCAAATTTGAAGTTTCTTGAGCCTTTCGGGTGTCCTTGCACAATCTTAATCACTAAGGACTCGGTAGGCAAATTTGATGAAAAAGCAGTCGATGGGTTATTTTTGGGATATTCCGTGAACTCGCCGAATAAAAGAGTGTTCAACAAGTCTACTGGGAGGATAGAGGAACATTTTGAACTATGGTTTATGAAATATACTGATTCTCCAGAAGGCAAGGGACCTGAGTCCTTGTTTGAGTATGATAAGTTGGTGGACTCTTTCAATCTTCCCAAATTTAATGAAGAAGAACTGGTGGTGTCTCTACTTCATGGATTGGATCTTTCTTCTGACGTCTCAATCTCCAATTCTAGAGTAGTACCTCCAGAGAATATTGTCAATGATGACAATCCCTCCGATGTTGATCAAGTGGCTTCTGAATCTAATCCTCAAACCGAAACTGATATTGTCATACCAATTGACAATGAGGGTACTGCCACTGATAGCTCAGTTGAAATTGAAAATCCAGGAGGTGATCAGTCAAATTTGGATTCGATCATTGTGCCTGATCCGATTCCTCAGCTTATAATTCATTCTACTAACCCCACTGAAAATATCATTGGTGAGCTTCAACAAGGTGTTTTAACTAGGCATCAAACTGCTGCTAATGAAGTCCGTGAAGAATCTTCATCTGCCAATTTTACCTGTGTTGAAGAAGAATTGGAAGAATGCTTCTTGTCTCAGCATGAACCAAAGAAAATAGCTGAAGCTTTGAAAGATCCATACTGGGTTGAGGCTATGCAGGAAGAATTGAATCAATTCAAAAAGCTTGATGTCTGGGAGTTGGTTCCTTTACCAAAAGATGTCGATCCAATTGGAACTCGCTGGGTTTATCGCGTGAAGAAAGATGACAGAGGCGTAGTTATTTGGAATAAGGCTCGGCTGGTTGTTCAAGGTTTTACTCAGATTGAGGGTTTGGACTATGATGATGTGTTTGCTCCAGTTGCAAGATTGGAATCCATTCGCATCTTTCTGGCTTATGCGACATTTAAAGGTTTTCGGGTTTATCAACTCGATGTCAAGAGCGCATTTCTGTATGGAGAGGTTCTGAAGGATGTGTATGTTTTGCAACCTCCTGTTTTTGAAGATCAAAACCATCCTGATTATGTGTGCAAGTTAGGCAAGGCATTATATGGTCTTCATCAAGCTCCAAGAGCTTGGTATGCGAGGTTGGCAAATCATCTCATGAGAAATGGCTTCTCACGAGGCCAAATTGATAGCACTCTCTTCATAAAAAGATTTGGAAAAGATTTGTTACTTGTGCAGGTTTACATGGACGACATCATATTTGGTTCAACAAATGATTCTTTGTGCAGAGACTTCGAGAAGATTATGAAGTCCGAGTTTGAGATGAGTGCCATGGGAGAACTTAAGTTCTTTCTAGGTGTACAGGTTGAGCAGTCTGACAAGGGTTTCTACATTCAACAGTCCAAATATGTCAATGACATGTTGACTCGGTATGAACTCCATGACTGTAAGCCATATGGTACTCCCATTGAAACTGATCACAAACTCGGACCCGCTGAACACGAAGAAGATTGCAAGGAGCGAGACTATCGTTCTATGATAGGATCATTGATGTATCTCACTGCATCCAGACCAGATATTGTGTTTACTGTGTCTATCTGTTCCAGGTATCAAGCAAAGCCCAAGGTTTCTCACATGAAGGCTGTGAAGCGAATTTTTGGTTACCTCAAATATAGACCATCACTTGGTTTATGGTACTCAAATGAGAAAAATTTTACTCTCACTGCCTATTCTGATTCTGATTATGGCGGCTGCAATTCGGATAAAAAGTCAACTACAGGAGGATGCCAATATCTCGGTTCTCGATTGGTGTCTTGGTAGTGTAAGAAGCAAACCACAGTTTCCACCTCAACAGCGGAAGCTGAATACATTGCTGCTGCAAGCTGTTGTTTACAAATTTTGTGGATTCAACATCAATTGCGTGACTATGGGTTACTTCTTACTTTGACTCCTATTCATATTGATAATACTGCTGCTATATCTATTATTCGCAATCCCGTTCAACACTCTAAGACCAAGCACATAGAGATTAGGTTTCACTTCATACGAGATTGCTATGAGAAACATTTAATTGACCTCATTCACATAGATACCCTTAAGCAAAAAGCCGACTTATTCACAAAAGCATTTTCGCGTGCTCGTTTCGACGAACTTGCGGATATGATAGGGATGATTTCTCTTGATCTCATGAAATGATTTGTGACTTATTTTCATTACAGTTTATTTGCTTTATTATTTTGGATTAAAAAAAAAAAAGGGCAACCGCCACTCTTTATACTCGTTAGTATCAAGGAAATGCAATGGTTGCTACATTTTTAATAGACGTTGAGTTGAGTCTGTAAACAACTTGGGATATGATAGTACATCGAGTGACATGCTCAAAATGGAATTTTAAGGTTTATCTTTGATGTGTCAGTAGGTTTATCTGACACACTTAAAACAGTTTTTATTAAAATTGTCTTCATCATGCGATGTACTGGTAGGCATGATACACAACGGTCTCTGAGTTATTAAGAAGTCATTTAAATACGTGTCAACTATCTTGTGGTAAACACCGTGTGATGTACGACTCAATGTCTTAATTCCTTAGCATAGCTTAACATATTTCCATCTTTGGAACTTCTATCTGAAATCATTTGGGAGTTCATGCTGGTTGTTACCTCTGTTGTACGCAAGTACAGAACTGGTAACAGTTAGTATAAACTTGGGGTTAAGCAAATACAGGTCAATGCACTTGAAAATCTTGACGATACTGAACAAGGTCGCTGTTTGGGAAACTCCAAATTCAGTTTGACTGCGATCGGTTTTGCTTAATCTTAAATCACACTAAACAAGGTCGCTGTTTGGGAATCTCCAACTTCAGTTTGACTGCGATTGGTTTTGATTATACTTGAATCACGTTAGGTTGCTTTGCTGTACTTCCGTACTGACCTGTCAACTCTAGCCTGATTCTTAAAAATGATCTTTCTGTTTGTCCCTGTTTAACTTAATAAACAATCTTATGTAATAAGCTTTGAATATATTATTGAGAAGTTGCGGAATCACACTCAATAACATTAAGAAGATCAATGAATATTAATTAATTTAATGAACACAATAATATACCGATAGCTTCAATCTTATTAATGATATAAGACGAATACACTTGATGTATTAGGGTTACAGAAAACCTTGAAGCTGCGCAAAAATCATTAACCTATCTAGGTCTAAAGGATCTCTATTTATAACATATAGAGTCCTATACAATCTCCTACAAATATGGAATAAAATAACTTCCATAACCGACTCATACTTATCACAAAATCATAAACAGTTTTAACTACCATTCTGATGTAAACAGTTGTAACTGTTACACATTCAGTGGTAACTGCTTCAATTGTAATATACGACTAAGTACAAATATATAATCAGTGTTAACTGTTTCATATATAACTAACAGTTACTAATACATAAGCAGTTTTAACTACTTACAGACACATAACTATCAGTTGTAATCTATCTTCAATCAGTTGTAACACTTGTCTTCTCATCAGTTTTCTTCTATCAGTTGTAACTTCATAAAGACAGTTTTAACCTTCAAAACAAACAGTTTTAATCACTTATACTCTGTCTTCTCATCAGAACTTCAACTCAGACCTGAAACAGTTTTGACCCAACAATCTCCCCCTAAACTTAATCTGTCCTTCACAGCATTAAGTTTCTTCTAATCCTCCGTTATAAGCTTCACAAAATTCTTTCAAAACTGTTAGTCATTTCTTCTCTTCTTCCTATCAATCTCCTCCTTCTTATGAATCTGATTCAACACCATATATACCAATTCCAGAGCTACATCATCTAAAACTGCAGCTTGTAGCCTTGCATTTCTCAAGCCCATCAAAAATCTCAGATTTATATCATAAAATCTATCTGTCAATAACCACATAAACACTGCATCATCCATAACAATCTGATGTACTCCAGGTTTGGCATGATAAATCCAATTTCTGACCTTGCTAAAAGTAGCAAACTGAAATGGAAACTCTTCTGGCTCAAACATAGCTTTAATCCAATGCCATGTAACTTTTTCAACCAGATTATCAAACCTTTTCAAATCTAAATTCTTTTCCATCCCAATCTCATACATTCTCACCAAATCAGTCCTACTAATTCTCTTTATCAAATCCCTAAAAGATCTCCACCAAGATACATTTCCATCTGCTCTTTCAACTTTAATCTTGTGAATCTTAACAGGATTGACAAATTGCTCAATAGACCAATCAATGATACCAGGTAATTCAACATTAATTACCTCAGATTCCATAGGCTGTAACAGAATAAACTCCTTCAATTCATCAATATTCCTTTCTCTATCAGGAATTTCATCTAACTCTCTCTTCTTTTTCTCAAGTTCATCTTTCCTCCTCTTCTCAGCTTCTATCTTTTCTCTTTTTTTCTTTTTCTTCCTTTTCTTTCAATTTTCTTTCTTTTTCAGCCTCTTTCTTTTCCTTTTCAAGTTCCTGCTTTTTCTTCTCAGCTTCTTTCTTTTCTGTTTGTTTCTTTTCAATCACATCAGGATTCAACTCATCTTTATCCCATAACTCCTGCAATCTCTCTAAACTCATCTGTTTCAATGCATTCAAAGGAATATACCCACCTTTCAACTTTGCAATTAAGTTCTTCTTCATTTGAGCTTTTGTTGGTGGTTTTGCAGCTTTTTTCTTTCTTGCTTCCTCTGCTTTCCTTTTCTTAACCTGCTCAACAAGATATTCAATATCATCCTGTCTCTGTTCTTTCAGTAAATATTCATCCCACTCTGCCACTTGCTCTTTTGTCATTTTCACAAACTTTCCTTCCTCAATCTCAACATCAATCAATCCCTCTGCATTTATCTCAGCCTGTAACCTTTGAGCATACTCAATATCATGAGCAGTTACTTCTGGTGGCACTGGTTTTTGCTTTTTCTTCTTTGGTTCTTCTACCAGTTTTCCCTTGCCTTTATCTTTTGGATCAATCTTTGGCAATTCTTTCTGTTGAACAGGAACAGCAGCAGGTTCTCTAATATGAAATCCAGGTAAAGATGATTGTTGTGAAGATTTCTTCTTTGGAGTTTCAACCTTCTTTCCTGTACCAGTCATTTTAGCAGTTTTAACTGGAATGCTCTTCTTCCTAGTCTTTTCAACTTGTTGAGCATCAGTTTTAGCATCAGTCTTTACTTCTTTTTCAACTGCTATCTCAGGTTTACTCACCTCTTCACCATCATCTTCATCAATCTTTAACTCCTCAGTCTTTTCACCCATATTCACCTCTGCAGTTTGCTCCACTGACCCAATAACCTCAGTATGATCAGACTTATCCTCATCTGCCACTGATTCCTTCATTTCTGTTTCCACTGTCTCATATACTGATTCATTTATTTCTGGCTCTGGCTCTGTAGATGGTGTTGGAGGTGTATGCACAAAATCATCATCCACCGGTTGTTCCATTTCAATCTCTTCATCAACTTTTTCATCATCAGACACAACCTTATCATTCTTATTCCTCTTATCACCCAAATTTGTCCAGACCTTCTCCCCCTTTTTGAAAGCATTTTGTTGAAAGTTATAAGTCTCCTCAGGTTCTGAAGTATCATGAACCACATATTTCCTCCCTTTCTTCAAACATTTAATAACAATCCTCTCTAACTGCTGCACTCTCCTCTGCAACTGAGTAATAACTTCATCCTTAGCCTTATTCTTCTTCCTCTCCTGTACAAACTCAGCCCATACATAATCAACCATTTTTGTCAATTCCAAGTTAGTTCTAGCCTCAACACCTTCAGGATGTGAATCCTTTGGTGAATCATTGACATCATCAAACTCTGACTCATGCCTAGCATGATCATCAAAGTCCCCTTGGTTCTTGGTACTGGGACCACTAGGATCATCTACAGGTGTAGAATCATGTCCATGTGTTGCCTCTGATTGGGTCTTATTAATGTTACTTCTGTCCTGCTCTGCCAGTGGGCTAGAAGCAGTAGAAGCAGCCCTCTCAGAATGATCATCCTCCTCCTCATTGATCATCTGCTATGATGAATCATTTGTCTGAGACACCTGAGCAGCAACAGCCTCAGATGCCTGTTTTTTAGCCTTTTTGGCTTTAGTAGGTTTAGCTGTTGTGGTCCCTTGTTTTCTTTTAGTACCCCCAACTACTGTGGGTTGAGAGGTGGTGGGTGGAACCATTCTCTCAGTAGTTGGTTCAGCTTCAGTTGGTAGTACTGATGCTGTGGTGGAGGGTGCAGGAAGCATTGTAGAAAATAATGCTGTAACCTTCCCAGAAAATTTAGTATCTCTCTTCATATTTACAAAAACTTTTGGTTTAAAAGAGACAATACCAATAATCTTTTCAAGTGCAGTTATATTAGGAATTTGTTCATTTAAGAACAACTGCACAAAACGTGGATACATCAAAAATTTAATCTTTGGCTGCTCAATGTTTCTAAGCATACCAGAAAATATCAGATTTGAAAAATTAAACCTTTGACCAGTTGCAAGACAAGTAATTGCATAAGCAATGTTGCTTCCAAACTGCTCAAAAGATGATCTCTTAGATGATAAGCAGTGTAAAATTGTATGTATTAAAAACCTCCACTGATGAGAAAATAAGGTTTTCTGAAAAGTAAAAATTTCAAAAGAACCCTCATAACCCATCAATCGTAAAGTATCATACATAACAGTATCCTCTAAAGATGATATACCTGCCTCATCATCTAGTTGTAATGAAGCTCTAACAGTAGCTTCTGTGATTACAACACGTGTATCCATAACTTCTGAAACTATTCTTTTAATACCCTGTTCCTCTTCTATTGATGCATTCACCCAGAAATTGTTGATATGATCGTGAGATATTCTGGGTGCTACAGTGAGAGCATGACGAATATGTGAAGCACGAAGGAAATCAATGATTTCCACATACTCGTTTGCCTCTGCAGGTTTCATTAAGAATGCAATCATATTGTGATCTTTTCCAATCGGTAGTTGAACAGTAGACGAAGTCGATGCCATGATAAGAAATCAAGTAATCGAGAAGAATCGAAGATGATTTTACAGAATCGAAAATCGATGAGACTTAGCGCAGTTGTTTGTATGTGAAATTTTGAAAGCATAATGAGAAACCCTAAGTGTTGAGAGTTAAGTACTGAAATTAAATCAGTTGTAAGCCCTAATTTGATCAGGTCCCCAATTATAACTAAAACAGTGTTAATTAAATAAAATAACACGTTCAGTGATAATTGTGAAAATAACCATCAGTGGTAATCAACACTTGGTTTCTCAAATGCATCATTTACATAATTAAGCTAGCAGTGCTAACTTGTACAAGCAGTACCAACCGACCAAGGCAGTGCTAACTTAATACAAGTAGTACTTCAGTTCTAGCAAAATCATATAAACAAAGCAGTGGTTGAAATTTTTTTTTTTTTTTTTTTTTACTCCGATAGCAAACTCCACAAGCAGTGACACTTCATAAACACCTGCATAAGTTAGACTCCAAAACCTAGCAATAAAACTTGCAGTGGTAATTCCTAACAATAATACAAGTATACAGTGTTAACTATACACCAACAGTGGTGAAGTGATTATTACCACTGTTTATAATAAAAGTAAGAAACAGTGATAACGATACACATTACACACAATCAGTGTTTAATTAACAAATCAGTATTAACCCAAATTGAAATCACAGTAGATATTATTCACAGAAAGCAATAACAAGAGAAATAACTTATGACAAATTGATCATTCCAATACTAGTAACCAAGAAAGTGAATCTGCCTACATCAAAAGCTTTTGTAAACAGATCAGCAAACTGATTATCAGTATGAACTTTCAAAATTTGAATAAGTCTTTTCTCATTACAATCTCTAATGAAATGATATCTGATTTCAATATGCTTTGTTTTAGAATGTTTAACTGCGTTATTAATAATACTGATTGCAGAGCTATTATCGATAAAAATAGGTGTATTAAGAAAGGTAAAACCATAATCTAGCATCTGATTCTGAATCCATAGCACTTGAGCACAGCAACTTGCAGCTGCTACATATTCTGCCTCTGCTGTAGATGTAGATACAGTGGTTTGTTTCTTGCATTGCCATGAAACCAATCTTTCTCCCAAAAATTGACAACCTCCTGATGTAGATTTCCTGTCCAGATTAGCTCCTCCATAATCACTATCTGTGTAAGCTATCAGATCAAAAGAATTAAACTTTGGATACCAAAGGCCCAATTTTGATTGACCCTTCAAATATCTAAATATTCTTTTGACTGCTAGAAGATGTGATAGCTTTGGATTAGCTTGAAATCTTGCACATAAACACACTGCAAACATGATGTCAGGCCTTGATGAAGTGAGATACATAAGAGACCCAATCATTGATCTGTAAAGATGTTCATCCACACTCTCCCCCTCAAGATCTGCATGTAATTTCTTGTTTGTCTCAACTGGTGTGCTTGCAACTTTAGCATCTTTGTACCCAAACCGATCCAGTATATCATTCACATACTTACTTTGATGAATAAAGATTCCTTCTTTCTGTTGCTTTACTTGTAGCCCCAAGAAAAATGTTAATTCCCCCATGGAGCTCATCTTGAACTTTTCATGCATCAATGATTCAAACTCCTTGCAAAGACTATCCTTTGTTGAACCAAAAATGATATCATCTACATAAACTTGAACCAGTAGTATATCATTCTTAATTCTTTTAGTAAACAAAGTTTTATCTATTGCACCCCTTTTGAATCCATTCTGCAACAGATAATCTGAAAAAGTATCATACCAGGCTCTAGGTGCTTGATGTAAGCCATAAAGAGCTTTATCCAATTTGAAAACTTTATCAGGAAATTTAGAATCTTCAAACCCTGGTGGTTGACATACATAGACCTCTTCCTGTATAGTGCCATACAGAAAAGCACTCTTAACATCCATCTGATACACAATGAATCCCTTGAATGAAGCATAAGCCAAAAACAATCTAATTGCCTCTATCCTTGCAACAGGTGCAAAAACCTCATCATAATCAATCCCCTCTTCTTGTGAATACCCCTGTGCAACCAATCTAGCCTTGTTTTTGATCACTATACCTCTTTCATCCTTCTTGTTCTTGAAAATCCATTTAGTACCAATTGCCCTCTTCTCTTTAGGCAAATCAACCAATGTCCAAACTTCTTGAATCTTAAACTGAAGCAACTCCTCTTGCATAGCTTCAATCCAACTAGGATCTCTCAAAGCTTCAGTAACCTTCTTTGGTTCTGTTTGAGACAGAAAATAGGCAAACAAAGAAGTATTAACAGCTTCTGTATCAAGATTTACTTCTTCCTCATTTGCTGAAGCTTCAAACACCTGACTTTGATTTCTTGTTTTAACAGCTGATTCAATATCTCCTATTACATTCTCAAGTGGATGATCTTTATGAGTAATGTATTTAGATGCTGCTGTTTCTTGAATACTCTCCTCTAAGTTGGTAAAATTTCCTTCTTGACCAGACTCACTACTTGACACTTCTCTTGCAATTCTCTTTGACAAAGGAGTAGAACTCATCAAATGTAGATAATTCAATTGTTCCTGCTCTGTGTCAAGATGCTTTGTAGGTGTCTGATCAACATTCACACCTGCCTTTGTATACTTCTGTACTGGACTCATATCACTGTCTTTTGTACTGTCTTCAATAACAGGTCTATCAGAATCATCAACATGAGAAAATGATGTTTCATCTGATTTTCCTGTTTCCACATCCTGTGATGTCGTTGGTTGATCAGTATCAAACACTTCTGGGGGATCAGGAGACCAAATTGGAAATAATATATATTCCAATGAATCATTCTTCTTTCCAACTGATATTCCTGATTTTGCTCTACCTTCTTCATCACCTGTTCCTGCATTTGTACCTGCACTTGTACCTGCACTAGTATCCACATTTGTATATCTAAAAGCAGTATTAAGTGCATCAATATCAAACAGTGATTCAGGACCTTTTCCCTAAGGATTAACAGTGTTTTCATTAAAAGTAATGTGCACTGTTTCTTCTATGATTCTGGTCCTTTGATTGAATACCCTATAAGATTTACTTTGAATAGAATAACCAACAAATATCCCCTCATCAGCCTTACTCTGAAACTTACCTAAGTGATCTTTGGTATTTAAGATTGTACAAGGACACCCAAAAGATTTTAAGAAACTAACCAAAGGCTTTCTCTTAAACAACAGTTCATATGGTGTCTTGTTATGAGGCTTAACAACTAATACTCTATTCTGAACATAACAAGCTGTGCTAACTGCCTCTGCCCAAAAAGACATAGGTAACTTTGCATCAGATAGCATGGTTCTAGCAGCCTCAATCAGTGTCCTATTCCTCCTTTCAGCTACTCCATTTTGTTGAGGAGTTCTAGGTGCACTAAATTCTCTCTTAATACCTTTAACTTCACAGAATTTATCCATCTCATGATTTTTAAATTCTGTTCCATTATCACTTCTGATGATCTTTACTCTTTTATCCAATTGATTCTCCATCTTAGTTATAAATGATCTAAGTATTTCACCTGTCTCATCCTTTGTCCTAAGAAAGAAAACCCATGTAAATCTAGTATAATCATCAATAATCACAAGACAGTAAGACTTTTTCCCCATACTACTTATACTGGTTGGTCCAAATAAGTCCATATGCAATAAGTGTAAGGGTGTGCTATTTGTGTTCACAGATTTGGACTTAAATGAGGATTTGTATTGCTTTCCCTTTTGACAAGAAAAACAATGATCATCACATGAATAGACCTTTTCAGGAAAACCTCTACCAAGCTTGTTTTTGACAAGTTTATTAATGGTTTTGAAATTCATGTGACACATCCTCCTATGCCACAGTTCAGATTCATTCACACTTGCTTTAGAAATAAGACAGTTTAAATCAGGTTGAGGTGTCATATTTACTAAGTCACACTTATATACATTATCTTGTCTTGGAATTCTCTTCAAAATCATGTTTTCCGGTATTTTGAATTCTTTGGACAAGATAAGGCATTCAGTGTCAGTAAAATGAACTGGGTTCTTTTTATCTGTGATTTGACTCACACTTAGTAAATTATACCTCAGTTGTTCCACAAAATAAACATTATCAAAACTTAGATTTTCACTCTGAACTGTTCCTTTCCCTGTGATCCTTCCTCCTTTTGGATTGCTTCCAAAAGCTACATATCATCCATCAAAAGATTTAAAGTCCTGCAGCTTTTCTTTGTCTCCAGTCATGTGCCGTGAGCATCCACTATCAATATGCCATAAGCTCTTAGGCTTGCCCTGCACAAACAGTCAAAAAGAGAATTAATTTCTCTTGGGAACCCAAACCAATTTGGCTTTGGGTTTCCCATGTGCATTCACATAATCAACTTTCTTAAAGATTATTGATTGTGAAGCACTGTTGGTATTTGGATCTGTTAATTTATCAGACTTAATAGGTGTCCAAATCCAACTAATTTTAGACTTAACAGTGTTCTTTGGCTTAACAGTTTTAACTGTTTTACCAATTGAAGATTCAGTGTTAATTTTGTTAACACTGTTTTTGAATTCAGTTACCACTGTTTTAGTCTTTGAGCTTTTGGCTAATTTTGTTATTACTGCTGCAGTAGATTTACCTGTAACAGTGTTTAACATGGTAGCCTTTGAGTTTATCTTCTGAACTCTGGCAGTATGATCAACTTTTGATTGAAAATTTTGTTTGATAATCATATTTGCTTTCATCCATGACTGTTTTCTAATCCTTTGAACATTCTCAGGATTATGATAACAGTCATATTTAAGATGACCCATTTTTCCACATATAAAGCAAGACATTTCTTTAATCACAGTAACATTATTACCCAGTTTTTGTGAAATCATTTGATTCCAATTTCTTTGATTACCTCTGGGTTTTTGATTTTGAAAACTCTGTGAAGAAGAAGCACTTGCTTTACATTTACAATTCACACAGTTATTCACAACAGATTCAACAACAGGTTTAGTAACTGAGTTAACTGTATTATTAACATATCCTAACCCATGTTTAGATTTGTTAGTATTCAAGCTCACCTTCTCTAAGTCCAGTTTAACCTTTTCCTTAAACATTTTCTTACCCTCTTCTAGTTTATCAGTTTTAAGATTAACAACTAGATCAGTAATTACTCTCTTCACATCCTCACATGTTGACTCAGACTTAGATGATTCAGATTTCACACTCTTCTCACTATCAGATGTCCTATCACTCTGATCATCTTCTTCAGTCCAGTCACTAACTTCACCTTCTACAAACAGATCATCATCAGATAAACTTTAATTAGATCAGCCTTTTTAACCTCATCTACCATTTCTCTTTTAAGTGAACTGATATCAATTTCACTTTTGGGAGGAAAGTAGGTGTGATTATAAGGTGGAGGTACATTATTGTATCCTAATCCAGTCTTAAGTTTATCATGAATCTGTGAATTAATAAGTTTATTTACACTCTTTTTGAAGCATGTTCTAATTTACTTACATCAAGCCTTATACTATCTCTTTCACATGTGACCTCAGTAAGTTTCTTAGATAACAAATCAACTTTATCTTTAAAAGAGTCTCTCTCCCACCTAGCATATTCAATGTCATACTTAAACTGTGTTGCATTGACTTCATATGCCTTTATTTGATTTTCCAGATTTTCAATGACTGCTATGGTGTGTTTACTTTTGATTTCCCATTGTTTTAGTTCCTCACACACTTTTATATTATGATCTCTGTAGTGTTTAACAGTTTGTTTACAAACAGCAGAACATAATTTATTTTGTACCTCAGTAGGAACTTCTGACTTTTTGTCAGATTCTGCAATGGCCATGAGACATTGATTCTTCACAACATGCTCTTCTTGATCACTCCAATCCCATCCACAGCCATCCATAGACACCAAAGCATTTGCTGAAGCCCCCTGAATTGGAATGTTTCTTGTCTGTGTTCCAGTGCTTCCAGATCTCTGACCATTACCATTCTGCTCTTGCCTAGGGTTTTTGCATTCTCTGGCAAAGTGTCCCATCTTGTGACAGTTGAAACACTCAATCTTGCTCTTATCAAACCAATTTGCATCATTCCTCTTGTATGCAAAGTTATTTCTACCAGTCCTCTACATGAACCTTTTTGCTCTCTGAGTAATCAATGCAATTTGCCACTTGATGTCCATCTCCTCTAGATCATCACCATCAAATTGTTCCAGATCTTCATTAGAAAGTGACGAATTCACATTACTTGCAAAGAAAGATTCTAATATTTGATCATTAGAACTATTTGATGATGATCCTGCTCCCCCTGAAACATGAGTAGAACCCATTTGACTTGATTCTGCTTTTGTTCCAGCCATAGACATAAAAGCAGCATTATGACTGTATCCAGTTGCTTGCTTCTTACTTTCCACCTCAGACTCAAAGTTCCTCAGATCATTGTATATATCTTCTAGTTCCTTAACTTCAATGTCTGAACCCTGCCTCAATCCAACAGTATAGATTGTCCATTCATCACCTAATGATCTCAAGAACTTTCTGTTAAGATCTTCTTTGTCAATCTTAACCTTGTGATTTTCCAATTCTCCAACTAATTTAGTAAACCTATTAAAGGTTTGAGTTAGAGTTTCAGATTTCACATGACTAAAATTTTCAAATTGTTGTTTTAACAGAGATCTTTTATTCTTTTTGGTGTTATCATTACCACCAAACCTCTTCTCAATTGCCTCCATTAGTACCTTGGGATCTTCACAATTATCAAATCTGCTCTGATGCTCATTCGGAATGGATAGCAACAGAGTACTAAGTGCTTTGTACTCAGTAGATCTGATTTTCCTCTCTGCTTCAGATGTTGGTGGTGCTCTTGGTTGCTTTACTCCATCACCATCAAGCGTTACTGGTATACCATTAACAACAACTTCCCACATCTGATAATCCGTGAGAAGCATATATTGCCTGATTCTGACCTTCCATAGGTCAAACTCATCAGGTTTAAGCATTGGTATCTTTGTTGCTTGAATTCCTTCATTGCCTTCAGACGCCATTGAAATCAAAACTTAATATCTGAACTAAACTCAAATACTAATACTAATAATCCCAGATCTTCCTGTCTTCAAAGCTTCACAAGCTCTGATACCACTTTGTTTGTCCCTGTTTAACTTAATAAACAATCTTATGTAATAAGCTTTGAATATATTATTGAGAAGTTGCGGAATCACACTCAATAATATTAAGAAGATCAATGAATATTAATTAATTTAATGAACACAATAATATACCGATAGCTTCAATCTTATTAATGATATAAGACGAATACACTTGATGTATTAGGGTTACAGAAAACCTTGAAGCTGCGCAAAAATCATTAACCTATCTAGGTCTAAAGGATCTCTATTTATAACATATAGAGTCCTATACAATCTCCTACAAATATGGAATAAAATAACTTCCATAACCGACTCATACTTATCACAAAATCATAAACAGTTTTAACTACCATTCTGATGTAAACAGTTGTAACTGTTACACATTCAGTGGTAACTGCTTCAATTGTAATATACGACTAAGTACAAATATATAATCAGTGTTAACTGTTTCATATATAACTAACAGTTACTAATACATACGCAGTTTTAACTACTTACAGACACATAACAATCAGTTGTAATCTATCTTCAATCAGTTGTAACACTTGTCTTCTCATCAGTTTTCTTCTATCAGTTGTAACTTCATAAAGACAGTTTTAACCTTCAAAACAAACAGTTTTAATCACTTATACTCTGTCTTCTCATCAGAACTTCAACTCAGACCTGAAACAGTTTTGACCCAACACTTTCTTTATTCTTTCTAAATATGGAAACCATGTTATTGTCTGGGTTATAGGGGTATATCAATGGTGGGGGCCACAGAGAACTATTCATACTAACAATAAAAGTTAGCTCCACAGACTCGGATGTAACGTGTTTAAGTGGACAAACAATATCGGTAATCGTCTTGAAATAATTTTTATAAAAGGTGTTTTAAATGTGCCACGTAAATTTAAAGTGGACAAATATACTGATAATCGAAATAACCCTTTCTATTCCTAATAATTGCATGTTATTTCAGTATGATCCCTAACCAGAATCTCAACTCCGTCACCAAAAAGATTTTATAAATTTTACGCTTTTAGTTGTATTTGTTTCTTTTCTTTTATGTTTATATTTAGTTTTATCTTTTTAACATTATTTAAATTGATTTTTTCTTTTTTATTTTATGTTTTATTTAAGTCACAAATCATCTTCTTTGCGAAAATTCTAAAATCAAAATCCGAATCGGCATCGAAATCAAATTTTTAATCTTCAAAATTTTGCTCTGTGTTCTGTGCGACACAACCACTGTGTCGTACTCCAGTTATACGACACAACACTTGTGTCGTATTCGTTCTTTACTTTGTGTCGTATATTATGTCGTATGCGGGTCAGGGGTTAACTATTCACATCATACGACATAATCATTTACGTTTTCAAAACTTTCACGACACAAAATATACGACACAAGTGCGATTTTACGACACAAGCGATTTTCGTTCGGATTCGTGTTTTCGAAGGCTTTTCACCGCGATTTGTTGATCGATTCCTGTTCATCATCTGTTTGCGCATCTTTAGGTATAATTCTTTCGTGTATTTATCGCGTATTATGCCTTGAATTCGATCGACCCGTATTACGTTTTTAGGGTTTCGGTTTTTTCGTTAAAATATTTAGGGTTTAGGGGTTATTATGGTTAGATAAATACATATTATTGATCCCCTGTTGATTGCGAACCCTAGGGTATGTGTGGATTTCAAAAACCCCAAAATTTTTCATCGATCGAATCTGGGTTTCATATGGTGTTCATCTTTGTGACATAACATACGACACAACGATTGTGTCGTATAGATTATTGAGTTTATGTCGTATTGATTCCTGCTTGTTATGTCGTATTTTTATACGACACAAATATTATGTCGTACCTGTTTTATACGACACATCATACGACACAGGGCTTATGTCGCATCCGTGATAAATTTCACAAAAATTGCAAAATGCAGGGGAAATGCTGTCCGTGTGACACGTGTCATACGACACAAGGCTTGTGTCGTATTGTTCTTCTACGACACAGTCCTTATGTCGTACGGACTTTGTGCGACACAACTGTTGTGTCGCAGAACATTTGTAAAAATAAAACGCGAATTATTTTTTTGTACTAACGCTAACGCATTTTGAGTTTTGGCTGTATTATTGTTGTTTTTGTAGAAATGGCTGAACAACCTGCTCAAGTTGCTCCAGCTGCTCCAGCACTCCCAGAGATCGATGTCTCTAAATATTTCTGGGAGCCACGTCACAATATCGTGGCGTTCATGAATACATCTGTCGAGACTTCTCGCCCATACCGACCAATGATAGCATTTCTTCGTCGCTCCAGAATTCACAAAGCTATCACTGCTGATACTCGGATCTTGACAAATCATATCACCGAGTTTTGGGACAACGCGGTGGTCAACTATGATGAAGCGGATACTCGTATCATTTCTACTGTCCGCGACCGCCAAGTTATCTTCACCGAGCAGCTTATTCGGGATTTCTTTCTGTTCGGTGATAATTCTGACATGATCACCCAGTTTACTCCAGCTGCAATTGCACAGGGCATGCGATCGATTGGATATCAAGATATTCCAGTTGATCAGTACAAGAAGACCTACATGAGAAAGGTCTGGAGATATCTTGCTCACATTGTCATCGTCTGCTTATCCAGTCGCAAGGCAGGTCTCGAAGGGATGAAATTTTCGACTGCCTCTGCTATTCTTGCCCTGATATACAACAAACCCTTCAACTTCTCCGGTTATATCTTCAGGGGTTTTGTGAACAATGCCTTGGATGCTAAAGATAAATGGTCTCTTTATCCTAGGTTCACTCAGCTGCTGCTCAATCATCTTCATCCAGATCTTCCGGTGGTCGCATCTTTCACTTTCAAGCAGACACTGATGAATACAAGGATCTACATTACTTGTACCACTTTTGCGAAGCAGGGACAACCACCAGAACGTGAAGTTGCTCTTTTTGGTCACATTGTGGATCCTGATTATGTTGCTCTTCCTGGTGAGCAATTCAATGATCCAGCTCCTGAACAACCTATCCAGCAGCCTCCAGTTCAACAACCTCAGGCTCAACCACCGCCAGTTCTGCCAGCTGTCGAGGATCCGGAGTTAGTCGATCTCGATCGTGAGATCGATGCTTATCGGCCACCTTCTCCACGTCCTGAATCTTCTAACCGAGGAAAAAGGCCTCGAGACACTTCAGACGTTGCTGATCCAAATCCTTTGGTCAGACGTTCTCGTACTTCCACCTCTACATCTTCTGAGCTCCCAAGGACTGAAACTCCGGTCACTCCTCATCCAGCCGTCATTCAGGAGCTCCTGGCAAAGATTGAAAAGATGCAACAGTCTATGGAAGCTCAAGCATCAGTTTTTGAAGCTCAGGATGCCAGAATCTCTCGCATTGAAAAAGAGAACGAAATACTGAAGTCGAAGATTCTGCAGCTGGAAACCCAAGCCATTGCTTCGGGAGAGACAGCCCAACCGGCCTTAGAATCAATTCCTAGGGTTTCCACCGAGGGCGAAGAAAATGTAATTCCTGATGATGTAACAAATTCTGGTATTAATGAAACAACTCTTATTTTGGATTACATTATTGAGCAACCAGGGCAACCAAAACCGCTAGTTGTAGATTACACGTATTGTAATTTGACTTACTTTCAATCTGCGGTTGACGATGACGGTCGTGCGCCTGAAGAACCTTTTGACTTCAACTCCGCTAATAATGATGATGATGTTGATGTTGAACAAGAAGAGCTTAATCCTGATGAAGAATATACTGATCGTCCAGCTTATCCTCAAGAGGGTGTTGTATTATCTGATTCTTCAGACGATGAGTCGGGGCAAACGTTTAATTACATACCAGGATCTACTTCTCAAGCCGCTCCCGCTCAAGAATCGTCTGTACCCTCCAGCTCTTCACAAGCACAACCAGTCCCTGTTCGTGAATCAACAAATTATAATGACATTTTCCCTCTCGATACATCCGAATGTGTATCTTTTGACAAGGAAATGCCCATCAGAGAAAGGGATAACTGGTTTCCAAAAGGTAAAAATCCAGAACCTGCTCCAGTTACATGCAAGAAATATCAGGTTGGTGGTGATTATACAGGCCTGATAAAAAGCTGGAAGGTGAGCAAAGGAAGGTTTATGATTAAAAGACTCGATGGTATCCAGTACTTTCGTCGATCACTGAGGATATTGAGTACATTGCCAAAGCATGACATCGTTCGTCTCTCTCAACTTCAGTTGATAAATCCTTACGAAGACGGAGTTGCTGATGTTATTCAAAAGGTCATGCGTGAGGAAATCAAACGAAAGAAATATCATTATGTCAAACCAATACTGGGTACTAGGTACACGTTCAAGAAGAAGCTCGATCCAAAGACCAAGCAGCCAATTGTAAGAGTTCAATATCCGCCTGCTGAATGTCTGACTGAAATCGCTCTGGAAACAGTTCCATTCAATCTACTGAAACGTTTTCATTACTGGGAACTGGATGCTCACACTGGCGAAGCCGTCTTAGTTTTTGTACCAGATTCAGAGCCTCAGACAGGATCTTTGTGGGGTCTACGAAAAGCAAACTTCAGAATATTTGAGCCAATGAGCTTGATTAATCTATCCAGAAGTGACATGAAGAAGCTATTCGACAATCGGATTCGCTACAATCCAGGAAACGAGTTCAACTCTGTTTTAGCGAAACGATTTCAGAAAATCGTTGATATATGCTTCACCTTTGGCATACACGCTGGTGGAAACTTTCCACCTGGATGGGTTTGAAGACCAGACATCTGAAGACTGAAGAAAATTGAAGAATTTTTCGAAGACCAAGCTGAAGACACGGGGGAGTTTGTTGGTACATCAATGTGTGTCTGTCAGTTGGTCTCAGCCTGTAATCGTGTCGAAATTGTAATTACGTATTGAATAGTTTAAGTTCTAGTTTAATTACAATTTTTGTCATCATGCGACACAAGCACCGTGTCGCAGAAGCATTCTATGCGACACAAGACTTGTGTCGCAGAATCATCTCATGCGACACAATGCTTGTGTCGCAGAAGCCTTTCATGCGACACAAAGCTTGTGTCGCATACAGTTTGGTCCAGACTATAAATAGAAGCTCGCCAGCTTCTGTTTATGGAGCCACAACACAAAACACACACATAACACCTTCATACTCAGAGAAAATATACTAGTTTGTGTTATTTTGGTTATAGTGTGTTTGTCAAAGTGTATGTATTGTTACCTTCTCATTATATACAAAGTTATACACTTGTGTTTTGGTCATTTATTGTGTTAGTCTAGCATATATTTGTGTGTTTGATTTCCGCTTTAAATACACAAGTAAAACTACTCGATTTGGTCCGTATAAGTGGAACCTACACTTATCTAGCTTGAAATTGATCTCATATGTTAAGGTTAAAGATTTAGGAAGAAAATATGAAAAGATGGTGCATTTTGTTGATTTGATTATGTTGCACCGTTTTGGCCATAACTCCTTCATACGAACTCGGATTTAGGCGATCAAGCTGCCCAAACGACCGTGACTCAGAGAGCTACAAAATTACAAAATATGGTGGGTTGGAAGCATGTCACCCGTCCGGGTGAGGCTTCATACCTGTTCGGGTGGGATTTGTGTACCCGTTCGGGTGGACAGTCGTACCCGTTCGGGTGGAGTTTCATACCCATTCGGGTGGAGTTTCATACCCGTTCGGGTGAGGTCTGTTTTCCAGTCTGTTCGTGCGATTTTTAGTATAACCAAGTTTTGATTCGGTTTTTCGGACATAATCATTTTGTGGAACAATCAAGCATGCTAATATATGTATTTTAAACATGTAATATCAAAAAAAGTGTGCGATTTCTTACGTATAAAATTGTAACCGAAAATGATGATGATGGAGTAAGAAGATGAAGATGATGATGATGATTCCAACGATGATGATGATGTTGATCTTGTTGTTGTTATTGGTTGTTGTTGTTTTTGGTTTTTGAAAGAGACCGAGAGAGAGAGAGAGCCGAGAGATAGAGATGATGAAGAAATGAGAAAGAGTGAGGCTGCGTTTGGTGTAGTTGGCCAACTCCAATTATTGGAGTTGGTTGGCTCCTACTCGTAGTACAAAATACCCGTGTTTTTGTACCTGATCGTTTAATAATGAAATACTTTTAATTTTAAAAATTTATAAAAGTATTTTCGAACCACTCTGAGTCAAAGTATTTTATAAAAATACTATTTTTGAGATAAATAAAAATATATCTTTGTTTGAGTTTGAGAGACGGATATGATTCGAATGGTTTCGTCGCGTTTGAGTAAAATGAAATAAAACGAAATGTGTTTTATGTTAATCCAAGTAAATAATAATTATCATTTTCAATAATAATACATAATTTATAAGTTTTTGTCGCGAATGTTTTGAGTTGTACAATACGAAATACTTTATATATTATCAAAATAATATATAATAAATATTGAGTGTATTAAAATAATAATTCCATATTAATTAATACTTGTTTTCACCAACGTCATATAAATGAATCGGAATTTGGCCGATTTGAAAATGCACGATTAAATATAATCGCGTACTGATATATATATTCAACAATATATACATTGATACATATAATTAGCCTAATACATAGCACTAATTACATGTATTTTTAAATGATTAAGAACTAAAAACTAGTCCTAATTTGACGGTTGTCACATAATGGGTCACTAGTCCTAACCGGACAGTGTGGGGGTTTGAGCAGCCTGTTCTGATCAAAATCACGATAGCCTAGGTACTCAGTGACATACTAATTTAGAACCTATCTAAAAAAGTAGGGTCCTAGTGTTTACACCTATAGTTTACTTGTCTGTTACCTAAATGTGTCCCCATAATGAACATCATCCCAGTAATGCACTATCCCCAAATCATGGTGAACCACGTCTCCGTCATCCTTAAGCGTTATATAAATGCTAGTTTCCCTTTTATTTTATGCTTTAATAAATTAGAAAACCAAATACAAACCTATCCAACTATCCAAAACCCAGCTTAATTACTAAGTTATCCGAACGAGCTCTGTTTCAATTCTACCGTCGTGAGGAACGACCCTGGATCATCCTTGCCACTTACTAGTATTAGGTACTTGTACCTAGTATCAGTACGTTGTTCGGAAGGTTTAGGTCCCGACATTTATAAATTTAAAACTATCCCTGATGCCGCCGCAAGCGAAAGGTCCGCAACGACAGGAAGCGATTCCTGAACCGACCGTTTGTGGCGCATCACACTTCTATTCGTTACTCTTGAATATAATCAAGTTAAGGCAAAAACCATTCTTGAAGTTATACACATAAACATAAACCAAAGAAACCACTAACACATAACTGAGAAACATAATCATGCATTCATCATAGTTTAAGGTTAGGCAATCCTATAATGGATTACATAATTCTGTTAAACTATCGCTCTGATACCAACTTGAAACGCCCCGAAACTTTTGGAAATTTTTTTTTTATATATCATTGAAAACATAATCTAACGGTCCCATACAATAATACTTCGTAACTTAAAACAATACAAAACTCATATGACTGAAACACAGGAACAAAAAAAAAAATTATTGAAGCTGCAAAGTACCCGCCGGGTACTTTGCCTACCCGCCGGGTAACCAAAGAAACAGCCGGGTTGTAAGAGAATCAACCGGGTGAATTAACAAAAGTGGTAACAGAAAGTGATGTCCATTTAAAGGCTGTAGTACCAGCCGGTTTACAAGACTACCAGCCGGGTACACCATGTACCCGATGGGTACACACATTAAACAGTTGGGTAGTTCTATCTACCCAAACCCGGAAGCCCAAACTCAATACATAACAAAACACGAAATTCAAATGCGCATATCTTTTGACTCGGACATTATTATGACCTGAAATTTGGAACACACGTCCACTATAACATGATCTAACTTTCACTTTAGACACTTTTTCAATTTTTCCAAAAAAACAAGTTTTAGACGTGTGACTCATTTTCGGCTATTTTGAACACTTTTACTCAACACTTCAAAACACAAACTACCTACAATCTGACTAAATGCTTTTGCACACTTATTTAGCATACTAAAGCAAACTTAAAGCACCAAACAAAAGCACCATAACACTAACTCATTTAGAATTAGCACCATAGCGTTTTAATGACCCGTTTAACATTCTAACCCCAATTTAACCCAAACCACTACTCATCTACACATGTTTGACAATTTCCAACATAGTTGACTATATGCCAACTCTCACTTTGACCAACCAATCACAAACAACTTATATACAACCCATACTATATTTAACCACTTAATTTAGAGGTTTTTCAAAACATGAACACAAATTTTACATCGTGGTTGACTTTCAAAGTCAACATACATTCTAAAACCAACCCTTGGGCGTATTACACAAGCTTTATACAAAACGATAATTCAAGGGAAGAAACTTGCACTCACTAACTAGCAATCCACGCTATCACTTTGAGATCCCTTTACCTTCCCTTTGAACCGAGCTTCCTAAAACATGAAACATTAATAGGGTAAGCACCACCGCTTAGTGAGCATATAAGTAACTAATTAAGCCTTCATCACATCATACAAGAAACACTTTAATTATATAATCAACAATATTTAATCTTACTCAAATCCATCATAATACCACTTAAGAAACAAGCACTTTGCGGATCCGGACCCTAAGAAACAAGGCTTCGTAAGAAACAAGGCTTCATGATTCCAAATCACGTCGAAATGGAAATCATGTTAAGAAACAAGGCTCCATGGCATCAAATCATGTCGTAATAAATACCATGTTTAAGAAACAAGGATAAATACAAATCATCTTCCACTTCATTGTATGATCCTCTTGCTCGGAAGCAATCCGGAAACACATACAATCATTCATATATTTTAACATTAACAACTAAAACACATAAATTTCAATTAACTTCCACATGGTTGTATGATCCTCTTACTCGGAAGTAATCCGGAAATACATACAACCATTACTCAATTAGTCCCTACATACTCACATTAGTCTTTAATCGATGATTTACAACACGTAGTCTACGAAGATAATTCCAACACTTTAGCACCTATCAATCATTCATTGCAACAACAACATACTCAATCACTAATAATCATCATATCTAACTCAACTCTTTGTTCTATTATCATTTTCACATTCAATTAACAACACTAAACATACCTTAATTTGACTAGGGTTAAGTTATAACGATTTTACATAAACTCCATATTTGCTCAAGAACACCAATTGAAAAATTATCACTTTTAACTTGTTATATAATTACTAATAGCTTATAAACACTAATAAACAACAATTCTAACAATTTGAAACCCTAATTTTGTATTTGATTTCATCAATTTTACCAAAACCTCAAAAAGTAGGTTAAACATGAAAGAATCAATACTTACAATGATTAAGAAGGTGAAAGAGATGATGATTCAAGGATTAGAACTTAAAATTGAAGTTTAAGATTGAAGATTTGGTAAGGATTTTAGCTCCTGCGATTTTCTCACTTCTCTGGAACGTGGTTGGAATGTTTTAGAAAGAAATAGAATTGATATGTACATATATATCTAGTTACTTCATTCCCTTTTATTTTACAGTCTGGAACTGAGAAACCTATTTACGTTTTCTATTATAACTCATTATTTTAATCATAATACTTCATAATAAAAATACATCCGCGTACGAAATTTAAATCCTGAAACTTGGGGTGTTACAATTCTCCCCCCACTTGTTCAGTTCGTGTCCTTACGAACCTCACTAGACACACTATAATCAATCACTTCCTTTCATCTATATGCTTCCAGGAAGTCTACTTATAAACAAAGATTCAAACAAATAATTTGAATAAGCCAAAGTTCACAACATAGAAACGTTACCAACGGTTCAATGGCTTCAGAGTCAGAAAAAATGTGAGCAGGTGTAAAACAATTAGGTACCTGACGTCACATCGGATGACTCCTTCACCTCCTCAGCTACCAACTGAAACGAACGATGCCTGGGCCTTGACCCGGGCGACATTAACTTCACCTCCATTTCTTTTCGTCTAGCTTCCTTCTTATCGGGACAATCAGCTTGGAGGTGATCCTCCTTGAAACAGTTATAACAAAGACGATAAGGACTTGGGCAATTTTGTGACACCCGGTCAAAAAGTTCAATATTCGCGCCCAATTTAAACTTTCTTTCCACGTATTATATACGCATCAACATCAAGTATTCAAGTATTATATATAAAATTACATATATATAACATGAAACAATTATTTAATAATCGCGTATAAAAAAATCTGAAAGCGCGCAGAAATACATCCGTCCATCAAATTTAAAACAAAGTCATAATTTTATAACTCGGATAAAGTATTTTTATAAAAATACTTCGATTAAAAATGGTACGTGATGCATGTGAAAGCGTCTAGTTTTATTATTTAATATGTACAGGATATACCAATCACTACTATCATACAACCAGGCAAGAATACCCGATCGGAATAGTATAGCTATGGTAAGTCCAGGTCGAACATAGGAACGATGTTATTCAGTTAAATTGGAATTATTGATAAAGCAGTAAAATAGGGGTTACGTTTTAGTTCCGTACGAACGTTCAAGATGAACTAAATAACTAAACCAAATAACATTAAACAAGCTAAAGAGGAAAAGATAAACAATCGGAGATAGACATGTATTTGCTTAGAGTCTTCACACTCAGATTCATATTATCCAGTTCATGTGTTTTGATAGTCTGATTGTGATTTCTTTTATATTAACTTAGATACTAATCAAAGAATCCAAGTTAAATATATATTAGCCAACGTTCCGGGTCCAACTAATATCTACAACCTAGGGTCCCACATTAAACATCGATCTGATGTCGCAAGAATGTTGCTCTATTGCGTTCTTTTCCCTAGATTGTGCATTAAGTATTCACGACTTGTTACGATTAATCTTCGCGGTATGACTCAACAATACCTACTAATAATCTCTTATTAGCTCATTCATTTAAGATTAATTAATTACTATGCTCTTAACCTATCAAACTCAATATATTTAGCATTGATCATAAACCCAAATTCATAATCATCAATAATCAATAGTATCAAAGGAACTCAATCTCAATAATCCTATTGACCACGTTAAGTAGCAATTAATTATCACCAATAAACAAGGTTCTATAGACAACGTAACAATCTTCAATCAGTCAATTGATTCAAAACACTATTATAACCTTCAAACAATCATAATCAAAAGTTATTAAACTAAACAATATACAATAAGTCTAATTCATAATTCAATCATACAAAATCAGATTCATAACTCAAAACAAAACACATAGACAATGTTCGAATTGAAATCGGAAAAAGATATGCAAACCGAATCATAAAACGTGCGAAGTAGAATCGATAGGAATCGATCCTAGCATTTTATGCCTCCGAATCGTCATCGTTTCGCTCCCAAAATGGGGGAAAACCCCCTGCTGGTCAACTGTCTTTTTTTGGTTTAGGGTATTGGAAAGTTAGGGTTAAAAATGAGGAAAATAGGAATTTTAACCTAATCTGCCGAATTGATCCGTCCGGCGGATGGATTGAAAATAAGCCCACCCCAGCTTCGCGTAATCCTTGGCCTCCACCGCCTTGATCCATCCGGCGGATGGATTAATTTTCAGGAATTTTTCATCTTTTCTTCATTTAATCTTCCGGCTTCGACAAATTGATCATCTTTTACTCCGATCCAATCTTCTCTTGTCCAATGTTTTATTCTTTTAGCAACATTTTTTCGCGATTAGCTCGTTTTCTGTTTCTTTTCGATCCAAGCTCCATTTGAACTCCTAAATGCAAATATAACGAAATAAGTATCTTATTCACATAAAATGTATAAGAAATATACTGAACAAAGGGGTAATCAGTACTACAATATAGTACATTTTGGCGTTTATCAAACATCCCCCACTTGAATCCTACTTGTCCTCAAGTAGACTATCGATTTAAAATTTATAAACGGCAAAATTTAGTAGGCACACAGTAGCGCATAAGGGCTTACATACAAGCTAATATTTCGCAAACCAAATTTTAATCTTAAAAATAATTCTACCTTAAGTTTAGCAATCAAGAAACTCTTCCAAGAAAACAATTTCCTCATATATTATTATTATTAGGCATAAAAGATAACTCACAAGGATTATCGATATTGTTGTCCACCTAAACAATCTATATTTCAGAAATTGAGCTTATATTATTATTATTCTAGCAGTTTTACCCTTGATTCCCAATAGCAAATTACCCTCATACATATAACGTGCTAATATTACACATATTATGGATATTCAATTAAAACAATCATTTTTCAAGTCAAGACATTGGTGACAGGTCTGTGCCTCAACACAACAGAGCGACATAACTTGATTTTGGTTTAGCATAATAACTTTTTAGTCAAACCGTTGGTGGCAGGTCTGTACCTTAGTACAACAAAGCGACATAATTTAACTACATTTTAAAATCTTGAGTTCGTTTAAACTCTTTTTACTCTTTTTCATTAAATATACTGGCGAAGACCAGGTCTGTACTTACGTACAACAGAGGAAACAACACCAGTGTATCCCCAAATGATATTAGTTAAATTCCAAAATCATGGCATATCGCACGCTATCATATATAAGAATTAAGACTAAGTCATAAATTGCTAAAGTTCCTCTCAGAATATCGCATACTTCTTACATTAATTTTATTTAATAACTCGACAACTTACACATAGATTGTCTATCGATACATCACATGATGAACTATCTAATATTTTAAAAATTAATTTCAAATTATCCTTTGAATTTCCTAGATTTGTTACAAGATTTTCTAAACTAAAAGAGAATACATTTTTAAAAGAAAAATTTGGGTTGAAAAATGACTAACATAGAATGCCTTCTAGCTATATTCCCTAAAAAATGCCTTTAAAACAAAGTTCTAAAGTCTACCAATATTTATCGCTTTAAAATTCAGGACAATCACACTTCTTTTCCCCCACCCCCCACTTAAAATAAAGCAATGTCCTCATCGCAAAACAAGGAATCGTAAAATAAGGAATAGAAAAGAAGTGAACAGAAAACTCCCCTGATCTTGAAGAAAAATGCTTTCTTGATCAGACTCTGAAAATATACAACAGCACACTTCCGTAGGCATCACGATTGCATTTAGCGTATGCAATAAGCCTTTAAACCCCTCGGTATCCCGAGTGGATGAGTTATAGTCTCGTGAGGGTTTCCAGGGAACACACCCACAAAGTTCAAAAATGCAAGCAAAAACAAGAAAACAAAAAGTAGAACAAGAAAACAAAATATAAAACAACAAAAAGTTGAAACTATTATTTTTTTTATTATATATATATATATATATATATATATATATATATATATATATATATATATATATATATCTTTCAACATAATCGAATAAGCACCCGTTCTCCGGCAAAACAAAAGTCCAGCCGGTTAAGTGTTCCCCGGCAGCGGCTCCAAAAACTTGATGCGTGTGAAAGCGTCTAGTTTTATTACCAATCACTACTATCACACAACTAGGCATGAATACCCGATCGGAATATGTAACACCCCCAAATTTGTTGATTGTGTTTAGCGGAAGCATTAGTTAAGTTAGGGGATGTCACAATTACACAGTACATGCATACGTATCAGAGCATATGATTACAACAGAACATAATATATTAGGATGCCAAAAGTATTAATTACAAAGTTTACGATTCATCAAATCGTACAAGTTAAAAGTAATAAGTTTACAAAAGTAGATTTCTGAAATATGACTAAAACAGTTTCAGTTATACTAGAGAAATCCATATGTTTCAAAAAAGTTGGCATCCTAAAACTTCACGGGTCGCCTAATTCTCCATGTGTGTTGGCGATTCTTACATGCGCAGCTAATTCCCTGAAAAACATAGTAAAAGTCAACAACGAGGTTGAGTAAATTCACAGGTTTTATGTTTGCAATAGTTTGTTCAAGTTTGTATGCACAGTTGTTTATCCAAATACGTTCACAAATAGTATTGCCATAATAGTCAAGAAAAAGTTTAGTGGAATGTTATCCAGATACAAGTTATGTGGGTTGTTCGCCCAAAGTTTCGGTTTACGTGGGATGTTACCCAAAATACAAATACTTGGGATGTTACCCAAAACCAGTTTAATACACGTGCTGGTCGTTCTCCAGCGTTTTACAAACAGTACCGGTCGTTCTCCGGCCAAATACGCACGGGTCGTTCTCCCGTCCAAACAAAACAGTTTACCGGTCGTTCTCCGGTCTAGTTACGCACAGGTCGTTCTCCCGTCCAACAAACGCATGGGTCGTTCTCCCATCCAAGACGCACGGGTCGTTCTCCCATCCAAGACGCACGGGTCGTTCTCCCGTCCCTTGGCCAGTCGTTCTCTGGCACTAAAATACGTAGCTGGTCGTTCTCCAGCGTTTATATAAAAGTACCGGTCGTTCTCCGGTATACCAAACAAGTTTAAAGGTTTACAGTCGTTTGCAGTATGAAAATGTTATTTCATAAACACCAGTTTGTTCAATAGTTTAATAGTTCAAAGTACTCAAATTGAGATAAAATCCAAAAATTTGTGTGTGGGTGTTGACAGAGTTTGTATGTGTTTTGTTGGTGTGAAATAAAAAAGAATGAAAGAGATGAAAGGGAGGGGGAGAAGGTGGTGATTTGTCCCACTTTGTGGTATTTAGTCCGTGTTTGTTTACCGTATCGTTATATGTTACAATATTTTAAATGATACATTTTTAAATACTTACTTTATTACATTTTATTTTAGAATGTTTTATAAAACCAATTTAGTTAATTTATGAATTTTTAAACTTTGTTTTATTTTTAATTGTATGAAATAGACGTGATTTGTTACGAAATATTTGTAAATGTTATCAACATAATATTTAATATACGTTTATGTTATTTAATAAATTCCGTTTTATTAAATAAAAATTGTTAACCAACAGTCGTATATTTTTGTCGCGTTTGATTAAATCGTTTCGTATGTAATTGCATCTAATTACAAACAAGTAATACTACGCGTTTTAACTAGTTGGGCTTTGCTAGACTTACCTCTAAAATGCGTTGTGAATTCACTCAAGTAGGGAATTAGCCAAATAATGCAAGTGATTAACGTTTATAATTGCATTTAAATTTGCGGGGTGTCACATTCTCCCTTCGTTAGAGAAATCTCGTCTCGAGATTTAAAATCAAGCCGGATCGCCTGTCGCGTATGTTTTATGAAGAGTCATTTCGTTAACAATAGTAATCGTTTAAGTGGCGCTCTACGTTGCCATAAAAGTTTTAGCGATTCAAGTATACTCGCGGTATAGTTTAATAATTCGTGTTGGTTTCGTGGTCAAAGTTTACCAAGCGTTATGTTCGAATCGACATCCAAATGAAAGAAATGTTAAATCGTAGCAACAGCTGTTAAGACATACCGTGTTAGCCGAGGTCCGCAACCGTTTCCGGTGCACGGAGGATGTATGCGCGGCCGGGGGCGTTGTCTCTGTTAACGACGCGGTTGTTGTTTTGATTGTTGTTGTTCCGGTTGTTGTTGAGTTGCGGGCATTGGTTTCGGTAGTGCCCGGGTTCACCGCACTCGAAGCACCCATTGTTTGTTCGAGGGTTAGGGTTTGTTTTACAGTTTTGGGCCAAATGACCCTAGTTTCGCCAGTCTCGGCAGAAGGGGCATTCACCTGCATGGTGCTTCCCGCACTTGTCGCATTTCGGTTTGTTGCCGAGGTAGGGTTTGGGTCCAGTGTTGGTGACCGCGACAAAGGCTCGGGCGTTTCCCGGGTTCCTGTTTTGTTGACCCTGGCGGTCATTACCCTCGTTGTTCCATTTCCGTTTATTGTTCCCAGAGTCGCCCGCATCAGTACGGGTAGGTTCAGTCTTCCCTGCAGTAGCTTTCAAGGTTCCGATCAAGATCGCATCATCGGTCAAACTTTGAGCCAAGTCAACTGCGCTCCTAAAGGTAGTCGGTTTGGAGGACATCACCATGCTTCGGATCTGTGGGGCCAAGCCCTTGTTGTAACGCTCGATGCGTTTGCTTTCAGGGGTTACCATGTGGGGTACCAGGCGTGCTAGTTCTTGAAATCTTGTTGTGTACCCGGTTATGTCAGCACCGACCATCTGAATGTTCCATAGCTCGGTTTCCAGTTTCTGTTGTTCGCTTTGAGAGCAAAAATCTTCCATCATCATTCGTTTCAATGTCTCCCAGGACATGGAGTAAGTAGCTGGGCGTCCAATAATCTGGACCTGAGCGTTCCACCAGGTTAACGCTTTGTCAGCTAGAGTACACGTGGCGTACTTCACTATTTTGTCGGTGGCACAGTCGCTGATGTTGATAACTGATTCCATCTTTTCGATCCAGTGGACTAGGCCAATGGCCCCTTCGGTCCCGGTGAAGGTGCTGGGTTTGCAAGATTGGAAGGTTTTGTATGAACACACTTGTTGGGTATTGCTTGGGGTTTCGCTGTTGACGGGTGTGGCTCCACTGTTGTTTACCACATTTTCTCGGTTGCGGCTGGCCTCGTATTGAGAGATTGCCTCGGCCACACGTCGTTCGATGATCTGTTTGGTTGTCTCAACGACAGGAGGTGTATCCGTTTGGCGACTGTTTCGGGTATTTCTTCGTTTATGCGGCATGCTGACGTTCTGCGAGTAAGGAAATGCAGAAGTCAATGCCAATGAAAGAGATGTGAAGGATAAAATTTCACATAATTCAGTTATCGAGTATTTAAGAAGAAATGACAAGATCCTCATCAAGTATCTTACGACTATGAAACACCCATATGTACTTAGTATGATATAATCAAGTTGGCCAGGCGTCATTATATGATGCTAATTACATACTTCTTTTCATTAACCGCTTAACACGATCTGGTTCACATGAGATTGGAGTGTCAATGAACGAGTCGAATATAGTGAAGTTCCATAAATGGATCACGCGTATCGGTGTATCGTAACGATAGTTAGACGTATGCAAATGTGTGTATGCATGTGCGTTCTAGCCAAGGCTATAGTCTAGGTCTCTAAGGTGTCTAAGTCACCTAAGAAATCTAGTTCGCTATAACCAATGGCTCTGATACCAATCTTTAACACCCACAAATTCGTTGATTGTGTTTAGCGGAAGCATAAGTTAAGTTAGGGGATGTCACAATTACACAGTACATGCATACGTATCAGATCATATGATTACAACAGAACATAATATATTAGGATGCCAAAAGTATTAATTACAAAGTTTACGATTCATCAAATCATACAAGTTAAAAGTAATAAGTTTACAAAAGTAGATTTCTGGAATATGACTAAAACAGTTTCAGTTATACTAAAGAAATCCATATGTTTCCAAAAAGTTGGCATCCTAAAACTTCACGGGTCGCCTAATTCTCCATGTGTGCTGGCGATTCTTACATGCGCAGCTGATTCCCTGAAAAATATAGTAAAAGTCAACAACGAGGTTGAGTAAATTCACAGGTTTTATGTTTGCTATAGTTTGTTCAAGTTTGTATGCACAGTTGTTTATCCAAATACGTTCACAAATAGTATTGCCATAATAGTCAAGAAAAAGTTTAGTGGAATGTTATCCAGATACAAGTTATGTGGGTTGTTCGCCCAAAGTTTCGGTTTACGTGGGATGTTACCCAAAATACAGATACGTGGGATGTTACCCAAAACCAGTTTAAAACACGTGCTGGTCGTTCTCCAGCGTTTTACAAACAGTACCGGTCGTTCTCCGGCCAAATACGCACGGGTCGTTCTCCCGTCCAAACAAAACAGTTTACCGGTCGTTCTCCGGTCTAGTTACACACGGGTCGTTCTCCCATCCAAGACGCACGGGTCGTTCTCCCGTCCCTTGGCTAGTCATTCTCTGGCACTAAAATGCGTAGCTGGTCATTCTCCAGCGTTTATATAAAAGTATCGGTCGTTCTCCGGTATACCAAACAAGTTTAAAGGTTTACAGTCGTTTGTAGTATGAAAATGTTATTTCATAAACACCAGTTTGTTCAATAGTTTAATAGTTCAAAGTACTCTAATTGTTCGAGTAAACAAGTATGATAAACAATCATATAAGTAAAAGCAATTATGGCAATAAGTAAAACAGTTGACTATGTTTTCCACCCCTGTTCAAAAGCAGTTAAAACCGTAAAAGTAGGGGCTGTGAACTCACCTGTTGAGTTAAGTAGTAGGTGCGAGTTCTAGCAAAGCCTAAAGCCCAAGAAGTCTAGTCGAATCTCCTATCGTCCTAAACGTATGAGATTTAATAAGTGTGTGGAGGTCTAAGTTAATCATCCATTTTTGCGTATTAATCGTATCGTATTTGGTTTGGTCATTGAAAGGTGATTTTTAAACACTTAGAATATTTTTGGCTTCTGTTTTTGGGTTTTCGCGACACAAAATGCGACACAGCCCTTGTGTCACATGATTATGCGACACAACCCTTGTGTCACATGATGTGCAACTTAATGCGACACTAAATGCGACACAACCCTTGTGTCACATGATTATGCGACACAACCCTTGTGTCACATGATATGCAACTTAATGCGACACTAAATGCGACACAACCCTTGTGTCACATGATTATGCGACACAAGCCTTGTGTCACATGTATGAACACCAGCCCACATACTTTCCCCTGACGCATTTTTCCGATCCAAAACCCGATTTGAACATATTTTTAGGCTATAAAATCATGTTTTCTTTCATTATATGTTTATAACTAAGTTGTATGCTCAATATAATATCAAAATAATACACCAAAATGAGTAGATCTAAAAAGTTTAGCATTTTCTTACAATGGCAAATCGAGAGCAAATGAGCTGGAGATGGAGAAATTGGTGTTGATATTCTTGCTCCTTAGCTTGAGATGATTCCGAAAATGTGTTTTTGGTGGGGATTTGAGATGAAATCCGAAAATTTGTGTGTGGGTGTTGAGAGAGTTTGTGTGTGTTTTGTTGGTGAGAAAGGAAAAAGAATGAAAGAGATGAAAGGGAGGGGGAGAAGGTGGTGATTTGTCCCACTTTGTGGTATTTAGTCCGTGTTTGTTTACCCGATCGTTATATGTTACAATATTTTAAATGATACATTTTTAAATACTTACTTTATTACATTTTAATTTAGAATGTTTTATAAAACCAATTTAGTTAATTTATGAATTTTTAAACTTTGTTTTATTTTTAATTGTACGAAATAGACGTTATTTGTTACGAAATATTTGTAAATATTATCAACATAATATTTAATATACGTTTATGTTATTTAATAAATTCCGTTTTATTAAATAAAAATTGTTAACCAACAGTCGTATATTTTTGTCGCGTTTGATCAAATCGTTTCGTATGTAATTGCATCTAATTACAAACAAGTAATACTACGCGTTTTAACTAGTTGGGCTTTGCTAGACTTACCTCTAAAATGCGTTGTGAATTCACTCAAGTAGGGAATTAGCCAAATAATGCAAGTGATTAACGTTTATAATTGCATTTAAATTTGCGGGGTGTCACAGAATAGTATAGCTATGGTAAGTCCAGGTCGAACATAGGAACGATGTTATTAAGTTAAATTGGAATTATTGATAATGCAGGAAAATAGGGGTTACATTTTAGTTCCGTACGAACTTTCAAGATGAACTAAATAACTAAACCAAATAACATTAAACAAGGTAAAGAGGAAAAGATAAACAATCGGGGATAGACATGTAATTGCTTAGAGTCTTCACACTCAGATTCATATTATCCAGTTCATGTGTTTTGATTGTCTGATGGTGATTTCTTTTATATTAACTTAGATACTAATCAAAGAATCCAAGTTAAATATATATTAGCCAACGTTCCGGGTCCAACTAATATCTACAACCTAGGGTCCCACATTAAACATTGATCCGATGTCGCAAGAATGTTGCTCTATTGCGTGTTTTTCCCTAGATTGTGCATTAAGTATTCACGACTTTTTATGATTAATCTTCGCGGTATTACTCAACAATACCTACTAATAATCTCTTATTAGCTCATTCATTTTAGATTAATTAATTACTATGCTCTTAACCTATCAAACTCAATATATTTAGCAATGATCATAAACCTAAATTCATAATCATCAATAATCAATAGTATCAAAGGAACTCAATCTCAATAATCCTATTGACCACGTTAAGTAGCAATTAATTATCACCAATAAACAAGGTTCTGCAGACAACGTAACAATCTTCAATAAGTCAATTGATTCAAAACACAATTATAACCTTCAAACAATCATAATCAAAAGTTATTAAACTAAACAATATACAATAAGTCTAATTCATAATTCAATCATACAAAATCAGATTCATAACTCAAAACAAAACACATAGACAATGTTCGAATTGAAATCGAAAAAAGATATGCAAACCGAATCATAAACCGTGCGAAGTAGAATCGATAGGAATCGATCCAAGCATTTTACGCCTCCGAATCGTCATCGTTTCGCTCCCAAAATGGGGGAAAACACCCTGCTGGTCGACTATCTTTTTTTGGTTTAGGGTATTGGAAAGTTATGGTTAAAAATGAGGAAAATAGGAATTTTAACCTAATCTGCCGAATTGATCCATCCGGCGGATGGAAATTCCATCTGGCGGATGGATCGAAAATAAGCCCAGCCCAGCTTCGTGTAATCCTAGGCCTCCACCGCCTTGATCCATCCGGCGGTTGAAACATCCATCCGGCGGATGGATTGATTTTCAGGAATTTTTCATCTTTTCTTCATTTAATCTTCCGGCTTCGACAAATTGATCATCTTTTACTCCGATCCAATCTTCTCTTGTCCAATGTTTTATTCTTTTAGCAACATTTTTTCGCGATTAGCTCGTTTTCTGTTTCTTTTCATTCCCAGCTCCATTTGAACTCCTAAATGCAAATATGAACGAAATAAGTATCTTATTCACATAAAATGCATTAGAAATATACTGAACAAAGGGTAATCAGTACTACAATATAGTACATTTTTGCATTTATTAAACATCCCCCACTTGAATCCTACTTGTCCTCAAGTAGACTATCGATTTAAAACTTATAAACAACAAAATTTAGTAGGCAGACAGTAGCGCATAAGGGTTTACATACAAGCTAATATTTGGCAAACCTAATTTTATTCTTAAAAATAATTCTACCTTAAGTTTAGCAATCAAGAAACTCTTCTAAGAAAACAATTTCCTCATATATTATTATTATTAGGCATAAATGATAACTCACAAGGATTATCGATATTGTTGTCCACCTAAACAATCTATATTTCAGAAATTGAGCTTATATTATTATTATTCTAGCAGCTTTACCCTTGATTCCCAATAGCAAAATACCCTCATACATATAACGTGCTAATATTACACATATTATGGATATCCAATTAAAACAATCATTTCTCAAGTCAATACATTGGTGACAGGTCTGTGCCTCAACACAACAGAGGGACATAACTTGACTTTGGTTTAGCATAATAACTTTTTATTCAAACCATTGGTGGCAGGTCTGTACCTCAGTACAACAAAGCGACATAATTTGACTACATTTTAAAATCTTGACTTCGTTTAAACTCTTTTTGCTCTTTTTCATTAAATATACTGGCGAAGACCAGGTCTGTACTTACGTACAACAAAGGAAACAATACCCAGTGTATCCCCAAATGATATTAATTAAATTCCAAAATCATGGCATATCGCACGCTATCGTATATAAGAATTAAGACTAAGTCATAAATTGCTAAAGTTCCTCTCGGAATATCGCATACTTATTACATTAATTTTATTTAATAACTCAACAACTTACTCATAGATTGCCTATCGATACATCACATGATTAACTATCTAATATTTTAAAATTTAAGTTCAAATTATCCTTTGAATTTCCCAAATTTGTTACAAGATTTTCGAAACTTAAAGAGAATACATTTTTAAAAGAAAAATTTGGGTTGAAAAATGACTAACATAAAATGCCTTCTAGCTATGTTCCCTAAAAAATGCCTTTAAAACAAAGTTCTAAAGTCTACCAATATTTATCGCTTTTAATTCAGGACAATCACACTTCTTTTCCCCCATCCCCCACTCAAAATAAAGCAATGTCGTCATTGCAAAACAAGGAATCGTAAAATAGGGAATAGAAAAGAAGTGAACAGAAAACTCCCCTGATCTTGAAGAAACATGCTTTCTTGATCAGACTCTGAAAATATACAACAGCACACTTCCGTAGGCATCACGATTGCATTTAGCGTATGCAATAAGCCTTTAACCCCCTAGGTATCCCGAGTGGACGAGTTATAGTCTCGTGAGGGTTTCCAGGGAACACACCCACAAAGTTCAAAACTGTTAACAAAAACAACAAAACAAAAAGTAGAACAAGAAAACAAAATATAAAACAACTAAAAGTTAAAACTATTATTTTTTTTTATTTTTTGTATTATATATATATATATATATATATATATATATATATATATATATATATATATATATATATATATATAGTTTCCAACTTAATCGAATAAGCACCTGTTCTCCGACAGAACAAAAGTCCAACAGGTTAAGTGTTCCCCGGCAGCGGCGCCAAAAACTTGATGCGTGTGAAAGCGTCTAGTTTTATTATTTATAACGTATAGGATATACCAATTACTACTATCACACAACCAGGCAAGAATATTGTAACACCCCCAACTTTTAATGATTTGCGGAAGCACGATTTGGGTGTTACTAATCAATAACAAAGCACAAAGATATATAGTAAACGACTCTATATGCGTCGTTTTAACAAAATATATTAATATGGAATGTTTACAACATTTAAAGCTTTACATAGCTCGAGTTTAAATAAAAGGAGATTTCATTACATAAGTACTTGTACAAAATATACTAATGCAAGAAAATCTCAAACATCTGGATGCTGACTCGAGCTAAAAGTCCTGAAGTAGAAGCAACCTACTGCTTGGTACCTGCGATACATGCTAAATGGGTCAGCTAAAGCTGGTGAGCTCACAGGTTTGAAATCAAGTAATATAGTATGAACCGCAAGATTTAATAATGATTTGCATCCAGCAAATGAAATGATAATAATCGTGTATATAGCCATTAGCACATAGTTGAGCTTAACTCGAGGGCCGGGTCCCTTATAGAGAATTCCGGGCGAGGTGCCTCCACGAATGCCTAATCAACATTCGTCTTCCCAAATATTAGTACGTCCGTTTACCCGGTTAGTGCTTGCTAACCCGAACGAGGAGGGTCAATCCTATATGGTACCATATACTAATATTCACGCTACAACGTATTAACAACTATGCTGACGGAGGACTTTAAATGATTAGTTGTGAAAAACTCATGTAGTATATGGAAATGTTTGTACTTGCGTTCACATGTTAAAAATGAGCAATATATCACACCCCTGAGTAAAACAGTAAAAAGAGAGGCTATGAGACTCACCTGAGTCTGTAAGCGTTTAAATAAACGTAAGTTGATTAGCCGAGTGATGAAGTCCAAAGACTTGTAACCTGAGGGTGTCCACGACACCCGATGGTTATAAACATGATTGGGTATCTCAAAAGATCACCCCTTGTAGTTGTTACACAACTATATATATGTCCAAATTACTACGATTTGGTTGATTTGTTAAGTGTTTGAAAACGTGTACGGCCCGTTGGTGATGGATTTGAAATAATAAACTTTAAGTATTATTATCATGTTATTGGTGTTTTGCAGTTACAAGTGTGTTCCAATGTGTTTTATAAGTCGTATCGTATAAGTGTTTGAGGTTATATAGGTTCGACACTTAGTGAAATTTTAGTTTGAAAACCTGCTATTTTATGCGACACAGTCGTGCGACACAAAGGTAGTTATGCGACACAAGGGTTGTGTCACATAGATGCGAGATCCTGATTCAACAGCGACATAGTGATTGTGTCGTATGAAGTTTGCGACATAAGATGCGACACAATGTTGTGTCGTAAAGGGTACGACACAAAAGGATTTATACGACACTAGGTGCGACATAACAGATAAAATACGACACTACATGCGACACAAGGCTTGTGTCGCATTGAAGAACACCAGCCCAGAAAGTCCGACTGTCGAGATTTTTCCGGCCAAAAACCCAATTTAAACCCGTTTTTAAGCTATAAAATCGTGTTCTACACTTTGTAATGGACATATACAAGTTATATAAACAACTAACAAGTGAAAATACTAAGAATCAAGTGGTTTCGGGATTTTGTCGGAAACTTACAAAGTGCCGGATTGAAAATCCGAAAAGATAGCGTTGTAGATCGTCGCGAGGTGGTCGTGAATCTCTAAAAATATTGATGATCCGAGTGCATTTGATAGTAGTATTTTGCGATTTAGTGATGGTGGTGGTGATGAAATTTTGAGAGAAAAAGATGGAAGAGAGAGAGAAAGAAAGAAAGAAATGAAAAAGAAAGGGTGGAAGTGGGAGGTTAAACTCCCATTTTTCGCCCTGCGATCCCGCTCCGTGTGGTGTTCGTTCGCTCCGTCGTTCAAACGTTAAATGGTTTTTATACGTTTAAATATAGTTTTAAGATACGGAAAATTACTAAATATTTTAGTTGAATTATTTAAGTTCCGAAAATTATAAAATGTAACTTAGTTTGTTTGCGCGTTTTACATTTTTAAATCATATAAGTTTTGTTTGTATGATCCGAAATGAATACGAAATATTATCATAATAATATTTTTGATATAATAGCGTTATTAAATAATGTTGCGTTATTTAATAAAATTGGTCACCAACGTCCGTATTTATGGAACCGAAATACATTCGATTTAATTTGCGTACGATTTAACCAATCGCATTTTCGTATATATTCAACAATATATATAATTCGATACATTAATTAGCCTAACACAAAACTAATTACCTGTATTAACATATGATTAGGCACTAATTACTAGTCCTAATTTGGCGGGTGTTACATTCTCCCCCAGATAGGAGAATTTCGTCCCGAAATTTAGCTCGAGGTCTCGTTTGATGTAGAATCGGAGAATAGTTGAGGATATTTGAGTCGCATCTGGTATTCCAGTTCCCAGGTGAATTCTGGACCGCGCCGCGAATTCCATCTGACCTTGACGATGAGAATACGACTTTGTTTTAGTTGTTTGACCTCACGGTCCATAATTTCAGCGGGTTCCTCAACAAAATGAAGTTTGTCGTCAACTCGAATTTCATCGAGTGGAATAATCAGTGTCTCATCGGACAGGCATTTCTTTAAGTTAGAAATGTGAAAAGTGGGGTGCACGCTGCTGAGTTCGGATGGCAGCTGCAATCGATAAGCTACGGGGCCAATCCTTTTGAGGATCTCAAAAGGCCCGATGTACCTGGGATTTAACTTCCCGCGTTTGCCAAAACGGATGACGCCTTTCCAAGGCGATACTTTTAAGAGTACTCGATCCCCAACTTGGAACTCGAGTGGTTTACGTCTCACGTCAGCATAACTTTTCTGACGATCACGTGCGGCTTTGAGTCGGTTTTGGATTTCCACAATTTTCTTAGTGGTGGCGTGTATGAGTTCAGGACCAGTGAGTTGGCTGTCTCCCACTTCGGTCCAACAAATCGGTGATCGGCACTTACTACCGTACAGTGCCTCAAAAGGTGCAGCCTTAATGCTGGCGTGATAGCTGTTATTGTACGAGAATTCGCACAACGGTAGATGTCTTTCCCAGTTTGTACCGAAATCAACTACGCAGGCGCATAGAATATCTTCCAGTGTCTGAATGGTTCGTTCACTTTGGCCATTGGTTTGAGGATGGTACGCGGTGCTCATATCGAGACGAGTACCCAATGCTTTTTGAAGTGACTGCCAAAAGTGAGAGGTAAAGCGGGCATCTCTGTCTGAGATGATCGAGATTGGAACGCCGTGATGAGAAACGATTTCTTTGATGTAGATTTGTGCAAGGCGTTCCATTTTATCGTTTTCCTTGATTGCCAGGAAATGAGCAGATTTGGTGAGACGATCAACGATCACCCAAATGGTATCGCAACCACTCGACGACTTTGGTAGTTTAGTTATGAAATCCATGGCAATTTGTTCCTATTTCCATTCAGGGATTTCAGGTTGTTGAAGTAAACCAGGAGGTTTCTGATGTTCGGTTTTGACTTTCGAGCAAGTAAGACACTTGCTGACATAAGTGGCGATTTCGACTTTCATGTTCGGCCACCAATAAAATTCCTTGATTCCGTGGTACATCTTGTCGGATCCTAGATGGATAGAATATTTGGACTTGTGAGCTTCATCCATCACCAAGTCTCGTAGGTTTCCGAAATTAGGCAACCAGATTCGGTTTGAGAAATACCTAATCCCGTTAGATTTGATTTAAATTGTTTGTCAATACCCTGTAAGGCTTCGTTTTTGATGTTTTCAGGTTTCAGGGCTTCGATCTGAGCGGTATGAATCTGAATGGTAAGATCGTTGTGAATGGTCATACTGAGGGCTCGGACTCGAAGTGGTTTTGGTCGTTCCTTTCGACTGAGGGCATCGGCTACAACGTTAGCCTTCCCTGGATGGTACTTGATCTCGCAATCATAATCGGTAAGCAACTCGACCCATCGACGTTGCCTCATATTGAGATCCTTCTGATCGAATATATGTTGGAGACTTTTATGATCGGTAAAGATTGTGCACTTAGTGCCGTAGAGATAATGTCTCCAGATTTTGAGAGCAAAAACGATAGCTCCAAGTCGAGATCATGAGTGGTGTAGTTCTTTTCGTGAATTTTCAGCTGTCGTGAAGCATAGGCAATGACCTTGTCTCGTTGCATCAGCACACAACCGAGACCTTGGTGGGAAGCATCGCAGTATACCACGAAGTCATCGGTGCCTTCGGGTAAGGATAGAATGGGAGCACTGCAAAGCTTTTGTTTCAGAAGTTGAAACGCTGACTCTTGTTTATCGGTCCAATCGAACCTTTTGTCCTTCTGAGTCAGTACTGTGAGTGGTTGAGCTATTTTGGAAAAATTTTCAATGAATCGCCGATAGTACCCAGCAAGACCCAAGAATTGTCGTACTTCAGTTGCAGAGGTGGGTGCTTGCCAGTCTTTGATAGCCTCGATTTTTGATGGGTCAACGTGAATTCCCTGACTGTCGATCACGTGACCAAGGAATTGGACGGTTTTTATCCAGAACTCACACTTAGAGAATTTGGCGTAAAGCTCCTCGTGTCTAAGTAGTTCAAGGATGGTTTTGAGATGTTGCGCATGTTCTTGCTCGTTGCGCGAGTAAATGAGTATGTCATCAATAAAGACAATGACAAACTTGTCGAGGTAAGGTTTACACACCCGATTCATGAGGTCCATGAATACAGCCGGTGCGTTGGTTAGACCGAAAGGCATCACTTGGAATTCGTAGTGTCCGTATCGGGTTCTGAAAGCGGTTTTTGGAATATCGGTGTCGCGAACACGTAGCTGATGATACCCTGATCGCAGATCGATTTTTGAGTAGAAACTTGAACCCTGAAGTTGGTCGAATAGATCATCAATGCGAGGGAGTGGATATCGGTTCTTGACGGTTAGCTTGTTCAACTCTCGATAGTCGATACACATTCTGAATGAACCGTCCTTCTTTTTAACAAATAAGACCGGAGCTCCCCAAGGTGAAGAACTCGGTCTAATGAATCCTCTATCCAGGAGTTCCTGTAACTGGGTGGACAACTCCTGAAGTTCGGATGGGGCTAAGTGGTACGGCGCGCGGGCCACCGGTGCGGCACCCGGCACGAGATCGATTGAAAACTCAACCTGTCTAGGTGGAGGTAGACCAGGTAGTTCTTCCGGAAAGACTTCGGGAAAGTCTTTAACAATTGGCACATCCTCAAGTCGCTTCTCCTCCGACTTCTTCTCTGTGATGTGTGCGAGTATTGCAGGGTAACCCTTTCTCAGAAATTTTCGGGTCTTTAAGCAAGAGATGATATTGAGTCTCGTCCCACCGGTCTCCCCCTGTATGATCAAGGTTCTACCGACGGCGAGTGGGATGCAGACGATCTTATCGTAGCAAATGATTTCGGCTCGGTGTTTGGACAACCAGTCCATTCCAATAATGACGTCGAAACTTCCGATTTCAACGGGTACAAGATCGATTGAAAAGGTTTCGTCATCTAGATTTAAAGTGCAATTAGGTATCACACTATTGGTTTCTATAAGTTCCCCATTTGCTAGCTCTACAGTGTACTTAACATCTACGGCAACATGAGTGATGTCAAGTAATGGGCAAAAGTCATCAGAGATAAAGCTTCTATCAGCACCAGTATCAAATAGGACAGAAGCAGTTAAGTTGTTGAGGAGGAACATACCCGAGACCACATTCGGGTCTTGGCGGGTGTCCCCGGAGTTGATGACGAAGGCTCCACTTCGGGTGTTGTGGTTGTTGTTGTTGCGGTTGTTGTTGTTGTTGCTCTGGTTCTTCAGTTTTGGGCACGTGTCCCTGAAGTGCCTGGGGTTCCCGCATTCAAAGCAGACCTTGGGTGGACTGGTGTTGTTGTTGGAATTGTTGTTGGCAGGGGAACGACAATCCTGGGTGAGATGACCATGCCTCTTGCAATTGCTGCAAAAGGAACCATAGGAACCCTCGTGGTGGCGGCTGCACTTGGAACAATAGGGTTTGCTCCCAGTGTAGCCCCGTTTGATGTCTGTGGTGGTGTTGTAGGCTTTGATGGTGTCGGATTTCTTATTTTGTTGGTTTGGGTGGTTGTTGTGGTAGTCGGACCACTTTCTTTTGTTGTTGTGGGAGGATGAAGTGGGTGGTTCAGAATCTTGGCTCATTGCCATCAGGTCTTGGGCCAGTAGGATTGCACCGTCAATGGTGGCTTGGTTTGAAGAGGCGACGTGCCCCCGAACAGGCTCAGGAAGACCAAGGATGTACTTCCTGATTTTATCAGATTCTGTGCTTACCATGCCTGGGCGGAGGGCAGCGAGTTGCTGGAATCTGGTGGTGTAACCATCGATATCACCACCCTGAACCTTTAGGTTCCAGAACTCCTCGTCCAGCTTCTGGAGTTTGGCGATTGAGCAGTATTTGGCGGTGAGTTTTGCTTTCAAGTCCTCCCAAGAGAGTTGGTAGGCAGTGTCAGCACCCACTGATTGGGTATATGAGTTTCACCAAGAGTGGGCATCATCTTCGAGAGAGCAGGTGGCGAAGTTTACTTTGTCGTTCTCCGCCCATTTGCTGACACGGAAAACAGTTTCCATCTTCTCGAACCATCTGATCTGTCCGATGGCTCCTTCGGTACCCTTGAAGCTTGAGGGTTTGCAGCTCTGAAAGTCCTTGTAAGAACAAGGTTTAGTAGCGGGGGTTTCAGCGGCATCGCTGTTTCTTTCGGAATTCGGTGGAGTATTCCGAGCCAAGGCTTCAGTCACAGCCTGGGTTATGAGTGACGTAAGCTGAGCATCGGTGTATGGTCTTGTCTTTGGTGGCATGATTCTTCAATAAAAGAAATGAAGATACATGAGATTTTGTAGGAGTTTGTAATTGTCACAGATGTTTATGTATAAAAGCGGTAATACATAACATCAATATGAAAAATGGCAATTAATATGAATTGAAACAGCAAGGAATATTTGATAGATAATATGAGTTCAAAGGTTACATCCCATGGATGTATTACAAAAAGCGTCGGGATTTGTTACATCCGACTAATTCATAGAGTAACGCTAGATAGTCATTATATTATTAGATAGATTACAAGATAAAGGCTACTCTAGTCTCAACGTAGATTAATATGTTCCATCATTTCAATGAGGTGATCAACAGTGTTTGCAAGTCTGCTAGCCTGTCGGGCGTTGTCTTTAGCCAATGCTAGTCGTTGTACCAATCCACGGGCATATTCTTCCGTTTCCCGTGAGCGTTGTTCACATTCTTCTAATCTGTGTTTCAAGAGGGCGGTTTCTACGCTTATCTCTACCACTTTGTTGAAAAGAATGTCTACATTGTTAACGGTGGTTTCGTAATCCTCGGAGACTTGTTCGATGCGTTCGAGGGATGTAAGTCTCCAGTTTTCGTTCGTTTCCTGCAGCACGACATCCATGGTGCGAAGTCGCTGCTCATGTTGGTTCACCCTAGTGGCTAAGGCCGGCAAGGTGAAGTGGGTGGGGTATGGGCCAGCTCGAGGCAACCTGACGTTCCTCCTTGCTACCCTTGGGTTCTGTGACCCGGATTGAGAGCGCGATGAATTGGACAGTGTGTTTGCCATTTCTGAGACAAAGCGTTAGTAAGAATGAGGCCTATATTCATATAGTTCCTATACAATATAGCCTATTGAGTGTCTAGCACAAACATGTTTAAGTCTCGGTCCTCTCGAGGTCAGAGTCTTCTAGTGTACTTCTGTTCAACATAACCGTTTCAGACCTTACATCATCTTTCCTTAATTGTACATAGTTGATCAGGCTATGTAAAATTAAAGTCTTATGCTGTAATTCCTGAACCAGTCATACCTAATAAGAAAATACCGCCTAATGGTCATAGTCTAGGCCCACTAAATGCAACCTAGTTCACTATAACCTTAGGCTCTGATACCAATCTGTAACACCCCCAACTTTTAATGATTTGCGGAAGCACGATTTGGGTGTTACTAATCAATAACAAATCACAAAGATATATAGTAAACGACTCTATATGCGTCGTTTTAACAAAATATATTAATATGGAATGTTTACAACATTTAAAGCTTTACATAGCTCGAGTTTAAATAAAAGGAGATTTCAGTACATAAGTACTTGTACAAAATATACTAATGCAAGAAAATCTCAAACGTCTGGATGCTGACTCGAGCTAAAAGTCCTGAAGTAGAAGCAACCTACTGCTTGGTACCTGCGATACATGCTGTGACACCCGGTCAAAATAACCCGAAATTAGCTCATAATTTAAACTTTTAAAACATGTAATTACATACGTGTCAATACTCAAGTACACAAGTATTATATATATATATATATATATGTATATATATAAACCGAAACGATTAATTAATAATCGCAAATACACGAACCTAACAAAACGTAGAAACTCAAAATGAAAGTAGGTGAAAAACATTTTCAAACAAAGTATTATTATTGAGAATAATAACTACGTACTCCGAAAACTATTTAAATACATTTTAGATACTGAAAACTATCCGTACATTTTAAGTAAAACTAAGATATATTTTTTATATCTCATTAAAAGTATTTTTATAAAATACTTTAATTAAAAACGTATACGATATAATATTTAGAAATTTTCCATTTTAAAATATAAATACTATTTTACGATCGGGTACGCAAACACGGGTCGAAAATTACCCATCTACCTCAATAATTGAGGCCGGTTATAATACCCGACCTCAATTATTTTACACACACACGCACCCATTTTTGATCACTCTCTCGGCTCCCTCCTCTCCTCTCTTTCGGTTTCATTTCAACAACAACAACAAATTAAACCACAGCTACACCAACATAATCATCATCTTCTTCATCATAATCGGATCATCATCATCACCGTGATCTTCATCATCATCAACATCCGTTTCGTTTTCAAAATTGTAAGAATCGTTCACCGTTTCTTTTTAATTTCATGTTTAAAATATGTAATATAACATGTATTAGCTTTGTATTAAGTTGACTGTATGCGGAAATTGGTTAAAATGAGGATAAAAACCGTTTTATGATTTTATTGCTCGAACAGACCTGCAAAAACATGATCCACGTGGCGTGTCCTCTAGAACACGGCGCGTCCTTCTTAAAAACCAAAGAACGCGGTGCGTCCTCTAGAACACGGCGCGTTCTTCTTAAAACCAAAGTACACGGCGTGTACATGTAGTACACGGCGCGTTCTTCATAAAATATATTGGACGCGGCGCGTCCTTTAAATGGCAGTTCCCCCGTTATATTTCATGATCCAACGGATCAATAAACTAGCCCGACGAATTCTAGCTAAAACGGAACAAGTAAATTTTCAAAAACGTCGACGATCTAACAACTTAAAACAGGGTAGCTTCTCGATGAAAAATTTATTGTAACTGATTGGGCTCAAATTCGCTAGGTCATTCAAAAACAACCAAATGGTCAAGGCTAAGTACCTTAGCCTAGCCAGTTTTAAGCCTTCCGGGGTCATCTAGGGGTCGAAAATGGCATATTTCGGTTTTCGGACTCGTGCCAAATTTTGTAACTTATGAAATAAAGAGTAACGGATATAATGAAACTTCAAATGTAATACAATTCGAATACATTGAACGTAAGTAACTTAACGAACAACTAAACAAACGAATTATTAGCGTACACTTACAAACATACAACCTTGTGTGTTTAGGACATTAAGAGATTACTGTTGGAACACGCACGCACATTAGGATTGCTTGCTCATCAGGTGAGTCTCACTGCCCCTTTTTACTGTTTTCACTTTCGGGGAGGTGCATCACTTGTTTATTGAATATATTGTTTACAAAATATATTTGTTACTGCTACTACTTGTTTACTGTGTGTAATTGTTTACTAAAATTTCTTGAAATACAAATACAAGTACAAACTGTATTATTTTACCGACTTTAATACAAGTACAAAATGTATTATTTTACAAACTATAATACAAGTACAAAATGTATTATTTTACTGATTTAAATACAAGTACAAAATGTATTGTTTTACCGACTTTAATACAAGTACAAAATGTATTATTTTACAAACTATAATACAAGTACAAAATGTATTATTTTATTGATTTGAATACAAGTACAAAATGTATTATTTTACCGACTTTAATACCAGTACAAAAGGTATTATTTTACAAACTATTATACAAGTACAAAAGGTATTATTTTACTGAATTTGAATACAAGTACAAAATGTATTATTTTACTGATTTGAATACAAGTACAAAATGTATTATTTTACTGATTTGAATACAAGTACAAAATGTATTATTTTTACCGACTTTAATACCAGTACAAAAGGTATTATTTTACAAACTATAATACAAGTACAAACTGTATTATTTTACCGACTTTAATACAAATACACAATGTATTATCTTACCCACGTATTGCCTTACTGAACTGCATGAGTTTCTATTTAATCCAATGAAGTCCTCTGAATTATAGTCGTCAGTTATACGATAAGCGCGAATTTTAGTATATGGATCCATATGGGACTGACAATCCCCGCCTGGGGTGGTAGCTCCACCACGAACCGCACTAGTATAAACAGGCGTTTCTTATTCGTTTGATATGAATGATTTTGGATTAGCATTCACGGGGGCAAAAACTACTGACGTGTTAAGCTTCGACTATAATGGCTCATGACATGACAATAAATTGACTGACTACACCGACTTTACTATGTTTGTGAAATACTATTTTACTAAATTACTACTATTGTACAATTATACTTTACTGTTTTACTGATTGTGAATGAATTACTTACTGATTTACTCAAACTGTTTATTACTGTATACTTTACACCTGTGAGATTCACCAACCTTTTGGTTGACCTTTTTAGTGATGTATTCTCAGGTACTCAGCAACAGTAGGATGGCCCGTAGGGTATGCTAGGCTAGTACGAGTCGCATGCATAAACACTTGAAGATTTTATTGGCATAATCTTTTGTACTTTGATTATGTGTTTGAAATCTTTTGATTAACTTTGCGAACTCAAAAATAATGTATTACTTATAACTTAAAACCTTGTACTACTTTTGCTATATTGTAATGTATTTCTAAAACGTCTCATTTAGAGTCGTTTGCTTGTACTTTGGTGTTTTGATATTTGATTAGTGGCACCCAAAACTCGCTTCCGCAAAGCATTAAATTTAGGGGTGTCACACATGCTAAATGGGTTAGCTAAAGCTGGTGAGCTCACAGGTTTGAAATCAAGTAATATAGTATGAACCGCAAGATTTAATAATGATTTGCATCCAGCAAATGAAATGATAATAATCGTGTATACAGCCATGAGCACATAGTTGAGCTTAACTCGAGGGCCGGGTCCCCTATAGAGAATTCCGGGCGAGGTGCCTCCACGAATGCCTAATCAACATTCGTCTTCCCAAATATTAGTACGTCCGTTTACCCGGTTAGTGCTTGTTAACCCGAACGAGGAGGGTCAATCCTATATGGTACCATATACTAATATTCACGCTACAACGTATTAACAACTATGCTGACGGAGGACTTTAAATGATTAGTTGTGAAAAACTCATGTAGTATATGGAAATGTTTGTACTTGCGTTCACATGTTAAAAATGAGCAATATATCACACCCCTGAGTTAAACAGTAAAAAGAGAGGCTATGAGACTTACCTGAGTCTGTAAGCGTTTAAATAAACGTAAGTTGATTAGCCGAGTGATGAAGTCCAAAGACTTGTAACCTGAGGGTGTCCACGACACCCGATGGTTATAAACATGATTGGGTATCTCAAAAGATCACCCCTTGTAGTTGTTACACAACTATATATATGTCCAAATTACTACGATTTGGTTGATTTGTTAAGTGTTTGAAAACGTGTACGGCCCGTTGGTGATGGATTTGAAATAATAAACTTTAAGTATTATTATCATGTTATTGGTGTTTTGCAGTTACAAGTGTGTTCCAATGTGTTTTATAAGTCGTATAGTATAAGTGTTTTAGGTTATATAGGTTCGACACTTAGTGAAATTTTAGTTTGAAAACCTGCTGTTTTATGCGACACAGTCGTGCGACACAAAGGTAGTTATGCGACACAAGGGTTGTGTCGCATAGAAATGCGACACAAATCTATACGACACAAGGGTTGTGTCGCATAGATGCGAGATGCTGATTCAACAGCGACATAGTGATTGTGTCGTATGAAGTTTGCGACATAAGATGCGACACAACGTTGTGTCGTAAAGGGTACGACACAAAAGGATTTATACGACACTAGGTGCGACATAACAGGTAAAATACGACACTACATGCGACACAAGGCTTGTGTCGCATTGAAGAACACCAGCCCAGAAAGTCCGACTGTCGAGATTTTTCCGGCCAAAAACCCAATTTAAACCCGTTTTTAAGCTATAAAATCGTGTTCTACACTTTGTAATGGACATATACAAGTTATATAAACAACTAACAAGTGAAAATACTAAGAATCAAGTGGTTTCGGGATTTTGTCGGAAACTTACAAAGTGCCGGATTGAAAATCCGAAAAGATAGCGTTGTAGATCGTCGCGAGGTGGTCGTGAATCTCTAAAAATATTGATGATCCGAGTGCGTTTGATAGTAGTATTTTGCGATTTAGTGATGGTGGTGGTGATGAAATTTTGAGAGAAAAAGATGGAAGAGAGAGAGAAAGAAAGAAAGAAATGAAAAAGAAAGGGTGGAAGTGGGAGGTTAAACTCCCATTTTTCGCCCCGCGATCCCGCTCCGTGTGGTGTTCGTTCGCTCCGTCGTTCAAACGTTAAATGGTTTTTATACGTTTAAATATAGTTTTAAGATACGGAAAATTACTAAATATTTTAGTTGAATTATTTAAGTTCCGAAAATTATAAAATGTAACTTAGTTTGTTTGCGCGTTTTACATTTTTAAATCATATAAGTTTTGTTTGTATGATCCGAAATGAATACGAAATATTATCATAATAATATTTTTGATATAATAGCGTTATTAAATAATGTTGCGTTATTTAATAAAATTGGTCACCAACGTCCGTATTTATGGAACCGAAATACATTCGATTTAATTTGCGTACGATTTAACCAATCGCATTTTCGTATATATTCAACAATATATATAATTCGATACATTAATTAGCCTAACACAGAACTAATTACCTATATTAACATATGATTAGGCACTAATTACTAGTCCTAATTTGGCGGGTGTTACAAATATACCCGATCGGAATAGTATAGCTATGGTAAGTCCAGGTCGAACACAGGAAGACAGGAACGATGTTATTCAGTTAAATTGAAATTATTGATAAAGCAGTAAAATAGGGGTTACGTTTTTGTTCCGTACGAACATTCAAGATGAACTAAATAACTAAACCAAATAACATTAAACAAGGTAAAGAGGAAAAGATAAACAATCGGAGATATACATGTAATTGCTTAGAGTCTTCACACTCAGATTCATATTATCCAGTTCATGTGTTTTGATTGTCTGATTGTGATTTCTTTTATATTAACTTAGATACTAATCAAAGAATCAAAGTTAAATATATATTAGCCAACATTCCGGGTCCAACTAATATCTACAACCTAGGGTTCCACATTAAACATCGATCCGATGTCGCAAGAATGTTGCTCTATTGCGTGCTTTTCCCTAGATTGTGCATTAAGTATTCACGACTTGTTACGATTAATCTTCGCGGTATGACTCAACAATACCCACTAATAATCTCTTATTAGCTCATTCATTTTAGATTAATTAATTACTATGCTCTTAACCTATCAAACTCAATATATTTAGCAATGATCATAAACATAAATTCATAATCATCAATAATCAATAGTATCAAAGGAACTCAATCTCAATAATCCTATTGACCACGTTAAGTAGCAATTAATTATCACCAATAAACAAGGTTCTACAGACAACGTAACAATCTTCAATCAGTCAATTGATTCAAAACACTATTATAACCTTCAAACAATCATAATCAAAAGTTATTAAACTAAACAATATACAATAAGTCTAATTCATAATTTAATCATACAAAATCAAATTCATAACTCAAAACAAAACACATAGACAATGTTCGAATTGAAATCGGAAAAAGATATGCAAACCGAATCATAAACCGTGCGAAGTAGAATCGATATGAATCGATCCTAGCATTTTACGCCTCCGAATGGTCATCGTGTCGCTCCCAAAATGGGGGAAAACCCCCTGCTGGTCGACTATCTTTTTTTGGTTTAGGGTATTGGAAAGTTAGGGTTAAAAATGAGGAAAATGGGAATTTTAACCTAATCTGCCGAATTGATCCATCCGGCGGAGGGAAATTCCATCCGGCGGATTGATTGAAAATAAGCCCAGCCCAGCTTCGCGTAATCCTGGGCCTCCACCGCTATAACACCCGCCAAATTAGGACTAGTAATTAGTGCCTAATCATATGTTAATACATGTAATTATTTCTGTGTTAGGCTAATTAATGTATCGAATTATATATATTGTTGAATATATACGAAAATGCGATTTGATTAAATCGTACGCAATTTAAATCGAATGTATTTCGGTTCTATAAATACGGACGTTGGTGACAATTTTATTAAGTAACACTGTTATGTTAAAAGTATTATTTTAATAATGCTCGAATTTCAATTCGTATCGTACAAACAGAAACTTACACAATTTAAAATATTAAAACGCGCAAACTAAATAAACAAACTTACATTTTATAACTCAAATATAAATTGATTTGTAAAATATCTAAATAAAATATCGCGTAATAATTTGTATTTTAAAACGTACCATTTAATATGTAAAATAATTATTTAACGTTTGAAAGACAGAGAAAACGAACACCGCACGGACCGCAATTGCGGAGACTGAAAGTTGGAGGATAAACCCCCAACTCCTTTCTCCTCCTCTCATTTCTCACTCACTCCCTCTTTCTCTTTTCTATCTCTTTCTTTTCTCTCTAATCACCACCACCTCCACAATCTCTCCAAATCACAAAATTACACCATCAAACACACGCAAAACATACTACTCATTTGGAAAAGAACGACCACGGCATCACGATCTATCATCCTATCTTTTCGGATTTTTGATCCGACACTTTGTAAGTTTCCGACAAATCCCGAAATCTCTCGTTTTTAAGTGTTTTTGCTTGTTAGTGGTTTGGATCAACTTATAATGTCCAAATATGGGTTGGGTAAAAGTTTTGGACCGAACGGAAACCGAAAAACTCGTTTTCGACACATTTTCCAGCCATCAGACCGTAACGTCGCATTTGGACCCAGATTTATGCGACGTCAGCTTCAACGTCGCAAAACCCCTTGTGACGTCGCATGGTGCGACGTCAGTCACAAAGTCGCATTAAATTGCGACGTCGCATATAGCGACATCAGCCTTAACGTCGCCAATACCTCACCACGTCGCACTTAGCGACGCAAGCCCTTACGTCGCAGAAATCAACAACGTCGCATATAGCGACGACACGTACAACGTCGCATTAAATTGCGAAAGTCGCACATAGCGACGCCATGCTCAACGTCGCAGTCAGGATCTGCGACGTCGCACCCAACGTCGCACAAACCAGAACCTCAAAAACACAGATTTTTACTAAGTGTCGAGACTCGAAATTTATCACTCAATTTTACCCAAATTCAGATCCCAGCTCGACCCCAGCCAGGGGCTCTGCCCCTTGGACCCCGCCAGGGGCTGCCGTGTAACACCTGCTAAATTAGGATAATTAATTATGCCTAATTAATTGTAACTAGTTGTAATTATTATGTAATAGGACTAATTGCAGACTCTATTTGTATATATATAAGGTGATTTATATATATATGAGTGTACTTACGCGATTTGGATTAATCGTACGAATTAACCGGACGGAATCCGACACAGTTACTTGGACGTTGGTGACAGAAACTTACCTAAATAATGAGAACGTATTTTATTATATAAAATACACAGCGAACAAACATTATTTATAATATCGCGACGACATTCTGAACAATTTAACGAATACGTATTGAACGCGAGTTAAGAATTTTAATACTTCGACAAATGTTTTTTTTATAACTAATTTCAAGGTATTTCATTAAAATATTCCCGTCACCTTTTAAAAATATAACTGATTGACTTAACATTTAAACGACGGAGGAAACGAACACCGCACGGAGCGCGGAGGCGCGGACTGAAAATGGGAGGCTTAACCTCCCACCTCCTTTTCTTTCCTTTTTATTTTCTCATTTCTTTCTCTTTCTTTCTCTCTTTTCTCTCTAATTTAAAAACCACCACCATTACCATAAATCGCCAAATAACAACACGAAACGACACCGGATCACACCACTCCTTTGGAATAAAAGAACCACGGCATCCCGATCTATCTTTCCATCTTTTCGGATTTTCGATCCGACATTTTGTAAGTTCCCGACAAAACCCGAAACTCTCCGTTTTTACTCATTTTTACGTTTTTATGGTTTATATATGCTTAAAATGTCCAAAAATGGGTTGGGTAAAAGATTTGGACCTAACGGAAGTTTTCCGACCGATTTTCCGGCCACCAATTTCCGATCAGACCGCTACGTCGCAGAGACGCTGGGGTATCTGCGACGTAGCTCAAAACGTCGCAATACACCTCACAACGTCGCACATAGCGACGTCGTTACCAACGTCGCATTAAGTGGCCAACGTCGCATTAGCGACGCCACCCCCTACGTCGCATTGATTTGCGAAGGTCGCATCATGCGACGTACATGCCCACGTCGCACCCTACGTCGCTTGCAACGTCGCATGCTACGTCGCATGCTACGTCACACAAACCAGAAACTAGAAAAACACATATTTTTACTAAGTGTCGGAACCAAGATTTTAACACCTGATTTTACCCAAATTCAGATCCAGATGCGTTTTTCGTCAAAGTAATATAGTAGAAATAAAAATTTTCCAAGCTGACCTGGCAGCTCGACCCCAGCCAGGGGCTCTGCCCCTTGGACCCCGCCAGGGGCTGCCGCCCCTTGGACCCCGCTACCAGGGGCGCTGCCCCCGGACCCCCGTCATTAAATGTTGTAAATACTTTTCACACTAAGTGTTGAACACTTACAAATAACGAAACCTGATTCAACGATACATATAATGATAACACTTTGAATCATTATTACAAACCGTCACCAACGGGCCATATTTGTTTTCAAACTACAAACGGATTACTAAACAAACACTTGGACATAATGAGTTGTGTAAACAACTAGCCTAGATGGTCTTGCGAGACATCTACTTACTTAACTTTATATGTTTAGGCATTTGAAGGTTACGGGTTCGGAGAACCTACGGTTGATATTACTTACCCGTTTATTGATATAAACGTACTTGCAAAGACTCAGGTGAGTCTTACGGCCCCACTTTTACTGTTTTATCTTATTGGGGGAGATACATGCTACTACTTTTTCTTGAACACAAGTACTAAACTGTTTACTATACCAAACGGAATTGCATGAGTTGTTACTACTTACAGAAGTCTCTCCATCATATATCGTTAGTTATGGACTTAAGCGCGAACACTAGTTAATGGATCCATTAGGGAAATGACCCTCCCCACCCGGGGCAGTAGCGCTGCCACGTACTGATTTACACGTATAAACGGGTGACTACCTATTCGTTACTGATGCTTGCTCAATTACGAGCATGTCACGGGAGCAAACTTATTACTTACGGGTTAAGCTTCGATTATGAGCCTCATGGCAACGGTATAAACTTACTTACTTACATTTGCGGGATTGCAAATACTGGTTTACGATTTCTGGACTGAAATTGCTGATTTTACGCCTGCGGGCATTACTGATGAAACCTCGTGTTCAAAGCTGATATTACTTACAAACCTGTGAGATTCACCAACCTTTTGGTTGACACTTTTTAGCATGTTTTCTCATGTACCCGGATGGAGTAGGATTACTCCAGGATTTTAGCTAGAGTCTCATGATTTCAACACAACTGCATTAACGGAGATTCTTAGCATTATCTTTTGTATATTACGATTATGTAATAGAATCTCCCGCTATACGCGTGGACTCTAGGGGAAACTACATTTTGTATACGAAAACACTAAGTTTTCAAACATTATATCTATGGAATGTAACTAATTTACAAAACGTCTCATTTAGAGGTCGTTTGCTGTATATCTTGTGCTTTGTATATTGATTAGTAACACCCAAGTATGCTTCCGCAAATCACTAAATTTGGGGGTGTTACAGATTGGTATCAGAGCCTAAGGTTATAGTGAACTAGGTTGCATTTAGTGGGCCTAGACTATGACCATTAGGCAGTATTTCCTTACTAGGCATGATTGGTTCAGGAATTACAGCATACGACTTTAATTTAACATAGCCTGATCACCTATGTACAATTAAGGAAAGATGATGTAATGTCTGAAATGATTATGTTGAACGGGGATACGTTAGTTGACTCTGACCACGAGAGAACCGGACCATTACTTGATACGTGCTAGACACTAGGCTGGATATGATATATGTATATATATATTAGCCTCGTCTTACTTACACTCTGCCACAGGAATGGCAAACACTCCACCTAATCCGACACACTCTCACTCACATGGGTCACGGAACCCACGAGTAGCCGGGAGGAATACAAGGTCCCCTCGAACCAGCCCCTATCCTGTACATAATTTTCAGAACTCGGCACATCTCACGTTGCCAGTATTGGCTACCCAATTCCGCCGTCAGGAACAAAGACTCGAAAATCTTGAACTGGAACAACACCGAATGACCTACCTGCTTCGTCAAGCTTGTGACCGCATATCACAACTACAGCGAGAACAAGAGGATACCAACCTCTCTGTAAGCATAATTCAGGATTCCATGACCGCCGAACTGGGTGCGGATGAACTTGTAAGAGACCGACTAGAAGAATGTGAACAGCGTTCACAGGAGACTGCGGATCACTCTCTAACACTAGCACAACGACTGGCCTTGGTGGAAGACAACGCCAGGCAAACCAACCGACTAACAGAAACCGTGGACCGCCTTGTCGCGCTGATGGAACAAATTAATCTACATTAAGATTAGGGTAGTTTTTGTATTGTAATCTATCGCGTAATCTAGGGACTATCTAGCACTACTCTATAAACTAGTCGGATGTAACAATTCCCGACACCTTTTGTAATATCCCTGTAAGATGTAACTTTTGAACTCACTTTATCTATCAAATATCCCTTGTATTCTTAACTCATATTAATTGTCATTTTCCATGTTGATGTTATGTATTACTGCTTTCATACATATACATCTGTGACAATTACAAGTTCATACAAAATCTCATGTATCTTCATTTCTTTTATTGAAGAATCATGCCGCCAAAGACACGACCATACACCGACGCCCAGATTACCTCCCTTATAACCCAGGCTGTTACTGAAGCCTTGGCTCGGAATACTCCACCAAATTCCACGAGGAACAGCGATGCCGCTGAAACCTCTGCTGCTAAACCTTGTTCTTACAAGGACTTCCAGAACTGCAAACCCCTAAACTTTGCAGGTACTGAGGGAGCTATCGGTCTAGTACGCTGGATCGAGAAAGTTGAGTCTGTATTTCTGATCTGCAACTGTGCGGAGGGAGACAAGGTTAAGTTCTCCGTTAGTACTTTTACTGACATCGCACTCACCTGGTGGAATACTTATGCCCAGACTGTGAGTGTTGCTACTGCTTACCAAATTCCGTGGGAGGAGTTGAAGGAGATGTTGAGGGGCGAGTACTGCCCCAGGGATGAATTGAAACAGCTGGAAATGGAATTCTGGAACCACAAGATGCAGGGTGATGACATCACCGGATACACAAACCGTTTCCACCAACTGGCACTTCTGTGCCCAACCATGGTCGATCCTGAGTACAAGAGGATCGAGAAATTTGTTGATGGTCTTCCTGAAAGACTCCAAGACCTGGTAACTTCTTCCAAACCGGGTACTATTCAGAGCGCCATCCGTATGGCCCATGAACTAACGGCAAATTCTGTCCGCCGTGGCACAACTTCAACCCCATCTTCAAACAACAAACGCAAGTGGGAAGGAAACCCCAACTCATCCAACCAAACCTCCAACAAAAAGCCTGAGTACATTAAGGCTTATTCATCTGGAACTTCGGAGAAGAAAGGGTACAGCGGGAGCAGACCCTACTGTCCCAAATGTAACCGCCACCATGACGGTTCTTGCCCTTGCTCCAACTGCAAGCGGTTCGGGCATCTAGCCAAGGATTGCCGAACCAACATTCCCACCCCCAACACTAATGCACCAAAGGCCTGCTTTGGGTGCGGAAATACAGGGCATTTCAAGAAAGATTGCCCAAAGCTGAAAAACAACAATAACCCTGCTCGCGGTAGAGAATTCGTTATCAAGGCTGGGGAAGCCAGACAAGACCCGAACGTCGTGACGGGTACGTTCCTTCTCAACGACCTTACTGCTTCTGTGTTATTTGATACCGGTGCCGATAGAAGCTTCATTTCTGAGAAATTTAGCCCTTTACTTCATATAACTCCCACTGCCTTAGATACTAAATACATTGTTGAATTAGCTAATGGCAAACTGATTGAGACTGATAGTATCATACACAACTGTACACTTAACCTCACGAACGAAACGTTTCCCATTGATTTAATCCCTGTCGAGATCGGCAGCTTCGATATTATTGTCGGTATGGATTGGTTATCCAAGCACCGAGCTGAAATCATCTGTCATGACAAACTCGTTCGCATACCTCTTGTCTCCGGTGGAACCTTAGTCCTACAAGGGGAGACCGGCAGATGGAATCTGAATATTGTCTCCTGTCTGAAAACTAGAAAATATCTACGAAAAGGGTATCAAGCCATCCTCGCACATGTAACGGAGAAGAAGTCGGAGGAGAAGCGACTTGAGGATGTTCCGATCATGCGGGACTTCCCGGAAGTCTTTCCTGAAGACTTGCCCGGACTGCCGCCACCTAGACAAGTTGAATTTCAAATCGAACTTGTGCCCGGAGCTGCACCCGTGGCACGAGCCCCTTACCGTTTAACACCATCCGAAATGCAGGAGTTGTCTAACCAACTACAGGAACTCCTGGACAGAGGATTCATTCGACCAAGTTCCTCGCCTTGGGGAGCTCCGGTCTTATTCGTGAAAAAGAAAGATGGATCTTTCCGCATGTGTATTGACTACCGAGAGCTGAATAAGCTAACCATAAAGAATCGGTACCCACTTCCTAGAATCGATGACCTATTTGACCAACTCCAGGGATCGAGTGTTTACTCAAAGATTGATCTACGGTCGGGTTATCATCAACTCCGAGTCCGTGACAATGATATCCCAAAGACAGCCTTCCGAACTCGTTATGGGCATTACGAATTCCAAGTGATGCCATTCGGTTTAACCAACGCACCGGCCGTATTCATGGACCTTATGAATCGGGTGTGCAAACCATATCTTGACAAATTCGTCATTGTGTTCATCGACGATATTCTGATTTACTCTCGCAACGAGCAGGAACATGCTCAACATCTGAAAACCATTCTAGGACTTCTTAAACACGAAGAGTTATATGCCAAATTCTCTAAATGTGAGTTCTGGATTCGAACTGTTCAATTCCTAGGGCACGTGATTGACAGCCAAGGAATTCATGTTGATCCCGCCAAGATTGAAGCAATCAAGGGCTGGGAGTCACCGACCACTCCAACGGAAGTGAGACAATTCTTAGGTCTTGCTGGTTATTACCGTCGATTCATTGAAAACTTTTCAAGAATAGCTGTTCCCCTAACCACGCTGACTCAGAAAGATAAGAAGTTCGATTGGACTGATAAACAAGAGTCAGCCTTCCAGCTATTGAAAAACAAACTTTGCAGTGCACCAATCTTGTCCTTACCCGAGGGCACCGACGATTTCGTAGTTTACTGCGACGCCTCACACCAAGGACTTGGTTGTGTGCTAATGCAACGGGAAAAAGTCATTGCCTATGCCTCACGACAACTAAAAATCCACGAGAAAAACTATACGACCCACGACCTCGAGTTAGGTGCTGTGGTCTTCGCATTGAAAATCTGGAGACATTATCTCTACGGTACGAAAAGCACTATCTTTACCGATCACAAAAGTCTCCAACACATATTCGATCAGAAAGATCTAAACATGAGGCAACGTCGCTGGGTTGAGTTACTTAGTGACTACGACTGCGAGATCAAATATCATCCGGGCAAGGCTAACGTAGTTGCCGACGCCTTAAGCCGAAAAGAACGAGTGAAACCCCTTCGAGTCCGAGCACTTTCTATGACAATTCGTAACGAGCTTCCTGCTCAAATCCTTACCGCTCAACTTGAAGCACTCAACGATGAAAACTTGAAAAATGAAGCCTTGCGAGGCTTGGATAAACAATTCGAAATCAAACCTGATGGAACTCGATACTTCTCTAACCGGGTGTGGTTACCCAAATTCGGAAACTTGCGAGATTTGGTGATGGCTGAAGCTCACAAATCTCGATACTCTATACATCCTGGTTCTGACAAGATGTATCACGACGTCAAGGGGTTGTATTGGTGGCCTAACATGAAAGCTGACATCGCCTTGTACGTCAGTAAATGCCTAACCTGTTCCAAAGTCAAGACCGAACACCAAAGACCCTCGGGGTTGCTCCAACAACCTGAAATTCCTCAATGGAAATGGGAACAGATTTCCATGGACTTCATTACCAAACTACCAAAAACTTGGAGTGGTTGCGATACCATTTGGGTGATCGTGGACCGTCTCACGAAATCTGCTCATTTTCTGGCCATCAAGGAAACCGACAAGATGGAGCGTCTGACTCGCATCTACATCAAAGAAATCATCTCGCGACACGGGGTACCTATCTCGATCATCTCAGATAGGGACAGCCGTTTTACTTCTAACTTTTGGCAATCACTACAGAAATCTCTTGGTACTCGTCTGGATATGAGTACTGCTTATCACCCGCAAACCGATGGCCAAAGCGAGCGAACTATTCAAACACTGGAGGATATGCTACGAGCCTGCGTAGTTGACTTCGGTACTTCTTGGGAAAATCACTTACCGTTGTGCGAGTTCTCGTACAACAACAGTTACCATACCAGCATAAAGGCTGCACCCTTCGAGGCACTTTACGGGCGTAAGTGTCGATCACCTATCTGTTGGACTGAGTTAGGAGATCCCCAACTCACGGGTCCAGAAATCATTCATGAAACTACTGAGAAAATCATCGGTATTCAAAACCGGCTGAAAGCCGCACGTGATCGTCAGAAAAGTTATGCTGATGTGAGACGCAAACACCTTGAGTTCCAGGTAGGGGACAAAGTACTTCTCAAAGTGGCACCGTGGAAGGGTGTCATTCGATTCGGAAAGCGAGGCAAACTAAACCCTAGATACATCGGACCATTCGTGATCCTTGAAAGGATTGGCCCAGTGGCATACCGCCTGCAACTTCCTGCTGAACTTAGCAGCGTTCACAATACATTCCACATTTCTAACCTGAAGAAATGTCTGTCTGACGAGACACTGATTATACCGCTCGACGAAATCCAAATCGATGATAAGCTTCATTTTGTCGAGAAACCTATGGAAATCATGGACCGAGAGGTCAAGCAATTGAAACAGAGTCGTATTCCCATCGTAAAAGTCAGGTGGAATTCTAGGCGCGGCCCTGAGTTCACCTGGGAACGGGAAGACCAAATGCGACAGAAATACCCACATCTCTTCCCAGACAACGCACCGTCCGTGCACTTAAGCTAATTTCGGGACGAAATTTCTTTAACAAGGGGAGAATGTAACACCTGCTAAATTAGGATAATTAATTATGCCTAATTAATTGTAACTAGTTGTAATTATTATGTAATAGGACTAATTGCAGACTCTATTTGTATATATATAAGGTGATTTATATATATATGAGTGTACTTACGCGATTTGGATTAATCGTACGAATTAACCGGACGGAATCCGACACAGTTACTTGGACGTTGGTGACAGAAACTTACCTAAATAATGAGAACGTATTTTATTATATAAAATACACAGCGAACAAACATTATTTATAATATCGCGACGACATTCTGAACAATTTAACGAATAAGTATTGAACGCGAGTTAAGAATTTTAATACTTCGACAAATGTTTTTTTTTATAACTAATTTCAAGGTATTTCATTAAAATATTCCCGTCACCTTTTAAAAATATAACTGATTGACTTAACATTTAAACGACGGAGGAAACGAACACCGCACGGAGCGCGGAGGCGCGGACTGAAAATGGGAGGCTTAACCTCCCACCTCCTTTTCTTTCCTTTTTATTTTCTCATTTCTTTCTCTTTCTTTCTCTCTTTTCTCTCTAATTTAAAAACCACCACCATTACCATAAATCGCCAAATAACAACACGAAACGACACCGGATCACACCACTCCTTTGGAATAAAAGAACCACGGCATCCCGATCTATCTTTCCATCTTTTCGGATTTTCGATCCGACATTTTGTAAGTTCCCGACAAAACCCGAAACTCTCCGTTTTTACTCATTTTTACGTTTTTATGGTTTTTATATGCTTAAAATGTCCAAAAATGGGTTGGGTAAAAGATTTGGACCTAACGGAAGTTTTCCGACCGATTTTCCGGCCACCAATTTCCGATCAGACCGCTACGTCGCAGAGACGCTGGGGTATCTGCGACGTAGCTCAAAACGTCGCAATACACCTCACAACGTCGCACATAGCGACGTCGTTACCAACGTCGCATTAAGTGGCCAACGTCGCATTAGCGATGCCACCCCCTACGTCGCATTGATTTGCGAAGGTCGCATCATGCGACGTACATGCCCACGTCGCACCCTACGTCGCTTGCAACGTCGCATGCTACGTCGCATGCTACGTCGCACAAACCAGAAACTAGAAAAACACATATTTTTACTAAGTGTCGGAACCAAGATTTTAACACCTGATTTTACCCAAATTCAGATCCAGATGCGTTTTTCGTCAAAGTAATATAGTAGAAATAAAAATTTTCCAAGCTGACCTGGCAGCTCGACCCCAGCCAGGGGCTCTGCCCCTTGGACCCCGCCAGGGGCTGCCGCCCCTTGGACCCCGCTACCAGGGGCGCTGCCCCCGGACCCCCGTCATTAAATGTTGTAAATACTTTTCACACTAAGTGTTGAACACTTACAAATAACGAAACCTGATTCAACGATACATATAATGATAACACTTTGAATCATTATTACAAACCGTCACCAACGGGCCATATTTGTTTTCAAACTACAAACGGATTACTAAACAAACACTTGGACATAATGAGTTGTGTAAACAACTAGCCTAGATGGTCTTGCGAGACATCTACTTACTTAACTTTATATGTTTAGGCATTTGAAGGTTACGGGTTCGGAGAACCTACGGTTGATATTACTTACCCGTTTATTGATATAAACGTACTTGCAAAGACTCAGGTGAGTCTTACGGCCCCACTTTTACTGTTTTATCTTATTGGGGGAGATACATGCTACTACTTTTTCTTGAACACAAGTACTAAACTGTTTACTATACCAAACGGAATTGCATGAGTTGTTACTATTTACAGAAGTCTCTCCATCATATATCGTTAGTTATGGACTTAAGCGCGAACACTAGTTAATGGATCCATTAGGGAAATGACCCTCCCCACCCGGGGCAGTAGCGCTGCCACGTACTGATTTACACGTATAAACGGGTGACTACCTATTCGTTACTGATGCTTGCTCAATTACGAGCATGTCACGGGAGCAAACTTATTACTTACGGGTTAAGCTTCGATTATGAGCCTCATGGCAACGGTATAAACTTACTTACTTACATTTGCGGGATGGCAAATACTGGTTTACGATTTCTGGACTGAAATTGCTGATTTTACGCCTGCGGGCATTACTGATGAAACCTCGTGTTCAAAGCTGATATTACTTACAAACCTGTGAGATTCACCAACCTTTTGGTTGACACTTTTTAGCATGTTTTCTCAGGTACCCGGATGGAGTAGGATTACTCCAGGATTTTAGCTAGAGTCGCATGATTTCAACACAACTGCATTAACGGAGATTCTTAGCATTATCTTTTGTATATTACGATTATGTAATAGAATCTCCCGCTATACGCGTGGACTCTAGGGGAAACTACATTTTGTATACGAAAACACTAAGTTTTCAAACATTATATCTATGGAATGTAACTAATTTACAAAACGTCTCATTTAGAGGTCGTTTGCTGTATATCTTGTGCTTTGTATATTGATTAGTAACACCCAAGTATGCTTCCGCAAATCACTAAATTTGGGGGTGTTACATGCCGCCCCTTGGACCCCGCTACCAGGGGTGCTGCCCCCGGACCCCCGTACTTAGATTCCGTAACGGCTTCTAAAACACAATCAAAACACATTTTTCAAGTAAAACGCCACGAAATCAGAATAATAATAGTTGAGATTATTATTACAAATCCATCACCAACGGGCCGTACATATTTTCAAACATTCGAATCAATCAACCAAATGTAATTTGGACATTATAGTTAGACGAACAACTACAAGGTAGTCTTATGAGATACCTTCGCATATTATAACCATCGCGTGTCGTGGACACCCTCAGGTTACAAGTCTTTGGACTTCGATTCTCGACTAATCATTCTCAGTTTATTTTCATAAACTCAACGACTCATGTGAGTCTCATAGCCCCTCTTTTTACTGTTTTACTCAGGGGTGTGATATATTGTTCAATTTTAACATGTGAACGCAAGTACAAACATTTCATATACTACATGAGTTTTTCGAAACTATTCATTTAAAGTCCTCCGTCAGCATAGTTGTTAATACGTTGTAGCGTGAATATTAGTATATGGTACCATATAGGATTGACCCTCCTCGTTCGGGTTAGCAAGCACTAACCGGGTAAACGGACGTACTAATATTTGGGAAGACGAATGTTGATTAGGCATTCGTGGAGGCACCTCGCCCGGAATTCTCTATAGGGGACCCGGCCCTCGAGTTAAGCTCAACTATGTGCTCATGGCTGTATACACGATTACTATCATTTAATTGCTGGATGCAATTCATTATTTAAATCTTGCGGTTCATACTATGTTAACTGATTTCAAACCTGTGAGCTCACCAGCTTTTAGCTGACCTTTTAGCATATATCGCAGGTACCAAGCAGTAGGATGTTTCTGCTTCAGGACTTTAGCTCGAGTCAGCATACAGACGATTGAGATTTTCTTGCATTAGTATATTTTGTACAAGTACTTATGTACTGAAATCTCCTTTTCATTTAAACTCGAGCTATGTAAAGCTTTAAATGTTGTAAACATTTCAGTTATCAATATATTTTGTTAAAACGACGCATATAGAGTCGTTTACTATATATCTTTGTGCTTTGTTATTGATTAGTAACACCCAAATCAAGCTTCCGCAAATCATCAAATTTGGGGGTGTTACAACCGCCTTGATCCATCCGGCGGATGGATTGATTTTCAGGAATTTTTCATCTTTTCTTCATTTAATCTTCCGGCTTCGACAAATTGATCATCTTTTACTCCGATCCAATCTTCTCTTGTCCAATTTTTATTCTTTTAGCAACATTTTTTCGCGATTAGCTCGTTTTCTGTTTCTTTTCGATCCAAGCTCCATTTGAACTCCTAAATGCAAATATGAACGAAATAAGTATCTTATTCACATAAAATGCGTAAGAAATATACTGAACAAAGGGGTAATCAGTACTACAATGTAGTACATTTTGGCGTTTATCAAACATCCCCCACTTGAATCCTACTTGTCCTCAAGTAGACTATCGATTTAAAACTTATAAACAACAAAATTTGGTAGGCAGACAGTAGCGCATAAGGGCTTACATACAAGCTAATATTTCGCAAACCAAAATTTAATCTTAAAAATAATTCTACCTTAAGTTTAGCAATCAAGAAACTCTTCTAAGAAAACAATTTCCTCATATATTATTATTATTAGGCATAAAAGATAACTCACAAGGATTATCGATGTTGTTGTCCACCTAAACAATCTATATTTCAGAAATTGAGCTTATATTATTATTATTCTAGCAGCTTTACCCTTGATTCCCAATAGCAAAATACCCTCATACATATAACGTGCTAATATTACACATATTATGGATATTCAATTAAAACAATCATTTTTCAAGTCAAGACATTGGTGACAGGTCTGTGCCTCAACACAACAGAGCGTCATAACTTGAGTTTGGTTTAGCATAATAACTTTTTAGTCAAACCGTTGGTGGCAGGTCTGTACCTCAGTACAACAAAGCGACATAATTTGACTACATTTTAAAATCTTGAGTTCGTTTAAACTCTTTTTAATCTTTTTCATTAAATATACTGGCGGAGACCAGGTCTGTACTTATGTACAACAGAGGAAACAACAACCAGTGTATCCCCAAATGATATTAATTAAATTCCAAAATCATGGCATATCGCACGCTATCATATATAAGAATTAAGACTAAGTCATAAATTGCTAAAGTTCCTCTCGGAATATCGCATACTTCTTACATTAATTTTATTTAATAACTCAACAACTTACACATAGATTGTCTATCGATACATCACATGATGAACTATCTAATATTTTAAAATTTAAGTTCAAATTATCCTTTGAATTTCCCAGATTTGTTACAAGATTTTCTAAACTTAAAGAGAATATATTTTTAAAAGAAAAATTTGGGTTGAAAAATGACTAACATAGAATGCCTTCTAGTTATGTTCCCTAAAAAATGCCTTTAAAACAAAGTCCTAAGTCTACCAATATATATCGCTTTATAATTCAGGACAATCACACATCTTTTCCCCCATCCTCCACTTAAAATAAAGCAATGTCCTCATTGCAAAACAAGGAATCGTAAAATAAGGAATAGAAAAGAAGTGAACAGAAAACTCCCCTGATCTTGAAGAAAAATGCTTTCTTGATCAGACTCTGAAAATATGCTACAGCACACTTCCGTAGGCATCACGATTGCATTTAGCATATGCAATAAGCCTTTAAACCCCTCGGTATCCCGAGTAGACGAGTTATAGTCTCGTGAGGGTTTCCAGGGAACATACCCACAAAGTTCAAAACTGCAAACAAAAACAAGAAAACAAAAAGTAGAACAAGAAAACAAAATATAAAACAACTAAAAGTTAAAACTATTTTTTTTTATTTTTTGTATTATATATATATATATATATATATATATAGTTTCCAACTTAATCGAATAAGCACCCGTTCTGTTGAGACATAGATTGTGACAACAGATCTAGCTTGAAATAGGACTGGTGTAATTATTATTACGTTTGTATATTGGTTTAGATCTGTAAATAAATATTTGTTTTTTAGTAATATTCGTTAAACATATTATTTTGTTAAAGTTAGACGAATTATTAAATACGAAATAAGTATATACGTTTAGTTCAAGGCGAGTCGAGATCTCAAGTCGCAGCGAATCGAGCTGAGAGATGAGATCTGAACTCGCGGAACATTAGTCTGGCGAGTCGAGTCCTATAGTGGGCTTGGGCTGCGAGTTGGACCGAACTCGCTGGCCCATGCGAGCCGAGCCGAGACAGAAACATAAAAACGATTTTCCTTAGAAAATCGTTAACACTTTTATCACTTTTGCATTCTTCATTCCTGTGAACTCAGAAAACCCAGAGAAAACAAAACCTACGGCTAGGCTTTGACGATTCATCGTTTAAAGTTAAGCTTTATTAAAACGCAATTCGAACATATTCGTTGTTAGTAAGATAACATCGTATTGAGGGATTCCGCACCTTAATACTACAGATAACGAAGTTATCGATCCCAAGAACTAGGGACTTACATCTGGTATCAGAGCTTTTGGGCTAAATACGAGATTGTTCGAGAGTTTTAGTGATAATTGCGTTTTGATTCGGATCGTTTATACGTGCATGAGTACATATTAACGATCAAAATCATTCTCTGGACGTTTTAGGGTTAGTTTACGGTCGAAATTTACTGTTTAAATCGTAAAAATACCTTGAATTTTCGTTTTTTGGGTTTTCCAGCCGTTTCACGAGTCGAGATTAGGGTTTCAGCGTAGCCTGCGAACCGAGTTGAACTAGCGAGTCGAACTGAGACTTGCGAGTCGAACTGAGATTTCTCGCGAATCGAAATCACTTGCGAATCGACATCACAGCATTCCGAACTGAGACTTATGAGTCGAGCTGAGATTGCGAGTTGAACTGAGTCTTGCGAATCGAGTTTTTCTGAATTCACGAAACAGTTTTACTTTACGTTTTTAAGAAGTCTGATCTTAGTAGAATGATCGAGATGGAACATGAGGTGGGAAAATCAAACGTTCCACCTAAGTTGTTGAAGATCGAAGATTACTATAACTGGAAGGACATATTTGAATCTTACTGTAGATTCCATGATTTGTCGATTTGGATGTGTATCAAGAATGGATACACTGCACCTACTCAAACGGTTAATAATGCAACTGTTACTCTTGCTTATAACCGGATGAGCGATCAACAAAAGAAGGACTATGAATTGGAGAATAAATCTCATTCTGCAATTAAGATGAGTTTACCAAAGGAGATAAACCATCAGCTCAAGTCTTTTCAAACTGCTAGAACGCTCTGGGAAGCGTTAGAGAAAAGATGTGAGAGAAGTCCTCAAGTGAAGGCAAGCAGGAAGAATCTTCTCAAGAAACAGTTTACTGTTATAAAAGCTTTAAAGGGAGAAGATCTTGATGCTTACATCACTAGATTCTACCACTTGTTAAGTGAGCTTGACAACCATGAGATTGTTACTACTGAGACTGAAAGAACCGACAAATTTATTGAGGGTTTTCCGTCTAAGTGGGAAATGTATGGTGTAATGCTCAAAGACAATGATGAAAGGTATGCAACCATGACCTTAGAGCAGGTCATTGACAAGCTAAAAGGTTATGATTTCACAAAGAAATCGAGAGAAACTGATTCTGATCAGGTTCAGAATCCTGGGCTATATCATGGGAAAACGAATCTCTCAACTTCTTCATCTAGTTCGACCACTACACTTTTAGTTGGTAATAGTGATGAAAATGGTGAAATGATAACTGACGACGTGTGCCTTCTTACCTCATCAGGTAATGAAACTAAAGGTACACCTACTGAGAAGTCAACTCAAGGACATCAAAAGATGCCAATGAGTGTGAAATCCGCTGAGCAACAGTTATCTGTCCTTGCATCCTTTGTTGCTTCTTATGAAAACTACATTCAGGGTAAAATCAATGATCCGATTATGTTTGATGAAGACTATGATCAAATAGACCCTGATTATCTTGAGGAAATAGATCTCCAGGATCAACTTGCAATGTTATCAAGGAGAGTTAAAAATTTCTTGAAGAAAACTGGTAGAAAAGTGGTGGGAAATCGATCAGGGTTTGATAAAACCAAGATCAAGTGTTTCAACTGTCAAGGTTATGGACACTTTGCTCGTGAGTGTCAAAGACCTAAGGTTGAAACTGGCAATAGCAAACAAGGTTCGGGAAGTACCTTAGCTTCCAAAGCCTTAGTTGTGAAACAGTTGGATGGATCTTATGATTGGCAAGCTCAGTCTGAGGAAGCTCTCTTGGCTGAGATTGAAGATCAAGAGATAGCTGCTGAGTCCAATAGCTATATGCCTATTGATGTTGAAATAAAGGTGCCGGAGATTCATGAGAAAGCAAGTGATGATGACGTGCTCTATATGGATTCAACTGCTAATATGAGTCCAGATGACTTTGTAGCACGCATGGCTGAAGTACAAACTGACAAGAAAAGGGTATGTTTGGATATTCTTACTCTTGCTGATGTTTGTTATCTAGTTACTGATCTAAAATCACAATTAAGCATTTTAACTGTGTCAAATCAGAATTTGTCATCCCAAGTTAGCATTTTTAATGATTCTAATAAGACTATAATATCTGAACTTGAACAAGCTAAAAGTGATGTCCTTAGGTTAAGTACAGATAAGGTAGATCTTAAGAATAAGATTAAGTCTGACAGTTCTGATAAGATTGCACTTAGAGATACCATAAATGAAAAGGCAATAATCATAGATGGTCTCTATATGAACATTGATGACTTAAATCGAACAATAGCTGATAGGGATAGAGAGTTAGCTGAGCTGAAGCATAAGTTAGTAGAACAAAATCGTAAGATTGAGTCCTACAGAACTTTAGAAATGGATAAAATGCTAGATGCTCAACGCAGTGTAAAGGACAAGACTGGGATAGGATACAATGATGTACCTCATACTTTTAATGCCAATTACACTAGTAACTCGATAGATTCTGAAATGACAGATGCTAATCCTGAGATTTTAGTAACTAATGACCATGAAAAGTTAGAGGCACAGAAGATTTCTGTTAAGAATCTGTCATATGATAATAGTAAGATATCACATCACACCAAAATACAGTTTGTATCGGGTGGAGTGATTAATGATACTAAGACTGATGATAAGATTAATAAGGAGAAAACATCTGATCCTTTAGTGCCTAAGACTCCGAGTGGTAATGCAAAAGTTCCTAAATCAAGCAAGCAGATGTCATGCTTCAAGTGTCGCCAAAAGGGACACGTGGCTTCGTGTTGTCCTAACAAAAAGCCTGAAACACCACATAAGCTTGTGATTGATGAAAAGACACAGACCGACTCTAGTATGACTGTAGATAGGTTAGATACCAAACCTAAGTTAGGTAATAAACCTGTTAACATTCTTAAAAGAGACGGTAAACATAGTGTCTCCCCACCTAAACCTAAACGGACATATACTCAAAGTGATAATTCTGTCTATAAGTCTAGAGATGTGACACCGTCAAGGTTTAGAACTCCAAGTAGAGGCCATAGTCATTATGAGAGTGGTACTACTTCGCGATCACATGAGTTTAATTATAATTATCATAATAGAGCTCATAATTATGTGCCTAGGAGGTTATCCTCAAATTCACCTCTTAAGGCTGATCGTCCACAAACTCAAGCTACTTCGAAAGTAACCAAAGCTCCTGATGAAAAGGATGGTTATTTTAAAGAGCTTAAGTTTGTTGATGATAAGGGACAAACCAAGACCGTAATGGCTTGGGTCCCTCTCGATAACTGATCGTGTTTTGTGTTATGTGCAGGAGCATGCTGTGAACAAGGATAGCTGGTGGTATGTAGACAGTGAATGCTCAAGGCACATGACCGGAGAAAGAAGTCTACTTAAGGACTTCAAGGAGAGTCTCAAGCAAAAAGTAAATTTTGCAGGAGATAAAGGAGGAGTAATTTCAGGAAAAGGAAAAGTTTCCAATGGAACTTTGACTCTTGAGGATGTGAACTATGTTGAAGAACTAACTCACAACCTAGTGAGTGTTTCCCAAGTCTGTGATAAAGGTCATCCAGTTTATTTTAATGAAAAGGAGGCCTTAGTCCTGAAGCCAGGTTTCAAAATTCCTGATGAATGGATATTGATGAGGGCGCCAAGGAAGAAGGACATCTATGCTATCAACATGGGTGTTCCTAACTCTTCAATGGTGTCTACATGTTTATTATCCAAGGCTTCGGAAACAGACGCTTTGTTATGGCATAGGAGAATGGCACACCTGAACTGGAGAAAGATGAATTATATAACCAAAAATGGTTTGGTTCTAGGTGTACCACAAAAACGTTTCGAGTCTGAAGATAAGTGTGTTCCTTGCATGAAAGGAAAGCAGCACAAGAAACCACACAGATCTAAGACTGAAAACTCAATCTCCTCGCCATTTGAATTGCTACATATGGATCTCTTCGGCCCTATAAGCAAGAGAAGTCTAGGTGGCAAATGGTACTGTTTAGTTGTCACAGATGATTATTCTAGATTCTCATGGGTATTCTTTTTGGGATCAAAGGACGAAACTCCAGGAATTCTAATTGAGTTCTTTGATCTAGTAGAGAATGTCTATAAAAAGAGAGTGAAGCGTATTCGTAGTGACAATGGAACAGAATTTAAGAATTCAACGTTGAATATCTATTGCTTAAGCAAAGGGATATTACATCAATTCAGTGCACCTTATGAACCTCAACAGAATGGTGTTGCTGAAAGGAAAAATAGGACATTGATTGAAGCTGCAAGAACAATGCTTGCTGATTTAAAGATTCCGGTCATCTTTTGGGCAGAAGCAGTAAATACAGCATGTTATGTTCTTAATAGAGTTCTTACGGTTAAGAGACATAACAAGACTTGTTATGAGCTCTTAAACAATAAGAAACCAAACTTAAAAGGGTTTGAACCCTTTGGAGTTTCATGCACCATATTAAAGACTGGGCATCAAGCTAAATTTGGTGAGAAGGTTGACGAAGGATTTTTCCTAGGTTATATGCCCAATTCGCCAAACAAGAGAGTCTTTAATAAAGTCACAGGACGTTTGGAGGTAGTTTATAATATTGAGGTTACGAGCTACTCACCGGATGTTCATAAGGGATTAGATTGGCAATTTGATTGTTCTGATCTTTTTGCGTCATTTAAAGTTCCTATTAGTGACTATGTCAGTGATTCAGAGATAGTTGAACATTTATTGTTTGAAGATGGGAATATTGGTCCCTCTTCAACATCAAGTGTTCAACATTCTGGAATTAAGACCAATGTTGACTCAGATAAAGCTTCTACAAGTGAGTCACAACAACCTTCAGAGGATAAGTCTCAAGAAACAGAAGATCTTGATGATCTTCCTACAAAGTTTGATGATATACTTACTCCTTTGAAACACTTAAGGATATCTTCTGCTCGTACGGAAGATGTACCTTCATTGGAAGAGATTGGTACTAATTTAGGAGATGATATACCGGTTGAACCAGTTACTACAACTAGAACGAGTAAGAATCATCCCGTTGAAAACATCATCGGTGATATTAATACTCCGGTTCAAACTAGGCATCAATCCAGAACTAGTACATCTGAAAACCTAGAATACCAAAGCTTGTATACTGCAATGAAAGAGACAGGGATTCCTAATCAATGTCTATATTCATGCTTTATCTCACAAGTCGAGCCTAAAAATGTTCAAATGGCTTTAAAAGAAAGCTCGTGGGTAGAAGCAATGCAAGAGGAACTATCACAGTTCACTAAATTACAAGTATGGGAGTTGGTTGACCTACCAAAGGGAGAATATCCAATTGGAACTAGATGGGTATTTAAGTGTAAGAGAGATGATAAGGGAATCGTTACTCGCAATAAAGCTCGCCTAGTGGTTCAAGGTTTTAATCAACAAGAAGGTATAGATTACAATGAAGTGTTTGCACCAGTTGCTAGGCTAGAAGCGATTAGAGTGTTCTTAGCATTCACATCATATTATGGTATAAAAGTGTATCAGTTGGATATTAAGAGTGCCTTTTTGTATGGAAAAGTGGAAGAATTGGTGTATGTTTCACAACCGCTAGGGTTTGCTGATCCTGAGTATCCAGATAGAGTATATCGTTTGAATAAGGCTCTATATGGATTACATCAAGCACCTAGGGCATGGTATGGAACACTATCAACGTATATACTTGAGAATGGATTTACAAGAGGATCGATTGATAGTACACTGTTTGTGAAGTGGAAAAAGAAAGACTTTCTTCTCGTACAAGTTTATGTTGATGATATTATTTTTGGATCGTCTGATGAAAAGATGTGTCAAGAATTTGAGAAAGTCATGAGGAAAAGATTTGAAATGTCTGCGATGGGAGAGTTGAATTTCTTCTTAGGATTACAAGTTGATCAAAAGAAGGATGGATTCTTTATTCATCAATCTAAATATACATATGAGCTATTAGAACGCTTTAAGATGGATGAAAGTAAGGTCTACAATACTCCAATTCCAGTCAATCATGGATTAGGTCCAGATACATCGAGTGATAGCGATGTGGATCCAACTCTTTATAGAGCCATGATCGGATCACTAATGTATCTAACAGCCTCTAGGCCTGACATAATGTTTGCTGTTTGTTTATGCGCAAGATATCAAGCTAATCCGAAAGAGTCACATATGCAAGCTGTTAAACAAATCTTTCGTTACCTCAAAGGGAAACCTAAGTTGGGTCTTTGGTATCCGATTGATGGAGACTTAGATCTTGTAGCTTATACTGATTCGGATTACGGAGGATGCAATCAGAATAGGAAATCTACGACCGGAGGATGTCAATTCCTAGGAGGTAGATTAGTATCCTGGCAGTGCAAGAAGCAAACCTCGGTAGCCATTTCTACATGTGAAGCTGAGTATGTTGCAGCTGGCAGCTGTTGCTCTCAAGTACTTTGGATTCAACAGTAACTGCGGGATTACGGGTTAAATATAACCAATACTCCCATGATGATTGATAACGAATCTACTATGTCGATCACCAATAATCCAGTAAAGCACAGTAAAACTAAGCATATTGATATTCGACATCATTTTATTAGAGATTGTGCTGAGAAGAAGTTGATAAAGTTAGTTAAGGTTCCATCATTGGATAACTTAGCAGACTTATATACAAAGGCGTTCGACAGAGCAAGATTTGAGACGTTGGTTCAACTAAACGGAATGAGAAATCCAGAGTGATTAGTCTTCCAAGGGTATTTTTGTAATAGTTAGTATTTCTATGTTCATTAAAAAAAATAAAAAATAAAAAAATAAAAAAAAATAAAAAAAAATAAAAAAATAGGCGTATGGCATTCATTTGCTTGTTACCTAAGGGGAATCGCCTTCATTAAAGAATATAAACATAATATTCTTTGAAAAATTTTTTTTTAAGTTTTTATCTGCAAAAACTAAGGGAAATGATAGTACATTAGAAGAATAAGCTTCACAATAATAAGCTTAAGTCCTAAGTATGATATGGTAGTAGGTTCAAATAAAGTTGCTTTAGAACTACAGCGGTTCTATCAGGTATGTGTTTATATTTATTTGATTATACACCTATATCCACAAGTTATAATTTGTCTATTTTTAGTGAAAACTTTAGATGGCTTCATCATATGATGTACTGGTAGGCAAATTATATGAAATTTTCTAAGCCTTAAGAAGTTAATTAACTACTTGTTTATTATCTTGTGTTACTATTCTATGATGTATGACATTAAGTCTTAATTGTTGAATGATGGTATTGCCATACACTGTTATCATGCTTTATAATTGACAAATAGTAGAAATATGGATATTAACTTAATTACTGGTAACTTTGTTGTACTAAGTACAGATCTGAAACCTTTAATTAAATTAATATTCTCAAATATATTTTGAATTATGCTAGAAGGGATCCTCTGTTGTACTATGTACAGACTTGGATAACATAGCATATTCAAAGTATGTATGATATTTGTCTAACCTTAAAATTCAAGTGTATGTTATATGTTTCAAAAAGATACATCATTTAGTAACCACTACCTTGAAATTTAATGATGCAGTGTTATGCGTTTTACTTGAATTATTCAGTATGTCATATAATGAGAAGCACTTGATAATATTCATACTAACAATAAAGTGTGTGCTTAGAAAATTGAGTATAATTTGTTTATGTGGATCATAATACTGGTAATCGTCTTGAACTGTCTATAATTAAAATATTCACTTTATGTGAGTAATGCATTTATTAATTATGTTATGTAGATAAAGGTACCTAAGATATAGTTTTATAAATATAAATGTATAAATGATAAATCTTAGTTGTAATTTTATAGTAATTTATTTGAATTTCATGTGGTATGTATACTACCAATCTGCTTAGACTTTTAAATATCTACTTAATTACTTATTCTTTCTAATATGATCCCTAAGCAGATAAATTCTTATTCAGTTTGTTTATTTATTTTGTTTTGCTCAAGTGATTAATAAAATGGTACTTGATACCAATGTTTACATAATTGTGTTTTTATCTTATTTTATTTTACGTTTTAGTGTTTATCAGAATTTACCCTTCGGAATTAAATTATACTGAATATCTTTGAGTTGAACAATCGTAACAAATACAAGTGAAAAATAATTTTATTTTAGACTTGTACAAATGATGGTTTTTTAATTTATACTTAGTATTTAATTCGCGTTTTTATTTATTCCTACGAGTCGACTTAGTCAACTTGCGGATCCACTTGAAATCTCGCGAATCGGATACAGGGTATAAAACGGGAGGTCAAACGAGTCAACAGATCACCGGATCCACAGCATTCGCGAGTTCACTTCAACTTGGCGAATCCGCTTCCAGGCGAAACGAGGCGAAACGTAGTTTTCGTTTGATTTTGATTTTACGAGTACAAAGAACGAGTTTTTGATCCGTAGATTTTATTCACCTTTAGATTGCGAACATATTGAGGTAAAATACAACGAATTTCACCATCTAATTAACGAGAAATCGAAGTTTTTATAAACTTAGGGTTTCGGTTTAATGTTTGATCGATTCATGTAGATTAACGGCTTGTTAGAACACGAATCCTTAGGATTAATGTTTGTCACACCCCCAATTTAATGCTTTGCGGAAGCGACTGTTTTGGGGCGTGACTAATCAATAATCAAACCCAAAGTACAAGCAAACGACTCTAAATGAGACGTTGTAGAAGATGTTACATTAATACATAAGTTTTCAAAAGTAATACATCATTGATGAGTTCGCAACTTGTTTTGTTAGATTTTAAGTACATAATCATTATACAAAAGATAATGCAAGTAAAATCTTCATATGTGTAATTGCATGCGACTCGAGCTACTAAAGCATATCCTGCTGGGCCATCCGTACTGATCAACCCTACTGTTGCTGTGTACCTGAGAATGCATTACTAAAACAGGTCAACCAAAAGGTTGGTGAATCTCACAGGATTATAGTAAGTAACAGTTTGAACACATCAGCTTGTAAAATCATTGAGTAAATATTGCACAGTCGCAATAGTTTCCGTATATATTGCCATGAGCACCATAGTCGAAGCTTAACAATCAGTGATTTTGCCCTCGTGAATGCTAATCCAGACATTCATATGTAACGAGTAAGAAACACCCATTTATACTGAATGTTCGGGGTAGTGTGTGCTACCCTGGGTGAGGATTGTCAGTCCTAATGGATCCATTTACTAGTACTCGCGCTTAAGACCATAACTGACGACTATGATTAAAGGGACTTCATTGGATTAAGTAAATCTCATGCAATCAATATACCAGTAAATCAGTTTGTAATCAAGTAAGTAAGTACATGTGTTCGAGTAAAACAACTAATGCATCTCCCCCAAAGTAAAACAGTGAAAAGGGGCCATGAGCCAGCAATTCCTAAAGTGCGTACGTATTCCACAGTAATCTCCTAACGTCCTAAACACGCAAGATTGTATGTTTGTAAGTGTACGCGTAATAATTCGTATATTTGTTTAGTTGTTCATATTGTTGATTATGTTCAATGTATTCGAATTGTATTACATTTGAAGTTTCATAAAATGCGCGGCCCTTTGGTGGTGGTTCGGAATTATATTTCGAAAATATAATATTGTTCGTTTTGTATAAAATCCTTTCATACATTCGTATACCGAGTCGTTTATCATTATTAGAAAACGTATGAAGTTAGTTACTTAGTTTGTAAAAATGTACGACCCGTTGTTGTCGGATTACAATTATATTTCAAAAATATAATTAAGTTTGTTTCGTGTAAATATGTTTATTTAAACGTATATTGTATCCGTATAAATGTTCGTATCCTTTTTAGTTAATTTTGAAAGTGGAAGGCTGGTCTGGGATAGGTACCCGCCGGGTAGGCGAGGTACCCGCCGGGTAAAAGGGTTTCGGGTCGAATCCGCCGGATTCAATCCAATACGCCGGATTCAAGGGTTTTCGAGGGGATCCGCCGGATCCTATGTGTGATCCGCCGGATCATTGTCAAAATATAGGGAATCCGCCGGATACAAGCTTGATCCGCCGGATCAGCATGTTTCTAAATCGAATCCGCCGGATCCACCCTTGATCCGCCGGATCCTGGTTTATTTTGCAGAAGTACCCGCCGGGTACTAGGGGAACCCGCCGGGTATCCTGGTCTGGGCAGGGTCTGTTCGTGCAGATAGTTTACAAAACCAGTTTTAATTCCAATTTCCGCAAACAACAACTTAATATAAAGCTAATACATGTTATACTATGTATTTTAAACACGAAATTAAAAGGAAGTAGTGAACGATTCTTACAATTTTTAAAATGAAACGGATGTTGATGATGATGAAGAAGACGATGATGATGATTGTGATGATCAAAGATGATGATGATTGTGTTGTTGATGTTGTTGATTGTTATTGTTATTTGTTGTTGTTGTTTGAAGAAGAACCGAGAGAAAGAAATGAGAGAGCGAGAGATTGAGATTGTGAGTTACATTATTGGGGTCGGTTGATATAACCGGCTCCAATAACTGAGGTGGTTGTGTGGTACGCAAAGCCCGTGTTTGTGTACCCGATCGTTAAGTAATGTAATATTTAAAAATGATAATTTTCTAAATATTATTTCGTATGTGTTAACAATTGAAATATTTTATAAAAATACTTCCAATTAGATATAAAAATATATCTTAGTTTAACTCGAAATACACGGATAGTTTTCCGTATCTAAAATGTATTTAAATAATTTTCGGAGTACGTCGTTCTTATCTTCAATAATAATACTTTGTTTGAAAATGTTTTTCACCAAATCTTAATTTGGGTTTCTGCGTTCTACCAGATTTGTGTATGTGTGATTATTATATAATCGTTTCAGGTTATATAATACTTTGTAATTAAAGTTCAAATTAGGACGGTAATTTGGGTCATTTTTGACCGGGTGTCACATTCTCCCCTTGTTAGGAGAATTTCGTCCCGAAATTTGTTCGTAGTATTTATCGTTGTATTCAAGTTATAGTTCGCGTGTTATCTACATAAGTCTGACAACACCTATCTAGAGTTGTCTATCTCCCCTTGTTGAACTAGTGCCCTTCCGGCAACTAAGGAATTCGAATTGAAGTTTCGAGATGTGTTTACTATTATGCATACATGATCAGTCCAGTCGATCATTAGAGAGTAGCTACAATGTGTACTAGTAGCCTAAAGTAATTCAGTAAATCCTTGAGGGTTTTGTCGGTAGGACAAAGTTAATCATTCAGCCCATTGCTAGAGTACAACTACTTTTGCACTAGTAGTCCACCTTAGACTCTATCAGTCTCATACAGAAACGAAGTGGTTTAGCACATTTCAGGTTTATGTGGGATGTTACCCAAAATACGGTTTTATGTGAGTCGTCACCTAAAAATTTATTTTACTCGGGACGTTACCCAGTATATAAAAGTCAATCTAACCGGCATGTTTTCCGGTATACAACAGCGTAGGATATGTTATTCCTATACCTTTGTGCTAAAACTAGTTTCATATATAGAGACTATAGATCTAAATTGTTATTTTCCCCTAACTCTTTAGTGTACTTAGAATCTAGGGAAAACCTAACAAGTATCAAGTAGCAAGTAAAGTTTATCAAGTAAGTAGTATGAAAGCAGATAGGTTGCTAGCGAGTTTCCATAATCGCATCCCTATTCAGATTCTGGTAAGTTTTGTTCCTATAACAGCAAGGAAGTCATTGTGTACTTTGTAATTTTGTTGACCATTCAGGGTTTGAAATTTTGTATAAAGTTGTGTACAGTAAGCAAGTTTGAACGGTTTTGAAGTTTTGAAAATTTCTTTTAAAACTTTTCATAAGAAATTTTTGCAACATGTTTGTTAAAAGTACATTTGTCAGAAAATTTTGACAGTGAAAGTCGATTGAAACTTTGAAGTTTGTCGAAAACTTTAGTCAATAAACAGTTTGGTTGAAATTCTTGTCAGTAGCAAAGTTTTGAAATCTTGTTTAACAAAATCTATTCAAAAACAAAATTTAAGAAAAAAAAAATTCGGGGTAAAAGCATGTTGAAATTGTTGAAAATGGAGTACGTTGTATACGTAGAATTTAGTAGACAGTAGAAATTTTAAAATAGAGTCCCGATCTTCGTATCAAAGGACGTTGAAATAAATATGTTTGTTTGTTATAGTGGTGTAGACGGTCTCAAAGGTATCATCCAGTAAAGGCCTATTCCTATACCTCCAGTATATAATAGCCTAGTAAGTAGTATGTAGTCTAGGCCTATGTATGTATATATACCAATATCCCATAATAGCCTATTCATCCTTGTATGTATCACCGATTCCATCGGTTTCATACTGTCTACCTGAAATAGTTCGCCAATTTCCTTATTCTATTTGTACTTAGAATCTAAGGAAACACATAAAGTTCTAAGCAGTGATAGAACCTATTCAAGTAAGTAGTACAGATGCAGTTTTGGTTATTCGGGAGTGAACGTACCCGAGTTGAGTAAGTCAATAAGTCTAGGGTTCTGGTAATTACCTTCAGCATTGAGTACATAGAACCTGCCCTTAGCAGCGTTGTTGTTTTTGCCCTTCAGTTTTGAGCAATCTCTCTTAAAATGCCCGGTACCATTGCACTCATAGCAGGTTTTGGGTGCAGAGGTGTCGGTACCAGTGGTGGTTTCTTTACAGTCCTTGGTCAGATGTCCAAATCGCTTGCATTTGGTGCAAGGACATAGACCATCATGATGAAGTTTGCACTTAGAGCAATAGGGCTTTCTTCCCTTATACTCTTTCTTGTCATCAGTTTCAGAAGTGTTGGCCTGAGCAGTTGCAGGCTTCTTGTTAGCTTGGCTTTGATTTCCAGAGCTTCCATCAGCTTTTCTCTTGTTATCTCCCGAGCTGTTTACAGTAGTTTTGTCGCCAGCGGTTCCTTGACGAACCATTTGTGCCGTCAGCTTGTGTGCCATACGCACTGTACCATGAAATGTGGGAGAGTTTGACGAAGTAACCATTCCCTGAATTTGTGGAGGAAGTCCCCAAAGATAGCGCTCAATTCGCTTGGATTCTGTATCAACCATTGATGGGCAAAGGTGTGCCAACTGATTGAATCGAGAGGTGTAGCTGGCAATGTCGTTCCCTTGAGTGGAAAGATTCCAGAATTCCGCCTCAAGCTGTTGAATTTCATCCCTGGGACAATACTCATCCTTGAGCATTTTCTTCAGTTCATCCCAAGGAGTTTCCAGAGCAATGTCTTGGCCTATGGAGTCAGCATAAGTGTTCCACCATGTCAGAGCATCATCCATGAAAGTGTAGGTGGAGAACTTGACCTTACAGTTCTCAGGGCAACTGCAGATGAAAAAGACTGCCTCTGTCTTCTCCATCCATCGCAACAACCCAATGGCACCTTCTGTGCCTTTGAAGTTCAAAGGATTGCAGTTAAGGAAGTCCTTGTAGGTGCAGGGTTTCACTACAGGGGCATTTGGTGGTGTTTCAGCACTTTCAGATCGTTGTCGCTCGGCAAGTACTGCGTCAGCAACCAATCGATCGACCTGAGCTTGAGTGAACTTTTGTCGTGGAGGCATGTTCCTTCAATGAAGATAAGGGACATGTCAGAGTTTCGTACAAGAATATGATCATCGTAGTTGCATATATAACAGTAATATATCACAACACAAGTGACAATCATTTGTGTAGAATAATAGTGGTTGCAATCACTTAACTTGCGAGTTCAAATGATTACGAGTATTGAGGTTTACAAAAGTGAAGGGGATATTACATCCGTACATGTATCAGTAGTTTTGCGGAACGTGATAGGAAAGTAGAAAAGATTTGTACTTAGAGAAATACTGGATTCGAACGTTTAAACTGATGGGTGAGTGAAGAATGGTCCTCTGTTGACCAATTTGTGCTAAGTAAGGCGTCGAAGTTCTTAATCTCTACCTAGGGTAAGTCTATTTCGAAGAGATGACCCTCTCTGTCAGGGCACATCCCGGTACTATTTGTCCTGACTCGATCAACTTACCACAGGCCTATTCGAAAGTGTGTTTGTACAGTGAGTGTTTTACTAAATATCGATGGATCTTAATAAGTCTAATCATATAGGTGTAACCTATATATACTTATTATCCACCTAGTTGTGTTTATCACAGAACAAGTACAAGTCACGGTTCTCTCGTGGTCAGAGTCAACTAGTGCATTCCTGTTCAACATAACCCCTTTCAGATCTTACATCATCTTTATTTAATTGTACATAGTTGATCAGGCTATGTTAAATTAAACTCGTATGATGAAATCCCTGAACCAGTTATATCTAATAAGGAATACTGCCTAACGGTCATAGTCTAGGCCCACTAAATGCAACCTAGTTCGCTATAACCTTAGGCTCTGATACCAATCTGTCACACCCCCAATTTAATGCTTTGCGGAAGCGACTGTTTTGGGGCGTGACTAATCAATAATCAAACCCAAAGTACAAGCAAACGACTCTAAATGAGACGTTGTAGAAGATGTTACATTAATACATAAGTTTTCAAAAGTAATACATCATTGATGAGTTCGCAACTTGTTTTGTTAGATTTTAAGTACATAATCATTATACAAAAGATAATGCAAGTAAAATCTTCATATGTGTAATTGCATGCGACTCGAGCTACTAAAGCATATCCTGCTGGGCCATCCGTACTGATCAACCCTACTGTTGCTGTGTACCTGAGAATGCATTACAAAAACAGGTCAACCAAAAGGTTGGTGAATCTCACAGGATTATAGTAAGTAACAGTTTGAACACATCAGCTTGTAAAATCATTGAGTAAATATTGCACAGTCGCAATAGTTTCCGTATATATTGCCATGAGCACCATAGTCGAAGCTTAACAATCAGTGATTTTGCCCTCGTGAATGCTAATCCAGACATTCATATGTAACGAGTAAGAAACACCCATTTATACTGAATGTTCGGGGTAGTGCGTGCTACCCTGGGTGAGGATTGTCAGTCCTAATGGATCCATTTACTAGTACTCGCGCTTAAGACCATAACTGACGACTATGATTAAAGGGACTTCATTGGATTAAGTAAATCTCATGCAATCGATATACCAGTAAATCAGTTTGTAATCAAGTAAGTAAGTACATGTGTTCGAGTAAAACAACTAATGCATCTCCCCCAAAGTAAAACAGTGAAAAGGGGCCATGAGACTCACCTGTAGAGCCAGCAATTCCTAAAGTGCGTACGTATTCCACAGTAATCTCCTAACATCCTAAACACGCAAGATTGTATGTTTGTAAGTGTACGCGTAATAATTCGTATATTTGTTTAGTTGTTCATATTGTTGATTATGTTCAATGTATTCGAATTGTATTACATTTGAAGTTTCATAAAATGCGCGGCCCTTTGGTGGTGGTTCGGAATTATATTTCGAAAATATAATATTGTTCGTTTTGTATAAAATCCTTTCATACATTCGTATACCGAGTCGTTTATCATTATTAGAAAACGTATGAAGTTAGTTACTTAGTTTGTAAAAATGTACGACCCGTTGTTGTCGGATTACAATTATATTTCAAAAATATAATTAAGTTTGTTTCGTGGAAATATGTTTATTTAAACGTATATTGTATCCGTATAAATGTTCGTATCCTTTTTAGTTAATTTTGAAAGTGGAAGGCTGGTCTGGGCTAGGTACCCGCCGGGTAGGCGAGGTACCCGCCGGGTAAAAGGGTTTCGGGTCGAATCCGCCGGATTCAATCCAATACGCCGGATTCAAGGGTTTTCGAGGGGATCCGCCGGATCCTATGTGTGATCCGCCGGATCATTGTCAAAATATAGGGAATCCGCCGGATACAAGCTTGATCCGCCGGATCAGCATGTTTCTAAATCGAATCCGCCGGATCCACCCTTGATCCGCCGGATCCAGGTTTATTTTGCAGAAGTACCCGCCGGGTACTAGGGGAACCCGCCGGGTATCCTGGTCTGGGCAGGGTCCAGTTTTAATTCTGATTTCCGCAAACAACAACTTAATATAAAGCTAATACATGTTATACTATGTATTTTAAACACGAAATTAAAAGGAAGTAGTGAACGATTCTTACAATTTTTAAAACGAAACGGATGTTGATGATGACGAAGAACACGATGATGATGATTGTGATGATCAAAGATGATGATGATTGTGTTGTTGATGTTGTTGATTGTTATTGTTATTTGTTGTTGTTGTTTGAAGAAGAACCGAGAGAAAGAAATGAGAGAGCGAGAGATTGAGATTGTGAGTTACATTATCGGGGTCGGTTGATATAACCGGCTCCAATAATTGAGGTGGTTGTGTGGTACGCAAAGCTCGTGTTTGTGTACCCGATCGTTAAGTAATGTAATATTTAAAAATGATAATTTTCTAAATATTATTTCGTATGTGTTAACAATTGAAATATTTTATAAAAATACTTCCAATTAGATATAAAAATATATCTTAGTTTAACTCGAAATACACTGATAGTTTTCTGTATCTAAAATGTATTTAAATAATTTTCGGAGTACGTCGTTCTTATCTTCAATAATAATACTTTGTTTGAAAATGTTTTTCACCAAATCTTAATTTGGGTTTCTGCGTTCTACCAGATTTGTGTATGTGTGATTATTATATAATCGTTTCAGGTTATATAATACTTTGTAATTAAAGTTCAAATTAGGACGGTAATTTGGGTCATTTTTGACCGGGTGTCACAATGTTAAACAAACCTTAATAAACGTAAATATATCGTTTGATCGTGTTAAAACTAACAAAATCATCGATTTTAAGTTTAAACTCGCGACGGCTTTTCATCGAACGAGTTGAACCTTCGATTCAACTCGCAGCGAGTTGACTAGCGGATCGAGTTGATTAGCGGATCGACCAACGAGTTGACCTACGGATCGACATGATTAGCGAGTTCCCTTGGCTGCAGATCCAATTGCGAGTTGATAAGCGAAGCGAGTTGATAAGCAAAACGAGTTGAACTCGATTCGCTTAGATGTCTTATGCGAATCCAGAACTTAGAAATTTTTTTTTTATAAGAGTTACGATTTTTTAAGTAATAACTAGTATATTTTTGGATTCCTATGACAATGTATATATATATATCGAAAGTCTACCGATTCAAAACATAATCTAGTAGCGTGTCCTAATTTTATATTAGCGGTATATTATATATATATTGATTTAATATATGTATATGACTTGAGACTATTTATGTAACGAGTTATATATATAAGTTTGCATTTAAACTAGGATGTAAGATGAATTACTATTCATAATACATTATAGTTTAAAATCTATTACACGTGCATTTAATCTGTTGTTTGTGTTTATTATACAGATATGGCGAGACCATTTGATAAGAGCCACAATATTCTAGTAGATCTAAAACTACAGGCCAAGAGGGCTGATAGGGTGGCTGATATTCTTCGCTTTCTTGTACGGTCGCGTATTAGATATGCTATTACGGCCAATCCACGTATTTCTCAGACTGTTCTGAACGATTTCTGGACGGATATCTTGCATGACCAATCTGTCAATCCACCAGAGATTCGGGCAACGGTTAATGGTCAAACGGTTGCATTTACTGCTAGATATCTTCGTGAGGTATTACAGCTGGGGACTGAAGAACAAGACAATGGGGATTTGGAGATGCCCATGGACTTCATTGAGGGGGCAATCGGCCGTATGGGATATACTGGAGATAGGCGCGGGAACCAGTTTCAGAAGCCTCTGGTACTCGGACAGTGGAGGTTTCTGTGGCATGTGATGAATACCATTTTTGCACCGAAGAAGGGTGGCTTCGATGAGTTAAGCCCTGTTATATTATCGGCTGCACTGTCCCTGGTTTATAATAAACCATACAGTTTCTGTGATCTCATTTTTGGAGAGATTGCAAGACAGATATCGGGTTCTGTTAGATCTAGATTTATGATCTACCCGAGGTTTTGTATGCTTATCATTCGAGCGCGTCTACCGAACTTGGCTATACCTGAGCCATTTTTAGTGGTGAATATCATTGATCAACGTGGATAAAATGCCATGTTTATGCAGACAGTTAGGAAGGAAGGTGTGGTGAAACCGGAGGAACGACCACTTTTTGGGTATATTGTTGACCCAAACTACGTTCCACCGCCAAATAATGGGTGTTTGGACGTTGTTCCTGCTGGTGCTGCTGCTGCTGATGTTGTACCTGAACCTGCAGCTGAGGAGGTTCAACCTGAAGATCCACAAGGGCTCCTTGAGGATGTTCTTATTCAGGTTGGTCAGGTTGATCAGCAAGTGAACCAAGAGGTTGCTGCACAAGTTGTGCAAGAGGTTTTGGTTCAGAATGATGATGCTACTGATCCCTTGCTACGGGATATTGATAGTTATTTTGCACCACCTGAGGAAGCTGAGATTGCAGACCCCGAGGTTACTAGACCTGAGGGTGAGCAAAGGCAGACTGATAGTTCAGCAGTTTTACCTGCTAAGGTATTAAAGCTGAATAATCTTAAATATATATTTATCTAGTTTGATAGAGTTTTATGTTAATCATAAATGGTAAATATATTTAGGAACCAGTTGGTCCATCTGGCAAGTATGATGGACATTCAACTGACGATTCCAGTGATACCGAGGATGATCTTGTTGATCTGTCCACGAGTATTCCGGCTGGAATGACTGAGCAACGATCAAGGCTTGAGGTTGATCCTGCTCAGAAGCTGAAGCTCAAGCGTAAAGTCAGTGAACCAGATCCAGATTTCATTGTTCATGATTTGGATGCTGAGGAGACTGTTACTCAGTTGATGAAGCGTCCGAGAACGCTGACTATTAGAGAAGGTTAGTATTTATTATAAAAGTTAAATAATCTTAACTTGTTGTTTATCAGGAGTTAAACTGAGACAGTTAATTCTGTATATAGTTGCTCAAGATACACCACAGGTGGATAAGGATACACCGGTGGTTTCTGAACAGATATCTGTACCGCTTCAGGTATGAGATATAAGTTCTATAACTATAAGTGTTATGCAATTAATTAGAGTTTTGAGACAGAGTAATCTGTAACAATAACTGATTTTAATTGTGTTTAACTTTACAGCATGAGGTTGCTGATCTAGTTCGTGCGGCAAAATTTCCGACGAATAAAGGAGCTAGATTTGCAGCAAACTTACTTACGCAAGCTTTGTCTCAACCTCATACACCGCTGACAAGAGACTGGCATATTGAGTCTCTTACACCGCCTGGACCTAGAACGATACCTGTTACTCCGACGACTGATGCTGAAAGGATTACGTCCTTAGAGTCGAGAGTAAAGGATTTAGAGAAGCTTACTTCTCAGATTCCAGAGCTGGTGTCGAATAATCTTCTTCTTGCTCAGCAGATGCTCAAACAGAGTGAATCTTACAATCTACTGATGAAGACTCATGAGACTTTGCTTGCGGACTTCAATGTTCAGAGACTGAAGTTATCTTCCTTGGAGAGTTTAGTCTTGAAAGCGCATTCAGGACAGTCTACTCAGGGGGGGATATTGGTGTATCTGGAGTCTTGCAAAGAAGATGAGCTGAGGAGAAAGAGAGATTCTAACAAAGACGATGATCCCAATGCACCGAGTGGTGAGCAGACTGGTCCTTCAAAGACTGGTGAGCAAACTATGATTCAGGGGGAGTCTGGTGGTGATGCTGGTGCAAGCGGTTCTGGAGCTGGTACAAGTGCAAATAAGACTGTACCGGGTGATATTGAAGCTGGTAAGATAGCTTAGTATTATCATAGTACTGTTATATTTGTAATAGTTTGTAGTGAACAAATGTAAACTTAATTTTATTGTGTAAATATATTCGGCTTAAGGTTATTATTATTTTAAGTAAAATATGTTTGATGTAATTTAAGTTTATATAATTATATGTTAAGATAAAATTGTGATCGAAAGTCTTCCGACTAATTGAGTAGTCGAGCGGCGTGTTTCGATTATTATCGGCGGTCAAAATTTTATAATAACATATGCATTTTAGACTTGAGAGTTTGCATACTGACAAGTTAAAAAATGTACTCCCTCCGTCCCAATATAAGTGTCCCGTTTGACTTTTCGGAGTCTTTTTTCTTTATCTTTGACGTTAAATATTTTTGTTTGAGTTATATAACACTTCATGCAAAACATATGAATGAATTGAGTTTTAAATGTATTTTCATTGGTATAATTTTCATCAAATATTATATAACACAAAGAAAAATATTTAAAGTCAAAGATGAAAAAAAAGACTCCGAAAAATCAAACGGGACACTTATTTTGGGACGGAGGGAGTATTAGTTTTAATTAGACAAATGATATATAATTTAAAGGTTAAATTGATAATGAATTAGATCAATTAACACTTGGAAATTATATAAGGTAATTAATAGTAAATTTAAATGTTTGGTGATTATTCGCAATGCATTAGAATTTAGAATTAATTATTATTTGTTAAATAGGTTATAAGACTTAAAAAATCTTAGTTTGATTCAGGGTAATCAATAAAAGATTTTATAAGTTATATGTAAATGCGTTTATATTTTAGGTTAAAATATACAAAAGGATTAATAAAGAAATTCTTAGATTGGTTCAGGGAAATCAATGAAGAATTTGAATTATTAATATATTTGTATTTACATTTTTCTCTAGGAATGGAAATGCTAGATCTATCAGATTTAGAAGATGATATTTTGGATGAGATAGATGAAGAGATTGATTATGATATTGAAGAAGGAGAGTTCAAACTTCCTGAAGACTGGACTGCAGTATTTGAATCTGTGATAGATGAAGGTGTTGATCTGGATGCAAATGTAGATGAACATGTTATGAATCCATCAACGACTGAATTTGTTTTTGTGAATGAACAAGGATAATTAGTTATTGATTTAGAAGCTTTTGAGAATGCTTCTAAAGATTCGGATACTGAAATTGAAGAAATAGAGGATAAATACAAACATTTGGTTGGTAATCCAATGTTTATCCAAGAAATGCTTAAGAAGAAAAAGGAAAAGAAGCCACGCATTTTGAAAGAAGTTGATATTACTGGAAAGCGTGTACTTAAAACTGGCATTATTGGATGGTATTATGACTCTGACCTGAAGCTCTTCGCAATCAAAAGGTTTGATGGGGTTCAATATTTTGAGAAGAAGCTTGCAGTGTTTAGTTCGTTGCCTCGATATGAGATTCGAGACTTGGCTAGATTAGATATGATAAATCCAAGTGATGATGACTATGCTAAGTATGTTGAGCGTATCATTAGGACTGAAGGATTATCTATGAAGTTCTCAAAGATTAAGCCAAGGAAAGGAAAAATGATAAAGTTGAATGAACTCAGTCAGAGGACAGGAAGAAGAAGAAGGAAGAAGGTTTATCCAGCGGTCAAATGCATTAAACAAATACCTATGAAGACTATGCCTCAGAATATTTTGGGAAAGTTGAAATATTGGGGGGTAGATGCTGGATCAGGAGAAGCCTTTATGATTGAAGCTGATGATGATTATCCTGATGGCGAAAAAGAGATTCTTAATGTATATGATCACAGACACCTGATGAACTTATCAAAGGAAGATCTGATTATGTTGTACAAGAACAAGATCATATCTACTATTGGTTGGGGTGATTTAGCACCAGATTATCACAGGATGGTTAAAACATGCATCAAGCTTAAAATTTTTGCAGGTAGTAAAATTTACTCTTGAAAATCAAAGACAGCGTGAAGATAAAGACGCTAGAGCTATTATCAAGGGGGAGTCTGTTGAGACATAGATTGTGACAACAGATCTAGCTTGAAATAGGACTGGTGTAATTATTATTACGTTTGTACATTGGTTTAGATTTGTAAATAAATATTTGTTTTGTTAGTAATATTCGTTAAATATATTATTTTGTTAAAGTTAGACGAAGAAATTAAATACGAAATAAGTATATACGTTTAGTGCAAGGCGAGTCGAGATCTCAAGTCGCAGCGAATCGAGCTGAGAGATGAGATCTGAACTCGCGGAACATTAGTCTGGCGAGTCGAGTCCTATAGTGGGCTTGGGCTGCGAGTTGGACCGAACTCGCTGGCCCATGCGAGTCGAGCCGAGACAGAAACATAAAAACGATTTTCCTTAGAAAATCGTTAACACTTTTATCACTTTTGCATTCTTCATTCCTGCAAACTCAGAAAACCCAGAGAAAACAAAACCTATGGCTAGGCTTTGACTGTAACACCCCATTTTTCATGGTATTACTTTAGTAAATAAAAATACGTTTTAATAGCTCAGTTTTACAGTATTATTTTAGTGTACAATAAAATATACATCTTTTTAATTTTAGATCTCTAAATAATGAGATATAATAGAAACCGCAAATTAGTTGTTCAGTTCCAGACTGTGTAGTATAGTAAATAAATAAAAGATATAAACCCTGATACGTGTTTTGTCCCTGTGATCTCAAAACATTCCAGAACTTATAAAATAAACAGAGAAAATCGCAGGGAACAAAAGGAAGTCAAGAACCAATCTTCAAATCATAATTAAGTCTCTCAATTCAAGCTTTAGAACTCAGAATCACCATCTTCTTCAACCTTTGTAAGTAGTTTCTTTCTCTAAGAACCCTAGAAATTGGGTTTTCATGGGTTTTAGCTAATTAATATGAATTAATCCGAATTTAGGGTTTGTAATTGAATAACTAGTGTTAGTCTAGTTTATGAATGATAATTAGATGCTTAATTTCATATTACAAGCGGTAGTTTATGGTTAAGATTTTATGGAAATTTTCATAAATCATGTAGTTTAGCTTAAAGGATGATTTTGATATGTTAGTAGAATCAAGTGGTGACTAGAAAGTAGTTAAATTCATAATAAAGCTATGATTTGATCATGATAAGTAAATTAGTTAGTTTGGTTAAAGTGAAATTAGTAAATTTCAATTGGGGAGAAAGAAATAGATGATTAGTAATTGAAAGTGTGATTAGTTGTTGATTATGTGTCATGTGTATATGTGATAGGTGCTAAAGAAGAATTGTCATCATTTGATCATCTTGTTTCAAATTGTGCTATAAACCAAGGTGAGTTATGAAATGAATAGATCATAATTACGTTAATGATTGTGATTAGTTGTGATTATAACATGATTATGATGAAAGGTTATGATTAGAATGGCTAATAGAAATTAGCCATATTTGATTAGAATAGCTAATCAAGGTTAGCTTTGTTTTGATTAGTAGCTAACTTATGTTAGCTAAATTATTGATTAGAAATGTGCACATATGATTAGATTTGTGAAAGTGGAGTTGCAAGAAAAGGGAAGTAATTTCTTTACCTTGCTTATTAATTGTTTTATTTAATAAAGCATCGAAATGATTATTTTTCATATTCTCACTAAGCAAATTGCTTAATTAGTCTAGTTATGTTGTAGGTACAAGTGAAAGCGGAAGGGGTAAAGATATTGCAAAAGGATAGAAGTGGAGTGCTAGCTTGTTGTAAGTTACACAAGCTTCTCTTTAAATTATCGTTTTGAAACCTTGAAAGATCGCCCCAAACAATGTTTTGACATGTTTTGGTTATAAAAGTAATAGCTAGATAGACTATGTTGTAATAGTGTAAAATTTGTGAATGACTAGTAGATGTAGTTTTAGATTGTGTAAAGATGAAAGTTATAGTAGAAGTGATACTTTGGTTATGTATATATTGAAAGTTTTAAAGAAAGTCAAATGTGGTATTAGTTAATTTTTAAGGGCGTTTAGCCATTGAATGGGTTAAATTAGCTCTTTTGGATCAGCGGGTCAAAATGGGTCAAAACGGGTCTTAATGATGTCTATTAATCAATTTGAGTCAAACAAAGTTTTAAAGTATAGTGATTAGCCTCACAACTTTGTTTCGATAGTAGAAACATGGGTTTAAAAGCCCAGCTCCTAAATCTCTATAGTTTGAAATTTAGTATGTTAGCAAAAAGTGATTATTTTAGCCGAAAATGACCCATGAGTTCAAATCCCGGAATATTGAGAATTTTGAGAAAGTGCGAAAATAGAAAGTTTCATTTTGACCATAGTAAAGTGCCTGCAAAGTTTCATGTTTTAATCCCTTGTCGTTTGTAAGATATGCGCGCCCAAAATTCGGTTTTTGGTATGAAATAGTGCAGGTCCAGGATTTGCCTGCAGATCATGGAAATCCGGCGGATTCAAGGGAATCCGGTTGGATTACCACGAATCCGGGCGGATTCCGAGACCGTATTCCTTAATTTCAGTTCTGTCCACAAGTTGAGTCTGAATCCATAGGGAATCCGGCGGATTCCCATGAATCCGACTGGATTCAACTGTTTTCCAGGAAAGGTCAATTTAATGAATTTAAAATGAAGTGTAAGGAATTAATCATAGTACTGGGACCATAATAAAGCAGTACAAGTGTAAAAAAAAAAAAAAAAAATTCAGATTTTCAGGGCGTTTCAAGTTGGTATCAGAGCGATGGTTTAAGAGATTTAAGCAATCCACAGTAGGATTGCCTAAACTTAAACCACTTATAAATGTGCAGTAGTTAATTACAGTTATGTTTTCACAATGTTTTGCATATAGTTAGTAGATTATGATTAGAGTAAGAATGATTGCTTGGATTTGGAATATATTTAAGAATTTTGAATAGAAACATGTATTTAGTTTAATATAACTACGTCTGGCCAACGAGGTTATTAAATTGCTAAAGCATGTGGGAGATTCAAAGTTGTTAAATATGTGAAGAGAAAGGCAATCATCATTTAATAGTTGAAGTAGAGATTTTCTATATTATTAATTGTGTCTTTATATTGTTTAGTAAATGGAATCCACACCAAATAAAGAAGCTGAGGGTTCAAATGTACGTTCTCCCACTCAAGAGGAGAATGTTTCAGAAAGAAGTTTAGATCCTGAGGACCGGATGCTATTAAAAGATGTGATTGGGCAAGCCCTACAAGAATTTGCTCCTAAGGTATATACCCGAATGGAGCAAATTATTAATACACGATTAGTAGAATTTGAACAGAAGCATCCTGTCTTAGTTAACCCTCAGTTGAATAGTGAAATGTTAAATGCTCAGCAGCAAATTAACAAAGAAAAAGAACGTTTTGAATATAAAAACTTTGCCAATTGTAGTCCCCCAGAATTTCATGGTGAAAGAGACCCGATTAGTAGTCATAGGTGGATTAGTAAGATAGAAGAAACTTTTCTACTCTGTGACTGTCCAGAAAGGCTACGTGTGTTGTTTGCTGCCCATCAGTTGAAAGATAGTGCTCAGGATTGGTGGGGTACTCAAGTTAAAACACATGGTGCTGCGGAAGCTGCAAAGTTTTCTTGGAGTATGTTTAAAGAAAAGTTTATAGCAGAATTCGCTCCAATGGCGGAAGTAGAGAGATTGAAAGGAGAGTTCTTAGCCATCAATCAAGGGAATATGTCGGTAACTGAGTACACTAACATGTTTTATGATAAATCTCAGTTTTGCCCCGAATATACCTCGAATCCAGGGTTAATGAAGGATCATTATTAACGACATCTGAATATTGATATCAAAGAAGCAGTTGACCCGACTATTTATGATTCTATTCCTAAGATGATGAATAAAGGATTGACTCGAGAGAAGGAGTTGCAAGTGAAAGCTGAGGATCGCGCTAATAAGATAAAAGCATAACAATCCTCTTCTCAATCACAGCAATCTAAGAAATTTAAATCTTTTGGAAAGCAGCAGTCATCACAACCACAACAACAGAAGTCACAATCTCAACAATCAAACCGTCAATCTCAAGCTCCAGCTCGGGAATTTCCCAAGTGTAATAATTGTGGTAGAAAGCATCCAGGAGAATGTCAGTTAGGGAGTACAGCTTGTTATAAATGTCGTCAACAAGGGCATATCGCTACTAATTGCCCTAATCCGTACAGAATGTGCTTTTATTGTTATAAGGATGACCACTTACAAGCTAACTGTCCTGCTAAACTAGAAGATATGAAAAGAAATGAACAAAAGAAAGAAGCTGAAAAGAAGAGAGAAGCGGGCGGACAGAAAGCTAAAGGTCTGTGACACTCCTCCAAATTAGGTATATAATTATACTTAATTACATGCATTTCTTACGCTAATTCCCTGCATTTGTTTTAAACTAAACCTATGATGTGATATGAGTCTAGCGAGCCCTAAACAATAATACTAAAAGTATTACAAGATACGTAGTTATTTATAAATTACGTACGAACGTATCGGAACGAAGCCGACAAATAAATAACAAAAGTTTCGTGACACAAAAATAATTTATAATGAAATTATTAATTACGAGAACTTATATATCTATAACGAATAGACAAAAGGGTTTAAATATACGTTTAACATAAAACGTATTATAACACGAACAGAAACAATTTTAAAACGCGCTTAGAGGTTCCAAATAATAAAAGTATTATTTCGTAGGTTACTGTTTTAATGTATAGAACATTACCTCAAAATATGATTTCCAAATTTTACTGAAATCTGGCACGCATTTTTGACTCTACAGTACTTTTACTGTAATTAATTTTAATGATACTTGTAACAAAGTATTTCACATTTCGATTTCAAAGTTCTAAATCTGTGATAACGAGAAACATAACGCAAAATTTTATTATAATTAAAGTACCACAAATTATGCCCGTACACGAAATTAACGGGCTAAAAACTACCAATATTACACCAAACAAAATATCTGGGGAACAAATTGCCATTCGCTCCATACATCTGTTTGAAAAACTCGACCAACTTCCTTCCCTTATACATTTCCTTTGATCTTCAATAATTCACACACCAAACTTCTTCATTTCTTGATCCCTGTGGTTTTGGCGTTGGAAGAGAAAGAGAGCAGAGGGAGTAACAACAAGCAGAGGCAACACCATATCATCATCTTCTTCACTTTCAAACACTCAAATCAAACACAACAAAATGATCACATAATCATTATCATCATCTTCGTTCGTCATCAACACCATCATCATCTCAAAATCATCATCAACCTCCATCTTTAACATCATTGTGAGGAAATTCTCCATTTTATTTCATTTTAATAATTTCTTCAAACTATTATGATTGTTGATGATTATTGTTGTAAACTTGTTAAAACATGTTACTAAGTGATTATACAACCTATTATGATGTTTGATCATCTTAAAAACGAAGCAAAAATCAAAACCCGTACGTATTTGAAGTAACAGAGCCGAACCAGAACTTGAAAACTCTTGAATACGGCGTATTCCTCTGAATACGGCGTATTCCCATTTTCAAACAAGTCGAATACGGCGTATTCCTACGAATACGGCGTATTCCTCATTTATAACTCGAACACTTTGAACAACCCAGATGAATCCGGCGTATTCACAGGAATACGGCGGATTCCCAACTTTTGAAACTTCGAATACGGCGTATTCAGTTAAATACGGCGTATTCTCACCTTCGACCCGCACGCAAACCTTCGGCTAAAACGATGAACGAGTAAAAGACACACTCGATCCGACGGATCATCGGTGGATCCGGTGAATCCTTTTAAACTCGAATGAATACGGCGTATTCGCCAGAATACGGCGTATTCCCCTATTTTCGAATGAATACGGCGTATTCATCAGAATACGGCGTATTCCCCTGATTTGGCCCGAATCCGGCGTATTCACCAGAATACGGCGTATTCACCCTTTTTGGTCCAGTCACTGACTTTTGCATTGTAATATAATGTACAAACAATTAATGGTACAGAATGCTATGACATGGGACTTAGAACTAGACGGACATATTATTGAGACATAATACTTCGGACAATTAAAACGCAACAAAACTTAATACGATAACAAATATATATATATATATATATATATATATATATATATATATATATATATATATATATTAACGGACAATATATATATAACGACATATTATGGGAACGATTTGAATTATCTAGTACAAACGTAAACGACAATCAAGTTTTATTCGCGATAATTAACAACGACGACAACTAATATATATATATACGAGAATATATGTATTCACATATATAAGTATATGTATATATACTTACACCTTTCGGATAATTTAACAAACGAACAATACTTGGATAATATTATATATTTCCAAACAACAATTATCAACAAAATACACAAACTTCAGAAATTGATAATTTCTTGAAACAAACGAACTATTAACGTAAGTAAACTATGTACTTATGGTTAATACAATATTGTGTATAGGTTGATTTCGTTTGGGCTACGCTATCATATCTCGCTAGCATTCACATCCGAGCACCTACAGTGAGTTCACAAACCCCTTTTAAATGTTTTAATGTTTTAAAACTTCGGGGTGGAAAACATAGAAATCGTATGTATAATTGCATGCGACAACTGTTTGAATACTTGATGTATTTACTTAAACTATTGATGAAATGTGATTTCATACTTGAACTGTTTGTGAAAGGGTATTTCACACGACGATTTGAACTGTGTTTTATGAAGAGGTACTTCATACTTGAACTATTTGTGAAAGGGTATTTCACACAACTATTTGAACTATGTTTTATGAAATGTTTTTCATAACTATTTTGGGAATTTAGGCAACGAATCTTGGTACGGATCTAGGCTGAACGATGTAGTGCATAAAAGACCTTATGGCTACAGACTATAACCATTAGCTAGGTGACTCTAGCCACTGAGTATACGGATAGTACTATCGCCGTGACGACCCTCCTACGGATTTGGGAGCGTATACTTAAATGTCCTACTTGGCACAACAACAACAGATTAGGGTCGTGGTTTGGTTATAGGGTTAGATCGGGTTACCTTACTTGACAGGTTTAGCTCACCTTTCAAGGGATCACCGTCTAAATATTCCCACAAAACTATTGTTTAGGAAGTGATTTCCTATGTACACTGATTTGGAAATGTTAATCTTTATCTAGGTTAACCTGTGTTTCCTACTAATTACTGAATTAGGAAATGTTATCTCTTGATTGAAATAACCTGTGTTTCCTATTACAACTACAACTGATTTGGGAAATGTTATTTGTTAATAACTTGTGTTTCCTACTTGATAAACAACACTTATTGGAAATGTTATTCTTAAATGTTTAACTTGTGTTTCCTACATAACGAACAAACTTGTGAATTCACTCAACAATTTTGTTGACGTTTTACTCTATGTTTTTCAGGGAATTAGCAGCGTAAGTAAGATCTGCATGCATTATCAGGACGGACTACCCTGGACTTGTTAGGATGCCACTACTTTTGGGACACTTGGATTTCCTCTGTATAACTGCAATTATTGCAGTCATACCTATGAAATCTACTTTTGATATTATGTATTTTATGAAATATTGATTTCAACTACTACTATTACTGTTATCACTTCTCAAGTGGTAATCATTTGTAAAACTTTAACTAATGGCATCTTAATCTATTTCGTTCTGCGATAATCATATGCTCTGAGTATGTATGTAACTGTTGGTTGATATTACTGCTCGCAGCCCCGCCACGTCACTAAGCTTCCGCAAACCACTCTAATTAACTGTAATCACCGTTTGGCGGGGTGTGACAGACTTGGTATCAGAGCCATTGGTTATAGCGAACTAGAAGTCTTTAGGTGACTGAAAACCTTAGAGACCTAGACTATAGCCTTGGCTAGTACATTTGTGCATTCATGCATACATACTTTGCATACAACTAACATACGACTGACACGCCACACTCAATTTCTTTTGTCACAGTATGTCTAGTCAATCACATTACCATGTTTACGCTTCGGATGAAGAGCCGACCGAGGCTACTTTTGAGGGTCCCGCGATTACAGTAGGGGATGAGTCATCAGTTCATGTGAGAGCTATGTCTGATGACACTAGTGATGCTTACTTAGTACCACCTCCGACCGCACCTGTGGTCACTCCTACCCCTACACCACCTGTTGCGAGTACCTCTCGTGTGCCTGTACCTCGGATGACAGCTAGGATCTGTGTTCGGGATTTTCCCAGGGGATCACTCGCGCCGCGCGATAAGGCGCCAGTGACTGAGTCTGAGGTTCCAGTTGTCGAGCCGCCACAGAAGAAGCTCCGACCTTCTCATCTGGACTGGATGCCTCGAGTATTGAGAGAGTGGAGATCACTAGAGGGTATTCCCTCGACCTTTGAGTTTGGAGAGTCCTCCCACTCACCACCATCTGCATATCTCACTGGTGAGCCTCTGGAGCTCACTGTGTCTACCCTGGTGGCTGTGGTTCACACCATGTTTAGGATATCATCTAGCAGGAGCAGAGATCTGATGGAGTTACTGAGCGATGCCTCCCGTACTGATATGGATATGGCTATGCTCCATCAGAGGATGGATTTTGTGGAGACTCACCGTTTGACAGACTGGCAGAGTCTAGCATCCACCCGTGCACGCGTTGCAGCTTTAGAGAGGCGTGCTAGGGTGTCAGAGATTGTAGCTAGTGTGTGTGTGATGACTGCAGCAGTGATGGTTGCGGTTAGGATGTATTTCCCATGGTTCCGTTAGGACTATGTATGGCGGCTGTGCCTACATCATATTAGACTATTACTTTTGGGGAAATATATGTATGTATTAGTTATGGACTAGCTGTACGTTGGATGGAACTTTGTTAGTAAAATGGGTATATGTATAGGAAACCCATCATCTTTTGTATAACGCTAACCATCGATGGGTATATTAGAAATCCCATCTCGTTTTGTACTAAACTCATGTAACAGCGTTATGATCTCTAATATATGATGTATGTTTGGTTTACATCTCGTGTGCATTATATCTATTATCAACCATATTATTTCCTCTTACAACTGTCGACTTGTGATTAAAACTATACGTTATCGATAACTTTGTGACAAACTCTTGTAAACCCTGAAACATTTTACAGCTTGATGATTGATTATTCTTGAGAACCTCTAAAATTTACAGTGTTAAACGACAATGAAAAGAAATATGTATTGGACATTATATAATGACGCCTGGCCAACGTGATTATATTATGCTAGATACATGTGGGTGTTTCAAAGTTGTATGGCACGTGTTGTAAAATTCTATTCATTCATCTTTTCATGTCATTCATTTCTATCAAATGTGAATCTTTGATCTATTCACATTCAATATCTCAACATTTACACTCTGCATTTTATTCATCGCAGAGCTGAATCATGCCTCCCAAACGACGAGTCACTAGAAACAGTCAAAAGACGACTACGCCTCCACCACCACCACCCACTGAAACCACCGAACAAATGATCGCACGAAGAATAGCTGAAGGTATTGCTGAATATGAGGCAAGCCGTAATCGCGAACCCGTAGTTAACAACAGTGGATCTACCCCTGTTAATACTGAGACAACCGTGAATGCTGGCCGAGGGTGTTCATACAAAACATTTCAGGCTTGTAAGCCGATTTCTTTTCGTGGCACCGAGGGTGCCATTGGTATGATTCATTGGATAGAGAAAACTGAATCAGTATTGGAAATTAGTGACTGTTCACCTGACTGTATGGTAAAGTATGCTGCTTGCACTTTGGCTGACAAAGCGCTCACTTGGTGGAACAGTCAGATCCAATCACTTGGACGACCAGCTGCTTATTCAATGTCATGGGGAACATTTAAGAATCTGATGTTGGAGGAATTCTGCCCTCGCAGTGAGATGCAGAAAATAGAAACAGAGTTGTGGAACATCACCATGATTGGTGCTGATATTGCTGGGTACACCACTAAGTTTCAGGAGCTTGCACGTCTAGTGCCACATATGGTGACACCCGAGTATAAGCGTATTGAGCGCTACATATTCGGTCTAGTACCACAAATCCGCAGTCTGGTGACGTCATCTAAACCGGACACTTTCAGGAGTGCTGTTACACTAGCACAAAGTTTGACTGATGAGGCAGTCAGGATGGGAAATCTGACTAAGAAAGCTGTGTCGGGAAAAGGTGAACCGAACAGTACTGAGGTTAGTAGTTCGGGTGGTGCAAAGCGAAAGTGGAACGGTAGTGGTACTGATCGTCAGGGTCAGCAGAACAAGAAATCTTCTGGAAATGCGAAAGCATATGTTGCCACTACCACCGAACCGAAACCATACCTGGGTAACAAACCCAAATGTGGTAAGTGTAACCGACACCACGAAGGTGGGTGTGGGTATTGTGGAAACTGTAGGGCATGGGGACATAGAACCCGAGAATGCAAAACCAACCCTCCCCCACGAGCAAACACTGAGCGTCAAAACCAGGGATGTTTTGAATGCGGTGAGCAAGGACACTACCGTAATCGATGCCCTAAGCTCAACAACAACAACAACCGCGGTAACAACAATAACCGAGCCAACAACATCAACAACCAACCGGCTCAAGGAAGGGCATTCGTGATCGGGGTACAAGAGGCACGCCAGGACCCTAACACCGTCACTGGTACGTTTCTTGTAAACAATCATTATGCCTCTGTGTTAATTGATTCGGGTGCTGATTTAAGTTTTGTGTCTACTGAATTTAGACCACTATTAGAACTTGAATCCCGTAAGTTAGACAACAAGTTTACCATAGAATTAGCCGATGGTGAGTTGATCGAATCAGGAGAAATAGTACCGGGATGTACCTTGGAGTTAGAAGGTCATCTCTTCGAAATAGACTTACTACCGGTTAAGTTGGGAAGTTTTGACATTGTAGTCGGTATGGATTGGTTATCTAAGAACCGCGCCGAGATCATATGTCATGATAAACTGGTACGATTACCACTGTCAACAGGAGAAACACTTGTGGTTCAAGGTGAGAAACGAAAAAGTGCTACAAAAATGATTTCGTGCTTGAAGGCCAGTAAGTATCTCCGAAAGGGGTACCAAGCATTTTTGGCACACATTGTAGAAAAGAAAACTGAGGAGCGACGTATAGACGATGTGCCCATTGTACGCGACTATCCAGGAGTATTTCCTGATGAGTTGCCGGGATTGCCACCCCCACGACAAATTGAGTTTCACATTGACCTGGTGCCGGGAGCCGCACCTATCGCACGAGCACCTTATCGTCTAGCTCCCTCGGAAATGCAAGAGCTGTCTACGCAACTGCAAGAACTTCTAGACTTGGGATTCATCCGACCGAGCTTTTCACCTTGGGGAGCTCCGGTCCTATTTGTCAAGAAAAAGGATGGATCTATGCGGATGTGCATCGATTACCGAGAACTGAACAAGGTAACTATCAAGAACCGATACCCGTTACCACGCATTGACGATCTATTTGATCAACTGCAAGGGTCAAGTTATTATTCAAAAATTGACCTACGATCTGGCTACCATCAACTTAAGGTACGAGAAGAGGATGTACCGAAAACTGCTTTTAGGACTCGTTACGGTCACTACGAGTTTCTAGTCATGCCTTTTGGGCTGACCAACGCACCAGCAGTATTCATGGATTTGATGAACAGAGTGTGCAAACCCTATTTGGATAAATTCGTCATTGTGTTTATTGACGACATCTTGGTATACTCACAATCGAAAGAGGATCACGAGCAACATCTGAAGCTTGTTCTCGAACTACTACAAAAAGAGAAGCTTTATGCAAAGTTCTCTAAATGCGAATTTTGGATACGAGAGGTCCAATTCCTTGGTCATGTGATAAATGACAAGGGAATTCACGTGGACCCATCCAAAATTGAGGCAATCAACAACTGGGAAGCACCGAAAACCCCAACTGAAGTACGACAATTTCTTGGTCTAGCTGGCTATTACAGGCGATTCATCGCGAACTTTTCAAAGATAGCTCAGCCACTTACCACATTAACTCAAAAGGACAAGAAATTTGAGTGGAATGAGAAACAAGAGAAGGCATTCCAGATATTGAAACAGAAACTGAGCAGTGCACCCATACTATCCCTACCTGAAGGAGTGGACAACTTTGTTGTTTACTGTGATGCTTCGCATCAGGGATTGGGTTGCGTACTGATGCAAAATGAAAAGGTCATTGCTTATGCATCACGACAACTAAAAGTGCATGAGAAAAACTATACGACTCATGATTTGGAATTGGGAGCCGTTGTTTTTGCACTAAAGATCTGGAGACACTACCTATACGGTATAAAGTGTTCGATCTTCACCGATCATAAAAGCCTACAACATATATTCGACCAGAAGGAACTTAACATGAGACAACGACGTTGGGTCGAATTACTAAACGATTACGACTGTGAAATAAAGTATCACCCGGGTAAAGCTAACGTAGTAGCAGATGCCCTGAGTCGTAAGGAACGAATCAAACCTCGAAGAGTTCGAGCTTTGGGATTGACAATCCACTCGAATCTCATTACTCAAATTCGCGATGCACAAGAAACTGCTTTCATTCCCGAACGTCTTAAGGATGAATCCTTGAAGGGGATGGAAAAACAATTAGAGAAAAAGGACAACGGAGTGTTGTACTTCATGAACCGAATTTGGGTACCATGCGTAGATGAGTTACGCAAGCTGATTTTGGACGAGGCACACAAGTCCAACTACTCGATACATCCTGGTGCAGACAAAATGTACCATGACGTGAAAGGTTTTTACTGGTGGCCTGGAATGAAACGTGACATTTCCACCTACGTGAGCAAATGTTTAACTTGCTCAAAGGTAAAAGTTGAATACCAAAAGCCGTCTGGACTTTTGCAACAACCTGAAATGCCCAAATGGAAATGGGAGCAAATAACAATGGACTTCATTACGAAGTTACCTAGAACGGCATCGGGAGCAAATGCCATATGGGTGATTGTCGATCGATTGACGAAATCAGCCCACTTCCTCGCTATTAAGGAAACGGATGGAATGGAGAAACTAGCTAAAATCTATATTAAAGAGATTGTTTCTCGGCATGGTGTGCCACTATCCATCATCTCTGATAGAGATGCACGATTCACTTCTCGCTTTTGGCAAACATTACAACAGGCAATGGGTACTCGACTTAATATGAGTACTGCCTATCACCCGCAGACTGACGGCCAAAGTGAGCGAACTATACAGACGCTAGAAGACTTGTTGCGAGCATGTGTGATAGACTTTGGAGGTAACTGGGATACTCACCTACCTCTAGCTGAATTCTCTTACAACAATAGTTATCACACGAGTATACAGATGGCACCATTTGAGGCGTTATATGGACGCAAGTGCCGATCACCACTCTGTTGGGCAGAGTTGGACGACAGACAACTATCTGGACCCGAACTTGTCCAGGAAACCACTGACAAAATAACTCAAGTATTGAGCCGACTGAAAGCGGCACGAGACCGACAAAAGAGTTACGCGGATAACCGCCGTAAACCTCTTGAGTTTCAAGTAGGAGACAAGGTCCTACTCAAAGTATCTCCCTGGAAGGGGGTAGCACGATTTGGCAAACGAGGAAAGCTGAACCCACGATACATCGGACCATTTGAAATCCTTGCTAGGATTGGTCCTGTCGCTTATAAGCTTAAACTACCACAAGAGCTTAGTAGCATACACGATACTTTCCACGTAAGCAACCTCAAAAAGTGTCTTTCTGACGAAACACTTATCCTTCCTCCTGACGAAGTCTTCATTGACTCAAAACTTAACTTTGTGGAGGAACCTGTTGAAGTTATGGATTCTAAAACTCAGAAACTTCGACACAAACGAATCAAACTGGTTAAAGTTCGTTGGAACTCGAAACATGGCCCAGAGTTTACCTGGGAACGAGAGGATGAAATACGAAAGAAATACCCCAACCTATTTGAGAGCGTGACCGAGACTCACGGCTCGACTTAAATCTCGGGACGAGATTTCACTAACGGGGGGAGAATGTGACACTCCTCCAAATTAGGTATATAATTATACTTAATTACATGCATTTCTTACGCTAATTCCCTGCATTTGTTTTAAACTAAACCTATGATGTGATATGAGTCTAGCGAGCCCTAAACAATAATACTAAAAGTATTACAAGATACGTAGTTATTTATAAATTACGTACGAACGTATCGGAACGAAGCCGACAAATAAATAACAAAAGTTTCGTGACACAAAAATAATTTATAATGAAATTATTAATTACGAGAACTTATATATCTATAACGAATAGACAAAAGGGTTTAAATATACGTTTAACATAAAACGTATTATAACACGAACAGAAACAATTTTAAAACGCGCTTAGAGGTTCCAAATAATAAAAGTATTATTTCGTAGGTTACTGTTTTAATGTATAGAACATTACCTCAAAATATGATTTCCAAATTTTACTGAAATCTGGCACGCATTTTTGACTCTACAGTACTTTTACTGTAATTAATTTTAATGATACTTGTAACAAAGTATTTCACATTTCGATTTCAAAGTTCTAAATCTGTGATAACGAGAAACATAACGCAAAATTTTATTATAATTAAAGTACCACAAATTATGCCCGTACACGAAATTAACGGGCTAAAAACTACCAATATTACACCAAACAAAATATCTGGGGAACAAATTGCCATTCGCTCCATACATCTGTTTGAAAAACTCGACCAACTTCCTTCCCTTATACATTTCCTTTGATCTTCAATAATTCACACACCAAACTTCTTCATTTCTTGATCCCTGTGGTTTTGGCGTTGGAAGAGAAAGAGAGCAGAGGGAGTAACAACAAGCAGAGGCAACACCATATCATCATCTTCTTCACTTTCAAACACTCAAATCAAACACAACAAAATGATCACATAATCATTATCATCATCTTCGTTCGTCATCAACACCATCATCATCTCAAAATCATCATCAACCTCCATCTTTAACATCATTGTGAGGAAATTCTCCATTTTATTTCATTTTAATAATTTCTTCAAACTATTATGATTGTTGATGATTATTGTTGTAAACTTGTTAAAACATGTTACTAAGTGATTATACAACCTATTATGATGTTTGATCATCTTAAAAACGAAGCAAAAATCAAAACCCGTACGTATTTGAAGTAACAGAGCCGAACCAGAACTTGAAAACTCTTGAATACGGCGTATTCCTCTGAATACGGCGTATTCCCATTTTCAAACAAGTCAAATACGGCGTATTCCTACGAATACGGCGTATTCCTCATTTATAACTCGAACACTTTGAACAACCCAGATGAATCCGGCGTATTCACAGGAATACGGCGGATTCCCAACTTTTGAAACTTCGAATACGGCGTATTCAGTTAAATACGGCGTATTCCCACCTTCGACCCGCACGCAAACCTTCGGCTAAAACGATGAACGAGTAAAAGACACACTCGATCCGACGGATCATCGGTGGATCCGGTGAATCCTTTTAAACTCGAATGAATACGGCGTATTCGCCAGAATACGGCGTATTCCCCTATTTTCGAATGAATACGGCGTATTCATCAGAATACGGCGTATTCATCAGAATACGGCGTATTCCCCTGATTTGGCCCGAATCCGGCGTATTCACCAGAATACGGCGTATTCACCCTTTTTGGTCCAGTCACTGACTTTTGCATTGTAATATAATGTACAAACAATTAATGGTACAGAATGCTATGACATGGGACTTAGAACTAGACGGACATATTATTGAGACATAATACTTCGGACAATTAAAACGCAACAAAACTTAATACGATAACAAATATATATATATATATATATATATATATATATATATATATTAACGGACAATATATATATAATGACATATTATGGGAACGATTTGAATTATCTAGTACAAACGTAAACGACAATCAAGTTTTATTCGCGATAATTAACAACGACGACAACTAATATATATATATACGAGAATATATGTATTCACATATATAAGTATATGTATATATACTTACACCTTTCGGATAATTTAACAAACGAACAATACTTGGATAATATTATATATTTCCAAACAACAATTATCAACAAAATACACAAACTTCAGAAATTGATAATTTCTTGAAACAAACGAACTATTAACGTAAGTAAACTATGTACTTATGGTTAATACAATATTGTGTATAGGTTGATTTCGTTTGGGCTACGCTATCATATCTCGCTAGCATTCACATCCGAGAACCTACAGTGAGTTCACAAACCCCTTTTAAATGTTTTAATGTTTTAAAACTTCGGGGTGGAAAACATAGAAATCGTATGTATAATTGCATGCGACAACTGTTTGAATACTTGATGTATTTACTTAAACTATTGATGAAATGTGATTTCATACTTGAACTGTTTGTGAAAGGGTATTTCACACGACGATTTGAACTGTGTTTTATGAAGAGGTACTTCATACTTGAACTATTTGTGAAAGGGTATTTCACACAACTATTTGAACTATGTTTTATGAAATGTTTTTCATAACTATTTTGGGAATTTAGGCAACGAATCTTGGTACGGATCTAGGCTGAACGATGTAGTGCATAAAAGACCTTATGGCTACAGACTATAACCATTAGCTAGGTGACTCTAGCCATTGAGTATACGGATAGTACTATCGCCGTGACGACCCTCCTACGGATTTGGGAGCGTATACTTAAATGTCCTACTTGGCACAACAACAACAGATTAGGGTCGTGGTTTGGTTATAGGGTTAGATCGGGTTACCTTACTTGACAGGTTTAGCTCACCTTTCAAGGGATCACCGTCTAAATATTCCCACAAAACTATTGTTTAGGAAGTGATTTCCTATGTACACTGATTTGGAAATGTTAATCTTTATCTAGGTTAACCTGTGTTTCCTACTAATTACTGAATTAGGAAATGTTATCTCTTGATTGAAATAACCTGTGTTTCCTATTACAACTACAACTGATTTGGGAAATGTTATTTGTTAATAACTTGTGTTTCCTACTTGATAAACAACACTTATTGGAAATGTTATTCTTAAATGTTTAACTTGTGTTTCCTACATAACGAACAAACTTGTGAATTCACTCAACAATTTTGTTGACGTTTTACTCTATGTTTTTCAGGGAATTAGCAGCGTAAGTAAGATCTGCATGCATTATCAGGACGGACTACCCTGGACTTGTTAGGATGCCACTACTTTTGGGACACTTGGATTTCCTCTGTATAACTGCAATTATTGCAGTCATACCTATGAAATCTACTTTTGATATTATGTATTTTATGAAATACTGATTTCAACTACTACTATTACTGTTATCACTTCTCAAGTGGTAATCATTTGTAAAACTTTAACTAATGGCATCTTAATCTATTTCGTTCTGCGATAATCATATGCTCTGAGTATGTATGTAACTGTTGGTTGATATTACTGCTCGCAGCCCCGCCACGTCACTAAGCTTCCGCAAACCACTCTAATTAACTGTAATCACCGTTTGGCGGGGTGTGACAAGGTCGTTCTTTTCAGATTACGGCAGATGAGGCAAAGGAGTCACATGACGTGGTGACAGGTACCTTTATAATTAACACTATACCTGCCCATGTTTTATTTGACTCTGGAGCCACCAAGTCTTTTGTATCATTATCATTTTGTGAAAAGTTGAATACTCCTATTGTTAAATTAGAACGCCCTTTAGAAGTTGAAATTGCCAATAGCAAATTAGTTATTGTTAGTGATGTGTATAGAGGGTGTACTATTGAAATAGGAGGTGAAGTGTTTAAAATAGACTTGATTCCCATGCAAATGGGGGAATTTCATGTAGTTATAGGAATGGATTAGATGGGAAAGAATAAAGGCATGATAAATTGTCACGAAAAGATAGTTCTCCTGAAAGCACCTAGCGGAAGGGAGATTGTTGTTTATGGTGAACGTTCTAGTAGATCCATTCCTGTTTGTACTTTTGCTCGAGCTAAAAGATTTTTGTCACACGGGTGTCAAGCCTTTTTGGCGCACGTGGTTGATAATTCTAAAACTGTACCAGAACTTTCCAGTATTCCAGTTGTGAAAGAATTTCCTGAAGTGTTCCCTGACGAACTTCCAGGTATTCCACCTGATAGACAAGTGGAATTCCGAATTGATCTTATTCCTGGAGCTATTCCAATTGCTAAAACTCCTTATCGGTTAGCTCCAACTGAAATGCAAGAAATGATGAAACAGTTGCAAGAACTTTTAGATAAAGGTTTCATCCGTCCTAGTAGTTCACCTTGGGGAGCTCCAGTGTTGTTTCTCAAGAAGAAAGATGGTTCCTTAAGAATGTGTATAGATTACCGGGAACTAAATAAAGTGACCATTAAGAACAGATATCCCTTACCTCGAATAGATGACTTATTTGATCAGCTATAGGGTGACAGTTTCTTTTCAAAGATTGATCTTCGATCTGGTTACCATCAGTTAAAGGTAAGGGAAGAAGATATTTCAAAGACTGCTTTTCGTACTCGTTATGGTCACTTTGAGTTTACAGTTATGCCATTCGGCTTAACTAATGCTCCAGCTGAATTCATGGATCTGATGAACAGAGTTTGTCGACCCATGCTTGATATTTTTGTTATAGTTTTCATTGATGATATTCTTATCTATTCTAAAAGTGAAACTGAGCATGCAGCACATCTCAGGCAAGTTCTTGAAACACTTCGTTGTGAAAAGTTATTTGCCAAATTTTCTAAATGTGAATTTTGGTTACGAGAAGTCCAATTTCTTGGACACGTGATCAATATTCACGGCATTCAAGTCGATCCTTCCAAGATAGCAGCAGTAATGAAGTGGGACCCTCCTACGAGTCCTACTGAAATCAGGAGTTTTCTTGGTCTAGCTGGCTATTATCGGCGTTTTATTCAAGACTTTTCAAAAATTGCTAATCCTTTGACTCAGTTGACTAGAAAGAGTGTTCAGTGGAAATGGGAAGATGACCAAGTCAAGGCATTTCAGAAGTTGAAAGAAAAGCTTAGTCAAGCCCCTATTCTTGTTTTACCCGAGGGCAACGAGGATATGGTGGTGTATTGTGATGCTTCAAAACTCGGATTAGGCTGTGTTCTTATGCAGCGTGGGAAGATCATCGCTTATGCTTCACGCCAGTTAAAGTCACATGAGCAAAACTATCCCACTCATGATCTTGAGTTAGCAGTAGTGGTCTTCGCTCTTAAAATTTGGCGCCATTACCTCTATGGTGTTAAATTCACTATCTATACAGACCACAAAAGTCTCAAATATTTCTTTGATCAGCGTGATTTGAACAATCGTCAAAGAAGATGGCTAGATTTAGTCAAAGATTATGACTGCGACATACTTTACCATCCTGGTAAAGCTAATGTTGTAGCGGATGCTCTTAGCAGAAAAGTTAGTCATTCCGTATTTTTAGTGAAATCTCTTCAAGTGACTGTGCTTCCCCAGCTATTTGATTCTATTAAAGCTGCTCAGATTGAAGTTCTAGCCTCTAATGACCCGAATAATCAACGTTTAGCGGGTCAAGTTTCTGAATTAGTAGACGATTCTAGAGGTTTAAAGACTCGTTTTGGTAGAATCTGGATACCAAGAACAAGTGAAGTAAAGAAAGTGTTATTAGATCAGGCACATAAATCCAAGTATTCTATTAATCCTGGTGCTACCAAGATGTACCGTGATCTGAAACGTGACTATTGGTGGCCAGGTATGAAACGTGATATAGTTAAATATGTTCAGAATTGTCTCACATGTCTGCAAGTTAAAACAGAGCACCAGCAACCATACGGTAAACTCCAGCCTTTGGATATACCAGTATGAAAATGGGAACACATCACCATGGATTTTGTTACCAAGTTGCCAAAGACCCCTAGGCAACATGACACTATTTGGGTGATCGTGGACCGATTGACAAAAAGTGCTATTTTTCTTCCTATTCAAGAAGCTTCTTCTTCAGAAAAGTTAGCTGATCTTTATGTTAAAGAAGTTGTTGCTAGGCATGGAGTTCCACTTTCTATTGTTTCAGATCGTGATACTCGTTTTACTTCTCGATTCTGGAATAAATTTCAAGAAGATTTTGGGGACTCGATTGCATATTAGTACAGCTTTTCATCCTCAAACTGATGGTCAGAGTGAACGTACCATTCAGACTCTTGAGGACATGCTTAGAGCTTGCGCCATTGACTTTGGTGGTAGTTGGGATACTCATCTTCCATTGGTTGAGTTTTCTTATAATAATAGTTATCATTCTTCAATTAAAATGCCACCTTACGAAATGTTATATGGTAGAAAATGTCGAACTCCAATTTGTTGGGGTGAAGTTGGTCAGAGAGAGCTGGGAAGTACAGATATAGTACAGTTGACTACTGAAAAGATCGATCAGATTAGAGAAAGACTAAAGATGGCACAAGATCGACAAAAGTCATATGCAGACAAGCGGAGAAGGCCTATTGAATTTCAAGTAGGTGATAAGGTGATGCTTAAAGTTTCACCATGGAAAGGGATTATACGTTTTAGAAAGCTGGGAAAGTTGAGTCCAAGGTATATTGGACCTTTTGAAATTATTGATAGAATTGGGAAAGTTGCATATCGATTGCAATTACCAGAAGAACTTGGTAGTATTCATGATACATTTCATGTGTCTCAGCTCAGAAAGTGTTTAGTTGATGAGGCTTCTTATGTACCACTGACAGAAATAGAAATAAATGATAAGTTAAGTTATATAGAAGAGCCAGTTAAAATTCTTGATCAGAAAGTAAAGCAGCTCCGGAATAAATCAGTTTCGATAGTTAAAGTTCAGTGGCGACATTGGAAGGGTTCAGAATTTACTTGGGAACCGGAGGAGTGGATGATGATATACTACCCTGCGGTACACCAAGAATGGTTCGTGAGGACACGAACGGAATAAGTGGGGGAGAGTTGTAACACCCCATTTTTCAAGGTATTACTTTAGTAAATAAAAATACGTTTTAATAGCTCAGTTTTACAGTATTATTTTAGTGTACAATAAAATATACATCTTTTTAATTTTAGATCTCTAAATAATGAGATATAATAGAAAACGCAAATTAGTTGTTCAGTTCCAGACTGTGTAGTATAGTAAATAAATAAAAGATATAAACCCAGATACGTGTTTTGTCCCTGTGATCTCAAAACATTCCAGAACTTATAAAATAAACAAAAAAAATCGCAGGGAGCAAAAGGAAGTCAAGAACCAGTCTTCAAATCATAATTAAGTCTCTCAATTCAAGCTTTAGAACTCAGAATCACCATCTTCTCCATCTTCTTCAACCTTTGTAAGTAGTTTCTTTCTCTAAGAACCCTAGAAATTGGGTTTTCATGGGTTTTAGCTAATTAATATGAATTAATCCGAATTTAGGGTTTGTAATTGAATAACTAGTGTTAGTCTAGTTTATGAATGATAATTAGATGCTTAATTTCATATTACAAGTGGTAGTTTATGGTTAAGATTTTATGGAAATTTTCATAAATCATGTAGTTTAGCTTAAAGGATGATTTTGATATGTTAGTAGAATCAAGTGGTGACTAGAAAGTAGTTAAATTCATAATAAAGCTATGATTTGATCATGATAAGTAAATTAGTTAGTTTGGTTAAAGTGAAATTAGTAAATTTCAATTGGGGAGAAAGAAATAGATGATTAGTAATTGAAAGTGTGATTAGTTGTGGATTATGTGTCATGTGTATATGTGATAGGTGCTAAAGAAGAATTGTCATCATTTGATCATCTTGTTTCAAATTGTGGTATAAACCAAGGTGAGTTATGAAATGAATAGATCATAATTACGTTAATGATTGTGATTAGTTGTGATTATAACATGATTATGATGAAAGGTTATGATTAGAATGGCTAATAGAAATTAGCCATATTTGATTAGAATAGCTAACCAAGGTTAGCTTTGTTTTGATTAGTAGCTAACTTATGTTAGCTAAATTATTGATTAGAAATGTGCACATATGATTAGATTTGTGAAAGTGGAGTTGCAAGAAAAGGGAAGTAATTTCTTTACCTTTCTTATTAATTGTTTTATTTAATAAAGCATCGAAATGATTATTTTTCATATTCTCACTAAGCAAATTGCTTAATTAGTCTAGTTATGTTGTAGGTACAAGTGAAAGCGGAAGGGGTAAAGATATTGCAAAAGGATAGAAGTGGAGTGCTAGCTTGTTGTAAGTTACACAAGCTTCTCTTTAAATTATCGTTTTGAAACCTTGAAAGATCGCCCCAAACAATGTTTTGACATGTTTTGGTTATAAAAGTAATAGCTAGATAGACTATGTTGTAATAGTGTAAAATTTGTGAATGACTAGTAGATGTAGTTTTAGATTGTGTAAAGATGAAAGTTATAGTAGAAGTGATACTTTGGTTATGTATATATTGAAAGTTTTAAAGAAAGTCAAATGTGGTATTAGTTAATTTTTAAGGGCGTTTAGCCATTGAATGGGTTAAATTAGCTCTTTTGGATCAGCGGGTCAAAATGGGTCAAAACGGGTCTTAATGATGTCTATTAATCAATTTGAGTCAAACAAAGTTTTAAAGTATAGTGATTAGCCTCACAACTTTGTTTCGATAGTAGAAACATGGGTTTAAAAGCCCAGTTCCTAAATCTCTATAGTTTGAAATTTAGTATGTTAGCAAAAAGTGATTATTTTAGCCGAAAATGACCCATGAGTTCAAATCCCGGAATATTGAGAATTTTGAGAAAGTGCGAAAATAGAAAGTTTCATTTTGACCATAGTAAAGTGCCTGCAAAGTTTCATGTTTTAATCCCTTGTCGTTTGTAAGATATGCGCGCCCAAAATTCGGTTTTTGGTATGAAATAGTACAGGTCCAGGATTTGCCTGCAGATCATGGAAATCCGGCGGATTCAAGGGAATCCGGTTGGATTGCCATGAATCCGGGCGGATTCCGAGACCGTATTCCTTAATTTCAGTTCTGTCCCCAAGTTGAGTCTGAATCCATAGGGAATCCGGCGGATTCCCATGAATCCGACCGGATTCAACTGTATTCCAGGAAAGGTCATTTTAATGAATTTAAAGGGAAGTGTAAGGAATTAATCATAGTATTGGGACCATAATAAAGCAGTACAAGTGTAAAAAAATAAAATAAATAAAAATAAAAATTTCAGATTTTCAGGGCTTTTCATTGACGATTCATCGTTTATAGTTAAGCTTTATTAAAACCCAATTTGAACATATTCGTTGTTAGTAAGATAACATCGTATTGAGGGATTCCGCACCTTAATACTACAGATAACGAAGTTATCGATCCTAAGAACTAGGGACTTACACGTTCTCCGACAGAACAAAAGTCCAACCGGTTAAGTGTTCCCCGGCAGCGGCGCCAAAAACTTGATGCGTGTGAAAGCGTCTAGTTTTATTATTTATAGAGTACAGGATATACCAATCACTACTATCACACAACCAGGAAAGAATACCCGATTAGAATAGTATAGCTATGGTAAGTCCAGGTCGAACACAGGAACACAGGAACGATGTTATTCAGTTAAATTGGAATTATTGATAAAGCAATAAAATAGGGGTTACGTTTTAGTTCCGTACGAACGTTCAAGATGAACTAAATAAATAAACCAAATAACATTAAACAAGGTAACGAGAAAAAGATAAACAATCGAAGATAGACATGTAATTGCTTAGAGTCTTCACACTCAGATTCATATTATCCAGTTCATGTGTTTTGATTGTCTGATTGTGATTTCTTTTATATTAACTTAGATACTAATCAAAGAATCCAAGTTAAATATATATTAGCCAACGTTCCGGGTCCAACTAATATCTACAACCTAGGGTCCCACATTAAACATCGATCCGATGTCTCAAGAATGTTGCTCTATAGCGTGCTTGTCGCACCCCCAAATTTATTGTGACACCCCCAAATTTAATGATTTGCGGAAGCTTGATTTGGGTGCCACTAATCAATATACAAAGCACAAAGATAATAATGAACGACCACTATATGCGTCGTTTTAAACTTGTATTAATAAAGTGAACGTTTACATCAAAAATAATATTGCACTAGCTCGGTTCCTGAAATTGAGAGATTACATGGCATAATTACTTTTACAAAATATAATAATGCAGTCCAATCTCTAATTGTATGTATGCTGACTCGAGCTAGAAATCCCTGCTTGTGCAGTCAACCTACTGCTGGGTACCTGTGATATATACTAAAATGGGTCAGCGAAAACGCTGGTGAGCTCACAGGTTTGTATGTCAATGTATAATTGTCAGAACCGCAAGATTTATAATGAATTTAAAATGCACTTAAGCAAAATAAACGTTATACTGTCCATGAGCACATAGTCTGAGCTTAACTGATTTGTCAGGCCCAATTAAGGAAACCTAACATGATTTGCCTCCTACGAGTGCCTAATCAACACTCGTCTTCCCAAATGCTAATACATCCGTTTGACCGATTAGTGCGTGCTAACCCGGATGAGGATTGTCAATCCCATATGATATCATATACTAACATTCACGCTATAAATACTAGAGACTATGCTTATGGAGGACTTTAAATTGATTAGCTTGAAACTCATGTAGTATTTGAAGTTTGGCACTTGCGTTCTACTTGTAAAACAAAATCGAGTAGTAATATCACACCCCTAGTTGTAAAGCAGTGAAAATGGGGCTATGAAACTCACCTGAGTCTTGAAGTGTTTAATTTAATAAACTCGAAATAATTAGCGGTGAATTGATGTCCAAAGACTTGAAACCTGAATGTGTTCACGACACTTGATTGTTATTAATTGTACCGGTATCCCGAAAGACTACCTTTGTAGTTGTTATACAACTATATATATATATATATGTCCAAATTACTACGATTTGGTTGATTGAATTGATACAAGTTACAACGACTTGTTTGATTTAATTGATACAAGTTACAACGACTTGTTTGATTCTGAAGTATGTTTTGAAAACGTGTACGGCCCGTTGGTGATTTAGTTGAAATAATAAAAATTCTAAAATGTTGACTTTGCTACAGTACTGCTACAGTACTGCTACAGTAAATTTGACTTTTTTGAACAGTAACTTTGACTTCAAAATTCTGGTTTTTCTGTGTTTTGCGACACAACATGCGACACAAAGATTTGACATGCGACACAATGGTTGTGTCGCAGACGTCATGCGACACAAGGATACGACACAGGGACTGTGTCGCATCGAATACGAAATGCTAATTTAATAGCGACATAGTGGTTGTGTCGTATAGAAGTACGACATAGTTTGCGACATAGAGTGCGACACAATATTGTGTCGCATGAGTTACGACACTAAAGGATTTATACGACACAAGATGCGACATAAAGGGCAAAATACGACACAACATGCGACACAAGGCTTGTGTCGCATGGATGAACACCAGCCCAGAAAGTCCGGCTGTTCGCGATTTTTCCGGTCAAAACTCAATTTAAACTCGTTTTTAAGCTATAAAACTGTGTTCTAATCTTTGTAATGGACATATATAAGTTGTGTAAACATCAAAACATCAAAATATTACATAAAACTAAACAAATCTAAGTTTTTAGAAATTTCCTTACAATTGCAAATCGAAGAAGATGGAGGCCGAAAATGATGATGGTGCTTTTGCAAATCTTGTTCCTTGTTTGTTGGTGATTCCGAAAATATAACTTTTGTGGGTCGATTTGTGAAATCCGAAATTTGGTGTGAAATTGGTTGAGAGAGTTTTGGTGTAAGTGTGTGTTTTTGGAGAATGAAAATGAAAGAAAGAATGAAGGAGAGGTGGGGTGTAGGTGAAAGCCTCACCTCGCAGTCTCCGTCCCGTGCTCCGCGTGGTGTTCGTTTTCTCAGTCATTTAACGTTAAATATTTATTTTATTCGTTTAAATTTTCCATTTTAAATTATAAATTATTATAAAATATTTTATTGTAAAATTTTACCAGTTATCTATTTATGATATTTAAAAGGGAAATTCGTTTTATTTGTTTGCGCGTTTGTATTTTTAATCTCGTATACATTAATTGTGTAATAAAACTTGGATTCGAAATATCACAATAAATGAGATTCTGAATAAAATTGAGTTATTAGATAATATTTGTATTTCTTAATAAAATTATTCACCAACGTCCGTATTTATTGTATCGAAATTCATTCGATTTGAAACTCGTACGATTTAAATAAACCGCATAATTGTGTAGATATATATTCAACAATATATATGATAATTGATACATTAATTAGCCTAACACAGAACTAATTACATGTATTAAAACTTGATTAGGCACTAAACTATAGTCCTAAATTGACGGTTGTCACATTTATGATGTGGAAGCGGTTCGGGTCGGGGCACGACTAATTACATATCAAAGCACGTAAGATATAATGAACGACTCTATATGCGTCGTTTTACAAACTTGTATTGATAAAATCAAAGTTTACATCAATAATAGTTACATTAGCTCGATTGAAATTGAGAGATTTAAGTACATAATTAATCTATACAAAATATAATAATGCAGCTAAATCTCTGATTGTTTGCATGCTGACTCGAGCTAATTGATCCTGATTGAGCAGTCCAACCTACTGCTGGTTACCTGTGATACATGCTAAAATGGGTCAGCGAAAACGCTGGTGAGCTCACAGGTTTATAAGTCAACATATATTTGTATGAACCGCAAGATTTATAATTGAATTTAAAATGCAATTAAGCAAAATAAAAGTTATACAGCCATGAGCACATAGTCTGAGCTTAACTTGAGTGTCAGGTCCAATTAAGGAAACCCAACTGAATGCCTCCTACGAGTGCCTAATCTACACTCGTCTTCCCAAATGCTAATACGTCCGTTTGACCAGTTAGTGCGTGCTAATCCGGACGAGGATTGTCAATCCCATATGATATCATATACTAACATTCACGCTACAAATGTATTACCAGACTATGCTATGGAGGGCTTTAGTGATTAGTTGAAAACAACTCATGTAGTATTTGTTTGATTTGCACTTGCGTTCAACATGTAAATAAAACGAGCAATGTAATCACACCCCTGATTGAAAAGCAGTGAAATAGGGGCCATGAGACTCACCTGAGCCTTGAGTGTTTATTGAAATAACTTCAATTGATTAGCTATGAATTGATGTCCGAAGACTTGTAACCTAAGGGCGTCCAATACACGCGATGGTTATTAATTGAATAGGTATCTAAAAAGACTACCTTTGTAGTTGTTCGTTCAACTATAAAGTTCAAATTATTCCCATTTGGTTGATTAACTTGTCCAGGTTACCACGATTTGGTTGATTAACTTGAGTTTAGAAAGTGTGTACGGCCCGTTGGTGATTGTTTGTAATAATAATTTTCAATATTATTATTTTGATTTCGGAAGTGTTGTACTTAAAAAATGTTTATAAACTTTTAGGTGATGGGGGTCCGGGGGCAGCGCCCCTGGTTAGCAGGGTTCCAGGGGTGGCAACCCTTGGCGGGGTCCAAGGGGCTGGCCCCTGGTTGGGGTCGAGATGCCAAGTCAGCTCGAAAATTTTTTATTTCTACTAAGTTGCTTTGGTGAAAAAACGCATCTGGACTTGAATTTGGGTGAAATCAAGTGGTAAAATTTAGGTCTTGACACTTAGTAAAAATGAGTTGTAAACATTCTGTTTTCAGCGTCACTTATAGCGACACTTAGGATTTCGGCGACACTTAGAAAGTATCGCATGAAATGACGGATTCTGATCTAATGGCGTCACTTGTACAAGTGACGCATAGAGGGCGACATTTAAGGAAGTGTCGGTTGTAAGTGTCGGTACAAGTGTCATGAGTCACTAAGGTTAGTGACGGGTGAAATCAGTTCTCAATTGTAGGCGTCACTTAGACAAGTGACGCTATAAGTGTCGGTTTATAATGACGGGTATTGAATTTGCGACACTTAGGAAAGTGTCGGGAAAAAGGGGTTTTATGCGGCACTTAGGCAAGTGACGCAAAAATTAGGGCTTTTAGCGACACTCAATGTGTCACTTAAGTGACGCACGAAGTGACGCTATACTGCAGTCGTCGTTGCGACACTTAAAGCTGTTGACGGATTTTTGAGCCAAAAATGAGTTTTCCGGCCATAGTTTGGTCCGATCCTTTTACCCAACCCATATAAGGACATTTTGAACATAAACAAACCACTTTCATGTAAAAATAAATGAAATCGAAGAGTTTCGGGTTTTTGTCGGAAACTTACGCGGTGTCGAAATGAAATTCCGAAAAGATAGAGTTGTAGATCGTTGCGTGGTGGTTGTTTTTCTCCAAAGAGCTTCGAGATTTCGGCGGCGTTTGGTGGTTTAATTTGGCGTTTTAAGGTGATGGAGGTTTGATGGTTTTTGAGAGAAAAAGAAAGGGAGAAAGAGAAGATGATGGTGATTAATGGAAAAGGGAAGAGAATCCCCCTTTTTGGGGCTGATTTCGTGGGGGCCCACCGGGGTGTGGGTCTCCACTTTTAACTCCGTGTATTCGCTCTCCGTGCGGTGTTCGTTTCCCGGTCGTTTAAACGTTTAATTAATTTAACACGCGTTTAAATTTACATTTTAAAATACTAAAAATTTCTCGATAATTTGGTTGAAGTATTTTATCGTAATACTTAATATTGGTGTTGTAAAGTATAACTTTAATTTGTTTTGCTTTGTTTGCGCGTTAAGTCTTTTAATCGCGTAAATTGTTAATTGTATTTTACGAAATGAATGTGAAATATTATCGAAATAATATTTTGGATATAATAGTGTTATTAAATAATAATATATTATTTAATAAAATCGTTCACCAAAGTCCGTATTTAATTGAACCGAATTACATTCGATTTGAATCTTGTACGATTTAATCAAATCGCATACTTGTATATATTCAACAATATATATATTTGATACATTAATTAACCTAACACAGAACTAATTACATGTATTTACAATTAATTAGGCACTAATTACTAGTCCTAATTTGACGGGTGTCACAGTGCTTTTCCCTAGATTGTGCATTAAGTATTCACGACTTGTTACGATTAATCTTCGCGGTATGACTCAACAACACCTACTAATAATCTCTTATTAGATCATTCATTTTAGATTAATTAATAACTATGCTCTTAACCTATCAAACTCAATATATTTAGCAATGATCATAAACCTAAATTCATAATCATCAATAATCAATAGTATCAAAGGAACTCAATCTCAATAATCTTATCGACCACGTTAAGTAGCAATTAATTATCATCAATAAACAAGGTTCTACAGACAACGTAACAATCTTCGATCAGTCAATTGATTCAAAACACAATTGATAAACGCTCAAAAGTACTATATTTTAGTAGTATTTTAACCCTATTCTTGGATGTTTCTATTGCATTTATTTAAGAATAGATATTGATTTCGTTCATATTTGTAATTAGATGTGAAAATGGAGCGTTGTGAAGAAAGGAACGGAAAACAGTCAATAAACGAGTTAAATGACGCATTTTTGAAGAATAAAGCGAAGCCGAAATGAAGAAAAGATTAAAAGAAGAAAAATAAAGAAACCGGCTGGAAAATCAATCCATACGCCGTATGGATTTCCATACGCCGTATGGATTGAGGCGGTGGAGGCCCAGGTTATGCGGACTTGGGCTGGTCTTATTTAGCATCCATACGCCGTATGGATTTCCATACGCCGTATGGATGGTTTTTCCAGGAAGTATAAAAACGCGATTTTTACCCCAAAACAGGGAGTTCGGCTAGGGTTTCTTTCCAGTCGTTTGTTTTCACTTTTTAGGGTTTATCTACGAATTTATTTAGCATTTTGGAGGCACTTAGAGTCAAGATTGAGGATAGTTCGTGTTGATTCTTCGTGATTCGTCTTTTATATTCGGTATAATTTCTTTTATTTGATTTCATTGATGATTTTGATCTTGAATAAATCTGAGTTTACTGTTTGTATGATGAATTGAATATTCAAAGTGATTGTGTAGTTAATTAAACTCGGATTATGATTATTGAACGATTATTATTGGGTATTTAATAAGTTATTTAATTGAAAACTATTATATTACTCGTGGATCCTTGTTTATTGGTAACTAGTAGTTATTGTTGCTCAACGTGGTTGATAATGTTAATGAGATTGAGTTCCTTTAATGTTATTAATTATTGATGGTTATAATTTTAAGGTTTGGACCATTGCTAAATATGTTGAGTCTGATAGGTTGAGTAAATGATAATTATCTACTTTAAAATGAACGAGACAACAAGAGATTATTGGGCATTGTTGAGTCATGCCACTAGAATTAATTATAATGAGTTGTAAATATTTAATGCATGATTTAGGGAAAAGCACACAATTGACTGATCATCTTGTGACATTGGATCGATGTTTCATGTTGGACCCTAGATTGTAGGAATTAGTTGGACCCGGAAAGTTGGCTAGTTCACATTCAATTTATGATCTTTGATTAGTGACTAAATTGATATAAAAGAATCACAATTAGATAATCAATACGTAATAAATCGGGATGTATGAATCTGAGTAAAGTTAATTATATAATTACTTATTCCTTCATATTGTTAGTTATTTATAATTTTAATTCAAGTTTTTATTTAGTTTGTTTATTTTAATTTAATATTTTATAAACAACTGTTCACACGGAACTAAAACGCCCCCCTATTTACTGCTTTCTTACTTAATTAGTACTTTCTATTTTTATAAATATTACCATTCCCTGTGATCGACTCGGACTTACCAAGTCTATACTTACATTCGATCGGGTATTCTTGCCTGGTTGTGTGAAAAGTATTTATTAGGTATTTCCATTTCTAAATTATAAAATGAGACGCTTTCACAACACATCAAGTTTTTGGCGCCGCTGCCGGGGAACGGTTGCGTTGTTTATATAAATAGGAATTTGTCATTGTGAACTTTTATACTTTAATATTTGTTAAATAAATTTTTGGTAAAGTTGTTTAATTAGTATATTAAATTGTAATAATAAGTTTTTTTTAAAAAAACAGGTTGAAACGAATTACCTTTATTTGGTTAAACTTTTGGGTAATTAGTTTCAACCGGTGATAGTCCCCTTAGCCTTGGATCTAGATGACTGATGACAATGATTGATTGGCGGAAACAAACAATCACACAAACGAATAATAAACTCAAACCGAAACAATGAATCAATCAAAGTAAAACTAGTTTATTAGCTTCTTGAACGTATTGGAACTGTTTACAAGGTTGCTTAGTTGACAAATGGTGCTAGGGTTTCGTCAACCCTAGCCGAAAACCCGTAGGTTTCAATTTATACAAAAACAAAATCGGCAGACATGCGTCACTTGGGAAGTGTCGCATGTCGCCGCCCTCATGCGTCACTTACTTAAGTGACGCTATGCGACACTAAGGCAAGTGTCGCCTAACACAGAAGCTAAGTGTCGCTATACATGAAAATGACTTTTCTATTAAAACTAACTAACGACACTTACAACTCGATAGAACAACTGACAGACACACTAATATGCATCAACAAACTCCCCCGTGTCTTCAGCTTGGTCTTCAAAAACATCTTCGGTTTAAACCCAACCTGGTGGAAACACTCCACCAGCATGAATACCAACTTTTACACAAATCTCAACCACCTTCTCAAACTTTGAAGCCTCTTCTTGATCAAATCGATGATACTCCATTTTACTTTTGTGAAGAGCTTTCAAATCTTTCTTTGTCATATTGATAAGGCTGATCGGATCAAAAACACGAAGAGTCTGTCCATACTTCGCCGGTAAATTCCACTTACCCTTTTCGATCATCGGATCTTCATCAGAAAGATATTCAATAACCGCTTCTTGAGTAACAGAATCAAACCACCAATATCGTAATCTTTTGAGAAAATCAAGTGGCAGAGACTGTAGTGGCACCGTTTTCAGACTAGCAGCTGGAGGATAATGATATTTGACGATCGGTTCCTGAGTTCTCGGATCTAACTTTTTCTTGTAAGAATAACGAACTCCCAACTCTGGTCTAGTCCACAAATACTTCTTGCTGTAGATATCTCTTCTAAGAATCTTCTGAAACATGTCACCACGAAAATCATCAGTATGGTTAACAATGTTCAGTTGAGCAAGACGATTCAATTCTTCCTTCGGCAGTGTACTGATGCAATTGAATCTCGGCCTGAAGTACTGTATACCATCTCTTCGTTTGATGAGAATCAAAAAATTGTCAGCATCAAATTTCCAACTTCTGATCAAACAAGTCAAATCACCTTTAACCTGATAAGTTTTGCAAATCTTCAATTCAGGTTTAAGCTTTCGAAACATTGGGAGACCTGAAGACGTAAACGGTTGTGATTGTTCAGGAACGGATTCAGCAGCTTGTTGTTCCTAAGTAGTATCTGTTGGAGTTTCTTGATCATCATCAGAATCATCGGACTCAATGATCGGTGTATCAAAATCATAAGGTTGAGCCGGTTGTTTCTGAACAGGTTCCGGTTCTCGCTTAGGCTCCGGTTCCTGATTTGGATTATCCACATACTCTTCATCTGGCCTTGGAACCTCCGCATTCATCTCAATATCATCCGGATCAATTGATCTGTCTGCTTCATCAACCGGATTTATCAGACTCTGAAGATACGTGAGATTAACGTTTGAATAATCAACCGAAATTGGTCTTGGCTGTCCTGGAACATCAACAAAATAATCCAAAGCAATATTTTCATTAATCGGATCTGGAATTACATTTTCAGGTTCTGGGGGAGGGGTTACATTTGTTTCCAAGGTTTTCTGACCTTCCTCCCCCGAAACAATTGTAGCCAATTCCAACTCTAACAACCTAGACTTAACATCCGTCAACTCAAGCTTCAAATCATCCACCTGAGCTGCCTTCACCTCCAGATCCTTTATTTGGGCAGCTTGAGCTTCAATCACGGCAGCCTGATCATCAAAACGTTTATTCATCTGAGCCATCTGATCAAGAAATTGCTGAAGCATCGCAGGCGTCGGTTCCGGTTGTTGTTGACGTTGCTGACCAGATTCTTGGATGTGAACACCTGTTCTCTGGCGTCTTCTCAAAGGTAATTCAGCATAAGATGGAGAAGACCCAGCTGGGCGCTTGCCAAGATTTGGCGGTACATGAACACGTCCCTCAGAAATCCTCCTTAAGATACGCTTAAAGCATCGAGGATCTGCCAACTGAATTCCATCCAACGCATTCTGAGGTGGCACATCACCTGGAGAGTCAGGTGGTGTGGGACCACCGTCAGATTCCTCTGCTGCAACTTCTTCAACCTGCTCAATATCTTCTAAATCTTGAGCAACGGCAGCATCAACCAAATCATCCACATTCACTGGTGGGGGAACAACATCCTCATATCCATCCCAGGCGGCGCAACATAGTTTTCATTCACTATGTGCCCAAACAGCTCGCGATCCGGTAAAACCTGAGAATCCTTAGGAGGTAGCTTGCAGTCGTTGAAAACACGCAAAAGCATTGGCGTCGGAACCAATAACGACCTCTGATCCGGAGCGATTCCCAAATCCAAATCATTTAATAATAACTGAAGAAACCTTGGATAAAGCAGCCACTTATCCTTACCAGCTCGAACATTCTCCACCATATTCCCAAAAACATAACCGCCGAAGTTATACGGTTTGTTATAAACTAACGCCAACATCAAAGAAAGAGTTGTATGACTCGCAGCATCGTATCCTCCTTTCCTAGGAGATAAACAAACAATAACGATATGACACAGATATCGCCCGACCCTGCAAAGATACTATTTCCTGAAGTCCGTAAGCTGATCCTCAGGATAACCCATTCTCTGAAGACCCCCGTAGATATACGTTGTCTCGAATAAGGTCGGCATCTCGTGCGTGTCATTAAACTGCAACACACGTCAAATCGAATCTTCCATAATCTCAATCTCACGGCCAAACATAGTTGATACAATCCTTGGGGTATCATTCTCTGTTCTAATAAACGCGTGATCGTAGAATTCCTCGATCTGATTCATGTAAACCGGAGTAGACGCGGTAATAGCATGATGAATCCTAGATCTGCGAAGAAACGCAATCATTGGCCTAAACGGAAGCGAGTTCTTATGCGTCGAATCCAGAAACGCAACAATATTGTGTCGGGAGTTGGTTCGGCGATAATAATCCTGAAGATTCTCCATCTGTAACTAAAAACAATAAAAGAACACGAGAAAAATCGTTACAGAATAAGCTCAAATACAAAATAGAATAATTCTAATTTTATAGCGTCACTAAGGAAGTGACGCCCCAAGCATAACCGACACTCAAAGAGTGCCGCAATAAAATCAGAAATCAAAAAAATGCGTCACATGATGTAAGTGACGCATGGCAAGCGTCACTGGTGTAAGTGACGTTGCCACAACATGTATCATTCAAAGCGTTACCGAACAAGTGACGGGTATGCGTCAGTTAATAAGTGACGGGTACGATAGCGGCACTAATAGCGTCACTAAAAGAAGTGACGTTATGAGTGAAAGAATATTAGAGTGACGCATAAAGGCATCACTTAGCAAGTGACGGTATAAGTGACGTTAAACTTAGCAAATTACCATTAAGCGTCACTTATGGAAGTGACGCTTGAAGTGACGCAACGATGAAGATCATCGTGTCACTGTACAATCCCAGAAATCATGAAGAACACAAATTGGGGTTTTTGCAAACGGAGTTAACCAAAATGTGCGCAATTCGTAAACAAGTAAAACACGCCGTTTATTAACACAAAACATCAACAAATCGATCCCCAATTTTCGTGATTTCGACAAACCCTAAAAATCGTAACTTTAATCGGTGATTAAATAATGAATACGCAATTATAGAAGGTAAAAATTATACCTAAAGATGCGTATGAGTGAGAGGAACAAAGTCACGGAGGCCGATTACACGCAAAACGCTTGAAAATCCACAGATCGATCGAAAAGAGCAAACAGTCAAAGTGACACAACGACGGGATATGTGACGCAAGAGCAGTGGAAGTGACGCGTAATGAATAGGGTTGGTGGTGATAATAAGTGCCGGATACGGAACTATTTATACCAAAACCCTAATCTGCGTCACTTAGAACGACTCTTTGTGTGTCACTTATGGCGTCACTAGTAGCATCACTTAAAGAGTGACGCATATCGACAGTTAGTGAAAATTTTCAAAATTTTGTCGATCTTTTGCGTAGTGCTCAATATGAGAGTAAATGTGACTTGGGTAAGACTAAAGTAGAAAATAAATTAACACAAAATTAATACAAAAATACAAATATAAACCAAACTTAATACATTCTTTTTGGTGACGGAGTTGATTGAGTCTGGTTAGGGATCATTCGGAATAACATACAATTATTAGGAATAGTAAGTGTTATTTCGATTATCAGTATATTTGTCCACTTTAAATTTACTTGGCCTATTTAAAACACCTTTTATAAAAGTTATTTCAAGACGATTATTGGTATTGTTTGTCCACCTAAACATGTTACATCCGTGTCTGTGAGTTAACCTTTTATTGTTAGTATGAATATTTCACCGTGGTCCCCACCATAGACATACCCCTGTAACCCAGACATGAACATAGTTTCCATATTTAGAAAGAATATAAGAGTATCAATTTTAAGAATCAAGCCAGTGGTGACAGGTCTGTACTTGCGTACAACAGAGCAACATACACTTGATTCAGGTTTAAGCAAAACCGATCGCAGTCAAACCAAACTTGTTTTTATTCAATTGGCGACCTTGATCAGTATCTTAGAATTTAAGACTTTGCAAGTACATTGACTCACGTTTGCTTAGTTTTGAGAGTAGACTGAATTGAGACCAGGTCTGCACTTACGTACAACAAAGGAAACAATCAGTAAACTCCCCCAAGAGATCTCAGATATACAATCCAAAAATAGAAGTATGTCAAGCTACGCTAAGGAATTAAGACTTAGAGTCGTACATCACAAGGTGTTTACCACAGGATCATAGACATGTATTTAAGTTACTTCTTAATGACTCAGAGACCGGTGTGTATCATGCCTACCAACACATCGTATGATGAATCTAATATAAAAACTGTTTTAAATATGTCAGATAAACCTACTGACACATCCAATATAAACCTTAAAATTCCATTTTTGTGCATGTCACCCGATGTACTATCATATCCCAAGTTGTTTACAGACACAACTCAACGTCTATTTTAAAAATGTAGCAACCATGCATTTCTTTTATACTAAAGAGTATATAGAGTGGCTGTTGCCAGTTTTTTTTATTTTATTTTTATTTTTTTTGTTTTTTAAACACACATAAAAGCAAAAATAAAATTAACTATCCAAGTCACACATTACTTTTTAGACACAAAGAACCTTAAACCGATCATATTGACCAGTTCATCAAATCGAGCACGCGAAAAGGCTTTGGTGAATAGATCGGCACTTTGCTTAAGGGTGTCTATATGGACCAGGTCTATCAAGTGTTTTTCATAGCAATCCCGTATGAAGTGGAACCTAAGTTCTATGTGTTTATTCTTAGAGTGCTGTACGGGATTGCGTGTGATAGATATGGCAGCAGTGTTATCTATGTGAATAGGAGTCATAGTAAGAAGTAACCCGTAATCGCGTAGTTGGTGCTGAATCCAGAGAACTTGGGCACAGCAGCTAGCAGCAGCAACATACTCAGCCTCTGCTGTAGAAAGAGAAACTGTAGTCTGCTTCTTGCACTGCCAAGTGACCAAACGTGATCCCAGAAATTGACATCCACCAGTTGTTGACTTCTTATCGGTACTGCAACCTCCATGATCCGAATCCGAATAGGCTGTAAGAGCGAAAGTCTTCTCATTTGAATACCATAGACCAAGAGTAGGTCTAGCTCTGAGATAACCAAAAATTCGCTTTACTGCCTTCATATGAGACACCTTTAGTTTAGCCTGAAAGCGTGAGCAGATTGACACGGCAAATACGATGTCCGGCCTAGAGGCAGTCAAATACATAAGAGAACCTATCATTGAACGATAGTCCCTCTCTTTGCAATCTTCGTCTTCCTCAGCAAGTCTAAGATTGTGATTAAGCTCGATAGGAGTCCCATAGGTTTTACAATTGAGCAGATCATACCTAGTCAACATGTCATTGACATATTTTGATTGATGTATATAAATACCTTTTGCAAACTGCTCAACTTGTACACCTAAAAAGAATGTGAGCTCCCCCATCGCGCTCATCTCAAACTCAGACTTCATGATTTTTTCAAAGTTCTTGCACATTGCCTCATTTGTAGACCCGGAGATAATATCGTCCACGTAAACCTGCACAAGTAACATATCTTCCCTATCCTCAGACTGATCACGAAGAATGAATAGCGTGCTATCTATGTTGCCCCTCACAAAACCATGCTTAATCAGATGTGTAGTTAGCCTCTCATACCAAAGCCTCGGAGCTTGGTGAAGACCATACAATGCCTTATTCAATTTACAGACGTATTCAGGATGCGCAGGGTCTTCAAAACCAGGAGGCTGCTTAACGTACACATCGGTATCTACCTGTCCATACAGAAACGCACTTTTCACATCAAGTTGATTGACGCGAAATCCCTTAAAAGACACGTATGCCAGAAAAATGCAAATGGATTCCAATCGAGCAACAGGGGCAAATACATCATCATAGTCCAGACCTTCAATTTGACTGAAGCCTTGAACTACTAGACGTGCTTTATTACGCATCACAACGCCCCGATCATCCATCTTATTGCGATATACCCAACGAGTGCTAGTCAAGTGGGCACCCTTGGGTAACGGAACTACTTCCCAGACTTGCAACTTTTCAAATTGAAACAGTTCCTCTTGCATGGCCTCGACCCAGGATGGATCTTTTAAGGCCTCTTCTACCTTCTTGGGTTCAATTTGCGATAGATGACATGAATTGATATTAGCCACCAGACCCAAAAGTTGCTCAGTATCAGTCTGCTTAGCTTGATGTTGTGTTTGAACAGGAGCATGAGGGTCACCAATGATATTATCAATGGGGTGATCCTTATATATCTGAGTCACTGGAATTGGATCCGGCACAAGATTCAGTTCCAAGTTGTTCAAATCTCCCTCAGTTGCAGGAGTGTTTGGTGAAGCATCATCATCTTCATCTCCTTGAGAATAGTAATGAGAATAATTCGTCTTTTCTGCTTCCCCTTCCTCATCCTCTTCCTCCCCTTCTTCTTCTAAGGAAGGCATTAGCGGATCGTAGGGAAGCTCCTTCGTATAGATAGACTTAGAAGTTGAAGGAGCATCCGAAGACGGTGTAGTGGGAGATGGTTTATTTGTGGGTGTAGGTGAGGGTGTAGATGTAGATGCGGATGCAGGTGTTGGACTTGGTGTTGTGGCAGGTGCGGGAGTGGGTGTTGGAGTAGGTGTTGAGGTGGATGTTTGATTTGATGCTGATTCAGGGTTTGGGTTGGATGATTTTAAGGGAGAATCAGATGTCTCTTGAGAGAGACTGATTTTATGGAGTAGGGTGACTAACTCTTCCTCTTGATCTATTTCAGGTAAGTTGAAAGAATTAAAGATACCCTCATAGTTGAAAAACCAATTCGGACCTGTTCCTTGAGGAGGATCCGTATAACGCAAACATTTTACCTCAAAATGCTCCTCAATCTGACTTGTTGTTTTGTTATAAACTCTCTTGTTCTGAGAGTTCACTGAATAACCAAGAAAAATCCCTTCAACTGCTTTATCGTCAAACTTTGAGATTTTATCCTTAGTAATCATGATTAAACAAGGACACCCAAATGGCTCCAGAAACTACAGATTTGGCTTACGGTTAATAAAAAGTTCATAACATGTTTTGTTCTTCTTCTTAACCGTGAGCACCCGATTCAGAACATAACAAGCAGTGTTAACTGCCTCAGCCAAGAAGATTATAGGCAGCTTAGAATCAGCTAGCATGGTCCGAGCTGTCTCGATGATAGTTCTATTACGTTCTGCAACTCCATTCTGTTGAGGAGTTCTTGGAGCACTGAATTGATGTTCAATGCCTCTTGCAGCACAGAATAACTCGAGGGTAGAATTCTTGAATTCGGTACCATTATCACTACGTAGTCTCTTCACCTTTAAGTTGCACAGATTTGCCAACTTATCCAACAGATATACCAAAATGTCTGCCGTCTCACCCTTTGAAGCTAAAAAATAGACCCACGAAAATCTTGAGTAGTCATCCGTAACTACCAAGCAATAGGATCTGCCACCAATACTCTTTGTAGAAATGGGACCAAACAGATCCATATGTAAGAGCTCCAATGGTGCAGCAATAGAATTCACTATCTTAGTCTTATGGGACTTTTTGTAGAGTTTGCCCTTGTGGCAAGAAACACAGTCATCCTTTAAGGAGAAGGACTGTTTTGGAACTCCATTCACCAAATCATTCTTTATGAGGAAATTCATTTTACGGAAATGAATATGTCCCATCCGTCTATGCCAAAGAAGTGATTCTTTCTCAGATGCCTTTGAAAGGAGATAAGTATACTCACTGGTTGTCTCAACAGTTTGCATATTTAGAACATAGGTATCGTCTCTCCTTGGTGCTCGCATTAACACCCATTCCTCAGGAATGACGAACCCCGGCTTCAGTATAACACATTCCGTCTTTGTAAATGCAGTGGTATAATCCTTATCACAAACTTGTGAAACGCTCAGCAAGTTGTGATTGAGTTGTGCCACATAATTCACATTCTCAAAGCTAACATTCCCATTTGTTGGCGTTCCCCGACCCGAAATCCGTAACACCCCCAAATTCACTGTTTAGCGGAAGCAAGTTTTGGGGTGCTACTAATCAAATATCACAGCACAAAAATAAAGCAAACGACATCTATATGCAACGTTTGTAAAATAGTTACATTTCCATATAATAAATGTTTGAAAACATAGTGTTTTCAATTACAAAAGTATAGTTCCCTAGAGCCCACGCGTATAGCGGGAGATTCTATTACATAATCATAATATACAAAAGATAATGCTAAGAATCTCCGTTAGATGCAAGGTAGAAATCATGCGACTCTAGCTAGTGTCCAGGGGAAATCCTACTCCGCCTGTGTACCTGAGATACAAAGCTAAAAGTGTCAACCAAAAAGGTTGGTGAATCTTACAGGTTTAGTATTAAATAAGCGTTATGAACCACAAGTATGTACACGTATTGCTATCAAGCAAAGTAAGTAAATCAGTAAATCATCACAAGTGTCATGAGCCCACAAGTTGAAGCTTAACAGTATAGTGTGAATGGTACAATCAAGTACAGTATCACGTACCCCCCGTGAGTGCTATCCGAACACTCAAAAGTAACAAATACTAATATGCCTGTTTCTACGGTGAAATCCGTGGTAGCGCTACTACCCCAGGCAGGGATTGTCAGTCCCAAATGGATCCATTTACTAGTAATCGCGCTTAAGTCCATAACTAACAACTTATGATAGGAGGCTTTTAGTGGATAAACGTAACTCATGCAACATGTGTAAAAAGTAGAGTAATCAGTATGGCTCGTTGGTGACGGTTTGTAATAATAATCCAAAAGTGTTATTATTATATGTATCGTTGAATCAAGTTTCGTTATTTGTAAGTGTTTGACACTTAGTGAAAAAAGTATTTACAACATCTAATGACGGGGGTCCGGGGGCAGCGCCCCTGGTAGCGGGGTCCAAGGGGCGGCAGCCCCTGGCGGGGTCCAAGGGGCAGAGCCCCTGGCTGGGGTCGAGCTGCTAGGTCAGTTTAGAAAATTTTTATTTCTAATATATTGCTTTATCGAAAACGCATTTGAAATCTAAAATCAGGGAAATTGACCAAGATTTGTCAAGGGTTGAAACTGTTGTGCAAAGCGGGTTTACGAGGCGAGTTGAGTTTGGACTCGCAGGACAAGTGGGTTCGTAAGTCTCAACTCGCCGGTCTCGACTCGCAAGGTAGGTCAGTTCGCGGGTCAAGTCAACTCGCAGTTCGGGTCGACTCGCAGTTGGTTCCGGTTCGTTATTCAACTCGCAAGTTAACTCGCAGGTCGACTCGCGAGTCAACTCGCGAGTGGGTTCGATTCGCAGTTTGGCTTCGCGAGTCGAGATCTCGGTTCGACTCGCGGGACGGCCGAGATCTGGGATCTCAACTCGCGAGATGAACTGTCAGCGTTTTTCAAGTGATTTTCGATTTTTAAAGGGTTTTCGGCCGGATTTTTGGACATAATCTTGTTGAGTAAACGTTCTAGCATGTAAATCAAATCTTAATAAGTAATTCAAAAGAGTTTTATCATTTTATAACTCAAAATTGAAAACGAAGAAAATGATGATGAACGATTTTTGATGGTGTTTTTGGCGGATTTGGGGCTGCGGTTTTGAGGGAAAAAGAAAGAGAGTTTTGTTGGTGAAGTTTGGTGAAATGAGATGTAAAAGAACCAAAAAGGGTTTTTAAAAGGGGAAATGGGTCACGGGTCGCGGGTTGGGTTTGAGGGTCAGGGTCGACCCGTTTGGGTCTCGTCTCGCGTGGACTCGTTCCTCGATTTTTGCGTTATGTCACGCGACCGTTTAACTGTTGTTTTGCGTTATATGTTGAAGTAAACCCGCAATATTTATTTAACCGAAATATTTTATCAAAATACTTTATTTCAAGTTATAAAATTATAAAAATATATTTTTTTGTTACTAATCGCTCGTTGAGGTGCGTTTCGTGCGATTTCATCGCGTAGAATATGTTTTATGCAACATAAAGCTCGTGTAATATATTATCGTAATATATTATAGTAAGAAATGTTCGTTCGGATAATTCCACGTTATTTATAAATTTTTGTCACCAACGTCCATATAAATAGTGTCGGACCTCGTCCGGATCGTAAGTGTACGATTTAAACAAATCGCGTAAGCGTGTATGTAATCACACCAAAACGTTACATATATTTAGAGTATTACAAGACTAAATACACGTAATTACAAGTAGTTTAGGCACTAATTAAAGTCCTAAATTGGCGGGTGTTACATTCTCCCCTTGTTAGGAGAATTTCGTCCCGAAATTAGCTTGAAGTCGTGGTGTTGGTGCGAGTAGAGTTTGTGAACAAGTGTGGGTATTTCAGTCGCATTTGGTCTTCCCGTTCCCAAGTGAATTCAGGACCACGCCTCGAATTCCACCGAACTTTAACAATGGGTATACGACTATGTTTCAAGCGTTTGACCTCTCGGTCCTGTATTTCCGCGGGTTCCTCGACAAAGTGTAGTTTGTCATCAAGGTGTATCTCATCGAGGGGTACAATCAGTGTCTCATCAGACAGACATTTCTTCAAGTTAGAAACGTGGAAGATAGGGTGCACGCTACTGAGTTCGGGAGGTAGCTGCAGTCGGTAAGCCACTGGACCAATCCTTTCAAGGATTTCGAATGGTCCAATGTACCTGGGATTCAGTTTCCCACGTTTGCCAAAATGGATGACGCCTTTCCAAGGCGATACTTTCAGAAGAACTTGATCTCCAACTTGGAACTCGAGGTGTTTCAGTCTCACGTCAGCATAGCTTTTCTGACGATCACGCGCAGCTTTTAGTCGGTTTTGTATGCCGACGATCTTTTCAGCGGTTTCGTGAATGATTTCTGGACCGGTGAGTTGTGTATCCCCCACCTCAGTCCAACAGATAGGTGACCGGCACTTTCGACCGTAAAGTGCCTCGAAGGGTGCAGCCTTAATGCTGGTGTGGTAGCTGTTGTTGTACGAGAATTCACACAATGGTAAGTGATTTTCCCAGTTTTTACCGAAGTCAACTACGCAGGCTCGTAGCATATCCTCCAGTGTTTGTATAGTTCGTTCACTCTGGCCATCAGTTTGTGGGTGGTATGCAGTACTCATATCCAAACGAGTACCGAGAGATTTTTGTAAGGATTGCCAGAAGTGAGAAGTAAATCGAGCATCTCTATCAGAGATGATTGAGATGGGCACGCCGTGTCTTGACACAACCTCTTTCAAGTAGATCCGTGTCAATCGTTCCATCTTGTCAGTTTCTTTGATATGCAAGAAATGAGCAGATTTAGTGAGTCGGTCGACAATCACCCAAATGGTATCGTAACCGCTAGGTGTTTTCGGGAGTTTAGTAATGAAATCCATGGTGATCTGCTGTAACACCCCCAAATTTTACTGTTGAGCGGAAGCACGATTTGGGTGTTACGAATCAATGATCACAGCACTTAAGATATAATGAACGACCACTATATGCGTCGTTTTGGACTTGTATTGATAAAACAAAAGTTTACATCAAAAATATTGTTTACATTAGCGCTGGTCCAAATTTAGAGATTTAAGTACATAATTAATCTAAACAAAATATAATAATGCAGCTAAATCTCTGATTGTTTGCATGATGACTCGAGCTAATTGATCCTTACTTGAGCAGTCCAACCTACTGCTGTGTACCTGTGATACATGCTAAAATGGGTCAGCGAAACGCTGGTGAGCTCACAGGTTGTATGTCAACACATATATGTATGAACCGCAAGATTTATAATTGAATTTAAAATGCAATTAAGCAAAATAAAAGTTATACAGTCATGAGCACATAGTCTGAGCTTAACTTGAGTTGTCAGGCCCACTTAAGGAAACCTAACTTGAAGGCCTCCACGAGTGTCTAATCCACACTCGTCATCCCAAATGCTAATACATCTGTTTGACCAGTTAGTGCGTGCTAACCCGGACGAGGATTGTCAATCCTATATGATATCATATACTAACATTCACGCTACTACGTATTACCAGACTATGCTATGGAGGGCTTTAAATTGATTAGCTTGAAACTCATGTAGTATTTGATTTGATTTGTACTTGCGTTCAACTTGTAAAACAAAATGAGCAATAATATCACACCCCTTATTGAAAAGCAGTACAATAGGGGCCATGAGACTCACCTGAGCCTTGAGTGGTTATTGGAATAAACTTGAATTGATTAGCTGTGATGTGTTGTCCGAAGACTTGTAACCTGAAGGTGCCCATGATACGTGATGGTTATTAATTGATTAGGCATCCCGAAAGACTACCCTTGCAGTTGTTTGTCCAAATTACCCCGATTTGGTTGATTGACTTGTCCAAATTACTACGATTTGGTTGATTGACTTGTCCAAATGACTACGATTTGGTTGATTGACTCGAATGTTTGAAAATATGTACGGCCCGTTGGTGACGGATTTGTAATAATAATCTCAACTATTATTATTTTGATTTCGTGGCGTTTTACTTGAAAAATATGTTTTGATTGTGTTTTAGAAGCCGTTACGGAATCTAAGTACGGGGGTCCGGGGGCAGCGCCCCTGGTAGCGGGGTCCAAGGGGCGGCAGCCCCTGGCAGGGTCCAAGGGGCAGAGCCCCTGGTTGGGGTCGACACTTATATTGCTTTGGTGAAAAACGCATCTGGTACTTGAAATCGGGTGAAATCAAGTGATAAAATTTAAGGTCTCGACACTTAGTGAAAATCTGTGTTTTCTGGTTTGTGCGACGTTGGGTACGACGTCGCAGGTCCTGACTGCGACGTTGAGCATGACGTCGCTATGTGCGACTTTCGCAATTTAATGCGACGTTGTGCGTGGCGTCGCTATATGCGACGTTGTTGATTTCTGCGACGTAAGGGCTCGCGTCGCTAAGTGCGACGTTGGTCAATTAGGGCGACGTAGTGGCTGATGTCGCTATGTGCGACGTTGTAATGAGTTTTGCGACGTCGCACCAGACGTCGCATAACGTCTGGGCCAAGTGCGACGTTACGGTCTGATGGCCGGAGTTTGTGCCGAAAACGAGTTTTCCGGTTTCCGTTTGGTCCAAATCTTTTACCCAACCCTTATATGGACATTATCAACTTAAATAACCCATAATCATGTAAAAATAATCGAAAACGGAGAGTTTCGGGTTTTTGTCGGAAACTTACGCGATGCTGAAATGAAATTCCGGAAAGATAGGAATGTAGATCGTGATGCCGTGGTTCTTTTCTTCCAAACGGGTAGAGTGCTCCGATGACGTTTTATGGTGTTATTTTGATGATTTGTGGTGGTGGTGGATTTGGTGAAATAGAGAGAAAAAGAGAGGGAAAGAAGATGATGTTGGTGATGAAATGAGGGAAAAGAAAGGGATGGGATCCCTTTTGGCTGATTTCGTGGGGGCCCACCGGGGTGTGGGTCTCCACTTTTAACTCCGTGTAATTGCGCTCCGCGCGGTGTTCATTTTCCCGTTCGTTTAAAATGTTAAATAATTATTTTATATGTTTTAAGTATACGTTCTAAATTGAAATAAGTTACTCAATATTTTTGTTGAAGTATTTTACCAAATACTTAGTAATTGCGTTATAAATTGTAACTTTAACTTGTTTTGTTTTGGTTGCGCATTTAACATTTTAATCGTGTATGTGACACCCGGTCAAAATAACCCAAAAATTAGCACCTAATTTAAACTTTTAAAACACGTAATTACATACGTGTCAGTACTCAAGTACACAAGTATTATATATATATGTATATATATAAACCGAAGCGATTAATTAATAATCGCAAATACACGAACTTAACAAAACGTAGAAACCCAAAATAAAATTTGGTGAAAAACATTTTTAAATCAAGTATTACTATTGAGGATAATAACTACGTACTCCGTTTGAAATTTAAATACCTTTTTGATACTGAAAACTATCCGTACATTTTAAGTAAAACAAAGATATATTTTTATATCTCTTTAAAAGTATTTTTATAAAATACTTTGATTGAAAACGCATACGATTACATTTTTAGAAATTTATCATTTTAAAAGATTACACTATTTAACGATCGGGTACGCAAACACGGGTCGGAAAACACCCACCCACCTCAATAATTGAGGCCGGTTATATTACCCGACCTCAATTATTTTACACACACACTCACACATTTTCAATCTCTCTCGGCTCTCTTCTCTTTCGATCTTCGGATCATCAAACACAAACAACAACACAACATCATAATCATCATCAACACCTTCATCTTGATCATCATCATCATCGTGTTCTTCATCATCATCAACACCTCTCGGTTCCAATTTTTACTAAGTAAGAACATTCATCAATTCTCGTTAATTTCATGTTTATAATACATTATATTACATGTATTAGCTTTGTATTAAGTTGTTGTAAGCGGAAATAGGATTTAGAACTGGTTTTGTATGTTTTCTGCACGAACAGACTCGAACCAGACCTCGGAATACGGCGTATTCAAGGGAATACGGCGTATTCCTGCCCAGAAAACATTTTTTTCTCGCGCCTCTTCGGAATACGGCGTATTCAAGGGAATACGGCGTATTCCCTTCGAAACCAGTGAATACGGCGTATTCAGACCAATACGGCGTATTCCCTTCTAAACCATTGAATACGGCGTATTCAAACCAATACGGCGGATTCCCCCGTTATATTTCATGATCCAACTGATCAATAAACTAGGCCGACGAATTCTAGCTAAAACAGAACAAGTAAATTTTCGAAAACGTCGACGATTTAACAACTTAAAACAGGGTAGCTTCTCGATGAAAAATTTATTGTAACGGATTGGGCTCAAATTCGCTCGGTCATTCAAAAACAACCCAATGGTCAAAGCTAAGTACCTTAGCCTAGCCAGTTTTAGGCCATCCGGAGTCATCTAGGGGTCGAAAATGGCGTATTTCGGTTTTCGGACTCGTGCCAAATTTTGTAACTTATGAGATAAAGAGTAACGGATATAATGAAACTTCAAATGTAATACAATTCGAATACATTGAACGTAATTAACTTAACGAACAATTAAACAAACGAATTATTACGCGTACACTTACAAATATATAATCTCACGTGTTTAGGACACTAGGGGATTACACTTGGAATACGTGCGCACTTTAGGATTGCTTGCTCTACAGGTGAGTCTCACTGCCCCTTTTTACTGTTTTACTTTGGGGGAGGTGCATCACTTGTTTACTGAATATATTGTTTACAAAAATATATTTGTTACTGCTATTACATGTTTACTGTGAGATTCACCAACCTTTTGGTTGACCTTTTTAGTGATGTATTCTCAGGTACACAGCAACAGTAGGGTTGCTCTGTAAGGATGGCCGCAGGATATGCTAAGCTAGAATGAGTCGCATGCATAAACACTTGAAGATTTTATTGGCATAATCTTTTGTACTTTGATTATGTGTTTAAAATCTTTTGATTAACTTTGCGAACTCGCAATGATGTACTACTTATAACTTAAAACCTTGTACTACTTTTGTTATACTGTAATGTATTTCTAAAACGTCTCATTTAGAGTCGTTTGCTTGTACTTTGGTGTCTTGATATTTGATTAGTGACACCCAAAACTCGCTTCCGCAAAGCATTAAATTTGGGGGTGTCACAGTGTAGACGTTTATTTGTACGATACGAATTTGAATACGAAATATTATAAAGATCATATTTGTGGATATAATAGCGCTATTAAATAATATCACATTATTTAATAAAATCGTTCACCAACGTCCGTATTAATTGTGCCGAAATCCATTCGATTTGAACTTGTACGATTTAAATTAAACCGCAGTACTTGTATATATATTCAACAATATATATTGCTTGATACATAAATTAGCCTAACACAGAACTAATTACATGTATTAAAACTTGATTAGGCACAAACTACTAGTCCTAATTTGACGGGTGTCACATCTGCTCCCATTTCCACTGTGGTATCTCGGGTTGTTGTAGCAAACCGGAAGGTTTCTGGTGTTCAGCTTTAACTTTGGAACAAGTAAGACACTTGCTAACATAGGTTGCAATGTCAGCTTTCATATTGGGCCACCAGTACATTTCCTTGATGCCATGATACATTTTGTCGGCACCGGGGTGTATAGAGTATTTGGACTTGTGAGCTTCATCCATCACCAAGTCTTGTAGGTTTCCAAAACTAGGCAACCAGATTCGGTTAAAAAAGTATTTGGCCCCGTAAGGTTTGGTTTCAAATTGTTTGTCCATGCCTCGCAAGGCCTCGTTTATAAAGTTTTCAGGTTTTAGTGCTTCGAGTTGGGCAGTGAGAATCTGATTGATGAGGTCGTTGTGAATGGTCATACTGAGAGCTCGAACTCGAAGTGGTTTCACTCGTTCTTTTCGGCTTAAGGCATCGGCAACAACATTTGCCTTGCCCGGATGATAGCGAATCTCGCAATCGTAATCAGTAAGCAGCTCGACCCATCGACGTTGCCTCATGTTGAGATCCTTTTGATCGAAGATATGTTGGAGACTTTTGTGGTCAGTAAAGATTGTACACTTGGTACCGTATAAGTAGTGTCTCCAGATTTTTAGAGCGAATACAACAGCCCCCAACTCTAGGTCATGAGTTGTGTAATTCTTTTCGTGGATCTTGAGTTTTCGTGAGGCGTAAGCAATGAGTTTGTCTCTGTAACACCCCCGAATTTAATGATTTGCGGAAGCACGATTTGGGTGTTACTAATCAATAACGAAGCACAAAGGTATACAGTAAACGACTCTATATGCGTTGTTTTAACAAAATATATTGATAATCGAAATGTTTACAACATTTATAGCTTTACATAGCTCGAGTTTAAATAAAAGGAGATTTCAGTACATAAGTACTTGTACAAAATATACTAATGCAAGAAAATCTCAATCGTCTGTATGCTGACTCGAGCTAAAGTCCTGAGGCAGAAACATCCTACTGCTTGGTACCTGCGATACATGCTAAAAGGTCAGCTAAAAGCTGGTGAGCTCACAGGTTTGAAATCAGTTAATATAGTATGAACCGCAAGATTTAAATAAAGAATTGCATCCAGCAATTAAATGATAGTCATCGTGTATACAGCCATGAGCACATAGTTGAGCTTAACTCGAGGGCCGGGTCCCCTATAGAGAATTCCGGGCGAGGTGCCTCCACGAATGCCTAATCAACATTCGTCTTCCCAAATATTAGTACGTCCGTTTACCCGGTTAGTGCTTGCTAACCCGAACGAGGAGGGTCAATCCTATATGGTACCATATACTAATATTCACGCTACAACGTATTAACAACTATGCTGACGGAGGACTTTAAATGATTAGTTTCAAAAAACTCATGAAGTATATGAAATGTTTGTACTTGCGTTCACATGTTAAAAGTTGGGCAATATATCACACCCCTGAGTAAAACAGTAAAAGAGGGGCTATGAGACTCACCTGAGTCGTTGAGTTTATGAAAATAAACTGAGAATGATTAGCCGAGAATCGAAGTCCAAAGACTTGTAACCTGAGGGGGTCCACGACACGCGATGGTTATAATATGCGAAGGTATCTAATATGACTACCTTGTAGTTGTGTCGTCCAACTATAATGTCCAAATCTCCACTATTTGGTTGATACGTTTAAGTGTTTGAAAAGTGTACGGCCCGTTGGTGACGGATTTGTAATAATAATCTCAACTATTATTATTTTGATTTCGTGGCGTTTTACTTGAAAAATTTGTTTTGATTGTGTTTTAGAAGCCGTTACGGAATCTAAGTACGGGGGTCCGAGGGCAGCGCCCCTGGTAGCGGGGTCCAAGGGGCGGCAGCCCCTGGCGGGGTCCAAGGGGCAGAGCCCCTGGCTGGGGTCGAGCTGCCAGGTCAGCTTGGAAAATTTTTATTTCTACTATATTGCTTTGACGAAAAACGCATCTGGGATCTGAATTTGGGTAAAATTGAGTGATAAATTTCGAGTCTCGACACTTAGTAAAAAATCTGTGTTTTTGAGGTTCTGGTTTGTGCGACGTTGGGTGCGACGTCGCAGATCCTGACTGCGACGTTGAGCATGGCGTCGCTATGTGCGACTTTCGCAATTTAATGCGACGTTGTACGTGGCGTCGCTATATGCGACGTTGTTAATTTCTGCGCCGTAAGTGCTTGCGTCACTAAGTGTGACGTGGTGAGGTATTGGCGACGTTAAGGCTGATGTCGCTATATGCGACGTCGCAATTTAATGCGACTTTGTGACCGACGTCGCACCATGCGACGTCACGAGGGGTTTTGCGACGTTGAAGCTGACGTCGCATAAATCTGGGTCCAAAAGCGACGTTACGGTCTGATGGCCGGAAAATGTGTCGAAAACGAGTTTTTCGGTTTCCGTTCGGTCCAAAACTTTTACCCAACCCATATTTGGACATTATAAGTTGATCCAAACCACTAACAAGCAAAAACACTTAAAAACGAGAGATTTCGGGGTTTGTCAGAAACTTACAAAGTGTCGGATCAAAAATCCGAAAAGATAGGATGATAGATCGTGATGCCGTGGTCGTTCTTTTCCAAAGGAGTAGTATGTTTTGCGTGTGTTTGATGGTGTAATTTTGTGATTTGGAGAGATTGTGGAGGTGGTGGTGATTAGAGAGAAAAGAAAGAGAGAGAAAAGAGAAAGAGGGAGTGAGTGAGAAATGAGAGGAGGAGAAAGGAGTTGGGGGTTTATTCTCCAACTTTCAGTCTCCGCAATTGCGGTCCGTGCGGTGTTCGTTTTCTCCGTCTTTCAAACGTTAAATAATTATTTTACATATTAAATGGTACGTTTTAAAATACAATCTATTACGCGATATTTTATTTAAATATTTTACAAATCAATTTATGTTTGAGTTATAAAATGTAAGTTTGTTTATTTAGTTTGCACGTTTTAATATTTTAAATTGTGTAAGTTTCTGTTTGTACGATACGAATTGAAATTCGAGCATTATTAAAATAATACTTTTAACATAACAGTGTTACTTAATAAAATTTTCACCAACGTCCGTATTTATAGAACCGAAATACATTCGATTTAAATTGCGTACGATTTAATCAAATCGCATTTTCGTATATATTCAACAATATATATATAATTCGATACATTAATTAGCCTAACACAGAACTAATTACATGTATTAACATCTGATTAGGCACTAATTACTAGTCCTCATTTGGCGGGTGTTACATTCTCCCCCTGTTAGAAGAATTTCGTCCCGAAATTTAGTTCGAAGTCGTGTTTGATGTAGAGTCAGTGAAAAGTTGAGGATATTTGAGTCGCATCTGGTCTTCCCGTTCCCAGGTGAATTCCGGACCACGCCGCGAATTCCATCTGACCTTGACGATGGGAATACGACTTTGTTTTAGTTGTTTGACCTCACGGTCCATGATTTCAGCAGGTTCCTCAACAAAATGAAGTTTTTCGTCAACTCGAATTTCATCGAGTGGAATGATAAGTGTCTCATCAGACAGACACTTCTTCAAATTCGAAATATGAAAAGTGGGGTGTACGCTGCTGAGTTCGGATGGCAGCTGCAATCGATAAGCTACGGGGCCAATCCGTTCGAGGATCTCAAAAGGCCCGATGTACCTGGGATTTAACTTCCCGCGTTTGCCAAAACGGATGACGCCTTTCCAAGGCGATACTTTTAAGAGTACTCGATCCCCAACTTGGAACTCGAGTGGTTTGCGTCTCACGTCAGCGTAACTTTTCTGACGATCACGTGCGGCTTTGAGTCGGTTTTGGATTTCCACAATTTTCTCAGTGGTGGCGTGTATGAGTTCAGGACCAGTGAGTTGACTATCTCCCACTTCAGTCCAACAAATCGGTGATCGGCACTTACGACCGTACAGTGCCTCAAATAGTGCAGCCTTAATGCTGGCGTGATAGCTGTTATTGTACGAGAATTCGCACAACGGTAGATGTCTTTCCCAGTTTATACCGAAATCAACTACGCAGGCGCGTAGCATATCTTCCAGTCTCTGAATGGTTCGTTCACTTTGGCCATCGGTTTGAGGATGGTACGCGGTGCTCATATCGAGACGAGTACCCAATGCTTTTTGAAGTGATTGCTAAAAGTGAGAGGTAAAGCGGGCATCTCTGTCAGAGATGATTGAGATTGGAACGCCGTGATGAGAAACGATTTCTTTGATGTAGATTTGTGCAAGGCGTTCCATTTTATCGTTTTCCTTGATTGCCAGGAAATGAGCAGATTTGGTGAGACGATCGACGATCACCCAAATGGTATCGCAACCGCTCGACGACTTGGGTAGTTTGGTTATGAAATCCATGGCAATTTGTTCCCATTTCCATTCAGGGATTTCAGGTTGTTGGAGTAAACCAGAAGGTTTCTGATGTTCGGTTTTGACTTTCGAGCAAGTAAGACACTTGCTGACATAAGTGGCGATTTCGGCTTTCATGTTTGGCCACCAATAAAATTCCTTGATTCCGTGGTACATCTTATCGGATCCCGGGTGGATAGAATATTTAGACTTGTGAGCTTCATCCATCACCAAGTCTCGTAGGTTCCCGAAATTAGGCAACCAGATTCGGTTTGAGAAATACCTAATCCCGTTAGATTTGACTTCAAATTGTTTGTCAATACCCCGTAAGGCTTCGTTTTTGATGTTTTCAGGTTTCAGGGCTTCGATTTGAGCAGTATGAATCTGAATGGTAAGATCGTTGTGAATGGTCATACTGAGGGCTCGGACTCGAAGTGATTTTGGTCGTTCCTTTCGACTGAGGGCGTCGGCTACAACATTAGCCTTCCCTGAATGGTACTTGATCTCGCAATCGTAATCGGTAAGCAACTCGACCCATCGACGTTGCCTCATATTGAGATCCTTCTTGTAACAACCCCAAAATTTAGGGCCAATTTAAATTTTCCCTAATTACGTGTTTACTACTTGTATATAATATGAAATAGGATTATATACGTTACTTACTTGTTATATATATATATATATGGATGGAATATATATATATATATATAAACGCGTATACGATTTGTACAAATCGTATAAAACAACCATTGTACAGGCATACGGATGTTGATAAAAACAAATATTAAATAATGTTAAATTATTTAATTACCTTGACTACTACTTTATATTATGTTTTTAATATAACGAAAACGTACGTTTTAACTAAAACGTTACCAAACTCTCCGAAAACTCGACCAACCGACAAAACAAAACAAATGTTACATTTTATAACTTCAAAACAAAGTATTTTATTAAAATGCTTCAACTAAATTACCGAATAATATTCGTATTTTAAACGCATATTTAATCGCGTATAAAATCATTATTAACGTTTAAACGACCGGGGAATCGAAGACCGCACGGAGCGCAAACACGAGGGAACAACATTTGGTGAGATCCACACATGGTGGACCCCACCATGGGCCGGCCAAGACATGGGGCACCACCCCCATGCCCTTTTCTCCTTTCCCTCACACAAACACAAACACAAACACACGCAATCTCTCTCAACTCTCTCTCTAAACCCTCTACTCTCTCTCTATATCTCGGTCTCTCTCTCTAGCCAAAAACGCACCAAAAGCAAGCTTGAATCACAAAACGGAAAGGAGCAACAACGATCACCGCAACGAGGGCTACGATCCTATCTTTTCGGTTTCTCGATTCGACAATTTTGTAAGTTTTCCGGTGACCCGAAACTTTTCCGATTACTTTTATTTTGCTAGATTATTGTTCCCCTAGCTTAGTAATGTCCAAATATGTAATTAAAACACGTTTTTGAACACGTTAACGGAAATGTCGGTTTTGGTCATTTTAAAGAAAACGACACCACAAACCTTAAAAACGACCACCAATAGTTACTATGAACTTATTATAACATATTAAAACTAGTATAAAAGTTCTAGACCCAACGGAAACCGGAAAATACGTTTTCGGAAACTTAAATTCCGAACAGACCTCTTGTGTCGCATCGGACCGAAATTTCATGCGACACAACACTATGTCGCATGTTATGTCGCACATTATGTCGCAATGTATGCGACACAACGCTTATGTCGCATTATATGTCGTACCATCTACGACACAAAGTTTACCTATCGCTTGATTGCGACACAACGACTATGTCGTATCATTGTGTCGTACCCTTGTCTGCGACACAACCATTGTGTCGCATAAACACTAAATCAGAAACAAATCCATACGACACAGACCTTATGTCGCATACGGTCTGCGACACAAGCCTTGTGTCGCAGAAAGCCCAGATCAGAAAACAAAATATACTCTAAGTGTTAGAATCACTTTTCAACTACTAAATCAAATACGATGCTACTTATACCTGAAAATACTATACTTTTGAAAGTATACAACAACACTTGAATACGTACAAGACTATGCTAAACTAACGTGAGATTTCACTCACACACGCACACGAGTTTACACTCGAAATACTTAGGAGATTACACTCCAACGAACTTACACTTGTACATTACACGGGATTACATCCGATACGAACTTACAAGTTCACTCACTAGTTACGTGCTGGATTACACGTTAACTGATACGAACATACCCTCGAATACTTACGAGGTTTCACTCGTACCCTTTGGGGTTTAAGCCCATTGGAACTTACGCAAACGATACATGTTGTAATACAAACAAACGATTATACGAGTATACTTTACAACTGTACAACTACTATGAATACATAATAATAATGGATGGAATTATTATTATACACAGATAACAAACAGACCGTACAACTTTTATACAAACTACGATTTACAAACGAATACAAACGTACAAACAAACTAATGGACATTAACTAGTTTGGGAACAACTAGCATGGATACTTTACAAGTATTCCATTTACTTACTAAACCTTATGCGTATTAGGACGCTAAGGGTTGCTAGTTCGGGATACTACTTGCTTACTTACTACATTGTCTGCCAGACTCAGGTGAGTCTTACAACCCCTACTTTACTGTTTTTACTCAGGGGTGAGATGCATTACTATTTTACATGAACACACAAAACTTACTTGCTGCCATGATTTACTTACTGTATGAGATTACGAATACGCCAACTGCATGAGTTTACGACTAATCCAATGAAATCCTCCTGAACCATAGTTGTTAGTTATGTGATAAGCGCGAGTTTTAGTATATGGATCCATATGGGACTGACAATCCCCGCCCGGGGTAGCAAGCACTACCACGAACCGTTCCTGTAGAAACGGGCGTTTCTTACTCGTTCCGTATGAATGTTTTGGATTACATTCATGAGGGGGTACCTATATTTACTGTACGTTAAGCTTCAACTATGGTGGCTCATGGCAATTGTATCAAACGGTTAGCATAACCTGCAACCACCCACTTATTAAAACTTAAGTAAACGATGAGCATAACCTGTGATCGTTACTTACTGGCTGGCTATGATTTACAAATACTACTTGTGTGTTCAACTGTTTACTTACTTACAAACCTGTGAGATTCACCAACCTTTTTGGTTGACCGTTTTAGTAATGCTTCTCAGGTACACAGCATCAGTAGGGATGCCCAGCAGGATAAGCTTTCTTAGCTCGAGTCGCATGCATTTACAAGCTTGGAGATTTACATACATTACTTTTGTACTTACTGTTATGTATTAGAATCTCTAGGATTTTACTTGAACTCGAGCTAGTATTTTGAAACTACTTATGTATTAATGTAATAACTTTTCGAACGTCTCATTTAGAGTCGTTCACTGTATCCTTTGTGCTTGTGATTATGGATTAGTAACACCCAAAAACGTTGCTTCCGCAAACTGTTAAATTTGGGGGCGTTACAGATTGGTATCAAAGCCTAAGGTTATAGTGAACTAGGTTGCATTTAGTGGGCCTAGACTATGACCGTTAGGCAGTATTCCTCATTAGGTATAACTGGTTCAGGAATTACAGCATACAAGTTTAATTTAACATAGCCTGATTAACTATGTACAATTAAATGAGGATGATGTGAGTTCTGAAAGGGGTTATGTTGAACCGGAATGCATTAGCTGTAACAACCGGCAAATTAGGACTAGAATTAGTGCCTAATTCTTTGCAAATACATGTAATTAGTTTTGTGTTAGGCTAATTTATGTATCGAATTATATATATTATTGAATATATATACGAAAAATGCGATTTGGTTAAATCGTACGCAATTTAAATCGAATGTATTTCGATTCTATTTAATATGGACGTTGGTGACAAATTTTATTTAATAACGTCGTTATGTCAAAAATATTATTATTGTAATATTTCGTATTTATTCGTATCGCACGATCAGAAAGTTACACAATTTAAAATGTAAAACGCGCAAACTAAATAAACCAACTTACATTTATAATTCAAACGTAAACTTAATTGTAAAATAATTAAATAAAATATCACGTAATAATTTGTATTTAAAATGTACCAGTTAATATTTAAAATAATTATTTAACGTATAAACGACGGAGCGAACGAACACCGCACGGAGCGGAAACGCGGGCGAAATTGGGGGCTTAACCTCCCAATTCCACCTCTTTTCTTTCCTTTAATTCTTTTTCTCTTTCTCTTTCTTCTCTCTTTTCTCTCAACTTCATCATCACCACCAACTCCACATTTCTCACTAATTCACAAAATACTACCACTAAACCTCGCCGGATCATCTCATCCCTTTGGAAGAAAACGTTCACCATCACACGATCTACATTCCTATCTTTCCGGATTTTCATTTCGGCATTTCGTAAGTTTCCGACAAAACCCGAAACCCTCCGTTTTTACTCATTTTTACGTTTTTATAGTTTATATATGCTTAAAATGTCCGAAAATGGGTTGGGTAAAAGATTTGGACCGAACGGAAACCGAAAAACTCGTTTTCGACAAATATTCCGGCCATCAGACCGCTACGTCGCACCTGGCCAGGGGCCTCTGCGACGTCGCGGCCTACGTCGCACAAAAATCCCAACGTCGCACTAGCGACGCAGCCTATTACGTCGCATTAACTTGCGGACGTCGCACATAGCGACGTAGACTTTAACGTCGCAAACCGAACCAACGTCGCATTAGCGACGTCGCCCCCTACGTCGCATTGATTTGCGAAGGTCGCATCATGCGACGTACCTGCCTACGTCGCACCTTACGTCGCATGCTACGTCGCACAAACCAGAACCTTGAAAACTCACATTTTCACTAAGTGTCGAACTTTTACAACCTCAAATCCTTATACGATACAATTTATAAAACACTTTGGGACACTTTTGTAAGTGCAAAACATCAATAATTTGATAATAATACTTAAAGTTTATTATTCTAAACTCGTCACCAACGGGTCGTACATTTTTATACAAACGATAGCAAACCAACATTCGGACACATTGGGTTGTATGAACAACTGGCCTAGATGATCTTGCGAGACATCTACTTACTTGACATTACGTGTTTAGGCATTTGGAGGTTACGGGTTCGGAGAACCAACTGTTGATACTACTTACTCGTTTATTGATATAAACGCACTTGCAAAGACTCAGGTGAGTCTTACGGCCCCACTTTTACTGTTTTATCCTATTGGGGGAGATACATGCTACTTACTTTTTCTGAACACAAGTACTAAACTGATTTCTATACCAAACGGAATTGCATGAGTTATTCACTACTTACTGAAGTCTCTCCATCATATATCGTTAGTTATGGACTTAAGCGCGAACAGTAGTTAATGGATCCATTAGGGAAATGACCCTCCCCGCCCGGGGTAGTAGCGCTACCACGAACCGTTATGTATAAACGGGCGACTATTATTTCGTTACTTATGCTTGCTCAATTTCGAGCATGTCACGGGAGCAACTGATTATTTACGGGTTAAGCTTCGATTATGAGCCTCATGGCAACGGTATAACTTGATTACTTTACTTTTGCGAGATTTGCAAATACTTGATATACGCCTACGGGCACTACTGATGAAATCTTGTGTTCAAACTGATTATTTACTGATAAACCTGTGAGATTCACCAACCTTTTGGTTGACCCTTTTTAGCATGTATTCTCAGGTACACTTACGGAGTAGGATCACTCCAGGATTACTAGCTAGAGTCGCATGATTTCCAAACTGCATTTAACGGAGATTCTTTGGCATTATCTTTTGTAACTATGGTTATGTAATAGAATCTCCCGCCACATACGCGGACTCTAGGCTTACATATTTTTGTAAAGAAAACTATATGTTTTCAAACGATTTAGTTATGAAATGTAATTATTTTATTAAACGTCTCATTTAGAGGTCGTTTGCTGTATATCTTGTGCTTTGTATATTGATTAGTAACACCCAAGTATGCTTCCGCAAATCACTAATTTTGGGGGTGTTACAGATTGGTATCAGAGCCTAAGGTTATAGTGAACTAGGTTGCATTTAGTGGGCCTAGACTATGACCATTAGGCAGTATTTCCTTATTAGGCATGATTGGTTCAGGAATTACATCATACGACTTTAATTTAACATAGCTTGATCAACTATGTACAATTAAGGAACGATGATGTGAGGTCTGAAATGGTTATGTCAAACAGGAATGCGTTAGTTGACTCTGACCACGAGGGAACCGAGACTCTTACTTGTTATGTGCTAGACATACACTAGGCTATTATGTGATATACGAGTATATACATACATAGGCCTCACTCACTGACTATACTACTAGGCTATTATATATTGAATATATATGAATAGGCCTCGCACGTAAACACACTCGCTATAGAGATAGCCGACGTTTCTCTGGTGACACTTACGAATTTCTCTCAGCGGTTTGCACCGACCATGACAGACTTGATTTCCGTCACACCACCTTGTGGCGCACTCTAATGATTTTATGAAAATCACATCTAACACCCGGAAGCAACGTACTTCCAAGGACTAAAATCCTCTCTCTGTCATTTCTATAGAACTCAAAGCCGCGAATTCCCAAATGGACGACTACGTGTCTGATAGTGACCAGGTCCACGAGGAACAAATCCAGTACACGTATCTCGATGAGGACATCGTACCAGAAGAAGAAATCATGCTGGAGGGAAACGAAAATCAGAATTTCGGAATGACTGGCATCGACATTGAAGAATATGAAAGAGTGCGAGATCAGGCCGTGGGACTAGACGGCCGAAATTGGGCACTTAAGCGTAAGTGCATAGACTATGAACAAAAATTGAGAATCTCAAACCGATCTGTCCCTACACGAATCAAAGATAAGCTCCGTTACTGGAAGAAAGTGGCCACCAACCTAACCCGTAGGACCAAAACATGGATCAAACGTTTGGGCAGGAAGCCAACGGAGGAGACTAGGTACCGCTCCATGACTCAAAGATACAGGGACATGCTTGAGGCACGCTACCACCCACACGACCTGAACCTGGAGTCGGAAGACGAATCCGAAAGCCAGGAACCTTAACTAAGAATGAACCAACCAACTAGCAGAAACTGTGGACCGCCTTGGCACGCTATGGAACAAATTAATCTACATTTAGAATAGTGTAGTTTTTGTCTTGTAATCTACCTCGTAATCTAGGGACTATCTAGCACTACTCTATAAACTAGTCGGATGTAACCATTCCCGACACCTTTTGTAATATCTCTGTAGGATGTAACTTTTGAACTCACTTTATCTATCAGATATCCTTTGTTATCTCAACTCACATTAATTGTCATTTTCCATGTTGATGTTATGTATTACTGCTTTTATACATGTACATCTGTGACAATTACCAGCTCATACAAAATCTCACGTATCTTCATTTCTTTTATTGAAGAATCATGCCGCCAAAGACACGACCATACACCGACGCCCAGATTACCTCCCTTATAACCCAGGTTATTACTGAAGCCTTGGCTCGGAATACTCCACCAAATTCCTCGAGAAACAGCGATGCCGCTGAAACCGCTGCTGCTAAACCTTGTTCTTACAAGGACTTCCAGAACTGCAAACCTCTAAACTTTGCAGGTACCGAGGGAGCTATCGGTCTAATACGCTGGATCGAGAAAGTTGAATCGGTATTTCTTATCTGCAACTGTGCGGAGGGGGACAAAGTTAAGTTCTCTGTTAGTACTTTTACCGACACCGCACTCACGTGGTGGAACACCTATGCCCAAACTGTGGGCGTTGCCGATGCTTACAAACTCCCGTGGGATGAGTTGAAGGAGATGCTAAGGGGTGAGTATTGCCCCAGGGATGAACTGAAACAACTGGAGCTGGAATTCTGGAACCATAAGATGCAAGGTAATGATATCACCGGTTACACCAACCGTTTCCACCAGCTAGCACTCCTGTGCCCAACCATGGTCGATCCTGAGTACAAGAGGATCGAGAAATACGTTGATGGACTGCCCGAAAAACTTCAGGACCTGGTGACTTCATCCAAACCAGGTACTATCCAGAACGCCATCCGTATGGCCCATGAACTCACGGCAAACGCTGTCCGCCGTAACACTACTTCAGCCCCACCTGCAAACAACAAACGAAAATGGGAAGGAAACCCCAACTCATCCAACCAATTCACCAACCGAAAGCCTGAGCCCCTTAGGGCTTATTCATCTGGCACTTCAGAAAGGAAAGGGTACGTTGGAAGCAGGCCCTACTGTCCCAAATGCAATCGTCACCACGACGGTTCCTACCCTTGCACAAACTGCAAACGCTTTGGACATCTGGCCAAGGATTGTCGAAACACCAGTGCCCCGAAGACTTGTTATGGGTGCGGAAGTCCTGGGCATTTTCAGAATAATTGCCCTAAGCAGAGAAACAACAACAACAACAACAACAACAGCAACAAACGGAACAACAACCCTGCTCGTAGCAGAGCATTTGTCATCAAAGCTGGGGAAGCTAGGGAAGACCCGAATGTTGTAACGGGTACGTTTCTTCTCAACGACCTTACTGCTTCAGTATTATTTGATACCGGTGCTGATAAAAGTTTCATATCTGATGAGTTTTGCCCACTACTTAATATCACCCCCTCGGCCTTAGATGTTAAGTACACTGTAGAACTCGCAAATGGTAAACTCATAGAAACCAGTAGTGTGATACCTAATTGCACTTTAAACCTCGCAAACGAAACCTTCTCAATCGATTTAATGCCTGTTGAACTAGGAAGTTTTGATGTCATCGTGGGTATGGACTGGTTGTCCAAGCACCGGGCCGAAATTGTTTGCCATGATAAAATCGTCCGAATTCCTCTCGCCGCCGGTAGTACCTTGATCATACAGGGGGAGACTGGTGGGTCGAGACTAAACTTAATCTCCTGTTTAAAAACCCGAAAATTTCTGAGAAAGGGTTACCCAGCAATACTCGCGCACATCACGGAGAAAAAGTCGGAGGAGAAGCGACTTGAAGATGTGCCAATCGTTAGAGACTTTCCCGAAGTCTTTCCAGAAGAACTACCTGGTTTACCTCCACCTAGACAGGTTGAGTTCTCGATTGATCTCGTGCCGGGTGCCGCACCGGTGGCCCGAGCACCGTACCGCCTAGCCCCATCTGAACTTCAGGAGTTGTCCACTCAGTTAGAGGAACTCCTGGATAGAGGATTCATTAGACCGAGTTCTTCACCTTGGGGAGCTCCGGTCTTATTTGTCAAAAAGAAAGACGGTTCATTCAGAATGTGTATTGACTACCGAGAGTTGAACAAACTAACCGTCAAGAACCGATACCCACTTCCTCGAATCGATGATCTGTTCGATCAACTCCAAGGATCAAGCTGTTATTCAAAAATTGATCTTCGATCAGGTTATCATCAGTTGCGTGTTCGCGATGCTGACATCCCAAAAACCGCATTCAGAACCCGATACGGGCACTACGAATTTCAAGTAATGCCCTTTGGCCTAACCAACGCACCAGCTGTATTCATGGACCTTATGAATCGGGTGTGCAAACCATACCTCGACAAGTTTGTCATTGTTTTTATCGATGACATCCTTATCTATTCGCGAAACGAACAAGAACACGCACAACACCTCAGAACCATCCTAGAACTACTTAGACACGAGGAGCTTTACGCCAAATTCTCTAAGTGTGAGTTCTGGATAAAAACCGTTCAATTCCTTGGACACGTGATTGATAGTCAGGGAATTCATGTGGATCCATCAAAGATCGAGGCCATCAAGAACTGGCAAGCGCCAACCACTCCAACCGAGGTACGCCAATTTTTAGGATTGGCCGGTTACTACCGCCGCTTCATCGAAAACTTTTCAACAATTGCCAAACCCCTCACCGTGTTGACTCAGAAGGAAAAGAAATTCGATTGGACCGAGAAACAAGAGTCGGCATTTCAACTGTTGAAATCCAAGCTTTGCAGTGCACCCATTCTATCTCTACCCGAAGGCACCGATGACTTCGTGGTATACTGTGATGCTTCTCACCAAGGTCTCGGTTGTGTGCTGATGCAACGAGACAAGGTCATTGCTTACGCCTCCCGACAACTTAAAGTTCACGAGAAAAACTACACAACTCACGACCTCGAGCTAGGGGCCGTGGTATTCGCTTTAAAAATCTGGAGACATTATCTTTATGGTACCCGCAGCACTGTATTCACCGACCACAAAAGTCTCCAACACATTTTCAACCAGAAAGATCTTAACATGAGGCAACGTAGATGGGTTGAATTACTCACCGATTATGACTGTGAGATCAAATATCATCCGGGCAAAGCAAACGTGGTTGCTGATGCTCTCAGTCGTAAGGAACGAACAAAACCACTCCGAGTCCGGGCACTCAGTATTACCATTCATAACGATCTCACCACCCAAATACATCTTGCCCAACTCGAAGCCCTGAAACCCGATAACTTCAAGAACGAGGCCTTGCGAGGCATGGATAAACAATTCGAAATCAGACCCAACGGAGTTAGGTATTTCTCTAACCGAATCTGGTTGCCAAATTTCGGGAACCTTCGGGACTTGGTGATGGATGAAGCTCACAAGTCCAAATATTCTATCCACCCGGGATCTGACAAAATGTATCACGGCATCAAGGAATTTTACTGGTGGCCGAATATGAAAGCTGACATTGCTTTGTACGTCAGCAAATGCTTAACTTGTTCCAAGGTCAAGGCCGAGCACCAAAGACCTTCCGGATTGCTCCAACAACATGAAATTCCTCAATGGAAATGGGAGCAAATTACCATGGACTTCATAACCAAACTACCTAAATCGGCGAACGGTTGCGATACCATTTGGGTGATCGTCGATCGGCTCACTAAATCGGCTCATTTCTTGGCAATCAGAGAAACCGACAAAATGGAACGCCTTACACAAATCTACATCAAGGAAATCATTTGCCTACATGGTGTCCCTATCTCGATTATCTCTGACAGGGATGCTCGATTCACATCTCGCTTCTGGCAATCACTCCAAAAATCACTGGGTACCCGTCTCGATATGAGTACCGCGTATCACCCCCAGACCGATGGCCAGAGCGAACGAACTATTCAGACACTGGAAGACATGCTACGAGCCTGCGTAGTTGATTCCGGTACCAATTGGGAAAGACATCTACCGTTGTGCGAGTTTTCGTACAACAACAGCTATCACGCCAGCATTAAAGCTGCACCCTTTGAGGCACTGTACGGTCGTAAGTGCCGATCACCGATCTGTTGGACTGAAGTGGGAGATAGTCAACTCACTGGTCCTGAACTCATACATGAAACCACAGAGAAAATCGTTGAAATCCAAAACCGACTCAAAGCCGCGCGTGATCGTCAGAAAAGCTATGCTGACGTGAGACGCAAACCACTCGAGTTCCAAGTTGGGGATCGAGTACTCTTAAAAGTATCGCCTTGGAAAGGCGTAATCCGATTCGGAAAACGTGGAAAATTAAACCCCAGGTACATTGGACCTTTTGAGATCCTCGAGAAGATAGGTCCAGTGGCATACCGATTGCAGCTGCCCTCTGAACTCAGCAGCGTGCACCCTACCTTTCACATTTCTAACTTAAAGAAATGTTTGTCTGACGAGACACTCATTATACCCCTTGACGAGATCCGCATCGATGACAAACTACATTTCGTTGAGGAACCAGTCGAAATTATGGACCGTGAGGTCAAACAACTGAAACAGAGTCGTATTCCCATCGTCAAAGTCAGGTGGAATTCTAGACGTGGTCCTGAATTCACTTGGGAACGGGAAGACCAAATGCGACTCAAGTATCCTCACTTATTCACCGATTCTGCCCCTAACGCGGCTTCGACTTAAATTTCGGGACGAAATTCTTTTAACAGGGGGAGAATGTAACAACCGGCAAATTAGGACTAGAATTAGTGCCTAATTCTTTGCAAATACATGTAATTAGTTTTGTGTTAGGCTAATTTATGTATCGAATTATATATATTATTGAATATATATACGAAAAATGCGATTTGGTTAAATCGTACGCAATTTAAATCGAATGTATTTCGATTCTATTTAATATGGACGTTGGTGACAAATTTTATTTAATAACGTCATTATGTCAAAAATATTATTATTGTAATATTTCGTATTTATTCGTATCGCACGATCAGAAAGTTACACAATTTAAAATGTAAAACGCGCAAACTAAATAAACCAACTTACATTTATAATTCAAACGTAAACTTAATTGTAAAATAATTAAATAAAATATCACGTAATAATTTGTATTTAAAATGTACCAGTTAATATTTAAAATAATTATTTAACGTATAAACGACGGAGCGAACGAACACCGCACGGAGCGGAAACGCGGGCGAAATTGGGGGCTTAACCTCCCAATTCCACCTCTTTTCTTTCCTTTAATTCTTTTTCTCTTTCTCTTTCTTCTCTCTTTTCTCTCAACTTCATCATCACCACCAACTCCACATTTCTCACTAATTCACAAAATACTACCACTAAACCTCGCCGGATCATCTCATCCCTTTGGAAGAAAACGTTCACCATCACACGATCTACATTCCTATCTTTCCGGATTTTCATTTCGGCATTTCGTAAGTTTCCGACAAAACCCGAAACCCTCCGTTTTTACTCATTTTTACGTTTTTATAGTTTATATATGCTTAAAATGTCCGAAAATGGGTTGGGTAAAAGATTTGGACCGAACGGAAACCGAAAAACTCGTTTTCGACAAATATTCCGGCCATCAGACCGCTACGTCGCACCTGGCCAGGGGCCTCTGCGACGTCGCGGCCTACGTCGCACAAAAATCCCAACGTCGCACTAGCGACGCAGCCTATTACGTCGCATTAACTTGCGGACGTCGCACATAGCGACGTAGACTTTAACGTCGCAAACCGAACCAACGTCGCATTAGCGACGTCGCCCCCTACGTCGCATTGATTTGCGAAGGTCGCATCATGCGACGTACCTGCCTACGTCGCACCTTACGTCGCATGCTACGTCGCACAAACCAGAACCTTGAAAACTCACATTTTCACTAAGTGTCGAACTTTTACAACCTCAAATCCTTATACGATACAATTTATAAAACACTTTGGGACACTTTTGTAAGTGCAAAACATCAATAATTTGATAATAATACTTAAAGTTTATTATTCTAAACTCGTCACCAACGGGTCGTACATTTTTATACAAACGATAGCAAACCAACATTCGGACACATTGGGTTGTATGAACAACTGGCCTAGATGATCTTGCGAGACATCTACTTACTTGACATTACGTGTTTAGGCATTTGGAGGTTACGGGTTCGGAGAACCAACTGTTGATACTACTTACTCGTTTATTGATATAAACGCACTTGCAAAGACTCAGGTGAGTCTTACGGCCCCACTTTCACTGTTTTATCCTATTGGGGGAGATACATGCTACTTACTTTTTCTGAACACAAGTACTAAACTGATTTCTATACCAAACGGAATTGCATGAGTTATTCACTACTTACTGAAGTCTCTCCATCATATATCGTTAGTTATGGACTTAAGCGCGAACAGTAGTTAATGGATCCATTAGGGAAATGACCCTCCCCGCCCGGGGTAGTAGCGCTACCACGAACCGTTATGTATAAACGGGCGACTATTATTTCGTTACTTATGCTTGCTCAATTTCGAGCATGTCACGGGAGCAACTGATTATTTACGGGTTAAGCTTCGATTATGAGCCTCATGGCAACGGTATAACTTGATTACTTTACTTTTGCGAGATTTGCAAATACTTGATATACGCCTACGGGCACTACTGATGAAATCTTGTGTTCAAACTGATTATTTACTGATAAACCTGTGAGATTCACCAACCTTTTGGTTGACCCTTTTTAGCATGTATTCTCAGGTACACTTACGGAGTAGGATCACTCCAGGATTACTAGCTAGAGTCGCATGATTTCCAAACTGCATTTAACGGAGATTCTTTGGCATTATCTTTTGTAACTATGGTTATGTAATAGAATCTCCCGCCACATACGCGGACTCTAGGCTTACATATTTTTGTAAAGAAAACTATATGTTTTCAAACGATTTAGTTATGAAATGTAATTATTTTATTAAACGTCTCATTTAGAGGTCGTTTGCTGTATATCTTGTGCTTTGTATATTGATTAGTAACACCCAAGTATGCTTCCGCAAATCACTAAATTTGGGGGTGTTACATTAGCTGACTCTGACCTCGAGAGAACCGGGACTTTTACTTGATTGTGCTAGACACATACTAGGCGGTTATGTGATATATATATATATATATATATATATATATACATAGGCCTCTTTCCCCTGATACGATACTCTCTCTCGACTGCTGCGAATTTCATTTTTCAACTTACATTAAACAAACGACAACTCGATTCTAGTCGTTTCACTTTTACTCAACCTTTATGAATTCACAAATACCAACATACTTCCGAAGGCCTCGACTATCTACTACTCTCTAGGCTATTATATACTGAAGGTATAAGAATAGGCCTTGTCCGATGATACCTTGTTTACCGCCCACACCATTTTAACTGACAAACATAGCTACTGCAACATCCTTCGATATGAAGATCGAGACCTTGTTTTCACTTGCCATCCCTATCTAATTCTACGTTCATAACATTCTACAACGTACATTACTGCACTGTTAGATGTATTCTAGGAAAAACATCTTCAACAAATTTTAACCTGCTTTTACCCTGGAACTTTCATAACTTCGGTTTTAAACAGTTATTGTTATACAAAAATTTCAAAACCTTGTCACCGACCATAATCTCAACCGAACCATTTTTAACTCAAGTTTTCGGTAGACTTCAAATTATACAACCGACTTTTACTATCAAAAATTTTATAACAAATGTATTTTTATCAAACATGTTACAAAATTATTTACAAAAATGTTTCATAAAAGACAACCTTCAAACTTTGGCGTAGTTCCTCTAAACTTACTAAATCATCACAATCATAATCCTTGTTCAAACCCTCACATGTTCTTAAATTGTTGTTTCAAGGAACATGCCTCCTCGACGACAAATCACTCTTACTGAAGCCGAAGTCGCGGGTATTATTGCCCGTAGTGTGGCCCAAGCTCTAGCTGTCCGAGCAACCAATCCTGGTAGCGAAGATACGGCTAACAATACACCTCCACCCAAAACCTGCACCTACAAGGACTTCCAAAACTGCAAACCATTGAGCTTTGCAGGTACTGAAGGAGCGATCGGTCTGATTCGCTGGACCGAGAAGATCGAATCAGTATTCCTCATTTGCAACTGCAAGGAAGAGGATAAAGTTAAGTTCGCCACCAGTACTTTTTCTGACACCGCCCTTACCTGGTGGAACACATATGTACAGACTGTGAGCGTTGCCGAGGCTTACAAACTACAGTGGGATGAACTGAAGAATATGCTGAGGGGCGAGTACTGCCCAAGAGATGAGCTGAAACAATTGGAAGTGGAATTTTGGAATCACAAGATGCAGGGTGATGACATCACCGGTTACACCAATCGCTTTCACCAGCTGGCACTTTTGTGCCCAACCATGGTTGATCCTGAATACAAAAGGATTGAAAAGTACGTTGATGGACTTCCCGAACGACTTCAAGATTTAGTAACTTCGTCCAAACCGGGAACTATTCAGAGCGCCATTCGTATGGCTCATGAGTTAACGGCTAATTCTGTCCGCCGTGGCTCGACTTCAACCCCGTCTGCGAATAACAAACGTAAATGGGAAGTGAGTCCCCACTCATCCAACCCTACCTCTGACAAAAAGCCTGCAACTGTCAATGCCAATGACTCAAAGGCTTACAAGGGGAGCAAGCCTTACTGCTCCAAATGTAGTCGCCATCATAATGGCTCCTGTCCCTGCACCAAATGCAAGAAATTCGGGCACCTGGCCCAAGACTGCCGAACCAACCCCACTGGTACTGATACTCCTGCACCCAAAACCTGCTATGAGTGCAATGGTACCGGGCACTTTAGAAAGGATTGCCCAAAACTGAAACTCCGAACCAACCACACGAAGAGTAGAGCTTACGTAATTAATGCTAGGGATGATGACCCAAACCCGAGACTTTGTGATTTGCTCAACCCGGGTACGCTCATCCTTTGATTTCTTGAAACTGTTCTCCATAAATCTCTCGCTTAATGATTTATGTGTAATTGTCTCTTATTCTGTGTGTTTTCTTTGATCCTAAGTACCCAATAGGATTAGGAAACTACCGACTATACAAATCCCGACCATAAAACTTGTATTACCCTTGGATTACCAATAACAAACTCTTTTCCCAAATATCTCACACTGGTTGAGACCGGGAACTCGTATATTATTCGTTACTTTAAACAAGTCATCCAATAGAACTTCATTTACTAGTAACAATTCTTAAATAGAATAATTATTTCGTAGGAAATGACAACTCACTCCGTCAACAACCCTACCTTGGATGATGAACTGCTCAGTTAGGAACCAATAATGTTTTCTTACCTCCTCGAACTCGAGTGTGATACCGAACCTTCTGTTGAATCAGCAACAGCACCTGCCTCTCCTGTTGCTCTAACTGCTGCAAAAGCACCAGTTGATGTAACCTTGACTGCTGAATCAGTCAGCCACCTCAACCAAACTATTGATTCGCTACGAAAACAACTGACTGAAGCACGGGAAGACATTGATGACCTACGACGAATTGCTTTCCAAAATGATCTGCGTATGCGTGAGTGCGAGCTACGTTTGATAGCCTTAGAAAACCCTGTTTCACCATCAACTTCACATGGTACTCCTACTGAAGAGGATACCGACACTGACTGTACGTCACCTCCAGCAAAAAGGGTGAAGATTACTCCCTCCAAATCCACCGGAAATTACTTGGGAAAGAAACCTTACTGCTCCCGATGCACTCGGCATCATGAAGGACCGTGTACCATGCCCACCAGTCGATGCAAATCCTACCCTAAAAGTACGAACCCTCCTAAAGCGAAACTCTGCTTCAACTGTGGGAGTGCTGGCCATCTCAAGGCCCAATGCCCACTACCTCCAGACAACAAAAATTAGGGTACGTTATCACCTGACGATTTCTTGATTTCAAACACTGTAGGATCTACCCTACTACTGTAGGCTACTAGTATGCATGGTAGCTACCTGACGAATATCGAACTACCGATTACTACTTCGAACAAATTTCGGGACGAAATTTTCATAACAAGGGGAGAATGTAACAACCCCAAAATTTAGGGCCAATTTAAATTTTCCCTAATTACGTGTTTACTACTTGTATATAATATGAAATAGGATTATATACGTTACTTACTTGTTATATATATATATATGGATGGAATATATATATATATATATATATATATATATATATATATATATATATATATAAACGCGTATACGATTTGTACAAATCGTATAAAACAACCATTGTACAGGCATACGGATGTTGATAAAAACAAATATTAAATAATGTTAAATTATTTAATTACCTTGACTACTACTTTATATTATGTTTATAATATAACGAAAACGTACGTTTTAACTAAAACGTTACCAAACTCTCCGAAAACTCGACCAACCGACAAAACAAAACAAATGTTACATTTTATAACTTCAAAACAAAGTATTTTATTAAAATGCTTCAACTAAATTACCGAATAATATTCGTATTTTAAACGCATATTTAATCGCGTATAAAATCATTATTAACGTTTAAACGACCGGGGAATCGAAGACCGCACGGAGCGCAAACACGAGGGAACAACATTTGGTGAGATCCACACATGGTGGACCCCACCATGGGCCGGCCAAGACATGGGGCACCACCCCCATGCCCTTTTCTCCTTTCCCTCACACAAACACAAACACAAACACATTCAATCTCTCTCAACTCTCTCTCTCTAAACCCTCTACTCTCTCTCTATATCTCGGTCTCTCTCTCTAGCCAAAAACGCACCAAAAGCAAGCTTGAATCACAAAACGGAAATGAGCAACAACGATCACCGCAACGAGGGCTACGATCCTATCTTTTCGGTTTCTCGATTCGACAATTTTGTAAGTTTTCCGGTGACCCGAAACTTTTCCGATTACTTTTATTTTGCTAGATTATTGTTCCCCTAGCTTAGTAATGTCCAAATATGTAATTAAAACACGTTTTTGAACACGTTAACGGAAATGTCGGTTTTGGTCATTTTAAAGAAAACGACACCACAAACCTTAAAAACGACCACCAATAGTTACTATGAACTTATTATAACATATTAAAACTAGTATAAAAGTTCTAGACCCAACGGAAACCGGAAAATACGTTTTCGGAAACTTAAATTCCGAACAGACCTCTTGTGTCGCATCGGACCGAAATTTCATGCGACACAACACTATGTCGCATGTTATGTCGCACGTTATGTCGCAATGTATGCGACACAACGCTTATGTCGCATTATATGTCGTACCATCTACGACACAAAGTTTACCTATCGCTTGATTGCGACACAACGACTATGTCGTATCATTGTGTCGTACCCTTGTCTGCGACACAACCATTGTGTCGCATAAACACTAAATCAGAAACAAATCCATACGACACAGACCTTATGTCGCATACGTTCTGCGACACAAGCCTTGTGTCGCAGAAAGCCCAGATCAGAAAACAAAATATACTCTAAGTGTTAGAATCACTTTTCAACTACTAAATCAAATACGATGCTACTTATACCTGAAAATACTATACTTTTGAAAGTATACAACAACACTTGAATACGTACAAGACTATGCTAAACTAACGTGAGATTTCACTCACACACGCACACGAGTTTACACTCGAAATACTTAGGAGATTACACTCCAACGAACTTACACTTGTACATTACACGGGATTACATCCGATACGAACTTACAAGTTCACTCACTAGTTACGTGCTGGATTACACGTTAACTGATACGAACATACCCTCGAATACTTACGAGGTTTCACTCGTACCCTTTGGGGTTTAAGCCCATTGGAACTTACGCAAACGATACATGTTGTAATACAAACAAACGATTATACGAGTATACTTTACAACTGTACAACTACTATGAATACATAATAATAATGGATGGAATTATTATTATACACAGATAACAAACAGACCGTACAACTTTTATACAAACTACGATTTACAAACGAATACAAACGTTCAAACAAACTAATGGACATTAACTAGTTTGGGAACAACTAGCATGGATACTTTACAAGTATTCCATTTACTTACTAAACCTTATGCGTATTAGGACGCTAAGGGTTGCTAGTTCGGGATACTACTTGCTTACTTACTACATTTCTGCCAGACTCAGGTGAGTCTTACAGCCCCTACTTTACTGTTTTTACTCAGGGGTGAGATGCATTACTGTTTTACATGAACACACAAAACTTACTTGCTGCCATGATTTACTTACTGTATGAGATTACGAATACGCCAACTGCATGAGTTTACGACTAATCCAATGAAATCCTCCTGAACCATAGTTGTTAGTTATGTGATAAGCGCGAGTTTTAGTATATGGATCCATATGGGACTGACAATCCCCGCCCGGGGTAGCAAGCACTACCACGAACCGTTCCTGTAGAAACGGGCGTTTCTTACTCGTTCCGTATGAATGTTTTGGATTACATTCATGAGGGGGTACCTATATTTACCGTACGTTAAGCTTCAACTATGGTGGCTCATGGCAATTGTATCAAACGGTTAGCATAACCTGCAACCACCCACTTATTAAAACTTAAGTAAACGATGAGCATAACCTGTGATCGTTACTTACTGGCTGGCTATGATTTACAAATACTACTTGTGTGTTCAACTGTTTACTTACTTACAAACCTGTGAGATTCACCAACCTTTTTGGTTGACCGTTTTAGTAATGCTTCTCAGGTACACAGCATCAGTAGGGATGCCCAGCAGGATAAGCTTTCTTAGCTCGAGTCGCATGCATTTACAAGCTTGGAGATTTACATACATTACTTTTGTACTTACTGTTATGTATTAGAATCTCTAGGATTTTACTTGAACTTGAGCTTGTATTTTGAAACTACTTATGTATTAATGTAATAACTTTTCGAACGTCTCATTTAGAGTCGTTCACTGTATCCTTTGTGCTTGTGATTATGGATTAGTAACACCCAAAAACGTCGCTTCCGCAAACTGTTAAATTTGGGGGTGTTACACTTCTGATCGAATATATGTTGGAGACTTTTATGATCGGTAAAGATGGTGCACTTAGTGCCATAGAGATAATGTCTCCAGATTTTGAGAGTAAAAACGACAGCTCCAAGTTCGAGATCATGAGTGGTGTAGTTCTTTTCGTGAATTTTCAGCTGTCGTGAGGCATAGGCAATGACTTTGTCTCGTTGCATCAGCACACAACCGAGGCCTTGGTGAGAAGCATCACAGTATACCACGAAGTCATCGGTTGTGACACTCCTCCAAATTAGGTATATAATTATACTTAATTACATGCATTTCTTACGCTAATTCCCTGCATTTATTTTAAACTAAACCTATGATGTGATATGAGTCTAGCGAGCCCAATACGATAATACAAAAAGTATTACATTATACGTAGTATTTATAAATTACGTACGAACGTATCGGAACTACGCCGACAAAAATAATTAACCAGATTTGGTTATATGAAATAATTAATAATTCGATTATTAATTACGAGAAATTATATATCTATAGATAAAATGATTCAATTATACGTTTAACATATAACGTATTATATAACGAACAGAAACAATTCTAAAACATACCTAAAAGGTCAAAATATGAAAAATGTTATTTTTCTAGTACGTTTTCAAGTATTTAGAACATTACTTCGAATTATGAATTCGAAACTCAACCGAAATTTGGCGCTTATTTGGACGCGCGCAGTAAAATGTACAAATATGTACAACAACTAAAAATAATGATAACTTCATTATTCTGAAAATATATTACGAACCAGGAGAGCATCTACAAAATAAAAATATAAAATGTTAAATTTTATATTGCTATAATTATACCTGTACTCGAAATTGAGGTACCAAAAATGGCACCTAACATCAATAATGCAGGCGACAGATTGGTTTTTAAACCATACTCCCTCCCTCTCTGTGATCATTCGACATTTACACACACACAACCATTATTCATTTTCTTCTCAAAGAACTTACAAGATCAAAGGCAGCAGCAGTAGTAGAACACAAGGCCAGAAGCTTTATCATCATCATCACCATCATCGTTCACTTCATCATCATCATCTTCACCCACATTTCTTTGTAAGGAAAACTCTAAATCTTTGATCTCCATGTTTAAATTCGTATATATATCATGTTTAAATATCATAATCTAGTTATATAACATACAAAATCTAAGATTTGAAGCTTTGATCTTGAAAATGAGCTTGAGAAACCAAAACCATAAAACAAAAATCGATTGGTGAAAACTTGTTAAAATGTTATATTATGAGTTAAAACGTGTTATGGTACGAGTGTGAATCTTTTGGAATGTATTAAAGCCGAACGATAAACGATTGAAGTGAAAATCGACCAAAATTGTGCAGCTCTATTCTGCGTCTGATGCTTCTGTGCAGATGCAAATGACGCGATCGCGTCATTTTCATGAACAAAACCTGCTAAAACCTTTTATTACTTCACGCGATCGCGTGAAACCAAAAACTTCAGAAACCTTCGAATTTCAGAACGACGCGATCGCGTGGTTTTCAACCACGATCGCGTGAACTTCTTCGTACCACCCGATCGCGTGATCTACTCAACCGATCGCGTGAACATCATGGTACCATGATCGCGTGATCTACTTAACCGATCGCGTGAATGTCATCAGTAGCCAAGACCTGTTATGACTCAAACACGATGACCGAGTAATTGACAACCCAAATGATTTCGATGAACTAGTAATAGACAAACCATGTGTTACGATGAACTAGTAATGGACAAGCCATGTGATTACGATGAACTAGTAAATGACAACCCAAATGTTTTCGACGAACGAGTAACATACTTATAAACATATACAAACTTAAATACGTACATTTATCGAGTGGGATTATAAATGATTGAGACGTATTTATAGATGAACATTATACGGGACAATTTGAACTTGTGTTTTGTAAACATAAATGTCGAACAATATTTATATATATACGAGATATATATGAAAGAAACAACGAATAATAATATATATATACAAGAATATATATATTCAACTATATAAATATATATATGTATATATACTTACACACTTCGGACAATTCTACAAACGAACAATACTTGGATAATATTATATATTTCCAACAACAATCATCAACGAAATACACAAACCTAAGAAATTGATAATTTCTTCAAACAAACGAACTATTAATATAAGTAAACAAAGTACTTATAGTTAATACATTGTTGTGTATAGGTTGACTACTTTGGGCTTCGTTATATTACCTCGCTAGCATTCACATCCGAGCACTCACAGTGAGTTCACAAACCCCTTTTAAATGTTTTAACGTTTTAAAACCTCGGGGTGGAAAACATAGAAATCGTATGTATAATTGCATGCGACAACTGTTGAATACTTGATGTATTTACTTAAACTATTGATGAAATGAGATTTCATGTTGTGACTGATTAAATACTATACGTATTTGCTTAAACTGTTTATGAAGGGGTACTTCATACTTGAACTGTTTGTGAAAGGGTATTTCACACAACTATTTGAACTATGTTTTATGAAATGTTTTCATAACTATTTTGGGAATTTAGGCAACGAATCTTGGTACAGATCTAGGCTGAACGATGTAGTGCATAAAAGACCTTATGGCTGCAGACTATAACCATTAGCTAGGTGACTCTAGCCACTGAGATTACGGATAGTACTATCGCCGTGACGACCCTCCTACGGATTTGGGAGCGTATACTTAAATGTCCTACTTGGCACAACAACAACAGATTAGGGTCGTGGTTTGGTTATAGGGTTAGATCGGGTTACCTTACTTGACAGGTTTAGCTCACCTTTCAAGGGATCACCGTCTAAATATTCCCACTAAACTATTGATTAGGAAAGGATTTCCTACGTACACTGATTTGGAAATGTTAATCTTTATTTAGGTTAACTTGTGTTTCCTACTGATAACTGATTTAGGAAATGTTATTTGGTGAATAACTTGTGTTTCCTATTACAACTACAACTGATTTGGGAAATGTTATTTATTAATAACTTGTGTTTCCTACTTGACAAACAACACTTATTTGGAAATGTTATTCTTAAATGATTAACTTGTGTTTCCTACATAACAAACAAACTTGTGAATTCACTCAACAATTTTGTTGACGATTTACTCTATGTTTTTCAGGGAATTAGCAGCGTAAGTAAGATCTTCATGCATTATCAGGACGGACTACCCTGGACTTGTTAGGATGCCACTACTTTTGGGACACTTGGATTTCCTCTGTATAACTGCAACTACTGCAGTCATACCTATGAAATCTACTTTTGATATTATGTATTTTATGAAATACTGATTTCAACCACTACTACTACTGTTACTACTTTTCAAGTGGTAACCTTTTGTAAAACTTTAACTAATGGCATCTTAATCTATTTCGTTCTGCAATAACCATATGCTCTGAGTATGTATGTATCTGTTGGTTGTTTTACTGCTCGCACCCCCGCCACGTCACTAAGCTTCCGCAAACAACTCTATGTAATTGTAATTACCGTTTGGCGGGGTGTGACAGACTTGGTATCAGAGCCATTGGTTATAGCGAACTAGAAGTCTTTAGGTGACTGAAAACCTTAGAGACCTAGACTATAGCCTTGGCTAGAACATTTGTGCATTCATGCATACATACTTTGCATACAACTAACATACGACTGACATATCACACACGATTCTTTTGTCTCAGCATGTCGAGACGGGCACCGATCTATATCACTGATTCCGATTCTGAGGAGGAGCCCATGGAGGCCTCCTACTTTAGCGTAGCGAGTACTGGAGTGACCACACACCGTGGACCATCTGCTTACATTACTCCTACCCCTACACCAGCTATCGCGAGTACCTCTCGTGTGCCTGTACCTAGGATGACAGCTAGGATTAGTGTTCGGGATTTTCCCAGGGGACCACTCGCGCCGCGCGATAAGGCGCCAGTGACTGAGCCTGAGGTTCCAGTTGTCGAGCCGCCACAGAAGAGGCTCCGACCTTCTCATCTGAACTGGATGCCTAGTGTATTGAGAGAGTGGAGATCACTAGAGGGTATTCCCTCGACCTTTGAATTTAGAGAGTCCTCTCATCCACCACCATCTGCACCTTTCACTGGTGAGCCTCTGGAGCTCACTGTACCTACTCTTGTGGCTGTGATCTACACTGTGATTAGGAGATATGCTAGTCAGAGTAGAGACGTGATGGAGTTACTGAGTGATGCCTCCCGCACTGACATGGATATGACTATGCTCCATCAGAGGATGGATTTTGTGGAGACTCACCGTCAGACAGATTGGCAGAGTCTAGCATCCACTCGTGCACGTGTTGCAGCTTTAGAGAGGCGTGCTAGGGTGTCAGAGATTGTAGCTGGCGTTTGTATGATGACTGCAGCAGTGATGGTTGCGGTTAGGATGTATTTACCATGGTTCCGTTAGGCCTGTGTATGGCAGTTTGTGTTGCACCATATTAGACTATTACTTTTGGGGAAATATATGTATGTATTAGTTATGGACTAGCTGTATGTTGGATGGAACTTCGTTAGTAGAATGGGTATATGTATAGGAAACCCATCACCTTTTGTATAACGCTAACTATCGATGGGTATATTAGAAATCCCATCTCATTATGTACTAAACTCATGTAACAGCGTTATGACCTTTAATATATAATGTATGTTTGGTTTACATCCCGTGTTCATTATGCTTATTATCAACCATATTATTTCCTCTTACAACTGTCGACTTGTGATTAAAACTATACGTTATCGATAACTTTGTGATCAATTCTTGTAAACCCTGAAACATATTGCATCTTGGTGATTGAGTATTCTTGAGAACCTCTGAAATTAACGGTGCTAAACGACAATGAAAAGAAATATGTAGGGACATTATATAATGACGTCTGGCCAACGTGATTATATTATGCTAGATACATGTGGGTGTTTCAAAGTTGTATGGCACGTGTTGTAAAACCCTATTCATTCATCTCTTCATGTCATTCATTTCTATCAAATGTGAATCTTTGGTCTATTCACATTCAATATCTCAACATTAACACTCTGCATTTTATTCATCGCAGAGCTGAATCATGCCTCCCAAACGACGAGTTACTAGAAACAGTCAAAAGACGACTACGCCTCCACCACCACCCACTGAAACCACCGAACAAATGATCGCACGAAGAATAGCTGAAGGTATTGCTGAATATGAGGCAAGCCGTAATCGCGAACCCGTAGTTAACAACAGTGGATCTACCCCTGTTAATACTGAGACACCCGTGAATGCTAGCCGAGGGTGTTCATACAAAACATTTCAGGCTTGTAAGCCGATTTCTTTCCGTGGCACCGAGGGTGCAATTGGTATGATTCATTGGATAGAGAAAACTGAATCGGTATTGGACATTAGTGACTGTTCACCTGACTGTATGGTGAAGTATGCTACTTGCACTTTGGCGGACAAAGCGCTTACTTGGTGGAACAGTCAGATCCAATCACTTGGTCGACCAGCTGCTTATTCAATGTCATGGGGGACATTTAAAAGTTTGATGTTGGAGGAATTCTGTCCTCGCAGTGAGATGCAGAAAATAGAAACAGAGTTGTGGAACATCACCATGATTGGTGCTGATATTACTGGGTACACCACTAAGTTTCAGGAACTTGCACGTCTAGTGCCACATATGGTGACACCCGAGTATAAGCGTATTGAGCGCTACATATTCGGTCTAGTACCACAAATCAGTAGTCTGGTGACGTCATCTAAACCGGACACTTTCAGGAGTGCGGTTACTCTAGCACAAAGTTTGACTGATGAGGCAGTCAGGATGGGAAATCTGACTAAGAAAGCTGTGTCGGGAAAAAGTGAACCGAACAGTACTGATGTTAGTAGTTCTGGTGGTGCAAAGCGAAAGTGGAACGGTAGTGGTGCTGATCGCCAGGGTCAGCAAAACAAGAAACATTCTGGAAATGCGAAAGCATATGTTGCCACCACTACTGAATCGAAACCATACCTGGGTAACAAACCCAAGTGTGATAAGTGCAACCGACACCACGAAGGCGGGTGTGGGTATTGTGGAAACTGTAGGGCATGGGGACATAGAACCCGAGAATGCAAAACTTACCCTCCCCCACGGGCAAACACTGAGCGTCAAAATCAGGGATGTTTTGAATGTGGTGAGAAAGGGCACTACCGCAACCGATGCTCTAAGCTCAACAACAACAACCAAAACCGCAACAACAACAACAACCGCGGTAACAACAATAACCGAGCCAACAACATCAACAATCAACCGGCTCAAGGAAGGGCATTTGTGATCGGAGCACAAGAGGCACGCCAGGACCCTAACACCGTCACTGGTACGTTTCTTGTAAACAACCATTATGCCTCTGTGTTAATTGATTCGGGTGCTGATTTAAGTTTTGTGTCTACTGAGTTTAGACCACTATTAGAACTTGAATCCCGTAAATTAGACAACAAGTATACCATAGAATTAGCCGATGGTGAGTTGATCGAATCAGGAGAAATAGTACCGGGATGTACCTTGGAGTTAGAAGGTCATCTCTTCGAAATAGACTTACTTTTGGTTAAGTTGGGAAGTTTTGACATTGTAGTCGGTATGGATTGGTTATCTAAGAACCGCGATGAGATCATATGTTATGATAAACTGGTACGATTACCACTGTCAACAGGAGAAACACTTGTGGTTCAAGGTGAGAAACGAAAGAGTGCCACAAAAATGATTTCGTGTTTGAAGGCCAGTAAATATCTCCGAAAGGGGTACCAAGCATTTCTGGCACACGTTGTAGAAAAGAAAACCGAGGAGCGACGTATAGACGATGTACCCATTGTACGCGACTATCCAGGAGTGTTCCCTGATGAGTTGCCGGGATTGCCACCTCCACGACAAGTTGAGTTTCACATTGACCTGGTGCCAGGAGCCGCACCTGTCGCACGTGCACCTTATCGTCTAGCTCCCTCGGAAATGCAAGAGTTATCCACTCAATTGCAAGAACTTCTAGACTTGGGATTCATCCGTCCGAGCTTTTCACCTTGGGGAGCTCCGGTTCTATTTGTCAAGAAAAAGGATGGATCTATGCGGATGTGCATCGATTATCGGGAACTAAACAAGGTAACTATCAAGAACCGATACCCGTTACCACGCATTGACGATCTGTTTGATCAATTGCAAGGGTCAAGTTATTATTCAAAAATTGACCTGCGATCTGGTTACCACCAACTCAAGGTACGAGAAGAGGATGTACCGAAAACTGCGTTTAGGACTCGATACGGTCATTACGAGTTCCTAGTCATGCCTTTTGGACTGACCAACGCACCAGCAGTATTCATGGACTTGATGAATAGAGTATGCAAACCCTACCTGGATAAATTCGTCATTGTGTTTATTGACGACATCTTAGTATACTCTCGATCGAAAGAGGATCACGAAAAACATTTAAAGCTTATCCTCGAACTACTACAAAAAGAGAAGCTTTATGCAAAGTTCTCTAAGTGCGAATTTTGGATTCGAGAGGTTCAATTCCTTGGTCATGTGATAAATGACAAGGGAATTCACGTAGACCCATCCAAAATTGAGGCCATCAACAACTGGGAAGCACCGAAGACCCCAACGGAAATACGACAATTTCTTGGTCTAGCTGGCTATTACAGGCGATTCATCGCAAACTTTTCAAAGATAGCCCAGCCACTTACCACATTAACTCAAAAAGACAAGAAATTTGAGTGGAATGAGAAGCAAGAGAATGCATTCCAACTATTGAAACAGAAACTGAGCAGCGCACCCATACTATCCCTACAAGAAGGAGTAGATAACTTTGTTGTTTACTGTGATGCTTCGCATCAGGGATTGGGTTGCGTACTGATGCAAAATGAAAAGGTCATTGCTTATGCATCACGACAACTAAAAGTGCATGAGAAAAACTATACGACTCATGATTTGGAATTGGGAGCCGTTGTTTTTGCACTGAAGATCTGGAGACACTACCTATACGGTACAAAGTGTACGATCTTCACTGATCATAAGAGCCTACAACATATATTCGACCAGAAAGAACTTAACATGAGACAACGACGTTGGGTCGAATTACTTAACGATTACGACTGTGAAATAAAGTATCACCCGGGTAAAGCTAACGTAGTAGCAGATGCCTTGAGTCGTAAGGAACGAATCAAACCTCGAAGAGTTCGAGCTTTGGGATTAACAATCCACTCTAATCTTATTACTCAAATTCGTGAAGCTCAAGAAATTGCTATCACTTCTGAACGCCTTAAGGATGAATCCTTGAAAGGGATGGAAAAACAACTCGAGAAAAAGGACAACGGAGTGTTGTACTTCATGAACCGAATTTGGGTACCATGCGTAGATGAGTTACGCAAGCTGATTTTGGATGAGGCACACAAGTCCAATTACTCGATACATCCTGGTGCGGACAAGATGTACCAGGACTTGAAAGGCTTTTACTGGTGGCCTGGAATGAAACGTGATATTGCCACCTACGTGAGCAAATGCTTAACTTGCTCAAAGGTAAAAGTTGAATACCAAAAGCCGTCTGGACTTTTGCAACAACCTGAACTGCCCAAATGGAAATGGGAGCAAATAACAATGGACTTCATTACGAAGTTACCTAGAACGGCATCGGGAGCAAATGCCATATGGGTGATTGTCGATCGATTGACGAAATCAGCCCACTTCCTCGCTATTAAGGAAACGGATGGAATGGAGAAACTAGCTAAAATCTATATTAAAGAGATTGTTTCTCGGCATGGTGTGCCACTATCCATCATCTCTGATAGAGATGCACGATTCACTTCTCGCTTTTGGCAAACATTACAACAGGCGTTGGGTACTCGACTTGATATGAGTACTGCCTATCACCCGCAGACTGACGGTCAAAGTGAGCGAACGATACAGACGCTCGAAGACTTGTTACGAGCATGTGTGATAGACTTTGGAGGTAACTGGGATACCCACCTACCTCTAGCTGAATTTTCTTACAACAATAGTTATCACACGAGTATACAGATGGCACCATTTGAGGCGTTATATGGACGCAAGTGCCGATCACCACTCTGTTGGGCAGAGTTGGACGACAGACAACTATCTGGACCCGAACTTGTCCAGGAAACCACTGACAAAATAACTCAAGCATTGAGCCGACTGAAAGCGGCACGAGAGCGACAAAAGAGTTACGCTGATAACCGCCGTAAACCTCTTGAGTTTCAAGTAGGAGACAAGGTCCTACTCAAAGTATCTCCCTGGAAAGGAGTAGCACGATTTGGTAAACGAGGAAAGTTGAACCCACGATACATCGGACCATTTGAAATCCTTGCTAGGGTTGGTCCTGTCGCTTACAAGCTCAAACTACCGCAAGAGCTTAGTAGCATACACGATACTTTCCACGTTAGCAACCTCAAAAAGTGTCTTTCTGACGAAACACTTATCCTTCCTCCTGACGAAGTCTTCATTGACTCAAAACTTAACTTTGTGGAGGAACCTGTTGAAGTTATGGATTCTAAAACGCAGAAACTTAAACACAAACGAATCAAACTGGTTAAAGTTCATTGGAACTCGAAACATGGCCCAGAGTTTACCTGGGAACGAGAGTATGAAATGCGAAAGAAATATCCCAACCTATTTGAGAGCGTGACCGAGACTCACGACTCGACTTAAATCTCGGGACGAGATTTCACTAACGGGGGGAGAATGTGACACTCCTCCAAATTAGGTATATAATTATACTTAATTACATGCATTTCTTACGCTAATTCCCTGCATTTGTTTTAAACTAAACCTATGATGTGATATGAGTCTAGCGAGCCCAATACGATAATACAAAAAGTATTACATTATACGTAGTATTTATAAATTACGTACGAACGTATAGGAACTACGCCGACAAAAATAATTAACCAGATTTGGTTATATGAAATAATTAATAATTCGATTATTAATTACGAGAAATTATATATCTATAGATAAAATGATTCAATTATACGTTTAACATATAACGTATTATATAACGAACAGAAACAATTCTAAAACGTACCTAAAAGGTCAAAATATGAAAAATGTTATTTTTCTAGTACGTTTTCAAGTATTTAGAACATTACTTCGAATTATGAATTCGAAACTAAACCGAAATTTGGCGCTTATTTGGACGCGCGCAGTAAAATGTACAAATATGTACAACAACTAAAAATAATGATAACTTCATTATTCTGAAAATATATTACGAACCAGGAGAGCATCTACAAAATAAAAATATAAAATGTTAAATTTTATATTGCTATAATTATACCCGTACTCGAAATTGAGGTACCAAAAATGGCACCTAACATCAATAATGCAGGCGACATATTGGTTTTTAAACCATACTCCCTCCCTCTCTGTGATCATTCGACATTTACACACACACAACCATTATTCATTTTCTTTCTCTCAAAGAACTTACAAGATCAAAGGCAGCAGCAGTAGTAGAACACAAGGCCAGAAGCTTTATCATCATCATCACCATCATCGTTCACTTCATCATCATCATCTTCACCCACATTTCTTTGTAAGGAAAACTCTAAATCTTTGATCTCCATGTTTAAATTCGTATATATATCATGTTTAAATATCATAATCTAGTTATATAACATACAAAATCTAAGATTTGAAGCTTTGATCTTGAAAATGAGCTTGAGAAACCAAAACCATAAAACAAAAATCGATTGGTGAAAACTTGTTAAAATGTTATATTATGAGTTAAAACGTGTTATGGTACGAGTGTGAATCTTTTGGAATGTATTAAAGCCGAACGATAAACGATTGAAGTGAAAATCGACCAAAATTGTGCAGCTCTGTTCTGCGTCTGATGCTTCTGTGCAGAAGCAAATGACGCGATCGCGTCATTTTCATGAACAAAACCTGCTAAAACCTTTTATTACTTCACGCGATCGCGTGAAACCAAAAACTTCAGAAACCTTCGAATTTCAGAACGACGCGATCGCGTGGTTTTCAACCACGATCGCGTGAACTTCTTCGTACCACCCGATCGCGTGATCTACTCAACCGATCGCGTGAACATCATGGTACCATGATCGCGTGATCTACTTAACCGATCGCGTGAATGTCATCGGTAGCCAAGACCTGTTGTGACTCAAACACGATGACCGAGTAATTGACAACCCAAATGATTTCGATGAACTAGTAATAGACAAACCATGTGTTACGATGAACTAGTAATGGACAAGCCATGTGATTACGATGAACTAGTAAATGACAACCCAAATGTTTTCGACGAACGAGTAACATACTTATAAACATATACAAACTTAAATACGTACATTTATCGAGTGGGATTATAAATGATTGAGACGTATTTATAGATGAACATTATACGGAACAATTTGAACTTGTGTTTTGTAAACCTAAATGTCGAACAATATTTATATATATACGAGATATATATGAAAGAAACAACGAATAATAATATATATATACAAGAATATATATATTCAACTATATAAGTATATATATGTATATATACTTACACACTTCGGACAATTCTACAAACGAACAATACTTGGATAATATTATATATTTCCAACAACAATCATCAACGAAATACACAAACCTAAGAAATTGATAATTTCTTCAAACAAACGAACTATTAACATAAGTAAACAAAGTACTTATAGTTAATACATTGTTGTGTATAGGTTGACTACTTTGGGCTTCGTTATATTACCTCGCTAGCATTCACATCCGAGCACTCACAGTGAGTTCACAAACCCCTTTTAAATGTTTTAACGTTTTAAAACCTCGGGGTGGAAAACATAGAAATCGTATGTATAATTGCATGCGACAACTGTTGAATATTTGATGTATTTACTTAAACTATTGATGAAATGAGATTTCATGTTGTGACTGATTAAATACTGTACGTATTTGCTTAAACCGTTTATGAAGGGGTACTTCATACTTGAACTGTTTGTGAAAGGGTATTTCACACAACTATTTGAACTATGTTTTATGAAATGTTTTCATAACTATTTTGGGAATTTAGGCAACGAATCTTGGTACAGATCTAGGCTGAACGATGTAGTGCATAAAAGACCTTATGGCTGCAGACTATAACCATTAGCTAGGTGACTCTAGCCACTGAGTATACGGATAGTTCTATCGCCGTGACGACCCTCCTACGGATTTGGGAGCGTATACTTAAATGTCCTACTTGGCACAACAACAACAGATTAGGGTCGTGGTTTGGTTATAGGGTTAGATCGGGTTACCTTACTTGACAGGTTTAGCTCACCTTTCAAGGGATCACCGTCTAAATATTCCCACTAAACTATTGATTAGGAAAGGATTTCCTACGTACACTGATTTGGAAATGTTAATCTTTATTTAGGTTAACTTGTGTTTCCTACTGATAACTGATTTAGGAAATGTTATTTGGTGAATAACTTGTGTTTCCTATTACAACTACAACTGATTTGGGAAATGTTATTTATTAATAACTTGTGTTTCCTACTTGACAAACAACACTTATTTGGAAATGTTATTCTTAAATGATTAACTTGTGTTTCCTACATAACAAACAAACTTGTGAATTCACTCAACAATTTTGTTGACGATTTACTCTATGTTTTTCAGGGAATTAGCAGCGTAAGTAAGATCTGCATGCATTATCAGGACGGACTACCCTGGACTTGTTAGGATGCCACTACTTTTGGGACACTTGGATTTCCTCTGTATAACTGCAACTACTGCAGTCATACCTATGAAATCTACTTTTGATATTATGTATTTTATGAAATACTGATTTCAACCACTACTACTACTGTTACTACTTTTCAAGTAGTAACCTTTTGTAAAACTTTAACTAATGGCATCTTAATCTATTTCGTTCTGCAATAACCATATGCTCTGAGTATGTATGTATCTGTTGGTTGTTTTACTGCTCGCACCCCCGCCACGTCACTAAGCTTCCGCAAACCACTCTATGTAATTGTAATTACCGTTTGGCGGGGTGTGACATCGGTGCCTTCGGGTAAGGATAGAATTGGAGCACTGCAAAGCTTTTGTTTTAATAATTGGAACGCTGACTCTTGTTTATCGATCCAGTCGAACCTTTTGTCCTTCTGAGTCAGTACCGTGAGTGGTTGAGCTATTTTGGAGAAATTTTCGATAAATCGCCGATAGTACCCAGCAAGACCCAAGAATTGTCGTACCTCAGTTGCAGAGGTGGGTGCTTGCCAGTCTTTGATAGCCTCGATTTTTGATGGGTCAACGTGAATTCCCTGACTGTCGATCACGTGACCAAGGAATTGAACGGTTTGAATCCAGAACTCACACTTAGAGAATTTTGCATAAAGCTCCTCGTGTCTAAGTAGTTCAAGGATGGTTTTAAGGTGTTGCGCATGTTCTTGCTCGTTGCGCGAGTAAATGAGTATGTCATCGATAAAGACAATGACAAACTTATCGAGGTAAGGTTTGCACACCCGATTCATAAGGTCCATGAATACAGCCGGTGTGTTGGTTAGACCAAAGGGCATCACTTGGAATTCGTAGTGCCCGTAACGAGTTCTGAAAGCAGTTTTTGGAATATCGATGTCGCAAACTCGTAACTGATGATAATCTGATCGCAGGTCTATTTTTGAGTAGAAGCTTGAACCCTGAAGTTGGTCGAATAGATCATCAATGCGAGGAAGTGGGTATCAGTTTTTGACGGTCAATTTGTTCAATTCTCGATAGTCGATGCACATTCTGAATGAGCCGTCCTTCTTTTTAACAAATAAGACCGGAGCTCCCCAAGGTGAAGAACTCGGTCTAATGAATCCTCTATCCAGAAGTTCCTGTAACTGGGCGGACAACTCCTGAAGTTCGGATGGGGCTAAACGGTACGGTGCACGGGCCACCGGTGCGGCACCCGGCACGAGATCAATTGAGAACTCAACCTGTCTAGGCGGAGGTAAACCAGGTAGTTCTTCCGGAAAGACTTCGGGAAAGTCTCTAACAATTGGCACATCCTCAAGTCGCTTCTCCTTCGACTTCTTCTCTGTAATGTGTGCGAGTATTGCATGGTAACCCTTTCTCAGAAGCAGTATCAAATAGAACAGAAGCACCAGTATTCGGGTCTTGGCGGGTATCAGCACCAGTATCAAATAGAACAGAAGCAGTTAAGTTGTTGAGGAGGAACATACCCGAGACCACATTCGGGTCTTGGCGGGCGTCCCCAGATTTGATGACGAAGGCTCTGCTTCGGGTGGTGTTGTTGTTGCTGTTGCGGTTGTTGTTGCTGTTATTCTTCAGCTTTGAGCACGTGTCCCTGAAGTGCCCGGGGTTCCCACACTCAAAGCAGACTTTGGGTGACCTGGTGTGGTTAGAGTTGTTGTTGGTAGGGGAGTGACAATCTTTGGTGAGGTGGCCATACCTCTTGCAATTGTTGCAAAAGGGACCACATGAACCTTCATGGTGGCGATTGCACTTGGAACAATAGGGTTTGTTCCCAGTGTAGCCCCGTGTGATGTCAGTGGTGGTGTTGTAGGCTTTGATGGTGTCGGGTTTCTTGTTTTGTTGGTTTGAGTGGTTGTTGTGGTAATCAGACCACTTTCTTTTGTTATTGTGGGAGGAGGAAGTGGGTTGTTCAGAATCTTGGCTCATTGACATCAGGTCTTGGGCCAATAGGATTGCACCGTCCATGGTGGTTTGGTTTGAAGAGGCGACATGCCCCCGAACAGGCTCAGGAAGGCCAAGGATGTACTTCCTGATTTTATCAGGTTCTGTACTCACCATAGCTGGGCGGAGGGCGGCAAGTTGTTGGAATCTGGTGGTATAACCATCGATATCACCACCCTGAACCTTTAGGTTCCAGAACTCCCCGTCTAGCTTTTGAAGTTTGGCGATTGAGCAGTATTTGGCAGTGAGTTTTGCTTTCAAGTCCTCCCAAGAGAGTTGGTAGGCAATGTCAGCACCCACTGATTGGGTATATGAGTTCCACCAAGAGTGGGCATCATCTTCGAGAGAGCAGGTGGCGAAGTTTACTTTGTCGTTCTCCGCGCATTTGCTGACACGGAAAATAGTTTCCATCTTTTCGAACCATCTGATCAGTCCGATGGCTCCTTCAGAACCCTTGAAGCTTGAGGGTTTACAGCTCTGAAAGTCCTTGTAAGAACAAGGTTTAGCAGCAGGGGTTTCAGCGGCATCACTGTTCCTTGTGGAATTTTGTGGGGTATTCCGAGCCAAGGCTTCAGTAACAGCCTGGGTTATAAGGAACGTAAGCTGAGCATCAGTGTATGGTCTTGACTTTGGCGGCATGATTCTTCAATAAAAGAAATGAAGATACATGAGATTTTGTAATAAAATTGTATTTGTCACAGGTGTACATGTATAAAAGCAGTAATACATGACAACAACATGTAAAAATGACAATTAATATGAGTTGAAACAGCAAGGGATATTTGATAGATAATACGAGTTCAAAGGTTACATCTTACAGAGTTATTACAAAAGGTGTCGGGAATTGTTACATCCGACTAATTTATAGAGTAGTGCCTAGATTGTCATTAGATTACGAGATAGATTACAAGACAAAGACTACACTAGTCTTAACGTAGATTAATTTGTTCCATCATTTCAATGAGACGATCCACAGTATTGGCAAGTCTGCTGGCCTGTCGGGCATTGTCTTCAGCTAAGGCCAGTCGTTGTACCAAACTGCCAATGTATTCATCTGATACCCGTGAGCGTTGTTCACGCTCATCTAGTATGTGTTTCAATAGAGCGGTTTCCACGCTTATCTCCACCACTTTGTTGAAAAGAACGTCTACATTGTTAACGGTGGTTTCGTGATCCTCGGTGACTTGTTCGATGCGTTCAAGAGATGTAAGTCGCCAGTTTTTGTTTGTTTCTTGCAACACGACATCCATGGTGCGAAGTCGCTGCTCGTGTTGATTCACCCTAGCAGCTAAGGCCGGTAAGGTGATGTGAGTGGGGTACGGGCCAGCTCGAGGCAACCTGGCGTTCCTCCTAGCTACCCTTGGGTTCTGCGACCCGGATTGAGAGCGAGATGAATTTGATGGTGTGTTTGCCATTTCTGAGACAAAGCCTTAGTAATAGTGAGGCCTATATTCATATAGTTCCTATATAATACAGCCTATTGAGTGTCTAGCACAAACATGTTTCAGTCTCGGTCCTCTCGAGGTCAGAGTCTTCTAGTGTACCCTGTTCAGCCATAACTACTTTCAGATCTTACATCATCTTTGCTTAATTGTACATAGTTGATCAGGCTATGTTAAATTAAACTCGTATGGTGTAATCACTGAACCAGTTATACCTAATAAGGAATACTGCCTAACGGTCATAGTCTAGGCCCACTAAATGCAACCTAGTTCACTATAACCTTAGGCTCTGATACCAATCTGTAACACCCCCGAATTTAATGATTTGCGGAAGCACGATTTGGGTGTTACTAATCAATAACGAAGCACAAAGGTATACAGTAAACGACTCTATATGCGTTGTTTTAACAAAATATATTGATAATCGAAATGTTTACAACATTTATAGCTTTACATAGCTCGAGTTTAAATAAAAGGAGATTTCAGTACAAAGTACTTGTACAAAATATACTAATGCAAGTAAATCTCAATCGTCTGTATGCTGACTCGAGCTAAAGTCCTGAGGCAGAAACATCCTACTGCTTGGTACCTGCGATACATGCTAAAAGGTCAGCTAAAAGCTGGTGAGCTCACAGGTTTGAAATCAGTTAATATAGTATGAACCGCAAGATTTAAATAAAGAATTGCATCCAGCAATTAAATGATAGTCATCGTGTATACAGCCATGAGCACATAGCTGAGCTTAACTCGAGGGCCGGGTCCCCTATAGAGAATTCCGGGCGAGGTGCCTCCATGAATGCCTAATCAACATTCGTCTTCCCAAATATTAGTACGTCCATTTACCTGGTTAGTGCTTGCTAACCCGAACGAGGAGGGTCAATCCTATATGGTACCATATACTAATATTCACGCTACAACGTATTAACAACTATGCTGACGGAGGACTTTAAATGATTAGTTTCGAAAAACTCATGTAGTATATGAAATGTTTGTACTTGCGTTCACATGTTAAAAGTTGGGCAATATATCACACCCCTGAGTAAAACAGTAAAAGAGGGGCTATGAGACTCACCTGAGTCGTTGAGTTTATGAAAATAAACTGAGAATGATTAGCCGAGAATCGAAGTCCAAAGACTTGTAACCTGAGGGTGTCCACGACACGCGATGGTTATAATATGCGAAGGTATCTAATAAGACTACCTTGTAGTTGTGTCGTCCAACTATAATGTCCAAATCTCCACTATTTGGTTGATACGTTTAAGTGTTTGAAAAGTGTACGGCCCGTTGGTGACGGATTTGTAATAATAATCTCAACTATTATTATTTTGATTTCGTGGCGTTTTACTTGAAAAATGTGTTTTGATTGTGTTTTAGAAGCCGTTACGGAATCTAAGTACAGGGGTCCGAGGGCAGCGCCCCTGGAAGCGGGGTCCAAGGGGCGGCAGCCCCTGGCGGGGTCCAAGGGGCAGAGCCCCTGGCTGGGGTCGAGCTGGGATCTGAATTTGGGAAAATTTTTATTTCTACTATATTGCTTTGACGTAAAACGCATCTGGGATCTGAATTTGGGTAAAATTGAGTGATAAATTTCGAGTCTCGACACTTAGTAAAAATCTGTGTTTTTGAGGTTCTGGTTTGTGCGACGTTGGGTGCGACGTCGCAGATCCTGACTGCGACGTTGAGCATGGCGTCGCTATGTGCGACTTTAGCAATTTAATGCGACGTTGTACGTGGCGTCGCTATATGCGACGTTGTTGATTTCTGCGCCGTAAGTGCTTGCGTCGCTAAGTGTGACGTGGTGAGGTATTGGCGACGTTAAGGCTGATGTCGCTATATGCGACGTCGCAATTTAATGCGACTTTGTGACCGACGTCGCACCAGGCGACGTCACGAGGGGTTTTGCGACGTTGAAGCTGACGTCGCATAAATCTGGGTCCAAAAGCGACGTTACGGTCTGATGGCCGGAAAATGTGTCGAAAACGAGTTTTTCGGTTTCCGTTCGGTCCAAAACTTTTACCCAACCCATATTTGGACATTATAAGTTGATCCAAACCACTAACAAGCAAAAACACTTAAAAACGAGAGATTTCGGGATTTGTCGGAAACTTACAAAGTGTCGGATCAAAAATCCGAAAAGATAGGATGATAGATCGTGATGCCGTGGTCGTTCTTTTCCAAAGGAGTAGTATGTTTTGCATGTGTTTGATGGTGTAATTTTGTGATTTGGAGAGATTGTGGAGGTGGTGGTGATTAGAGAGAAAAGTGTTGGGTCAAAACTGTTTCAGGTCTGAGTTGAAGTTGTTGATGAAGACAGAGTATAAGTGATTAAAACTGTTTGTTTTAAAGGTTAAAACTGTCTTTACGAAGTTACAACTGATAGAAGAAAACTGAAGAGAAGACAAGTGTTACAACTGATTGAAGATAGATTACAACTGATAGTTATGTGTCTGTAAGTAGTTAAAACTGCTTATGTATTTGTAACTGTTAGTTATATATGAAACAGTTAACACTGATTATATATTTGTACTTAGTCTTATATTACAATTGAAGCAGTTACCACTGAATGTGTAACAGTTACAACTGTTTATTTCAGAATGGTAGTTACAACTGTTTATGATTTTGTGATAAGTATGAGTCGGTTATGGAAGTTATTTTATTCCATATTCGTAGGAGATTGTATAGGACTCTATGTGTTATAAATAGAGATCCTTTAGACCTAGATAGGTTAATGTTAATTGCGCAGCTTCAAGGTTTTCTGTAACCCTAATACATCAAGTGTATTCGTCTTATATCATTAATAAGATTGAAGCTTTCGGTATAATTATTGTGTTCATCATATTAATTGATATTCGTTGATCTTCTTAATATTATTGAGTGTGATTCCACAACTTCTCAATAATATATTCAAGGCTTATTACATACGATTGTTTATTAAGTTAAACAGGGACTAACAAAGTGGTATCAGAGCTTGTGAAGCTTTGAAGACAGGAAGATCTGGGATTATTAGTATTAGTATTTAAGTTTTAGTTCAGATATTAAGTTTTGATTTCAATGGCGACTGAAGGTAATGAAGGAATTCAAGCTACAAAGATTCCAATACTTAAGCCTGATGAGTTTGACCTATGGAAGGTCAGAATCAGGCAATATATGCTTCTCACGGATTATCAGATGTGGGAAGTTGTTGTTAATGGTATTCCAGTAACGCTTGATGGTGATGGAGTAAAGCAACCAAGAGCACCACCAACATCTGAAGCAAAGAGGAAAATCAGATCTACTGAGTACAAGGCACTTAGTACTCTGTTGCTATCCATTCCGAATGAGCATCAGAGCAGATTTGATAATTGTGAAGATCCCAAGGTACTAATGGAGGCGATTGAGAAGAGGTTTGGTGGTAATGATAACACCAAAAAGAATAAAAGATCTCTGTTAAAGCAACAATTTGAAAATTTTAGCCATGTGAAAACTGAAACTCTAACTCAAACCTTTGATAGGTTTACTAAATTAGTTGGAGAATTGGAAAATCACAAGGTTAAGATTGACAAAGAAGATCTTAACAGAAAGTTCTTAAGATCATTAGGTGATGAATGGACAATCTATACTGTTGGATTGAGGCAGAGTTCAGACATTGAAGTTAAGGAACTAGAAGATATATACAATGATCTGAGGAACTTTGAGTGTGAGGTGGAAAGTAAGAAGCAAGCAACTGGATATAGTCATAATGCTGCTTTTATGTCTATGGCTGGAACAAAGGTAGAATCAAGTCAAATGGGTTCTACTTATGTTTCAGGGGGAGCAGGATCATCATCAAATAGTTCTAATGATCAGATATTAGAATCTTTCTTTGCAAGTAATGTGAATTCTTCACTTACTAATGAAGATCTGGAACAATTTGATGGTGATGATCTAGAGGAGATGGACATCAAGTGGCAAATTGCATTGATTACTCAGAGAGCAAAAAGGTTCATGCAGAGGACTGGTAGAAATAACTTTGCATACAAGAGGAATGATGCAAATTGGTTTGATAAGAGCAAGATTGAGTGTTTCAACTGTCACAAGATGGGACACTTTGCCAGAGAATGCAGAAACCCTAGGCAAGAGCAGAATGGTAATGGTCAGAGATCTGGAAGCACTGGAACACAGACAAGAAACATTCCAATTCAGGGGGCTTCAGCAAATGCTTTGGTGTCTATGGATGGCTGTGGATGGGACTGGAGTGATCAAGAAGAGCATGTTGTGAAGAATCAATGTCTCATGGCCATTGCAGAATCTGACAAAAAGTCAGAAGTTCCTTCTGAGGTACAAAATAAATTATGTTCTGCTGTTTGTAAACAAACTGTTAAACACTACAGAGATCATAATATAAAAGTGTGTGAGGAACTAAAACAATGGGAAATCAAAAGTAAACACACCATAGCAGTCATTGAAAATCTGGAAAATCAAATAAAGGCATATGAAGTCAATGCAACACAGTTTAAATATGACATTGAATATGCTAGGTGGGAGAGAGACACTTTTAAAGATAAAGTTGAGTTGTTATCTAAGAAACTTACTGAGGTCACATGTGAAAGAGATAGTATAAGGCTTGATGTAAGTAAATTAGAACATGCTTCAAAGAGTGTAAATAAACTTATTAATTCACAGATTCATGATAAACTTAAGACTGGATTAGGGTACAATAATGTACCTCCACCTTATAATCACACCTACTTTCCTCCTAAAAGTGAAATTGATATCAATTCACTTAAAAGAGGAATGGTAGATGAGGTTAAAAAGGCTGATCCAATTAAAAGTTTATCTGATGATGAACTGTTTGTAGAAGGTGAAGTTAGTGACTGGACTGAAGAAGATGATCAGAGTGATAGGACATCTGATAGTGAGAAGAGTGTGAAATCTGAATCATCTAAGTCTGAGTCAACTTGTGAGAATGTGAGGAGAGTAATTACTGATCTAGTTTCTAATCTTAAAACTGATAAACTAGAAGAGGGTAAGAAAATGTTTAAGGAAAAGGTTAAACTGGACTTAGAAAATGTGAGCATGAATACTAACAAATCTAAACATGGGTTAGGATATGTTAGTAATACAGTTAACTCAGTTACTAAACCTGTTGTTAAATCTGTTGTGAATAACTGTGTTAATTGTACATGTAAAGCAAGTACTTCTTCTTCACAGAATTTTCAAAATCAAAAACCCATAGGTAATCAAAGAAATTGGAATCAAATGGTTTCACAAAAACTGGGTAATAATGTTACTGTGATTAAAGAAATGTCTTGCTTTATATGTGGAAAAATGGGTCATCTTCAATATGACTGCTATCATAATCCTGAGAATGTTCAAAGGATTAGAAAACAGTCATGGACAAAAGCAAATATGAGTAACAAACAAAATTTTCAATCAAAAGTTAATCGTACTGCCAGAGTTCAGAAGATAAACCCAAAGGCTAACATGTTAAGCACTGATACAGGTAAATCTACTGCTGCAGTAATAACAAATTTAGCCAAAAGTTTAAAGACTAAAACAGTGGTAACCAAATACAAAAACAGTGTTAACAAAATTAACACTGAATCTTCAATTGGTAAAACAGTTAAAACTGTTAAGCCAAAGAACACTGTTAAGTCTAAAATAAGTTGGATTTGGACACCTATTAAGTCTGATAAATTAACAGATCCAAATACCAACAGTGCATCACAATCAATAATCTTCAAGAAAGTTGAATATGTGAATGCACATGGGAAACCCAAAGCCAAATTGGTTTGGGTTCCCAAGAGAAATTAATTATCTTTTTGACTGTTTGTGCAGGGCAAGCCAAAGAGCTTATGGCATATTGATAGTGGATGCTCAAGGCACATGACTGGAGACAAAGAAAAGCTGCAGGATTTCAAATCTTTTGATGGTGGATATGTAGCTTTTGGAAGCAATCCAAAAGGAGGAAGGATCACAGGGAAAGGAACAGTTCAGAGTGAAAAGCTAAGTTTTGATAATGTTTATTTTGTGGAACAACTGAGGTATAATTTACTAAGTGTGAGTCAAATCACAGATAAAAAGAACCCAGTTCATTTTACTGACACTGAATGCCTTATCTTATCCAAGGAATTCAAAATACCTGAAAACATGATTTTAATGAGAATTCCAAGGCAAGATAATGTATATAAGTGTGACTTAGTAAATATGGCACCTCAACCTAATTTAAACTGTCTTATTTCTAGAGCAAGTGTGAATGAATCTGAACTGTGGCATAGGAGGATGTGTCACATGAATTTCAAAACCATTAATAAACTTGTCAAAAACAAGCTTGTTAGAGGTTTGCCTGAAAAGGTCTATTCATGTGATGATCATTGTGTTTCTTGTCAAAAGGGAAAGCAACACAAATCTTCATTTAAGTCCAAATCTGTGAACACAAATAGCACACCCTTACACTTATTGCATATGGACTTATTTGGACCAACCAGTATAAGTAGTATGGGGAAAAAGTCTTATTGCCTTGTGATTATTGATGATTACACTAGATTTACATGGGTTTTCTTTCTTAGGACAAAGTATGAGACAGGTGAAATACTTAGATCATTTATAACTAAGATGGAAAATCAATTGGATAAAAGAGTAAAGATCATCAGAAGTGATAATGGAACAGAATTTAAAAATCATGAGATGGATAAATTCTGTGAAGTTAAAGGTATTAAGAGAGAATTTAGTGCACCTAGAACTCCTCAACAAAATGGAGTAGCTGAAAGGAGGAATAGGACCCTGATTGAGGCTGCTAGAACCATGCTATCTGATGCAAAGCTACCTATGTCCTTTTGGGCAGAAGCAGTTAGCACAGCTTGCTATGTTCAGAATAGAGTATTAGTTGTTAAGCCTCATAACAAGACACCATATGAATTGTTATTTAAGAGAAAGCCTTTGGTTAGTTTCTTAAAATCTTTTGGGTGTCCTTGTACTATCTTAAATACCAAAGATCACTTAGGTAAGTTTCAGAGTAAGGCTGATGAGGGGATATTTGTTGGTTATTCTATTCAAAGTAAATCTTATAGGGTATTCAATCAAAGGACCAGAATCATAGAAGAATCAATGCACATCACTTTTAATGAAAACACTGTTAATCCTGAGGGAAAAGGTCCTGAATCACTGTTTGATATTGATGCACTTAATACTGCTTTTAGATATACAAATGTGGATACTAGTGCAGGTACAAGTGCAGGTACAAATACAGGAACAGGTGATGGAGAAGGTAGGTCAGACTCAGGAATATCAGCTGGAATGAAGAAGGATTCATTGGAATATATATTATTTCCAATTTGGTCTCCTGATCCCCCAGAAGTGTTTGATACTGATCAACCAAAGACATCACAGGATGTGGAAACAGGAAAATCAGATGAAACATCATTTTCTCATGTTGATGATTCTGATAGACCTGTTATTGAAGACAGTACAGAAGACGGTGATATGAGTCCAGTACAGAAGTATACAAAGGCAAGTGTGAATGTTGATCAGACACCAACAAAGCATCTTGACAAGGAGCAGGAACAATTGAATTATCTACATTTGATGAGCTCTACTCCTGTGTCAAAGAGAATTGCAAGAGAAGTGTCAAGTAGTGAGTCTGGACAAGAAGGAAATTTTACCAACTTGGAGGAGAGGATTCAAGAAACAGCAGCATCTAAATACATTACTCATAAAGATCATCCACTTGAGAATGTAATAGGAGATATTGAATCTGCTGTTAAAACAAGAAATCAAAGTCAGGTGTTTGAAGCTTCGGCAAATGAGGAAGAAGTAAATCTTGATACAGAAGCTGTTAATACTTCTTTGTTTGCTTGTTTTCTGTCTCAAACAGAACCAAAGAAGGTTACTGAAGCTTTGAGAGATCCTAGTTGGATTGAAGCTATGCAAGAGGAGTTTCTTCAGTTTAAGATTCAAGAAGTCTGGACATTGGTTGATTTGCCTAAAGGGAAGAGGGCAATTGGTACTAAATGGATTTTCAAAAACAAGAAGGATGAAAGAGGTATAGTGATCAAAAACAAGGCTAGATTGGTTGCACAAGGGTATTCACAAGAAGAGGGGATTGATTATGATGAGGTTTTTGCACCTGTTGCAAGAATAGAGGCAATTAGATTGTTTTTGGCTTATGCTTCATTTAAGGGATTCATTGTGTATCAGATGGATGTTAAGAGTGCTTTTCTGTATGGCACTATACAGGAAGAGGTTTATGTATGTCAACCACCAGGGTTTGAAGATTCTAAGTTTCCTGATAAAGTTTTCAAACTGGATAAAGCTCTTTATGGCTTACATCAAGCACCTAGAGCTTGGTATGATACTTTTTCAGATTATCTGTTGCAGAATGGGTTCAAAAGAGGTGAAATAGATAAAACTTTGTTTACTAAAAGAATTAAGAATGATATACTACTGGTTCAAGTCTATGTAGATGCTATCATTTTTGGTTCAACAAAGGATAGTCTTTGCAAAGAGTTTGAATCATTGATGCATGAAAAGTTCAAGATGAGCTCCATGGGAGAATTAACATTTTTCTTGGGGCTGCAAGTAAAGCAACAGAAAGAAGGAATCTTTATTCATCAAAGTAAGTATGTTAATGATATACTGGATCGGTTTGGGTACAAAGATGCTAAAGTTGCAAGCACACCAGTTGAGACAAACAAGAAATTACATGCAGATCTTGAGGGGGAGAGTGTGGATGAACATTTTTACAGATCAATGATCGGGTCTCTTATGTATCTCACTTCATCAAGGCCTGACATCATGTTTGCTGTGTGCTTATGTGCTAGATTTCAAGCTAATCCAAAGCTGTCACATCTTCTTGCAGTCAAAAGAATATTTAGATATTTAAAGGGTCAACCAAAATTGGGCCTTTGGTATCCAAAGTTTAATTCTTTTGATCTGATAGCTTACACAGATAGTGATTATTGAGGAGCTAATCTGGACAGGAAATCTACATCAGGAGGTTGTCAATTTTTGGGAGAAAGATTGGTTTCATGGCAATGCAAGAAACAAACCACTGTATCTACATCTACAGCAGAGGCAGAATATGTAGCAGCTGCAAGTTGCTGTGCGCAAGTGCTATGGATTCAGAATCAGATGTTAGATTATGGTTTTACCTTTCTTAATACTCCTATTTTTATTGATAATAGCTCTGCAATCAGTATTATTAATAACCCAGTTAAACATTCTAAAACAAAGCACATTGAAATCAGATATCATTTCATTAGAGATTGTAATGAGAAAAGACTTATTCAAATTTTGAAAGTTCATACTGATAATCAGTTTGCTGATCTGTTTACAAAAGCTTTTGATGTAGGCAGATTCACATTCTTGGTTACTAGTATTGGAATGATCAATTTGTCATAAGTTATTTTTCTTATCACTACATTCTGTGAATAATATCTACTGTGATTTCAATTTGGGTTAATACTGATTTGTTAATTAAACACTGATTGTGTGTATTGTGTTTCGTTATCACTGTTTCCTACTTTTAGTATAAACAGTGGTAATAATCACTTCACCACTGTTGGTGTATAGTTAACACTGTATACTTGTATTATTGTTTGGAATTACCACTGCAGGTTATATTGCTATGTCTTGGAGTCTAACTTATGCAGGTGTTTATGAAGTTTCACTGCTTGTGGAGTTTACTTTTCGGTATAAAAAAAAATAAAAAATCAACCACTGCTTTGTTTATATGATTTTGCTAGAACTGAAGTACTACTTGTATTAAGTTAGCACTGCCTTGGTCGGTTGGTACTGCTTGTACAAGTGAGCACTGCTAGCTTTATTATGTAAATGATGCATTTGAGAAACCAAGTGTTGATTACCACTGATGGTTATTTTCACAATTATCACTGAACGTGTTATTTTACTTAATTAACACTGTTTTAGTTATAATTGGGGATCTGATCAAATTAGGGCTTACAACTGATTTAATTTCAGTACTTAACTCTCAACACTTAGGGTTTCTCATTACGCTATCAAAATTACACATACAAACAACTGCGCTAAGTCTCATCGATTCTCAATTCTGTAAAATCATCTTCGATTCTTCTCGATTACTTGATTTCTTATCATGGCATCGACTTCGTCTACTGTTCAACTACCGATTGGAAAAGATCACAATATGATTGCATTCTTAATGAAACCTGCAGAGGCAAACGAGTATGTGGAAATCATTGATTTCCTTCGTGCTTCACATATTCGTCATGTTCTCACTATAGCACCCAGGATATCTCACGATCATATCAACAATTTCTGGGTAAATGCATCAATAGAAGAGGAACAGGGGATTAAAAGAATCGTTTCAGAAGTTATGGATACACGTGTTGTAGTTACAGAAGCTACTGTTAGAGCTTCATTACAACTAGATGATGAGGCAGGTATAACTTCTTTAGATGATACTGTTATGTATAATACTTTACGATTGATGGGTTATGAGGGTTCTTTTGAAGTTTTTACTTTTCAGAAAACCTTATTTTCTCATCAGTGGAGGTTTTTAATACATACGATTTTACACTGCTTATCATCTAAGAGATCATCTTTTGAGCAGTTTGGAAGCAACATTGCTTATGCAATTGCTTGTCTTGCAAATGGTCAACGTTTTAATTTTTCAAATCTGATATTTTCTGGTATGCTTAGAAACATTGAGCAGCCAAAGATTAAATTTTTGATGTATCCACGTTTTGTGCAGTTGTTCTTAAATGAACAAATTCCTAACTTAACTGCACTTGAGAAAGTTATTGGTATTGTCTCTTTTAAACCAAAAGTTTTTGTAAATATGAAGAGAGATACTAAATTTTCTGGGAAGGTTACAGCATTATTTTCTACAATGCTTCCTGCACCTTCTACCACAGCATCAGTACCACCAACTGATGCTGAACCAACTACTGAGAGAATGGTTCCACCCACCACTTCTCAACCCACAGTAGTTGGGGGTAATAAAAGAAAACAAGGGGCCACAACAGCTAAATCTACTAAAGCCAAAAAGGCTAGAAAACAGGCATCTGAGGCTGCTGCTGCTCAGGTGTCTCAGTCAAATGATTCATCACAGCAGATGATCAATGAGGAGGAGGATGATCATTCTGAGAGGGCTGCTTCTACTGCTTCTAGCCCACTGGCAGAGCAGGACAGAAGTAACATTAATAAGACCCCATCAGAGGCAACACATGGACATGATTCTACATCTGTAGATGATCCTAGTGGTCCCAGTACCAAGAACCAAGGGGACTTTGATGATCATGCTAGGCATGAGTCAGAGTTTGATGATGTCAATGATTCACCAAAGGATTCACATCCTGAAGGTGTTGAGGCTAGAACTAACTTGGAATTGACGAAAATGGTTGATTATGTATGGGCTGAATTTGTAAAGGAGAGGAAGAAAAACAAAGCTAAGGATGAAATTATCACTCAGTTGTAGAGGAGAGTGCAGCAGTTAGAGAAGATTGTTATTAAATGTTTGAAGAAAGGGAGGACATATGTGGTTCATGATACTTCTGAACCTGAGGATGCTTACCAGTTTCCACAAAATGCTTTCAAAAAGGGGGAGAAGGTCTGGACAAATTTGGGTGATAAGATGAATAAGGAGGATAAGGTTGTGTCTGATGATGACAAAGTTGATGAAGAGATTGAAATGGAACAACCAGTGGATGATGAATTTGTGCATACACCTCCAACACCACCTACAGAGCCAGAGATTAATGAGTCAGTGTATGAGACAGTGGAAACAGAGATGAATGACCCAGTGGCAGATGACAATAATTCTGAACATACTGAGGTTATTGGGTCAGTAGAGCAGACTGTAGAGGTTAATTTGGATGAAAAGACTGAGGAGTTAAAAATTGATGGTGATGATGGTGATGAGGTGAGTAAACCAGAGATAGCAGTAGAAAAAGAAGAAGTAAAGACTGATGCTCAAACTGATGCTCAACAAGTTGAAAAGACTAGGAAGAAGAGCATTCCAGTTAAAACTGCTAAGATGACTGGAACAGGAAAGAAGGTTGAAACTCCAAAGAAGAAATCTACACAACAACCATCTTTGCCTGGATTTCAGATTAGAGAACCTGCTGCTGCTCCTGTTCAACAGAAGAAAGAGTTGCCAAAGATTGATCCAAAAGATAAAGGCAAGGGAAAACTGGTAGAAGAACCAAAGAAGAAAAAGCAAAAACCAGTGCCACCAGAAGTAACTGCTCATGATACTGAATATGCTCAAAGGTTACAGGCTGAGCTAAATGCAGAGGGATTGATTGATGTTGAGATTGAGGAAGGAAAGTTTGTGAAAATGACAAAAGAGCAAGTGGCAGAATGGGATGAATATTTGCTGAAAGAACAGAGACAGGATGATATTGAATATCTTGTTGATCAGGTTAAGAAAAAGAAAGCAGAAGAAACAAGAAAGAAAAAGGCTGCAAAACCACCAACAAAAGCTCAAATGAAGAAGAACTTAATTGCAAAGCTGAAAGGTGGGTATATTCCTTTGAATGCATTGAAACAGATGAGTTTAGAGAGATTGCAGGAGTTATGGGATAAAGATGATATGAATCCTGATGTGATTGAAAAGAAAGAAAAAGAAAAGAAAGAAGCTGAAAAGGAAAGAAAAAAGGCTGAAAAAGAAAGGAAATTGAAAGAAAAGGAAGAAAAGGAAAAAAGAGAAAAGATAGAAGCTGAGAAGAGGAAGAAAGATGAACTTGAAAGAAAGAAGAGAGAGTTAGATGAAATTCCTGATAGAGAAAGGAATATTGATGAATTGAAGGAGTTTATTCTGTTACAGCCTATGGAATCTGAGGTAATTAATGTTGAATTACCTGGTATCATTGATTGGTCTATTGAGCAATTTGTCAATCCTGTTAAGATTCACAAGATTAAAGTTGAAAGAGCAGATGGAAATGTATCTTGGTGGAGATCTTTTAGGGATTTGATAAAGAGGATCAGTAGGACTGATTTGGTGAGAATGTATGAGATTGGGATGGAAAAGGATTTAGATTTGAAAAGGTTTGATAATCTGGTTGAAAAAGTTACATGGCATTGGATTAAGGCTATGTTTGAGCCAGAAGAGTTTCCATTTCAGTTTGCTACTTTTAGCAAGGTCAGAAATTGGATTTATCATGCCAAACCTGGAGTACATCAGATTGTTATGGAGGATGCAGTATTTATGTGGTTATTGACAGATAAATTTTATGATATAAATCTGAGATTTTTGATGGGCTTGAGAAATGCAAGATTACAAGCTGCAGTTTTAGATGATGTAGCTCTGGAATTGGTATATATGGTGTTAAATCAGATTCATAAGAAGGAGGAGATTGATAGGAGGAAGAGAAGAAAAGACTAACAGTTTTGAAAGAATTTTGTGAAGCTCATAATGGAGGATTAGAAGAAACTTAATGCTGTGAAGGACAGATTAAGTTTAGGGGGAGATTGTTGGGTCAAAACTTTTCAGGTCTGAGTTGAAGTTGTTGATGAAGACAGAGTATAAGTGATTAAAACTGTTTGTTTTAAAGGTTAAAACTGTCTTTACAAAGTTACAACTGATAGAAGAAAACTGAAGAGAAGACAAGTGTTACAACTGATTGAAGATAGATTACAACTGATAGTTATGTGTCTGTAAGTAGTTAAAACTGCTTATGTATTTGTAACTGTTAGTTATATATGAAACAGTTAACACTGACTATATATTTGTACTTAGTCTTATATTACAATTGAAGCAGTTACCACTGAATGTGTAACAGTTACAACTGTTTATTTCAGAATGGTAGTTACAACTGTTTATGATTTTGTGATAAGTATGAGTCGGTTATGGAAGTTATTTTATTCCATATTCGTAGGAGATTGTATAGGACTCTATGTGTTATAAATAGAGATCCTTTAGACCTAGATAGGTTAACGTTAATTGCGCAGCTTCAAGGTTTTCTGTAACCCTAATACATCAAGTGTATTCGTCTTATATCATTAATAAGATTGAAGCTTTCGGTATAATTATTGTGTTCATCATATTAATTGATATTCGTTGATCTTCTTAATATTATTGAGTGTGATTCCGCAACTTCTCAATAATATATTCAAGGCTTATTACATACGATTGTTTATTAAGTTAAACAGGGACTAACAAAAAGAAAGAGAGAGAAAAGAGAAAGAGGGAGTGAGTGAGAAATGAGAGGAGGAGAAAGGAGTTGGGGGTTTATCCTCCAACTTTCAGTCTCCGCAATTGCAGTCCGTGCGGTGTTCGTTTTCTCCGTCTTTCAAACGTTAAATAATTATTTTACATATTAAATGGTACGTTTTAAAATACAAATTATTACGCGATATTTTATTTAAATATTTTACAAATCAATTTATGTTTGAGTTATAAAATGTAAGTTTGTTTATTTAGTTTGCACGTTTTAATATTTTAAATTGTGTAAGTTTCTGTTTGTACGATACGAATTGAAATTCGAGCATTATTAAAATAATACTCTTAACATAACAGTGTTACTTAATAAAATTGTCACCAACGTCCGTATTTATAGAACCGAAATACATTCGATTTAAATTGCGTACGATTTAATCAAATCGCATTTTCGTATATATTCAACAATATATATATAATTCGATACATTAATTAGCCTAACACAGAACTAATTACATGTATTAACATCTGATTAGGCACTAATTACTAGTCCTCATTTGGCGGGTGTTACAGTCTCGTTGCATCAATACGCAACCAAGACCTTGTTGTGAAGCGTCACAGTATACCACGAAGTCATCGTTGCCTTCGGGTAAGGATAAGATAGGTGCACTGTAGAGTTTCTATTTTAGCAGCTGAAAAGCTGACTCCTGTTTGTCAGTCCAATCGAACTTCTTTTCTTTTTGAGTCAGTGCAGTGAGAGGTAGGGCTATTTTCGAAAAATTCCCAATGAACCGCCTGTAGTATCCTGCGAGTCCTAAGAATTGGAGTACTTCCGTGGGTGTAGTGGGTGCTTGCCAGCACTTGATAGCCTCGATTTTTGAAGGATCGACATGTATCCCTTGATTGTCAATGACGTGTCCAAGGAATTGAACGGTTTGCATCCAGAACTCACACTTAGAGAATTTGGCGTATAACTCTTCGTGTTTGAGCAGCTCTAGGATAGTTTTCAGGTGTTGCGCGTGTTCTTGTTCAGTGCGCGAGTAAATCAGGATGTCATCGATGAAAACGATAACAAACTTGTCGAGATAAGGTTTGCACACCCGATTCATAAGGTCCATGAATACAGCCGGTGCGTTAGTCAAGCCGAATGGCATCACTTGGAATTCGTAATGCCCGTAGCGAGTTCGGAAAGCTGTTTTCAGGATGTCATCATCACGAACTCGGAGTAGATGATAACCTGACCGTAGGTCAATCTTTGAATAAAACTAGACCCTTGAAGTTGGTCGAACATGTCATCAATGCGAGGAAGTGGGTAACGGTTCTTGACAGTTAATTTGTTGAGTTCACGGTAGTCGATGCACATGCGGAAAGAACCGTCTTTCTTTTTCACAAACAGGACCGGAGCTCCCCAAGGTGAGGAACTTGGTCGAATAATTCCCTTGTCCAGGAGTTCCTGTAACTGAGTAGACAACTCCTGAAGTTCGGATGGGGCTAGTCGGTAAGGGGCTCGTGCCACGGGTGCTGCGCCGGGCACAAGATCAATAGAGAATTCGACTTGTCTAGGTGGCGGAAGACCAGGCAAGTCTTCAGGAAAGACTTCTGGGAAGTCTCTAACGATAGGCACATCCTCAAGTCGCTTCACCTCTGACTTTTTCTCCACAACATGTGCGAGGATTGCCTGGTACCCTTTTCCTAAGTATTTTCGGGTTTTCATGCAAGAAATGATGTTTAGGCTTGTCCCATCGGTCTCCCCTTGTATGACTAAAGTTCCACCGGTGACGAGAGGAATGCGGACGAGTTTCTCGAAACAAACGATCTCGGCTCGGTGCTTAGATAACCAATCCATACCGACTATGATGTCAAACTGCCGATTTCGACAGGTATCAAGTCAATGGAAAAGAGTTCATTACCTAAGTTTAAAAAATGCAATTAGGTATCACACTGTTGGCCTCAATAAGTTTTCCGTTCACCAATTCTACTGTGTACTTAGAATCTAAGGCAATAGGTGCAGTGTCTAGTAGTGGATAAAACTCATCGGAAATAAAGCTCTTATCAGCACCAGTATCAAATAATACAGAAGCAGTCAAGTTGTTGAGAAGAAACGTACCCGTGACCACATTCGGGTCTTGACGGGCTTCCCCAGATTTCAGCACAAAAGCTCTTCCTCGAGCATTGCTATTGTTCTTGTTGTTGTTGTTGCCACTTTTCAGTTTCAGGCAATCTTTTCGGAAATGCCCAGTACCATTGCACTCGTAACAGGTCTTCGGTGCAGAAGTGTTGGTGCCAGAGGTGTTCGATCGACAATCCCTAGCCAAGTGTCTGAATTTCTTACATTTACTACAGAGGCAAGAACCATCATGGTGAAGATTGCATTTAGAATAGTAGGGCTTGTTCCCAATGTAGGAGCGTTTGGGTTCAGAGTTGGAGGTATAAACTTGGATGGCGTTGGGTTTCTTGTTTTGGTGGTTGTTGTGGTGTTCCGAGGATTTGCGCTTGTTGTTGGAAGAGGAGTTGATGGACGTCTCACGGCTGACCACCAGTGCCATGAGTTCGTGTGCTAGCCGGATAGCACTTTCAGTAGTGGTTGGCTTGGACGAGGAGACATTCCCCTGTATACTTTCTGGGAGGCCGCGGATGTATCTCTTGATCCCTTTTACTTCGGGTTCCACCAAACTCGGACATAACAACGCATATTGTTGAAACTTGGTGGTATATCCGTCAATATCAGTTCCCTGTACATTCAGGTGCCAGAACTCTTCCTCTAATCGGTGCAACTCTTCCTCGGGACAGTACTTCCCCCTCAACTTCTTCTTCAGCTCGGCCCAAGGTAGCTGATTTGCTATCTCAAAACCTACGGAGTTGGCGTGGGTATTCCACCAAGTGAGTGCACCTTCCTGAAAGGTGTATGCAGCGAACTTGACTTTGTTGTCTTCAGTGCAGTTGCAGAGGTTGAAGATGGATTCCATACGTTCGATCCAACGGATCAGACCGATGGCACCTTCCGTGCCCTTGAAGTATAGTGGCTTGCAGCTAGGAAAATCCTTGTAAGAACAAGGCTTGATGACAGGGGTATTACTGGGAGCTTCACCAGTATTTCGGAAGTTTCGAGGCGAGTCCCGAGCAGCCAAGGCATCGGCCATGGCTCGAGAAACGATAGCATTGATTTCCGCATCGCTGTAACTTTTCTTCTTGGGCGGCATGATTCTTCAAGAAAGAAAGAAACAAAAGGTATATAAGAAATTGTACCAGAATGAAAATTACAACAGATGCATATATGTAAAAGCGGTAACATACGACATCACAATGTAATATTAATAATGTAGGATAATCGAGGAGAATTGTCAATTGATATTACAAGTTCAAAAGATGATAGACTATCCCGAGTTACAAGTTCCAAAAGTTACAGGATTAGATGTTTTACAAAAGTACCAGAAATTGTTACATCCGGTCGAATTACATAGGTCCTACAATAATAAAAGTAGATTACAGACTCAGCCTAAGTTAATTCCGGCGTAGATTGAGTTGTGGCAGCAGTGCGTTGAGGTGGTCCACAGATTCTGCGAGTCTGTTGGCCGTTCGGAGGGCGTCCTCGGTTTCCCTTAGACGTGTCTCGCACTGATGTAGCCTTAATTGTAGGACAAAGATTTCATTTCGGTTGCCAATCACTTGGTTGTGGACAACCTCCATTGTTCCGACTGTTTCTCCCACCTGATTCTGAAGAGTGTTCATGGTGTTCACAGTGTGATCGTGATCTTCGGAGACTTGCTCAATTCGTTCCATTGCTGTGAGTCTCCAGTTTTCGCGAGTTTCTTGCAGTTCAATGTCCGTAGCGTAAATCGTTGTTCGTGGTGATGTACTCTAGCGGCTACGTCCGGTAGAGTGGGGTGAGTTGGATATGGGCTAGCCCGAGGCGACCCGGTATCCCTCCTAGCCACTCTTGGGTTTCGTGATCCATGTGGATAAGAGCGTGATGAACTTGGTGGTGTGTTTTCCATTTCTGAGTCAAAGCGTTAGTAGGAGTGAGGCCTATATATATATATATATATATATATATATATATATATATATATATATATATATAACATATAATATAGCCTAGTGTGTCTAGGACAACAAGTATAAGTCCCGGTTTTTCTCGTGGTCAGAGTCAACTAGTGTATTCCTGTTCAACATAACCGTTTCAGACCTCACATCATCTTTCCTTAATTGTACATAGTTGATCAGGCTATGTTAAATTAAAGTTGTATGATGCAGTTCATGAACCAGTCATATCTAATAAGGACATACTGCCTAACGGTCATAGCCTAGGCCCACTAAATGCAACCTAGTTCGCTATAACCTTAGGCTCTGATACCCATCTGTAACACCCCCAAATTCACTGTTTAGCGGAAGCAAGTTTTGGGGTGCTACTAATCAAATATCACAGCACAAAAGTAAAGAAAACGACATCTATATGCAACGTTTGTAAAATAGTTACATTTCCATATAATAAATGTTTGAAAACATAGTGTTTTCAATTACAAAAATATAGTTCCCTAGAGCCCACGCGTATAGCGGGAGATTCTATTACATAATCATAATATACAAAAGATAATGCTAAGAATCTCCGTTAGATGCAATGTAAAAATCATGCGACTCTAGCTAGTGTCCAGGGGAAATCCTACTCCGTCTGTGTGCCTGAGATACAAAGCTAAAAGTGTCAACCAAAAAGGTTGGTGAATCTTACATGTTTAGTATTAAATAAGCGTTATGAACCACAAGTATCTACCCGTATTGCAATCAAGCAAAGTAAGTAAATCAGTAAATCAACATAAGTGTCATGAGCCCACAAGTTGAAGATTAACAGTATAGTGTGAATGGTACAATCAAGTACAGTATCACGTACCCCCCGTGAGTGCTATCCGAACACTCAAAAGTAACAAATACTAATATGCCTGTTTCTACGGTGAAATCCGTGGTAGCGCTACTACCCCAGGCAGGGATTGTCAGTCCCAAATGGATCCATTTACTAGTAATCGCGCTTAAGTCCATAACTAACAACTTATGATAGGAGGCTTTCAGTGGATAAACGTAACTCATGCAACATGTGTAAAAAGTAGAGTAATCAGTTCAGTACATTGTGTTCATATGTAAAACAGTTGCTAAGTATCTCCCCCAAAGTATAAAAACAGTAAAAGTGGGGTCGTAAGACTCACCTGAGTCTAGTAAGTGCGTATGTGAAATCAACCAAATAAGGCGGATGTAAGTCCGTATGTCGGTTCTTAGAACCTTGAAACCTTCTGGCGTCCAAAACGCACAAGGTTGTAAGTAACAAGTAAATAAGTTGGTGTCTTAAAAGATCACCCATGCTAGTTGTCCACTCAACTAGGAAATGTCCAAGCGTTTGTTTAGTAATCCGTTTATAGTTTGGAAACAAGTATGGCCCGTTGGTGACGGTTTGTAATAATAATCCAAAAGTGTTATTATTATATGTATCGTTGAATCAGGTTTCGTTATTTGTAAGTGTTTGACACTTAGTGCAAAAAGTATTTACAACATCTAATGACGGGGGTCCGGGGGCAGCGCCCCTGGTAGCGGGGTCCAAGGGGCGGCAGCCCCTGGTGGGGTCCAAGGGGCAGAGCCCCTGGCTGGGGTCGAGCTGCTAGGTCAGGTTGGAAAATTTTTATTTCTACTATATTGCTTTATCGAAAATGCATTTGAAATCTAAAATCAGGGAAATTGACCAAGATTTGTCAAGGGTTGAAACTGTTGTGCGAAGCGGGTTTACGAGGCGAGTTGAGTTTGGACTCGCAGGACAAGTGGGTTCGTAAGTCTCGACTCGCCGGTCTCGACTCGCAAGGTAGGTCAGTTCGCGGGTCAAGTCAACTCGCAGGTCGGGTCGACTCGTAGTTGGTTCCGGTTCATTATTCAACTCGCAAGTTAACTCGCAGGTCGACTCGCGAGTCAACTCGCGAGTGGGTTCGATTCGCAGTTTGGCTTCGCGAGTCGAGATCTCGGTTCGACTCGCGGGACGGCCGAGATCTAGGATCTCAACTCTCGAGATGAACTGTCAGCGTTTTTCAAGTGATTTTTGATTTTTAAAGGGTTTTCGGCCGGATTTTTGGACATAATCTTGTTGAGTAAACGTTCTAGCATGTAAATCAAAGCTTAATAAGTAATTCAAAAGAGTTTTATCATTTTATACCTCAAAATTGAAAACGAAGAAGATGAAGATGAAGAGCTCGAGATGGTGATCCTCGTGCTTGTTCCGGATGATGATGATGAACGATTTTTGATGGTGTTTTTGGCGGATTTGGGGCTGCGGTTTTGAGGGAAAAAGAAAGAGAGTTTTGTTGGTGAAGTTTGGTGAAATGAGATGTAAAAGAACCAAAAAGGGTTTTTAAAAGGGGAAATGGGTCACGGGTCGCGGGTTGGGTCCGCGGGTCAGGGTCGACCCGTTTGGGTCTCGTCTCTCGTGGACTCGTTCCTCGATTTTTGTGTTATGTCACGCGACCGTTTAAGTGTTGTTTTGCGTTATATGTTGAAGTAAACCCGCAATATTTATTTAACCGAAATATTTTATCAAAATACTTTATTTCAAGTTATAAAATTATAAAAATATATTTTTTTGTTACTAATCGCTCGTTGAGGTGCGTTTCGTGCTATTTCATCGCGTAGAATATGTTTTATAAAACATAAAGCTCGTGTAATATATTATCGTAATATGTTATAGTAAGAAATGTTCGTTCGGATAATTCCACGTTATTTATAAATTTTTGTCACCAACGTCCATATAAATAGTGTCGGACCTCGTCCGGATCGTAAGTGTACGATTTAAACAAATCGCGTAAGCGTGTATGTAATTACACCAAAACGTTACATATATTTAGAGTATTACAAGACTAAATACACGTAATTACAAGTAGTTTAGGCACTAATTAAAGTCCTAAATTGGCGGGTGTTACAAAATCGTTCCTCCTGTATCTCCAGCAAAGGCAACATATCCTCCTGCATATGGTTTAATATCCACAAGAAGAGACACATCGCTAGTCATGTGTCACGAGCAGCCACTGTCTAAATACCATTTACTATCTCTCACACATTAAGACTGCTGCAACACACAAAAATAAGGAGATTAGTGAGAAACGGTGACCCAAGCCTTTACAGACTTAGGTACACCGAAGTCATCAACAATAATCACATCAGACAGAATTTTATTTTTTAACAAATCAGAATTTTTGATGACTTTAGAGTCAACAGCAAACTCTTTTCTTTTCCAAACCTTAGATGATTCGGAAGTTGATTTGGAAGTGATGTCGGGCTTTTTTTTTGGCAAAGGATTTTGCTCAACATCACTTTGCTTCTTAACCGGCTTGGATGAGCTAGAATAACGCCTAGGTGGGGATTTTGAAAACGAATTCTTATAAAAAGAAGTTCCAGGCGTTTCTCTCCCATAGCGTTGGTTAGAGAGCTTTGGACAGTCACGGATTAAATGTCCCTGTCTCTTGCAATAGAAACAGGAACGCATCTCAACAAATGGTTGAGGCTGAGGATATACCGGAGGAGGAGGAGAGGCATTCCTTGAACATGCACAATGTGTACACGTTTTAGGTGGTGCTTTCTCAGGTTTATTGGTTGAAGTTGAAGGTTTGTTATGAGAAACTTTATCATTATTAACATTTAAACTTCATTTCAAAATCTTTACAGGTGTCTGTAAAGTTTGAATGTTCTCATTTAAAACCTTTTGTTTTTCTTTTTGAACCTTAACTGGTTCAGTTTGCAAAATTTCAGGTTTAACTTCAACCTTCTTAATCTTTGGATACTCCTGTTCGGTAATATCCTCAATCTCAACAACCTCCTCTAAACCAACTGGAGGGGTACTCTCAGACTTAACAAAAGTAGGCAAGGGATACTCTGGCCATTTAGTTTTCTCCTTTGCCTGCCTTTTGGGATTGGATTTAACTTCTTTAGAATTTGTAGCTGACCATGATGAGTAGTCAGCCAACAATTCTTCGGTGCCTTCCTTAACAGGCAGAGGATAGTGATTGGTAGGAGGTGGAACTGAGTTATAACCTATTCCTGCCTTACTACTTGTATTTGTCCTCTGCTTGTTAACGATTTCATCGAAAACATCACGAGACTCTGAGAAACTTGAGATTTTTTTATTAAAACTCACAGACTGAGACTTTAATTCAGAAAGTTCTTTATTCAACAAATCAATTTCTGTTAAATAGCTTTTAATTGCATCTTGTTGACTAAAGACTTTTGCTTTAAAGGTTTGAGTATCTAGCTTATAAGCTTCAATCTGCTTATCATAAAGTCTTTCATTACCTTTTAGAAACTTATTTGACTCAGTAAGTTTCTCGACCTTTTCTCTCAAGTTCATATTGTCTATTTGAAAACCTTTTAAAGAAGTTTCCAATTTAATACAAGATAAACAAGTAACAGGTTCTTCAGGTTCTTTATATACCTCAGGTGTGATGTGAGCCATTAAGCACTGCTGATATTGTTGAGCTTGAGAGCTCCAATCCAGACTAGTAGGCTCGATCACAATCAACGCATCAGAAGTTCCAATCTTCGGTACATCTTTCTCAGGAGTCTTGTGAGGAGATGGTTTAGTGAGACCTGATGGTGGCATCTTTGGCTTCTCACATTCTCGGGCAAAGTGTCCCAAGTTCTGTGTGACACCCGTCAAATTAGGACTATTAATTAGGGCCTAATCAATTGTAAATACATGTAATTAGTTCTGTGTTAGGCTAATTAATGTATCGAAATATATATTGAGGAATATATACAATTATGCGATTTGATTAAATCGTACGCAATTTAAAGTCGAATGTAATTCGGTTCAATTAAATACGGACGTTGGTGAACCATTTTATTAAATAATATAACATTATTTAATAACGCTATTATCTCCAAAATATTATTTTATAATATTTCAATGCAAACTCGTATCGTACAAATAAAATTTACACGATTAAAAGTAGTAAACGCGCAAACAAAACGAAACAAGTTAAATTATATTTTATAACGCAATTACAAAATATTTGATGAAATACTTTAACCAAAATATCGGGAAATTATTCGCATTTTAAAACATATAATTAAATGTTTTAAATAATTAATTAACGTTTAAACGATCGGAAAAACGAACACCGCACGGAGCGCGTACACGGGGAACCAAAATTAGCAAAAAGGGGTGAGGTCACCACCTCCCCACCCCATTCACCATTCACTTTCTCTTTCTCTCCTCTCCTTTTTCTCTCATTTTCTCCAAAAACCACCATCACCATCTTCATCAAAAATCATCAAATAACACCATCAAACGCCACCGAATCTCGAAGCTCTTTGGAGAAAAACAACCACCATGCAACGATCTACAACTTCACCTTTTCGGATTTTCGATTCGTCACTTTGTAAGTTTCCGACAAAATCCCGAAACTCATCGATTTTACTCATTTTTTTACTTGTTTGTGGTTTGTAATAACTTGTAATGTCCATATAAGGGTTGGGTAAAAGAATCGGACCAAACCGTAGCCGGAAAACACGTTTTTGGCTAAAAATCCGTTGAACAGGCTTAAGTGTCGCAAAGACGACCAGTATAGCGTCACTTCGTGCATCACTTAAGTGACGCATAGAGTGTCGCTAAAAACCCTAATTTTTCCCAAGTGTCGCTAAAAGCCCTCTTTTTCTGTCACTACCTAAGTGACGCATTTTTAATATCCGTCACTACTAGCGTCACTTGCCTAAGTGACGCCTATAATCGAAATCGAATTTTATACGACACTTCTGATCGACACTACCCTAGTGACGCCTAGAACCTTAAACCGACACTTGTTACCGTCACTGCCTGAGTGTCGCTACCTCATGCGTCACTTCCCTAAGTGACGCCCTAAACTCATATTTCGCAATTTTATGCGACACTTCCTAAGTGTCGCCTAAACTCTTGAGTGTCGCTATAAGTGACGCATAAAACAGAAGGTTTCAAACCATTTTTACTAAGTGTTGAGACCTAAATTTTATCACTTGATTTCATCCAAATTCAAGTCCAGATGCGTTTTTCACCAAAGCAATTTAGTAGAAATAAAAATTTTTCGAGCTGACTTGGCATCTCGACCCCAACCAGGGGCCAGCCCCTTGGACCCCGCCAGGGGTTGCCACCCCTGGAACCCCGCTTACCAGGGGCGCTGTCCCCGGACCCCCGTCACCTAAAGTTTATAAATACTCTTAAGTATAACACTTCCAAAACATAATGATAATATCGAGATTATTATTACAAACAATCACCAACGGGCCGTACACGTTTTCAAAACACAAGTTAACCAAACAACCAAATCGTAGTAATTTGGACATTATGGTTGAACTAACAACCACAAAGGTAGTCTTTGTAACTACCTACTCACATTAATAACCATCGCGTGTCGTGGACACCCTCAGGTTATCTGTCTGCAGACATCTCACTGCTTGTTTAGGCATCGTACATTTAGCTGTTTTAACGCTCCAAGACTCAGGTGAGTCTCATAGCCCCTCTTTTTACCGCTTTTCACTCAGGGGTGTGATTCAATGCTTATTTTTAACATGTGAACGCAAGTACAAACTTTACAATATACTACATGAGTTGTTTTCTACTAATCATTTAAAAGTCCTCCGTCAGCATAGTTTGGTAATACGTTGTAGCGTGATTATTAGTATATGGTACCATATAGGATTGACCCTCCTTGTCCGGGTTAGCATGCACTAACTGGTTAAACGGACGTACTAATAATTGTTCAGACGAGTGTAGATTAGGCACTCATGGAGGCACCTCGCTCGGAATTCTCTATATGGGACCCGACCCTCGAGTTAAGCTCAGACTATGTGCTCATGGCTGTATACACTATTATTTATTTGCTGGATGCAAACCATTACTTAAATCTTGCGGTTCATACGATATTATATGATTTCAAACCTGTGAGCTCACCAGCTTTAGCTGACCCATTTTAGCATGTTTCACAGGTACACAACAGTAGGTTGGACTGCCATCAGGGATACTATAGTTCGAGTCAGCATGTAAATATTAGAGATTTTCTTGCATTAGTATATTTTGTACAAGTACTTATGTACTGAAATCTCTCATTTAAATCGAACACGAGCTATGTACGGCTTCAAATGTTGTAAACATTTCTTATATTAATGTACTTTGTTAAAACGACGCATATAGAGTCGTTTGCTATATCTTGTGTGCTTTGATATTTGATTAGTAACACCCAATGTATGCTTCCACTAAACCGTAAATTTGGGGGTATTACATTCTGGCAGTTGTAGCAACGAACCTTGCTCTTATCAAAATCAAAGCCAGATTTACCAGCTCCTTCCAAAATCTTACGTCTAGTTCTTTGCAAGAATTTCTGTACCCGTCTCGTGATCATGGCGATGTTCCAATTTAAATCCATCTGTTCGAGATCATCATCATCCAGCTGGCCGTAGTCCTCCTTTGTTAATTCCAGAGTGGTGTTTGGTTGTGACACCAAATCTTTGTAAGAGCTAAGAAAAGCTGTATAAATGGCAGCTTGTTCTTCAATGGTTGGTGAAATAGGAGTCTGTGCACCTTGTGAAGTGCCAGCAGAATAGCCTGATGAATAACCACCAGTGGAGCTTGGTAGAGAACTAATATCTGACATAAACACCAATCCACCAGGAGTATTACCAGAACTAATTTTACCACCATACAAAGATAGATTTTGTACAAAACCTCCACTCTTACATTCTTTCTTCTTCAACTCCATAGCATGTGCTTGGAGTATCCCAACTAACTCATCCAACTTCCATGTAGCCAACTCTTGATTTTCCTTCAACATTTGTACCTTGACGTCCCAATCTTTAGGTAGTGCATCCAAGAGCTTCTTATTAATCTCCAGTTCTGTAAAGGTATAACCTCCTTCCATCAAATCACCCACCAGCTGGGTGTATCTAGTGAACAAATTGGCCGTGGTCTCATTAGGCGCAATATCAAAGAGATCAAATTGTTTCTTGATCAACTCTAACTTCGCCTCCTTGTATTTCTCATTACCACCACAACGAAGCTCAATTGCATTCCACAGATCATAGGCAATATCATGTTGTTTGAACATGCGCAGAACATCTGGAGTTAAGGCCATCTTTATTGCTGAAAGACATTTGTGTTCAGTATCATACTCCTTACGTTCCTCAGGAGTCATAGCCTTATAAGTCTTAGCTGGAGGAACGCCACGATAGTTTCCCTCAGCTGATGGTCTTACATATCTTTCAATAAGTGGACCCCATAGTTTCGGAAAATGAAAATTGATATACTGCTCAAATCGTGATCTCCAGTATGTATAGTCCAAATCAGCAGTAAAAATAGGAGGTTTACTACTGGTCCCCACATCGTTACCTTGTTTAATCATTTCCCTAATACTTTGAATAGTTTCCTTATCCGACATCGTTGAAATGCACCTGTAAAATCAACTTAAAACAAGACTAGAAAGTTGATTAGTGACAAAAGGCGTCACTAGGTAAGTGATGCACCTAAGTGTCGCAAAGAGTAGCGGCACTGGGTAAGTGACGCTATCAAGTGACGAATAAATGAACACAACGACACTAGAGATTAGTGTCGTATAATCAAGCAAGTGACGCACTCAAGTGACGGACTTGAGTGATGCTCAGCAATAACAGGTGTCACTAAGATAAGTGACGCTTTTAGTGACTCACAGAAATAATGCGTCACTAGTAGCAAGTGACGGATAACACACAAGTGTCGTCCAAAGTGACGCAATTAAGTGTCGGAAATAACAGTAGGCGTCACTAAGATAAGTGACGTATAACCCTCAAGTGACGTTACTGAGTGACGTACTTGAGTGTCGTTAAAACCCTAATTGAACCTTACAGAAGTGTCGCTTGAAGTGCCGCACGAAGTGACGCGATGAGTGACGCAGAAACGGTTGTGAACGCCCAAAAACCCTAAAAATCGAATTTTCGTAAACCTAACGAAAATTCTTGAATCCCAATCGAACGAAACCTGTAATACTTGATTCAAAACGTAATAATAACACCCAATCGATCCAAATATTGCTAGAATTCCTATGATCTTCACAAAATCGAACCGAAAAGTCTCCAATACACGAACACACGTTGATCAAATCACCTAATGGCTCTGATACCAGTTGATAGTCCCCTTAGCCTTGGATCTAGATGACTGATGACAATGATTGATTGGCGGAAACAAACAATCACACAAACGAATAATAAACTCAAACCGAAACAATGAATCAATCAAAGTAAAACTAGTTTATTAGCTTCTTGAACGTATTGGAACTGTTTACAAGGTTTCTTAGTCGACAAATGGTGCTACGGTTTCGTCAACCCTAGCCGAAAACCCGTAGGTTTCAATTTATACAAAAACAAAATCGGCAGACATGCGTCACTTGGGAAGTGTCGCATGTCGCCACCCTGATGCGTCACTAAGGCAAGTGTCGCCTAACACATAAGCTAAGTGTCGCTATACATGAAAATGACTTTTCTATTAAAACTAACTAACGACACTTACAACTCGATAGACCAACTGACAGACACACTAATATGCATCAACAACCGGCGGATGGAAATCCATCCGCCGGTTGGAGTTCTTTTGTAAAATTTTGTGTACTTATTTCATTATATTTATTTTGTGTGAACTAACTTACTTTTCGTTAATAGTGTTTGTGTTTCAGAATTAATTGTTATTTAGGTTTATAAACCAATGGCTAGGAGTTACGAGAGTGATGCGAATGATAACAATTTGGTTAAGGTTGCTGATTCCGCTAATTCAGGTCTGAGATCCACCGACACAGTTCCTTCTACCACCTATTTGGGCCGTAAGCCCGTTCCTGTCATATCATCTTGCCAGGGTTTGTTAGATGCTATCGAGGAATTTGGAGAGGATGTTCCTTTTATGGTTGAGTTGTTGAAGAAATCTACACTGGATTTCACTGGTAACCAGTCTGTTATGATTCAGGATGTGTTTGAGGGTGCAGAGATAGAGATTAAGTACGGGTTTATCCGACAGTATTATAATGCACTGGCTGAATTAGGGGAATCATTAGATTCGAGGATTGATGAAGAAAAGAAATTTTTCGCTACTCAGAAGAAGAGATGCACGGAGATTTATGAGGCTTTGATTCATTCTTCTTTTCCTTTTTCAGCTAATCAGGCATCATGTCTTCATCGTATGTTGACAGCAGTTTATCAGATGACCGGACATCCTAGTTCCGAGGCAGATAAGGAGTTTACGAGTGGTTTGCGAGATTTGGTTAGATTGATGCAGTCAGATGACCACCTTATAGACCTGACACCTCACAGTTTCCTAGTAACTCATACTCTTCATTACTACCTTCATAAGATGTTAGCTAAAATGGATGATCTTGCCAAGGAGGAAGCAAAGAGATTACACCCTGACTTTATCCATCCTCACAGTGAAATTGATTTGGCTAGTTATTTGGAAATTCACTTAGATGTTCTGATTGACATGAGTAAGGTTTTAACCCCTCGGGAGCATTTCAATCATGGAATGGTGGAGATTTACACTAAGCTGGTTGATATTTTCAAACATTCGGGGCTAGACTTTAGCAACAGACAAGAGGTAGTTCTTCAAAAGATAGAAAGACGAGTGAGGTACTTGAGGAAAAGTCCACTGATGAGGAACCACTATGGAATAACTGAGGCGTGTTTGGAATTTATAAGTGAGTTAGAGGAGAACAACCCCGACCATGAGTACAAGTTGGAAGATGATAAATTGGTGTTGGCACCTGAGGGAGTGAATAATAGAGCAATAAATGAAATCAGTTGGGACTTGGTTTATCTTCAACACGTCGCTAATGAACACTTGGCTAATTTTCCAAGTTTTGGTCATGGAGTTGAGAATGTCACGGCACAAGTCACTAAGCGTTTCCTTGCTCTCTATCCTATGCATTGATTTCATCTTTTGCATCATTTTATCATTGCTTTGAACTTCTGACATTTTGATTATTTTGGATTATATTAGACATTGTTTATTTTGGATTTTATTATTTGTGTGATTGGATTTTGAATATTATTTTGAGTGTTAATTAAGTATGCATTATTTTTATTTTATAGATTGTTAATCTATTTTGTTTATGTATAGTGTGGAATTATGAAGATTTTGAAGTTGTGATTCTCCTCCAGGTTTGGTATTTAATTATATTAAATAAGTGATGGATTTAGGTTAAAAGTGGTATGAAAATCATTTTTGAAAAAATTTCTGAAATTCAATCCATACGCCGTATGGACATCCATACGGCGTATGGATTGAAAATGGTAAATGGGCCGCGCGTTGACTAGGTCGAATCTGTTTGACCTGGGCCTTCTTAATCCATACGCCGTATGGAAATCCATACGCCGTATGGATCAAAAATGCATAAACCGCAGGCAGCCTCTTTCTTCTCCATTTTTAAACCTAAAACCACCACCATCACCTACGGCTACCAACTGCCACCACCAAACCACCACTTCCGGCCACGCATTCTTCCCCATTTTTATATTTTTGTGTTCCACGAACTCTCCTCTACAAGGTATAACTTCCAATTTTCATTTTTGTTGGTTAAATTTCATGTTTCGAAGTTAGGGTTTTTAAATGTGCTTTGGGTATTTCGATTTTGAGTATGATTATAGGCATTTACTGATTGAATTATGTTCTTGTTAACATATATTATGCAATGCCATGCTTGTTTTTATAATGTATTACATCTATTGTGTGATTCGATTTATCCGTGTTTGTTTAAAGAATTTGAATATGATATTTACTCATTTTTGCTATGTTTTAATTTAATACTTGTTAATTTTCTGGATACATGATGATTAATGCAAATGTTTGTTTGGTACACATATGTTTGTGATTACGGTTGTGTAATAACATTGTCATTTTTCGATTTTGTGATTATGATAATTCAAGTTGAATATTCTTAATGATTGCTAGTTACTGAGACTAAAATTTAGTGATGGTAAAAAGTGATTATTTTATTGTTCATTTTGGTACCAAATTATTATAGTTCACTTTGAATTGACAATTGCCATGATTATTAATCAAGTATTTATGTTTATAAGCAATTTGAGTAATTTTATTTCCAGATGCAAATTAGGGATTATGAAATTGATTGTTGCGGTAGTTTTTAGGCTAAACCTTTATGGTTGATTATTACATTTAAGCCGAAATGCTGCCGAAATTTCTTTTGAAACCTTATTTGCATTCCCCGTTTTATTAATGATTGTTTTGTTTAGCAGTTAATATGTCTAGCAGGAGAGCTCGAGGAGGTCAGACTCTAGGGAATCCAATGATCAGACCCCACATATATCTCAATTTTCATGATTCATACTCTGAGACCACCAGATATCAGTTTAGAGAGCGTCTGACAGCTAATGTTGGCCAGTCGATTGAGGTTTTTGATGTTGTAAATTGGAACGTTTTAGAGCATGTAATTGCTAGAGATGGGTTTACTAATGGTGCTGAAGCTATTAGAAATTTGCTTGCCACCCCATACGTACTTGCGGATGGCAACATTGGGTTTGTTTCATACGCTTGGTCTCATTTGTTCAGTATCAGGGAGGATATCTATAGAGAGTTGGTTGTAGAGTTTTATAGAACATTCAGGTTCGATCATAGGTCGACTCGTTGGACTGAGGATTCTATTTACTTTCAGCTGGGAGGACAGCCTAGGCAGATGTCGTTGATTTAGTTTGCTCTTGGGATTGGGTTATATGAGCCGAACGAGCTTGATAATCCCCACTTTCTAAATCATATTTCTGCAGGTGCTGTGAAGAAGCTCACTGACTTGGAGATTGAGCAGGAGTGGCAGTTTATTGCCCATGGTCGTTATGGGGATACCACACCTTCTTATACGCGTATTCGTGACCCTCGTCATCGACTCATCCACAGATTATTGACTTACACCATCGTTGGTCGTAAGGAGGGGCCTGAGAAAGTTTCTAGGCCTGATTTGTTTTATTTGAGCTCGATTATCAGGAAGCGGTTAGTGAATGTGTCCTGGAGATTGGCGAAGTGGATGTCTAAGAGAGCCACCGTTACTAGAGATGGGAGCAGTTTGTGTGGAGGTCATTTTGTTACTAGGTTAGCTAGACATTTTGGGTTAGCGACTCAGGATGAGATGGGCTCATGTACGATTGTTCAGCCTTGCATGGGTTGGTTGACTGCACGACGATTGGAGGCTTTTGTTCTTATTGAGCCGTGTAGTAATTATGGTGGTGCTGCAGATATGTATTATTGGGTTCCTACCACTGCTATGGGGCAAACTTTGCAGTCCATGCAGGGTAGAGGCAGAGGAGATACTAGTGGGAGTCATAGAGGTCGAGGAGCAGCTCGTGATCGTAATAGAGGTTATGCTGCTGAGTTTGATCAGTTGCAGCAACAGCTTGGGCAGATGGACCTCCGCCAGACCCAGAGATTTGACCAGATTGAGTTTATGCAGAGGCAGTATTTCCATCAGACTAGTGCTCATTTGGATTATCAGGATGGCCTGTTTCAGCAGCTGTTTGGTCAGTATCCTGCTGAACTTACCTATTAGCCTTTCCAGTACCATATGCCGCCGGAGTTTATGCGACCACCACCACCACAGCCAGATCAGGCCGGCCCATCTTATACATATCAGCAGCCGGAGCCATCCCATCAGTACCGGAGCCAGGAGGATGACAGTGATTAGGATGTTGTTCATCCTATGTGGTTTATGATTCCAGACACTATTTCTATTTCTATTTTTATTATTATTATGACTGATTTTATTTGTAGTATTTTTAATTATGTTGGATTGGTAGCTTTAGGTTTGGTTGTTTTTATTTAGGATGTTTATATTTGGTATCGTTTAATCTTGTGTGTTGATTGATCCTCAGAATTGTGTTTTGAGTACGTGTTATGCTGGTAGTAAGTTCAGCGCAACAAATTGAATCGAGAGGATGTGGGAATTTCATATCATCCTTGTCATGACCGTTATGCACACTATTCAAGGGGAGTTTTTTTGTCTTATTTCTTTTCTCTTTTTCCCGTTTTAGCAATTCATTATTTGTACAATGAGGGCATTCTACAGCTTTAAGTGGGGGATGGGAGAGAAAAGAGTTAAGTTTCCACATAATTGTCCTGTTAAGTAAGTAGAAAATGTGTAATTTGGATTAATAGTTATCTCATTAAGATACGTAACTAGGAGGTTATAAGTTGCCCATTTTTCAACCAAATTTTTAATTTTAAATTTTTGTTTTCTAGAGATAATTATTTTGTAACAATGTAGGTTAATTTAAAAATTTTCTACACTTTTAATTAAATATTAAATTGTGGAAAATGTTATTAATTTCATTATATGATGTATTGATAGGCGATCTATGTGAGAATTCTTGAGCTTTTAAGAAATGAAAATAAAGGAGTGGATCTTACTTTTAGATGAACTTTAGTTATGTATGACGTATGTCTTAAATTTAATATGAGTAGTGTGCAATATGTCATATTTTAGGAATTATAATTAATATCATTTGAGGATATACTAGGTGTTGTTTCCTCTGTTGTACGAAAGTACAGACCTGGTCTCCGTCAGTATATCTAATGAAAAAGAGCAAAAGAGTTTAATAACTCAAGATTGTAAAATGTAGTCAAATTGAGTTGCTTTGTTGTACTAAGGTACAGACCTGCCACCAATGGTTTGACTAAAAATTTTATATTGCTAAACCAAAATCAAGTTATGTTGCTTTGTTGTGTTGAGGCACAGACCTGTCACCTCTGTCTTGATTTGAAAAATGATTGTCTTGATTGGAACTTCAAAATATGTAATATTGGCATGTTATGAGTATGAGAGTATATAGCTTTTGGGAGTTTAAGGGAACATCTACGTGAATAATAATAAGTTGAGCTCAATTTTTTAAATATAGATTGTTTAAGTGGATAACAATATCAGTAATCATCGTGAACTATTTGATGTTTTGAGAATAATATCTTTATGTGTAGATTATTTTTGTAATCTCGTAGTTTCTTAATAATTGTTTTTAGAATTAACAGATTTTTAAATTTAAATGTTTGAGTTGAAGAAGGGTAATGTTGTGTAATTCCTTTGTTAGTTATTTAGATTAATGGAGATGACAGTTTTCTTAAGAATTTGATTTTTGAATCGATAGTCTACTTGAGGACAAGTAGGATTCAAGTGGGGGATGTTTGATAAACGCTCAAAAATACTATATTTTAGTAGTATTTTACCCCTATTCTTGGATGTTTCTATTGCATTTATTTAAAAATAGATATTGATTTCGTTCATATTTGCAATTAGATGTGAAAATGGAGCGTTGTGAAGAAAGGAACGGAAAACAGTCAATAAACGAGTTAAATGATGCATTTTTGAAGAAGAAAAGCGAAGCCGAAATGAAGAAAAGATTAAAAGAAGAAAAATAAAGAAACCGGCTGGAAAATCAATCCATACGCCGTATGGATTTCTATACGCCGTATGGATTGAGGCGGTGGAGGCCCAGGTTACGCGGACTTGGGCTGGGCTTATTTTGCATCCATACGCCGTATGGATTTCCATACGCCATATGGATGGTTTTTCCAGGAAGTATAAAAACGCGATTTTTACCCCCAAATAGGGAGTTCGGCTAGGGTTTCTTTCCAGTCGATTGTTTTCGGTTTTTAGGGTTTATCTACGAATTTATTTAGCATTTTGGAGGCACGTAGAGTCAAGATTGAGGATAGTTCGTGTTGATTCTTCGTGATTCGTCTTTTATATTCGGTATAATTTCTTTTATTTGATTTCATTGATGATTTTGATCTTGAATAAATATGAGTTTACTATTTGTATGATGAATTGAATATTCAAAGTGATTGTGTGGTTAATTAAACTCGGATTATGATTATTGAACGATTTTTATTGGGTATCGAATAAGTTATTTAATTGAAAACTATTATATTACTCGCGGATCCTTGTTTATTGGTAACTAGTAGTTATTGTTGCTCAACGTGGTTGATAATGTTAATGAGATTGAGTTCCTTTAATGTTATTAATTATTGATGGTTATAATTTTAGGGTTTGGACCATTGCTAAATATGTTGAGTCTGATAGGTTTAGTAAATGATAATTATCTACTTTAAATTGAACGAGACAATAAGAGATTATTGGGCATTGTTGAGTCATGCCACTAGAATTAATTATAATGAGTTGTGAATGTTTAATGCATGATTTAGGGAAAAGCACACAATTGACTGATCATCTTGTGACATTAGATCGATGTTTCATGTTGGACCCTAAATTGTAGGAATTAGTTGGACCCGGAAAGTTGGCTAGTTCACATTCAATTTATGATCTTTGATTAGTGAGCAAATTGATATAAAAAAAAATCACATTTAGATAATCAATACGTAATAAATCGGGATGTATGAATCTGAGTAAAGTTGATTATACAATTACTTATTCCTTCCTATTGTTAGTTATTTATAATTTTAATTCAAGTTTTTATTAAATTTGTTTATTTTAATTTAATATTTTATAAACAACTGTTCGCACGGAACTAAAACGCCCCCTATTTACTGCTTTCTTAGTTAATTAGGACTTTCTATTTTTATAAATACCACCGTTCCCTGTGATCGACTCGGACTTACCAAGTCTATACTTACATTCGATCGGGTATTCTTGCCTGGTTGTGTGAAAAGTATTTATTAGGTATTTCCATTTCTAAATTATAAAACGAGACGCTTTCACAACACATCAACAATTATAACCTTCAAACAATCATAATCAAAAGTTATTAAACTAAACAATATACAATAAGTCTAATTCATAATTCAATCATACAAAATCAGATTCATAACTCAAAACAAAACACATAGACAATGTTCGAATTGAAATCGGAAAAAGATATGCAAACCGAATAATAAACCGTGCGAAGTAGAATCGATAGGAATCGATCCTAGCATTTTACGCCTCCAAATCGTCATCGTTTCGCTCCCAAAATGGGGGATAACCCCCTGCTGGTTGACTATCTTTTTTTGGTCTAGGGAATTGGAAAGTTAGGGTTAAAAATGAGGAAAATAGGAATTTTAACCTAATTTGCCGAATTGATCCATCCGACGGATGGATTGAAAATAAGCCCAGCCCAGCTTCGCGTAATCATGGGCCTTCACCGCCTTGATCCATCCGGCGGATGAAACATCCATCCGGCGGATGGATTAATTTTCAGGAATTTTTCATCTTTTCTTCATTTAATCTTCCGGCTTCGACAAATTGATCATCTTTTACTCCGATCCAATCCTCTCTTGTCCAATGTTTTATTCTTTTAGCAACATTTTTTTGCGATTAGCTCGTTTTCTGTTTCTTTTCGATCCAAGCACCATTTGAACTCCTAAATGCAAATATGAACGTAATAAGTATCTTATTCACATAAAATGCATAAGAAATATACTGAACAAAGGGGTAATCAGTACTACAATATAGTACATTTTGGCATTTATCAAACATCCCCCACTTGAATCCTACTTGTCCTCAAGTAGACTATCGATTTAAAACTTATAAACAACAAAATTTGGTAGGCAGACAGTAGCGCATAAGGGCTTACATACAAGCTAATATTTCGCAAACCAAATTTTAATCTTAAAAATAATTCTACCTTAAGTTTAGCAATCAAGAAACTCTTCTAAGAAAACAATTTCCTCATATATTATTATTATTAGGCATAAAAGATAACTCACAAGGATTGTCGATATTGTTGTCCACCTAAACAATCTATATTTCAGAAATTGAGCTTATATTATCATTATTCTAGCAGCTTTACCCTTGATTCCCAATAGCAAAATACCCTCATACATATAACGTGCTAATATTACACATATTATGGATATCCCATTAAAACAATCATTTTTCAAGTCAAGACACTGGTGACAGGTCTGTGCCTCAACACAACAGAGTGACATAACTTGACTTTGGTTTAGCATAATAACTTTTTAGTCAAACCATTGGTGGCAGGTCTGTACCTCAGTACAACAAAGCGACATAATTTGACTACATTCTAAAATCTTGAGTTCGTTTAAACTCTTTTTACTCTTTTTCATTAAATATACTGGCGGAGACCAGGTCTGTACTTACGTACAACAGAGGAAACAACACCTAGTGTATCCCCAAATGATATTAACTAAATTCCAAAATCATGGCATATCGCACGCTATCATATATAAGAATTAAGACTAAGTCATAAATTGCTAAAGTTCCTCTCGGAATATCGCATACTTCTTACATTAATTTTATTTAATAACTCAACAACTTACACATAGATTGCCTATCGACACATCACATGACGATCTATCTAATATTTTAAAATTTAAGTTCAAATTATCTTTTGAATTTCCCAGATTTGTTACAAGATTTTCTAAATTTAAAGAGAATACATTTTTAAAAGAAAAATTTGGGTTGAAAAATGACTAACATAGAATGTCTTCTAGCTATGTTCCCTAAAAAATGCCTTTAAAACAAAGTTCTAAAGTCTACCAATATTTATCGCTTTATAATTCAGGACAATCACACTTCCTTTCCCCCATCCCCCACTTAAAATAAAGCAATGTCCTCATTGCAAAACAAGGAATCGGAAAATAGGGAATAGAAAATAAGTAAACGGAAAACTCACCTGATCTTGAAGAAAAATGCTTTCTTGATCAGACTCTGAAAATATACAACAGTACACTTCCGTAGGCATCACGATTGCATTTAGCGTATGCAATAAAACTTTAAACCCCTCGGTATCCCGAGTGGACGATTTATAGTCTCGTGAGTGTTTTCAGGGAACACACCCACAAAGTTCAAAACTGCAAACAAAAACAAGAAAACAAAATATAAAACAACTAAAAGTTAAAACTATTATTTTTTTTATTATATATATATATATATATATATATATATATATATATATATATATATATATATATATATATAGTTTCCAACTTAATCGAATAAGCACCCGTTCTCCGGCAGAACAAAAGTCCAACTGTTTAAGTGTTCCCCGGCAGCGGCGCCAAAAACTTGATGCGTGTGAAAGCGTCTAGTTTTATTAATTATAAAGTACCGGATATACCAATCACTACTATCACACACCCAGGCAAGAATACCCGATCGGAATAGTATAGCTATGGTAAGTCCAGGTCGAACACAGGAACACAGGAACGATGTTATTCAGTTAAATTAGAATTATCTATAAAGCAGTAAAATAGGGGTTACGTTTTAGTTCCGTACGAACGTTCAAGATGAACTAAGTAACTAAACCAAATAACATTAAACAAGGTAAAGAGGAAAAGATAAACAATCGGAGATAGACATGTGATTGCTTAGAGTCTTCACACTCAGACTCATATTATCCAGTTCATGTGTTTTGATTGTCTGATTGTGATTTCTTTTATATTAACTTAGATACTAATCAAAGAATCCAAGTTAAATATATATTAGCCAACGTTCTGGGTCCAACTAATATCTACAACCTAGGGTCCCACATTAAACATCGATCCGATGTCGCAAGAATGTTGCTTTATTGCGTGCTTTTCCCTAGATTGTGCATTAAGTATTCACGACTTGTTACGATTAATCTTCTCGGTATGACTCAACAATACCTACTAATAATCTCTTATTATCTCATTCATTTTAGATTAATTAATTACTATGCTCTTAACCTATCAAACTCAATATATTTAGCAATGATGATAAACCTAAATTCATAATCATCAATAATCAATAGTATCAAAGGAACTCAATCTCAATAATCCTATTGATCACGTTAAGTAGCAATTAATTATCACCAATAAACAAGGATCTACAGACAACGTAACAATCTTCCATCAGTCAATTGATTCAAAACACAATTATAACCTTCAAACAATCATAATCAAAAGTTATTAAACTAAACAATATACAATAAGTCTAATTCATAATTCAATCATACAAAATCAGATTCATAACTCAAAACAAAACAAATAGACAATGTTCGAATTGAAATCGGAAAAAGATATGCAAACCGAATCATAAACCGTGCGAAGTAGAATCGATAGGAATTGATCCTAGCATTTTACGCCTCCGAATCGTCATCGTTTCGCTCCCAAAATGGGGGAAAACCCCCTGTTGGTCGACTATCGTTTTATGGTTTAGGGTATTGGAAAGTTAGGGTTAAAAATGAGGAAAATAGGAATTTTAACCTAATCTGCCGAATTGATCCATCCGGCGGATGGAAATTCCATCCGGCAGATGGATTGAAAATAAGCCCAGCCCAGCTTCGCGTAATCCTGGGCCTCCACCGCCTTGATCCATCCGGCGGATGAAACATCCATCCGGCTGATGGATTGATTTTCAGGAATTTTTCATCTTTTTTTCATTTAATCTTCCGGCTTCGACAAATTGATCATCTTTTACTCCGATCCAATCTTCTCTTGTCCAATGTTTTATTCTTTTAGCAACATTTTTTCGCGATTAGCTCGTTTTCTGTTTCTTTTCGATCCAAGCTCCATTTGAACTCCTAAATGCAAATATGAACGAAATAAGTATCTTATTCACATAAAATGCATAATAAATATACTGAATAAAGGGGTAATCAGTACTACAATATAGTACATTTTGGCGTTTATCAAACATCCCCACTTGAATCATACTTGTCCTCAAGTAGACTATCGGTTTAAAACTTATAAACAACAAAATTTGGTAGGCAGACAGTAGCGCATAAGGGCTTACATACAAGCTAATATTTCGCAAACCAAATTTTAATCTTAAAAATAATTCTACCTTAAGTTTAGCAATCAAGAAACTCTTCTAAGAAAACAATTTCCTCATATATTATTATTATTAGGCATAAAAGATAACTCACAAGGATTGTCGATATTGTTGTCCACCTAAACAATCTATATTTCAGAAATTGAGCTTATATTATTATTATTCTAGCAGCTTTACCCTTGATTCCCAATAGCAAAATACCCTCATACATATAACGTGCTAATATTACACATATTATGGATATCCAATTAAAACAATCATTTTTCAAGTCAAGACACTGGTGACAGGTCTGTGCCTCAACACAACAGAGTGACATAACTTGACTTTGGTTTAGCATAATAACTTTTTAGTCAAACCATTGGTGGCAGGTCTGTACCTCAGTACAACAAAGCGACATAATTTGACTACATTCTAAAATCTTGAGTTCGTTTAAACTCTTTTTACTCTTTTTCATTAAATATACTGGCGGAGACCAGGTCTGTACTTACGTACAACAGAGGAAACAACACCTAGTGTATCCCCAAATGATATTAATTAAATTCCAAAATCATGGCATATCGCACGCTATCATATATAAGAATTAAGACTAAGTCATAAATTGCTAAAGTTCCTCTCGGAATATCGCATACTTCTTACATTAATTTTATTTAATAACTCAACAACTTACACATAGATTGCCTATCGACACATCACATGACGATCTATCTAATATTTTAAAATTTAAGTTCAAATTATCTTTTGAATTTCCCAGATTTGTTACAAGATTTTCTAAACTTAAAGAGAATACATTTTTAAAAGAAAAATTTGGGTTGAAAAATGACTAACATAGAATGTCTTCTAGCTATGTTCCCTAAAAAATGCCTTTAAAACAAAGTTCTAAAGTCTACCAATATTTATCGCTTTATAATTCAGGACAATCACACTTCCTTTCCCCCATCCTCCACTTAAAATAAAGCAATGTCCTCATTGCAAAACAAGGAATCGGAAAATAGGGAATAGAAAATAAGTAAACGGAAAACTCACCTGATCTTGAAGAAAAATGCTTTCTTGATCAGACTCTGAAAATATACAACAGTACACTTCCGTAGGCATCACGATTGCATTTAGCGTATGCAATAAAACTTTAAACCCCTCGGTATCCCGAGTGGACGATTTATAGTCTCGTGAGTGTTTTCAGGGAACACACCCACAAAGTTCAAAACTGCAAACAAAAACAAGAAAACAAAATATAAAACAACTAAAAGTTAAAACTATTATTTTTTTTATTATATATATATATATATATATATATATATATATATATATATATATATAGTTTCCAACTTAATCGAATAAGCACCCGTTCTCCGGCAGAACAAAAGTCCAACTGTTTAAGTGTTCCCCGGCAGCGGCGCCAAAAACTTGATGCGTGTGAAAGCGTCTAGTTTTATTAATTATAAAGTACCGGATATACCAATCACTACTATCACACACCCAGGCAAGAATACCCGATCGGAATAGTATAGCTATGGTAAGTCCAGGTCGAACACAGGAACACAGGAACGATGTTATTCAGTTAAATTAGAATTATCTATAAAGCAGTAAAATAGGGGTTACGTTTTAGTTCCGTACGAACGTTCAAGATGAACTAAGTAACTAAACCAAATAACATTAAACAAGGTAAAGAGGAAAAGATAAACAATCGGAGATAGACATGTGATTGCTTAGAGTCTTCACACTCAGACTCATATTATCCAGTTCATGTGTTTTGATTGTCTGATTGTGATTTCTTTTATATTAACTTAGATACTAATCAAAGAATCCAAGTTAAATATATATTAGCCAACGTTCTGGGTCCAACTAATATCTACAACCTAGGGTCCCACATTAAACATCGATCCGATGTCGCAAGAATGTTGCTTTATTGCGTGCTTTTCCCTAGATTGTGCATTAAGTATTCACGACTTGTTACGATTAATCTTCTCGGTATGACTCAACAATACCTACTAATAATCTCTTATTATCTCATTCATTTTAGATTAATTAATTACTATGCTCTTAACCTATCAAACTCAATATATTTAGCAATGATGATAAACCTAAATTCATAATCATCAATAATCAATAGTATCAAAGGAACTCAATCTCAATGATCCTATTGACCACGTTAAGTAGCAATTAATTATCACCAATAAACAAGGTTCTACAGACAACGTAACAATCTTCCATCAGTCAATTGATTCAAAACACAATTATAACCTTCAAACAATCATAATCAAAAGTTATTAAACTAAACAATATACAATAAGTCTAATTCATAATTCAATCATACAAAATCAGATTCATAACTCAAAACAAAACAAATAGACAATGTTCGAATTGAAATCGGAAAAAGATATGCAAACCGAATCATAAACCGTGCGAAGTAGAATCGATAGGAATTGATCCTAGCATTTTACGCCTCCGAATCGTCATCGTTTCGCTCCCAAAATGGGGGAAAACCCCCTGTTGGTCGACTATCGTTTTATGGTTTAGGGTATTGGAAAGTTAGGGTTAAAAATGAGGAAAATAGGAATTTTAACCTAATCTGCCGAATTGATCCATCCGGCGGATGGAAATTCCATCCGGCGGATGGATTGAAAATAAGCCCAGCCCAGCTTCGCGTAATCCTGGGCCTCCACCGCCTTGATCCATCCGGCGGATGAAACATCCATCCGGCTGATGGATTGATTTTCAGGAATTTTTCATCTTTTTTTCATTTAATCTTCCGGCTTCGACAAATTGATCATCTTTTACTCCGATCCAATCTTCTTTTGTCCAATGTTTTATTCTTTTAGCAACATTTTTTCGCGATTAGCTCGTTTTCTGTTTCTTTTCGATCCAAGCTCCATTTGAACTCCTAAATGCAAATATGAACAAAATAAGTATCTTATTCACATAAAATGCATAATAAATATACTGAATAAAGGGGTAATCAGTACTACAATATAGTACATTTTGGCGTTTATCAAACATCCCCACTTGAATCATACTTGTCCTCAAGTAGACTATCGATTTAAAACTTATAAACAACAAAATTTGGTAGGCAGACAGTAGCGCATAAGGGCTTACATACAAGCTAATATTTCGCAAACCAAATTTTAATCTTTAAAATAATTCTACCTTAAGTTTAGCAATCAAGAAACTCTTCTATGAAAACAATTTCCTCATATATTATTATTATTAGGCATAAAAGATAACTCACAAGGATTATCGATATTCTTGTCCACCTAAACAATCTATTATTCAGAAATTGAGCTTATATTATTATTATTATAGCAGCTTTACCCTTGATTCCCAATAGCAAAATACTCTCATACATATAACGTGCTAATATTACACATATTATGGATATCCAATTAAAACAATCATTTTTCAAGTCAAGACATTGGTGACAGGTCTGTGCCTCAACACAACAGAGCGACATAACTTGACTTTGGTTTAGCATAATAACTTTTTAGTCAAACCATTGGTGGCAGGTCTGTAACTCAGTACAACAAAGCGACATAATTTGACTACATTTTAAAATCTTGAGTTCGTTTAAACTCTTTTTTTTCTTTTTCATTAAATATACTGGCGGAGACCAGGTCTGTACTTACGTACAACAGAGGAAACAACACCTAGTGTATCCCCAAATGATATTAATTAAATTCCAAAATCATGGCATATCGCACGCTATCATATATAAGAATTAAGACAAAGTCATAAATTGCTAAAGTTCCTCTCGGAATATCGCATACTTCTTACATTAATTTTATTTAATAACGCAACAACTTACACATAGATTTCCTATCGATACATCACATGATGAACTATCTAATATTTTAAAATTTAAGTTCAAATTATCCTTTGAATTTCCCAGATTTGTTACAAGATTTTCTAAACTTAAAGATAATACATTTTTAAAAGAAAAACTTGGGTTGAAAAATGACTAACATAGAATGCCTTCTAGGTATGTTCCCTAAAAAATGCCTTTAAAACAAAGTTCTAAAGTCTACCAATATTTATCGCTTTATAATTCAGGACAATCACACTCTTTTCCCCCATCCCCCACTTAAAATAAAGCAATATCCTCATTGCAAAACAACGAATCGGAAAATAGGGAATAGAAAATAAGTGAACGGAAAACTCACATGATCTTGAAGAAAAATGCTTTCTTGATCAGACTCTGAAAATATACAACAGTACACTTCCGTAGGCATCACGATTGCATTTAGCGTATGCAATAAAACTTTAAACCCCTCGGTATCCCGAGTAGACGAGTTATAGTCTCGTGAGGGTTTACAGGGAACACACCCACAAAGTTCAAAACTGCAAACAAAAACAAGAAAACAAAATATAAAACAACTAAAATTAAAACTATTATATATTTTTTATTTTTTTATTTTACATATATATATATATATATATATATATATATATATATATATATATATATATATATAGTTTCCAACTTAATCGAATAAGCACCCGTTCTCCGGCAGAACAAAAGTCCAACCGGTTAAGTGTTCCCCGGCAGCGGCGCCAAAAACTTGATGCGTGTGAAAGCGTCTAGTTTTATTATTTATAAAGTACAGGATATACCAATCACTACTATCACACAACCAGGCAAGAATACCCGATCGGAATAGTATAGCTATGGTAAGTCCAGGTCGAACACAGGAACACAGGAACGATGTTATTCAGTTAAATTGGAATTATTGATAAAGCAGTAAAATAGGGGTTACGTTTTAGTTCCGTACGAACTTTCAAGATGAACTAACTAACTAAACCAAATAACATTAAACAAGGTAAAGAGGAATAGATAAACAATCGGAGATAGACATGTAATTGCTTAGAGTTTTCACACTCAGATTCATATTATCCAGTTCATGTGTTTTGATTGTCTAATTGTGATTTCTTTTATAATAACTTAGATACTAATCAAAGAATCCAAGTTAAATATATATTAGCCAACGTTCCGGGTCCAACTAATATCTACAACCTAGGGTCCCACAATAAACATCGATCCGATGTCGCAAGAATGTTGCTCTATTGCGTGCTTTTCCCTAGATTGTGCATTAAGTATTCACGACTTGTTACGATTAATCTTCGCGGTATGACTCAACAATACCTACTAATAATCTCTTATTATCTCATTCATTTTAGATTAATTAATTACTATGCTCTTAACCTATCAAACTCAATATATTTAGCAATGATGATAAACCTAAATTCATAATCATCAATAATCAATAGTATCAAAGGAACTCAATCTCAATAATCCTATTGACCACGTTAAGTAGCAATTAATTATCACCAATAAACAAGGTTCTACAGACAACGTAACAATCTTCCATCAGTCAATTGATTCAAAACACAATTATAACCTTCAAACAATCATAATCAAAAGTTATTAAACTAAACAATATACAAAAAGTCTAATTCATAATTCAATCATACAAAATCAGATTCATAACTCAAAACAAAACAAATAGACAATGTTCGAATTGAAATCGGAAAAAGATATGCAAACCGAATCATAAACCGTACGATGTAGAATCGATAGGAATCGATCCTAGCATTTTACGCCTCCGAATCGTCATCGTTTCGCTCCCAAAATGGGGGAAAACCCCCTGCTGGTTGACTATCTTTTTTTGGTTTAGGGTATTGGAAAGTTAGGGTTAAAAATGAGGAAAATAGGAATTTTAACCTAATCTGCCGAATTGATCCATCCGGCGGATGGAAATTCCATCCGGCGGATGGATTGAAAATAAGCCCAGCCCAGCTTCGCGTAATCCTGGGCCTCCACCGCCTTGATCCATCCGGCGGATGAAACATCCATCCGGCGGATGAATTGACTTTCAGGAATTTTTCATCTTTTCTTCATTTAATCTTCCGGCTTCGACAAATTGATCATCTTTTACTCCGATCCAATCTTCTTTTTCCAATGTTTTATTCTTTTAGCAACATTTTTTCGCGATTAGCTCGTTTTCTGTTTCTTTTCGATCCAAGCTCCATTTGAACTCCTAAATGCAAATATGAACGAAATAAGTATCTTATTCACATAAAATTCGTAAGAAATATACTGAACAAAGGGGTAATCAGTACTACAATATAGTACATTTTGGTGTTTATCAAACATCCCCCACTTGAATCCTACTTGTCCTCAAGTAGACTATCGATTTAAAACTTATAAACAACAAAAATTGGTAGGCAGACAGTAGCGCATAAGGGCTTACATACAAGCTAATAATTCGCAAAACAAATTTTAATCTTAAAAATAATTCTACCTTAACTTTAGCAATCAAGAAACTCTTCTAAGAAAACAATTTCCTCATATATTATTATTATTAGGAATAAAAGATAACTCACAAGGATTATCGATATTGTTGTCCACCTAAACATTCTATATTTCAGAAATTGAGCTTATATTATTATTATTCTAGCAGCTTTACCCTTGATTCCCAATAGCAAAATACCCTCATACATATAACGTGCTAATATTACACATATTATGGATATTCAATTAAAACAATCATTTTTCAAGTCAAGACATTGGTGACAGGTCTGTGCCTTAACACAACAGAGCGACATAACTTGACTTTGGTGTAGCATAATAACTTTTTAGTCAAACCATTGGTGGCAGGTCTATACCTCAGTACAACAAAGCGACATAATTTAACTACATTTTAAAATCTTGAGTTCGCTTAAACTCTTTTTTTTCTTTTTCATTAAATATACTGGCGGAGACCAGGTCTGTACTTACGTACAACAGAGGAAACAACACCTAGTGTATCCCCAAATGATATTAATTAAATTCCAAAATCATGGCATATCGCACGCTATCATATATAAGAATTAAGACTAAGTCATAAATTGCTAAAGTTCCTCTCGGAATATCGCATACTTCTTACATTAATTTTATTTAATAACTCAACAACTTACACCTAGATTGCCTATCGATACATCACATCATGAACTATCTAATATTTTAAAATTTAAGTTCAAATTATCCTTTGAATTTCCCAGATTTGTTACAAAATTTTCTAAACTTAAAGAAAATACATTTTTAAAAGAAAATTTTGGGTTGAAAAATGACTAACATAGAATGCATTCTAGCTATGTTCCCTAAAAAATGCCTTTAAAACAAAGTTCTAAAGTCTACCAATATTTATCGCTTTATAATTCAGGACAATCACACTTCTTTTCCCCCATCCCCACTTAAAATAAAGCAATATCCTCATTGCAAAACAACGAATCGAAAAATAAGGAATAGAAAATAAGTGAACAGAAAACTCCCCTGATCTTGAAGAAAAATGCTTTCTTGATCTGACTCTGAAAATATACAACAGCACACTTCCATAGGCATCACGATTGCATTTAGCGTATGCAATAAACCTTTAAACCCCTCGGTATCCCGAGTGGACGAGTTATAGTCTCGTGAGGGTTTCCAGGGCACACACCCACAAAGTTCAAAACTGCAAACAAAAACAAGAAAACAAAATGTAGAACAAGAAAACAAAATATAAAACAACTAAAAGTTAAAACTATTATTTTTTTTATTTTATATATATATATATATATATATATATATATATATATATATATATATATATATATATATATATATATGTATATATATATATATAGTCTCCAACTTAATCGAATAAGCAACCGTTCTCTGGTAGAACAAAAAGTCCAACCGGTTAAGTGTTCCCCGGCAGCGGCGCCAAAAACTTGATGCGTGTGAAAGCGTCTAGTTTTATTAATTATAAAGTACAGGATATACCAATCACTACTATCACACAACCAGGCAAGAATACCCGATCGGAATAGTATAGCTATGGTAAGTCCAGGTCAACAGAGTAACACAGGAACGATGTTATTCAGTTAAATTAGAATTATTGATAAAGCAGTAAAATAGGGGTTACGTTTTAGTTCCGTACGAACGTTCAAGATGAACTAAGTAACTAAACCAAATAACATTAAACAAGGTAAAGAGGAAAAGATAAACAATCGGAGATAGACATGTAATTGCTTAGAGTCTTCACACTCAGACTCATATTATCCAGTTCATGTGTTTTGATTGTCTGATTGTGATTTCTTTTATATTAACTTAGATACTAATCAAAGAATCCAAGTTAAATATATATTAGCCAACGTTCCGGGTCCAACTAATATCTACAACCTAGGGTCCCACATTAAACATCGATCCGATGTCGCAAGAATGTTGCTCTATTGCGTGCTTTTCCCTAGATTGTGCATTAAGTATTCACGACTTGTTACGATTAGTCTTCGCGGCATAACTCAACAATACCTACTAATAATCTCTTATTAGCTCATTCATTTTAGATTAATTAATTACTATGCTCTAAACCTATCAAACTCAATATATTTAGCAATGATGATAAACCTAAATTCATAATCATCAATAATCAATAGTATCAAAGGAACTCAATCTCAATAATCCTATTGACCACGTTAAGTAGCAATTAATTATCACCAATAAACAAGGTTCTACAGACAACGTAACAATCTTCAATCAGTCAATTGATTCAAAACACAATTATAACCTTCAAACAATCATAATCAAAAGTTATTAAACTAAACAATATACAATAAGTCTAATTCATAATTCAATCATACAAAATCAGATTCATAACTCAAAACAAAACAAATAGACAATGTTCGGATTGAAATCGGAAAAAGATATGCAAACCGAATCATAAACCGTGCGAAGTAGAATCGATAGGAATTGATCCTAGCATTTTACGCCTCCGAATCGTCATCGTTTCGCTCCCAAAATGGGGGAAAACCCCCTGCTGGTCGACTATCGTTTTATGGTTTAGGGTATCGGAAAGTTAGGGTTAAAAATGAGGAAAATAGGAATTTTAACCTAATCTGCCGAATTGATCCATCCGGCGGATGGAAATTCCATCCTGCGGATGGATTGAAAATAAGCCCAGCCCAGCTTCGCGTAATCCTGGGCCTCCACCGCCTTGATCCATCTGGCGGATGAAACATCCATCCGGCGGATGGATTGACTTTCGGGAATTTTTCATCTTTTCTTCATTTAATCTTCCGGCTTCGACAAATCTTCTCTTGTCCAAAGTTTTTTTCTTTTAGCAACATTTTTTCGCAATTAGCTCGTTTTCTGTTTCTTTTCGATACAAGCTCCATTTGAACTCCTAAATGCAAATATGAACGAAATAAGTATCTTATTCACATAAAATGCATAAGAAATATACTGAACAACGGGGTAATCAGTACTACAATATAGTACATTTTGGCGTTTATCAAACATCCCCCACTTGAATCCTACTGGTCCTCAAGTAGATTATCGATTTAAAACTTATAAACAACAAAATTTGGTAGGCAGACAGTAGCGCATAAGGGCTTACATACAAGCTAATATTTCGCAAACCAAATTTTAATCTTAAAAATAATTCTACGTTAAGTTTAGCAATCAAGAAACTCTTCTAAGAAAACAATTTCCTCATATATTATTATTATTAGGCATAAAAGATAACTCACAAGGATTATCGATATTGTTGTCCACCTAAACAATCTATATTTCAGAAATTGAGCTTATATAATTATTATTCTAGCAGCTTTACCCTTGATTCCCAATAGCAAAATACCCTCATACGTATAACGTGCTAATATTACACATATTATGGATATCCAATTAAAACAATCATTTTTCAAGTCAAGACATTGGATACAGGTATGTGCCTCAACACAACAGAGCGACATAACTTGACTTTGGTGTAGCATAATAACTTTTTAGTCTAACCATTGGTGGCAGGTCTGTACCACAGTACAACAAAGCGAAATAATTTGACTACATTTTAAAATCTTGAGTTCGTATTAAACACTTTTTGCTCTTTTTCATTAAATATACTGACGGAGATCAGGTTTGTACTTACGTGCAACAGAGGAAACAACACCCAGCGTATCCCCAAATGATAATAATTAAATTCCAAAATCATGGCATATCGCACGCTATCATATATAAGAATTAAGACTAAGTCATAAATTGCTAAAGTTCCTCTCGGAATATCGCATACTTCTTACATTAATTTTATTTAATAACTCAACAACTTAAACTAGATTGCCTATCGATACATCACATGATGAACTATCTAATATTTTAAAATTTAAGTTCAAATTATCCTTTGAATTTCCCAGATTTGTTACAAGATTTTCTAAACTTAAAGAGAATATATTTTTAAAAGAAAAATTTGGGTTGAAAAATGACTAACATAGAATGCCTTCTAGCTATGTTCCCTAAAAAATGCCTTTAAAACTAAGTTCTAAAGTCTACCAATATTTATCGCTTTATAATTCAGGACAATCACACTTGTTTTCCCCCATCCCCCACATAAAATAAAGCAATGTCCTCATTGCAAAACAAGGAATCGTAAAATAGGAATAGAAAAGAAGTGAACAGAAAACTCCCCTGATTTTGAAGAAAAATGCTTTCTTGATCAGACTCTGAAAATATACAACAGCACACTTCCGTAGGCATCACGATTGCATTTAGCGTATGCAATAAGCCTTTAAACCTCTCGGTATCCCGAGTGGACGAGTTATAATCTCGTGAGGGTTTCCAGGGAACACACCCACAAAGTTCAAAACTTCAAACAAAAACAAGAAAACAAAATATAAAACAACTAAAAGTTAAAACTATTATTTTTTTTATTATATATATATATATATATATATATATATATATATATATATATATATATATATAGTTTCCAACTTAATCGAATAAGCACCCGTTCTCCGGCAGAACAAAAGTCCAACCGGTCAAGTGTTCCTCGACAGCGGCGCCAAAAACTTGATGCGTGTGAAAGCGTATTAATTATAAAGTACCGGATATACCAATCACTACTATCACACAACCAGGCAAGAATACCCGATCAGAATAGTATAGCTATGGTAAGTCCAGGTCGAACACAGGAACACAGGAACGATGTTATTAAGTTAAATTGGAATTATTGATAAAGCAGTAAAATAGGGGTTACGTTTTAGTTCCGTACGAACGTTCAAGATGAACTAAATAACTAAACCAAATAACATTAAACAAGGTAAAGAGGAAAAGATAAACAATCGGAGATAGACATGTAATTGCTTAGAGTCTTCACACTCAGATTCATATTATCCAGTTCATGTGTTTTGATTGTCTGATTGTGATTTCTTTTATATTAACTTAGATACTAATCAAAGAATCCAAGTGAAATATATATTAGCCAACGTACCGGGTCCAACTAATATCTACAACCTAGGGTCCCACATTAAACATCGATCCGATGTCGCAAGAATGTTGCTCTATTGCGTGCTTTTCCCTAGATTGAGCATTAAGTATTCACGACTTGTTACGATTAATCTTTGCGATATGACTCAACAATACCTACTAATAATCTCTTATTATCTCATTCATTTTAGATTAATTAATTACTATGCTCTTAACCTATCAAACTCAATATATTTAGCAATGATCATAAACCTAAATTCATAATCATCAATAATCAATAGTATCAAAGGAACTCAATCTCAATAATCCTATTGACCACGTTAAGTAGCAATTAATTATCACCAATAAACAAGGTTCTACAGACAACGTAACAATCTTCAATCAGTCAATTGATTCAAAACACAATTATAACCTTCAAACAATCATAATCAAAAGTTATTAAACTAAACAATATACAATAAGTCTAATTCATAATTCAATCATACAAAATCAGATTCATAACTCAAAACAAAACAAATAGACAATGTTCGAATTGAAATCGGAAAAAGATATGCAAACCGAATCATAAACCGTGCGAAGTAGAATCGATAGGAATCGATCCTAGCATTTTACCCCTCCGAATCGTCATCGTTCCGCTCCCAAAATGGGGGAAAACCCCCTGCTGGTCGACTATCTTTTTTTGGTTTAGGGTATTGGAAAGTTAGGGTTAAAAATGAGGAAAATAGGAATTTTAACCTAATCTGCCGAATTGATCCATCCGGCGGATGGAAATTCCCTCCGGCGGATGGATTGAAAATAAGCCCAGCCCAGCTTCGCGTAATCCTGGGCCTCCACCGCCTTGATCCATCCGGCGGATGGATTCATTTTCAGGAATTTTTCATCTTTTCTTCATTTAATCTTCTGGCTTCGACAAATTGATCATCTTTTACTCCGATCCAATCTTCTCTAGTCCAATGTTTTATTCTTTTAGCAACATCATTTCGCGATTAGCTCGTTTTCTGTTTCTTTTCGATCCAAGCTCCATTTGAACTCCTAAATGCAAATATGAACGAAATAAGTATCTTATTCACATAAAATGCATAAGAAATTTACTGAACAAATGGGTAATCAGTACTACAATATAGTACATTTTGGCGTTTATCAGTACGAAATTTCAATTGTAAATTTATCATTAAAAAAAATATTACAAAAATATATGATCTGGTAAACAAACATGGATTAAAAATACTACAATTTGGGAGACAAGCTCCCCTCCCTTCTCTAAATAAGCCAGCCCCACACCCCTCTTTCCCCATTTTTGGTTTTTCATTTTTCACGAAACACACACACATCTCTATCTCATCTTTCTCTCTCTCGGTTTAACCACACCACCGCCACAACCATCATCATTTTCGGAATCATCAACAACAACAAAAGCAACGAGACCAGCAGCAACGAGCATCCATCATCATCATCTTCATCTTCTTCATCATCATTGTGTTCATCACCATCATCACTCGATCTTCCAAATCGTAAGAAATCACTTCCCTTTTCTTATTATTTCGTGTTAGAAATACTCAAAACAACATGTTTTAACACTACATCAACTAGATTTGGCCCGAAAATTGGTTAGATCTTGATTTTGGGGGAAAAAACGTCGAACAGACCGTTGTGTCGCAGAGGCCAAAAACAATGCTGCGACATAGCCAATGTCGCAGGTTATGTCGCAATAAATAAATTATGTCGCATGGTGCGACGCAAGCCATTATGTCGCAGCAAATCTGAACGTCGCACATAGCGACACAACACACTATGTCGCATTAGATTGCGGACGTCGCATATAGCGACACAAGCTCATATGTCGCTACTAGTGTCGCAAAACACAGCAAGTTTAAAAACACACATTTTTCACTAAGTGTCGAAACTCAAATTTTACCACCTAATTTTACTCCGAAATGGAATTTCTGAGAGTTTTCACTACAGCAACATAGCTCGACCCCAGCCAGGGGCTCTGCCCCTTAGACCCGCCAAGAGTTGCCACCCCTTGGACCCCGCTACCAGGGGCGCTGCCCCCGGACACCTGTACACAATATCATACTTTGTAAAATCACAATGATACAATTATAATGATAATGTTTTCAGAGATTATTATTATTATTGCAAACAGTTACCAACGGGCCGTACACAATCTTTAAAACCAGGCAACAAATAAATACTCGAACGACTTACTTGGTCAGACTGTTTAGTCTCGTACTTATATAACCTCACGTGTTTAGGGCACTAGGAGGTTACCATTATGATGACACGTGTATCGTAGGATCGCTAATAACTCACAGGTGAGTTCATAGCCCCACTCTTTCAACTGTTTTACTGTTTTTGGGGTGAGACGCATGCACAATTACTGTTTTTGAATTATATTGATAAATTTTCATAATTCACACTTAACTATATTACTGTTTAGTAATACAAACCAAGTAACACTTAGGGGTTACACTCATTATATTGTTATAGAACAATATCACTATTTGACCTGGATAGGTTACCATTGTACACTGCTAGATTGTTGGAAAAACAATTACCATTACATAACTTGATTAAGTTATCACTATACTTGGCCATATTGTCGCGAGACAAGATTATCGAATATACTAGAACTGGTTAGTTCTACCTAAGCTGGACAACAACTATACTTTTTATAGGATTAGCTTTCCTTTTAGGAACTAAGACTGTCAATATATCCCAGGATTACTCGAATGGACTTGTACTTAAGTGAACATTACCCCGAAACCTCAATATACTTGCTAGGCTGGAGGCTAGGAGTATACGATAGTGACGTATGTTAGTATAGTTCCTTATACTAATACTAAACAACTAGGTGATGATTATTCATACCTAGACTTATTGTGATACACCTAATATCTAAGTATTGTATATACATACCTAGATACGTTAAATCATTTCATGTGATACATGATACTATGTTGGATGTGTTTGTTGATCAGGCTTATATACATATACATACTCGTACTTAATCTGAAGCACTCGGTACTATCTACGGTTTACTTATGTATATTGATATACATACACTTATACAAACATAATTACTCCAGTCGGGCATGTCGTAGTACTGCCGGCTCACAATTACTCCAGTCGGACATGTCGTAGTACTACCGGCTCGCAATTACTCCAGTCGGACATGTCGTAGAACTACCGGCTCCCAATTACTCCAGTCAGACATGTCGTAGTACTACCAGCTCGCAATTACTCTAGTCGGGCATGTCGTAGTACTACCAGCTCTAAATTACTCTAGTCGGGCATATCATAGTACTGCCGGCTCTCATATACATACATTGCTTGCGAGCAACACTGTTTGATATCACGGTTAGAGTGATACAAAACGAGATCATGGTAAAGTGATTCAAAATGATATCGTGGTAAAGCGATACAAAACATCGATAAACATATGAGTTGATACTCGCACTCATCAACGGATCGGCGAGCTTACACTCGAGATCGTTGACACAATATTTGGCTAACTACTCAATTATAGTTCTGCGGGACTACACATACATGTTGCTTGGAAGCAACACACTATGCCAGGTGGCACACTAGTACCTTACTACTAAATAAGTAATGTTATTACTTGTTATCATATGACATGGTTATACACTTACTCGGTTTGTACTCAGGCATGTAATGCCTCACGTTTGTAGATTTACTTATACCTGATTGGTATCTAGGCATGGATTGCCACTTCCTCGATATGACTCGGTCATACACTTATTCGATTAGTACTTAGGCATGTAATGCCTCACATATGTAGACATACTTATACCTGATAGGTAACTAGGCATGAAATGCCATCTTCCTCGATATACCTAGGTACACAACACAACTATATAATACTGCAAATCTAAATAGTAGTTTCTGAACTACTTTTCAAACATACATAGTTTATACTTCATGTTTTCAACTGACAAACCTATGAACTCACCAGCTTTATAGCTGACTCATTTTAGCATGTGTTCTCAGGTGCCCAGCAGGATTAGGATTGCTACAAGATATGCTAGCTCGAGTCGCATGATTTCAAACACTTGGATTTCCTTGCATAACTTTTGTACTACAACTTGTGTATGGGATCTCATTTTGCAAACTCGCGAACGTTGTAAACGTTTTATTTTGGGAAATGTAATAACTATTTTCAAACGTCTCATTTAGAGGTCGTTTGCTATATCTTTTTGCTTTGGTTATTGATTAGTCACGCCCCGACCCGACCGCTTCCGCAACCCGAATTTGGGGGTGCGACAAAATTTGGAGCCATATGCCTGGGTTTCCCACACTTGAAACATTTACATTCACCGGTATGATTTCTACCACAGTTATCACACATAGGTAACTCTCGTATTTAGGTTTGGGGGTGTGATTGTTGTGATGGTGGTTGGGTTTCCTCAACTCTTGGTTTCTTAGACATTGGAGATTGTGAAGTGGTCACGTGTTCTGCTCTCCTCCTACTTGTAGCCTCAGCTGCCTTAGCCTGCAAATCTTTCTCGCTGGCCAAAGCACGATTCAACAGCTTTGGAACATTGATGTGACCCAAAAAGTCATGTTTTTAAGTGCTTGTTTCCGCACTTTTTGGACTATTCTTTGGTGAAAACATTTCAAAACAATCATTTACCATAAAATATCACCAAGGTAGTCTAAATACGGGCATTGCTACAAAAATCAGTTAAAACATCCGTTTTGCACGCAAACCGAGGCAAAAACAATCACCTTAAATATTCCATTTTTGATTATCCTATCAAATTAGATCTTAATGCATATTTTATTATTCAATAGGGAAATTCAAGATAGGAGGTGAAAGAATCAAGAGAAACGGGTGAAGAACGAAGAAGATGTGCAGTCTGGAAGCCCGCCGATCGTCATCCGGAACACGCAAAAGTCAAACACTTCCAAATTTGGAAAACTTAGTGTCATTAGAAGCGTAACGGAGAAAAGAAGCCAACGGCGCAAGAATCAAGCAAATCGGAGCCCAAACGAAGAAGATACGGACGAACCAAGCAACCGAGAAACAAGCGGAGGCCAAACCAAGCACCAAACCCCCCCCCCCCCCCCATTGGCACTATGTACCATATACGGTACCTTAAGTTCCGTATACGGCCCTTAGGGTTCCGTATACGGGGTTGGTTGGCTTGTGAGGTGCCGTTTGCCCCCCTTGGTTCGCTTGCCCCGTATGCTGCTTTGATGCTTGTATTTCGTGCTTCAAGACTTGTACCAAGGCCAACTAGCTTCTCCTATAAATACCTCACTCATTTCACCATTTCAGAACACACCTTACACCTCTCATTTCACATACTTCTATTTCTCTCTCTAGAATTCTCTCTCTAGCACTACTCTTAGGAGTTAGATGAGAATTGTTCTTGTAATTAGTTCTCTCTCTAGTTTCTCTCTCTAGCACTACTCTTAGGAGTTAGAGGAGAACTATAGAGATATAAGTTAGCGGTTAGAGCTAGAGGAAAGTTGTAATTGGGTAATCAAGCTGTAGCGAGGTTATTCAAGTCAGACTGTTGTAATCCTCAGTATTACTCTTCTAATCCGGTGATATTATTTTACTTTCTTACTGTTATAATGTTTACTTTGCATATTATTCTAGTACGATCTATGATTGTTGCCATGCTGATTAGCTAGATTAATATGTGATTGTTGAAATGTAGATGTTAGGATTAGGGATGATGTTTAATTAATATATCTTATATATGATCGGTAGTTGTTATGCTGTATACATGTTTAGACTTATCCTGGATGTAGACTTAATTAATCACCCTTTCTGGTCTCTCACGTGACTGTTGCCTTAGGATAGGATCTGATCAACCCTAACTACGAATACACCATTATCTCCTGTTTGTATGAAACTATGGGATCGCCGTAATACGGCAGAATACTTGGTATAGCGTTAGAAATACCACTGGTAGAGTACAAATACGTGGAAGCCAAGGAAATGCCGGTGGTCTATCTCACCGTGGATTACCTGGAAGCAACCCTTCCAGACACGGGTCTAGGTCTTGTTAAGCCGTGAAAATGCTATTGTACATCGTTAAACTACCTCTGGTTATAAAGCTATGTAAAGATACAATAGGTCTTTAAAACACCGTAGATATACTTAGGGTTAGAGTAATGTGGAAAATAAGGTCACTATACACTGTACGCATGCCTAGGGATGAACGACCGATGGCAAAGGAGGGTCTAATCCATGACGGAAGTATTAGAACTTAAACAGATAAAACATGAGTTAGGAAATGAAAGCAAGGATGCCGGCTGTGTTCCCAGATGCTTAAAACCCCTAAACTCTACTTAACCGACAGTTTAACTTATTCAGCATACAACCATTATTACTCTGTTAAAATTGGATAGACAAAGGTGTTAAGAAAAGTCAGTGTTGTGGACTATCGCCTTATTCCTTAACCCCATTCAGAGGGTCGCTTGGTCTCCGAAAGAGACGGTGAGGTGGGTCTGAGGACAGTCCCATCTGACCAGAATCAGGATAGCCTAGGATTCAGTGACATATGCTTTAGGGTTACACCTAGACGTAGGGTCCTAGTGTTTACACCGACCGTTTAGAAGATTCTTAACCAGAGTATTCACCTATCATCAATATAATATCATCCTGAAACCCTAATTGTCTAAGTTTCAGCAATCACTCTCTACCTGCTGCTTATATTCTCGTTTACTTTTCTGCACTTTGATTTCTGTCTTTAGGTTAGATTAGATAAAACCAAAACCCATACCTACCTTGTTTTAAACCCATCCTATTGTCAAATCATCTTTGGTAGGTTCCAATTCAATTCAATTCGTTCCGATTTTGGACGACACTCGAGTTATACTTGCCACCTTACCCACAAGGTAGGTAGCTTGCATAGTTTGAGCCCAGCAAATATAAATTTTTAAAACTTCAACAATCATTCGCCTCTGTTGCGGTCGGAGCAACGATTCGGGGTAAAAACCCGACCGACGGGGGCACGACAAGTTTTTGGCGCTGCTGCCGGGGATCGGTTTCGTCAAGAATTGAATTATGTCTTAGATAATTAACTTTAGGATATCCTTCCCTAAGATTATCATTACTTAGGAAGTTAATTGCTTTATTAGTTAGATAACTTAGTTCTTAAACCCTAGAAAATACATAAAAATTAGAAAATGAAAAACCCTAATTCTCCTTCAAACCTCATCTCTCCTCTCAATCAAATGATGACGGATGAGATGACGGCTTTGGTAGATGCGGAATTCTTTGACTGTCCAGAGTATGAGTCAAACTCCTCTGACGTTAGAGAAATCTGTGTTAACCATGAAGTTGAGAACCCAAAAACATCGAGCTTAGACTTAGGTTTTGATGAATCTCAGCAGAAAATTCCAGCTTCTGTTACTGTTGCTTTAAGTGGTCAACCCATACTTGACCCTGAGATTCTATCAATCTTGTCTAGGTATCTACACTATATTAGACCTGCTACTTTACCTGATGATGAACCCTTTGGAATTGAAGTATTCTTCTATCCACCCATGCCTTGGATGGATTTGAATGAACGCCTTCATTGTTTAGATGAATACTTTGAGTACGATCTCCTAGATATTTTGCGAGCCCACCCCACTACACTTTATTCAAGTGTTGTTGAGGAAGAGCGTCTCCAATATCAGGTTGAGAATGAACTTATGATAGAAACACCAACCCGATTAAACACTGAATCTAGGAATCATCTACCCGAATCAACAACCGACCATCACTTAGGAAATTCTCAAAAGCCCAATAGGAGGATAGATATCCATGCCAACTTTCTGAAATATCTTAAGATATCTGATTTTCCATTTACATTTGAGCAGATAAAGACCTTGGTTGAGATTGATAGGATTATTAGACTTCTTCGTGCTAAACACGGTAGAAAAGACGAGCTATTGTTAAAATCAGAATTAGATCTTTTAATGGATTTACTTGCCAGCACCGAGCTTGAATTAATCGTTATGTTGCGTTCCTGATTGACGAGCTTGAATTTTGGATAGAAAGAAGCCCTATCAAGTCTGACATGATCCTTGCAGATATTCCATTCTTTGTTGATCCTGCTACTTATTTAATTAATGAGCTTAGAGCTATTTTTCCCGAATCAACTGAGGAAGCTATGGACGCTGCTTTCTTTGCAAAAAGGAAACAGATCCATATCCAGCTAATCCAGTTATTCCAAAAAAACCAAATTCCCGTTTACTAACCAACAGAAGATTTATATCGAAGAGCTTTCGCAAGCAGTTCACACTACTTACGGAAATCCCAATTCTTCTGAGGAAACGGAATTTATGAATTTACTTTCAAAACTGCTCTATGATCTGTCTTATCTAGATACAGGATTTAGGGATGGCATTTCAAACCAGAAAAAGGTGAAACGGGAATTTAATCGTTTTGTCGATGCATTGTTACAACTCAGTCAGAAAGAACGAGAATTCTTAACAGAATTTGAACGGTATTACATAAATCCTGCTGATTTAGTTTACTATGTCACCCGAGCTCTCCGAGGTATGTTTATTTCCCGCTATACCTTGTCTCTATCCAAAGCATCAACCGTACCCAACAGTGTCATCTCGGACACTATCCGGTAAAACAGTAAGTCTGATATGGACGAGCTTTCGTCTTTAAGAAAGCACTCTTGGGAGGCACCCCAAGCCTTTCTAGGTTAATTAATTTTCCTTTTTAAAGCTTTCGTTTTAAAAAATCAAGAAAACGTCCTTTAAACTTTAAACTTTAAACTCGCGCGATTTGCGTAAGTTCGAACTTTTCAGAAAAATTTAACAAAGTTTTAATTTTAAAATTTTGGTAAATTAATTATGATTTGTTTTAAAGTTTAAAGCACACAAAAATATTGTTTCGTTTTTAAATAAACTCGTTTTAATTTAAACGCAAAGAACTTTTCGCGCGTAATTTAAAACACAATTTTAATTCGCGAAAACTTTTTATAAAGATTCATATTTACTTTTGGATACTTTATTAAAAATCTTAAAACCTTTCGAAAACCAATCGTACGTATCGTATCTTTCGCGTTTTAAATCGAAACGTATTTAAACCAAGAGGAAGGGATTCACTAACAAACAAAAGGTCAAAAAGTCAAAATTTTCTCTCCTTCCTCTTCCCCAAAACCTACGGCCTCCATCACCCCCCATCACCATTTCTAAAACCTCCATTTCTCCACCATTTTTGATGATTTAAAGCTTCAAGTTCTTCATTTTATCATCTCTCTTGCATACATAACATCATTTCATCACTTGCAAGGTAATTCCTAACTCAAATCTTTAAATTTCATTAACTTTTTAAAAGTTAGGGTTTCAACTTTTGATCTATGAAATCCATGGTGAAATCTTGTGTTTTATGGTTCAAAAGTGTTCTTGCATAGTTGCTTAACATGATTACATGCTTGATTGAGTAGATTACTTGATAATTTGTGACTTTGATCTTCAAGTGTTGACTTTAAGTGGTCAAAGTTGCTTGATTTGTTGACTTTTGATAAACTAGTAGCTTGTTTTGACTTGTTTTGATTAATTCATGCTTAGTATGATTTGATAAACATGTTTACATGATTGCTAGTTCATTTTGAATGATCTTTAGGATTATTGAAAGTTAAAGTAAGCACGTTGTGAATAAAATTAACCGAGTATCATACTTTATTTTAAATCTTCAATTTTTAAATGGTACTTGTGTTAATTAAATCATGGCAAGTTTCTTAGATTTTCAATAAATCCTTAGTTAGCTTTTGGTCCTCGATTATTCTAATTATTCACCATCTTAAATTAATAAAGTGTTGAATATTTTTAATATGACCATCACACGTAAGCTACCGTCATTCATTTATCAAAATCTTTAAATCTTGCAAAATTTGTTAAAAGTAACCGAATAAGTTAACACGTGTCTTTAACCACATGGTATTTGCATGGATAAATTAGTTTATGCTCTTTTTGGTTTACTTGATATATTTGAGGTAATTACATGGTTAAGCTCACTTAGATTAAGTTGCCATGAATGAAAGTAAAAATATTTGCTAGTTGTTTGAAATGACGAGTTTACTTGGATTAAACGCTAGTATTATTATTGCTTTAATACCCTTGGAATAGGTTAGACACTTATGGTTGCGAAAATTGCGGATTGAAGATTGGTTAGGCCTAGGTTTAGTTTTAAATAAATTGCGGATTTATTCATATTTTAAAGCCTACTTTTCCAATTTTTGTTTAAAATTTGGAAATGTACTTAGCAATTTGTTATTACTTATGCATTTCATTTTCTTGTCAACAAATGGATCTATCAAACCCTTCGTTAAGGAGGCTTGCTTCATCCCCCGAGAATATGGACGATATTGAGAAATGGATGGGACGATACTTAGGGTCAAACAGAGTCATCATGTGGCCGGATATGAGAAGCTTGGGTATTAGGGATGAGTTGGAAGAGTTGATTAAGTATGATAAAGATGGCGAGGAACATGCTGCATTTTTCCATCTTTTCTCCATTGATGAGGCTTGATGTGACCCAAAAAGTCATGTTTTTAAGGACATATTTCCACATTTTTTGGACTACTCTTTGGTGAAAACATTTCAAAACCATCATTATTTACCAAAAATCACCAAGGTAGTCTAAATATAGACGTTGCTGCAAAAATCGGTTAAAACGTCCAAATAACACACAAACCGAGGCAAAACAATCACCTTAAATTTTCCGTTCTCAATATTCTTATGGAATTAGAGCTTAATTCATATTTTATGATTCCATAGGAAAATCCAAGACCGGAGGTGAAAGAATCGGAAGAAACGGACGAAAGACGGAGAAGATACACAGTCTAAAAGCTCGCTGATCGTCATCCGGAACACGCAAAATTCAAACACTTCTAAATTTGGCAAACTCAGTGTCATTAGAAGCGTAACGGAAAAACGAATCTAACGGCGCAAGATTCAAGCAAAACGGAGTCCAAACGAAGAAGATACGGACGAACCAAGTAACCGAGAAATCAGTATGCAACATATGGAGCACCAACCCCCCCTGCCCACCTAGGTACCGTATACGGTACCCTAGGTGCCGTATACGGCCCTTAGGGTGCCGTATACGGGGTTGGTTGGCTTGTGAGGTGCCGTTTGCCCCCCTGGTCCGCTTGCCCCATATGCTGCTTCGATGCTTGTATCTTATGCTTCAAGACTTGTACCAAACCTTCCACCATTCTCATATAAATACTAACCTCCATTTCTCATTTTTACACACCTCTCATCTCATTTTCACACACCTCTCATTTTCACACACCTCTTATCTCATCTCATGACGCAAAAAGTCATGTTTTTAAGTACGATATTCCACACTTTTTGGATACATCTTTAGTGAAAACATTCCAAAACAATCATTATTTACTAAAATTCACTAAAGTGTCTCAAATATAGGCGTTGCTACAAAAACCACTAAAGACGTCCAAATAACGAGCAAAACAGAGCGAATAAACAACAACCAATTCTCACACCCTCATTTACCTTATGATAAGCACATTCTAACTTTATGATATGTTGCAATAGGTAAAAACGAGACGGGAGAATCAAGAATCATGCAAATTGGGTGAAGAACGGAAGAGATACGGCTTCTACAGATCGTTAAAAGTCATTCCAAACATGCTTGAGCTAAACTCATCCAATTTCTGTGAAATTGGTACCATTAGAAGCGTAACGGAATTATGAAACCGTGAGCGCAAGAATCGCATCAAACGGACATGTAACGAAGGAGATACGGGCGTTTTAAGCAACGAAGGAAAGCCGAAACACCCCGTATACGGCCTTGGCAAGCCATATACGGCCCCACATGACCGTATACGGCCTTTTAAGGCCATATACGGCCCTTCTAACCCCATATGCTGTTTTGGCAAGGCTAGGGTCCATCCGGTCATCCCCCTTCATGCTTGGTTCGCTTGTACGATACGCTTTGATGTTTATACGTATTTCTCCTTTGGCTCCAAGCATTATTTCTTTGGCTCCAAGTATGGCTTCTACTTTGGCTCCAAGTTTGGCTCCATGGCTCATTACTTTGGCTCCAAGTTGATCTTTGCCTATAAATAGAGCCCATCACCTCCACATTTCACACACCATTCTCATTTCTCATTTCTCACTTTCTCTCTCACACATTCTTTCTCTAGCACTACTCTTAGGAGTTAGAGGAGAATTATTCTTGTAGTTAGTTCCTCTCTCTAGTTTCTCTCTCTAGCACTACTCTTAGGAGTTAGAGGAGAACTAGAGAGAGATTAGTTATGTAGTTAATTAGTAGAAGCTAGCATTGTAATACTTGGATATTGTACGAAGAAATACAAGTTGTTATTCTGCTCGCAATTCGTATCGGTATCATTTATCCTATCTATTATTAATTTGTCATATTGTTCTTGTTTGATGTATGTGATTTATTAATATTAGAAATGTTTATTGTTATGCATTGTGAGTAGTGTGCTTGTATGTTTGTCATGATTTAAATAGTAGTGACGATGCTACTTCAAATATATGATATTGGGATAACAACATTATGAAACAACGGAGGTAACGTTATACGGCTTTCATTTGTATAGCGCCGGAAACATCACTAATGTGTGGAGTACGGAACGTGTAAGCTATGAAAGTCGTGGGCACAATCCGTTGTGGAATAATGTTTCCGATCATTATACTGGGAGTTGTTATACTTTGTTATCTGTCTAAGCTTATCCTGAATATAGATCTAGTGTCTCATCACCCTTTCCAGAATTTCACCTGACTGTTGCCCTTAAGATAGGACTTTGCAAACCCTAATACTACATAGATACAGTTATCTCCAGTTACAGTAGGAAGCTATGAACTTTCTGTAAAACGGCACAGTACTTCGTATAGCGTCAAATGCGTGGAAGCTAAGGAAATGCCGTAGGACTGTTTCATCGTGGAATACCTAGAAGTGACCCTTCTAGAACTCGGGTCTAGGAATTAAAGCTGTGGAAATGCTCGTTGCCCTGTACACCGTTATTACACCTAAGATCTGGAAAGCTGTGGAAATGCTTAAATGCCCGGTACACCGTGGAAATGCCTAATTGCCCTGTACACCATGAGTATTCCTAGGGATGAACGCCTGAATGTAAAGGAGGGTCTATGTTTATGACGGTAGAATATATGCTTCAATGAATGAATACAGAGTTCTGTCAAGAGGGCTTAATGCTCCATAAACATTGCTTAACTCTACAATACCGATAGTTTAGAATAACAACAGTTAACAACCAGTACACAGTTAGATAATAACAAATAGACTTAGGGGTTAAGAAAGGTCAGTAAATACAATTGATGCCTGTTGCCTTATGCCTGCTCCCTAGATAAATCAAGGGTGACTTTGTCTTATTCAAGAAAAAGTTCAGGGGGGTTTGAAAACAGTCTGATCTGATCAGGGTTCATGATAGCCTAGGTACTCAGTGACATACGTATTTAGATCCGGAACTAAATAAGTAGGGTCCTAGTGTTTACAACTAAGTTTATCTGTCTGTTAACTGACTGTGTCCCCAATAAACATCATCCTAACTGTATGCTATCCTAAATCATGGTGAATCACGTCTTTGTTATGTTTAAGTGTTACATATGTGCTAGCTTCCTTTTACTTTTATGTTTTATTAGTTTTAGTAGTTTTAATTAGATAAAAATCAAATCAAATACCTATCCAACTATATAAACCCTAGCTTGATCACTAAGTTATCTGAACGAGCTCTGTTTCAATTCTGCCGTTGCGAGGAACGACCCTGGATCATCCTTACCATATACTAGTATCAGGTATTCGTACCAAATACCAGTAGATAGTACGGAGGATTAGGCCCCCCCGACAAAATATAAATTTAAAACTACCACCTGACGTCGTGCCTAGCGGAAAGGTCCGCAACGACGGGAAGATATTCCTGATCCGACCGTTGGGTGCGCATCAAGTTTTTGGCGCCGTTGCCGGGGACGGTAGTACGATTTGGAGCCTGTTTAGACAAATTTAGTTTTTAAGCGATCCTTTTGGACTTGGATTCACCATCCCTGTCTGAAGTTACTTTCTACCCGTAGATTAGCGTAGTTAGGTTAGATTAAATTAGCATAGCTTAGAATAACTTACCTTCATACTACAACTTTAATTCTAAAACCTTATTTTTGTGCTGTCTTTACTGATAACTTGGCAATGGTAACTGTACAACAACTAAGTGATCAATTGGAAAGTCTCATTAATTCAAACCAAGATAGATGTAGGAATGATACCCACGTAGATAATGAATGTCAAGGGTATAGTATGACTTATCTGGATAATATAGGGTATTTAGATCTTCAATCACAATACCAATATGACCCTTATGCTGTCCAACAACATCAAAACCAACCTTACTATCCTGACCCATTCAATGTCTACCCACACTCATCTTACCGGGTACACGAACCACAACCGTATGAAAGTTCTGACTTGAGAGATACGCCCATAGCTTATCTTAGCAGTAATGCTACTCTTTCACCCTCTCACGACCCACTTGAACAATTACTTAAAGAACAAGACGACATGCTTAGAAGATGTACTGATAAGCTGTCTAAAATTGAAACACTAGTCTAAGTGAGAAGTAAAGGAATTAGGGATCAAGTTACAACTGACTATAGGCTAAAGGAAGATGAGAGGCACCCACACACCACATCTACATCACCTGACATGGACTTTCAATCTCATGAGTCTGGTTGCAAACTTCCTTCAAATCCTACACCTACCCAATCTTCTAAATCCTCACTTCCACCCGTTCTTAACCTATCTACGTCTGAGACCAACGAAGAGTTCATTCTAGAGGAACTTTCCGAACCAATGCCACTTGAAACTTCCGGCCGGAGTGACGAGTATGACGAGGTAGACGGAGAGATAGAACTAGAGAAACCGGAAGAAGAGATTTACACAGAAGACTCAGCTCCCGAAGGACTAGAGGAATATGCACCGACTCTGAGAAGTGATCTCATTCCAATCCAAACTGACGTGGTTGACAACATCCCACACCAACTTGTGGTTGATGAAATCCCACATATCTTTCCGAATGAATCACCCACTGATCTAGTTGAACCTTCTATTGCCATAGAATCCATTACCCAAGTAGTCGATGAGAATGTTGTTACAAGATTGGAGACAATAACGGATACTGTCCCACCTCCATGCCCAGAGTACAACATTGTTATTGACCCAAAGACCATAGGAAGTAAGGTGGGTTCTGCGTCATGGTTTCCCTACAAACCTTCTCTCCACTACATAATGACATATACGTCCTGGAGTAGTAAGGATTCCTTTGACCAACCCATTCCGACAATCCTACCTAAGGAGGTATTAGAAGTTGAGAGATTTGTTATACATCCGGTAAAACCATTCCCTCACTTTGAACCATCTCCTAATATTGGACATGCCTTAACCTCAACTTTCCTTAGACTCTTAGGTATGTACCAATATTACCCCTTGTGTCTATTGATGGATGCAAGGAAGCCTCTAGGATTGCCTGACAAATAGTGCTAGAGTCAAGCTAGAGACTCGAACAAAAACAAGCGCTTCTCGGGAGGCAACCCGTGTCTAACGTAGTTTTGGTAATAGTAATATGCTAACTCAATAAATATAAAATGAAACCCTAAGATTAATGTTTCAAGTTTTCTTTATTTTTATGAACAAAAAGGATGGTTTGCAAAATTACTTCATTGAAATTTTTGTCAATACCTTAAAACTTTCTACTCCCACTTGTTTGGACTTTATTGCAACATCCATTTTAAACCATTATCTAAGATCTCAAGTTCTTACCATCCCTTTCACTCACGAACATGGAAACCTACTAGAATGAGAATTAGGAACCTTAGTCATCTTATACACCCAATCACATATTTCGAGCATTGGAGGTACTTACATATGTTTCTATGAACATACATGAAAGATCTTTAACTGAATTATCTGATAACCTGATTTGTATGTCAATATGTGTATTATGCTCGAACTCGTTTAAAAAATGTGTGCTTTGGAAATCTTTATACTTGGTTGCCTGATTTAAACTACTCATGCTAGTATTTCCATATCTATTGTTTGTGCTACGGTGAAATTATAGGCAACTAACACTTTTGGTGTGAGATTAGATTCCAAGTCATACACTGGTTTGTTTCATCTACAAAGTACTCACTTTGATAGGTTATTTGCAAACCGGTGAATCTATGATTTGGAGAATAATCACTTGTTTGTTAGATTACATTTGTTTGTTCTACTTGTACAAATGCCTAGCAAACAGGGACCGACGCCTATGGATAAAGAATCTTTGAGTATAATGGGAAGACAATAAGGGGAGCTCACAGTTCTTTAAATTTGGGAACTTCTTGAGCATTGCTATGAAGGGGAAGAGATGGCTCTTTCAGACATGGTTAACTCTACTTGTGTCCGGATGATGACATCACTTCACATTATTTTCTATCCTTTTGGAAGTCGAGCTGTCGACTTTAACAGCAGCGCTGCTCGGGAGGCAACCCGTGGAATAAGACGTGTTGAGAGAAAGTGTCAACAAGTGAAGAAAATCTCTGACTATCCTTCACACTTGGTCATACCTAAATGCTTAATGAAAACTTCTCTGAAATTACAACTCATTTGCAAATAAATCACTCATCTCAGAAAATAGGAAATTACTTTGAAAAACTGATAATTCATGTGTTTCGAGCATTTGAGGTACTTGCATAATACTTTTATGCATTATTCTCGAACTCGTTTAAAAACGCATGTTTTATAAATCTGACTCGTAATAGAAAACATCTTTTCAAATTTCTGAGACGGTGATTTCTCTTTCCATTTGCAATAAAAGCTGAGTTTGTAAAAATGGTACGTTCAATGTGTTAACACTTATGAGATTAATTCACAAGAGAATGATGGATGAATAAACCAATAGCAAGATGCTTGAAGCCGAGCCGATCTTCATGGATGCAGAAAAGGATCTTGGCAACATCTCTTTTCAGCAAATTCGGACTCTCAGCTTCATTGCAGCTCGCTATCTGGGGAGTGTCCTTATCCTTTATCCACTTTTGTTTATGATTTTGTATACTATTTGCCTTATTAAGTTTGTTAAAGTAGTCTATACTCTATCCTAAGCTTATCACTAAGTGTGGGATTCCAGCCCAAAACAAACACTTGAGTAACATTTTCTTACATGTTCAAACTCTAAGTGTGGGATTTTACTTTCAGTAAATCTCAACTCAAGAGAACATTAGGGACAATGTTCCTCTAAGTGTGGGATAGCAGGTATAGAATACCTTGGTTAGTTCTTTATGATTTTTAATGTCCGAAATAGCAAACTCAGAAAATGTTCCTCCAAATTTTTCAAAATTTTAAAGAAAATTAAAAAGTATGAGCTAAATCTCTTGATTATCTCTGCTATTTTTGAGCCATAATATCTTTTGAGAGGAGCTATTTTCAAATATGAGTAATATATTTCGGAATCGGGGAAAATAAGGTAGAAATTTCTTAAGCAAGAAATGATAATCTGATAGGAGCATGACGAAGCACATACAACCCTATTTGCAGTGAGGTATCTTGAGCCTAAAAGCATTCATCTTTAATGCTTCACTATTCATTTCTTGTGTGTGCCGATGCATGTATCTCTGAATTAGAACTTGCTCTTGACATACGTTTCGAGACCACATTGGTGTGTATCGTACGCGGTATAGGTGCAATTAGATGACCTTGACATTCCCTAGGATTTAACCCTCTTTTACATATCTCTTAAAGCCCAAAACCCTTCCGATACTCATTTTTAGTATCGATGATCCGTCTAGTAAACCCTATTGAGCCTAAACCTTTCGTTTCATTAAACCCTCATCTTTAACCCCTATTTCCCAAAATATCCCCAAACTTATCTTATAATTTCTGAGGTTATGAAGAACATCTTTTAGAATATCCATTTCACTTGTCTTACCCTTTCGTGTTCTCCAAAAGTCATCTCTCTTGAGAATCCTTGGTGCGTAAAATTGGCACCATAAAAAGACTCGAAATGTTCAAGATAAGGGATTTCTGAAAGAATCAAAAGAAAAACATCCTTAGAAATTCTCTGGCAAAGAAGTTCTGAAGAAGAAAAAGAAAATAGAAAAGAAGAAAAAGCAGAAAAAGAAAATAAAAAGAAGAAAAAGCAGAAAAGAAAAGAAAAATAGTTCCGCAAGAATAAAGCTAAGTCCTTCAAAGTATCATCCTCTCAAGAAGAATCTGATAAGAAGACGAATAGCTATCTCCTTTCCGTTCTAAAATAAAGTTTTTCATGATCTCAGTTGTTTTTAAGATAAGCAACCCTTACACCCAAAAATACCACTATCCATACCCTTTAACCCTCACCAAACACTACAACCCTCATGAATATCTTGGGATAATTAGCACCGTCCTCACCTAAGTGGTGGAGATCCGATTCTTCATCAAGCATATGACGATGAGTGCTGCATGACTGGCTATTTGAGCGATTTCGTTTGTTCTAGATTGATAGGAAACCCGATACACTTTGAGTGAATTAAGTGACCACCTTTAGTGAGATCGCCTAGTCATGTGTACTCCAAGATCATGAGATTTGGAAGTATGCCTAAGAGAATCTTTTCTTGTTTATGAAAGGATCATCTTATCTTTCCTTATATTCTTGAAATTATCTTACTTACATCTGGAAGTGGTGATTCTTAAAAATATTCTGACTCACTCTAAAATGTTTTAAAATGTTTTCAAAAACTGAGTGTTGCTTGAGGACAAGCAACGTCTAAGTGTGGGATAACTTGATGTGACGCAAAAAGTCATGTTTTTAAGTACGATATTCCACACTTTTTGGACACATCTTTAGTGAAAACATTCCAAAACAATCATTATTTACTAAAATTTACTAAAGTGTCCCAAATATAGGCGTTGCTACAAAAATCACTAAAAACGTCCAAATAACGAGCAAAACATAGCGAATAAACAACAATCAATTCTCACACCCTCATTTACCTTATGATAAGCACATTCTAACTTTATGATATGTTGCAATAGGTAAAAATTAGACGGGAGAATCAAGAATCATGCAAATTGGGTGAAGAACGGAAGAGATACGGCTTCTACAGATCGTTAAAAGTCATTCCAAACATGCTTGAGCTACACTCATCCAATTTCTGTAAAATAGGTACCATTAGAAGCGTAACAGAATTACGAAACCGTGAGCGCAAGAATCGCATCAAACGGACATGTAACGAAGGAGATACGGGCGTTTTAAGCAACGAAGGAAAGCCGAAACACCCCGTATACGGCCTTGGCAAGCCATATACGGCCCCACATGACCGTATACGGCCTTTTAAGGCCATATATGGCCCTTCTAACCCCATATGCTGTTTTGGCAAGGCTTGGGTCCATCCGGTCATCCCCATTCATGCTTGGTTCGCTTGTACGATGCGCTTTGATGTTTATACGTATTTCTCCTTTGGCTCCAAGCATTATTTCTTTGGCTCCAAGTATGGCTTCAACTTTGGCTCCAAGTTTGGCTCCATGGCTCATTGCTTTGGCTCCAAGTTGATCTTTGCCTATAAATAGAGCCCATCACCTCCACATTTCACACACCATTCTCATTTCTCATTCTCACTTTCTCTCTCACACATTCTCTCTCTAGCACTACTCTTAGGAGTTAGAGGAGAATTATTCTTGTTGTTAGTTCATCTCTCTAGTTTCTCTCTCTAGCACTACTCTTAGGAGTTAGAGGAGAACTAGAGAGAGATTAGTTATGTAGTTAATTAGTAGAAGCTAGCATTGTAATACTTGGATATTGTACGAAGAAATACAAGTTGTTATTCTGCTCGCAATTCGTATCGGTATCATTTATCCTTTCTATTATTAGTTTGTCATATTGTTCTTGTTTGATGTATGTGATTTATTAATATTAGAAATGTTTATTGTTATGCATTGTGAGTAGTGTGCTTGTATGTTTGTCATGATTTAAATAGTAGTGATGATGTAAATTCAAATATATGATATTGGGATAAAAACATTATGAAACAACGGAGGTAACGTTATACGGCTTTCATTTGTATAGCGCCGGAAACATCACTAATGTGTGGAGTACGGAACGTGGAAGCTATGAAAGTCGTGGGCACAATCCGTTGTGCAATAATGTTTCCGATCATTATACTGGGAGTTGTTATACTTTGTTATCTGTCTAAGCTTATCCTGAATATAGATCTAGTGTCTCATCACCCTTTCCAGACTTTCACGTGACTGTTGCCCTTAGGATAGGACTTTGCAAATCCTAATACTACATAGATACAGTTATCTCCAGTTACAGTAGGAAGCTATGAACTTTCTGTAAAACGGCACAGTACTTCGTATAGCGTCAAATGCGTGGAAGCTAAGGAAATGCCGTAGGACTGTTTCATCGTGGAATACCTAGAAGTGACCCTTCTAGAACTCGGGTCTAGAAATTAAAGCTGTGGAAATGCTCGTTGCCCTATACACCGTTATTACACCTAAGATCTGGAAAGCTATGGAAATGCTTAAATGCCCGGTACACCGTTAGTACATCTAGGATCAGGAACACTGTGGAAATGCCTAATTGCCCTGTACACCGTGAGTATTCCTAGGGATGAACGCCTGAATGTAAAGGAGGGTCTATGTTTATGACGGTAGAATATATGCTTCAATGAATGAATACAGAGTTCTGTCAAGAGGGCTTAATGCTCCATAAACATTGCTTAACTCTACAATACCGATAGTTTAGAATAACAACAGTTAACAACCAGTACACAGTTAGATAATAACAAATAGACTTAGGGGTTAAGAAATGTCAGTAAATACAATTGCGGCCTGTTACCTTATGCCTGCTCCCTAGATAAATCAAGGGTGACTTTGTCTTATTCAAGAAAAAGTTCAGGGGGGTTTGAAAACAGTCTGATCTGATCAGGGTTCATGATAGCCTAGGTACTCAGTGACATACGTATTTAGATCCGGAACTAAATAAGTAGGGTCCTAGTGTTTACAACTAAGTTTATATGTCTGTTAACTGACTGTGTCCCCAATAAACATCATCCTAACTGTATGCTATCCTAAATCATGGTGAACCACGTCTTTGTTATGTTTAAGTGTTACATATGTGCTAGCTTCCTTTTACTTTTATGTTTTATTAGTTTTAGTAGTTTTAATTAGATAAAAATCAAATCAAATACCTATCCAACTATCTAAACCCTAGCTTGATCACTAAGTTATCTGAACGAGCTCTGTTTCAATTCTGCCGTCGCGAGGAACGACCCTGGATCATCCTTACCATATACTAGTATCAGGTATTCGTACCAAGTACCAGTAGATAGTAGGGAGGATTAGGCTCCCCTGAAAAAATATAAATTTAAAACTACCACCTGACGCCGTGCCCAGTGGAAAGGTCCGCAACGACGGGAAGAGATTCCAGATCCGACCGTGGGGTGCGCGTCACACCATTATGAAACAACGGAGGTAACGTTATACGGCTTTCAATTGTATAGCGCCGGAATCATCACGATTGTGTGTAGTACGGAACGTGGAAGCTATGAAAGTCGTGGGCACAATCCGTTGTTGAAATAATGATTCCCAATTGTAACATACTGTTACTCTATCTGTGTAGGTTTAAAACTGTTTGCGAACTTATAAGCTGAACCTCTGCCTGTTTATCTATCCAACTTATGCTGTGGTTTGTATCCTCCTCCCTACAACCTGGCCAATTGCTAGAATTAGGATTGCCAACTATTCTGTGTATGATGATCAATGAACTCAACATGGTCGTTGTTCCCTTGATTGAAACACATCCGAGGGACACGAAGCATAGGATTAGAGATAGATTAGGTTCACGCTTGTTTGTTGTGTATCTTTGGGACAACTTCCGGGATATCCATGATTCAATCATTAGGTCAGTTAATATGATGACTAGTGTTCCGTCCTATTGCATGTTCTTGTTTGATTGTTGCTTAGGTACTGCATGCTAGACATACGCAAACATTATCACTGCCCTGCTAATTAGATTTTCGTAAACATAATAAACATGATACAGATAGGTTAACATGCATGTAATAGTTGTAATGACTGTATGATTAATGATGAACAATTCAACTGACCGCTAGACAGATTATCCCAACCGGTATCGCGGGTTAAACCCTGTTCATGTTATTGTTCAATGAACAATTCATGCCATGATACTAACGTCCTCCGGATGTCTGTAAATGGGGACCTGGATTAGAGGATAGTTGTCAGTTGAATTGGTCTGTGCATTTGGGAGAACTTCCGGTGTACTGGACATTCTATAACTGCTATCCATGTGACATATTGTGTATCTGATTGCGGACAACTCTACGTTAGGTATATAATAGGATCGTAGTTGTAGCTCATTGAGAAATATAGGAATATCTAGTGAGTAACCTGGAACCCTAATTGGTATAACGGAAAAGCTGTAAAATGCCCGAGTATCCGGTATAGCGTTAACATAAATATGTGGGAAACCGAGTAAAGGTCGTAGGCATAATACTTTATCTACCAATTAAGTTTCTATGACCTCACCGGATTAATCATCACACCTAGTAACCTTATCCCTCATAACTATCCATCCAAATAACATTGCCGAAATCACAGCAAACATATTCCTTATCTTGATTTCTCTGCGTTCTCCGTACAAACCCCTGTCTTTAATTTAGTTTTTTTTATTTTAGTAATTAGATTAGAAAACCAACTAACCTATCAAAAAGTTTTAAAAATCCCAGCTAAATTACAAAAGATAATTAATCCTCCTAGATTCCCATGCCCGTTGTAGTTTGAAGAACGACACCTGAGTCATACATAACGCTTACTGCCCTTTAGGTCATTAGGTTGTATCAAAACTTAGGATACCCAGCATAATAAATATAAAACACATTGTCCGCGTGCCCTTGCCGGAAGGTTCAACGACCGGAGTAAAATCCGACCGACCGCTGGGGTGTACGACAAGTTTTTGGCGCCGCTGCCGGGGACTATAACGACCAACTTTAGGAATTTAGTTATCTTAGTTATTTAGCGACCCTTTCGGGAGATCAACATCATCCGGAAGTTACCTGCTTTATCCTTAGGTTAATTAGATTAATTAGGTTAATTTAGTTTAGTTAGATTAGCTTTACTTTCCGAAACCCTAATTTCTACCTTACGAGTTATGACGAACCGTATCACGCTCGCCTCATCAATCAAGCCACTGCTAGAGGGATGAGGAGGACCGATCGTTGCACCAACCGACGAAACCCTTGAAATTAAGCCTCACTACATAAAAATGATTAAATCTGAGTGTCAGTTTCATGGTCTTTCGGTTGAAAACTCCAATGCCCATCTCAACAAGTTCATCAACCTTACAGACTCATTCGATATAATAGGAATCAATAGAGACTTTCTTCGACTCCATCTGTTTCCTTATTCTCTATCTTCTCGAGCCTTAACCTGGTTTTATGATTTCGAACCCAATTCGATTCATACATGGGAAGGGATGGCTACTAAGTTTCTAGCTAAGTACTTTCCTCCTTCCATGCAAACCAAGCTTAAGACCGACATTGCTAACTTCCGTCAGGAAACTAACGAATCATTAAGCAAGGCTTGGGAACGATTTAGGAATCTTATCGGAAGATGTCAAAACCATCAGTTGGCTGAAACGAATCTGGTCTGCACGTTCTATAACAGCTTAAATCCTCAGCATCAACAAACCCTCGATGCTGCTTCATCCAGAAACTTCATGCAACATACTTCAGACGAAGCTTGAAAGTTGATTGAGACGATAATGATGCACCATCATGACTTGGAGCCAGATGAATCCACTTCAGAGGAAAGGAATACTTCAGATCAAGCCTTGGACACCTTGAAAACTCAACTCGAATCCATCTCTAAAGTTGTCAAGGAATTGCAAGAATCTTCTAAACCCATGCAAAAGAAGAAAACCCCAAAGTTCTTCCTAAACATACGGGCCAACGAAGAAATTCTTGACACCACTGGTAGAAACCCTGACCAATCCTTCCATTCTAAACCATTCGTTCAGCGGTTAACCACACTACCCCCGTCTCAATCTTTAGTTCTCTCTACTCCTACCCAATTGACTTCTCGTCTAAACAATACGATTTTCAATAACTTCATGGTTGAGCAAAATAATAAAAACAAACGAATTCTAGATTTTCAAAACCAAAATGATTATTTGCTCAGAATTTCAAATGATTTAATTAAAAACATGGAGGATAATGTTAAAAGGTTGTTTTTAAAAGTTGAGGAGAAGCAAAGGGAGGAAGCAATCCACAATTCTGTCTTTCACTCATCCTATGAGCACGATGACATGCTTGTGGTTACTAGAGGAGGAAAAGAGACTAAGAACGAGAAAACCATAGATATTCCTTCAAATGAACCTTCTACTTCTCTACCCACTGACTCGGTACAAGCTGACACCCCTGTCACTTCTCCTGAGCCAGAACCTTCTAAAGCCCCAGAAGTTTCTAAACCTGTTCGAATACCTTTCCCTGGTAGGCTTAAGAAAGAGAAACAAGAAGCTCAATTTGGAAAATATCTAGAAATGTTCAAAAGCCTACACTTAAACGTCAGATTATTAGATGCTTTAGTAGAAATGCCTAGTTGTGCTAAATTCTTTAAGGAACTGATATCCAACAAAGAAAAACTTAGACAGATAGTTAACTTACCCCTAGATGCCGAGTGCTCTCTAATTATGCAACAAGGACTACCCCCTAAGCTTGGAGATACTGGCCGTTTCACTATTCCTTGTTATCTTCAGGATGTTCAAATAAGTAACGCCTTAGCTGACTTAGGAGCTAGTGTAAACCTCATGCCATTCTCGCTTTATAGGAAACTAGGATTAAACGAACTTTTGCCTACCCGTATGACCATCCAATTAGCAGATAGATCAGTTAAACTCCCCTGAGGAATTGCTGAAGATATTATGGTCTGTGTCAACAAATTCGTCTTTCCAGTTGATTTCGTTGTTATGGATATTGAAGAGGACACCCAGGTTCCACTCATCCTTGGCAGACCTTTCCTAAACACTGCCAAGGCCGTCATTGACGTAAATGAAAAATCTTTAAAACTCCGAGTTGGAACTGAAGAGTTCACCTTCAATGTTGATAAACTAATGAAACAGCCTGTGGGAGAAGATCTTGGTCTTGTAGATTCTATGCAGGAAATAATTGAAGAGCACTTGGAAGAGATCCTCGCAGTAAGCAGCATTAACCCCCTTCCCAATACTGTCATCACTTCAAGAATACTCGGTGAAGAAGGTGTGGGTCTATGCTCATCTATCTCGGATTCTTCCGACACATTTGGAGAGTTACTATTTCCTTTAAAGAATTCAGAGCCGCAGCTCAACTCCACATTGACTGCTCCACTTGGATATGGCACTCTTGTCACTCTACTATGAAGGAACCCGACTTCTGAAGTAGATCATTCATCTCTCTCAAGGGAAGAAATTTTGAAGACTCTTAAAAACATGGAGTCATTGCTTAAAACACCTGCTTCGCAACCATCTGAAGGTTGTAAAAATACAGAAATCACCATCAGCAAGTCTTCATCAGCTCAATTTCAGAGATTTGCAACAACTGACAAAGGAAAAGAAATTATCACTGAAGAAAATGCAATCTCTCAATCTTCCCGAGAAAAATATGAGCTGAGAAAAGATGAGCTGTCCAACAATACAGAATGGGTTGAGATAGCATCAGCCGACATCCCGGAATCACCTGCAATGGAGTCAGATTATCAAACAACGTACGACGAGCTTAAAAGAGACGAGATTGCCAGGATGAAACCATCTACTGAAAAACCACCCGAATTGGAACTAAAGGAACTTCCCCCACACCTTGAATATGCTTTTCTTGAAGGAACTTCACACTTACCAGTTATCATATCTAAAGAATTGAAGCCGAAGAGAAAGCAAGGCTGGTACAGGTTCTGAAGTCACACAAGAAGGCGATTGCTTGGAAGATCTCTGACATACAAGGGATTAGTCCAAACTACTTCACGCATAAAATCTTAATGGAAAACGACTTCAGACCATCAGTTCAAAGGCAAAGGAGAGTCAACCCGAAGATTCAAGACGTGGTGAAAAAGGAGGTTATCAAACTCCTGGATGCCGGTCTGATCTACCCTATCTCAGATTCCCCATGGGTTAGCCCAGTTCAAGTTGTCCCAAAGAAAGGAGGCATGATGGTCATCTCTAACGAAAACAATGAATTGATTCCAACACGAACCGTCAATGGTTGGAGGGTATGTATCGACTATCGGAAACTGAATGAAACTACACGCAAAGATCATTTCCCTCTACCATTCATTGATCAGATGCTCGAAAGGTTATCAGGAAACGAATTCTATTGCTTCCTTGATGGCTTCTCAGGCTATTTTAAGATACCTCTCGATCCAAAGTACCAAGAAAAGACAACGTTCACTTGTCCCTATGGAACATTTGCTTACCGACGTATGCCTTTTGGTTTATGTAATGCACCTGCGACTTTTCAAAGATGCATGGTAGCAATCTTCCACGTCATGACTGAATAATGCATGGAAGTGTTCATGGACGATTTCTCAGTTTTTGGGGATTCGTTCACCACTTGTCTTTCTAACTTGGATAGGATGCTTGCTCGATGTGAAGAATCAAACCTAGTTCTGAATTGGGAGAAATGTCACTTCATGGTAAAAGAAGGCATAGTTCTTGGACACCGCATTTCAAAATCTGGAATTGAAGTTGACAAAGCAAAAGTTGAGACTATCTCGAAGCTTCCACCCCCTACTTCTGTGAAAGCCATCCGAAGTTTTCTAGGTCACGCCGGATTCTACCGTCGCTTTATTAAGGATTTCTCTAAGATCTCTCGACCTATGACTCATCTTCTCGAAAAAGATACTCCGTTTGACTTTACAGATGAATGTCTCAAAGATTTCAACTTCCTGAAGGAACAGCTTGTACATGCACCGATCATGGTTGCCCCCGATTGGAGTCTTCCATTTGAAATCATGTGCGACACCAGTGATTTCGCTTTTGGAGCTGTACTGAGACAGCGGAAGGAGAAACACTTTCAACCAATATACTACGCCAGCAAAACGCTCACAGAAAACTACACCACGACAGAAAATGAGCTGCTTGCGGTAGTATTTGCTTTTGATAAATTTCGTTCTTATATAATCTTGTCCAAAACTATTGTCTATACAGATCACTCCGCTTTGAAATACCTTTTCAAGAAGCAAGATGCTAAACCGCGCCTTCTACGATGGAATCTACTCCTACAAGAATTTGATATTGAGATTAAAGATAAGAAAGGAGCAGAAAATGTCGCGGCTGATCATCTTAGCCGATTGGAAAATCCATCAATGGAGAAGTTGCACGAGAACGATATTCAAGATCAGTTCCCCGAAGAACAACTCATGACTATAAGAGGCTACCAACAAGGATCACAGTTCACACACAGCCCTTGGTATGCCGACTTTGCCAATTATCTGGTAGGAAACATCGTACCAAAAGGAATGCCAACCTCTCAGAAACGAAAATTCTTCCGAGATGTCAAAAACTATTATTGGAACGATCCTTATCTCTTTAAGGTTTGTCCCGATCAACTTATTTGAAGATGCGTCGTTGGGAAGGAGGCAGAACTAATTCTACACCAGAGCCACCACAGACCTACTGAAGGACACCATGGCAACAAAATGACTGCATGAAAGGTTTACAATGCCGGCTTTTATTGGCCAACCATATTCCGAGACGCTTGCGACCTGGTGAAGCGCTGTGACATTTGCCAAAGGCAAGGCAATATCTCAGCCCGAAACGAAATGCCACTTACTAATATCCAGGCCGTGGAGATCTTTGATATCCGGGGATTAGATTTTATGGGACCATTCCCTAAATCTAATGGTAAAGAGTACATCTTAGTCGCAGTTGACTACGTCTCCAGGTGGGCCGAAGCTCAAGCTTTTCCGACCAACGATTCAAAAGTAGTAACCCAGTTCCTCAAAAAGCTGTTCAGTCGATTTGGAACTCCTAGAGCTATAATCAGTGACCGTGGCACGCATTTCTGCAATACTCAATTCATGCGAGTGCTGCAGCAGTATGGTGTCACTCACAAAACTTCGACGGCTTACCATCCACAAACAAATGGGCAAGCTGAAGCGACAAATCGGGCTTTGAAAAGGATATTGGAATGAACTGTCGGAAATCATGGGCATAGGTGGGCCGAAAAATTAGACGATGCGTTGTGGGCATTCAGAACTGCCTACAAAACACCATTAGGAACCACACCGCATCGACTAGTCTACGGAAAGGCGTGTCACCTTCCAATTGAGTTGGAATATAGTGTAACACCCCGCAAATTTAAACGCGATTATTAACGTTAATCACTTGCATTATTAGGCTAATTCCCTACTTGAGTGAATTCACAACACATTTTAGAGGTAAGTCTAGCAAAGCTCAACTAGTTAATACGCGTAGTATTATTTATTTGTAATTAGATGTAATTACATACGAAACGAACTGAGCAAACGCGACAAAATATACGAATATTGGTGAACAAAGTTATTTAATAAAACGAAATATTTAAATAACGATATTAACAATTAAATATTATGACGATAATATTTACTCATCATTTGATAACGTAAAACGTAAACTTGTATAATTAAAATAAAACAAAGTTAAAATTTTATAACTAAATTAATTTGGTTTCATAAAAAGATCCTAATTAAAAATATAATGAAATATGTAATTAAAAATAAATTAGTTAAAATAAAGTAACATTCAACGATCGGGTAAACAAACACGGAGTGCAACCACGGAGGCAGAAAAGTGGAACAAAACCCACCTCCCACCTCCCTTTTCTTTCATTTTTCTTTCATCTCACTTCTCTCTCTACCCTCTTTTTCTCTCAACTCCCTCTCACTCTAAAAACATCACACAAAAATCACCGAAACTACGCCAAAAACGCGCCGAATCATCTAACCATTTAGAGAAAAACGATCACGGTATCACGATCTACACAACCATCTTTTCGGATTTCAAATCCGACACTCGTAAGTTTCTGACAAATCCCGTCAATTCTTTGATTTTGAAGTTTTAGTTAATAATTAGTGTTTAATATACTTAGTATTAACCCATACAATAAAGAAAACACGATTTTATAGCTTAAAAATACGTTTGGATTGGGTTTTTGGCCGGAAAAATCGCGACAGTCGCTGTTTCTGGGCTGGTGTTCATCTTTGCGACACAACGCTTGTGTCGCATGTTATGTCGCCTAAATCCATTTGTGTCGTATTTTGTGTCGTAGCTTATGTCGTACGCTATGTCGCACCATTGTGTCGTAGACTCTCTGCGACACAACCCTTATGTCGCTATTGATTTAGCACCAATCGCTTATGCGACACAACCCTTGTGTCGCTAAGCTCTTGTGTCGCACTCTTATGCGACACAACCCTTGTGTCGCATGATAAACTTTTATGTCGCATATTGTGTCGCATAAAACAGAAACTTTACAAACTATTTTTACACTAAGTGTCAAACTTAACCGATAACGAATACTTACATACAATGCTATATGTGAACTTTACAAACATTACAAACACGCTATTTTGTTGAAAATATGATTTCAAACTATCACCAACGAGTCGTATACATTTTCACAAACAACAAAATACAAACGTAAACGCTTAACAAACACTTTGAATATAACTTGGCTGTACGAACACTAGCATGGATGATTAGCTTAGACATCCACATACTTATAAAATCTCATACGTTTAGGACGTTAGGAGATTCAGGACGGTACTTGGGCTTAGGTTTGCTAGCACTCGCACAACTATTTAACTCAACAGGTGAGTTCACAGCCCCTACTTTTACTATTTTAGCTGCTTTGAACAGGGGTGGAAAATATAGTCAAACACTTTTATACCAACATGGTTGTATACTATTTTACTCAAACAAGTGGAGTACATTGAACTGGTAAACTGATACACAAACTGACGATTACAACATAATACTTTCATACTACCAACGCTGTAAACACATAAACATGTTTTGAGAACGCTGGAGGATAACCAGCAACACTTTATGTAACGGATTGGGTAACTAAAAGTCCCTACTGACATGGGCACTAGATCCCACTAACACGGATCTACTATTGTTATTACACCACTGAAGAGTCCCTACTGACATGGGCAATACTACTGAAAAGTCCCTTCTGACATAGGCAACACTATTGAAAAGTCCCTGCTGACATGGGCAACATTATTGAAAAGTCCCTACCGACATGGGCACAAATTGTTGAAAAGTCCCTTCTGACATGGGCACTAGATCCAGCGAACATGGGTCTACTATTGTTATTAAACTGATGAAGAGCCCCTACTGACATGGGCACTGGGTTCCTACTGACACGGTCCCATCAAACGATTAGGATACTGACATTCCTACGAGATACAACTATTTGGATACTGACATTCCTACGATTTATTTAATAGGATACCTACATTCCTACTATAACTTGAACTATACTTTTGGGCAACATCCCAACGAAACATATCTACGATTAGGATACGTATATTCCTACAGAACATACTTGAAAATAGGATACTGCTTTCCTACAACTACTAGGATACGAACCTTCCTACAAACAACTATTTGGAAACGTATTTGGTTTTACGAATTACACTTTTGGGTGACATCCCAACGATACTGTATAAACAACAAGTGGGTTATCAACTGTACTTGCAAACATAAAACCTGTGAATTCACTCAACCTAGTTGTTGACTTTTACTATGTTTTTCAGGGAATTAGTTGCGCATGTAAGAATCGCCAACACACATGGAGAACTAGGCGACCCGTGAAGTTTAGAATGCCAACTTTTGGAAACATATGGATTTCTTTAGTATAACTTAAATGTTTTAGTCATATTTCAGAAATCTACTTTTGTAAACTTATTTCTTTTAACTTGTACGATTCGATGAATCCTAAACTTTGTAATTAATATTTTTGGCATCTTAATATATTATGTTCTGTTGTAATCATATGCTCTGCTACGTATGCATGCTTTGTTATTGTGGCACCCCTGTACTTAAACTAAATGCTTCCGCTAAACAAAACAAACGAATTTGGGGGTGTTACAGATTGGTATCAGAGCCATTGGTTATAGCGAACTTGGAAACTTTAGGTGACTTAGAGACCTAGAGACCTAGACTATAGCCTTGGCTAGAACGCACGTGCATACACACATTTGCATACCTCTAACTATCGTTATGATACATCGATACGCGTGATCTATTCATCACATTCGACTCGTTCACTTTACTCCGATCTCATGTGAACCGGATCGTGTCAAGCGGTTGATGAAAAGAAGTATGTATTTAGCATCATATAATGACGCCTGGCCAACGTGATTATATTATACTAAGTACATATGGGTGTTTCATAGTCGTAAGATACGTGATGGGAATTCCGTCAAACTTTCTCAAACACCGATAACTAGAATATGTGAAATTTTATCCTTCACATCCCTTTCGTTGGCATTGACTTCTGCATTTCTTACCTCGCAGAACGTCAGCATGCCGCCTAAACAAAGAAAGACTCGCAACAGTCGCCAAACAAATACACCTCCTATCGTCGAAACCACCGAACAGATTATTGAATGTCGTGTAGCAGAGGCAATTGCCCAATACGAGGCAAGCCGAAATCGTGAACACGTGGTACATAACAGTGGAGCCACCCCAGTCAACAGTGAGACACCGACGAATACCGAGCAGGGGTGTTCATACAAAACCTTCCAAGCCTGCAAACCCAACACATTCACCGGGACTGAAGGGGCCATTGGCCTGGTCCACTGGATAGAGAAAACAGAATCAGTAATCGACATCAGCGACTGTGCTACCGACAAAATAGTAAAATACGCTACCTGCACTCTAGCCGACAAAGCGCTAATCTGGTGGAACGCTCAGGTGCAAATTATGGGACAACCAGCTGCTTACTCCATCTCGTGGGAGACACTGAAACGAATGATGATGGAAGAGTTTTGCTCCCATAGTGAGCAACGGAAACTGGAAACCGAGCTATGGAACATTCAAATGGTCGGTGCTGACATCACTGGATACACAACCCGGTTTCAAGAACTGGCACGTTTGGTACCTCACATGGTGACTCCTGAAAGAGAACGCATCAAACGATACAACAAGGGCTTGGCCCCACAGATCCGAGGCATGGTGATGTCCTCCAAACCGACAACCTTTAGGAGCGCAGTGGATCTGGCTCAAAGCTTGACCGATGACGCGGTCTTGATTGGAACCCTGAAAGTTACCACAGGGAAAACTGAACCTACCCGTACTGATGCGGGCGAATCTGGAACCCATAAACGAAAGTGGAACAACGATGGTAACTACCGTCAGGGTCAACAAAACATAAACCCGGGGAACGCCCGAGCTTATGCCGCAATCACCAACCCCGAACCAAAAACATATCAAGGCAAAATGCCTAAATGTGGAAAGTGTGGAAAACACCGCGAAGGGGATTGTTTCTTCTGTGATAACTGCAACCGATTTGGACACAGAACCGAAGCTTGTAGAACTCACCCCACGAACAACGAACAACGAAACACTGGTTGTTTCCGATGTGGTGAACCCGGACACTACCGAAACCAATGCCCACAACTCAATAACAACCAGAACAACACCGGGAACAACAATCAGAACAACAACAACCGCATCGCAACCATCCCACCGGGTCGTAGCCTTGCATACATCCTCCGGGCTCCGGAAACAGTTGCGGACCTCGGCTAGCACGGTATATCCAAACAGCTGTTACTACGATTTTCTTTTATTCGGATGCCGATTCGAACATAACGCTTGGTAAACTTTGACCACGAAACGAAACACACAACTTATTGAACTATGCCGCGAGCATACTTAAACTGATTGAACTTTTATGGCAACAATGAGCGCCACACAAACAATTATTATTGTTAACAACATGACTTATCGGAGAACATACGCCGCGGGCGATCCGACTTGATTTTAAATCTCGGGAGGAGATTTCTCTAACATGGGGAGAATGTAACACCCCGCAAATTTAAACGCGATTATTAACGTTAATCACTTGCATTATTAGGCTAATTCCCTACTTGAGTAAATTCACAACACATTTTAGAGGTAAGTCTAGCAAAGCCCAACTAGTTAATACGCGTAGTATTATTTATTTGTAATTAGATGTAATTACATACGAAACGAACTGAGCAAACGCGACAAAATATACGAATGTTGGTGAACAAAGTTATTTAATAAAACGAAATATTTAAATAACGATATTAACAATTAAATATTATGACGATAATATTTACACATCATTTGATAACGTAAAACGTAAACTTGTATAATTAAAATAAAACAAAGTTAAAATTTTATAACTAAATTAATTTGGTTTCATAAAAAGATCCTAATTAAAAATATACTGAAATATGTAATTAAAAGTAAATTAGTTAAAATAAAGTAACTTTCAACGATCGGGTAAACAAACACGGAGTGCAACCACGGAGGCAGAAAAGTGGAACAAAACCCACCTCCCACCTCCCTTTTCTTTCATTTTTCTTTCATCTCACTTCTCTCTCTACCCTCTTTTTCTCTCAACTCCCTCTCACTCTAAAAACATCACACAAAAATCACCGAAACTACGCCAAAAACGCGCCGAATCATCTAACCATTTAGAGAAAAACGATCACGGGATCACGATCTACACAACCATCTTTTCGGATTTCAAATCCGACACTCGTAAGTTTCTGACAAATCCCGTCAATTCTTTGATTTTGAAGTTTTAGTTAATAATTAGTGTTTAATATACTTAGTATTAACCCATACAATAAAGAAAACACGATTTTATAGCTTAAAAATACGTTTGGATTGGGTTTTTGGCCGGAAAAATCGCGACAGTCGCTGTTTCTGGGCTGGTGTTCATCTTTGCGACACAACGCTTGTGTCGCATGTTATGTCGCCTAAATCCATTTGTGTCGTATTTTGTGTCGTAGCTTATGTCGTACGCTATGTCGCACCATTGTGTCGTAGACTCTCTGCGACACAACCCTTATGTCGCTATTGATTTAGCACCAATCGCTTATGCGACACAACCCTTGTGTCGCTAAGCTCTTGTGTCGCACTCTTATGCGACACAACCCTTGTGTCGCATGATAAACTTTTATGTCGCATATTGTGTCGCATAAAACAGAAACTTTACAAACTATTTTTACACTAAGTGTCAAACTTAACCTATAACGAATACTTACATACAATGCTATATGTGAACTTTACAAACATTACAAACACGCTATTTTGTTGAAAATATGATTTCAAACTATCACCAACGAGTCGTATACATTTTCACAAACAACAAAATACAAACGTAAACGCTTAACAAACACTTTGAATATAACTTGGTTGTACGAACACTAGCATGGATGATTAGCTTAGACATCCACATACTTATAAAATCTCATACGTTTAGGACGTTAGGAGATTCAGGACGGTACTTGGGCTTAGGTTTGCTAGCACTCGCACAACTATTTAACTCAACAGGTGAGTTCGCAGCCCCTACTTTTACTATTTTAGCTGCTTTGAACAGGGGTGGAAAATATAGTCAAACACTTTTATACCAACATGGTTGTATACTATTTTACTCAAACAAGTGGAGTACATTGAACTGGTAAACTGATACACAAACTGACGATTACAACATAATACTATCATACTACCAACGCTGTAAACACATAAACATGTTTTGAGAACGCTGGAGGATAACCAGCAACACTTTATGTAACGGATTGGGTAACTAAAAGTCCCTACTGACATGGGCACTAGATCCCACTAACACGGATCTACTATTGTTATTACACCACTGAAGAGTCCCTACTGACATGGGCAATACTACTGAAAAGTCCCTTCTGACATGGGCAACACTATTGAAAAGTCCCTGCTGACATGGGCAACATTATTGAAAAGTCCCTACCGACATGGGCACAAATTGTTGAAAAGTCCCTTCTGACAAGGGCACTAGATCCTGCGAACATGGGTCTACTATTGTTATTAAACTGATGAAGAGCCCCTACTGACATGGGCACTGGGTTCCTACTGACATGGTCCCATCAAACGATTAGGATACTGACATTCCTACGAGATACAACTATTTGGATACTGACATTCCTACGATTTATTTAATAGGATACCTACATTCCTACTATAACTTGAACTATACTTTTGGGCAACATCCCAACGAAACATATCTACGATTAGGATACGTATATTCCTACAGAACATACTTGAAAATAGGATACTGCTTTCCTACAACTACTAGGATACGAACCTTCCTACAAACAACTATTTGGAAACGTATTTGGTTTTACGAATTACACTTTTGGGTGACATCCTAACGATACTGTATAAACAACAAGTGGGTTATCAACTGTACTTACAAACATAAAACCTGTGAATTCACTCAACCTAGTTGTTGACTTTTACTATGTTTTTCCGGGAATTAGTTGCGCATGTAAGAATCGCCAACACACATGGAGAACTAGGCGACCCGTGAAGTTTAGGATGCCAACTTTTGGAAACATATGGATTTCTTTAGTATAACTGAAATGTTTTAGTCATATTTCAGAAATCTACTTTTGTAAACTTATTTCTTTTAACTTGTACGATTCGATGAATCGTAAACTTTGTAATTAATATTTTTGGCATCTTAATATATTATGTTCTGTTGTAATCATATGCTCTGATACGTATGCATGCTTTGTTATTGTGGCACCCCCGTACTTAAACTAAATGCTTCCGCTAAACAAAACAAACGAATTTGGGGGTGTTACATATCGGGCGTACTGGGCATTAAAACACTGCAACTTGGAAATTTCAGCAGCTGGAGAACAAGGGAGAATGCAATTGAATGAGTTAGCAGAGCTAAGGGACCAAGCATACGACAGTTCGCTAAGCTTCAAAGAAAGAACTAAAAGGGTCCATGACGCTAAGTTAAAGCCCTCTAGGTTCAAACAAGGAGATAAAGTGCTGCTCTTCAATTCGCGATTCAAGAAATTCTCCGGTAAATTCAAAAGTAGGTGGAGCGGACCATTCACGATCTCAAAGGTATTTCCCTATGGCGCAATCGAACTCGAGGTTCCAGAAGGTAATTTTAAGGTTAATGGTCATCGCTTAAAGCATTATGTTGAGGACTTTCCCATCAGGGAAGACGTCTTCATCTTTGAACCTCCATGAGTCTTCAAGAAAGGTACAAAGAGTCAAGCTAGAGACTCGTAAAACAAGCGCTCTTGGGAGGCACCCAAGCTTATCTTTACTTTTCTGTCGAATTTTTACTTCTTAGTTCATTTTTGTTAAGTATGATTATCTCTAATGAAATTTCAGGATTTGCTACTTATCTGACTACAAACTTCAAATTTTTACAAAATCAGAGATAAGTTTTAAAAATGCAAATGCCAGAACTTTGATAACAGAAATCTTTATAAAACATCTTCGCACTGTCATCAGATCTCTGTGCATTTGTATTCATCATTTTATGCATTACCTGTTTATTTTGTTTGTTTCAGGATGGATAGTGTAACACCCCCAAATTCGTTAATTGTGTTTAGCGGAAGCATTAGTTAAGTTAGGGGATGTCACAATTACACAGTACATGCATACGTATCAGAGCTTATGATTACAACAAAACATCAATATATTAAGATGCCAAAGTTAATAGTTTACAAAAGTTGATGATTCATCGAATCGTATAAAAGTAGTAATGTTATACAAAAGTAGATTTCTGGAATATGACTAAAAACCGATTAGTTATACAAAAAAAATCCAGTGTCAAAAGTTGGCATCCTAAAGCTTCGTGGGTCGCCTATGTTCCATATGTGCAGGTGGTCCTTACGTGTGCTGCTAATTCCCTGAAAAACATAGTAAAAGTCAACAACGAGGTTGAGTGAATTCACAGGTTTTATGTTTGCAATAGTTGAATCAAGTTTGTAAACACAGTTGATAAACCATATACGTTCACAAATAAGTATTGCCATAATGGTTGAATAAGCGTTTAGTGGAATGTTATCCAAGTATAGTTCGGTTGGGATGTTACCCAAAATACAGTTTACGTGGGATGTTACCCAAAATACAGTTCACGTGGGATGTTACCTAAAATACAGTTTACGTGGGATGTTACCCAAAATACAGTTTACGTGGGATGTTACCCAAAATACAGTTCACGTGGGATGTTACCCAAAATACAGTTTACGTGGGATGTTACCCAAAACACAGTTTACGTGGGATGTTACCCAAATCGTATGTTTGAAACGTGTTGCTGGTCGTTCTCCAGCGGTTTTAAAAGTGTGCTTCAGTCGTTCACCGACTAGTTACCAAATTGTATCGATCGTTCTCCGGTAAGTTACCAAGTTAGCACCGGTCGTTCTCCGGCGAGTTACACTGTTAGTACCGGTCGTTCTCCGGTAAGATACCAAGTTAGTGTCGGTCGTTCTCCGACAAGTTACCCATATGTACCGGTCGTTCTCCGGTAAGTTACACAGCAAGTCGTTCTCTAGCTAGATACAAATTGTACCGGTCGTTCTCCGGTAAGATACCAAGTCGTATTTCACGAGTTGATAATAGTTTTTGTATGAAATACCCTTTCATAAACACCAGTTCGTATAATTGTTTAACAGTTCAAGTACTCTAATCATTTGAGTAGACAAGTATACAATCATGTAATAAAGTAGTTATGGCAATTAATAAAGCAGTTGTAAGAGTTTGACCGCAGTCACAAATAGTTTGTACAATGTATAACACAGTAGTTGTAAGGATTCAAGATTTGATGATTACAAAACAAAATATGCATAACGTTTAGAAGATGAAACTACAAGGACTTAATGTGAAATATTAAGTTTACTTTCTATGCAAGTTAGGTTTTATTCTAACCCTAATGATCTCTATTATATAAAGAGACATAGGGACGTAGGTTTTGGAGTGCACACATAATGTAGACGTCTAGAGTTTTTGTTTAGCCTCAAGATCAAGGTTTCTTGATCCTGTTATAGTTGTATAACCGTGCTGATCAAATAATAATTGAGGCTTGAAGTGATAACATTGATGTTCTTATTGTTATTCCGCACCTTATGATTAATTCAATGTTATTGTATCCTAGATCAAGATCTAAACAATCTGAGCTAGATCTTTATTACGTTTACACAATTGGTATCAGAGCAAGGTTGCTCGTGATCTAGGATATACAAGGTGTACGAGATAAAAGAAGCCGTATCGAAGAAACCCTAGAAGATTGCAAGAAAAATTCGTAATTCGTCACTTTTTGCACAGCCATGGTAAAAATTCCGGATCTCATTCGTTAACAGTTAGATCGTCGTGAAATTTAAACTGTAGGTTCTTAACATATAGGCGCACATTCCTACCGAAGGAATTTTTGATCTGAGCTTTTGATTGAGAGATATTCATTGTCGAAATTGGTTGCTGAAAGTTTAGGGTTTTTCAGAATGGCAGAAGTAAATCGGTCACTATGTCTTCGTTATCCAACGAAAGCTTATGATTTTTGGATATGTTATAGAAGACATATGTTTCTAAATCATGTAAAAATTTCATGGTGATCGGATGTTTATACAAGGAAATATTAAAATTCGAATCTGCTGCAGTACGTATTTGGTTTCTGTTTGTGCAGCTGCATTGATTTAATTGCTGTGTATTCGTTAACCGTTGGATCGACTTGATTTTTGGATATGTGGTTAATGAAACATTGATGAACTTCGTGTTAAAATTTGAGCTTCATCAGATATGTAACCAAGGAGATATACAGTTCGTAAGCCACTGCTCATCAACTTGCCCCTGCTAGCACAAAGTTACCTTTGTTAAGTACAACGTTGCCACTGCTAGCACAGATCTACCACTCCTAATACAAGCTTTCCGCTGTTAGTACAAGCTTGCCACTGCTAGCACAAAATCCTACCGCTGCTAATACATAGTAACCACTGTTTGGTATAGCCACTGTTAGTAGTTGCAACTGTTAATATAATTTTGCCACTGTTGGGTAGCGAGAACCATTGTTAGTCATTTTTCAAACACTAGCGGAATTAGTGATACTCGTCATGGATGGTACTACATCGTATTCGTTGCTATTATTGGATGGTTATCCGTACAGTTCTTATGGTTACTGTATAAGAAAAGTTTGGATCTCAAATGGAATTGTATTGATTTGATGGCTTGTTCTTGAAGATGTGATTATGAAGAAGGTTGATTATAGCTTATTTGATATTGTAGTTGAGTTTGACAGGTTTGTATCTTATCATATCTCAAAGTGGTGGATGAAGAGCTTTGAAGATAACTTGTTTGGTTTGTATGGTGACGACGAAGACTTGACAAATCTAGCAAACGTGTGAGATTAAACTTAGGATGCTCAATGCTCACATTTGCTATCACTTGAAAGAGTTTTGGTGTGCTCGGTGACTTATTATGGAAAATAAGGATTTTTGTCAAAGAGATTGTAATCTACTTATACATAGGATTATAAGTTCGACGTCGTGGATAGTACAAGATATAAGGTACAAGTTTGGAAGTCTTAATTTCTTTATTAAGTTTGTTATATTCTATTTTCTTCATCGACCAGTAATCATTACATAGAGCCAATCGAATTTGAGATTCAAGAGATGGAGAACATATTTTAAGGGGAAGCTTACTGTTTAATGTTTCATCATCTACATGTACCACTTGAGGGGAAGTGTTTACAAGTTGCAAAAGATTCTGATTTGATTATTACAAAAAGGGGAAGAAGGATATTGTTAAGTGATTTTGCAGCTTATAATAAGTGGTGACTTGTCAAGGGGAAGCATAGAAGACGGTTTCATTTATCAAGATTGTTTTGTAATATCAAATAGGGGAAGATTGTAAGGATTCAAGATTTGATGATTACAAAACAAAATATGCATAACGTTTAGAAGATGAAACTACAAGGACTTAATGTGAAATATTAAGTTTACTTTCTATGCAAGTTAGGTTTTATTGTAACCCTAATGATCTCTATTATATAAAGAGACATAGGGACGTAGGTTTTGGAGTGCACACATAATGTAGACGTCTAGAGTTTTTGTTTAGCCTCAAGATCAAGGTTTCTTGATCCTGTTATAGTTGTATAACCGTGTTATTCTGATCAAATAATAATTGAGGCTTGAAGTGATAATGTAACAACCCCAAATTTAGGGCCAATTTACAATTTCCCTAATTGCGTGTTTATTACTTGTATATAATATGAAATAGGATTATATACATTATGTACTCACTATATATATATGGATGGAATATATATATACACGCGTATACGATTCGTACAAATCGTATAAAAAAACAATTGTACAAAACATACAGACGTTGGTAAAACAATTATTAAATAATGTGGAATTATTTAATTACTTCAACTACTACTTTATATTATGTTTATAATATAACGGACACGTACATTTTTAATTAAAACTTTACCGAACTCTCCTAAAACGCGACCAACCGACAAGGATAAAACAAAGTTATATTTCATAACTTAAAAGCAAGTATTTTGGTAAAATACTCCGACTAAAATATCGAATAATATTTCGTATTTTAAAACGTATAATTAAACGCGTGTAAAATGATTTTAACGTTTAAACGACCGGGGAAACGAACACCGCACGGAGCGCAAACGCGAGGGAACGAAAAATTGGTGAGACCACACCATGTGGCCCCACCAAAACCGGCCAAGGGTAAGGGGTGCCAACCCTCACCCTTTTGTTCATTCAACCAAGCAATCCCAAACCCACACCCCATCTCCATCTCTCTCTAGCTTAAACTCTCTCATCTCTCTCTCTCTATCTCGGTTACCCTCTCTCTCTAGAAAACACACCCAAAACGAGCTTGAATCACAAAACGGAAAGGAGCAACAACGATCACCGCAACGAGGGCTACGATTCTATCTTTTCGGTTTCTCATTTCGACGATTTTGTAAGTTTTCCGGCGACTTCCGAAACTTTCCGATTTTAATTATTTTGCATGTATGTTGTTCCCCTAGCTTTATAATGTCCAAATCATAAGCTAAAACTCGTTTTTAGAACTCGAAAATGTAAACCGAAAGCTACCACTGAAAACAGTCCCCTTTCGCATTTTTTATAAAATCGTACGATCGAAACTAGCAAATATACTCTAAACATGAAATCTTCGATTTTCCGTTGCCTACAACTTTCGTGAAGAAGGTTTACCTCCAAAACGCCCCCATTTTACTTGAAAAATAGATTAGTGAACGTATGTTTAGTTTTAGTGGCGTTAAATGAAAACCGACATCTCGAGACCCTCCCGAAACGAAACAATAATTTTTCTAGTGTTATCTAGTCATTTTAGAACTTGTGTAAAAGTTTCGGGTCAAACCGAGGTCGTTTGACCCAAAACCGAACTTAAAAACGAAATCAGCCTTGTGTTGCGGAACACAAGCTTGTGTTGCGGAACACAAGCCTTGTGTCGCATAAATCATGTGACACAAGGGTTGTGTCGCATAAATCATGTGACACAAGGGTTGTGTCGCATATTGTGTCGCATTAAGTTGCATCCATGTGACACAAGGGTTGTGTCGCATAAATCATGTGACACAAGGGTTGTGTCGCATATTGTGTCGCATTAAGTTGCATCCATGTGACACAAGGGTTGTGTCGCATAAATCATGTGACACAAGGGTTGTGTCGCATATTGTGTCGCATTAAGTTGCATCCATGTGACACAAGGGTTGTGTCGCATAAATCATGTGACACAAGGGTTGTGTCGCATATTGTGTCGCATTAAGTTGCATCCATGTGACACAAGGGTTGTGTCGCATAAATCATGTGACACAAGGGTTGTGTCGCATATTGTGTCGCATTAAGTTGCATCCATGTGACACAAGGGTTGTGTCGCATAAATCATGTGACACAAGGGTTGTGTCGCATATTGTGTCGCATTAAGTTGCATCCATGTGACACAAGGGTTGTGTCGCATAAATCATGTGACACAAGGGCTGTGTCGCATTTAGTGTCGCAAAAACCTAAAAACAGAGGCCAAAAACATTCTAAGTGTCTAAAAATCACTTTTCAACAACCAAATCAAATACGATACGATTATACATGAAAATACTGTACTTTTGGAAATATACACAAATACTCGAATACGTACAAGATTATACTTAACTGAACGTGAGATTTCACTCACACACACGAGACTGCACTCGAAAATACTTAGGAAATTACACTCCAACGAACTTACACTTGTACATTACACGGGATTACATCCGAAACGAACTTACAAGTTCACTCACTAGTTACGTGCTGGATTACACGTTAACTGATACGAACATACACTCGAATACTTACGAGGTTTCACTCGTACCCTTTGGGGTTTAAGCCCATTGGAACTTACGCAAACGATACACGTTGTAATACAAACAAACAGTTATACACGTACGCTTTACAAAAGTACAACTACTATAAATACATAATAATAATGGATGGAATTATTATTATTACACAACGACACCAACGGACCGTACAACTTTTATACAAACTACGATTTACAAACGAATACAAACGTACAAACAAACTAATGGACATTAACTAGTTTGGGAACAACTAGCATGGATACTTTACAAGTATTCCATTTACTTACTAAACCTTATGCGTATTAGGACGCTAAGGGTTGCTAGTTCGGGATACTACTTGCTTACTTACTGCATCGTCTGCCAGACTCAGGTGAGTCTCACAGCCCCTACTTTACTGTTTTTACTCAGGGGTGAGATGCATTACTGTTTTACATGAACACACAAAACTTACTTGCTGCCATGATTTACATACTGTACGAGATTACGGATACGCCAATTGCATGAGTTTTCGACTAATCCAATGAAATCCTCCTTAATCATAGTTGTTAGTTATGTGATAAGCGCGAGTTTTAGTATATGGATCCATATGGGACTGACAATCCTCGCCCGGGGTAGCACGCACTACCACGAACCGTTCCTGTAGAAACGGGCGTTTCTTACTCGTTTCGAATGAATGTTTTAGATTACATTCACGGGGGTACCTATATTTACTGTACGTTAAGCTTCAACTATGGTGGCTCATGGCGATTGTATCAAACGGTTTGCATAATCTGCAACCACCCACTTATTAAAACTTAAGTTAACGATGAGCATAACCTGTGATCGTTACTTACTGGCTGGCTATGATTTACAAATACTACATGTGTGTTCAAACTATTTACTTACTTACAAACCTGTGAGATTCACCAACCTTTTTGGTTGACCGTTTTAGTAATGCTTCTCAGGTACACTGCATCAGTAGGGATGCCCAGCAGGATAAGCTTACTTAGCTCGAGTCGCATGCATTACAAGCTTGGAGATTTTATTACATTACTTTTGTACTTACTGTTATGTATTATAATCTCTAGGAATTTACTTGAACTCGAGCTTGTATTTTGAAACTACTTATGTATTAATGTAATAACTTTTCGAACGTCTCATTTAGAGTCGTTCACTGTATCCTTTGTGCTTGTGATTATTGATTAGTAACACCCAAAACATCGCTTCCACAAACTGTTAAATTTGGGGGTGTTACAGATTGGTATCAGAGCCTAAGGTTATAGCGAACTAGGTTGCATTTAGTGGGCCTAGACTATGACCGTTAGGCAGTATTCCTCATTAGGTATAACTGGTTCAGGGATTACATCATACAAGTTTAATTTAACATAGCCTGATCAACTATGTACAATTAAATGAAGATGATGTAAGCTCTGAAAGGGGTTATGTTGAACAGGAATGCAATAGCTGACTCTGACCTCGAGAGAACCGGGACTTTTACTTGATTGTGCTAGACACACACTAGGCGGTTATGTGATATTTAGATATATATATACATAGGCCTCTTTCCCGATACTATACTCTCTCACGACTACCGCAAAATTTATTTTTAACTAATATCCAACAAACGACGACTCGATTCTCGTCGTTCTGTCATTATTCGACTTTTTATAAATTCACGACTACCGACATACGTCTGAAGACCTCCACACCATTATAACTGACAACCATAGCTACTTCAACATCCTTCGATATGAAGATCAGGATTTTGTTTTATTCGCTAACTCTACCAACTTCGACGTACCTCACTGTACCGTTAGGTGTATCCTAATAAAATTATTTCCAACTCAAGTCTCCGTTAGACTTCAAAAATTTCCAACCGACTTTCATCATCAAAATTTTATAACAAGTATATTTTTATCAAACATATTACAAAATTTCTTACAAAAATGTTTTATAAAATTCTTAAAGACTTCCAAACCATATAAACCTATTTATAGTACGCAACTTTAAACAAATTTCAAACCCTAGTGTAATTTCTCTGAATTTACTAAATCATCACCGTCATAATTCTTATTCGAACCCTCACATGTTCTTTATTTATTGTTTCAAGGGACATGCCTCCTCGACGACAAATCACGCTTAGTGAAGCCGAAGTCGCGGGCCTGATTGCCCGTAGTGTGACCCAAGCCCTTGCTACCCGAACATCAACCCCTGGTAGTGAAGATACAGCTAACAATACACCACCACCCAAAACCTGCACCTACAAGGACTTCCAGAACTGCAAGCCGCTGAACTTTGCAGGAACTGAAGGAGCGATCGGTCTGATACGTTGGACCGAGAAAATCGAATCAGTGTTCCTCATCTGCAACTGCAAGGAAGAGGATAAAGTCAAGTTCGCCGCCAGTACCTTTTCTGACACCGCCCTTACCTGGTGGAACACTTATGCGCAAACGGTGAGTGTTGCCGATGCTTACAAACTACGGTGGGATGAACTGAAGAATATGCTGAGGGGCGAGTACTGCCCAAGGGATGAACTGAAGCAATTGGAATTGGAATTTTGGAATCACAAGATGCAGGGTGATGACATCACAGGTTACACCAACCGCTTTCACCAGCTGGCACTTCTGTGCCCATCCATGGTTGATCCTGAGTATAAAAGGATCGAAAAGTACGTTGATGGACTTCCTGAGCGAATTCAAGACTTAGTTACTTCATCCAAACCGGGAACTATTCAAAGCGCCATTCGTATGGCTCATGAGTTAACGGCCAATTTTGTCCGCCGTGGCTCGACTTCAACCCCGTCTGCGAATAACAAACGTAAATGGGAAGTAAGTCCCCACTCATCCAACCCGATTCCTGACAAGAAGCTTGCAACTGTCAACGCCAATGACTCAAAGGCTTACAAGGGGAGCAAGCCTTACTGCTCCAAATGTAGTCGTCATCATAATGGCTCCTGTCCCTGCACCAAATGCAAGAAATTCGGGCACCTGGCCCAAGACTGCCGAACCAACCCCACTGGTACTGATACTCCTGCACCCAAAACCTGCTATGAGTGCAACGGTACCGGGCACTTTAGAAAGGATTGCCCAAAACTGAAACTCCGGACCAACCACACGAGGAGTAGAGCATACGTAATTAATGCTAGGGATGATGACCCAAACCCGAGACTCTGTGATTTGCTTAACCCGGGTACGCTCATTCTTTGATTACCCGAAACTGTTTTTCCCATAAATCTCTCGCTTAATAATTATGTGTAACTGTTTATTATTCTGTGTGTTTCCTTTGATCCTAAGTACCCAATAGGATTAGGAAATGACCGACTATACGAATTCCGAATATATAACTTGTATTACACTTAGACTACCAATAACAAACACTTTTCCCAAATATCTCACACTGGTTGAGACCGGGAACTTGTATATTATTCGTTACTTTAAACAAGTCATCCAATAGAACTTCACTTACTAGTAACAATTCTTAAATAGAATAATTATTTCGTAGGAAATGACAACTCACTCCGTCAACAACCCTACCTTGGATGATGAACTGCTCATTGAGGAACCAATAATGTTTCCTTACCTCCTCGAACTTGAGTGTGATACCGAACCTTTCGTTTAATCAGCAACAGCACCTGCTTCTCCTGTTGCTCTAACTGCTGCAAAAGCACCAGTTGATGTAACCTTGACTGCTGAATCAGTCAGCCACCTTAACCAAACTATTGAATCACTGCTAAAACAACTGACTGAAGCACGGGAAGACATTGATGACCTACGACGAATTGCTTTCCAAAATGACATACGTATACGTGAGTATGAGCTACGTTTGATAGCTTTAGAAAACCCTACTTCACCACCAACTTCCCAAAGTACTCCTACTGAAAAGGATAACGACCCTGACTGTACCCCGCCTCCAGCAAAAAGGGTGAAAATTTACTTAGGAAATAAACCTTACTACTCCCGAAGCACTCGGCATCATGACGAACCGTGTACCACACCCACCGGTCGATGCAAATTCTACCCTAAAAGTACGAACCCTCCTAAAGCGAAACTCTGCTTCAACTGTGGGAGTGCTGGCCATCTCAAGGCCCAATGCCCACTACCTCCAGACAACAAAACTAAGGGTACGTTACTACCTGACCACTACCCTACCCTGAATACTATAGGACTTACCGTCCTACCATAGGCTACTAGTACACATTGTAGCTACCTGACTAATATCAAATTACCGACTACTACTTCAAACAAATTTCGGGACGAAATTTTATTAACAAGGGGAGAATGTAACAACCCCAAATTTAGGGCCAATTTAAAATTTCCCTAATTGCGTGTTTATTACTTGTATATAATATGAAATAGGATTATATACATTATGTACTCACTATATATATATGGATGGAATATATATATACACGCGTATACGATTCGTACAAATCGTATAAAACAACAATTGTACAAAACATACAGACGTTGGTAAAACAATTATTAAATAATGTGGAATTATTTAATTACTTCAACTACTACTTTATATTATGTTTATAATATAACGGACACGTACATTTTTAATTAAAACTTTACCGAACTCTCCTAAAACGCGACCAACCGACAAGGATAAAACAAAGTTATATTTCATAACTTAAAAGCAAGTATTTTGGTAAAATACTCCGACTAAAATATCGAATAATATTTCGTATTTTAAAACGTATAATTAAACGCGTGTAAAATGATTTTAACGTTTAAACGACCGGGGAAACGAACACCGCACGGAGCGCAAACGCGAGGGAACGAAAAATTGGTGAGACCACACCATGTGGCCCCACCAAAACCGGCCAAGGGTAAGGGGTGCCAACCCTCACCCTTTTGTTCATTCAACCAAGCAATCCCAAACCCACACCCCATCTCCATCTCTCTCTAGCTTAAACTCTCTCATCTCTCTCTCTCTATCTCGGTTACCCTCTCTCTCTAGAAAACACACCCAAAACGAGCTTGAATCACAAAACGGAAAGGAGCAACAACGATCACCGCAACGAGGGCTACGATTCTATCTTTTCGGTTTCTCATTTCGACGATTTTGTAAGTTTTCTGGCGACTTCCGAAACTTTCCGATTTTAATTATTTTGCATGTATGTTGTTCCCCTAGCTTTATAATGTCCAAATCATAAGCTAAAACTCGTTTTTAGAACTCGAAAATGTAAACCGAAAGCTACCACTGAAAACAGTCCCCTTTCGCATTTTTTATAAAATCGTACGATCGAAACTAGCAAATATACTCTAAACATGGAATCTTTGATTTTCCGTTGCCTACAACTTTCGTGAAGAAGGTTTACCTCCAAAACGCCCCCATTTTACTTGAAAAATAGATTAGTGAACGTATGTTTAGTTTTAGTGGCGTTAAATGAAAACCGACATCTCGAGACCCTCCCGAAACGAAACAATAATTTTTCTAGTGTTATCTAGTCATTTTAGAACTTGTGTAAAAGTTTCGGGTCAAACCGAGGTCGTTTGACCCAAAACCGAACTTAAAAACGAAATCAGCCTTGTGTTGCGGAACACAAGCTTGTGTTGCGGAACACAAGCCTTGTGTCGCATAAATCATGTGACACAAGGGTTGTGTCGCATAAATCATGTGACACAAGGGTTGTGTCGCATATTGTGTCGCATTAAGTTGCATCCATGTGACACAAGGGTTGTGTCGCATAAATAATGTGACACAAGGGTTGTGTCGCATATTGTGTCGCATTAAGTTGCATCCATGTGACACAAGGGTTGTGTCGCATAAATCATGTGACACAAGGGTTGTGTCGCATATTGTGTCGCATTAAGTTGCATCCATGTGACACAAGGGTTGTGTCGCATAAATCATGTGACACAAGGGTTGTGTCGCATATTGTGTCGCATTAAGTTGCATCCATGTGACACAAGGGTTGTGTCGCATAAATCATGTGACACAAGGGTTGTGTCGCATATTGTGTCGCATTAAGTTGCATCCATGTGACACAAGGGTTGTGTCGCATAAATCATGTGACACAAGGGTTGTGTCGCATATTGTGTCGCATTAAGTTGCATCCATGTGACACAAGGGTTGTGTCGCATAAATCATGTGACACAAGGGCTGTGTCGCATTTAGTGTCGCAAAAACCTAAAAACAGAGGCCAAAAACATTCTAAGTGTCTAAAAATCACTTTTCAACAACCAAATCAAATACGATACGATTATACATGAAAATACTATACTTTTGGAAGTATACACAAATACTCGAATACGTACAAGATTATACTTAACTGAACGTGAGATTTCACTCACACACACGAGACTGCACTCGAAAATACTTAGGAAATTACACTCCAACGAACTTACACTTGTACATTACACGGGATTACATCCGATACGAACTTACAAGTTCACTCACTAGTTACGTGCTGGATTACACGTTAACTGATACGAACATACACTCGAATACTTACGAGGTTTCACTCGTACCCTTTGGGGTTTAAGCCCATTGGAACTTACGCAAACGATACACGTTGTAATACAAACAAACAGTTATACACGTACGCTTTACAAAAGTACAACTACTATAAATACATAATAATAATGGATGGAATTATTATTATTACACAACGACACCAACGGACCGTACAACTTTTATACAAACTACGATTTACAAACGAATACAAACGTACAAACAAACTAATGGACATTAACTAGTTTGGGAACAACTAGCATGGATACTTTACAAGTATTCCATTTACTTACTAAACCTTATGCGTATTAGGACGCTAAGGGTTGCTAGTTCGGGATACTACTTGCTTACTTACTGCATCGTCTGCCAGACTCAGGTGAGTCTCACAGCCCCTACTTTACTGTTTTTACTCAGGGGTGAGATGTATTACTGTTTTACATGAACACACAAAACTTACTTGCTGCCATGATTTACATACTGTACGAGATTACGGATACGCCAATTGCATGAGTTTTCGACTAATCCAATGAAATCCTCCTTAATCATGATAAGCGCGAGTTTTAGTATATGGATCCATATGGGACTGACAATCCCCGCCCGGGGTAGCACGCACTACCACGAACCGTTCCTGTAGAAACGGGCGTTTCTTACTCGTTTCGAATGAATGTTTTGGATTACATTCACGGGGGTACCTATATTTACTGTACGTTAAGCTTCAACTATGGTGGCTCATGGCGATTGTATCAAACGGTTTGCATAATCTGCAACCACCCACTTATTAAAACTTAAGTTAACGATGAGCATAACCTGTGATCGTTACTTACTGGCTGGCTATGATTTACAAATACTACATGTGTGTTCAAACTATTTACTTACTTACAAACCTGTGAGATTCACCAACCTTTTTGGTTGACCGTTTTAGTAATGCTTCTCAGGTACACTGCATCAGTAGGGATGCCCAGCAGGATAAGCTTACTTAGCTCGAGTCGCACGCATTACAAGCTTGGAGATTTTATTACATTACTTTTGTACTTACTGTTATGTATTAGAATCTCTAGGAATTTACTTGAACTCGAGCTTGTATTTTGAAACTACTTATGTATTAATGTAATAACTTTTCGAACGTCTCATTTAGAGTCGTTCACTGTATCCTTTGTGCTTGTGATTATTGATTAGTAACACCCAAAACATCGCTTCCGCAACTGTTAAATTTGGGGGTGTTACAGATAACATTGATGTTCTTATTGTTATTCCGCACTTTATGATTAATTCAATGTTATTGTATCCTAGATCAAGATCTAAACAATCTGAGCTAGATTTTTATTACGTTTACACAGTAGTTATATAAAAGTTTGCTCATGTAGCAAAAACGTTGACTATGTTTTCCACCCCTGTTCAAAAGCAGTTAAAACAGTAAAAGTAGGGGCTGTGAACTCACCTGTTGAGTTAAGTAACGTGCGAGTGTGATATCGCGTAAAAAGTCATGTTTTTACTACCGATATCTCTCTCATTCTGGAACGATTCTTGGCATTTTAATTCAAATATAGCACAAATCAGTAACATTATGCCAAGTTGGTCAAAACGAGGTTGCACGATAAAAATCAAGTAAAACGGATGTGAAACGAAGATTCCACACACGTTTGAAGATTCAAGGCATAAAAACGAGATTTCAAGACCAAAGTTCCCTTCACCAACATCCATTATTTCCAAGATGTTCGTTTTCAAAATTCGAATCCAACAGAAGAAGAATCAACCAAAACGGGTAAAAAATGAAGATTTCGCGCCCGCCAGAAGATCCAAATAATCCGTACGCAATATCTGGAGCTAGGGACCTCATATCAGGGCCTATCTTCGTTTTTGAATTACGAATCCAACAAAAAAAGTATCAATGCAAACGGACGTATAACGAAGAAAACACGCACGAATCGAGAAACGAAGCAACAAACGACGCAACGGGGCGGGGTAGGCCCACCGCCGCCGGCCTCACCACCACCGCCGCCGGCTGGACCACCACCGCCGCCGTCTGGCCTGTACCCGCCTCGGTTTCCGTTTTTGGTAACTTTTGGTACCCGGTGCGCCTACTTTTCGTGTTGTACGGTACCCGGTGCGCCTACTTTTCGTGTTGTACGGTACCCGGTGCACCCTTTTGGCTACCTTTTGCTAACATACACCTCAAGATGCTAATGTGAGCCAAAGCTCACCTATAAATAGGAGGCTTTAGGCTTCATTTCAAAATGTCCCATATGCACTAGCCATATAACTTTCTTACTTTCTCATTCTACTTTCTTACTTTAAATTTAGCATTAGATTAGTTTAGCACTTTGTTTAGAGTAGAAAGAAAGCTAGGAACGTTGTTGTAATCTTCGGTGTACTGATGTGACGTAAAAAGTCATGTTTTTAGAAGCTTTATTCCTCACATTTTGAACCTTTCTTTAGTGAAAACATTCCAAAACATTGATTATTTACTAAAATACACTAAAGTGGTTCAAAAGTAGACGTTGTGATAAAAATCACTAAAAACACTCTAAAAATGCACAAAACACAGCATTTTAACACAGGCAGATTCTTCCGACCTCATTTTCCTGTCAAGACACACTTCCTAACTTCTACCATCTGTTGTATAGGTAAAATCGAGACGGAAAAATCTGGAATCAAGTGAAACGGGCAAAGGACGGAGAAACCACTACGCTTTCAGAGCTATTAAAAGTCGTTTCGGCTACGCCTAAGCTCTACACATCCAATTTCTGTGAGATTGGTATCATTAGAAGCGTAACGGAATTACGAAACCACAGGCGAAAGAATCGAGTCAAACGGACGCATAACGAAGGAGATACGGACGTTTTAAGCAACGAACGAAATCAGACAGAGACTGTATACGGCCTCAGGCACCATATACGGCCCATACAAGACCGTATACGGCCTACTATACACCGTGTACGGCCCCTGCAAGGCCGTATACGGCCCCCTACCCCATATCGTGCTCCGTTTGCTTGTACGTGCTGCTTCGTGAGTTGTACATGCGATTTGATGGTTTGCCTATAAATAGTGGACATCCCCAACACTTCATTCATACCAATTTTCTCATTTCATTTCTTCCTTACACTTTCTCTCTCACACACATCACTCTCTCTCTAGTTTCTCTCTCTAGAGGATTTTCTCTCTCTAGAATTGAGCTAGTTAGAGAGATAGTTAGGTAGAGGTAGCTTTTAGCTTTTGTACGGAGTCACTCCAAGACATTGTATTTGCGAAGATCTGTCTGTAATAAATTCGTATCAGGTTCTATTTATATATCTCTTACTTTCCAGTTTTAAACATGTGTTGCTTTGTTTATGCTTGTTTAGGATTGTATGCTAGATATATGATGTTAGGCTAGACATTTCTTTGTGTTTACTATGATGTAGTTATGTTAGAATAGTCAATATGTTTATGCCATGCTGTTACTCTGCCCGTGTTACTTTAAACTGTGTATGAACTCATAAACTGAATCTCGAATGTTTATCTATCCAACTTATGCTGTGGTTAGAAGCTTCCTGCTAGAACTTGGCCAATTACTAGTGGTACGTTCTCTACCTATTCTATACTTGATGATCAATGAACTTGGTATGGCGGTGTTCTCTAGGTTGAAACAAATCATAAGAGACACGGAGCGTAGGATTAGAGATAGGTTAGATTCATGTTTATATGTTATATATCTTTGAGAGAACTTTCGGGATATCTATGATCTGATTATTGGTTATCTGCTATGCTAGGATTACGGTGTTATGTTATGTGTCACCCTATCGCATGTTCTTGTTTGATTGTTGCCTTAGGAATGTTGCATGCTAGAGTTATCCCCCTGGTTCATATCAGTAACTGTATAATTAGGTTTTCAGACACAGAATATTGGTTTACACAGTAGATTAACATGCATGGAATAGTTGTGATGATTTATATCTGTAATGCTGAACAATTTAACTGATCGTTAGCCCGATTATCCCAACTTGGTCCGCGGGATTATCCCTGTTCGTGTTCTTGTTCAATCAACAATTCACACTATGATACAGACGTCTCTGATGACTGTGACTGGGGACCAGGATTCGAGGATAGTCGTCGGTTAAATTGGTCTGTACATTTGGGAGAACTTCCGGTGTATTTGACTTCTATAACTGCTATCCACGTGACATGTTATTTATCTGATTGCGGACAACTCTACGTTAGATATTTAATAGGCTCGCAGTTGTAGCTCATTAGGATATAGGAAATCTGCGGGAGTAATGTGGAACCCTAATTAATGTAACGGAAAAACCGTAAAATGCCCTATTACTCGGTATAGTGCTGGAAACACCGATTGGTGGAGTACAAACGTATGGAAGCCGCGGAACGGTCGTAGGTATAATACTTTGCATTAATTATGTTTCTATCCTCTCCGGATTAGTCATCACATCTAGTAGCCTTACCTTTGACTATTCATCAATAACCTTTAACGAAATCATAGTAAACACTCGCTTATCCTCTGTTGACCGAGTCTCCGTACAAACCTCTTTAGTTTTGTTTTCTTTATTTAAATTAGTATTTAGTTATAAAAAACCCATACCTATCCAAAAACTTTTAAAAACCCTAGCTGAATCTCTAAAGATAATAAAACTTCCTAGACTCCCATGCCCGTTGTAGTATGAAGAACGACACCTGAGTCATACATACCACTTGCTGCCCTTTTAGGTCTGTCAGTAGTATACAACTTAGGATTCCCCTGCTCTACAAATTTAAAACTCACTGTTTGCCGCTTCTATTGCTGTTGGATCAACGACCGGAATCAAATCCGTCCGACCGATAGAGGCGCGACAAGTTTTTGGCGCCGCTGCCGGGGACTACAACGACCGATTTTAGGAATTTTGTTATCTTAGTTATTTAAGCGATCCTTACGGAAGATCAATATCATCCGGAAGTTACAGTTTTTATCCCTAGGTTAGTTAGTTTTTAATTTCGCGTCCTTAGTTAAACCTATCCCTTCAAAAACCCTATTTTCTTCTAAAAACAAGTTATGACAAATCGTATCACTCTCGCCTCATCAACCCAACCACTGCTAGAGGGACGAGGAGGACCAATCGTATCACCAACCGACGAAACCATTGAAATCAGACCACACTTCATTAAATTACTTAAATCTCAGTGTCAGTTTCATGGTCTTTCGGTTGAAAATCCAAACGCCCATCTTAACAAATTCATCAACCTTTCCGACTCTTTCGAACAAACCGGATCCAGTGTCAAAGTCACCCGACTTCACCTGTTTCCTTATTCTTTAGCTTTCCGAGCTCAGACATGGTTTTATGAACTCGAACCAAATTCGATTCATACATGGGAGGAGATGGCTACTAAGTTCTTAGCTAAATTTTTCCCTCCGTCCCTACAAACCATGCTCAAAAATGAAATCATTAACTTTCGTCAAGGAACTACTGAATCATTAAGCTCAGCTTGGGAACGCTTTAAGAATCTGCTTGGAAGATGTCCGAATCATCAGTTGGCTGAAACGAATCTGGTCTGCACATTCAACAACAGTCTGAATCCTCATCACCAACAAACCCTCGATGCTGCTTCATCCAGAAATTTCATGCTACATACTTCAGAAGAAGCTTGGAAGTTGATTGAGACGATAACGATGCACCAACATGACTTGGAGTTTGATGAATCAACCTCGGAAGACAAAGACACTTCTACTCAAGCGTTCGACACTTTAAAAGCTCAACTCGAATCCATCTCTAAAGTTGTTAAGGATATGCAAGACTCTTCCAAATCTAAGAAGCAACCTCAACGGCTCTTCTCACACTCGAAGCCCAAGGAAGATGTTCTCGCCACATCTGGAGCCACTGATCAAACCATTCATTCAAAATCTTTCACTCAGCGGTTATCCAAACAACCTATCTCTCATTTGTTAGTTCCCTCTACACCCTCTACTTCCTCTCAAATGTCTTCTCGTCTAAACAATACGATTTTCAATAACTTCATGGTTGAGCAAAATAATAGAAAAAAACAAATTGTTGATTTTCAAAACCAAATTGATTATTTGCTCAGAATTTCAAACGATTTAATTAAAAACATGGAGGATAATGTTAAAAGGTTGTTTTTAAAAGTTGAGGAGAAGCAAAGAGAAGAAGCAATTAGCAAAGCTATTCGTCATTCATCTGATTATGATGATATCCTTGTTGTCACTAGAGGCGGAAAAGAGACTAAGAATGAGAAATCAGAAAATATTCCTTCAGACAAGCCTTCTAGTTCTTCTCTACCCACTGATTCAGTACCTGTTGACACTCCTGTCACCTCTCCTGAACCAGAATCTTCCAAAGCCCCAGAAATAGTTAAACCAACACGTATACCTTTCCCTGGTAGGCATAAGAAAGAGAAACAAGAAGCCCAGTTTGGAAAATATCTAGAGATGTTCAAAAGCCTACACTTAAATGTTCGATTATTAGATGCTTTAGTTGAAATGCCTAGTTGTGCCAAATTCTTTAAAGAACTTATATCCAATAAAGAAAAACTCAGACAAATAGTTAACTTGCCCTTAGACGCAGAATGCTCTTTAATTATGCAACAAGGACTGCCCCCAAAGCTAGGAGACACTGGCCGTTTCACTATTCCTTGTTACCTTCAGGATGTTCAAATAAGTAACGCCTTAGCTGACTTAGGAGCTAGTGTAAACCTTATGCCATACTCGCTTTATAGGAAACTAGGATTAAGCGAACTTTTACCAACCCGTATGACCATCCAATTAGCTGATAGATCAGTTAAACTCCCTCGAGGAATTGCTGAAGATATTATGGTGCGTGTTGATAAATTCGTCTTTCCTGTTGATTTTGTTGTTATGGATATTGAGGAAGACACTCAGGTATCACTCATCCTTGGTAGACCTTTCCTAAATATTGCCAAGGCCGTCATTGACGTGAATGAAAAATCTTTAAAACTTAGAGTGGGAACTGAGGAAGTCACCTTCAATGTCAATAAACTAATGAAACTTCCTATGGGAGAAGACCTTGGTCTTGTAGATTCTATGCAGGAAATAATTGAAGAACACTTGGAAGAAATCCTCGCAGTAAGAAGCATTAATCCCCTTCCAAACACTGTCATCACAACAAGGAAAATCTGTGAAGAAGGTGCGGGTCTATGCTCAGCTATCTCGGATCAATCCATTGCATCAAAGGAAGTGCTATTACCTTTAAAGAATTCCAACTTACAGCCCAACAGATTTATCACTGCTGTACCACTTGGACAAGGCACTCCGGTCACTCTCTTGAGAAGAAACCCTAATTCTGAAGTTCCTGATTCATCTCTCTCAAAAGAAGAAATTCTGAAGACTCTCAAGGAAATGGAGTCAATGCTTAAACCATCCGATCCGCAACTTTCTGAAAGTTGTGAAAACTTGAAACCAGAGATTACTTTTACCACATCTTCTTCAGCTCAGTTTCACATATTTGCATTCACAAATGACGACAAAGAAATAATCACTGAAGATAATGCAATCTCTCAATCTTCCCAAGTAAAATATGAGCTGAGAAAAGATGAGCTTTACAACAATACAGAATGGGTTGAAATAGCATCAGCCGACACTCCAGAGGCACCTGCAGTTGAGTCAGATTATCAGACAACATACGATGAGCTTAAGAGAGACGAGATTGCCAGGATGAAGCCTTCCACTGAAGAACCACCCGAATTGGAGCTAAAGGAACTTCCCTCACACCTTGAATATGCTTTTCTCGAAGGAAATTCGCACTTACCAGTTATCATATCCAAAGATCTGAAGCCTGAAGAGAAAGCACTACTCATTAAAGTTCTAAAGTCACATAAGAAAGCGATTGCATGGAAAATCTCTGACATACAAGGGATCAGCCCAAATTACTGCACTCACAAGATCTTAATGGAAAATGACTTCAGGCCTTCCATTCAAAGGCAAATGAGAGTTAACCCGAAGATTCAAGACGTGGTGAAAAAGAGGTTATCAAACTCTTGGATGCTGGTTTAATTTACCCTATTTCGGATTCCCCATGGGTCAGTCCAGTTCAAGTCGTCCCAAAGAAAGGAGGCATGATGGTCATCGCTAACGAAGACAACGAGTTGATTCCAACACGAACCGTCACCGGTTGGAGGGTATGTATCGACTATCGGAAACTAAATGAAGCTACACGCAAAGATCACTTCCCTCTACCGTTCATTGATCAGATACTTGAAAGATTGTCAGGAAACGAATTCTATTGCTTCCTCGACGGTTTCTCCGGCTATTTTCAGATACCTCTCGATCCAAAGGACCAAGAAAAGACAACGTTCACCTATCCATACGGAACCTTTGCCTACCGACGTATGCCGTTTGGCTTATGTAATGCACCGGCGACATTTCAAAGATGCATGGTAGCAATCTTCCATGACATGATTGAACAATGCATGGAAGTGTTCATGGATGATTTTTCGGTTTTCGGAGATTCGTTCACCAGTTGTCTTTCTAACTTGAACAAGATGCTCACCCGATGTGAAGAATCGAACCTAGTTCTGAATTGGGAAAAATGCCATTTCATGGTAAAAGAAGGCATAGTTTTAGGACACCGTATATCCAAAGCTGGAATTGAAGTTGACAAAGCAAAAGTAGAGACTATCTCAAAGCTTCCACCACCCACCTCTGTCAAAGCTATCCGCAGTTTTCTAGGACACGCTGGGTTCTACCGTTGCTTTATCAAAGATTTCTCTAAGATATCCCGACCTATGACTCATCTCCTCGAAAAGGATACTCCGTTTGTCTTTACAGACGAATGTCTCAAGGCCTTCGATCATCTGAAAGATCTGCTTGTTCATGCACCGATCATGGTTGCTCCAGACTGGAGTCTCCCATTTGAAATCATGTGCGACGCCAGTGATTTCGCTGTCGGAGCAGTTCTGGGACAGCGGAAGGAGAAACAGTTTCAACCAATATACTACGCCAGCAAAACGCTCACTGATGCCCAAGAAAATTATACAACTACGGAAAAAGAGTTGCTAGCGGTAGTATTTGCTTTTGATAAATTTCGTTCTTATCTAATCTTGTCCAAAACTATTGTCTATACAGATCACTCAGCTCTGAAATATCTTTTTAAGAAGCAAGATGCTAAACCTCGCCTTCTACGATGGATTTTACTCCTTCAAGAATTCGACATCGAGATCAAAGACAAAAAAGGAGCAGAAAACGTCGCGGCGGACCATCTCAGCCGATTAGAGAATCCTTCAATGGATAAGTTGCACGAAAAAGACATTCAAGACCAGTTTCCAGAAGAACAACTCATGCATATTGGTAGATACCATCAATCTACAAATGATCCCTGGTATGCTGACTATGCCAATTATTTGGTGGGAAAAGTTGTACCTAAAGGAATGCCAACCTCTCGAAGACAAAAATTCTTCCGCGATATAAAATATTACTATTGGGACAAACCTTTCCTCTTTAAGGTTTGCCCTGATCAAATCATTAGAAGATGCGTTGATGGGAAAGAGGCAGAACACATCTTACACCAAAGCCACCATGGACCTACTGGAGGACATCACGGTACCAACATGACCGCAAGAAAAGTGTACGATGCCGGCTTTTTCTAGCCAACCATATTTCGAGATGCGTACGACCTAGTGAGACGCTGTGATATCTGCCAAAGACAAGGCAATATAACAGCCCGGAATGAAATGCCACTCACAAACATCCAGGCCGTGGAAATCTTCGATATCTGGGGATTAGATTTCATGGGACCATTCTCTAAATCTAACGGTAAAGAGTACATCTTGGTTGCAGTCGACTACGTCTCCAGGTGGGCCGAAGCCCAAGCTCTCCCAACAAATGACGCCAAAGTGGTAACCAAATTTCTCAAAAAGCTATTTAGTCGATTTGGAACTCCAAAAGCAATAATCAGTGATCGTGGTACACACTTTTGCAACGTTCAATTCATGAAAGTTCTGCAACAGTATGGTGTCACTCACAAGACATCAACAGCTTATCACCCCCAGACAAATGGGCAAGCTGAGCCAACAAACCGAGCTTTGAAAAGAATCTTGGAAAGAACTGTTGGTAATCATGGGTACAAATGGGTTGAAAAATTAGATGATGCATTGTGGGCATTCAGAACCGCCTATAAAACACCATTGGGGACCACACCGTACCGTCTAGTTTATGGCAAGGCATGTCACTTACCAATTGAGCTGGAGTACAAAGCATACTGGGCTTTGAAGAACTGCAACTTAGATATTTCTATAGCTGGAGCAAATAGACGAATGCAGTTGAATGAGTTAGCCGAACTAAGGGATCAGGCATATGACAGTTCGTTAAGCTTCAAGGAACGAACTAAGAGAATTCACGATGCTAAGCTGAGGCCCTCACGATTCAAAACAGGAGATAAAATGCTGCTCTTCAATTCACGATTCAAGAAATTCTCTAGCAAGTTTAAGATCAGGTGGAGCGGACCATTCATAGTATCAAAGGTATTTCCTTACGGTGCAGTCGAACTCGAGGCACCAGAAGGTAATTTTAAGGTTAATGGTCATCGCTTAAAGCATTACTTCGAAGACTTTCCCATCCGGGAAGATGTCTTTATCTTTGAACCACCGTGAGTCGACAGAAAGGTACAAAGAGTCAAGCTAGAGACTCGTAAAACAAGCGCTCTTGGGAGGCACCCCAAGCCTATCTTTATTTCTATCATTTTATTTCTTAGTTTATTTTTATTAAGTATGGTTGTCTCTGAACTAATAAAATTGCAGGCTTGCCACTTATCTGACTTCGAATTGCAAAATCTGAGATAAGTATTGTTCATTAACTATCACTGTTAGCATTACCTGTTTATTTTATCTTGTTTCAGGATGGACGCTGTTGACGCTGATCATGTAGCTGCGAGACCACGCAGACGACACAGACCCCGTAGACCCAGAGTACAGAGAGCGGCTATGCTGACTATCACTGAGGAGGACCTGACTGATGTCCCGATCACTCACGAGGAGTTGCCCGATGAGGGGCCCTCATCACCTTTGCCAGCCCCCGTACCCGCTTTCGAGTACGGTATCACTACGGCTGACCCAGCTGCTTCGTGGGCCCTCTTCCGGACACTCTCCATCCAGCATGACATCATGTCCTCTATCTGTGAGCAGCTTGAGATTCCGAGACCTGATGCCATTCCCTACAGGCTGGGCCCAGATCCAGGACCATCTCGACTTCCATGGTTCTTTTGTCCTCCTGCTGATCCACCTGTTCTCTCTACTGCTGGACCTTCCACTGGCCCCACTACTGCAGCTGCTGATCCTGATCCAGCATTGCCCACAGGATTTGCATCACCAGATCACAGCCTCACAGAGCAGCTTCTGGCTAGTTTTGATGCTCACACTTCTGTCACTTCCTCTAACGAGATTGTGAGTCAGGCTATGGCTGCTATGGACTTCTCCATTCCATCTCCGACTTCTGTTTTCGACAGGGATGTTGAGGCAGAGTTTGATCCTGACACTGACGACCTACTTGATGATTACTAGATTTTATCTTTATTATTATTTACTTTATGTATTATGACTCTGTACTTACGCTTTAGACCTGCTACCTAGATGAGATACTGTGATATGTGTGTTGTTGTTTATGCAGAATTCAGCTTTGTGTGGAATGGTTGATCTTAAACGAGCCTGGTCCTTTAAATCCAGCAATTCACTAGCACCACTCCTGCACAAACCTGGTCTATTCCAGTAAACACAAATGGGGATTCTCTCTGTTCCTTTCTCCCCGTTCCAATTATGTTTAATATGCCTATGTTAGTACGTTTAATTTTTGTACCTCTTCCTAAACTTATCACTAAGTGTGGGATTCCAACCCAAATTGAACATTTGAGAAACATCTACTTACATGTTCAAACTCTAAGTGTGGGATTTTACTAGTAAAATCTCTACTCAAGAGAACATTAGGGACAATGTTCCTCTAAGTGTGGGATGGTAGGTATAGAATACCTTAAATAGGTGATTTTTATGTCCAATAGCAATCTTTCTCTCAAAAATTTTCAAAAATAAGGTCAATTTTTTTCAAAATTAATGAGTCTAACTCAGTTTTTGAGTCTCAGATACTACTGAGAGAAACCATTTTCAAAATATAAGTATGATATTTCTAAAAGCCTAAATGAAATAAGGTAGAAATTGCTTAAACAAGAAGTAATAATCAAAGGAACATGACTAGACACATACAACCCTTTGCAGTGAGGTATCTTGAGCCTAAAAGCATTCATCTTTAATGCTTCACTTTCATTTCTTGTGTGTGTGCCGATGTATGTATCTCTGAATTAGAACTTGCTCTTGACATACGCTTCGAGACCATATTGGTGTGTACCGTACGCGGTATAGGTGCAATTAAATGACCTTGACATTCCTTAGGACTTAACCCATTTCTTACATATCTTTTCAAGCCCCAAAACCCTTTCGGATGCTCATTTTTAGTATCGAAGATCCGCCTAGTATACCCTGTTGAGCCTAAACCTTTCGTTTCTTCAAAACCCTAATTTTCACCCACTTCCCAAAAATTACCCCCAAACTTATCTTGGAATTTCTGAGGTTATGAAGAACAACCTTTTAGACTATCTGTTTCAAATATCCTACTCATTTGCATTCTCCAAAATCAAGCTTCTCAACAAATGGTGCGGGAAAATTAGCACACAAGAGAACTAGAAGGACGATGGTGTGGGAAAAATTAGCACCTGAAAAAGAATCAAAATGATCAAGATAGAGGAAAAGATTTCTAAAGGATTCAAAATATAAATTCCTTGGAAATTCTCTAAAAGAAATTCTGAAGAAAAGAAAAAGAAAAGACAAAAGAAGAAAAAGAAAAGAAAAGAAAAGAAAATAGCTCCGCAAATAAAGCTGAAAGTTTCAAAGCATAGCTCTTCATGGAAAATCCAACAAAAGCTGAAACAGCTACCAACTCTCCGTTCCTCTCCGTTCTAAATAAAGTTGTTCATGATCTCAGTGATTCTAGGATAAGCTAAACACCCTCACGACCAAACAATATCCATAACCCTTCACCCTCACCAAACACTACAACCCTCTGAATGTCTTGAGATAATTAGCACCGTCCTCACCTAAGTGGTGGAGATCCGATTCTCGATCAAGCCTATGACGATGAGTGCAGCATGACTGGCTATTCTGAGCGATTTCGTTTGAGCTAGATTGATAGGAAACCCGATACACTTTAAGTGAATTGAGTGACCACCTATAGTAAGATCGCCTTGTCATGTGTACTCCAAGATCATGAGATTTGGATGTACGCCTAAGAGAATCTCTTCTTGTTTATGGAAGGATCATCATATCCTCCTCCACACTTTTAGAAGTAACTTGCTAATATGAGGAAAGGCTAATCTCGGAACATATTCTCTGACTCGCCCCTAAAAACATGACCTAAAAATATTTTTCAGAGAGTTGTTGCTTGAGGACAAGCAACGTCTAAGTGTGGGATAACTTGATGTGACGTAAAAAGTCATGTTTTTAGAAGTTTTATTCCTCACATTTTGAACCTTTCTTTAGTGAAAACATTCCAAAACATTGATTATTCACTAAAATACACTAAAGTGGTTCAAAAGTAGACGTTGTGATAAAAATCACCGAAAACACTCTAAAAATGCACAAAACACAGCATTTTAACACAGGCAGATTCTTCCGACCTCATTTTCCTGTCAAGACACACTTCCTAACTTCTACCATCTGTTGTATAGGTAAAATCGAGATGGAAAAATCTGGAATCAAGTGAAACGGGCAAAGGACGGAGAAACCACTACGCTTTCAGAGCCATTAAAAGTTGTTTTGGCTACGCCTAAGCTCTACACATCCAATTTCTGTGAGATTGGAATCATTAGAAGCGTAACGGAATTACGAAACCACAGGCGAAAGAATCGAGTTAAACGGACGCATAACGAAGGAGATACGGACGTTTTAAGCAACGAACGAAATCAGACGGAGACCGTATACGGCCTACTATACACCGTATACGGCCCCTGCAAGGCCGTATACGGCCCCCCTACCCCATATCGTGCTCCGTTTGCTTGTACGTGCTGCTTCGTGAGTTGTACGTGCGATTTGATGGTTTGCCTATAAATAGTGGACATCCCCAACACCTCATTCATACCAATTTTCTCATTTCATTTCTTCCTTACACTTTCTCTCTCACACACATCACTCTCTCTCTAGTTTCTCTCTCTAGAGGATTTTCTCTCTCTAGAATTAAGCTAGTTAGAGAGATAGTTAGGTAGAGGTAGCTTTTAGCTTTTGTACGGAGTCACTCCAAGACATTGTATTTGCGAAGATCTGTCTGTAATAAATTCGTATCAGGTTCTATTTATATATCTCTTACTTTCCAGTTTTAAACATGTGTTGCTTTGTTTATGCTTGTTTAGGATTGTATGCTAGATATATGATGTTAGGCTAGACATTTCTTTGTGTTTACTATGATGTAGTTATGTTAGAATAGTCAATATGTTTATGCCATGCTGTTACTCTGCCCGTGTTACTTTAAATTGTGTATGAACTCGTAAACTGAATCTCGAATGTTTATCTATCCAACTTATGCTGTGGTTAGAAGCTTCCTGCTAGAACTTGGCCAATTACTAGTGGTACGTTCTCTACCTACTCTATACTTGATGATCAATGAACTTGGTATGGCTGTGTTCTCTAGGTTGAAACAAATCATAAGAGACACGGAGCGTAGGATTAGAGATAGGTTAGATTCATGTTTATCTGTTATATATCTTTGAGAGAACTTTCGGGATATCTATGATCTAATTATTGGTTATCTGCTATGCTTAGGATTATGGTGCTCTGTTATGTGTCACCCTATTGCATGTTCTTGTTTGATTGTTGCCTTAGGAATGATGCATGCTAGAGTTATCCTCCTGGTTCATATCAGTAACTGTATAATTAGGTTTTCAGACACCGAATATTGGTTTACACAGTAGATTAACATGCATGGAATAGTTGTGATGATTTATATCTGTAATGCTGAACAATTTAACTGATCGTTAGCCCGATTATCCCAACTTGGTCCGCGGGATTATCCCCGTTCGTGTTCTTGTTCAATCAACAATTCACGCTACGATACAGACGTCTCTGATGACTGTGACTGGGGACCAGGATTCGAGGATAGTCGTCGGTTAAATTGGTCTGTACATTTGGGAGAACTTCATGTGTATTTGACTTCTATAACTGCTATCCACGTGACATGTTATTTATCTGATTGCGGACAACTCTATGTTAGATATTTAATAGGCTCGCAGTTGTAGCTCATTAGGATATAGGAAATCTGCGGGAGTAATGTGGAACCCTAATTAATGTAACGGAAAAACCGTAAAATGCCCTATTACTCGGTATAGTGCTGGAAACACCGATTGGTGGAGTACAAACATATGGAAGCCGCGGAACGGTCGTAGGTATAATACTTTGCATTAATTATGTTTCTATCCTCTCCGGATTAGTCATCACATCTAGTAGCCTTACCTTTGACTATTCATCAATAACACTTAACGAAATCATAGTAAACACTCGCTTATCCACTGTTGACCGAGCCTCCGTACAAACCTCTTTAGTTTTGTTTTCTTTATTTAAATTAGTATTTAGTTATAAAAAACCCATACCTATCCAAAAACTTTTAAAAACCCTATCTGAATCTCCAAAGATAATAAAACTTCCTAGACTCCCATGCCCATTGTAGTTTGAAGAACGACACCTGAGTCATACATACCACTTGCTGCCCTTTTAGGTCTGTCAGTAGTATACAAATTAGGATTCCCCTGCTCTACAAATTTAAAACTCACTGTTCGCCGCTTCTATTGCTGTTGGATCAACGACCGGAATCAAATCCGTCCGACCGATAGAGGCGCGACATGTACGCTTGGAGTTACGCTCATTAATTCAAGTCTATTCCTTCTCGCATATTAATCTCGGTTATCTCTATCCTTATCTATCTTAATTAAACATGTTTGCTTTAATTATGTTTGCGATCGTTATTACCATGATTAGCGAGTAGATTACTATTGTATTTGTTGTGATGTAGTTAGTATATATAATTGTGGGATGACTTTGAATACGTCGTGAGATAATATGACGGCCCCTATTCGACTGATTACTCGGTATAGTATTGGAAATGCTTTTGAGCATAGTACAAATATATGGAAGCCGGTAACGACCGAAGGTAGTTGTATTATGGATCGACGTTATAAAATTAGAAACCTTGTGAATGGACTTATCTTGTGATTTTAAACCCTAAACTTATATTCGCCTTTTCGATTAACAAACGTGATTGTAACCTTGTAAAGAGGAGTCGCGAACCTCAATACTCGGTCAATAGTTATCTGTGTAAAAACTATGTTTTTAATTGTAACGTCATGCAAGCATTATAAAATGCAATGTGATTACGTGGACTTGCCATGAGTATTGTACACTTCCAATCACAATGTACTTATCATGTAAACATTGCGAAGCAATTAAACTCACAACGGAAACATCGGTAAACGATTAAATACGATGTGAGCCACCATAGCATTTTCCGACATGGTCTGGGTTTGACTTTCTGTAAAAAGCCGTCAGCATTTTAATTAGTTGTTTTACTTTAGATTAGATTAGATTAGGTAGGCTATAGGCTAAATGACCATTTACGAAAACCTAGGGATTTGTTAATTGTATTGAGAAATGCAAGTTTAAAATCCAACTTAAACCGATACTTTTTATTAAACCCATGAAACCTAAAGTACAGTACGTAAGAAACCTAAATGCTTTCCCTCGTTTATCACGCTTAAGTTTCATGGATAGAAATTGATTAAATAAGTCCGGACACAAGTTCTAAGTTAGTTGTTTAATGGATTCATAATCATTGTGGTATTAAGAACGGCTAGACATGTTATGGACTTGCTACTCTATTCTTTCGCCCACAAGCGAATACGTTCAATAATATGGGCCACTGACTCCCTCACAGGAGAGTGTGGAGTGTTGAGCATTGTCTGTCTGGTCAGAATCATGATACCTTAGTTCCTCGTGACATATTAGTTGATAACCGACTAATAAGGAATCTATTGGTTATACCATAAGTTAATGAATCTCATAAGCAACCCAATTTAGTTACTCGTTTTCCGTAAGAGTCATCATCCCATAATTATTAACTAACGAACTCACAACAAATACTACTTTGCATTATCTGACATCTTATTACATTTTATCCGCTTTATTTAGTTTACTTAATTAACTGAACCAAAACCCCCAACGCACTCTTTTAAAACATTTACTAGAAAAGAAAGATTGATTGGATCACCTCCGTTTCAATTCAGTTTCTCTTTAAGAACGACTCTAGGTCCAACTTACCGCCTACTAACCTTTTGGTTCAGTACTAGTAAGTCACACTTAGACCCCAGCAATTATAAATTTTAAAACCACCCGTTGAAACACTCAACAGAGTGCTAGCAAACCTAAGCCCAAGTATGGTCCAGAATCTCCTAACGCCCTAAACGTATGAGATTAATAAGTACGTGGATGTCTAAGTTTGACCATCCATGTTAGTGTTCACGCAACTAAATTATGTCCAAAGTGTTTGTAAATAGTACTTTTATGATTGAAATTAAGTTCTTATATCATTTTTAAACTTTAATGTCAAAGTATTATCCTTTGGGTAACTATTTTAAGAAAATTTCAAAGTGCTGAAAAATGTTGACCAGGGTTGACCGCGAACCGAACCGAGATCGCGAACCGAACCGAGATCGCGAACCGAACCGAGATTGTGAACCGAACCGAGTCCGCGAACCGAACCGAGATTGTGAACCGAACCGAGTCCGCGAACCGAGCCGAGATTGTGAACCGAACCGAATCCGCAAACCGAGCTGAGACCGCGAGTCGAACCGAGATTGGATCTCAGCTCGCGAAATTGGCTGTTCGCGATTTTTATGCAAATTTTGACTTTTAAAGCGTTTTTAATGATGTTTTTGGACATAATAAGTTAATGTAACACTAATACATGGTATATTAAGTATTATAAACACGAAATATCAAAAGAAACAACGAAATCTAAGAGTTTACGGGATGTCGGGATCTTACGAAGTTGTCGCAAGAGAAATCCGAAAAGATGGTTGTGTAGCTTTCGTCGTGGTGATCATTTTTCCCTAAACAAGATTGGTGATTCGATGCGTTTTAGGTGGTTTTTGGTGAGTTTAGAGAGAGAGATGAGAGAAAAGGGAGATGAAGAGAGAGAGAGTGAAATGAGAAATGAGGTGGGAAAGGTGGTGGTGGAGCCGGTTTTGTGGTCCAAAAAGGAGGAGGGGACTTTGTCCCACTTTGTGGTATTTTACCCGTGTTTGTTTACTCGATCGTTAATTACTAAATTATTTTTAGTTGCTAAATTTTGTTAAATACCTTTTTAGAATATATTTTAGTTGAGATATTTTATTAAATAATTTAGTTAAGTTTATAAAATTATAACTTGTTTCATTTCAGTTTGCGCAATAAACGTTTTGCGTTATAAAATACTTTGTAAATATTATCGACATAATATTTAATATACGTTAACGTTATTTAATAATTTCGTTTTATTAAATAATTTTTGTTCACCAACAGTCGTATATCTTTGTCGCGTTTGTTCCAACTGTTTTGTACATAATTGCAACTAATTATGAATCGTAATACTACGCGTATTAACTAGTTGGGCTTTGCTAGACTTACCTCTAAAATGTGTTGTGAATTCACTCAAAGTAGGGAATTAGCCTAATAATGCATGTGTTTAACGTTCATAATCGCGTTTAAAATTGCGAGGTGTTACATTCTCCCCTCGTTAGAGAAATCTCATCCCGAGATTTAGAATCAAGTCGGAACGCCAGTTGCGAAATTGTGACACCCCCAAATTTAATGATTTGCGGAAGCTTGATTTGGGTGTCACTAATCAATATACAAAGCACATAAGATATAATGAACGACCACTATATGCGTCGTTTTAAACTTTTATAAATAAAGTAAATGTTTACATCAAAATATTGTTACATTAGCTCGGTTCCTGAAATTAAGAGATTACATAGCATAATTACTTTTACAAAATATAATAATGCAGTCCAATCTCTAGTGGTATGTATGCTGACTCGAGCTAATAATTCCTGCTTGTGCAGTCAACCTACTGCTGGGTACCTGTGATAAATACTAAAATGGGTCAACGAAAAACGCAAAATAAACCTACTAAACGACCTCGGATCTTCAAGCCCCTTTTGAATAAACGACCACCACGCGACGATCTACACTTCTATCTTTCCGGAATTTCATTTCGGCGATTTGTAAGTTTCCGACACAACTCCGAAAACTCTCGTTTTTAAGTTTTATAACTTGCTAGTTGTTTGTATAACCTTGTAATGTCCTAAAATGGGTTGGGTAAAAATATTATGCCGATCGATGGCCGGAAAATGCGTTTTTGGAGTTAAAATTCCGATCAGACTCCGTACGTCGCATTTGGTCGGGAGCAAATGCGATGTAGCGACCTACGTCGCACTATATCCCCAACGTCGCATATAGCGTTGCAGCGACCTACGTCGCACTATACCCCAACGTCGCACTTAGCGACGCAGACCCTTACGTCGCAGAAATCAACTACGTCGCCTATAGCGACGTCACGTACAACGTCGCATTAAATTGCGAAAGTCGCACATAGCGACGTCATGCCCAACGTCGCAGTCCGGATCTGCGACGTAGCACCCTACGTCGCACAAAACAGAATCTTCAAACCTCAAAATTTTGAAGTCAAAGTTACTGTTAAAAAAAAAAGTCAAATTTACTGTAGCAGTACTGTAGCAGTACTGTAGCAAAGTCAACATTTTAGAATTATTATTATTTCAACTAAAGCACCAACGGGCCGTACACATTTTCAAATACACAATTGAATCAACTAGGTCATAGTAACTTAGATAATTTATTCAAACAAGTCGTTGTAACTTGTGTCAATTCAATCAAACAAGTCGTGGTAACTTGTAACAATACAATCAACCAAATCGGGGTAATTTGGACATTAAGTTAGACAAACAATTTCAATGGTAGTCTTTCGAGATACCAATACAATTAATAACAATTCAAGTGTCGTGGACACATTCAGGTTTCAAACCTTTGGACACCAACACACGGCTAATTACTTCAAGTTTAATTGCTTAACATTCCAAGACTCAGGTGAGTTTCATAGCCCCATTTTCACTGCTTTACAACTAGGGGTGTGATATTACTACTCGATTTTGTTTTACAAGTAGAACGCAAGTGCCAAACTTCAAATACTACATGAGTTTCAAGCTAATCAATTTAAAGTCCTCCATAAGCATAGTCTCTAGTATTTTTAGCGTGAATGTTAGTATATGATATCATATGGGATTGACAATCCTCATCCGGGTTAGCACGCACTAACCGGTCAAACGGATGTATTAGCATTTGGGAAGACGAGTGTTGATTAGGCACTCGTAGGAGGCATTTCAAGTTAGGTTTCCTTAATTGGGCCTGACAAATCAAGTTAAGCTCAGACTATGTGCTCATGGACAGTATAACTTTTATTTTGCTTAATTGCATTTTAAATTCAATATAAATCTTGCGGTTCTGACAACTATACATTGACATACAAACCTGTGAGCTCACCAGCGTTTTCGCTGACCCATTTTAGTATTTATCACAGGTACCCAGCAGTAGGTTGACTGCACAAGCAGGAATTATTAGCTCGAGTCAGCATACATACCACTAGAGATTGGACTGCATTATTATATTTTGTAAAAGTAATTATGCTATGTAATCTCTTAATTTCAGGAACCGAGCTAATGTAACAATATTTTGATGTAAACATTTACTTTATTTATAAAAGTTTAAAACGACGCATATAGTGGTCGTTCATTATATCTTATGTGCTTTGTATATTGATTAGTGACACCCAAATCAAGCTTCCGCAAATCATTAAATTTGGGGGTGATCTGTGACACCCCCAAATTTAATGATTTGCGGAAGCTTGATTTTGGTGTTGGTTTAGTTGAGAGAAATAAGAGAGGAGAGAGGTAGAGAAAAAGAGAAATGAAAGAAAGTGGGTGGAAGTGGGGGTTAAATCCCCATTTTCGCCCCGCGTTCCCGCTCCGTGCGGTGTTCGTTTGCTCCGTCGTTTAAACGTTAAATAATTATTTTAAATATTGATTGGAACATTTTAAAATACAATTTTATTACGCCATATTTTATTTAGATATTTTACTAATCACATTATATTTGAATTATAAAAAGGTAAGTTAATTTGTTTGCGCGTTTTACATTTTAAATTGTGTAACTTTCTGATTGTACGGTACGAATGAATACGAAGTATTATAATAATAATACTTTTGACATAAAATCGTTATTTAATAAAAGTTGGTCACCAACGTCCATATTTATTGTATCGAAATTCATTCGATTTGAGATTTGTACGATTTAAACAAACCGCATAATTGTAGATATATATTCAACAATATATATATAATAATTGATACATTAATTAGCCTAACACAGAACTAATTACATGTATTAAAACTTTATTAGGCACTAAATTATAGTCCTAAATTGACGGTTGTCACATTCTCCCCCTGTTAGAAGAATTTCGTCCCGAAATTTATGTTGAAGTTGTGTTTGACGTTGAATCAGTGAAGAGTTGAGGATACTTGAGTCGCATCTGGTCCTCCCGTTCCCAGGTGAATTCCGGACCGCGCCGCGAATTCCACCTAACCTTGACAATGGGAATACGACTTTGTTTAAGTTGTTTGACCTCACGGTCCATGATTTCAGCAGGTTCCTCAACAAAGTGAAGTTTCTCGTCAACTCGAATTTCATCGAGTGGAATGATAAGTGTCTCATCAGACAGACACTTCTTCAGATTTGAAACATGAAAAGTGGGATGCACGCTGCTGAGTTCAGCTGGCAGCTGCAATCGGTAAGCCACTGGACCAATCCTTTCGAGGATCTCGAATGGTCCAATGTATCTGGGATTCAACTTCCCTCGTTTGCCAAATCGGATGACGCCTTTCCAAGGCGATACTTTGAGTAGAACTCGATCCCCAACCTGGAACTCGAGTGGCTTGCGTCTCACATCAGCATAACTTTTCTGACGATCACGCGCGGCTTTGAGTTTGTTTTGAATTTCTACGATTCTCTCGGTCGTCTCGTGAATGATTTCTGGACCTGTGAGTTGGCTATCCCCAACCTCGGTCCAACAGATAGGTGACCGGCACTTACGACCGTACAGTGCCTCGAAGGGTGCAGCTTTGATGCTGGTATGATAACTGTTGTTGTACGAGAACTCGCACAATGGTAGGTGTTTTTCCCAGTTTACACCGAAGTCTACTACGCAGGCCCGTAGCATGTCTTCCAGTGTTTGAATGGTTCGTTCACTTTGGCCGTCGGTTTGAGGATGGTACGCGGTACTAATATCAAGTCGAGTACCCAGAGATTTTTGAAGTGATTGCCAAAATTGTGAAGTGAAACGACTATCTCTATCGGAGATAATTGAGATTGGAACACCGTGTTTGGTCACGATTTCTTTCAGATAAATGTTGGTGAGGCGTTCCATTTTGTCGGATTCCTTGATTGCCAGGAAGTGAGCAGATTTTGTGAGACGATCCACGATCACCCAAATGGAATCGCAACCGTTCGAGGATTTGGGTAGTTTGGTTATGAAGTCCATGGCAATTTGTTCCCATTTCCATTCCGGAAGACTGGGTTGTTGAAGTAAACCAGAAGATTTTTGATATTCGATTTTGACTTTGGAGCAAGTAAGGCATTTACTGACATAGGTGGCGATTTCAGCTTTCATGTTCGGCCACCAGTAGAAGTCCTTGATACCGTGGTACATTTTATCGGATCCCGGATGGATAGAATATTTGGACTTGTGAGCTTCATCCATCACCAAGTCCCGTAGGTTCCCAAACTTAGGCAACCAGATTCGGTTTGAGAAATACTTAATCCCGTTAGGTTTGACTTCGAATTGTTTATCCATGCCCCGTAAGGCTTCATCTTTGACATTTTCGGGTTTTAAAGCTTCGAGTTGAGCAGTGAGGATTTGAATGTTTAAATTGTTGTGAATGGTCATACTGAGGGCTCGAACCCGAAGTGGTTTCACTCGCTCTTTCCGACTGAGGGCATCAGCAACAACATTTGCTTTGCCTGGATGATATTTGAGTTCGCAGTCGTAATCGGTAAGCAACTCGACCCATCGACGTTGCCTCATGTTGAGATCCTTCTGATCGAATATGTGTTGGAGACTTTTGTGGTCTGTAAAGATTGTACATCTGGTACCATAAAGGTAATGTCTCCAGATTTTGAGGGCAAAAACGACAGCTCCTAGCTCGAGGTCGTGGGTGGTGTAATTCTTTTCATGAATCTTGAGCTGTCGGGAAGCATAAGCTATGACTTTGTCTCGTTGCATAAGCACACAACCGAGACCTTGATGTGAAGCATCGCAGTATACCACGAAGTCATCGGTGCCTTCGGGTAATGAGAGGATTGGAGCACTGCAAAGCTTTTGTTTTAAGAGTTGGAATGCCGATTCTTGTTTATCAGTCCAGTCAAACTTTTTGTCTTTCTGGGTCAGAGTCGTGAGTGGTATGGCTATCTTGGAATAATTTTCAATGAAGCGTCGATAGTACCCGGCAAGTCCCAAAAACTGCCGTACTTCGGTTGGAGTGGTTGGCGATTGCCAATCTTTGATAGCCTCGATTTTTGACGGGTCAACGTGAATCCCCTGACTGTCAATCACGTGGCCAAGGAATTGAACGGTTTTGATCCAGAACTCACACTTAGAGAACTTGGCATAGAGCTCCTCGTGTTTAAGTAGTTCAAGGATGGTTTTGAGGTGTTGCGCATGCTCTTCTTTGCTTCGTGAGTATATGAGGATGTCATCAATGAAGACAATGACAAACTTATCAAGGTAAGGTTTACACACCCGATTCATAAGGTCCATGAATACAGCCGGTGCATTGGTTAGGCCGAATGGCATCACTTGGAATTCGTAATGCCCGTAACGAGTTCTGAAAGCGGTTTTTGGAATATCGGCATCGCGGACACGCAATTGGTGATAACCGGATCGGAGATCAATCTTTGAATAACAACTCGACCCTTGAAGTTGGTCGAACAGGTCATCGATTCGAGGAAGTGGATACCGGTTCTTGACAGTCAACTTGTTCAACTCTCGATAGTCGATACACATTCGAAAAGAACCATCTTTCTTCTTAACAAATAGGACCGGAGCTCCCCAAGGTGAAGAACTCGGCCTGATAAACCCTCGTTCCAGGAGTTCTTGTAACTGGGTGGACAGCTCCTGAAGTTCAGATGGAGCTAAACGGTATGGTGCTCGGGCCACAGGCGCAGCACCTGGTACAAGATCGATTGAGAACTCAACCTGTCTTGGTGGTGGTAGACCAGGCAGTTCCTCAGGAAAGACTTCTGGAAAGTCTCGAACAATTGGAACATCCTCAAGTCGCTTCTCCTCCGACTTTTTCTCCATGATGTGCGCGAGGATTGATGGATAACCCTTTCTCAGAAATTTCCGGGTTTTAAGACAAGATATGAGGTTAAGCCTCGTCCCACCGGTCTCCCCCTGTATGATTAGGATTCTACCGACAGTGAGAGGCATGCGAACAATTTTGTCATAGCAGATGATTTCGGCACGATGTTTGGATAACCAGTCCATGCCTACGATGACATCGAAACTTCCTATCTCAATAGGCATAAGATCTATGGAGAAGATTTCATCGGCTAGATTTAAAGTGCAATTAGGTATCACACTATTGGTTTCTATCAATTTGCCATTTGCTAGCTCTACAGTGTACTTAACGTCTAAAGCAACAGGTGTAACGTCAAGTAGAGGGCAAAATTCATCGGAAATAAAACTCCTATCGGCACCAGTATCAAATAGAATGGAAGCAGTTAAATTGTTGAGGAGGAACATACCCGTGACCACATTCGGGTCCAGACGGGCGTCCCCTGAGTTGATCACGAAAGCGGTACTTTTGGCATTGTTGTTGTTGCGGTGGTTGTTGTTGTTGCCCTTGTTCTTCAACTTTGGGCAAGAATCCCTAAAGTGTCCTGGGTTTCCACATTCGTAGCAGGACTTAGGTTGTCGGGTATTTCTGTCAGAGGGGTTGTTGTTGGATTTGGGAGCTCGGCAATCTTTAGTCAAATGCCCTTGCCTCCTGCAGTTGTTGCAAGGAGTACCGCACTGACCAAAATGGTGGTAGTTACACTTGGGACAATAAGGTCTGTCCCCGGTGTAGTTGCGGGTGGTTTCAGAGTTGGTGTTGTAGACTTGGATGGCGTTGTTTTTCTTGTTGGAGTTGTGGTGGTGTTCAGTGGATTTGCGTTTGTTGTTGTTAGGGGATGAGGTGTTGGAGGTCTCACGGCTGACAACTAGAGCCATGAGTTCGTGGGCCAATCGAATGGCACTCTCAGTAGTTGTTGGTTTGGATGAGGCGACGTTCCCCTGATTGTTCTCGGGAAGTCCACGAATGTATTTCTTAATGCCCTTACTTTCTGGTTCAACCAAGCCTGGGCATAGTAAAGCAAACTGCTGAAATTTGGTGGTATAATCAGCGACATCATTTCCCTGCACCTCCAGATGCCAGAATTCTTCTTCCAGCCTGTGCAATTCCTCTTCAGGACAGTATTTCTCTGTCAGTTTCTTTTTCAGTTCGGCCCAAGGAAGTCGGTTTGCAACCTCAAGGCCTACGGAGTTTGCGTGGGTTTTCCACCACGCGAGTGCACCTTCCTGAAAGGTGTAAGCAGCGAATTTGACCTTGTTGTTCTCAGTGCAGTCGCAGAGACTGAAAACAGATTCCATGCGCTCAATCCAACGGATCAAGCCAATGGCACCTTCCGTGCCCTTGAAGTATAACGGTTTACAGCTAAGGAAGTCCTTATAGGAGCAGGGTTTGGGTGGTGGAATATTGGTTGCGGTGTCCTCACTACCAGGTGGTGTTCGGGTAGCCAAGGCTTCAGTCACACTGCGGGCAATTATCCCCGCGATCTCAGCTTCGCTAAGGGTAATTTGACGACGTGGAGGCATGATGCTGAGTAAGAAAGAACAAGGAATGAAATAAGATACTAGTCCGAGTATGATGAACTAGTGGTGTGGTTGTCATTTCGAGACAAAGCGTTTGAAAGAAAGAGGCCTATAATCATATAATATAATATAGCCTAAAGTTGTAATGAGGTCTATTCATGTATATATATATGTATATCACATAATAACCTATTGAGTGTCTAGCACAGACGTGTTTTGAGTCCCGTTTCTCTCGAGGTCAGAGTCAACTAATGCATTCCTGTTCAACATGACTCTTTCAGATTTCACATCATCTTTCTTTAATTGTACATAGTTGATCAGGCTATGTTAAATTAAAATCGTATGATGTAATCCCTGAACTAGTCATAACTAATAAGGAATACTGCCTAACGGTCATAGTCTAGGCCCACTAAATGCAACCTAGTTCACTATAACCTTAGGCTCTGATACCAATCTGTGACACCCCCAAATTTAATGATTTGCGGAAGCTTGATTTTGGTGTTGGTTTAGTTGAGAGAAATAAGAGAGGAGAGAGGTAGAGAAAAAGAGAAATGAAAGAAAGTGGGTGGAAGTGGGGGTTAAATCCCCATTTTCGCCCCGCGTTCCCGCTCCGTGCGGTGTTCGTTTGCTCCGTCGTTTAAACGTTAAATAATTATTTTAAATATTGATTGGAACATTTTAAAATACAATTTTATTACGCCATATTTTATTTAGATATTTTACTAATCACATTATATTTGAATTATAAAAAGGTAAGTTAATTTGTTTGCGCGTTTTACATTTTAAATTGTGTAACTTTCTGATTGTACGGTACGAATGAATACGAAGTATTATAATAATAATACTTTTGACATAAAATCGTTATTTAATAAAAGTTGGTCACCAACGTCCGTATTTATTGTATCGAAATTCATTCGATTTGAGATTTGTACGATTTAAACAAACCGCATAATTGTAGATATATATTCAACAATATATATATAATAATTGATACATTAATTAGCCTAACACAGAACTAATTACATGTATTAAAACTTTATTAGGCACTAAATTATAGTCCTAAATTGACGGTTGTCACAGAAATGTTTTCCGAAAAGGTGTTATCAATGGTGTAGCGCTCGACGTTGCTACGAAAAATTTCTAACGTTTCAAGTATACTCGCGGTATAGTTTAGTATGTTTCGGCAGTAGTAGTAGTTTATGTGGCGTTCTGAGTTGCCATGAAAGTTCAAATAGTTTAAGTATGCTCGTGGCATAGTTCAATAAGTTGTGTGTTTCGTTACGTGGTCAAAAGTTTACCATGCGTTAAGCCCGAATCGACATTCGAATAGTGTAACGTTAAAGCGAAATAGTTTGCTAAAACGTACCAATGTTAGCGTAGGGATCCTGTTGTGTATCCTTTGTTCTGAGGATGTACGTGCGTCCGGGCGCGTAAATGTTGCGGTTGTAGTTCGAAATGATAAACAGTTGATGATTCGAAATGTTCAAGTTGTGGTCAAATCATGACAAAATGTTTGTTTGAAAACAGTTGATAATATTTACTGCAATTCATTCATTGTTTTTTTATAAACAGTTAAGTGTAAATCATTGACATTCGGTCAAAATAGTGATCAATTCGTGATCAAAAAATAAATTTATGTCCGGTATAAATGGTTGGACCTCGTCCATCATGAATCGTTTGAGAAATTCCTCGTTGGGTATTTCGTTAGAAAAACTCTGTTAAGAGTCTGATGTGTCATTTGTTGTAATTCATCAATTCGTGTTCGTTTAGAAAAATCATTCTGGTAAATAATTAGTGGGAAAATCTTCCAGTATAGTTGTTTGTGAAATGAACATTTCAAAATATAGTTCATAGGTTTTTGGTTCGATAAAGTTTGCTACTCGTGATTCATTTCGCAAGATTAGGTTTGATCACCCAAGTGATTATGTGAGATTCCGTCTCAATTATCGTGTAGTAGCACGCTACCATGTTTCGTTCGCGCGGTGTTTATAAAGTTTGAGATCTCCAATACGTATAAAATCCTCGTTTGTTCTCTTTGTCCATTCGATGGGTTAGTTGTCGGTTTCATTCGTTAAATGTTTAGTATAAGTTCGTTCAATCCGTTAAAGGGTAAGAGTTTGTTCGTACAGTGGTCAACACGACCGAATAGTTGTCAAACATGACTGAGTAGTAGTCCAAATAGTAGCCAAAGCCAAGGTGAGAAATGTGAAGAATGAAGTCTCACATACTTTTAGTTATCGAGTATTTAGAAGAATTGACAAGTTTCCTCTTCACGTATCTCACGACTATGAAACACCCATATGTACTTAGTATAATATAATCACGTTAGCCAGGCGTCATTATATGATGCTAAATACATACTTCTTTTCATCAACCGCTTAACACGATCAGGTTCGTATGATATCAGAGTGAAAATGAACGAGTCGAATGTTGTAAAGTTCCATAAATGGATCACGCGTATCGTTGTATCGTAGCGATAGTTAGTTGTATGCAAATGTGTGTATGCATGTGCGTTCTAGCCAAGGTTATAGTCTAGGTCTCTAAGGTCTCTAAGTCACCTAAGAAATCTAGTTCGCTATAACCAATGGCTCTGATACCAATCTGTAACACCCCCAAATTCGTTAATTGTGTTTAGCGGAAGCATTAGTTAAGTTAGGGGATGTCACAGTTACACAGTACATGCATACGTATCAGAGCTTATGATTACAACAAAACATCAATATATTAAGATGCCAAAGTTAATAGTTTACAAAAGTTGATGATTCATCGAATCGTATAAAAGTAGTAATGTTATACAAAAGTAGATTTCTGGAATATGACTAAAAACCGATTAGTTATACAAAAGAAATCCAGTGTCAAAAGTTGGCATCCTAAAGCTTCGTGGGTCGCCTATGTTCCATATGTGCAGGTGGTCCTTACGTGTGCTGCTAATTCCCTGAAAAACATAGTAAAAGTCAACAACGAGGTTGAGTGAATTCACAGGTTTTATGTTTGCAATAGTTGAATCAAGTTTGTAAGCACAGTTGATAAACCAAATACGTTCACATATAAGTATTGCCATAATGGTTGAATAAGCGTTTAGTGGAATGTTATCCAAGTATAGTTCGGTTGGGATGTTACCCAAAACACAGTTTACGTGGGATGTTACCCAAAATACAGTTTACGTGGGATGTTACCCAACGTGGGATGTTACCCAAAATACAGTTTACGTGGGATGTTACCCAAAATACAGTTTACGTGGGATGTTACCCAAAATACAGTTCACGTGGGATGTTACCCAAAATACAGTTTACGTGGGATGTTACCCAAAACACAGTTTACGTGGGATGTTACCCAAATCGTATGTTTGAAACGTGTTGCTGGTCGTTCTCCGGCGGTTTTAAAAGTGTGCTTCAGTCGTTCACCGACTAGTTACCAAATTGTATCCGTCGTTCTCCGGTAAGTTACCAAGTTAGCACCGGTCGTTCTCCGGCGAGTTACACTGTTAGTACCGGTCGTTCTCCGGTAAGATACCAAGTTAGTGTCGGTCGTTCTCCGACAAGTTACCCATATGTACCGGTCGTTCTCCGGTAAGTTACACAGCTAGTCGTTCTCTAGCTAGATACAAATTGTACCGGTCGTTCTCCGGTAAGATACCAAGTCGTATTTCACGAGTTGATAATAGTTTTTGTATGAAATACCCTTTCATAAACACCAGTTCGTATAATTGTTTAACAGTTCAAGTACTCTAATCATTTGAGTAGACAAGTATACAATCATGTAATAAAGTAGTTATGGCAATTAATAAAGCAGCTGTAAGAGTTTGACCGCAGTCACAAATAGTTTGTACAATGTATAACATAGTAGTTATATAAAAGTTTGCTCACGTAGCAAAAACGTTGACTATGTTTTCCACCCCTGTTCAAAAGCAGTTAAAACAGTTAAAGTAGGGGCTGTGAACTCACCTGTTGAGTTAATTAACATGCGAGTGCTAGCAAACCTAAGCCCGAGTATGGTCCAGAATCTCCTAACGCCCTAAATGTATGAGATTAATAAGTACGTGGATGTCTAAGTTTGACCATCCATGTTAGTGTTCACGCAACTAAATTATGTCCAAAGTGTTTGTAAATAGTACTTTTATGATTGAAATTAAGTTCTTATATCATTTTTAAACTTTAATGTCAAAGTATTATCCTTTGGGTAACTATTTTAAGAAAATTTCAAAGTGCTGAAAAATGTTGACCAGGGTTGACCGCGAACCGAACCGAGATCGCGAACCGAACCGAGATCGCGAACCGAACCGAGATCGCGAACCGAACCGAGATTGTGAACTGAACCGAGTCCGCGAACCGAACCGAGATTGTGAACCGAACCGAGTCCGCGAACCGAGCCGAGATTGTGAACCGAACCGAATCCGCAAACCGAGCTGAGACCGCGAGTCGAACCGAGATTGGATCTCAGCTCGCGAAATTGGCTGTTCGCGATTTTTATGCAAATTTTGACTTTTAAAGCGTTTTTAATGATGTTTTTGGACATAATAAGTTAATGTAACACTAATACATGGTATATTAAGTATTATAAACACGAAATATCAAAAGAAACAACGAAATCTAAGAGTTTACGGGATGTCGGGATCTTACGAAGTTGTCGCAAGAGAAATCCGAAAAGATGGTTGTGTAGCTTTCGTCGTGGTGATCATTTTTCCCTAAACAAGATTGGTGATTCGATGCGTTTTAGGTGGTTTTTGGTGAGTTTAGAGAGAGAGATGAGAGAAAAGGGAGATGAAGAGAGAGAGAGTGAAATGAGAAATGAGGTGGGAAAGGTGGTGGTGGAGCCGGTTTTGTGGTCCAAAAAGGAGGAGGGGACTTTGTCCCACTTTGTGGTATTTTACCCGTGTTTGTTTACTCGATCGTTAATTACTAAATTATTTTTAGTTGCTAAATTTTGTTAAATACCTTTTTAGAATATATTTTAGTTGAGATATTTTATTAAATAATTTAGTTAAGTTTATAAAATTATAACTTGTTTCATTTCAGTTTGCGCAATAAACGTTTTGCGTTATAAAATACTTTGTAAATATTATCGACATAATATTTAATATACGTTAACGTTATTTAATAATTTCGTTTTATTAAATAATTTTTGTTCACCAACAGTCGTATATCTTTGTCGCGTTTGTTCCAACTGTTTTGTACATAATTGCAACTAATTATGAATCGTAATACTACGCGTATTAACTAGTTGGGCTTTGCTAGACTTACCTCTAAAATGTGTTGTGAATTCACTCAAAGTAGGGAATTAGCCTAATAATGCATGTGTTTAACGTTCATAATCGCGTTTAAAATTGCGAGGTGTTACAGCTAGCTCCAGTGACACCAGAGAGATCATAGCTGAGATACCACCGAGACATCGCAGAGATCGCAGACGAGGACGTAGAGCACGCAGGATCATTCCACTATTCACGAGGAGGACCTTACTGATGTCCCGATCACTCATGAGGAGCCATCCGCTGAGAGACCCTCATCACCTGTTCACCAGTCAGCTCCCATACCCACTCTTGAGTATGGGATTACACTAGCTGACCCGGTTGCTGCCTGGGCCCTCTTTCGGACACTCCACCTTCAGCATGACATCATGTCCACCCTTTGTGTGCATGTAGGGCTTCCGAGGCCTTCTGACTGTCCGTTCCATCTTGGTCCGGACCCAGGACCGTCTCGCCCGCCCTGGTCATTCTTCCCTCCTCCTGGACCGTTCGCTGCTGGACCTTCCACTGCTCCGCCTACTTCTGTTGATCCTGCTATGTCATCAGGGAGTGCATCAGCAGAGCCTTCACTTATTGAGCAGTTGATGGCTGTGTTGAATGTCTTTAGCCCACCTCACGCTCATGCTTCTGCTGGCATTACTGAGCCAAGCATGGATACGATGGAGGAGCCTACACCATCACCTACCTCACTCTTTGCTGCTGCTATTGCTGCCTTCAATCCTGACAGCGATGATCTACTTGATGACTTTTAGTTTATTTAGTTTATTTTATTTCAGTACTTAGATTTTTATAACTCTTTGTTATTTTTGAGATATAACGTTGTGTTGATGATTATTGCAGAACTTAGCTTATTGTGGAATGGATAATCTTACACGAGACTGGTCCTCCAATCCTGCAAATCACACGCACCATTTCTACACTAATCTGGTCCTGTCCAGTAAACAGAATGGGGAGTATTTTAAACCTTTCTCCGTTTTTGATGATTATATGTTTACTTAAGTTTATGTGTTATAATCTATGCCACATCCTAACTTATCACTAAGTGTGGGATTCTAGCCCAATTCAACACTTAGGAAACATTTTCTTACATGTTCAAACTCTAAGTGTGGGATTTTAGTCATAAAATCTCAACTCAAGAGAACATTAGGGACAATGTTCCTCTAAGTGTGGGATGGTAGGTATTGAATACCTTGGATAAGCGATTTTTATGTCTATGGCATATCTCAGAAAATGTTCCCTAAAATTTTTCAAATTTTCCAAAAATATTTTTCAATAAAACTAAAATATGAGCTAAATCTTGCGATTAAACTCTAAATTTTTGAGTTTTGGTATGCCTGAAAGAAATCATTTTCAAAATATGAGGAAAATATTTCAAAAACATAAGGAAATTAAGGTAGAAATTCCCTAATCAAGAAACGACAATCTAAGAGGGGCATCGCATGACTAGGCACATACAACCCAAATTTGCAGTGAGGTTTTGAGCCTTAAAAGCATTCATTTTTAATGCTACATTGTTCATTTCTTGTGTGTGCCGATGCATGTATCTCTGAATTAGAACTTGCTCTTGACATACGCTTCGAGACCACATTGGTGTGTACCGTACGCGGTATAGGCGCAATTAGATGACCTTGACATTCCTTAGGATTTGAACCCCTTTTCAGCCTTCTCTTTCAAGCCCAAAACCCTTCCGATACTCATTTTTAGTATCGATGATCCGCCTAGAAAACCCTGTTGAGCCTAAACCTTTTCATTTCTTCAAAAACCCTAATCCCAAACCTACTTTCCCAAATTCCCAAAACCTTATCTTAGAATTTCTGAGGTTATGAAAAACATCTTGAAGAATATCCAACTCGATTATCCTACTCGTTCGTGTTCTCCAAAAAGAACCGAACTCCTCTAAAAGTGCGAGAAAATTAGCACACAAGAGAGACAAGAGGATAACGGTGCGGGAAAATTAGCACCCGAAGAAAACACTCGAATTGATCAAGATAAGAGAAAGGATTTCTGAAGAGGAAAAGAAAATAAAAAGCAGAAAAAGAAAGAAAATAAAAGAGAAAAAGAAAATAAAATAAAGCTAAAAAGGCTTCAAAGTATCAACCATTAAAGGGAGATCCGATAGAAGACGAGTAGCTACTTCATCCGTTCTAAAAATAAGTTTTCATGATTCTTGGAAAGCCTAAGATAAGCAGCATCCTTACAAAACCAAAAAAAAAATTCCCTTATCCATACCCCTTAACCTTCACAAAACATTACAACCCCGAATGCCTTGGGATAATTAGCGCCGTTCTCATCTAAGTGGTGGAGATCCGATTCTCGATCAAGCATATGACGATGAGTACTGCATGACTGGCTTTATGAGCGATTTCGTTTGAACTAGATTGATAGGTAACCCGATACACTATTGAGTGAATTGAGTGACCACCTTATGTGAGATCGCCTAGTCATGTATACTCCAAGATCACGAGAGTTGGAAGTATGCCTATGAGAATCGCTTCTTGTTTCCGAAAGGATCATCTTACTTTTCCTTCGTTTCCTGAAACTATCTACTCATACGAGAAAATGGTGACCGACGGGGATGTCATAACTCTCCTATAAAACCTGTTTTAAAAATGTTTTCAAAAGGGATGTTGATGAGTGTTGCTTGAGGACAAGCAACGTCTAAGTGTGGGATACTTGATGTGTGTAACACCCGTTCAAAAAGTCAACTTTCGCGCCAGATTTAAACTTTGAATAATTGTATTTCTATAAACAATTATAACCAAGTTACATTTTCGTAACTCAAGTGAAATATTTTAATGTCCCTATTTGAAATATTTACGAAATTATATAAACGAAATTATAAATTTAAAATATTAAATTTATTAAAATGATCGGGGAAACGAACACCGCACGGAGCGCGAACACGGGGCATGAAAAATCAGCCAAAAAGGGGGTCATCACCTCCCCCTCCATTCATTCTCACTTTCCCACTCTCTCTCTTCTCTTCCCTTTCTCTCTAAAACAAACCCACACACCACCATCACTTAAAATCGCAAATTAACACATCAAAACGACCTCCAATCTCGAAGCTTGTTTAGGGAAAAACGATCACCACGCAACAATCTACAATTCTATCTTTTCATATTCTTCTCGCGCGGACTCGTAAGTTTCCGACAATTCTCGAAAACTCTCAAATCCTTGTTATAATACTTGATTTTGGTTTCTATAAGCTTAAAATGTCCCAATATGGGTTGGGTAAAAGATTTGGACCGAATGGTAGCCGGAAAACTCGTTTTCGGCTCAAATTCCGGAGAACAGTCGTGAGTGTCGCTAGTGTGCCAAAAACAGTACTAGCGACACTACCTAAGTGTCGCTATGCTAAGTGTCGCCCATGTAGCGACACTACTTAAGTGTCGCTGAATTACTTAATCAGATTTACCTATAGCGACACTCCTTAAGTGACGCCAAAATTGAGAAGTGTCGCCTATAGCGACACTAACCAAGTGTCGCCAGAATTCTTAACTATTTGGAACCAGCGACACTATCCCAGTGTCGCCAACTAAAACTAAGTGTCGCCATAGCGACACTAGCCAAGTGTCGCTAAAAACAGAAAACAGAACTATTATTTCACTAAGTGTTGAACTCAGATTTTACCACCTAATTTTCCTCCGAAATGGGATTTCAGAGCGTTTTCACTACAGCAACATAATAGAAATAAAAATTTTCCAAGCTGACTTGGCAGCTCGACCCCAACCAGGGGCTCTGCCCCTTGGACCCCGCCAGGGGTTGCCACCCCTTGGACCCCGCTATCAGGGGCGCTGCCCCCGAACCCCCGTACACGGTCTTTAAAAACCAAGCGACAAACAAACATTCGAACGACTTACTTGGTCAGACTATTTGATCTCGTACTTATATAACCTCACGTGTTTAGGACACTCAAAGGTTACCATTCGGACAACACACGTATCGTAGGATCGCTAACTCCTCAGGTGAGTTTCATAGCCCCACTCTTTCAACTGTGTTACTGTTTTCGGGGTGAAACTGTTGGTGCATTTTGTGTGTCAGTCAGTTGGTCAAACTATTGTAATTGTCAAAGTCAATTAGTCTGCATATGTATAGTGTTTAGTGTGTCAACGAAATGTAATTATATAGAATATACATGGCGACGACATGGGCTATGTCGCATTGGGTTGGGCCTGCGACGTTGGGCCTAACATCGCATGGCCCAATAGGGTCGATATATATAGTGAGTTAAACCTCAGAATTAGGGTTGGACTTGGTGAGTGTGTATGTGAGCCGTTTTTGTGGTGAGAGAGACAGAGAAAACGAGTTTGAGTTTGTATTGGTGATTGTAATCTTTATACGTTCAATTGTGAATATATACAAGATTATAGAGAATCGTTTGTGTGTTCGTGAATCATTATCGTTTGTTATTCATTGTTTATACGATCCGATCAGATCTATACGTGTACGGGACTATCAACTGGTATCAGAGCCATAGAATCAAGGATTCGTTGGTTTCGGATCGTTATTTTAGATGTTTTCGGTTTGATTCGCGAAGGTTTTATTGATTAATCTTCGTTTCTGGGTTAGGTTGCTTGAAGATTTCAATTTCTGAAGGTGTTTTCTGGGTTTGTTCGTCGATTTTCGTTCGAAATTCGTTAGGGTTTCGAAAATTTTCGGTTTATGGGTTTTTGGCTCCTGTAGTCGCGTTTTTGCGACGTTAGCTGCGACGTCGCTAAGTTCTGCGACGTTAATTGCGACGTTGTGTGTGACGTCTCACTTTTAACCTTAATTGGTTACTGCGACCTTAGCCGCGACGTCAGGTGCAACGTTGCTTGATTTTGCGACATCACCTGCGACGTCGCTTGCGACGTTATTGATTTTGACCTTAAGTGGTTATTGCGACGTAGGCTGCGACGTCGCTAGCCTCTGCGACGTTATACACTACGTCGCATTTTCGATTCTTAATTGAGTCATCGGACTTCTGCGACGTTGCTAGTTTTTTCTGCCACATTACCCTCGCTCTAGATTCGTAAAAAAAAATAATAATAATAAAAAATTTGGCGGGAAACTCCGAAAAAATTTTGCGTTTTCAAATTTTTTCTATAGGCTTAAAACTGTTCAAGTTTAGTCTGGAAAAAGTTTCATTTTACCTGGCCAGTTTTTGACGTTTTCGGACGAAATTTTGGCGGGAAAAACGCGAAAATTTTGTAATTTCAAATTTTGTTTTTAGGCTTAGAATAGCTTCATTTTAGTGTCGGAAAAGTTTCGCTGTACTCGAATATTTTTTTTAAAATTTTCAAATCCGTTTTGGAGGGAAAATTCGTAAATGGCTTTTGGTAACAGAGTGCCTCCTTCTACATCTTTGTTCTATAGTGATTTTGCGAGTTGGAAGATTAAGTTATGCAATTTCATTGAATACAAAGATCCAAATCTGTCGAATTGGTTTAACACCATTGATCGATATGAGCAACCAAGACTCGATGGAGTGCTTAAGTCAAGAGCACAAATGTCAGTCAAGGAACGCGATGAGTTTGATAAAGACAATAGAGCGTATGAGATGATTACCAAGTGCTTGCCAGAAGTTGTGATTGATAAATTTAAAGATCAAGCAACTTCTATAGGATTATGGGATGCTCTTATAGCGGCTTACGATCAAAAGGAAAAGCAGTCAGAGGCTAATATTCAAATTCCTAGTCTAAATGATACTTCCAGATCTACTTCAAACTCAGCAGCATCTACTTCTACTAGCACTTCATATGCTTCCTATACTTCTCATACAGATCATACAGCTCCTTCAAAGGCTACTGAGGATCATGCTACAATCTTTGCAGCTTTCCTCAACTCTTATGAGAATTTTCTTTCCAAGAAGGCTAGTACTCTACAGCTTACTGAAGAAGACTTTGAACAGATCGATTCTGATGATCTCGAGCAAATGGACATCAAATGGAGTATGGCCATGATAACCCAAAGGTCAAAGATATTTCTTCAGAGAACGGGCAAAAAGGACCTGGATGATGATGGTGATACAGGTCTTGGTTTTAATAAAAGCAAGGTGACATGCAAAATCTGTCAGATTCATGGACACTTTGCTAAGGAATGTGTGGAGAATAAATATCCATCATCTGGATTTACCACACCTTCAGCTCCCAAGACTCCAGAGAATAACACAACATCACAGGCGATGACAGTGTATTCTCAGGGAATGTTTGATTCAAGTGCGACTCAAGAAAAGGTTCAACACAGTGCATTCTTGGCAAAGATACATGAGGTAGAAACAGAATCTGAAAAACCTTTTACTTGCATATCCTGTATTAAATTGGAAGCTTCTTTAAAATGTTTTCAAATAGACTATGTAGACTTGAGAGAAAAGGTCGAGAAACTCACTGAGTCAAATAAGTTTCTAAAAGCTAATGAAATACTTTATGAAAAAGAAGTTGAGGCTCATAAGTTTGACACTGAGAAATATAAAGCTAAAGTTTTCAGTCAACAAGATGCCATTAAGAGCTATTTAACAGAAATTGAGTTGTTAAATAAAGAACTTTCTGAGCTAAAGTCTGAGTCTGACTCTTTTAAAAAAGGAATCACAAGTTTCTCAAACTCTCATAAAATCTTCGATGAAATTGTTGACAAGCAGAGGACAAATACAAGTAGTAAGGCTGGAATAGGGTATAACTCAGTTCCACCTCCTACTAATCACTATCCTCGGCCTGTTAAGGAAGGCACCGAAGAACTTGTGGCTGACTACTCATCATGGTCAGCTACAAAGTCTAAAGAAGCTACATTCAATCCTAAAAGGCAGGCAAAGGAGAAAACTAAACGGACAGAGTATCCCTTGCCTACTTTTGTTAAGTCTGATAGTACACCTCCAGTTAGTGTAGAGGAGGGTGTTGAGATAGAGGATCTACCGGAAGAGGCTGAAATCAAAGTTGAAAAAGTTAATGTAAAGCCAGAAAATCATATACTTACTAATGAAACTGTAAAGGTTTCAACTACAAAGGGTAAAAACAAGGTTGAAAATCAATCCAAAAGGGTTCAACATCAAATGTGTAACAACCGGCAAATTAGGACTAGAATTAGTGCCTAATTCTTTGTTAATACATGTAATTAGTTCTGTGTTAGGCTAATTTATGTATCGAATTATATATATTGTTGAATATATACGAAAATGCGATTTGGTTAAATCGTACGCAATTTAAATCGAATGTATTTCGATTCAATTTAATACGGACGTTGGTGACCAATTTTATTAAATAACGTTGTTATGTCAAAAATATTGTTATAATAATATTTAGTATTCATTCGTATCGCACAATCAGAAAGTTACACAATTTAAAAAGGTTAAAACGCGCAACTAAATAAAATAACGTACATTTTATAACTCAAATATAAATCGATTAGTAAAACATTTAAATAAACTTATCGCGTAATAATTTGTATTTTAAAACGCACCATTAATATTTAAAATAGTTATTTAGCGTTTAAACGACGGAGCAAACGAACACCGCACGGAGAACGGGAACTGGAGAATGGGAGATAACCTCCCACCCTCCTTTTCTTTCTTCTCATTATCACTCCACTCACTCTCTCTCTTACTACTCCCTCCTCCCTTTTTCTCTCTAAAAAGTTCATCACCACCACCTCACTAATTCGCTAATTACTACTATTAAACGACCTTGGATCTCATCATCACTTTGGAGAAAAACGTTCACCACTTCCCGATCTACAACGCTATCTTTTCGGATTTCTCATCCAACACTTTGTAAGTTTCCGACAAATCCCGAAATCTCTCGTTTTTGATCATTTTTACTAGTTTATGGTTTAAATAGGCTTATTATGTTCATATAAGGGTTGGGTAAAAGATTTGGACCGAACGGAAACCGGAAAACTCATTTTCGGCACATTTTCCGGCCAACAGACCGCTACGTCGCACCTGGCCAGGGGCCTCTGCGACGTCGCGACCTACGTCGCACAAAAACCTCAACGTCGCACTAGCGACGCAGCCTATTACGTCGCATTAACTTGCGGACGTCGCACGTAGCGACGTAGACTTTAACGTCGCAAACCGAACCAACGTCGCATTAGCGACGTCGCCCCCTACGTCGCATTGATTTGCGAAGGTCGCATCATGCGACGTACCTACCTACGTCGCACCTTACGTCGCTTGCAACGTCGCATGCTACGTCGCACAAACCAGAACCTTGAAAACTCACATTTTCACTAAGTGTCGAACTTTTACAACCTCAAATCCTTATACGATACGACCTAACAATCATAATAAAACATACTTTCCTATTACAATTACTTTAATTTGCGTATTGAATGATAAACTTTAATTATAACAAATCACCAACGAGCCGTATACTTTGTTACGAACGCGCAAACGAACATTTAAACACAACGGGTTGTATGAACAACTAGCCTAGATGGTCTTGCGAGACATCTACTTACTTAACCTTACGTGTTTAGGCACTAGAAGGTCACGGGTTCGGAGAACCTACTTGCTTTACTACTACTTGCTTTTTACCACTGCTTGACTCAGGTGAGTCTTACGGCCCCACTTTTACTGTTTTAACTTATTGGGGGAGATACATGCTACTGATTTTTCTTGAACACAAGTACTAAACTGTTTACTATACCAAACGGAATTGCATGAGTTACTTACTATTTACTGAAGTCTCTCCATCATATATCGTTAGTTATGTACTTAAGCGCGAACAGTAGTTAATGGATCCATTAGGGAAATGACCCTCCCCGCCCGGGGTAGTAGCGCTACCACGAACCGTTATGTATAAACGGGCGACTATTATTTCGTTTACTTATGCTTGCTCAATTTCGAGCATGTCACGGGAGCAACTGATTATTTACGGGTTAAGCTTCGATTATGAGCCTCATGGCAACGGTATAACTTGATTACTTTACTTTTGCGAGATTTGCAAATACTTGATATACGTCTACGGGCACTACTGATGAAATCTTGTGTTCAAACTGATTATTTACTGACAAACCTGTGAGATTCACCAACCTTTTGGTTGACCCTTTTTAGCATGTATTCTCAGGTACACTTACGGAGTAGGATCACTCCAGGATTACTAGCTAGAGTCGCATGATTTCCAAACTGCATTTAACGGAGATTCTTTGGCATTATCTTTTGTAACTATGGTTATGTAATAGAATCTCCCGCCACATACGCGGACTCTAGGCTTACATATTTTTGTAAAGAAAACTATATGTTTTCAAACGATTTAATTATGAAATGTAATTATTTTACAAAACGTCTCATTTAGAGGTCGTTTGCTGTATATCTTGTGCTTTGTATATTGATTAGTAGCACCCAAGTATGCTTCCGCAAATTACTAAATTTGGGGGTGTTACAGATTGGTATCAGAGCCTAAGGTTATAGTGAACTAGGTTGCATTTAGTGGGCCTAGACTATGACCATTAGGCAGTATTCCCTTACTAGGCATGATTGGTTCAGGAATTACATCATACGACTTTAATTTAACATAGCCTGATCAACTATGTACAATTAAGGAAAGATGATGTGATGTCTGAAATGGTTGTGTCGAACAGGAATGCGTTAGTTGACTCTGACCACGAGAGAACCGGACCATTACTTGATACGTGCTAGACTTTAGGCTGGATATTATATATTTATATATATTAGCCTCGTCTTACTTACACTCTGCCACAGGAATGGCAAACACACCACCTAATCCGACACACTCTCACTCACGTGGGTCACGGAACCCACGAGTAGCCAGGAGGAACACAAGGTCACCTCGAACCAGCCCTTATCCTGTACATAACTCTCAGAACTCTGCACATCTCACGTTGCCAGTATTGGCTACCCAATCCCGCCGTCAGGAGCAAAGACTTGAAAACCTGGAACTGGAACAACACCGAATGACTTACCTGCTTCGTCAAGCTCTTGACCGCATATCACAACTACAGCGAGAACAAGAGGATACCAACCTCTCTGTAAGCATAATTCAGGATTCCATGACCGCCGAATTAGGTGCAGATGAACTTGTAAGAAACCGATTAGAAGAATGTGAATAGCGTTCACAGGAGACTGCGGATCATTCTCGAACACTAGCACAACGACTGGCCTTGGTTGAAGACAACGCCAGGCAAACCAACCGACTAGCAGAAACCATGGACCGCCATGTCGCGCTGATGGGACAAATTAATCTACATTAAGATTTGTGTAGTTTTTGTCTTGTAATCTATCTCGTAATCTAGGGACTATCTAGCACTACTCTATAAACTAGTCGGATGTAACCATTCCCGACACCTTTTGTAATATCTCTGTAGGATGTAACTTTTGAACTCACTTTATCTATCAGATATCCTTTGTTATCTCAACTCACATTAATTGTCATTTTCCATGTTGATGTTATGTATTACTGCTTTTATACATGTACATCTGTGACAATTACCAGCTCATACAAAATCTCATGTATCTTCATTTCTTTTATTGAAGAATCATGCCGCCAAAGACACGACCATACACCGATGCCCAGATTACCTCCCTTATAACCCAGGCTGTTACTGAAGCCTTGGCTCGGAATACTCCACCAAATTCCTCGAGAAACAGCGATGCCACTGAAACCACTGCTGCTAAACCTTGTTCTTACAAGGACTTCCAGAACTGCAAACCTCTAAACTTTGCAGGTACCGAGGGAGCTATCGGTCTAATACGCTGGATCGAGAAAGTTGAATCGGTATTTCTTATCTGCAACTGTGCGGAGGGGGACAAAGTTAAGTTCTCCGTTAGTACTTTTACTGACACCGCACTCACGTGGTGGAACACCTATGCCCAAACTGTGGGCATTGCCAATGCTTACAAACTCCCGTGGGAGGAGTTGAAGGAGATGTTAAGGGGTGAGTATTGCCCCAGGGATGAACTGAAACAACTGGAGCTGGAATTCTGGAACCATAAGATGCAAGGTAATGATATCACCGGTTACACCAACCGTTTCCACCAGCTGGCACTTCTGTGCCCAACCATGGTCGATCCTGAGTACAAGAGGATCGAGAAATACGTTGATGGACTGCCCGAAAAACTTCAGGACCTGGTGACTTCATCCAAACCAGGTACTATCCAGAACGCCATCCGTATGGCCCATGAACTCACGGCAAACGCTGTCCGCCGTAACACAACTTCAGCCCCACCTGCAAACAACAAACGAAAGTGGGAAGGAAACCCCAACTCGTCCAACCAAATCACCAACCGAAAGCCTGAGCCCCTTAGGGCTTATTCATCTGGCACTTCTGAAAGGAAAGGGTACGTTGGAAGCAGGCCCTACTGTCCCAAATGCAATCGTCATCACGACGGTTCCTGCCCTTGCACAAACTGCAAGCGTTTTGGGCATCTGGCCAAGGATTGTCGAAACACCAGTGCCCCGAAGACTTGTTATGGGTGCGGAAGTCCCGGGCATTTTCAGAATAATTGCCCTAAGCAGAGAAACAACAACAACAACAACAACAGCAACAAACGGAACAACAACCCAGCTCGTAGCAGAGCATTTGTCATCAAAGCTGGGGAAGCTAGGGAAGACCCGAATGTTGTAACGGGTACGTTTCTTCTCAACGATCTTACTGCTTCAGTATTATTTGATACCGGTGCTGATAAAAGTTTCATATCTGATGAGTTTTGCCCACTACTTAATATCACCCCTTCGGCCTTAGATGTTAAGTACACTGTAGAGCTCGCAAATGGTAAACTCATAGAAACCAGTAGTGTGATACCTAATTGCACTTTAAACCTCGCAAACGAAACCTTCTCAATCGATCTAATGCCTGTTGAACTAGGAAGTTTTGATGTCATCGTGGGTATGGACTGGTTGTCCAAGTACCGGGCCGAAATTGTTTGTCACGATAAAATCGTCCGAATCCCTCTCGCCGCCGGTAGTACCTTAATCATACAGGGGGAGACCGGTGGGTCGAGACTAAACTTAATCTCCTGTTTAAAAACCCGAAAATTTCTGAGAAAGGGTTACCCCGCAATACTCGCGCACATCACGGAGAAAAAGTCGGAGGAGAAGCGACTTGAAGATATGCCAATCGTTAGAGACTTTCCCGAAGTCTTTCCAGAAGAACTACCTGGTTTACCTCCACCTAGACAGGTTGAGTTCTCGATTGATCTCGTGCCGGGTGCCGCACCGGTGGCCTGAGCACCGTACCGCCTAGCTCCATCTGAACTTCAGGAGTTGTCCACTCAGTTACAGGAACTCCTGGATAGAGAATTCATTAGACCGAGTTCTTCACCTTGGGGAGCTCCGGTCTTATTTGTCAAAAAGAAAGACGGTTCATTCAGAATGTGCATTGACTACCGAGAGTTGAACAAACTAACCGTCAAGAACCGATACCCACTCCCTCGAATCGATGATCTGTTCGATCAACTCCAAGGATCAAGCTGTTATTCAAAGATTGATCTTCGATCCGGTTATCATCAGTTGCATGTTCGCGATGCTGACATCCCAAAAACCGCATTCAGAACCCGTTATGGGCACTACGAATTCCAAGTAATGCCCTTTGGCCTAACCAACGCACCGGCTGTATTCATGGATCTTATGAATCGGGTGTGCAAATGTGACACCCCCAAATTTAATGATTTGCGGAAGCTTGATTTGGGTGTCACTAATCAATATACAAAGCACATAAGATATAATGAACGACCACTATATGCGTCGTTTTAAACTTGTATAGATAAAGTAAATGTTTACATCAAAATATAGTTACATTAGCTCGATTCCTGAAATTGAGAGATTACATAGCATAATTACTTTTACAAAATATAATAATGCAGTCCAATCTCTAGTTGTATGTATGCTGACTCGAGCTAATATTTCTTGCTTGTGCAGCCAACCTACTGCTGGGTACCTGTGATAAATACTAAAATGGGTCAGCGAAAACGCTGGTGAGCTCACAGGTTTGTATGTCAATGTATAGCTGTCAGAACCGCAAGATTTATATTGAATTTAAAATGCAATTAAGCAAAATAAAAGTTATACTGTCCATGAGCACATAGTCTGAGCTTAACTTGATTTGTCAGGCCCACTTAAGGAAACCTAACTTGAAATGCCTCCTACGAGTGCCTAATCAACACTCGTCTTCCCAAATGCTAATACATCCGTTTGACCGGTTAGAACGTGCTAACCCGGATGAGGATTGTCAATCCCATATGATATCATATACTAACATTCACGCTATAAAATACTAGAGACTATGCTTATGGAGGACTTTAAATTGATTAGCTTGAAACTCATGTAGTATTTGAAGTTTGGCACTTGCGTTCTACTTGTAAAACAAAATCGAGTAGTAATATCACACCCCTAGTTGTAAAGCAGTGAAAATGGGGCTATGAAACTCACCTGAGTCTTGGAGTGTTTAAGTTAATAAACTTGAAGTAATTAGCTGTGAGTTGATGTCCAAAGACTTGAAACCTGAATGTGTCCACGACACTTGATTGTTATTAATTGTACCGGTATCTCGAAAGACTACCTTTGTAGTTGTTATTTAATTATATATGTCCAAATTACTACGATTTGGTTGATTAATTGTTTTGTTTCAAGTTACTACGACTTGATTGACTCAATTATCCAAGTTACTACGACTTGGTTGATTGAATAATCTGTTTTGTAAGTTTTGAAAACGTGTACGGCCCGTTGGTGATTTAGTTGAAATAATAAAAATTCTAAAATGTTGACTTTGCTACAGTACTGCTACAGTACTGCTACAGTAAATTTGACTTTTTTGAACAGTGAACAGTAACTTTGACTTCAAAATTCTGGTTTTTCTGTGTTTTGCGACACAACATGCGACACAAAGATTTGACATGCGACACAATGGTTGTGTCGCAGACGTCATGCGACACAAGGATACGACACAGGGACTGTGTCGCATCGAATACGAAATGCTAATTTAATAGCGACATAGTGGTTGTGTCGTATAGAAGTACGACATAGTTTGCGACATAGAGTGCGACACAATATTGTGTCGCATGAGTTACGACACTAAAGGATTTATACGACACAAGTTGCGACATAAAGGGCAAAATACGACACAACATGCGACACAAGGCTTGTGTCGCATGGATGAACACCAGTCCAGAAAGTCCGGCTGTTCGCGATTTTTCCGGCCAAAACTCAATTTAAACTCGTTTTTAAGCTATAAAACTGTGTTCTAATCTTTGTAATGGACATATATAAGTTGTGTAAACATCAAAACATCAAAATATTACATAAAACTAAACAAATCTAAGTTTTTAGAAATTTCCTTACAAATGCAAATCGAAGAAGATGGAGGCCGAAAATGATGGTAGAGCTTTTGTTAATCTTGTTCCTCACTTGATGGTGGTTCCGAAAATGTAAGTTTTGTTGTCGGATTTGATGATTCCGAAATTTTGTATGAATTTGGTGAGAGTGTTTTTGGTGTGTGTGTGTTTTTGGAGAATGAAAATGAAAGAAAGAATGAAGGAGAGGTGGGGTGTAGGTGAAAGCCTCACCTCGCAGTCTCCGTCCCGTGCTCCCCGTGGTGTTCGTTTTCCTCAGTCATTTAACGTTAAATATTTATTTTATTCGTTTAAATTTTCCATTTTAAATTATAAATTATTATAAAATATTTTATTGTAAAATTTTACCAGTTATCTATTTATGATATTTAAAAGGGAAATTCGTTTTATTTGTTTGCGCGTTTGTATTTTTAATCTCGTATACATTAATTGTGTAATAAAACTTGGATACGAAAAATTACAATAAATGAGATTCTGAATAAAATTGAGTTATTAGATAATATTTGTATTTCTTAATAAAATTATTCACCAACGTCCGTATTTATTGTATCGAAATTCATTCGATTTGAAACTCGTACGATTTAAATAAACCGCATAATTGTGTAGATATATATTCAACAATATATATGATAATTGATACATTAATTAGCCTAACACATAACTAATTACATGTATTAAAACTTGATTATGCACTAAATTCTAGTCCTAAATTGACGGTTGTCACATTCTCCCCCTGTTAGAAGAATTTCGTCCCGAAATTTATGTTGAAGTCGTGTTTGACGTTGAATCAGTGAAGAGTTGAGGATACTTGAGTCGCATTTGGTCTTCCCGTTCCCAAGTGAATTCCGGACCGCGCCGTGAATTCCACCTAACTTTGACGATAGGAATACGACTTTGTTTAAGTTGTTTGACCTCACGGTCCATGATTTCAGCGGGTTCCTCAACAAAGTGAAGTTTTTCGTCAACTCGAATTTCATCGAGTGGAATGATAAGTGTCTCATCAGACAGACACTTCTTCAGATTTGAAACATGAAATGTGGGATGCACGCTGCTGAGTTCGGATGGCAGCTGCAATCGATATGCCACTGGACCAATCTTTTCGAGGATCTCGAATGGTCCAATGTATCTGGGATTTAACTTCCCTCGTTTGCCAAATCGGATTACGCCTTTCCAAGGCGATACTTTGAGTAGAACTCGATCCCCAACCTGGAACTCGAGTCGCTTGCGTCTCACATCAGCATAACTTTTCTGATGATCATGCGCGGCTTTGAGTTTGTTTTGAATTTCTACGATTCTCTCGGTCGTCTCTTGAATGATTTCTGGACCTGTGAGTTGGCTATCCCCAACTTCGGTCCAACAGATAGGTGACCGGCACTTACGACCGTACAGTGCCTCGAATGGTGCAGCCTTGATGCTGGTATGATAATTGTTGTTGTACGAGAACTCGCACAATGGTAGGTGTTTTTCCCAGTTTACACCGAAGTCTACTACGCAGGCCCGTAGCATGTCTTCTAGTGTTTGAATTGTTCGTTCACTTTGGCCGTCGGTTTGAGGATGGTATGCAGTACTCATATCAAGTCGAGTACCCAGTGATCTTTGAAGTGATTGCCAAAATTGTGAAGTGAAACGACTATCTCTATCGGAGATAATTGAATTTGGAACACCGTGTTTAGTCACGATTTCCTTCAGATAGATTCTGGTGAGGCGTTCCATTTTGTCGGATTCCTTGATTGCCAGGAAGTGAGCAGTCTTTGTGAGACGATCCACGATCACCCAAATGGTATCGCAACCGTTCGTTGACTTGGGTAGTTTGGTTATGAAGTCCATGGCAATTTGTTCCCATTTCCATTCAGGAAGATCGGGTTGTTGAAGTAAACCAGAAGGTTTTTGATATTCGATTTTGACCTTGGAGCAAGTAAGGCACTTGCTGACATAGGTGGCGATTTCAGCTTTCATGTTCGGCCACCAATAGAAGTCCTTGATTCCGTGGTACATTTTATCGGATCCCGGATGGATAGAATATTTGGACTTGTGAGCTTCATCAATCACCAAGTCCCGTAGGTTCCCAAATTTAGGCAACCAGATTCGGTTTGAGAAATACCTAATCCCGTTAGGTCTGATTTCGAATTGTTTATCCATGCCCCGCAAGGCTTCATCTTTGACATTTTCGTGTTTCAAGGCTTCGAGTTGAGCAGTGAGAATTTGAATGTTTAAATTGTTGTGAATGGTCATACTGAGGGCTCGGACCCGAAGTGGTTTCACTCGCTCTTTTCGACTGAGGGCGTCAGCAACAACATTTGCTTTGCCTGGATGATATTTGAGTTCGCAGTCGTAATCGGTAAGCAACTCGACCCATCGACGTTGCCTCATGTTGAGATCCTTCTGATCGAATATGTGTTGAAGGCTTTTATGGTCAGTAAAGATTGTACACCTGGTACCATAAAGGTAATGTCTCCATATTTTGAGGGCAAAAACGACAGCTCCTAGCTCGAGGTCGTGGGTGGTGTAATTCTTTTCATGAATCTTGAGCTGTCGGGAAGCATAAGCTATGACTTTGTCTCGTTGCATGAGCACGCAACCGAGACCTTGATGAGAAGCATCGCAGTATACCACGAAGTCATCAGTGCCTTCGGGTAATGATAGGATAGGAGCACTGCAAAGCTTTTGTTTTAAGAGTTGGAATGCCGACTCTTGTTTATCAGTCCAGTCAAACTTTTTGTCTTTCTGGGTCAGAGTCGTGAGTGGTATGGCTATCTTGGAGAAATTTTCAATGAATCGTCGATAGTATCCGGCCAGTCCTAGAAACTGCCGTACTTCGGTCGGATTGGTTGGCGATTGCCAATCTTTGATAGCCTCGATTTTTGATGGGTCAACATGAATCCCCTGACTGTCAATCACGTGACCAAGGAATTGAACGGTTTTGATCCAGAACTCACACTTAGAGAACTTGGCATAGAGCTCCTCGTGTTTAAGTAGTTCAAGGATGGTTTTGAGGTGTTGCGCGTGTTCTTCTTTGCTTCGTGAATATATGAGAATGTCATCGATGAAGACAATGACAAACTTGTCAAGATAAGGTTTACACACCCGATTCATAAGGTCCATGAATACAGCCGGTGCGTTGGTTAGGCCGAATGGCATCACTTGAAATTCGTAATGCCCGTAACGGGTTCTGAAAGCGGTTTTTGGAATATCGGCATCGCGGACACGCAGTTGGTGATAACCGGATCGGAGATCTATCTTTGAATAACAACTCGACCCTTGAAGTTGGTCGAACAAATCATCGATTCGAGGAAGTGGATACCGGTTCTTGACAGTTAACTTGTTCAACTCTCGATAGTCGATACACATTCGAAAAGAACCATCTTTCTTCTTAACAAATAGGACCGGAGCTCCCCAAGGTGAAGAACTCGGCCTGATAAAGAGTTCCTGTAACTGGGTGGACAGCTCCTGAAGTTCGGATGGAGCTAAACGGTATGGTGCTCGGGCCACAGGCGCAGCACCCGGTACAAGATCGATTGAGAACTCAACCTGTCTTGGTGGTGGTAGACCAGGCAGTTCCTCAGGAAAGACTTCTGGAAAGTCTCGAACAATTGGAACATCCTCAAGTCGCTTCTCCTCCGACTTTTTCTCCATGATGTGCGCGAGGATTGATGGATAACCCTTTCTCAGAAATTTCCGGGTTTTAAGACAAGATATGATGTTAAGCCTCGTCCCTCTGGTCTCCCCCTGTATGACTAGGGTTCTACCGACAGTGAGAGGTATGCGAACAATTTTGTCATAACAGATGATTTCGGCACGATGTTTGGATAACCAGTCCATGCCTACGATGACATCGAAACTTCCTATCTCAATAGGCATAAGATCTATGGAGAAGATTTCGTCGGCTAGATTTAAAGTGCAATTAGGCATCACACTATTGGTTTCTATCAATTTGCCATTTGCTAGCTCTACGGTGTACTTAACGTCTAAAGCAACAGGTGTAATGTCAAGTAGAGGGCAAAATTAATCGGAAATAAAACTTCTATCGGCACCAGTATCAAACAGTATGGAAGCAGTTAAATTGTTGAGGAGGAACATACCCGTGACCACGTTCGGGTCCTGACGGGCGTCCCCTGAGTTGATCACGAAGGCGCTACTTTTGGTGTTGTTGTTGTTGTTGCGGTGGTTGTTGTTGTTGCCCTTGTTCTTCAATTTTGGGCAAGAATCCCTAAAGTGTCCTGGGTTTCCACATTCGTAGCAGGACTTAGGTTGTCGGGTATTTTTGTCAGAGGGGCTGTTGTTGGATTTGGGGGCTCGGCAATCCTTAGTCGAATGCCCGTACCTCCTGCAGTTGTTGCAAGGAGTACCGCACTGACCAAAGTGGTGATAGTTACACTTGGGACAATAGGGTCTGTCCCCGGTGTAGCTGCGGTTGGATTCAGAGTTGGTGTTGTAGACTTGGATGGCGTTGTTTTTCTTGTTTGAGTTGTGGTGGTGTTCAGTGGATTTGCGTTTGTTGTTGTTAGAGGATGAGGTGTTGGAGGTCTCACGGCTGACAACTAGAGCCATGAGTTCGTGGGCCAATCGAATGGCACTCTCAGTAGTGGTTGGTTTGGATGAGGCGACGTTTCCCTGGATGTTCTCGGGGAGTCCACGAATGTATTTCTTAATGCCCTTACTTTCTGGTTCGACCAAACTCGGGCATAATAAAGCAAACTGCTGAAATTTGGTGGTATATTCAGCAACATCATTTCCCTGTACTGCCAGATGCCAGAATTCTTCCTCCAGCCTGTGCAATTCTTCTTCAGGACAGTACTTTTCTGTCAGCTTCTTTTTCAGTTCGGCCCAAGGAAGTCGATTTGCAACCTCAAGGCCTACAGAGTTTGCGTGGGTTTTCCACCACGTGAGTGCACCTTCCTGAAAGGTGTATGCAGTGAATTTGACCTTGTTGTTCTCAGTGCAGTCGCAGAGACTGAAAACAGATTCCATGCGCTCAATCCAACGGATCAAGCCAATGGCACCTTCCGTGCCCTTGAAGTATAGCGGTTTACAGCTAAGAAAGTCTTTATAGGAGCAAGGTTTGGGTGGTGGAGTATTGGTTGCTGTGTCCTCACTACCGGGTGGTGTTCGGGTAGCCAAGGCTTCGGTCACACTGCGGGCAATTATTCCCACGATCTCAGCTTCGCTAAGGGTAATTTGACGACGAGGAGGCATGATGCTGAGTAAGAAAGAACAAGGAAATGAAATAAGATACTAGTCCGAGTATGATGAACTAGTGGTGTGTTTGTCATTTCGAGACAAAGCGTTAGAGAGAAAGAGGCCTATATTCATATAATATAATATAGCCTAAAGTTGTAATGAGGTCTACTTATGTAAATATATGTATATCACATAATAACCTATTGAGTGTCTAGCACAGACGTGTTTTGAGTCCCGTTTCTCTCGAGGTCAGAGTCAAATAATGCATTCCTGTTCAACATAACTCTTTTAGATTTCACATCATCTTTCTCTAATTGTACATAGTTGATCAGGCTATGTTAAATTAAAGTCGTATGATGTAATCCCTGAACTAGTCATAACTAATAAGGAATGCTGCCTAACGGTAATAGTCTAGGCCCACTAAATGCAACCTAGTTCACTATAACCTTAGGCTCTGATACCAATCTGTGACACCCCCAAATTTAATGATTTGCCGAAGCTTGATTTGGGTGTCACTAATCAATATACAAAGCACATAAGATATAATGAACGACCACTATATGCGTCGTTTTAAACTTGTATAGATAAAGTAAATGTTTACATCAAAATATAGTTACATTAGCTCGATTCCTGAAATTGAGAGATTACATAGCATAATTACTTTTACAAAATATAATAATGCAGTCCAATCTCTAGTTGTATGTATGCTGACTCGAGCTAATATTTCTTGCTTGTGCAGCCAACCTACTGCTGGGTACCTGTGATAAATACTAAAATGGGTCAGCGAAAACGCTGGTGAGCTCACAGGTTTGTATGTCAATGTATATCTGTCAGAACCGCAAGATTTATATTGAATTTAAAATGCAATTAAGCAAAATAAAAGTTATACTGTCCATGAGCACATAGTCTGAGCTTAACTTGATTTGTCAGGCCCACTTAAGGAAACCTAACTTGAAATGCCTCCTACGAGTGCCTAATCAACACTCGTCTTCCCAAATGCTAATACATCCGTTTGACCGGTTAGTGCGTGCTAACCCGGATGAGGATTGTCAATCCCATATGATATCATATACTAACATTCACGCTATAAAATACTAGAGACTATGCTTATGGAGGACTTTAAATTGATTAGCTTGAAACTCATGTAGTATTTGAAGTTTGGCACTTGCGTTCTACTTGTAAAACAAAATCGAGTAGTAATATCACACCCCTAGTTGTAAAGCAGTGAAAATGGGGCTATGAAACTCACCTGAGTCTTGGAGTGTTTAAGTTAATAAACTTGAAGTAATTAGCTGTGAGTTGATGTCCAAAGACTTGAAACCTGAATGTGTCCACGACACTTGATTGTTATTAATTGTACCGGTATCTCGAAAGACTACCTTTGTAGTTGTTATTTAATTATATATGTCCAAATTACTACGATTTGGTTGATTAATTGTTTTGTTTCAAGTTACTACGACTTGATTGACTCAATTATCCAAGTTACTACGACTTGGTTGATTGAATAATCTGTTTTGTAAGTTTTGAAAACGTGTACGGCCCGTTGGTGATTTAGTTGAAATAATAAAAATTCTAAAATGTTGACTTTGCTACAGTACTGCTACAGTACTGCTACAGTAAATTTGACTTTTTTGAACAGTAACTTTGACTTCAAAATTCTGGTTTTTCTGTGTTTTGCGACACAACATGCGACACAAAGATTTGACATGCGACACAATGGTTGTGTCGCAGACGTCATGCGACACAAGGATACGACACAGGTACTGTGTCGCATCGAATACGAAATGCTAATTTAATAGCGACATAGTGGTTGTGTCGTATAGAAGTACGACATAGTTTGCGACATAGAGTGCGACACAATATTGTGTCGCATGAGTTACGACACTAAAGGATTTATACGACACAAGTTGCGACATAAAGGGCAAAATACGACACAACATGCGACACAAGGCTTGTGTCGCATGGATGAACACCAGTCCAGAAAGTCCGGCTGTTCGCGATTTTTCCGGCCAAAACTCAATTTAAACTCGTTTTTAAGCTATAAAACTGTGTTCTAATCTTTGTAATGGACATATATAAGTTGTGTAAACATCAAAACATCAAAATATTACATAAAACTAAACAAATCTAAGTTTTTAGAAATTTCCTTACAAATGCAAATCGAAGAAGATGGAGGCCGAAAATGATGGTAGAGCTTTTGTTAATCTTGTTCCTCACTTGATGGTGGTTCCGAAAATGTAAGTTTTGTTGTCGGATTTGATGATTCCGAAATTTTGTATGAATTTGGTGAGAGTGTTTTTGGTGTGTGTGTGTTTTTGGAGAATGAAAATGAAAGAAAGAATGAAGGAGAGGTGGGGTGTAGGTGAAAGCCTCACCTCGCAGTCTCCGTCCCGTGCTCCCCGTGGTGTTCGTTTTCCTCAGTCATTTAACGTTAAATATTTATTTTATTCGTTTAAATTTTCCATTTTAAATTATAAATTATTATAAAATATTTTATTGTAAAATTTTACCAGTTATCTATTTATGATATTTAAAAGGGAAATTCGTTTTATTTGTTTGCGCGTTTGTATTTTTAATCTCGTATACATTAATTGTGTAATAAAACTTGGATACGAAAAATTACAATAAATGAGATTCTGAATAAAATTGAGTTATTAGATAATATTTGTATTTCTTAATAAAATTATTCACCAACGTCCGTATTTATTGTATCGAAATTCATTCGATTTGAAACTCGTACGATTTAAATAAACCGCATAATTGTGTAGATATATATTCAACAATATATATGATAATTGATACATTAATTAGCCTAACACATAACTAATTACATGTATTAAAACTTGATTAGGCACTAAATTCTAGTCCTAAATTGACGGTTGTCACAGCAAACCTTACCTCGACAAGTTTGTTATTGTTTTTATCGATGACATCCTTATCTATTCGCGAAACGAACAGGAACAAGCACAACACCTCAGAACCATCCTGGAACTACTTAGACACGAGGAGCTTTACGCCAAATTCTCTAAGTGTGAGTTCTGGATAAACACCGTTCAATTCCTTGGACACGTTATCGACAGTCAGGGAATTCATGTAGACCCGTCGAAAATCGAAGCAATCAAGAACTGGAAAGCGCCAACTACTCCAACCGAGGTACGCCAATTTTTGGGATTGGCCGGTTACTACCGCCGCTTCATCGAAAACTTTTCAACAATTGCCAAACCCCTCACCGTGTTGACTCAGAAGGAAAAGAAATTCGATTGGACCGAGAAACAAGAGTCGGCATTTCAACTGTTGAAATCCAAGCTTTGCAGTGCACCCATTCTATCCCTACCCGAAGGCACCGATGACTTCGTGGTATACTGCGATGCTTCTCACCAAGGTCTCGGTTGCGTGCTGATGCAACGAGACAAGGTTATTGCTTACGCCTCCAGACAACTTAAAGTTCACGAGAAAAACTACACAACTCACGACCTCGAGCTAGGGGCCGTGGTGTTCGCCTTAAAAATCTGGAGACATTATCTTTATGGTACCCGCAGCACTGTATTCACCGACCACAAAAGCCTCCAACACATTTTCAACCAGAAAGATCTTAACATGAGGCAACGTAGATGGGTTGAATTACTCACCGATTACGACTGTGAGATCAAATATCATCCGGGAAAAGCAAACATGGTTGCTGATGCTCTCAGCCGTAAGGAACGAACAAAACCACTCCGAGTCCGGGCACTCAGTATTTCCATTCATAACGACCTCACCAACCAAATACATCTTGCCCAACTCGAAGCCCTTAAACCCGATAACTTCAAGAACGAGGCCTTGCGAGGCATGGATAAACAATTTGAGATCAGACCCAACGGAGTTAGGTACTTCTCTAACCGAATCTGGTTGCCTAATTTCGGGAACCTTCGGGACTTGGTGATGGATGAAGCTCACAAGTCCAAATATTCTATCCACCCGGGATCCGACAAAATGTATCAAGGCATCAAGGAGTTTTACTGGTGGCCGAATATGAAAGCTGACATTGCTTTGTACGTCAGCAAATGCTTAACTTGTTCCAAGGTCAAGGCCGAGCACCAAAGACCTTCCGGACTGCTCCAACAACCTGAAATTCCTCAATGGAAATGGGAGCAAATTACCATGGATTTCATAACCAAACTACCTAAATCGGCGAGCGGTTGCGATACCATTTGGGTGATCGTCGATCGTCTCACCAAATCGGCTCATTTCTTGGCAATCAGAGAAACCGACAAAATGGAACGCCTTACACAAATTTACATCAAAGAAATCGTTTGCCAACATGGTGTCCCTATCTCGATTATCTCTGACAGGGATGCTCGATTCACATCTCGCTTCTGGCAATCACTCCAAAAATCACTGGGTACCCGTCTCGATATGAGCACCGCGTACCATCCTCAGACCGATGGCCAGAGCGAACGAACTATTCAGACACTGGAAGACATGCTACGAGCCTGCGTAGTTGATTCTGGTACAAATTGGGAAAGACATCTACCGTTGTGCGAGTTCTCGTACAACAACAGCTATCACGCCAGCATTAAAGCTGCACCTTTTGAGGCACTGTACGGTCGTAAGTGCCGATCACCGATCTGTTGGACTGAAGTGGGAGAGAGTCAACTCACTGGTCCTGAACTCATACATGAAACCACAGAGAAAATCGTTGAAATCCAAAACCGACTCAAAGCCGCGCGTGATCGTCAGAAAAGCTATGCTGACGTGAGACGCAAGCCACTCGAGTTCCAAGTTGGGGATCGAGTACTCTTAAAAGTATCTCCTTGGAAAGGCGTAATCCGATTCGGCAAACACGGAAAATTAAATCCCAGGTACATTGGACCTTTTGAGATCCTCGAGAAAATAGGTCCAGTGGCATATCGATTGCAGCTGCCCTCTGAACTCAGCAGCGTGCACCCTACTTTTCACATTTCTAACTTAAAGAAATGTCTGTCTGACGAGACACTTATTATACCCCTTGACGAGATTCGCATCGATGACAAACTACATTTCGTTGAGGAACCCGTCGAAATTATGGACCGTGAGGTCAAACAACTGAAACAAAGTCGTATTCCAATCGTCAAAGTCAGATGGAATTCGCGGCGCGGTCCAGAATTCACTTGGGAACGGGAAGACCAAATACGACTCAAGTATCCACACTGATTCACCGATTCTGCCCCTAACGCGACTTCGACTTAAATTTCGGGACGAAATTCCTTTAACAGGGGAAGAATGTAACAACCGGCAAATTAGGACTAGAATTAGTGCCTAATTCTTTGTTAATACATGTAATTAGTTCTGTGTTAGGCTAATTTATGTATCGAATTATATATATTGTTGAATATATACGAAAATGCGATTTGGTTAAATCGTACGCAATTTAAATCGAATGTATTTCGATTCAATTTAATACGGACGTTGGTGACCAATTTTATTAAATAACGTTGTTATGTCAAAAATATTGTTATAATAATATTTAGTATTCATTCGTATCGCACAATCAGAAAGTTACACAATTTAAAAAGGTTAAAACGCTCAACTAAATAAAATAACGTACATTTTATAACTCAAATATAAATCGATTAGTAAAACATTTAAATAAAATTATCACGTAATAATTTGTATTTTAAAACGCACCATTAATTTTTAAAATAGTTATTTAGCGTTTAAACGACGGAGCAAACAAACACCGCACGGAGAACGGGGACTGGAGAATGGGAGATAACCTCCCACCCTCCTTTTCTTTCTTCTCATTATCACTCCACTCACTCTCTCTCTTACTACTCCCTCCTCCCTTTTTCTCTCTAAAAATTTCATCACCACCACCTCACTAATTCACTAATTACTACTATTAAACGACCTTGGATCTCATCATTTCTTTGGAGAAAAACGTTCACCACTTCCCGATCTACAACGCTATCTTTTCGGATTTCTCATCCGACACTTTGTAAGTTTCCGACAAATCCCGAAATCTCTCGTTTTTGATCATTTTTACTAGTTTATGGTTTAAATAGGCTTATTATGTTCATATAAGGGTTGGGTAAAAGATTTGGACCGAACAGAAACCGGAAAACTCATTTTCGGCACATTTTCCGGCCAACAGACCGCTACGTCGCACCTGGCCAGGGGCCTCTGCGACGTCGCGACCTACGTCGCACAAAAACCTCAACGTCGCACTAGCGACGCAGCCTATTACGTCGCATTAACTTGCGGACGTCGCACGCAGCGACGTAGACTTTAACGTCGCAAACCGAACCAACGTCGCATTAGCGACGTCGCCCCCTACGTCGCATTGATTTGCGAAGGTCGCATCATGCGACGTACCTACCTACGTCGCACCTTACGTCGCTTGCAACGTCGCATGCTACGTCGCACAAACCAGAACCTTGAAAACTCACATTTTCACTAAGTGTCGAACTTTTACAACCTCAAATCCTTATACGATACGACCTAACAATCATAATAAAACATACTTTCCTATTACAATTACTTTAATTTGCGTATTGAATGATAAACTTTAATTATAACAAATCACCAACGAGCCGTATACTTTGTTACGAACGCGAACAAACCAACATTTAAACACAACGGGTTGTATGAACAACTAGCCTAGATGGTCTTGCGAGACATCTACTTACTTAACCTTACGTGTTTAGGCACTAGAAGGTCACGGGTTCGGAGAACCTACTTGCTTTACTACTACTTGCTATTTACCACTGCTTGACTCAGGTGAGTCTTACGGCCCCACTTTTACTGTTTTAACTTATTGGGGGAGATACATGCTACTGATTTTTCTTGAACACAAGTACTAAACTGTTTACTATACCAAACGGAATTGCATGAGTTACTTACTATTTACTGAAGTCTCTCCATCATATATCGTTAGTTATGTACTTAAGCGCGAACAGTAGTTAATGGATCCATTAGGGAAATGACCCTCCCCGCCCGGGGTAGTAGCGCTACCACGAACCGTTATGTATAAACGGGCGACTATTATTTCGTTTACTTATGCTTGCTCAATTTCGAGCATGTCACGGGAACAACTGATTATTTACGGGTTAAGCTTCGATTATGAGCCTCATGGCAACGGTATAACTTGATTACTTTACTTTTGCGAGATTTGCAAATACTTGATATACGCCTACGGGCACTACTGATGAAATCTTGTGTTCAAACTGATTATTTACTGACAAACCTGTGAGATTCACCAACCTTTTGGTTGACCCTTTTTAGCATGTATTCTCAGGTACACTTACGGAGTAGGATCACTCCAGGATTACTAGCTAGAGTCGCATGATTTCCAAACTGCATTTAACGGAGATTCTTTGGCATTATCTTTTGTAACTATGGTTATGTAATAGAATCTCCCGCCACATACGCGGACTCTAGGCTTACATATTTTTGTAAAGAAAACTATATGTTTTCAAACGATTTAATTATGAAATGTAATTATTTTACAAAACGTCTCATTTAGAGGTCGTTTGCTGTATATCTTGTGCTTTGTATATTGATTAGTAGCACCTAAGTATGCTTCCGCAAATTACTAAATTTGGGGGTGTTACAAAATGAAGGATTCAAATGTAAAATCTAAAAGTGAACAACCTTCAACATCAACTTGTTCAACTTCTGAGGCTTCTACATCAACGTGTACACATAAGTGTTCATGTCCTGTAAATGCCTCATCTTCTAAGCTTCCAACAGTTCATTCTCCACCTCAACCTTTTGTGGGTAATCATTGGAATAGGTCATACATTGAACGACGTTCTTGTTTCCATTGTGGACAACAAGGACATATAATTAGGGATTGTCGGTTATTATCCCTAGATAGGTTTGGTAGAGGGATGCCAAGAACTTCCTCCTTTAGGAATTCTTATTCAAAATCGTTTTCTAGGCGTGCTTCGTATTCGCCTATATCAAGATATGCATCCTCTTCTCCAAAACACGTGGCTAGAGTAAACAAAGTTGTGCCTAGTAAACCTCAAGTTCAACAGCACAACATTGTTGAAAACAACTCATCTAAACCTACAAAGGTTTGGAAACCCAAATCCACAAACAACACATCAATGAAATCCTCTGAGTTTTTAAAATATCATAAACTCATTGATGTGATGGTTATGGATGATCATGGACAACCTAAGTCTATCAAGGCTTGGGTGTCCCATAAGTACTAACGTTTAATTGTTTGTGGTGGTGCAGTCAGGTTTTAATAGCTAATATTTTTAGTGACTGCAAGGATGTGGACATTTTTGAAAGATTTTGTCATGGTGGTTATGTGTGATGAGTTGTGATTTGGATGAGTATATTGAAGTTTCGAGGTGGTAAAAGCGTTAAAAGGATTTGATTTGACTTGATATGTGATTTTGAAATTTTTTTTTAAATTAAATTATTAGTGCAACAGCCATTCTTTATACTTTTTAGTATTAAAGAAATGCAATGTTGCGAAATTTATTCAATTAAAAAAATACAAAAATATGTTTAATGTTTAAGGGGAGTATTTTTGGATTGGATATAAGAATTTGCTATTCAGGGGGAGTAATTCTGAATATTAAAAATTCTGATTATTTAATTCAGAAATGTGAACAGCAAGATTCTTATTTCTTGAAAAGATGTTGGATTGTGTGTCTGTAAAACAACTTGGGATATGATAGTACATCGGGTGACATGCATAAAAATGGAAATTTTAAGGTTTATGTTTGATGTGTCAGTAGGTTTATCTGGCATATTTAACACATCTTTTATAAACATTAGCTTTATCATATGATGTATCGGTAGACATGATACACACCGGTTTGTGAGTGAGTAAGAAGTAATATTAAAACTTGTCTATTACTTTGTGAAAAATGTTATATGATGTATGACATAAGTCTTAATTGATAAATGGAGGTACTGCCATACACTGTCATAATCATTATGTAAATGCAAAATGGCATATAGTAATAATATGATTATTCGCCTAACTAATGGTGACTATTGTTGTACTCACGTACAGACCTGAATCCATTAGTTATGCAAATAGTCTCAAACTTGTTATGTTCATACTAAGGGACCCTCTGTTGTATTAAGTACAGATCTGGGGCCACTAGTATCTTCATAATCAGTTTGATGTATGCCTAAATTTGAAGGACAAGTGTATGTTACGAGATAGCCGAGATAAATTGGTCTTGTAATATCTACCTTGTCTGTAAAATATGCAGCGTTATGCGTTTTACTAAAGTTTATCAGTATATCATATAATAGGTTTCACAAAATTAATATTCATACTAACAATAAAGGTTAGCTCACAGATACGGATGTAACATGTTTAAGTGGACAAACAATACCGATGATCGTCTTGAACTAATTTTTATAAAAGGTGCTTTAAATATGTCAAGTAAATTTAAAGTGGACAAATATACTGATGATTGAAATAACACTTACTATTTGCTAATAATTGCATGTTGGCCTGATATGATCCCTAAGCAGACTTAAAACAATCTTATCCCCAATTTATGTTAATCTTTGTTCTTTGTTTTTCATTTATAAAGAAAAATACAAAAAGATTTTATTTCTATGTTATTTTCTTCAATATCACATATCTTGTTAAAGTCAAATATTGAAGATGCAAAGGATGTCAGCTATTCTCCAAAGACTGTGAAGATAATTCTATCGGAGAAGCTGCTGATGATTGAGAGATGGTCATATAGTTTGAAGATCTTATTGTATGATAAATTTGTGTCAGTCACATGAATTTGGACACCAAGATTTCTTGGAAGACCATGCTATCTCAAAGGGGGAGTTTCTGAATGTCAAAGACATGAAAGAGTTTGTTGATGAAGACTAATTGAAGACTTATTTGACCAAGCTGCTGACAAGGGGGAGTTTGTTGGTGCATTTTGTGTGTCAGTCAGTTGGTCAAACTATTGTAATTGTCAAAGTCAATTAGTCTGCATATGTATAGTGTTTAGTGTGTCAACGAAATGTAATTATATAGAATATACATGGCGACGACATGGGCTATGTCGCATTGGGTTGGGCCTGCGACGTTGGGCCTAACGTCGTAGGGCCCAATAGGGTCGATATATATAGTGAGTTAAACCTCAGAATTAGGGTTGGACTTGGTGAGTGTGTATGTGAGCCATTTTTGTGGTGAGAGAGACAGAGAAAACGAGTTTGAGTTTATATTGGTGATTGTAATCTTTATACGTTCAATTGTGAATATATACAAGATTATAGAGAATCGTTTGTGTGTTCGTGAATCATTATCATTTGTTATTCATTGTTTATACGATCCGATCAGATCCTTCGTGTAAGGGACTATCAGAAACACATGCACAACAACTGTTTTCGAATTATATTAATAAACTTTTATAATTCACACTTACTTATATTACTGTTATGTAATACAAATATGTAATACATAGGAATTACACCCATCACATTGTTTTGGAACAACATCAATACTTAACCTAGATAGGTTACAAACATACACTGCTAGATTGTTGGAAAACAATTACCGTTATATAACTTGCTTAAGTTACAATTATATAGTGACCATATTGTCACGGGACAATACCATTAAATACATTAGAACCGGTTAGTTCTACTTTCACTGGACAACAACTAGACGTCAACAGGATTAGTCTTCCTTTTAGGAAATTAAGACTGCTGATACAATTTATGATCATCAGAACGGGAAGTGTGCTTAAGTGAACTTTTCCCCCAAGACCTCATTATACTTGCTAGGCTTAAGGCTAGGAGTATACAATAGTATCATATGTGAGTATATATTCCTTATACTAATACAAAACAACTAGGCGATGATTAGTCGTACCTAGGCATATTGCGATACAACGAATAGTTAAGTATTGTATATACGTACTTAGCTACGATAAATCGACATCATGTGTTACATGATACCTTATTAAATGTGTTTGTTGATTTGACTCATATATATATGTATATATATATATCTACACACTCATACGACATCTTGAGTACTTGGTGTTATCTACGTTATTACTTATGTATATTAGTATACATACAATCATACAAACACAACTATTCAAGTCGGACTCGTCGTAGTACGGTCGGCTCAATCAATCAAGTCGGGCATGTCGTAGTACTGCTGACCCTCATACGTTGCTTGCGAGCAATGCGATCGATGCCTGTTTAGGCACAAAACGATGTCACGGTATTGCAGTGGGCACCAAACGATGCCATGGTAAAGTGGGCACAAAACGATGCCACGGTATTGCAGTGGGCACAAGTACAAAACAAATCGATGGATGGGCGGGCTTATGCTCGTGATCCACACACATTCACGGATGGGCGAGCTTATGCTCGTGATCCGCAATAAGTTAACAGATCGGTGAGATTATCATGCGAGGCCGTTAGCTCAATCATGTCCGGGTTAGCTTACACTAACTGGGTAAACGGGCACACTAAAATCATTTTCAATCATGTCCGGGTTAGCTTACGCTAACTGGTCAAACGGACAAACTAAAATATTCTCAACTATAGTTCTGTGGAACTACAATTATTTTCAATCATGTCCGGGTTAGCTCACGCTAACTGGTCAAACGGACAAACTAAAATATTTTCAACTATAGTTCTCCGGGTTAGCTCACACTAACTGGTCAAACGGACACACTAAACATTTAATCATAGATCTGCGGGTCTACAATCCATTGTTGCTGGATGCAACACACTATATATATTCAATCATAGTTCTGCGGAACTACAAATACTTGTTATCATATGACGTAGTCATACAATTACTAGATAGTTATTAGGCATGTATTGCCTCACGTTGATAGATTTATTTAATACCGGATAGGTATCCAGGCACGGAGTTTTTCAATATTTATGTACTTAGGTACACTACTAAACCACTTAGGTATGAGATACCTCAATAGACGTATACACATTGGTGTTACACACCTCAATACATTATATATCAAAATCGTGGATTTTGATACAATCATTTTCAAAACATATAAGGTTTTATACTTTATGTTTTCAACTAACAATCATGTGAACTCACCAGCTTTATAGCTGACTCGTTTTAGCGTGTGTTCTCAGGTGCCCAGCAGGATTAGGATTGCTACAAGATATGACTAGCTCGAGTCGCATGTTTTCAAATCAACCGGATTTCTCTGCATAACTTTTGTATTACAAATTATGTATTGAAATTATTTTGCGAACTCGCAACTTGTATACATTTTATTTTGGGAAATGTAATAACTATTTTCAAACGTCTCATTTAGAGTCGTTCATTATGTATCTTATGCTGTGATATTTGATTTGGTAACACCCGACCCGTTCGCTTCCGCAACCCGAAATTTGAAGGTGTTACAGATTGGTATCAGAGCCTAAGGTTATAGTGAACTAGGTTGCATTTAGTGGGCCTAGACTATGACCGTTAGGCAGTATTCCCAATTTGGTATAACTGGTTCAGGGATTACATCATACAAGTTTAATTTAACATAGCGTAGCTAACTATATACAATTAAACAAAGATGATGGAAGATCTGAAAGGGGTTATATTGGAGAAGGAATGCACTAGTTGACTCTGATGGTTATGTGCTAAACACCCTAGGCTATTATATGTACTGTAGGTATATATGAATAGGCCTTACATGTGTACTATCTTTACGTATCTGTATATATATATATGTGTTGAAAATATATATATAACACAATTCCGCTGTATCATCATATACTCGCGAAGGGGCACGTCGCCGTCTTCCTCACCATCACGACTCGACTCTTCTCCTTACGTACGCATAGGAGAACATCACGCTTATCGCTGAACCTCGGGAAGGAGGTATAAGCATTATCTATTGGGATGGAAACCCACACATGCTAAATGTCCACGAAATTTAAAACAAACTGACAATTTCTCATCTATGACCGTACTGGTCACCATTGGATTAGCGTGGACTAAGTCCACGAAAATTATCAAAATCACAATTTGATCATTTAGATCAATCGATTCGATACCTCAGTGCCTTGGCACTTACATTCTAGCCTTTGTGCTACATTTGGGAAATCACATAACTTCAACACATATCTGGCCTTGGGGCTACAATCAAACAACTCATGGCACTTGTTGTCACATAGTGCTTCAGGCACAACACACAGCACGTGGTGCTGCATTACACAGTACATTGGTACTGCATTACGGTGCTACGGGCACTGCATTACGGCACTTGGTGCTGCATTTCATAGTACTTCGGTACTACTGTAAGTCCCCTAGTTTTAGGATCAATAACTTCGTTATCTGTAGTATTAAGGTGCGGAATCCCTCAATACGGTGTTATTTTACTAACAACGAATATGTTCGTATTGCGTTTTAACTAGACTTAGCTTTAAACAACGAATCGTCAAAGCCTAGCCTTAGGTTATGTTTTTCTCTGGTTTGTTGAATTCGCAGCAATTGAAATCAGAATGCAAAAGTTATGTTTTTCACCGATTGAAAAACATTATATATGTCCAGCTCGTCTCGACTCGCAAGGGCCTGCGAGTTCGGTCCAACTCGCAGCCCAAGCCCAACTCGGAACTCGGCTCGCCAGACTTCCACGAATTCAGTTCTCATCTCGGCTCGTTAATCTCGCGACCTGAGAACTCGACTCGCACAGAATGTATTTATTTCGTATTTAATAATTCGTCTAACTTAACACAATAATATGTTTAACGAATATTACTAACAAAACAAATATTTATTTACAAATCTAAACCAATATACAAACGTAATAATAATTACACTAGTCCTATATCAAGCTAGATCTGTTGTCACAATCTATGTCTCAACAGACTCCCCCTTGACAATAGCTCTAGCGTCTTTATCTTCACGCTGTCTTTGGTCTTCATTTGTAAATCTTACTTCCTGCAAAAATTTTAAGCTTGATGCATGTTTTAACCATCCTATGATAATCTCGTGCTAAATCACCCCAACCAACAGTAGATATGATCTTGTTCTTGTATAACATAATCAAATCTTCCTTTGATAAATTCATCAAATGTCTGTGATCATATACACGAAGAATTTCTTTTTCGCCATTAGGATAATCATCATCAGCTTCAATCATAAAGGCTTCTCCTGTTCCAGCATCTACCCCCCAATATTTCAATTTTCCCAAAATATTCTGAGGCATAGTCTTCATTGGTATTTGCTTAATGCATTTGACCGCTGGATAAACCTTCTTCCTTCTTCTTCTTCCAGTTCTCTGACTAAGTTCGTTTAGCTTTATCATTTTTCCTTTCCTTGGCTTAATCTTCGAAAACTTCATAGATAATCCTTCAGTCCTAATGATACGCTCAACATACTTAGCATAATCATCATCACTTGGATTTTTCATATCTAATCTAGCCAAGTCTCGAATCTCATATCGAGGCAATGAACTAAACACGGTAAGCTTCTTCTCAAAATATTGAACCCCGTCAAACCTTTTGATCGCGAAGAGCTTCAGGTCAGAGTCATAATACCATCCAATAATGCCAGTTTTAAGTACACGCTTTCCAGTAATATCAACTTCTTTCAAAATGCGTTGCTTATTTTCCTTTTTCTTTTTCAGCATTTCTTGGATAAACATAGGATTACCAACCATATGTTTGTATTTGTCCTCTATTTCTTCAACTTCAGTATCTGAATCTTCAGAAGCATTCTCAAAAGCTTCTAAATCAATAACTGATTCTCCTTGTTCATTTACAAAAACAAATTCAGTCGTTGATGGATTCACAACATGTTCATCTACATTTGCATCCAGATCAACACCTTCATCTATCACTGATTCAAATACTGCAGTCCAATCTTCAGGAAGTTTGAACTCTCCTTCTTCAATATCATAATCAATCTCTTCATCTATCTCATCCAGAATATCATCTTCCGAATCTGATAGATTAAGCATTTCCATTCCTAGAGAAAAACATAAATACAAATATATTAATAATTCAAATTCTTTATTGATTTCCCTGAACCAATCTAAGAATTTCTTTATTAATTCTTTTGTATATTTTAACCTAACATATAAACGCAATATAAATATAACTTATAAAATCTTTTATTGATTACCCTGAATCAATCTAAAATCTCTTAAGTCTACTTAACAAATATTAATTAATTTTAAATTCTAATGCATTGTGAATAATCACCAAACATTTAAATTTACTATTAATTACCTTATATAATTTCCAAGTGTTAATTGATCTCATTCATTATCAATTTAACCTTTAAATTATATATCATTTGTCTAGTTAATACGAATACATTTTTAACTTGTTAATTACTTATAAACCTTACGGTCTTAAGTCTATAATCAAATCTAAAATGCATATGTTATTATAAAATTATGACCGCCGAAATTAATCGGAACACGCCGCTCGACTACTCAATAAGTCAGAAGTCTTTCGATCACTATTTTATCTTAACATAATTTTATAAACTTAAATTACCAAACATATTTTACTTAAAATAATAATAACCCTAAGCCAAATATATTTACACAATAATTAAGTTTACACTTGTTCACTACAAACTATTACAAATATTACAGTACTAAGATAATACTAAGCTATCTTACCAGCTTCAGTATCACCCGATACAGTCTTATCTGCACTTGTACCCACTCCAGAACCACTAGCACCAGCACCAGACTCCCCCTGAATAGTAGCTTGCTCACTAGTCTTTGAAGGACCAGTCTGCTCACCACTCGGTGCATTGGGATCATCGTCCTTGTCTTGATCTCTCTTTCTCTTCAACTCATTCTCTCTGCAAGACTCCAGATATACCAATATCTCCCCCTGAGCAGGCTGTCCTGAATGCGATCTCAAGACCAGACTCTCTAAAGAAGATAACTTCAGTCTCTGTACAGTGAAGTCCGCAAGTAACGTCTCATGAGTCTTCATCAACAGATTGTACGATTCACTCTGCTTGAGTATCTGTTGTGAAAGAAGAAGATTGCTCGACACCAGCTCTGGAATCTGAGAAGTAAGCTTCTCCAAATCCTTTACCCTCGACTCTAAGGATGTAATCCTTTCAGCATCAGTCGTTGGAGTAACAGGTATCGTTCTGGGTCCAGGCGGTGTAAGAGACTCAATATGCCAGTCTCTGGTAAGCGGTGTATGAGGTTGAGACAAAGCTTGCGTAAGCAAACTTGTCGCAAATCTAGCTGTTTTGTTCGTCGGAAAATTAGCTCCACGAACTAAATCAGCAACCTCATGCTGTAAAGTTAAACACAATTAAAATCAGTTATTGTTACAGATTACTCTGTCTCAAACTCTAATTAATTGCATAACACTCATAGTTATAGAATTTATATCTCATACTTGAAGCGGTAAAGACATCGATTCCGTAACCAACGGTGCAACCATCTCTACCTGTGGTGTATCCTGAGAAACTGTATACAGAATTAACTGTCTCAGTTCAACTCCTGATAAACAACAAGTTAAGATTATTTAACTTTAATTAATACTAACCTTCTCGAATAGTAAGCGTTCTCGGACGCTTCATCAAAGGAATCTCAACTTCCTCAGTACCTTCCTCCAGAATACTCTTACCCTTCCTCTTCTTTTCAGAAGCAGATGGAGGAGGAGAAGGTGTATTATCAGAATCTTCATCTGAAGCCGTCTCACCATCACGACCTCTAGATGATCTAACAGGATCCTAAATTTTAAATATATTAAACATTTATGATTAGCGTAAGCTCTATCATACAAGTTCTATATATTTAAGATTAATCAGATATAATACCTCAGTTGGTACAACAACTGATCTATCAAGCTGTATCTGCTCATCCTCAAGTAATATAACTTCTGGATGTGCAGCCTCAGCTTCAGCTTCCTGTTCGTATAATGATATTTATATTTTTAAAATCAGAAATAATATCCAATTTACTAAATATCTAATATCAGAATCATTATATAATAATATTATGCATCTATGATCAATAAAAACAATCTATCAACTAAGCATCTATATTATTACATAAGTAACAGATTACCTCAGGTGGTGCCAAGTAACTCTCAATGTCTTGAAGCAAAGGATTTGTCTCATCATCATTCTGCTCCAAAACTTCTTGCACAACCTGTGCAGCAACCTCTTGATTCACCTGCTGATCCACCTGACCAGCCTGAATAAGAACATCCTCAAGGAGCCCTTGTGGATCTTCAGGTTGAGCTTCCTCAGCTACAGGTGCAGGTACAACATCAGCAACAGCAGGAGCAACAACAGCAGCAGGAGCTACGTCCAACCACCCATGATTTGGCGGTGCAACGTAGTTCGGATCAACAATATATCCAAAAAGTGGTCTAATTTCCGGTTTCACCACTCCTTCCTTCCTAATCGTCTGCATAAACATGGCATTATAACCACGTTGATCAATGGTATTCACCGATAAAAACGGCTCAGGAATAACCAAGTTCGGTAGACGCGCACGTATGATAAGCATACAAAACCTCGGGTAGATCATAAATCTAGATCTAACAGAACCCGATATCTGTCTAGCTATCTCTCCAAAAATGTAATCACAAAAACTGTATGGTTTATTGTAAACCAGTGACAGTACAGCCGATAGAATCGCAGGGCTCAACTCATCAAAGCCACCTTTCTTTGCTGCGAAGACTATATTCATCACGTGCCAAAGAAACCTCCACTGACCAATGACCAGAGGCTTCTGGAACTGACGTCCACGCCTGTCTCCTGTATATCCCATACGTCCAATAGCACCCTCAATAAAGTCCATAGGATACTCAATATCCCCGTTCTCCTGTTCTACCGTACCTAGCTGCAAAATCTCACGAAGATTACCAGCTGAAAAGGTAACAGGTTGTCCACCAACTGTAGCTCGAATCTCTGGCGGAGTGACAGATTCGTCATAAACAATATCCGTCCAGAAATCGTTCAGTATAGTCTGTGAGATAGGAGGATTGGCCGTAATGGCATATCTAATCCTTGATCGTGCTAGAAAACGTAATATATCAGCAACCCTGTCAGCCCGTTTGGCCTCAAGGTTCAGATCAACCAGGATGTTGTGACCCTTATCAAATGCTCTAGCCATATCTGTAATAAATACAAACAACAGATATAATTTAATGCACGATAAAAAATATTTAAACTATTATGTATTATGAATCGAGATTCATCAAACATCTTAGTTTAAAATTGTAATTATATATAACTTGATACAAAAATAATCTCAAGTCGTATATAAAAATTTTACTTATAACTAAAAAGTCTTAAGTCTAATTTAAATCACGTTAGGTACTTGTTATTTTAATAAAAATCTCAAGTCGTTAACGTTAAAAATTATACCGCTAATGTGAAATTAGGACACGCCACTAATTTTCTTCTTAAATTAGTAGACTTTCGATATAATCATATAAGAATTAACACAAATCCATTTCATAAAAGTTATTACTTAAAAAGTCTTAACATTTATATCACTACTTTAAAAAATAAAATTTTTCTAAGTACTGGACTCGCATAAACTGGCCTAACGAGGTGAGGTCAACTCGTTTTGCTTATGAACTCGCTAAACTTATAAAGCAGCTATTGAAGTGAACTCGCTAATCTCATGGATTCGCTAGTCAACTCGCTGCGAGTTGATTCACAATGTCAACTCGTTTCATTCAATCAGGGAGTCGAGGTAAAATCTCAACTCGTTCGATGAACAGCCGTTGATAATTTTTAATTAAAATCGATTAATCTGTTGAATTTAACATGATCTATCAATTGATTTACGTTTATTAACATCCATTTAACATAAACCACAAGGATTTATGTCCAATAACATCGTAATCAACGCAAATCGTTTAGTTTTTAACCCGAAACCCTAAGTTTTATAAAAACTTCAATTTCTTGTTATTTACACGGTGAAATCCGTTGGTTTATACCTCAAAATGTTCGCAATATGAAGGTGTATAAAGTCCTCGGATTGAATAACTCGTTCCCGTAATCTAAGAATCGAAATCAAACGAAAACAATAAATCGCCTCGTTTCGCCTTGTTGACGGATTCGCAAGCTTTACTGAACTCGCGAAGTATGTGGGTTCGGTGGGTTGGTCTGACTCGTTTGACCACCTTTATACTTTACATTCGATTCGCGAGATTTGAAGCGGACTCGCAAGTCGAAGTCAACTCGCAGAAATAATTAAAAACGCGAATTTTAATTCTTAGTATAAATAAAAACCCGATATTTTCACAAGTCTAAATTATAATTAATTTTCACTTGTATTTGTCACGTAGTTCAACTCAAAAACATTCAGTATGATTTAATTCCGAAGGGTAAGCATAATTAACACAAAAATTAAAAACTAAAACAAAATTACATAATCATAGGTATCAAGTACCATTTTATTAAACACTTGAAACAAAATAAAATACATACACAAAATGAATAAGAATTTATCTGCTTAGGGATCATATTAGTAAGAATAAGCAATTCATGATATATTTAAAAAGTTTAAGCAGATTGGTAGTATACATACCTCATGAAATTCAAATAAATTACTATAAAATTACAACTAAATATATCATTTATACATTTATATTTATAAAACTATATCTTAGGTACCTTTATCCACATATCATAATTAATAAATGCATTACGCACATAAAGTAAATATTTTAATTATAGATAGTTCAAGACGATTACCAGTATATGATCCACATAAACAAATTATACTCAATTTTCTAAGCAAACTCTTTATTGTTAGTATGAGAATTATCAAGTGCTTCCTATTATATGACATACTGAAGAATTCAAGTAAAACACATAACACTGCATCATTAAATTTTCAAGGTAGCGGTTACTAAATGATGTATCTTTTCGAAACATATAACATACACTTGAATTTTTACGGTTAGACAAATATCAAACATACTTTGAATATGCTATGTTATCTAAGTCTGTACGTAGTACAACAGAAGATTCCTTCTAGCATAATTCAAAATATATTTGAGAATATTAATTTAATTAAAGGTTTCAGTTCTGTACATAGTACAACATAGTTACCAGTAATTAAATTAATACCCATATTGCTACTATTTGTCACTTTAATTAAAATGCATGATAACAGTGTATGGTAATACCATCATTCAACATTTAAGACTTAATGTCATACATCATAGAATAGTTACACAAAATAATAAACAAGTAGTTAATTAAATTCTTAAGACTTAGAAAATTTCATATAATTTGCCTACCAGTACATCATATGATGAAGCCATCTAAAATTTTACTAAAAATAGACAAATTATAACTTGTGGATATAGGTGTATAATCAAATAAATATAAACACATACCTGATAGAACCGCTGTAGTTCTAAAGCAACTTTATTTGAACCTACTACCATATCATACTTAGGACTTAAGCTTTATTATTGTGAAGCTTATTCTCCTAATGTACTATCATTTCCCGTAGTTTTTGCAAATAAAAACTTAAATGAAGGCGATTCCCCTTAGGTAACAAGCAAATGAATGCCATACGCCCTTTTTTTTTTTTTTTTTTTTTTTTTTTTTTTTTTTTTTATATTTTTTTTTTTTATATTTTTTTAATAATAAACACATAAATACTAACTATTACAAGAATACCCTTGGAAGACTAATCACTCTGGATTTCTCATTCCGTTTAGTTGAACCAACGTCTCAAATCTTGCTCTGTCGAACGCCTTTGTGTATAAGTCTGCTAAGTTATCCAATGATGGAACCTTAACTAACTTTATCAATTTCTTTTCAGCACAATCTCTAATAAAATGATGTCGAATATCAATATGCTTAGTTTTACTGTGCTTTACTGGATTATTGGTGATCGACATAGTAGATTCGTTATCAATCATCATAGGAGTATTGGTTATATTTAACCCGTAATCCCGCAGTTGCTGTTGAATCCAAAGAACTTGCGAGCAACAGCTGCCAGCTGCAACATACTCAGCTTCACATGTAGAAATGGCTACCGAGGTTTGCTTCTTGCACTGCCAGGATACTAATCTACCTCCTAAGAATTGACATCCTCCAGTCGTAGATTTCCTATTCTGATTGCATCCTCCATAATCCGAATCAGTATAAGCTACGAGATCTAAGTCTCCATCAATCGGATACCAAAGACCCAGCTTAGGTTTCCCTTTGAGGTAACGAAAGATTCGTTTAACAGCTTGCATGTGTGACTCTTTCGGATTAGCCTGATATCTTGCGCATAAACAAACAGCAAACATGATGTCAGGCCTAGAGGCTGTAAGATACATTAGTGATCCGATCATGGCTCTATAAAGAGTTGGATCCACATCGCTATCACTCGATGTATCTGGACCTAATCCATGATTGACTGGAATTGGAGTATTGTAGACCTTACTTTCATCCATCTTGAAACGTTCTAATAGCTCATATGTATATTTAGATTGATGAATAAAGAATCCATCCTTCTTTTGATCAACTTGTAATCCTAAGAAGAAATTCAACTCTCCCATTGCAGACATTTCAAACCTTTTTCTCATGACTTTCTCAAATTCTTGACACATCTTTTCATCAGACGATCCAAAGATAATGTCATCAACATACACTTGTACAAGAAGAAAGTCTTTCTTTTTCCACTTCACAAATAGTGTACTATCAATTGATCCTCTTGTAAATCCATTCTCAAGTAGATACGTTGATAGTGTTCCATACCATGCCCTAGGTGCTTGATGTAATCCATATAGAGCCTTATTCAAACGATATACTCTATCTGGATACTCAGGATTAGCAAACCCTGGCGGTTGTGAAACATACACCAATTCTTCCACTTTGCCATACAAAAAGGCACTCTTAACATCCAACTGATACACTTTTATACCATAATATGATGCGAATGCTAAGAATACTCTAATTGCTTCTAGCCTAGCAACTGGTGCAAACACTTCATTGTAATCAATACCTTCTTGTTGATTAAAACCTTGAACCACTAGACGAGCTTTATTGCGAGTAACGATACCTTTATCATCTCTCTTACACTTAAATACCCATCTAGTTCCAATTGGATATTCTCCCTTTGGTAGGTCAACCAACTCCCATACTTGTAATTTAGAGAACTGAGATAGTTCTTCTTGCATTGCTTCTACCCACGAGTTTTCTTTTAAAGCCATTTGAACATTTTTAGGCTCGACTTGTGAGATAAAGCATGAATATAGACATTGATTAGGAATCCCTGTCTCTTTCATTGCAGTATACAAGCTTTGGTATTCAGAATTCTCAGACGTATTAGTTCTGGATTGATGCCTAGTTTGAACCGGAGTATTAATATCACCGATGATGTTTTCAACTGGATGATTCTTACTCGTTCTAGTTGTAGTAACTGGTTCAACTGGTATCTCATCTTCCAAATTAGTACCAATTTCTTCCAATTCAGGTACATCTTCCGTACGTGCTGAAGATATTCTTAGATGTTTCAAAGGAGTAAGTATGTCATCAAACTTTGTATGAAGATCATCAAGATCTTCTGTTTCTAGAGACTTATCCTCTGAAGGTTTTTGTGACTCACTTGTGGAAGCTTTATCTGAGTCAACAGTAGTCTTGATTCCAGACTGCTTAACACTCGATGTTGAAGCGGGACCAATATTCTCATCTTCAAACACTAAATGTTCAGCTATCTCTGAATCACTGACATAGTCACTAATAGGAACTTTAAATGATGCAAAAAGATCAGAATAATCAAATTGCCAATCTAAGCCCTTATGAACATCCGGTGAATAGCTTGTAACCTCAATATTATAAACTACCTCCAAACGTCCTGTGACTTTATTAAAGACTCTCTTATTTGGCGAATTGGGCATATAACCTAGGAAAAATCCTTCGTCAGCCTTCTCACCAAATTTTGCTTGATGTCCAGTCTTTAATATGGTGCATGAAACTCCAAAGGGTTCAAACCCTTTTAAGTTAGGTTTCTTATTGTTCAAAAGCTCATAACAAGTCTTGTTATGTCTCTTAACCGTAAGAACTCTATTAAGAACATAACATGCTGTATTCACTGCTTCTGCCCAAAAGATGACCGGAAGCTTTGAATCAGCAAGCATTGTTCTAGCAGCTTCAATCAACGTTCTATTCTTCCTTTCAGCAACACCATTCTGTTGAGGTTCATAAGGTGCACTGAATTGATGTAATATCCCTTTGCTTAAGCAATAGATATTCAACGTTGAATTCTTAAACTCTGTTCCATTGTCACTACGAATACGCTTAACTCTCTTTTTATAGACATTCTCTACTAGATCAAAGAACTCAATTAGAATTCCAGGAGTCTCATCCTTTGATCCCAAAAAGAATACCCATGAGAATCTAGAATAGTCATCTGTGACAACCAAACAGTACCATTTGCCACCTAGACTTCTCTTGCTTATAGGGCCGAAGAGATCCATATGTAGCAATTCAAATGGCGAGGAGATAGAGTTTTCAGTCTTAGGTCTGTGTGGTTTCTTGTGCTGCTTTCCTTTCATGCAAGGAACACACTTATCCTCAGACTCGAAACGTTTTTGTGGTACACCTAGAACCAAACCATTTTTGGTTATATAATTCATCTTTCTCCAGTTTAGATGTGCCATTCTCCTATGCCATAACAGAGCATCTGTTTCCGAAGCCTTGGACAATAAACATGTAGACACCATTGAAGAGTTAGGAACACCCATGTTGATAGCATAGATGTCCTTCTTCCTTGGCGCCCTCATCAATATCCATTCATCAGGAATTTTAAAACCTGGCTTCAGGACTAAGGCCTCCTTTTCATTGAAATAAACTGGATGACCTTTATCACAGACTTGGGAAACACTCACTAGGTTGTGTGTAAGTTCTTCAACATAGTTCACATCCTCAAGAGTCAAAGTTCCATTTGAAACTTTTCCTTTTCCCGAAATTACTCCTCCTTTATCTCCTGCAAAATTTACTTTTTGCTTGAGACTATCCTTGAAGTCCTTCAGTAGACTTCTTTCACCGGTCATGTGCCTCGAGCATCCACTGTCTACATACCACCAACTGTCCTTGTTCACAGCATGCTCCTGCACATAACACAAAACACGATCAGTTATCAAGAGGGACCCAAGCCATTACGGTCTTGGTTTGTCCCTTATCATCAACAAACTTAAGCTCTTTAAAATAACCATTCTTCCCATCAGGAGCTTTGGTTACTTTCGAAGTAGCTTGAGTTTGTGGACGATCAGCCTTAAGAGGTGAATTTGAGGAGAACCTCTTAGGCACAAAAGTATGAGCTCTATTATGATAATTATAATTAAACTCATGTGATCGCGAAGTAGTGCCACTTTCATAATGACTATGGCCTCTACTTGGAGTTCTAAACCTCGACGGTGTCACATCCCTAGACTTATGGACATAATTATCACTTTGAGTATATGACCGTTTAGGTTTAGGTGGGGAGACACTATGCTTACCATCTCTTTTAAGAATGTTCACAGGTTTATTACCTAACTTAGGTTTGGTATCTAACCCGTCTACAGTCATATCAGAGTCGGTCTGTGTCTTTTCCTCAATCACAAGCTTATGTGGTGCTTCAGGCTTTTTGTTAGGACAACACGAAGCCACGTGTCCTTTTTGATGACATTTGAAACATGACATCTGCTTGCGTGATTTGGTCACTTTTGCTTTCTCATCCGGAGTCTTAGGCACTAAAGGTTTAAGCTGTTCCTTATCAACTTTATCATTAATCTTAGCATCGTTAATCACTCCACCCGATACAAAATGTATTTTGGTGAACTGAGAAGCCTTGCTATTATCTAATGATACGTTCTTAATAACATCTTTCTGTGCCTCTGACTGTTCAGGTTTATCAGCTACTAAAATCTCAGGATTAACTTCAGTCATCTCAGAGTCCTCAGGAATAGGAGTGTAATTGGCATTAAAAGGCGGGGATACATCATTGTAACCTAACCCAGTCTTGTCCTTTACACTACGTTGAGCATCTAACATTTTATCCATTTGAGATGTCCTATAATTCTCAAGTTTACGGTTTTGCTCAATTAACCTTAAATTAAGGTTCACTATTTCCTGATCCTTACTAGCAATCGTCTCATTTAAGTCTTTGATATTCATATAGAGACCATCTATGACAACAGATTTTTCACTTATGGTATCTCTAAGTTTTGTTCTATCCAACGCATCAGACTTAATTTTATCTTTTAAGACCTGTTTATCATCACTTAATCTACGAACATCCATAATAGCTTGATCAAGTTCAGATCTAACAGTCTTATAAGATTCCTTATCCATATTTAATTGTGATGACAGATTACTATTTGACACAGTTAAGACACTATTCTGAGACTGTAAATCAGTAACTAAGTAACAAACATCAGCAAGATTAAGAATATCTAAACATACCTTCTTCTTGTCAGTTTGTAATTCAGCCATACGTGCCACTAATTCTTCAGGACTCATATCTGGAGTTGAATCCATATATAGCACATCATCATCACTTGCCCTTTTTTCAGACTCAGCCACCTCTACTCTCTGTTCCATGTCAGTGGGCATGTAGGACACTGATCCAGCAGTTGTTTCTTCGATCTCGGCCATCAAAGCTTCTTCAGAATGAGCTTGCCAATCATACGAGCCATCCAACTGCTTCACCACTAAGGCTTTGGAAGCAAGAGTACTTCCCGAACCTTGTTTTCCTTGTGCTTCTACTTTAGGTCTTTGGCATTCTCTAGCAAAATGACCAATACCCTGACAGTTAAAGCATCTGACCTTGGTTTTATCAAACCCTGATCTATTGCCCAACACCTTTCTACCAGTTTTCTTGAGGAAATTCTTCACCTTTCTAGATATCAACGCTAGTTGATCTTGAAGTTCCAGTTCCTCAAGATAATCAGAATCTATCTGCTCATAATCCTCATCAAATAGAATAGGATCATTGATCTTTCCTTCTATGTAGTTCTCATATGATGCCACAAAGGAAGCAAGAACAGACAGTTGCTGTTCAGCAGATTTCACACTCATCGGCATCTTCTGATGCTCTTGAGGTGACTTCTCAGAATTCTTTCCCTTTGTCTCATCACCAGAGGAGGAAATAAAGCACAGATCTTCAGTGATCATCTCTCCATTTTCATTAGTATCACCAACTAACAGTGCAGTGGTCGAACTCGATGACGCAGTCGAAAGACTTGACTTTCCATGATACAGCCCAGGGTTCTGAACCTGATCAGAATCACTATCTCTTGACTTCTTGGAGAAATCATAACCTTTCAGCTTGTCAATGACTTGCTCTAAGGTCATAGTAGAATACCTAGTTTCGTTATCCTTAATCATAACACCATACATTTCCCATTTAGAAGGCAAACCCTCAAGGAACTTGTCGGTTTTAGATACTTCTTCTTCAAAAATTTCATGGTATTCTAATTCACTTAGCAGATGGTAGAATCGTGTAACATAGGCATCAAGATCTTCTCCTTTTAAAGCTTTAAACATAGTAAACTGCTTTTTAAGAAGACTCTTCTTGCCAGCTCTCACCTGTGGACTTCCCTCACCTCTTTTCTCTAAAGCTTCCCAGAGCGCTTTAGCAGTATGAAAAGACTTGAGTTGATGAGCAAGGGATTTAGGAAGACACATCTTTATGCAAGAATGTGATTTATTCTCATTTCTGTACGCTTCCTTCTCTTGATCACTCATGTTTGCATAGGTAAGAACTACAGTAGCATTTTGAACAGTTTGAGTAGGTGGGGTGTATCCACTCTTGATACACATCCAGATAGACAAATCATGGAATCTACAGTAAGATTCAAATCTGTCCTTCCAATTGTAGTAATCCTCGATTCTTAACAACTTAGGTGGAACGTTTGACTTTCCCACCTCGTGGTCCATTTCGATCATTCTACTTAAGTCAGACATCTTAAAAACGTAAAATTAAACTGTTTCAGCGAATTCAGAAATCTCAACTCGCAAGACTCAGCTCAACTCGCAATCTCAGCTCGACTCGCAGAATTTGTCGATTCGCAAGCCTCAGTTCGGATTGCTAAAAGATGTCGATTCGCAAGTGATGTCGATTCGCGAGAGATCTCGGTTCGACTTGCAAGCCTCAGTTCGACTCGCTAGTTCAACTCGGTTCGCAGGCGACGCTGGAACCCTAATCTCGACTCGCGAAACGGCTGTTAAACCCGAAAAACGAATTTTAAGGTATTTTTACGAACGAAACTGAGAAATTCGACTGTAAACTAACCCTAAAACTTCCAGAGAATGATTTTGATCGTTAGTATTGCAATAATGCACGTAAAAACGACCCGAATCAAAAACGCAATAAACTAAAACTCACGAACACACTCGTATCTAGCCCGAAAGCTCTGATACCAGATGTAAGTCCCCTAGTTTTAGGATCAATAACTTCGTTATCTGTAGTATTAAGGTGCGGAATCCCTCAATACGGTGTTATTTTACTAACAACGAATATGTTCGTATTGCGTTTTAACTAGACTTAGCTTTAAACAACGAATCGTCAAAGCCTAGCCTTAGGTTATGTTTTTCTCTGGTTTGTTGAATTCGCAGCAATTGAAATCAGAATGCAAAAGTTATGTTTTTCACCGATTGAAAAACATTATATATGTCCAGCTCGTCTCGACTCGCAAGGGCCTGCGAGTTCGGTCCAACTCGCAGCCCAAGCCCAACTCGGAACTCGGCTCGCCAGACTTCCACGAATTCAGTTCTCATCTCGGCTCGTTAATCTCGCGACCTGAGAACTCGACTCGCACAGAATGTATTTATTTCGTATTTAATAATTCGTCTAACTTAACACAATAATATGTTTAACGAATATTACTAACAAAACAAATATTTATTTACAAATCTAAACCAATATACAAACGTAATAATAATTACACTAGTCCTATATCAAGCTAGATCTGTTGTCACAATCTATGTCTCAACAACTACATTCATAATACGTTAGCATTACATTACTGTGCTTTTAGCACTGCATTACAGTACGTGGTTACTCCACTTTAGTACTTAGGGTACTACACTCTGATTCGTTAGGATTACATCTATAGTACTTTAGTACTACATTATAGTCTGCTAGACTACTACAACATAGTTTTGGTTAAACTACATGTAAAATATAGCTAGGTCGTTAGTACGACTACACATTTAAAATTTCAAAGTCCGAGGACTTTCAAACAGACACCTTAAGTGGCTTCTGGATCATTATCACTTTTACATCCGTGGGCAACGGTGTAATAACGATTTACGTGTACGACTACAATAATCAAAATCTTTGAATAAAGATCTCACACTCTATCGTTTCATTCTTATTTAAGAACCATGCCGCCTAAACGACAATCGTACACCCAAGCTGAACGCGATCAATTTGCTGATCAAAGAGTGGCTGAAGCTCTAGCTACTCGAAACCAAGCGCGACCGTGCACCTATAAGGAATTCCTGAACTGTAACCCGCTAAATTTCGCTGGAACTAAAGGGGCTGTCGGATTAATCCGATGGATCGAGAAAATGGAATCGGTATTCCACATCTGCAACTGCCCCGATGATTACAAAGTTAAGTACTCTACCTACACCCTCCAAGATAATGCCCTTACCTGATGGAATTCCTACGCCCAAACTGTAGGGATCGACACCGCTCACAAACTTCCTTGGGAAGAACTAAAACGAATCATGAGGGACCAGTATTGTCCTAGTGAGGAACTACACAAACTCGAAAAGAACTTTGGCACCTCACCGTGAAAGACAACGACATCATGACATACACCAATCGTTTTCACCAACTGGCACTTCTCTGCCCAACCATGGTGAACCCTGAACCCCAACGAATCGAAAGGTACATCAGAGGACTCCCGATACAAATTGAGGGAATGGTCACAGCCTCTAAACCTGTCACTATTGACGAGGCTGTTCGCATGGCCCACAAACTTATGGCGGAGGTGGTTCGACGCGGAACACCAGCAAGGAAAATGGAATGGAGATTCCAGCACTAGTCATAACCCAACAAATCAACCCGAACCCTTGAGGTCCTACGCTACAGAAACCAACGAAAGATGAGGCTATGCAGGTAACAAACCATTTTGTCACGGCTGCAAACGTCATCATGATGGTTCATGTGGCTTACCCTGTGAAAGATGCCAACGATTTGGACACAAAATCTGGGATTACAGAGTTCCCGCCAATCCCGACTCTCGAAGGGTATGCTTCAAATGTAAAGAACCCGGACACTACAAGAAGGATTGCCCAAAGAAACGCAAAATTCACCTGATCGACTCTGAATGAGCCGAACGAATCCCCGGCAATAATTTAGGTACATTCTTTCTCGGAAACATAATTCTTCAATTTTGATTTACACTAAGCGTGTACTTCTTATCCCCGATATCGCTCCTATCAATTTAATGCCGAGAGCATCCTAAGGCTAGTTAACCTAAGCCAACGAAAGACTCAAAGTTTGCTTTCAGCAGACTGGTTGACTGAACGTTCACCAACCACTTAGTCCTGATAGGACTACTCCCTAAACGGTCACCTCGTGACAGCTAACTAGTCCCGGATGGACTACATCGTAAATGGTTACCCCGTAACCACGACTTAACAACAACTTGAACAAACGAAATGGTCAGAGGTCTGACTACTCTGACTAATATACGTCTCCGTCATGGATCGACTGCTTTTCAATTCCGTCATAGACATGGTATGTCTACGACTTATTCGACAAATTTCTCATACGTACATTTCTCCCAAACCCCACGCGATCACGACTTCACTCTAAATTTCGGGACGAAATTTTCTTAACGGGGGAATAATGTAACACCCGGTCAAAAAGTCAACTTTCGCGCCAGATTTAAACTTTGAATAATTGTATTTCTATAAACAATTATAACCGAGTTACATTTTCGTAACTCAAGTGAAATATTTTAATGTCCGTATTTGAAATATTTACGAAATTATATAAACGAAATAATAAATTTAAAATATTAAATTTATTAAAATGATCGGGGAAACGAACACCACACGGAGCGTGAACACGGGGCATGAAAAATCAGCCAAAAAGGGGGTCATCACCTCCCCCTCCATTCATTCTCACTTTCCCACTCTCTCTCTTCTCTTCCCTTTCTCTCTAAAACATACCCACACACCACCATCACTTAAAATCGCAAATTAACACATTAAAACGACCTCCAATCTCGAAGCTTGTTTAGGGAAAAACGATCACCACGCAACGATCTACAATCCTATCTTTTCAGATTCTTCTCGCGCGGACTCGTAAGTTTTCGACAATTCTTGAAAACTCTCAAATCCTTGTTATAATACTTGATTTTGGTTTCTATAAGCTTAAAATGTCCCAATATGGGTTGGGTAAAAGATTTGGACCGAAAGGTAGCCGGAAAACTCGTTTTCGGCTCAAATTCCGGCGAACAGTCGTGAGTGTCGCTAGTGTGCCAAAAATGTAAGGCCCGGTCCTTACATGAACCAAAATATATCATTTATATATTATATTTCGAAAATCGGAAGCGCAAGTCCCCAAAACAAAACATTTACCGACTTACAAAGCTTCCCAGTTTAACTACTACAACATATAACAACATTAGTTTAGCATTTACAACCATATTAGTTACAACCCATATTAACACAAAACGGGCCTTATATAAAATATTTCCAAAAGACATCTACAAAAGATCAGAGTTGCGCCAAGCTTTAGTCAAACTTCCAGTCAACATCAACAACCCGAACATCTACATCTACATCAACTAACCACAATCTGCAAAACATTAAACAACGAGGGGATTAGCTCACGCTAAGTGAATGGAACCGTAACCGACGATTCAACCCACTCATAACAATTCTTACAACTAGGCAACAACAACAAATAGAACACATAAGCACATAACGTCAAGAGGACCGGCGGTTCCTGGTATCCATCCAACCCAGAAACCACGACTACTGGGCGCCAAGCCAATCCCAGTAATCAACCGATAGCTTGAGTACTACCTTCACTGACTAGGCTTGTTTTCAACTATGTGTCTCAAAGAAACCTTGACAACTACACAGTAGTACTCAAACCCAACTCAGACAGCAGTTGACCTCTGAAAACAACCACGTTGCATTCACAATGCAAAAACACACAACGACAAGCAACAGTTCACAACTGTTCACAACTGATCAACAATTCAACAACAATCACACGACAACTCATATAAACAGCAACATAAACAAAACAGACAAGACTGGTACCGGTACGACCAATAACAACAACCTACTAATATAAACTATCCTGGTTACCCGTTGTAACCGAACCTGTTACAACTGGGTGAAACCGAGGACTACAATTCCACTCACCAAATATTTACGTCTGATCGCCAACTCAGAGGTCTTATTTTACTGAGTGGCCGTCCGCTTATCTGGAAACAACAACAACATCAAGTCAGTAACGGTTTAACACTTATCACGAATCCTTATATTAATCATAATATTATCCACATTATAATCATCATTCAAAACATATATTTCTAAGCATAAAGTGCCACTAAATACACTATCTTCTAAACACTTATGCATTTTCAAAATTTACAAAATCCTTCAAAATAATTCATGCAAACGCGATCCGGGAAAAATGTGGCTGGATCGCGTTCCTCTTTATAAAAACATTCTGTTGCGAGATTACACTAGGCAACGCGATCCAGGAAATGAGACGGGATCGCGTTCACAAGAACAAAACCAATTTGACTCAAAATACAAAGAGCAACGCGATCCGGAATAGAGGTTCAGGATCGCGTTCATCAGAACAAAACGACTCGACATCAAATTATAACTGTGGAACGCGATCCGGCCGAGGCCACCGGGATCGCGTTCGAGCGATTTACAGCAAAGCCAGACCTGAACTCAAAATACGAACCCTAACCCAAATTTATAACCAAATCAGTTTACAACTCGAAATTTCCCAAGAAATCAACAACAAACTTCAACTACAAACATATATTAACTACAAACAAGCTATCTAACATCTATTTCATGCATGCATCATCATCATCTAACCACAAATTCATCAAACCCTAACTACTAACTCAAACATGAAGAACACAACTAATTATATCATCAAATCTTCATAAATCAGTAAGTATATAGCATATTATCATCCTATAACCATGTTAGTACCAATTCCTAGCTTCAATTTCACATAATCATTTAATCACTTAATTTATTCAACAATTAACAAAAGCTCTAAGAACACTTACAAAGATGATACACAAGAAAGATGATGATGGTGATAATCTGATACAATCAAGCTTGAATCTCAATTTGTTTCTCTTAAATTTTGATTGCAATATAGTGAGAGTTTGAGAGGATTTTAGAGAGCAAAGAAGTTAGGTGCAAGAAAAGGAAATGAGTCGGTCATCCACCGCCCCTCATTTTTATTTATGGAATATTATACCCCTTCTTAGCCTATTGTCTGGAACCAGAAAATACCCGTAAGTCAACATACTTTTATTTTACCGTCAACTTTGTTTATTTAAAACAAACAATATTTCATTAATCACAATAAAAACTGAAGCTCTTTTACTTGTTTATTCTTAAATAAACCAATCACACTTATTAAAATACAATTTATTTTCAGGCCCAGAAACAGGATGTTACAAAAAACAGTACTAGCGACACTACCTAAGTGTCGCTATGCTAAGTGTCGCCCATGTAGCGACACTACTTAAGTGTCGCTGAATTACTTAATCAGATTTACCTATAGCGACACTCCTTAAGTGACGCCAAAATTGAGAAGTGTCGCCTATAGCGACACTAACCAAGTGTCGCCAGAATTCTTAACTATTTGGAACCAGCGACACTATCCCAGTGTCGCCAACTAAAACTAAGTGTCGCCATAGTGACACTAGCCAAGTGTCGCTAAAAACAGAAAACAGAACTATTATTTCACTAAGTGTTGAACTCAGATTTTACCACCTAATTTTCCTCCGAAATGGGATTTCAGAGCGTTTTCGACCCCAACCAGGGGCTCTGCCCCTTGGACCCCGCCAGGGGTTGCCACCCCTTGGACCCCGCTATCAGGGGCGCTGCCCCCGAACCCCCGTACACGGTCTTTAAAAACCAAGCGACAAACAAACATTCGAACGACTTACTTGGTCAGACTATTTGATCTCGTACTTATATAACCTCACGTGTTTAGGACACTCAAAGGTTACCATTCGGACAACACACGTATCGTAGGATCGCTAACTCCTCAGGTGAGTTTCATAGCCCCACTCTTTCAACTGTGTTACTGTTTTCGGGGTGAAACACATGCACAACAACTGTTTTCAAATTATATTAATAAACTTTTATAATTCACACTTACTTATATTACTGTTATGTAATACAAATAGTTAAATACATAGGAATTACACCCATCACATTGTTTTGGAACAACATCAATACTTAACCTAGATAGGTTACAAACATACACTGCTAGATTGTTGGAAAACAATTACCGTTATATAACTTGCTTAAGTTACAATTATACGGTGACCATATTGTCACGGGACAATACCATTAAATACATTAGAACCGGTTAGTTCTACCTTCACTGGACAACAACTAGACGTCAACAGGATTAGTCTTCCTTTTAGGAAATTAAGACTGCTGATACAATTTATGATCATCAGAACGGGAAGTGTGCTTAAGTGAACTTTTCCCCCAAGACCTCATTATACTTGCGAGGCTTAAGGCTAGGAGTATACAATAGTATCATATGTGAGTATAGATTCCTTATACTAATACAAAACAACTAGGCGATGATTAGTCGTACCTAGGCATATTGCGATACAACGAATAGTTAAGTATTGTATATACGTACTTAGCTACGATAAATCGACATCATGTGTTACATGATACCTTATTAAATGTGTTTGTTGATTTGACTCACATATATATATATATATATATATATATATATATATATATATATATATATATATATCTACACACTGATACGACATCTTGAGCACTTGGTGTTATCTACGTTATTACTTATGTATATTAGTATACATACAATCATACAAACACAACTACTCAAGTCGGACTCGTCGTAGTACGGTCGGCTCAATCAATCAAGTCGGGCATGTCGTAGTACTGCTGACCCTCATACGTTGCTTGCGAGCAATGCGATCGATGCCTGTTTAGGCACAAAACGATGCCACGGTATTGCAGTGGGCACCAAACGATGCCACGGTAAATTGGGCACAAAACGATGCCACGGTATTGCAGTGGGCACAAGTACAAAACAAATCGATGGATGGGCGGGCTTATGCTTGTGTTCCACACACATTCACGCATGTGCGAGCTTATGCTCGTGATCCGCAATAAGTTAACGGATCAGTGAGATTATCATGCGAGGCCGTTAGCTCAATCATGTACGGGTTAGCTTACACTAGCAGGGTAAACGGGCACACTAAAATCATTTTCAATCATGTCAGGGTTAGCTTACGCTAACTGGTCAAACGGACAAACTAAAATATTCTCAACTATAGTTCTGCGGAACTACAATTATTTTCAATCATGTCCGGGTTAGCTCACTCTAACTGGTCAAACGGACAAACTAAAATATTTTCAACTATAGTTCTCCGGGTTAGCTCACACTAACTGGTCAAACGGACACACTAAACATTCAATCATAGATCTGCGGGTCTACAATCCATTGTTGCTGGATGCAACACACTATATATATTCAATCATAGTTCTGCGGAACTACAAATACTTGTTATCATAAGACGTAGTCATACAATTACTAGATAGTTATTAGGCATGTATTGCCTCACGTTGATAGATTTATTTAATACCGGATAGGTATCCAGGCACGGAGTGTTTCAATATTTATGTACTTAGGTACACTACTAAACCACTTAGGTATGAGATACCTCAATAGACGTATACACATTGGTGTTACACACCTCAATACATTATATATCAAAATCGTGGATTTTGATACAATCATTTTCAAAACATATAAGGTTTTATACTTTATGTTTTCAACTAACAATCATGTGAACTCACCAGCTTTATAGCTGACTCGTTTTAGCGTGTGTTCTCAGGTGCCCAGCAGGATTAGGATTGCTACAAGATATGACTAACTCGAGTCGCATGTTTTCAAATCAACCGGATTTCTCTGCATAACTTTTGTATTACAAATTATGTATTGAAATTATTTTGCGAACTCGCAACTTGTATACATTTTATTTTGGGAAATGTAATAACTATTTTCAAACGTCTCATTTAGAGTCGTTCATTATGTATCTTATGCTGTGATATTTGATTTGGTAACACCCGACCCGTTCGCTTCCGCAACCCGAAATTTGAAGGTGTTACAGATTGGTATCAGAGCCTAAGGTTATAGTGAACTAGGTTGCATTTAGTGGGCCTAGACTATGACCGTTAGGCAGTATTCCCAATTTGGTATAACTGGTTCAGGGATTACATCATACAAGTTTAATTTAACATAGCGTAGCTAACTATATACAATTAAACAAAGATGATGGAAGATCTGAAAGGGGTTATATTGGAGAAGGAATGCACTAGTTGACTCTGATGGTTATGTGCTAAACACCCTAGGCTATTATATGTACTGTAGGTATATATGAATAGGCCTTACATGTGTACTATCTTTACGTATCTGTATATATATATAAGTGTTGAAAATATATATATAACACAATTCCGCTGTATCATCATATACTCGCGAAGGGGCACGTCGCCGTCTTCCTCAACATCACGACTCGACTCTTCTCCTTACGTACGCATAGGAGAACATCACGCTTATCGCTGAACCTCGGGAAGGAGGTATAAGCATTATCTATTGGGATGGAAACCCACACATGCTAAACGTCCACGAAATTTAAAACAAACTGACAATTTCTCATCTATGACCGTACTGGTCACCATTGGATTAGCGTGGACTAAGTCCACGAAAATTTTCAAAATCACAATTTGATCATCTAGATCAATCGATTCGATACCTCAGTGCCTTGGCACTTACATTCTAGCCTTTGTGCTACATTTGGGAAATCACATAACTTCAACACATATCTGGCCTTGGGGCTACAATCAAACAACTCATGGCACGTGGTGTCACATAGTGCTTCAGGCACAACACACAGCACGTGGTGCTGCATTACACAGTCCGTTGGTACTGCATTACGGTGCTACGGGCACTGCATTACGGCACTTGGTGCTGCATTTCATAGTACTTCGGTACTACATTCATAATACGTTAGCATTACATTACTGTGCTTTTAGCACTGCATTACAGTACGTGGTTACTCCACTTTAGTACTTAGGGTACTACACTCTGATTCGTTAGGATTACATATATAGTACTTTAGTACTACATTATAGTCTGCTAGACTACTACAACATAGTTTTGGTTAAACTACATGTAAAATACAGCTAGGTCGTTAGTACGACTACACATTTAAAATTTCAAAGTCCGAGGACTTTCAAACAGACACCTTAAGTGGCTTCTGGATCATTATCATTTTACATCCGTGGGCAACGGTGTAATAACGATTTACGTATACGACTACAATAATCAAAATCTTTGAATAAAGATCTCACACTCTATCGTTTCATTCTTATTTAAGAACCATGCCGCCTAAACGACAATCGTACACCCAAGCTGAACGCGATCAATTTGCTGATCAAAGAGTGGCTGAAGCTCTAGCTACTCGAAACCAAGCGCGACCGTGCACCTATAAGGAATTCCTGAACTGTAACCCGCTAAATTTCGCTGGAACTAAAGGGGCTGTCGGATTAATCCGATGGATCGAGAAAATGGAATCGGTATTCCACATCTGCAACTGCCCCGATGATTACAAAGTTAAGTACTCTACCTACACCCTCCAAGATAATGCCCTTACCTGGTGGAATTCCTACGCCCAAACTGTAGGGATCGACACCGCTCACAAACTTCCTTGGGAAGAACTAAAACGAATCATGAGGGACCAGTATTGTCCTAGTGAGGAACTACACAAACTCGAAAAGAACTTTGGCACCTCACCGTGAAAGACAACGACATCATGACATACACCAATCGTTTTCACCAACTGGCACTTCTCTGCCCAACCATGGTGAACCCTGAACCCCAACGAATCGAAAGGTACATCAGAGGACTCCCGATACAAATTGAGGGAATGGTCACAACCTCTAAACCTGTCACTATTGACGAGGCTGTTCGCATGGCCCACAAACTTATGGCGAAGGTGGTTCAACGCGGAACACCAGCAACTGAAAACCAACAAGGAAAATGGAATGGAGATTCCAGCACTAGTCATAACCCAACAAATCAACCCGAACCCTTGAGGTCCTACGCTACAGAAACCAACGAAAGATGAGGCTATGCAGGTAACAAACCATTTTGTCACGGCTGCAAACGTCATCATGATGGTTCATGTGGCTTACCCTGTGAAAGATGCCAACGATTTGGACACAAAATCTGGGATTGCAGAGTTCCCGCCAATCCCGACTCTCGAAGGGTATGCTTCAAATGTAAAGAACCCGGACACTACAAGAAGGATTGCCCAAAGAAACGCAAAATTCACCTGATCGACTCTGAATGAGCCGAACGAATCCCCGGCAATAATTTAGGTACATTCTTTCTCGGAAACATAATCCTTCAATTTTGATTTACACTAAGCGTGTACTTCTTATCCCCGATATCGCTCCTATCAATTTAATGCCGAGAGCATCCTAAGGCTAGTTAACCTAAGCCAACGAAAGACTCAAAGTTTGCTTTCAGCAGACTGGTTGACTGAACGTTCACCAACCACTTAGTCCTGATAGGACTACTCCCTAAACGGTCACCTCGTGACAGCTAACTAGTCCCGGATGGACTACATCGTAAATGGTTACCCCGTAACCACGACTTAACAACAACTTGAACAAACGAAATGGTCAGAGGTCTGACTACTCTGACTAATATACGTCTCCGTCATGGATCGACTGCTTTTCAATTCCGTCATAGACATGGTATGTCTACGACTTATTCGACAAATTTCTCATACGTACATTTCTCCCAAACCCCACGCGATCACGACTTCACTCTAAATTTCGGGATGAAATTTTCTTAACGGGGGAATAATGTAACACCCGGTCAAAAAGTCAACTTTCGCGCCAGATTTAAACTTTGAATAATTGTATTTCTATAAACAATTATAACCAAGTTACATTTTCGTAACTCAAGTTTTAATGTCCGTATTTGAAATATTTACGAAATTATATAAACAAAATTATAAATTTAAAATATTAAATTTATTAAAATGATCGGGGAAACGAACACCACACGGAGCGTGAACACGGGGCATGAAAAATCAGCCAAAAAGGGGGTCATCACCTCCCCCTCCATTCATTCTCACTTTCCCACTCTCTCTCTTCTCTTCCCTTTCTCTCTAAAACATACCCACACACCACCATCACTTAAAATCGCAAATTAACACATTAAAACGACCTCCAATCTCGAACCTTGTTTAGGGAAAAACGATCACCACGCAACGATCTACAATCCTATCTTTTCAGATTCTTCTCGCGCGGACTCGTAATTTTCCGACAATTCTCGAAAACTATCAAATCCTTGTTATAATACTTGATTTTGGTTTCTATAAGCTTAAAATGTCCCAATATGGGTTGGGTAAAAGATTTGGACCGAACGGTAGCCGGAAAACTCGTTTTCGGCTCAAATTCCGACGAACAGTCGTGAGTGTCGCTAGTGTGCAAAAAACAGTACTAGCGACACTACCTAAGTGTCGCTATGCTAAGTGTCGCCCATGTAGCGACACTACTTAAGTGTCGCTGAATTACTTAATCAGATTTACCTATAGCGACACTCCTTAAGTGACGCCAAAATTGAGAAGTGTCGCCTATAGCGACACTAACCAAGTGTCGCCAGAATTCTTAACTATTTGGAACCAGCGACACTATCCCAGTGTCGCCAACTAAAACTAAGTGTCGCCATAGCGACACTAGCCAAGTGTCGCTAAAAACAGAAAACAGAACTATTATTTCACTAAGTGTTGAACTCAGATTTTACCACCTAATTTTCCTCCGAAATGGGATTTCAGAGCGTTTTCACTACAGCAACATAATAGAAATAAAAATTTTCCAAGCTGACTTGGCAGCTCGACCCCAACCAGGGGCTCTGCCCCTTGGACCCCGCCAGGGGTTGCCACCCCTTGGACCCCGCTATCAGGGGCGCTGCCCCCGAACCCCCGTACACAGTCTTTAAAAACCAAGCGACAAACAAACATTCGAACGACTTACTTGGTCAGACTATTTGATCTCATACTTATATAACCTCACGTGTTTAGGACACTCAAAGGTTACCATTCGGAAAACACACGTATCGTAGGATCGCTAACTCCTCAGGTGAGTTTCATAGCCCCACTCTTTCAACTGTGTTACTGTTTTAGGGGTGAAACACATGCACAACAACTGTTTTCGAATTATATTAATAAACTTTTATAATTCACACTTACTTATATTACTGTTATGTAATACAAATATGTAATACATAGGAATTACACCTGTCACATTGTTTTGGAACAACATCAATACTTAACCTAGATAGGTTACAAACATACACTGCTAGATTGTTGGAAAACAATTACCGTTATATAACTTGCTTAAGTTACAATTATACAGTGACCATATTGTCACGGGACAATACCATTAAATACATTAGAACCGGTTAGTTCTACCTTCACTGGACAAAAACTAGACGTCAACAGGATTAGTCTTCCTTTTAGGAAATTAAGACTGCTGATACAATTTATGATCATCAGAACGGGAAGTGTGCTTAAGTGAACTTTTCCCCCAAGACCTCATTATACTTGCTAGGCTTAAGGCTAGGAGTATACAATAGTATCATATGTGAGTATAGATTCCTTATACTAATACAAAACAACTAGGCGATGATTAGTCGTACCTAGGCATATTGCTATACAACGAATAGTTAAGTATTGTATATACGTACTTAGCTACGATAAATCGACATCATGTGTTACATGATACCTTATTAAATGTGTTAGTTGATTTGACTCATATATATATATGTATATATACATATATCTACACACTCATACGACATCTTGAGCACTTGGTGTTATCTACATTATTACTTATGTATATTAGTATACATACAATCATACAAACACAACTACTTAAGTCGGACTCGTCGTAGTACGGTCGGCTCAATCAATCAAGTCGGGCATGTCGTAGTACTGCTGACCCTCATACGTTGCTTGCGAGCAATGCGATCGATGCCTGTTTAGGCACAAAACGATGCCACGGTATTGCAGTGGGCACCAAACGATGCCACGGTAAAGTGGGCACAAAACGATGCCACGGTATTGCAGTGGGCACAAGTACAAAACAAATCGATAGATGGGCGGGCTTATGCTCGTGATCCACACACATTCACGGATGGGCGAGCTTATGCTCGTGATCCGCAATAAGTTAACGGATCGGTGAGATTATCATGCGAGGCCGTTAGCTCAATCATGTCCGGGTTAGCTTACACTAACTTGGTAAACGGGCACACTAAAATCATTTTCAATCATGTCCGGGTTAGCTTACGCTAACTGGTCAAACGGACAAACTAAAATATTCTCAACTATAGTTCTGCGGAACTACAATTATTTTCAATCATGTCCGGGTTAGCTCATGCTAACTGGTCAAACGGACAAACTAAAATATTTTCAACTATAGTTCTCCGGGTTAGCTCACACTAACTGGTCAAACGGATACACTAAACATTCAATCATAGATCTGCGGGTCTACAATCCATTGTTGCTGGATGCAACACACTATATATATATTCAATCATAGTTCTGCGGAACTACAAATACTTGTTATCATATGACGTAGTCATACAATTAGTAGATAGTTATTAGGCATGTATTGCCTCACGTTGATAGATTTATTTAATACCGGATAGGTATCCAGGCACGGAGTGTTTCAATATTTATGTACTTAGGTACACTACTAAACCACTTAGGTATGAGATACCTCAATAGACGTATACACATTGGTGTTACACACCTCAATACATTATATATCAAAATTGTGGATTTTGATACAATCATTTTCAAACATATAAGGTTTTATACTTTATGTTTTCAACTAACAATCATGTGAACTCACCAGCTTTATAGCTGACTCGTTTTAGCGTGTGTTCTCAGGTGCCCAGCAGGATTAGGATTGCTACAAGATATGACTAGCTCGAGTCGCATGTTTTCAAATCAACCGGATTTCTCTGCATAACTTTTGTATTACAAATTATGTATTTAAATTATTTTGCGAACTCGCAACTTGTATACATTTTATTTTGGGAAATGTAATAACTATTTTCAAACGTCTCATTTAGAGTCGTTCATTATGTATCTTATGCTGTGATATTTGATTTGGTAACACCCGACCCGTTCGCTTCCGCAACCCGAAATTTGAGGGTGTTACAATGTGACCCAAAAAGTCATGTTTTTAAGGACATATTTCCACATTTTTTGGACTACTCTTTGGTGAAAACATTTCAAAACCATCATTATTTACCAAAAATCACCAAGATATTCTAAATATAGACGTTGCTGCAAAAATCGGTTAAAACGTCCAAATAACACGCAAACCGAGGCAAAATAATCACCTTAAATTTTCCGTTCTCAATATTCTTATGGAATTAGAGCTTAATTCATATTTTATGATTCCATACGAAAATTCAAGACCAGAGGTGAAAGAATCATAAGAAACGGATGAAAGACGGAGAAGATACACAGTCTAAAAGCTCGCCGATCGTCATCCGGAACACGCAAAAGTCAAACACTTCCAAATTTTGAAAACTCGGTGTCATTAGAAGCGTAACGGAAAAACGAATCCAACGGCGCAAGAATCAAGCAAAACGAAATCCAAACGAAGAAGATATGGACGAACCAAGCAACCGAGAAATCAGTATACAGCATATGGAGCACCAACCGCCCCCCTGCCCACCTAGGTACCGTATACGGTACCCTAGGAGCCGTATACGGCCCTTAGGGTGCCGTATACGGGGTTGGTTGGCTTGTGAGGTGCCGTTTGCCCCCCCCCCCCCCTTGGTCCGCTTGCCCCGTGATATCGCGTAAAAAGTCACGTTTTTACGACCGATATCTCTCTCATTCTAGAACGATTCTTGGTATTTTGTAATCAAATATGTTTCAAATCAGTAACATTATGCCAAGATGGTCAAAACGAGGTTGCACGATAAAAATCAAGCAAAACGGATGAAAAACGAAGATTCCACACACGTTTGAAGATTCAAGGCATCAAAACGAGATTTCAAGACCAAAGTGCCCTCCACCAACATCCACTATTTTCAAGATGTTCGTTTTCAAAATACGAATCCAACAGAAGAAGAATCAACCAAAACGGGTGAAAAATGAAGATTTCGCGCCCACCGGAAGATCCAAATGATTCGCACTCAATATCTGGATCTATTGACCTCATCTCAGGGCCTATTTTATATCAAAATCTTCGTTTTTGAATTACGAATCCAACAAAAAAGAATCGACACAAACGGACGCATAACGAAGAAAATACGCACGAATCAAGAAACGAAGCGAAACGGGGCGGGTAGCCGCCGGCCGCCGCCGGCTGCTACAGTGCCGCCGCCGGCTGGCCACCCCCCATCTCGCTTTCCTTTTTTGGTTAAACCCGTACCTGGTGCCCCTACTTTTCGTGTTGTACGGTACCCGGTGCGCCTACTTTTCGTGTTGTACACACCACTTTTGGCAAGTTTTCTAATGTGCATCTCTTGATGCAAATGTGAGCCTAAACTCACCTATAAATAGGAGGCTTGGGTTCCATTTGCAAGACACACCTTTCTTTCCACACTTTGAAAGATACACTTTCTCTCTAGCTTCTAGCTTTTCTTTCTTTCTTTATTTTCTTACTTTAAAATAGTATTAGGCTAGTTAGAATAGAAGCAAGGAACGTGTTTGTAGTCTTTGGTGAGGAACGAACTTGTAATCTTTGGTGTACGCTTGGAGCAACTCTAATTAATTCAAGTTTATTCTCTCGCATTTAATCTCGGTTATTTCTATCCTTATCTATCTTAATTAATTACGTTTATATTGATTATGCGAGATTTAGTTATTGCCATGATTAGAGAGTAGTACGCTATTGTGTTTGTTTGCGATGTAGTTAGTTAATTATGGGATGATTTATAGATAAATATTAAAGATCGGGATTATTGCTTTGATCGTCTTATTGCATGTTCTTGTTTGATTGTTGCCTTAGGATCATCATAGTAGTAAAATATAAACGGTTTTAATTATCGTCAAATAATATGACGGCCCCTATTCGACTGTTACTCGATATAGTACTGGAAACACTTCAAGGTGGAGTAAAAATGTATGGAAGTCGAGGAACGACCGAAGGTAGTCATATTACGAAACGATACAATATTATGAAGTAATATGATGGCCCCTATTCGACTGTTACTCAGTATAGCGTTAGAAACACTTTAGGTGTAGTACAAATACGTGGAAGCTGCGTAACGACCGAAGGTAGTTATATTACGGACTAATATATATAAAATGAGAAACCTAGTTTAATTAACCTTTCTAAATAGACTTTTAAATTTCAAATTAATCTATCGCCTTTCCACCAATAAACGTGATTACAACACCTTTTTACGACGTCCAATTAAAAGGTAGTCAATTATCCGTGTCAATATAATTTGTCAAAGGTATGAAACTATGGAACCGCAAGGCTACATGGGGGATTATCATAGGACAAGACATGGCCAAGGTTTGAAGCGGCGGAACAACTTAAAGTGAGGAACGTTGTGGATAATTAGGGGATTTATTGGGTAGTTTTAAGCAAGGGCTGGTTTAAAGTCATAAATGAACTGTTTACATATACAAATCTGTTAGGATGACGAGGAATCGTTATATGATTCAGTTATGTCTAGTACCTTAAGATTTCGTTCCCGTTCATATGAAAGTATTATTAAACCATATTAAGATTTTGCTTATTATTCAAAATACTTTGTAATGTTACCATAACCTAGCTCCCGGTGTGACATGCTAATGGGATTTTAATTAGTAGGGAATCTAGTTTTTACATGCAAGTATTCAAGAATGATAATTAACCAATATCTTTCAAAATAGTTTCTCCAAATATCATCCCATAACTTAATTAACGAAGTCTCAGCAAACACTATCTTTATTTATCTGCTTTACGTTTTATTTCTATTTCGCTTTTATTTATTTACTTGCCTAAGTTAGTTAATATAAAAACCAAAACTCCTCCACTATTTTATAAACCCTTCACTAGTTTGAAAGCCCTCATCTGCCACACCTTAGTTTCAATTCTGTCGGTTTGAAGAACGACTCTAGGTCATACCTACCACTTGCTTACCCTTAGGATTAGCATCGTTAGGGAAAACTTAGGCCCCGCAATTACAAATATAAAACAACCCACTGCTGGTGCCCGGTTCGTAATCGTTAACGACACCGACCTGATCGGGACCCAACAAGTTTTTGGCGCCGTTGCCGGGGATCGAACCCGGGTCACCCGCGTGACAGGCGGGAATACTTACCACTAGATTTGGAGGTTACTTCGGGCGTTCAGCAGTTAAAGCAATTGTCTACTATGAAGTGGTTCAGATGATATTAAAGCGTGAAGAGTTCTAATGAGGATAAGTCATAAGTTAATGTGAGTTATTGCTACAATCCTACTATCAGGCTAACGCGGAAGTGTCCAAAATCAGGCAAATAGAATGTCACGTAGGTTGCAGAATATATTAAAACATACACCGAAAGTTCTCTCAAATGCATGTCCATATTATCTGACAGTTAATCTCAAATCCTATTCCCCAATCTCGGTCATCATAGACGTCCGAATCATGGCACAGTTACAGTTTGCTGAATAAACAATCTTGTAAACAGGTTTTACCCTCGTCGGAATAAGTTGGAAGAACTGGTCTAAGCGGTCAGATAAGATGTCATCACTTATTCGTATGAATTATCAGCATTACTCAAGTATGCAACAAGACAGGGGTGGTTTATATTACAAATAGAAACTTAAGCAATACGTTTGTTAATTGATCCATAACACAACTACCTTCGGTCGTTCTCGACTTCCATACGTTTGTACTTTTCCATAAGCATTTCCACTACTATATCGAAGAACCGTCGAATAGGGGCCGTCATGTTATTTCACAATAATTAAGTCTAGGTGTATTTTACTAGTACGATAATCCTAAGGCAACAATCAAACAAGAACATGCAATAAGACAATCAAGACAATAGTTAAACCTAAGCATACAAATGTATTAATTAAATTGAGGATATTCCGAAAGTTGTCTCAAAAATACCGTCTGTCTGAATTAAATCTCAATCTACCTCTATTCCCATATTCCGTGTCTCTTGGATCCTAATTTGGTCTAGAGAACAACGGCCATGCCGAGCTCAATGATTCAATCAAACATAGTATAACTAAGTGACCTATACCCTATGAGTTAGCTACGTTCATTTTTGGATAAGGTTTTAGTCACAACATGAGTTGTGCAGATAAACGATAAAGATTCAATTCCTACATCTATTCATGATACAAAGCACCCGCAATCTCATAGCATACATTATAATCACATATTTAAATCTTTCATAAACGACTATCATAGCAGACAATTGAGTTATTTAGCTAATCATGGCAATTCTAACATACATATTTAAATTTATTAAAGAAAGAACGAACATAGTTAAATATGGAAGATAGATTAAAACCTGATAAAGAAATACAATAACTCGTAGCTACAAATGCGTCCCGGAGCACCTCCGTACAAATCTTCCTTGACTAGTTAATTAGCTAGTCTAAATAACTAAGGAAATATTACAATAAAGAAAGAAAAGAATGGATGGTGAGAAAGTGTGAAATATGCTAGAAAGTGTGCATATGTTGGTGTGTTTTTCAAATGAACCTAGGCAACCTATTTATAGGTGAGCTTTGGCTCACATTAGCACCATGAGGTGAATGTTAGAAAGCTTTCCACAAATGGTGTGTACAACACGAAAAGTAGGCGCACCGGGTACCGTACAACACGAAAAGTAGGCGCACCAGGTACCAAAAGTTACCAAAACGGAAACCGATGCAGGACAGGGGAGGCCGGCGGCGGTGAGAGGCCAGCCGGCGGCGGTGGGCTGGTGGCCGGCGGCGGTGGGCCCACCCCCGCCCCGTTGCCTCGTTTGTTGCTTCGTTTCTTGATTCGTGCGTGTTTTCTTCGTTATACGTCCGTTTGAGTTGATTCTTTTTTTGTTGGATTCGTAATTCAAAAACGAAGATTTTGACATAAGATAGGCCCTGAAATGAGTTCCCTAGCTCCAGATATTTGTTACGGATCATTTGGATCTTCCGGCGGGCGCGAAATCTTCATTTTTCACCCGTTTTGGTTGATTCTTCTTCTGTTGGATTCGAATTTCGAAAATGAACATCTTGGAAATAATGGATGTTCGTGAAGGGCACTTTGGTCTTTAAATCTCGTTTTTATGCCTTAAATCTTCAAACGTGTGTGGAATCTTCATTTCTCGGCCGTTTTGCTTGATTTTTATCGTGCAACCTTGTTTTGATCTTCTTATCATATTATCATTGATTTGCACGTTTTTTGAGTTCAAATGCCAAGTATCGTTCCAGAATGAGAGAGATATCGGTAGTAAAAACATGACTTTTTACGCGATATCAAGTATCCCACACTTAGAATTTTGCTTGTCCTCAAGCAAGTCTTCATCAAATCTGGAAAAAGCTGGAGAGGTGTCTTCGTATTTCGGAGAACTTTGGTTCCTGCAGGGTTGGTAAAAAGATTACGGACGAAGTTCCGTCCCTTGATGTTTCCCCAAACTTTTGGTTCTAGCAAGCTTTCTTTTCAATCTTCATAAATGTAAGATATACATGACTGGGGCCCTCACAGGTGGTCACTCAATTCACTCAAGTGTATCGGGTTTCCTAACTTCTAAATCACTCAGGGCCAGTCATGTAGCTCTTCCATTGTCATAAGCTTGATCGAGAATCAAATCTACAATACTTAAGTGAGGACGGTGCTAATTATCCCTTGACATTCGTAAGAGGGTGAAGACGATGTACAGGATAAGGACTTTGGTAGGTGGTTTGAATTGGAGTTTGATATAGCCTAAGAGTTGTCTGGGATGACTTGTCTTTGACGTTTTTAGATAGTACCTCTTTCTGGATATCTCTCTTTGAGAGCCTTTTCGTAACTTTTTCTTCTTTGAATAACATTTTCCTCGGCTTTAAATGATCCTTGGGTCTTGTAAATTTTTGATTTCTTTGGCAGCTTTGTCTGCTTTCCTTGGAGTCCTTCTGTGGATGACGTTCTTTTGTGGATTCCTTTTAGAACTTTTCCTCTTGTAGTGGCTTTGCTGACAGAACATACACTTAGGCTATGGCCAAAAGATGTAAAAAGAGAGGGTTGTTTTTGAAGTGAATATTTGAAATGAAAAGGCTGAGGTTCAACAGGTTTTCTAAATGATCTTCAATGCCGAAAATGGACATTGGCAGGGTTAGTCTTGAAAACGGGGGTTTCACGAGAGGGTTCTATCCTAGTGAATGTCAAGATCCTCTAATTGCACCTTCGTCACGTATGACGCTCACTTTTGTAGTTTCGAATTGCATTCATCGAGCAAGTTCTGACTCAAGAAGGCATACATCGGCACACTCACAAACGAATAAGTGAAGCATTAAAGTGAATGCTTTTGCGTGGCTCAAAATTCCTCACTTAATTTTGGTGGTTTTGTGCCTAGTCATGCGATTGCTTGTTTGAAACTCAGTTTGGAAATTTATCAAGGAGTTTTACCTGTCGTAGTCGATTTGCCAAACCATTCGGATTTTTGTTGACCGAAAATACCCTTTTTGGGCTTTCCATGAAAATTTTTGAAAATTTTTGCTGAAAATATGAGTTTTTGCTAAGAGGTTTGATCAAGCGTTTATGTTGCAATACAGTAGTGAAAGCTACTGCTATCCCACACTTAAAAGAACATTGTCCCTAATGTTCTCTAAGTTAGGTTAATCCCACACTTAGAGTTTTAATACGGATCAATATTTTCAAAGTTATTCTCCATTTGTGGGTAATAATCCCACACTTAGAGTTTTTCTTAAAATTCTTGTGTGGTTCAAGCAAAGTAAGGTTAGAAGAGATACTTCCTTGCGCTACGTATGATGCCACTGGATTTAAAGGACCAGGTTCAAGTGTATGTGAATTTGCTGGAGATGGACCAGGCTCATTAAGAATGAACTTGTTCCGCAAATTCTATTTTCAATTCTGCACAGTACACATTCTTCATGAGACACAAATGTTAAAACAAGTTAATACCAAATATAAATAATAATAACTAAAAGTAGCTAATCCGTGTCAGCATAGAGCGCCTCCCAGTCGGTGAAGTCATCATCCATAAAGATCGTGTTTTCCACGATCGATGTAGGAGATGCTGACTCCTCGATGGTATAGACAGGAGATGCAGCACCATCCTCTGGATCCTGGATCCAAGCGTCCAGTGCAGCAGCCTCCTCCTCTAGTGGGGCCATAAAAGTGGGGTGGTCCTGCGCAGTCAAGCTCCAAGATGGTAATAAATCTCATGGTGGAATGTGCGGAGCGGGATCAGGTCCCATCTGAAAGGGGCACACAGGTGTAGAGGTAAAGCCTAAAGCAGTGTGGATCACAGAGATGGCGGTGTGCTGGACCTCAAGGGCTCTCAGTATAGACCAAGTGACAGCAGGGTCTGCAGTAGTAACCCCATGCTCGAAGATGGGTACTCTGGAGGTCCCTGCGGTCTGTCCCGCTGGTCGGTGAGATGAAGGTAACCTGGCCTGGATGGGACGTAACAGGAATGACTCCTGAACATGCACCTCCACCAAGTCTGCCGAGATCTCATCCAAACTAGGAGGTGGTGACTGGGATCCTCTGACAGTCCTCATGCTACTACCCGGTGATGAACTCCGGGAGTGGTGCATGGTATGCCAGCGTCTCTGTCTGGGGGCTCGTGCTCTGTCTGACTGCGAACTCATCCTGCAGAATATAAAAGGTTAATGGTCTAAGATCATTAGTCCTTCATGAGGTACTGCATAGAAAATTGGATTAGCTTAAACACAACAGAAAGATAAAATTAATGCTGAAAACATAAGATAGGCTTGGGGTGCCTCCCAAGAGCGCTTTGTTTATCGAGTCTCGTAGCTTGACTCTTTGATAACTACTAATTTATTAAGACGATTCGTAGTTGTAGACTTCCTCAGTTGAGGGAAAGTCTTCTACGTAGTGTTTTAATCGGTGACCGTTTACTTTGAAATTTCCATCTGGAGCCTCGAGTTCTATGGCACCATAGGGAAATACTTTAGAGATTGTAAAAGGGCCGCTCCATCATGTTTGAACTTACCAGAAAACTTTTTAAATCGGGAGTTAAAGAGTAGAACTTTATCACCTGGATTGAAGCGTGTGGGGCGGAGCTTGGAATCGTGGAGCAGTTTGGTTCTTTCCTTAAATTTGTAAGAACTTTCATAAGCTTGGTCCCTTAATTCTGCTAGTTCATTCAGTTGCATTCTCCGGTGTGTTCCCGTTATGGTAAGATCTAAACTACAATTCTTCAATGCCCAGTAAGTTTTGTATTCGAGTTCAATCGGGAGATGACATGCTTTACCATACACGAGCCTATAGGGAGTTGTTCCTAATGGCGTTTTATAAGCCGTTTGAAATGCCCATAAAGCATCATCTAGCTTATCTACCCATCTTTCCTGGTGTTGACCTACTGTTCGCTCCAAGATTCTTTTTAGTGCTCGGTTTGTAATTTCTGCTTGCCCATTCGTCTGCGGGTGGTAGGCCGTAGAGGTCTTGTGAGTAACACCATACTGTTGCAATAATTTCATAAACTGAGTATTGCAAAAGTGCGTGCCTCGATCACTGATGATCGCTCGAGGTGTTCCAAACCGACAGAACAGCTGTTTTAAGAACTTGGTCACTACTCTTGAGTCATTCGTTGGAAAGGCTTGAGCTTCTGCCCATCTGGATACGTAGTCGACAGCTACTAGAATGTATTCTTTTCCGTAAGATTTCGGAAATGGTCCCATGAAATCTAATCCCCATATATCGAATATTTCACATGCTTGGATATTCGTTAACGGCATTTCGTTACGCGTTGTGATATTTCCAAACCTTTGGCAAATATCGCAACGTTTCACCAAGTCTTGTGCGTCTCTGAAAATAGTTGGCCAGTAGAATCCTGAGTCGTATTCTTTCTTTGCTGTCAAGTTGGCTGCGTGGTGTCCTCCGGTGGGTCCATGATGGCTTTGATGGAGGATGTGTTCGGCTTCCCTTCCATCGACACATCTTCTTATAATCTGGTCGAGACAGACCTTAAACAGATATGGATCATCCCAAAAGTAGTGCTTGACATCGCGGAAGAACCTTTGTCTTTGTGATGACGGCATTCCTTTTCTTGTGATCCCTCCAACTACGAAATTGGCGATGTCTGCAAACCAAGGATCATCCGTGAATTGTGATCCTTGCAATTGTCCTCCTAAACTCATTAACTGTTCTTCTGGAAATCGATCTTTGATGTCCCCTTCTGCAAGTTGTTCCATTGATGGATTTTCAAGTCGACTCAGATGGTCTGCAGCGACATTCTCTGCTCCCTTTTTATCTTTTATTTCAATGTCAAATTCTTGTAGGAGTAGAATCCATCGTAACAGTCTTGGTTTTGCGTCTTGCTTCTTGAAGAGGTATTTCAGAGCTGAGTGATCCGTGTACACTATTGTCTTTGACAATATCAGGTAGGATCGAAATTTATCAAAGGCGAATACTACAGCTAGCAGCTCCTTTTCGGTGGTTGTATAATTCTCTGGAGCATCTGTGAGAGTTTTGCTAGCGTAGTAGATTGGTCGAAAGTGATTATCCTTCCGTTGCCCGAGAACTGCCCCAACAGCGAAATCGCTTGCATCGCACATGATTTCAAATGGAAGGCTCCAGTCCGGAGCGACCATGATTGGTGCATTAGTTAGCTCTTTCTTTAGGTAGTCAAAGGCTTTCATACAACTTTCGTCAAATGCGAATTTGATGTCTTTTCCTAAAAGGTGGTTGATAGGTCGAGAGATCTTGGAGAAGTCCTTGATAAAACGATGGTAGAACCCAGCGTGGCCTAGGAAACTTCGAATGGCTTTAACGTTGGTGGGTGGTGGAAGTTTCGCAATGGTTTCGACTTTGGCTTTGTCTACTTCGATTCCTGACTTTGATATTCTATGTCCCAAGACTATTCCTTCCTTTACCATAAAGTGGCACTTTTCCCAATTCAAGACGAGATTTGATTCTTCACACTTGGTGAGCATTCTATCGAGGTTGGATAAACAAGATGCAAAAGAGTCTCCAAAGACAGAGAAGTCGTCCATGAAGACTTCCATGCATTGTTCGATCATGTCATGGAAAATTGCAATCATGCATCTCTGAAATGTTGCAGGTGCATTGCATAGTCCAAATGGCATTCGTCGATATGCAAATGTTCCATACGGGCATGTAAACGTTGTCTTCTCCTGGTCTTTTGGATCGAGCGGAATTTGGAAGTAACCGGAGAATCCATCTAGGAAACAGTAGAATTCGTTTCCCGACAACATCTCGAGCATTTGGTCAATAAATGGAAGTGGAAAGTGATCCTTGCGAGTTGCTTCATTTAACTTCCGGTAGTCAATACAAACCCTCCAACCGGTGACGGTCCGAGTTGGTATGAGCTCATTTTTTTCGTTTGTAATGACCGTCATTCCTCCTTTCTTTGGGACGACTTGAACAGGGCTAACCCAAGGTGAGTCAGATATTTGGTATATTAGTCCAGCATCCAAGAGTTTGATAACCTCTTGTTTCACTACGTCTTGAATTTTAGGGTTTACTCATCTCTGCCTTTGAACGGATGGTTTGAAATCGTTCTCCATCAGGATCTTATGCGTGCAATAGTTAGGACTAATTCCTTGTATGTCAGAAATTTTCCATGCGATTTCCTTCTTGTGTGATTTCAACTCATCAACCAGCTGAGCCTTCTCTTTTGGTTTCAACTCCTTTGAGATTATCGCCGGGAGTTGGGAGGTTCCTTGGAGGTAAGCGTATTCAAGGTGAGGTGGTAATTCCTTTAATTCCAAGTTTGGTGGTTCCTCAATAGACGACTTCATTCTAGCTATTTCTGTAACACCCCCAAATTTAACAGTTTGCGGAAGCGAGTTTTGGGTGTTACTAATCAATAATCACAAGCACAAAGGATACAGTGAACGACTCTAAATGAGACGTTCAAAAAGTTATTACATTAATACATAAGTAATTCAAAATACAAGCTCGAGTTTCGAGTAAATTCCTAGAGATTCTAATACATAACAGTAAGTACAAAAGTAATGTAATAAAATCTCCAAGCTTGTAAATGCATGCGACTCGAGCTAAGCAAGCTTATCCTGTTGGGCATCCCTATTGATGCTGTGTACCTGAGAAGCATTACTAAAACGGTCAACCAAAAGGGTTGGTGAATCTCACAGGTTTGTAAGTAAGTAAATAGTTTGAACACACATGTAGTATTTGTAAATCATAAGCCAGCCAGTAAGTAACGATCACAGGTTATGCTCATCGTTCACTTAAGTTTTAATAAGTGGGTGGTTGCAGGTTATGCTAACCGTTTGATACCCTTGCCATGAGCCACCATAGTTGAAGCTTAACGTACAGTAAATAATAGTACCCCCGTGAATGTTAATCCAAAAACATTCATATGAAACGAGTAAGAAATGCCCGTTTCTACAGTAACGGTTCGTGGTAGTGCGTGCTACCCCGGGCGGGGATTGTCAGTCCCATATGGATCCATATACTAAAACTCGCGCTTATCACCTAACTAACAACTATGATTAAGGAGGATTTCATTGGATTAGTCGAAACTCATGCAATTGGCGTATCCGTAATTCCGTACAGTAAGTAAATCATGGCAGCAAGTAAGTTTTGTGTGTTCATGTAAAACAGTAATGCATCTCACCCCTGAGTAAAAACAGTAAAGTAGGGGCTGTAAGACTCACCTGAGTCTAGCAGACAATGCAGTAAGCAAGCAAAGTAGTATCCCGAACTAGCAACCATTAGCGTCCTAATACGCATAAGGTTTAGTAAGTAAATGGAATACTTGTAAAGTATCCATGCTAGTTGTTCCCAAACTAGTTAATGTCCATTTGTTGTTTGTACATTTGTATTTGTATGTAAGTTGTAGTTTGTAGAAAAGTTGTACGGCCCGTTGGTATCGGTGTGTAATAATAATCTCGTATTATTATTATGTATTCGTAGTAGTTGTACAGTTGTAAGGTATACTCGTATAAATGTTGGTTTGTATCATAACGTGTATCATTTGCGTAAGTTCCAGTGGGTCTAATCCCCAAAGGGTACGAGTGAAATCTCGTATGTGTTCGAGTGCAAACTCGTATTAGTTTGCGTGAAATCCTACACGTGAGTATTGAGTGTAAACTCGTAAGTTCGTATCGGGGGCAATCCCGTGTAATTGTACAAGTGTATGTTCGTTGGAGTGAAATCTCCTAAGTGTTTCCGAGTGTAATCTCGTGCGTGTGTGTGAGTGAAATCCCACGTTAAATTAAGTATAATCTTGTACGTACTCGAGTATTGGTGTATACTTCCAAAAGTATAGTATTTTCATGTATAAGTCGTATCGTATTTGATTTGGTTGTTGAAAAGTGATTTTTAAACATTTAGAATGATTTTGGCCTCTGTTTTTAGGTTTTTGCGACACTAAATGCGACACAGCCCTTGTGTCACATGATTTATGCGACACAACCCTTGTGTCACATGGATGCAACTTAATGCGACACAATATGCGACACAACCCTTGTGTCACATGATTTATGCGACACAACCCTTGTGTCACATGGATGCAACTTAATGCGACACGATATGCGACACAACCCTTGTGTCACATGATTTATGCGACACAACCCTTGTGTCACATGGTTGCCATGCGACACAACATGTGACACAAGCCTTGTGTCACATGAAAGTTTGGTCCTATGCAACACAGCGGCTGACTTCGTTTTTAAGCTCGATTTTGGGTCAAACGACCTCGGTTTGACCCGAAACTTTTACACAAGTTCTAAAATAGCTAAATAATGTTAGAAAAATTATCGTTTCGTTTCGGGGGGGTCTCGAGATGTCGGTTTTCATTTAACGTCACTAAAACTAAACATACGTTCACTAATCTATTTTTCTAGGAAAATGGGGGCGTTTTGGAGGTAAACCTTCTTCACGAAAGTTGTAGGCAACGGAAAAACGAAGATTTCATGTTTAGAGTTTCGATCGTACGATTTTATAAAAATTGCGAAAGGGGACTGTTTTTAGTTTAGGTGTTCGGTTTATACTTCCGAGTTTTAAAAACGAGTTTTAACATATCATTTGGACATTATAAAGCTAGGGGAACATCATGGAAGCAAAATAAATGTAATCGGAAAGTTCGGAAGGTCGTCGGAAAACTTACAAAGTAGTCGAAACGAAAAACCGAAAAGATAGGATCGTAGCCCTCGTTGCGGTGATCGTTGTTGCTCCTTTCCGTTTTGTGATTCAATCTTGTTTTTGGTGTGTTTTTGCTAGAGAGAGAGTGACCGAGATAGAGAGAGAGAGAGGAGAGGGAGAGAGTTTGGAGATGGAGTGTGGGATTGGAATGGGGATGGTGAGTTTGGTTTGCTTATTTTGCAATCAAAAGAGGGGTATGGCCAAGCCATGCTTGGCCGGTTCTAGCTGGACCCACGGGCATGGTTTGGTCATCCAAATGTTCCCCCGCGTTTGCGCTCCGTGCGGTGTTCGTTTCCCCGGTCATTTAAACGTTAAAATCATTTTATACGCGATTAAAAGTACGTTTTAAAATACGAAATATTATTCGATATTTTGTCGGAGTATTTTACCAAAATACATTGTCTTTAAGTTATAAAGTATAACTATGTTTTTATTTTTGTCGGTTGGTCGCGTTTCGTAGAATTCGGTAACGTTTTAAATAAAACGTACGCATTTGTTATATTATAAACATAATATAAAGTATAAATTTGTGTAATTAAATAATTCCGTATTATTTAATAATTGTTTCACCAACGTCCGTATTTTGTACTTTTGTAATTTCGTACGATTTGAACGAATCGTATACGTGTACATATATATCACCTATATATATATATAGTAAGTAATTATCGTATTTAATCCTATTTCATATTAAATACATGTAATAAGCACGTAATTAGGAAAATTTTAAATTGACTCTAATTTTGGGGTTGTTACAATTTCGTCTCTATTCAGCTTCTCATATTCAGCTTGGAAGGGTGCCTCGTCTATCTCAGGTTCGGATGTAGAGATTGATGCTATTTCGACCCATTCGGTTTGGTTTGAAAATTCGTTCGTCTTTAGCTCGTATTTGTTGACCGATGATGAGGACACTTCGACATTTAGGGTGAGAGTAATTTCTCCGTCGTCGGTGAATTGGAATTCTTGAAATTGAGCAGTTGAGGATTGGTTTATGGTTAATTCAGGGTTTGGAAATGATAGAGGTTCGGGTTGGTTGATTAATTGGGATCCAAATGGTGGTGGCTCAATACTCATCCCTTTGAAGGAATCCAGGATTTCTTTGATTGAAGGAGCTGGATTCGGGGCATCGAGTGTGGATGTATCTCTTTTTAGCCAAGGTATCGGTGTACCGCATCCCAATGGGATGGCTATCGTTTTGCCACTGGTGCAAGATAGCTTCTTTTCAAACAAGGGAAATAGAAGTTCTTCAGACTTTGCTAGCGAAGTGATTGCGGACTGCAGCCCATATCCTCTTTATATAATCTTCGAACGGTGACTACCGTGGTAGGTATCGGGTTCTGGCTGGATAGTGCCAACACTTCGTGGAGATGTTCATCAAAAATGTCCTGCATAGTATCGCACAAACCAAGGTCCTCTTCCAGAGGTTGCTTCATTAATCGACCGACATTAAAGGTGACCTCCTCTTTCCCGACTCTTAGTTTTAAAGATTTTTCATTTACGTCGATTACGGCCTTGGCAGTATTTAAGAAAGGTCTGCCAAGGATGAGTGGGATGTGGGTGTCTTCCTCTATATCCATGATGATGAAGTCCACTGGAAAGACGAACTTATCGACCTTGACCATGACATCTTCAGCAATTCCTCGAGGGAGTTTAACTGATCTGTCTGCTAGTTGGATGGTCATACGAGTGGGCAGTAGGTTATCTAATCCTAATTTCTTATAGAGGGAATAAGGCATAAGGTTAACACTAGCACCTATGTCGGCTAAGGCATTACTAATTTGGATATCTTGGAGGAAACAAGGTATTGTAAAACGTCCAGTGTCTCCTAACTTAGGTGGAAGACCATGTTGTACAATTAAATAGCATTCAGCATCTAAGGGTAAACTAACTATTTGCCTAAGTTTTTCTTTGTTTGAAACAAGTTCTTTAAAGAATTTGGCACATGTGGGCATTTCTACTAAAGCATCTAATAGTCTAACATTCAAGTGCAAGCTTTTAAACATTTCCAGATATTTACCGAATTGGACTTCTTGCTTTTCCTTTTTAAGTCTACCGGGATAAGGTATTCTCGTGCGAGGTACATTATCTGGAGTTTTGGTTGGTGATGGATTAGGTGTTGTGACGGGAATGTTAATGGACACATGTTCACTCGGTGTAGGTGTAGGCGAAGAAGTGTTTTCGGGGGTGTTATCTGGTGGTGGTGGATCAACTTTGGTTATTTTTCCTCCCCTAGTGACGATTAACACGTCATCACTCGGTGAATGGTTAGTGTCATTAGTGATTACCGACGTACTTTCCTCAATAAAACTTAAGTTTTTCAAAATAGATTCCATGTTAGAAGTTAATTTTTCTGAAATCTTTATCATGGCGTCAATGTTGTCTTGAACTTCAGTATTTCTTTTGTTTACAAGGTTTTGTTCAAGCATGAAAAGTGGTAAAGGTTGTTTTGAGGAAGGTAAGTGGTTCGTAGGTGAAGGAACGGCCAAAAGTTAGGTCCAATCAGGATAGGGTGTTGACATAATTGGTTAAAAGCGGTTAACTAAACTAATCCTAAGGGCAAAAAGGTAACTTTTGATCGATGTTAATCTTTCAAAAGGATCGCTAAACACTAAAGATACTAAACTTCCTAAAATCGGTCGCCGACGCTCCCCGGCAGCGGCGCCAAAAACTTGTTGGCGCCCGAAAAGGTCGGTGTCGTTAATGATGACTATCCGGGCACCAGCAGTGGGTTTTAAATTTATAAGGCTGGGGCCTATGGTTACTACTATTGCTAATCTAAGGGCTAGCAAGGATAAGTATGACCTAGGATCGTTCTTCAAAGCGCGACGAATTGAAACTAGGAGAATTTAGAGACTTTTATGAATTTAGCTAGGGCGAAAGAGAGTTGGTTTGGGTTTTGAGTTTTCTATTCTAAGATTAAACTAAATTAAATCAGAAATGGAGGTTACTTCGGGCGTTCAGCAGTTAAAGCGATTGTCTACTATGAAGTGGTTCAGGTGATATTAAAGCGTGAAGAGTTCCAATGAGGATAAGTCATAAGTTAATGTGAGTTATTGCTACAATCCTACTATCGGGCTAACGCGGAAGTGTCCACAATCAGGCAAATAGAATGTCACGTGGGTTGAAGAATATATTAAAACATACACCGAAAGTTCTCTCAAATGCATGTCCATATTATCTGACAGTTAATCTCGAATCCTATTCCCCAATCTCGGTCATCATAGACGTCCGAATCATGGCACAGTTTACTGAATAAACAATCTTGTAAACAGGTTTTACCCTCGTCGGAATAAGTTGGAAGAACTGGTTTAAGCGGTCAGATAAGATGTCATCACTTATTCGTATGACTTATCAACATTACTCAAGTATGCAACAAGACAGGGGTGGTTTATATTACAAATAGAAACTTAAGCAATACGTTTGTTAATTGATCCATAACACAACTACCTTCGGTCGTTCTCGACTTCCATACGTTTGTACTTTTCCATAAGCATTTCCAGTACTATATCGAAGAACAGTCGAATAGGGGCCGTCATGTTATTTCACAATAATTAAGTCTAGGTGTATTTTACTAGTACGATAATCCTCAGGTAACAATCAAACAAAAACATGCAATAAGACAATCAAGACAATAGTTAAACCTAAGCATACAAATGTATTAATTAAATTGAGGATATCCCGAAAGTTTTCTCAAAAATACCGTCTGTCTGAATTAAATCTCAATCTACCTCTATTCCCATATTCCGTGTCTCTTAGATCCTAATTTGGTCTAGAGAACAACGGCCATGCCGAGCTCAATGATTCAATCAAACATAGTATAACTAAGTGACCTATACCCTATGAGTTAGCTACGTTCATTTTTGGATAAGGTTTTAGTCACAACTTGAGTTGGGCAGATAAACGATAAAGATTCAATTCCAACATCTATTCATGATACAAAGCACACGCAATCTCATAGCATACATTATAATCACATATTTAAATCTTTCCTAAACGACTATCATAGCAGTCAATTGAGTTATTTAGCTAATCATGGCAATTCTAGCATACATATTTAAATATATTAAAGAAAGAACGAACATAGTTAAATATGTAAGATAGATTAAAACCTGATAAAGAAATACAATAACTCGTAGCTACAAATGCGTCCCGGAGCACCTCCGTACAAATCTTCCTTGACTAGTTAATTAGCTAGTCTAATTAACTAAGGAAATATTACAATAAAGAAAGAAAAGAATGGATGGTGAGAAAGTGTGAAATATGCTAGAAAGTGTGCATATGTTGGTGTGTTTTTCAAATGAACCTAGGAAACCTATTTATAGGTGAGCTTTGGCTCACATTAGCACCATGAGGTGCATGTTAGAAAGCTTTCCACAAATGGTGTGTACAACACGAAAAGTAGGCGCACCGGGTACCGTACAACACAAAAAGTAGGCGCACCAGGTACCAAAAGTTACCAAAAATGGAAACCGAGGCGGGACAGGGGAGGCCGGCGGCGGTGGGAGGCCAGCCGGCGGCGGTGGGCTGGTGGCCGGCGGCGGTGGGCCCACCCCGCCCCGTTGCGTCGTTTGTTGCTTTGTTTCTTGATTCGTGCGTGTTTTCTTCGTTATACGTCCGTTTGAGTTGATTCTTTTTTTGTTGGATTCATAATTCAAAAACGAAGATTTTGAAATAAGATAGGCCCTGAAATGAGGTACCTAGCTCCAGATATTGCGTACGGATCATTTGGATCTTCCGGTGGGCGCGAAATCTTCATTTTTCACCCGTTTTGGTTGATTCTTCTTCTGTTGGATTTGAATTTCAAAAACGAACATCTTGGAAATAATGGATGTTGGTGAAGGGCACTTTGGTCTTGAAATCTCGTTTTTATGCCTTGAATCTTCAAACGTGTGTGGAATCTTCATTTCTCGGCTGTTTTGCTTGATTTTTATCGTGCAACCTTGTTTTGATCTTCTTATCATATTATCATTGATTTGCGCATTGTTTGAGTTCAAATGCCAAGTATCGTTCCAGAATGAGAGAGATATCGGTAGTAAAAACGTGACTTTTTACGCGATATCAAGTAGTATTTGTTGTGAGTTCGTTAATTAATAATTATGGGATGATGACTCTTATGGGGAAACGATTAACTAAATTGGGTTGCTTATGAGATTCATTAACTTATGGTATAACCAATAGATTCCTTATTAGTCGGTTATCAACTAATATGTCACGAGGCACTGAGGTATCATGATTCTGACTAGACAGACAATGCTCAACTCTCCACACTCTCCTGTGAGGGAGTCAGTGGCCCATATTATTGAACGTATTCGCTCGTGGGCAAAGGAACAGAGTAGCAAGTCCATAACATGTCTAGCCATTCTTAATACCACAATGATTATGAATCCATTAAACAACTAACTTAGAACTTGTGTCCGGACTTATTTAATTAATTTCTACCAATGAAACTTAAGCATGATAAACGAGGGAAAGCATTTAGGTTTCTTGCGTATCTTACTTTAGGGTTTCATGGTTTTAAGCAAAAGTATCGGTTTAAGTTGGATTTTAAACTTGCCTTTCTCAATACAATTAACAAATCCCTAGGTTTTCGTAAATGGTCATTTAGCCTATAGACTAACTAATATAATTTAATCTAAACTAAAACAACTAATTAAAATGCTGACGGCTTTTTACAGAAATTCAAACCCATACCATGTTGGAATATACTATGGTGGCTCACAACGTATTGAATTGTTTACCAATGTTTCCGTTGTGAGTTTAATTGCTTCGCGATGTTTACATGATAAGTACATTGTGATTGGAAGTGTACAATACTCGTGGCAAGTCCACGTAATCACATTGCATTTTATAATGCTTGCATGACGTTACAATTAAAGACATAGTTTTTACACAGATAACTATTGACCGAGTATTGAGGTTCGCGACTCCTCTTTACAAGGTTACAATCACGTCTGTTAATCGAAAGGCGAATATAAGTTTTAGGTTTAAAATCACAAGATAAGTCCATTCACAAAGTTTCCAATTTTATAACATCGATCAATAATACAACTACCTTTGGTCGTTACCGGCTTCCATATATTTGTACTATGCTCAAAAGCATTTCCAATACTATACCGAGTAATCAGTCGAATAGGGGCCGTCATATTATCTCACGACGTATTCAAAGTCATCTCACAATTATGTACTAACTACATCACAACAAATACAATAGTAATCTACTCACTAATCATGGTAATAACGATCGCAAACATAATTAAAGCAAACATGTTTAATTAAGATAGATAAGGATAGAGATAACCGAGATTAATATGCGAGAAGGAATAGACTTGAATTAATGAGCGTAACTCCAAGCGTACATCAAAGATTACAACAACGTTCCTAGCTTTCTTTCTACTCTAAACAAAGTGCTAAACTAATCTAATGCTAAATTTAAAGTAAGAAAGTAGAATGAGAAAGTAAGAAAGTTATATGACTAGTGCATATGGGACTTTTTTAAATGAAGCCTAAAGCCTCCTATTTATAGGTGAGCTTTGGCTCACATTAGCACCATGAGGTGCATGTTAGAAAGCTTGCCAAAAGTGGTGTGTACAACACAAAAAGTAGGCGCACCGGGTACCGTACAACACGAAAAGTAGGCGCACCGGGTACCAAAAGTTACCAAAAACGGAAACCGAGGCGGGTACAGGCCAGCCGGCGGCGGTGGTGGTCCAGCCAGGGGCGGTGGTCAGGTGGCCAGCGGCGGTGGACCCACCCCCGCCCCGTTGCGTTGTTTGTTGCTTCGTTTCTTGATTCGTGCGTGTTTTCTTCGTTATACGTCCGTTTGAGTTGATTCTTTTTTTGTTGGATTTGTAATTCAAAAACGAAGATTTTGACATAGGATAGGCCCTAAGATGAGGTACCTAGCTCCATATATTGCGTTTGGATCATTTGGATCTTCCGGCGGGCGCGAAATCTTCATTTTTTACCCGTTTCAGTTGATTCTTCTTCTGTTGGATCCAAATTTTGAAAACAAACATCTTGGAAATAATGGATGTTGATGAAGGGCACTTTGGTCTTGAAATCTCGTTTTTATGCCTTGAATCTTCAAACGTGTGTGGAATCTTCGTTTCACATCCGTTTTACTTGATTTTTATCGTGCAACCTTGTTTTGACCTTCTTGGCATAATGTTACTGATTTGTGCTGTTTCTAAGTTAATATGCCAAGAATCATTCCAGAATGAGAGAGATATCAGTAGTAAAAACGTGACTTTTTACGCGATATCAAGTATCCCACACTTAGAACTTTGCTTGTCCTCAAGCAAACTAACGTTCAACATGGTTAAAGATAAGTAGATAATGAAATTATTTTAAGACGGGAACTTTTTACTAAGGGGGTTTTGGAAAAATAAAGACATTTGATATTTTAGAAAGCAAGGTTGTAATCTTTAGGAGCATGCTTTTGATCATTGATCGTTGATACATGACTAGGCGATCCTCTCCAGGTGGTCACTCCAATCACTCAAAGTGTTTAGGGTTTCCTATTCTATTATATCAATCGCTCAGAACGCCAGTCATGTATTGTTTATCGTCATAGGCTTGATCGAGTATCAATTCGTTACCTTTTTGGTGAGCGTGAAGTCGATCTAGCCACAATCATTCTAAGGGAAGTGATGTAGGGTTTTGGAGTGGAATGTTGGTGATGTGAGAGGGGTTTTGTTGGGTTTTTCTTTTTGGTGAAGCGGAAAGCTGAGAATTTTTGAATTTTTGGGGGAATTGACGCCTTCTTTCTATTTTGGGCGGAGTCTTCTTTCTCCATTTTACTTCAAATTTTCTTGGGACTTTTTCTATCCTTTTGACGTCATATCCTTGATTTTTCTCTTTTTTCATCTTTGGAATTTTGTAGGAAGTTTGAGGGATGTTTTTGAGTAGGTAAGGGATAACGTACTTATTTTTGGGTGTATGGATGGGTTCAAGAATGATGTGATTCGATCTCCTTTTTAACTCACAAGTTTGGATTCGAAATGCATAACAAGAGCAAGTTCTGATTCTAAACGCATACATCGGCACACTCAAGAATCGAAAAAGTGAAGCATTAAAAGTGAATGCTTTTCATATGGCTCAAGATACCTCACGAATCGAAAATTGGGTGGTTGTGTGCTTAGTCATGCGATGCTCTTTCCGGGATTTTCAAACTTGTTTTTCAAAAGAACTTGTATTTTATTTTTCTTTCTTCCCCAAAGTAAATCATTCTTCGCTTAAAATTTTTCATTTTTTCATATTTTTAACTTAGTTTTGAAAAAGTTTGTTTACTTTTATGGAGAAGCAAGGTCTAATAAAGAGCAACGATTTAGAATCAAGTATATACCAATATCCATTTAACAGTAGTGCAACTATTGCTATCCCACACTTAAAGGAACATCGTCCTCGATGTTATGCTAAGCTCTGAATGGGGTAAAATCCCACACTTAGGGTTTTAAACATCTAAGACTCATTCTTCCAGTGTGTGTGTTGGGTTTGAATCCCACACTTAGTGATAAGCATAATGGATATGACATATTTAAAACGAATGAAAGAGGTGGCATAGAAGTACTCCCCGATAGTTGCAGTGTTCTTTTGGTTGCACCTGCCGGTCTTTGTCTTCTTTGGTGCTTCTTTGATCAAGTCTTCTTGTGATTGGTCTCGTGAGTGTGAACACGTCGGATATACTATTCTTTGGTTGTTGATGCTTCCTTGCAGGCTGGAGCATTCTTTGTATGATCCGAGTGTGAAAGATAGTCGGAGATTTCATCACTTCTTGGAAAGTAAAATTGCAGTAATGTAAAAACAAACACGGGTTGCGTCCCGAGAAGCGCTCTTTTAAAGTCGAGAGCTCGACTTAGTCCTTTTCTTCTTCAGATGATGCTTGATGCATCAGTAGTGGTGGCGTGGTCACTGTGGTTCCTTGGTAGAGAGTATCGTGGTGGATAGTACTGTAGGAATTGCTCTATCATGTCAGCAATGAGAGTTGGTGGGTTGGTGGATAGCATTCTGAAGCTTTTGAAGTGATCGGTGGCGAGTCGGTCGAGAATTGCCATTCCATAGCAGATGTATCGAACTGCCCTTGTGACTGGTCCGTTAGGGTCAATTCGAGTGCAGGTGTAAGTTCGAACTATTTCACGCTGTGGGTGGTTTCTTCCTATCGAGGCGATTAAAGCCATGAATTCGGTTTTCACTTCTTCAAAATCATTAGCCCAAGGGTCTCCTCCGAAAGATCTAGTTGCTTGGCACACTTGTCTAATTAGTTGATGTTGCTCGCTGTTGAAGGGAAAATCCGAGTCGGTGAAGATGCAAATTAACTTGCTGAATATCTCGCGATATCCATTTCGGTAGACTTCACTTTCGTCGTCTTCCTCTTTAGTGTATGTCCCGCGTAGTCGATTTATCACATAGTTTGCCAGGTTAACTGGTGACATGTTCCAAAAGGCTGCGGGTATGTCACGAGTGTTTTCTTCAAATGCTGATTGATTCAGTTCGTCGATTATTATCTCGGCGTGATGAGCGATTGTGGATCGAATAACGATTCTGAAATTCTCCGTGGCTGTGAGATGTTCTCCGGTTTCGATGAGATCTAGTAGAGTTCTAAGATCTCCTACCATTCTGATATCGGCATAGTCACTTGGATTTCCAGTAGCTCTTTCAAGATTGGTTCTTATTGATGCGAGTATAGCCTTTTGGCTTGACGAGTATGGAAAGGCTGATCCGGTCAGGGCACCATACACTTTTTGGTATATTTGCCTTCGGTTGCTGTAGAATTCGACTTCTCCCATCGGGTAGTTGGGTCTTTCTCGCTGTCGAGCTTCTCTGGTAAGTTGTTCTTGAAGCAGGTCAGAGAATGCTCGAATGTTTCTCCGAAGAGTGCTGGGCTCTGGCTCTCCATAATTGGCGAGGTATGAATCGTAGTCTCGTATGATTGCCCTTATCATGTGTCTCTGTGAAAGATAGTCGGAGACTTTATCACTTCTTGGAATGTAAAATTGCAGAAATGTAAAACACGGGTTGCCTCCCGATAAGCGCTCTTTTAAAGTCGATAGCTCGACTTCTTTTCTCCTAGCATTTTGCTTATTATTCTAAATCCTTTGTAATGTTACCATAACCTAGCTCCCGGTGTGACATGCTAATGGGATTTTAATTAGTAGGGAATCTAGTGTTTACATCCCAAGTATTCAAGAATGATAATTAACTAATATCTTTCAAAACAGTTTCTCCAAATATCATCCCATAACTTAATTAACGAAGTCTCAGCAAACACTGTCTTTAATTATCTGCTTTAGGTTTTACTTTTATTTCTCTTTTGTTTATTTACTTGCCTAAGTTAGTTAATATAAAAACCAAAACCCCCACTATTTTATAAACCATTCACTAGTTTGAAAGCCCTCATCTGCCTCGCCTTAGTTTCAATTCAGTCGGTTTGAAGAACGACTCTAGGTCATACCTACCACTTGCTTACCCTTAGGATTAGCATCGTTAGAGAAAACTTAGGCCCCGCAATTACAAATATAAAACAACCCACTGCTGGTGCCCGGTTAGTAATCGTTAACGACACCGACCTGATCAGGACCCAACAAGTTTTTGGCGCCACTACCGGGGAACCAACTGTATGATCCTTAGGCGTCAAGATGAACTTACTCGCTAGTGAACCTTTAGGATTAACTCTTCTCCTTAGACCCCTACGTCTTTCTTTATTTTTCCTTCCTTTCACTATTTTTACAAATTACGTTATCCATATCCACTCAACTAGTCAACCACCTGCCAACGAGACTATGACAGCTACACGTATAACTCTCGCTGAAAACTCTAAACCTCTTATTGAAGGACAAGGAGGACCAATCGTCTATCCGGAAACCGATAGAACTTCATTTGAATAAAAGCCCCACATTGTTCAGTTAGTCCAAAACCTCTGTCAATTCCGTGGCCTACCAAATGATGATCCCAACTCACACCTTGACAAATTCATTTCCTTATCCAACTCTTTTAAGCCGATTGGGGTTAATCAGGACATAGTCTATCTATACCTATTTCCCTATTCACTCACTCTCAATGCACAAACCTGGTTTGAGGGACTAGAGATTAACTCTATAACCTCTTGGGTAGATTTAGCAACCAAATTTTTGGCCAAATATTTCCCCCCATCAAAACAAGCCACGTTTAGGTCCAACATCATAAACTTCCGTCAACTTCACGATGAATCAATCTACGATGCATGGGAACGCTTTAAGGGATTGCTTAAGAAATGTCCAAATCATCGATTTGAGCGCTCAGACCAGTTGCGCATTTTCTACAATGGTCTCTTCCCACATCACCGTCCTTTACTTGATACCGCCTCTCAAGGTAGTTTCATAGACTGTACGGTAAATGAAGCTTGGAGCCTTATTGAGAAAATGACAATACACAACCGTGACTGAAACAGTGAAAATCACCCCTCATTAGTGAATTCACCTACTACAATCGGGAATGAAGCTATCAAAACCCTCACTCAGCAAGTGGCAGACCTAACCAAGGAGATTAAGGAATTGAAAAGTCAACAACAACAACAAGTCTGTCAAGTTCAAACATGCCTTAATTGTGCTAATCTGAACCACTCAGCCCAAATTCCTCAGTTTCATCTAACTTCACCCAATACTAACCCTTCTCTTAACCCACCTAGGAATAGCCCACTAACTTACCAACCCCAACCTTTGGAACCCTCTCCTTCACAGACCTCTAGTTTTGACGACACCCTGATACAAGTCATTCAAAGAATCTCGGCTAGACAAGACCAAGCTGATCTCATCCTAGGACAATTAGCACAGTGTATTAACGCTAAACCTCAGGATAGTCCAACTAGTTGCCATAAGGAGGCTTCCCATATTCAAGACTCTCAGGTAGCACATAGCCCACCTACGATCTCTTCTCCGGTGAAGGAACCACCTATTGTCTCATCGACAATGGATTTAGAGTCTGCACCAAATAGGAAAGTAAACATTCCATTTCCGGCTCGTCTTAAACAACGACCCGACAAGCTTAAGGTTTTTCAGCTTGATAGGAAATTCCTAGATACTGCCTCTGAAGTTCACTCTAAAAAGTACTTTGGAAAACTTCTTACAACCAAGGATAAGGTACCCGAAGTACCCAATGTCCCGCTGAACGAGGAATGTTCAGCTATTCTTAACAATACCATTCCTGAAAAACTCGGAGATACTGGACGTTTTACTCTTCCATGTTCCATTTACAATTCAGGCATCATCTGTTCTCTTGCCGATTTAGGAGCTAGTGTTAATCTTATGCCATACTCGCTTTTCAAGAGGCTTGAGTTAGAAAATCTTCGACCTACCAAAATGACCATACAGCTTGCTGACCACTCGGTCAAATACCCTAGGGGAATAGCTGAAAATGTTGTAGTTAGGATTGACAAATTTCTTTACCCAGCAGATTTTGTAATAATGGATATGCAGGAAGACGTACACATCCCAATCATACTAGGAAGACCTTTCATGAATACGGCCAAGGCAATCATCAACGTCTTCGCTCAAACCATCAGCTTGCAGTCTCAGGGAGAAACCATCACTTTCCATATCGACAATCCAAATGCTGGAGAGCAAGCCGATATGTACATGATCTCCATGAAGACCGCCAGAGACGAAGAAACTGCAAAGTCAATAAGTGAAAGAAAATCTAGCAAGGAAATGGCAATCACGCCATATTTCCCGATTGACCTCCGACAAATAGAACAAGAGATGAAAAACGCATCTCCATCAGTGAACAACCCAACGATGGAAGAATTGATCAGAACGAGAAAGATAGAAGAAGAAAACAAAAGAAGCAGACCGCCACTCAACCTATTTAACACTGATGAAATGGCAGGAAGTAACCACAATCATCCCATGAGAAGAGAAACACTGGAGGAATATTCCAAACGCACAAGATACCAACCGCAAACCATCATAGAACACAAAGTGCTCGAAGAATTCATCCAGAGATTTGACAAAGTAGTAGGAGGAATAAGCGGCGTAGTCAACATGCTTGCTCTTTCCCCTGCTGAACTGCAATTCTGTCTACAACAGAAACGGACTTACGCTAGGATCTACAATCCCCTTAAAAGATCTAACATCCCATTTACCTCAACGCAATGGGAGATGTTAGGATCCATTAAAGCGCATATGAAAGAGACTACTGGACATCCGAGCAGTCGTGCCGACATTTCAATGATGAATGACCTCACATCATTGCTTAACTTGCTAAGTAGAAAAGATCACCTCAGCTCCAAGGAAAGCGGATCTATGGTTATCAACTCCACTATGGAAAAACAAATTGAGTCAATGATTGAAGAACTCAGTGATCTCGTTTGGGAGGAATCAAGGCGCGAACGACCCTTTAGGATTACATATGAATCACCACTTGATATCGCTACTTCTGTTACGATCCATCTAAGGGAGATTCAACAACGGAAAAGTAACTCCAGAACGAAGTTCATATTCTACTCAGGATGCAAGGAGATACTTCGTCAGCTTATTCTAGTTTTCTCAGAATTAGACTTTCCATTCAACAACCATCAGCACCGGCAAATAGAGGACCTGTGCACGTCCATCAGAAGATTCAACGGAGACCCCAAGACCGAGAATTATGAAGGCATAAAACTGCAATTCTTGGCGTTTGTTTGCTCTATCTCGCAAAACCCACCGCCAAGAGAGGTTGTTAAGACAGACACAACCACCATGACCGACCCTAGTGGGACTGTCACTAAAGCAGTCGACTACATCACCTTCGGACTTCACGGACTTGCGAGGACAACTTCAGAGCATCTTCAGAACTACAAGTCAGAATCGAGAGATAGTCCATTTGAATTGATTACGATAATAGTCAATCATTTCATGAGAATCTATCCACCTCGATACACTTTTCCGCAACCTAGGGCCCACAACATCAACAAAGAGGATCCCATGGATGCATCCATCTCCATCTAGCTAGGAGAAAAGAAGTCGAGCTATCGACTTTAAAAGAGCGCTTCTCGGGAGGCAACCCGTGTTTTACATTTCCGCAATTTTACATTCCAAGAAGTGATAGTCTCCGACTATCTTTCACACTTGGATATACGACCAAGTTTCAGCCCGACGCATCAAGTTTTTGACGCCGCGCATTAGAGAAAAGTATATCCAACGTGTTCACACCTACGAGACCAATCACAAGAAGACTTGATCAAGAGTGAACCCAAGAAGACGAAGTTCGGCAGACGCATACCAAGGAACACAGCAAATACTGGGGAGAACTTCTATACCGTCTCTTTCATTCGTTTTAAATATACCATATCAACTATGCTTATCACTAAGTGTGGGATTCAAACCCAAAACACACCTCTAAAAGAATACGTCTAAGATGTTTCAAATCCTAAGTGTGGGATTTTACCCCATTATGAGCTTAGTTTAACATCGAGGACGATGTTCCTTTAAGTGTGGGATAGCAGTAGTTGCACTACTGTTAAATGGATAATGGTATATGCTTGATTCTAAACTCGTTGCTCTTTCCATAAAAGTAAACAAAATTTTCAAAATTGAGTTAAAAATATGTTGAAAATGAAAAAAATTTAAACAAAGAATGATTTACTTTGGGGAAGAAGGAAAAATAAAATACAAATTCTTTTGAAAAACAAGTTTAGTAATCCCATAAAGAGCATCGCATGACTAAGCACACAACAACCCAACTTTCGATTCGTGAGGTATCTTGAGCCATATGAAAAGCATTCACTTTTAATGCTTCACTTTTTCGATTCTTGAGTGTGCCGATGTATGCGTTTAGAATCAGAACTTGCTCTTGCTATGCATTTCGAATCCAAACTAGTGAATCAAAAAAAGAGATCGAATCACATCATTCTTGAACCCATCCATACACCCAAAAATAAGTACGTTACCCCCTTTACCTACTCAAAAGCATCCCCCAAACTTCATAGAAAGTTCCAAAGATGAAAAAAGAGAAGTATTAAGGATATGACGTCGAAAAAAATTATATCTTAGAAAATTCGAAGAAAAGAAAGTCAAATGGAGAAAAAGACTCCTCCCAAAAGAAAAAGGCATCAAATCTCTCGAAAATTCAAAAATTTCAGCTTTCCGCTTCACCAAAAAGAAAACCTATGAAAAACCAACACAACCCCCTCTCATACCACCAACACTCCACTCCACAAACCCTACATCACCTCCCTTAGAATGATTGTGGCTAGATCGACTTCGCGCTCACCTAAAAGGTAACGATTTGATACTCGATCAAGCCTATGACGATAAATGATACATGACTGGCGTTCTAAGAGATTGATATAATAGAATAGGAAACCCTAAACACTTTGAGTGATTTGAGTGACCACCTTGAGAGGATCGCCTAGTCATGTATCCAAGATCAAAGATCACAAGCATGCTCCTAAAGATTACAATCTTTCCTTTTTAAAGAACAAGTATTTTACTTTTCCAAAACCCCCTTAGTAAAACGTTCCGCCTTAAAATATTTCATTATCTGCTTATTTTCATCTCTGTTGAATGTTAGTTTGCTTGAGGACAAGCAAAGTTCTAAGTGTGGGATACTTGATATCGCGTAAAAAGTCACGTTTTTACTACCGATATCTCTCTCATTCTAGAACGATTCTTGGCATTTTGAACTCAAATATGGTTCAAATCAGTAACATTATGCCAAGATGGTCAAAACGAGGTTGCACGATAAAAATCAAGCAAAACGGATGAAAAACGAAGATTCCACACACGTTTGAAGATTCAAGGCATCAAAACGAGATTTCAAAACCAAAGTGCCCACCACCAACATCCACTATTTTCAAGATGTTCGTTTTCAAAATACAAATCCAACAGAAGAAGAATCAACCAAAACGGGAGAAAAATGAAGATTTCGTGCCCGCCGGAAGATCCAAATGATTCGCACGCAATATCTGGAGCTACGTACCTCATCTCAGGGCCTATTTTATATCAAAATCTTCGTTTTTGAATTATGAATCCAACAAAAAAAAGAATCGACGCAAACGGACGCATAACGAAGAAAATACGCACGAATCAAGAAACGAAGCGAAACGGGGCGGGTAGCCGCCGGCCCCCTCCGGCTGCTACATTGCCGCCGCCGGCTGGCCACCCCCTGTCTCGCTTTCCTTTTTTGGTTAAAACCCGTACCTGGTGCCTACTTTTCGTGTTGTACGGTACCCGGTGCGCCTACTTTTCGTGTTGTACACACCACTTTTGGCAAGTTTTCTAATGTGCACCTCTTGATGCTAATGTGAGCCTAAACTCACCTATAAATAGGAGGCTTGGGTTCCATTTGCAAGACACACCATTCTTTCCACACTTTGAAAGATACACTTTCTCTCTAGCTTCTAGCTTTTCTTTCTTTCTTTATTTTCTTACTTTAAAATAGTATTAGGCTAGTTAGAATAGAAGCAATGAACGTGTTTGTAGTCTTTGGTGAGGAACGAATTTGTAATCTTTGGTGTACGCTTGGAGCAACTCTAATTAATTTAAGTCTATTCTCTCGCATTTAGTCTCGGTTATTTCTATCCTTATCTATCTTAATTAATTACGTTTATATTGATTATGCGAGATTTAGTTATTGCCATGATTAGAGAGTAGTACGCTATTGTGTTTGTTTGCGATGTAGTTAGTTAATTATGGGATGATTTATAATTAAATATTAAAGATCGGGATTATTGCTTTGATCGTCTTATTGCATGTTCTTGTTTGATTGTTGCCTTATGATCATCATAGTAGTAAAATATAAATGGTTTTAATTATCGTCAAATAATATGACGGCCCCTATTCGACTGTTACTCGATATAGTACTGGAAACACTTCAAGGTGGAGTACAAATGTATGGAAGTCGAGGAACGACCGAAGGTAGTCATATTACGAAACGATACAATATTATGAAGTAATATGATGGCCCCTATTCGACTGTTACTCAGTATCGCGTTGGAAACACTTTAGGTGTAGTACAAATATGTGGAAGCTGCGTAACGACCGAAGGTAGTTATATTACGGACTAATATATATAAAATGAGAAACCTAGTTTAATTAACCTTTCTAAATAGACTTTTAAACTTCAAATTAACCTATCGCCTTTCCACCAATAAACGTGATTACAACACCTTTTTACGACGTCCAATTAAAAGGTAGTCAATTATCTGTGTCAATATAATTTGTCAAAGGTATGAAACTATGGAACCGCAAGGCTACATGGGGGATTATCATAGGACAAGACATGGCCAAGGTTTGAAGCGGCGGAACCACTTAAAGTGAGGAACGTTGTGGATAATTAGGGGATTTATTGGGTAGTCTTAAGCAAGGGCTAGTTTAAAGTCATTGTTGGGTAAAAAACTGTTTCAGGTCTGAGTTGAAGTTGTTGATGAAGACAGAGTACAAGTGATTAAAACTGTTTGTTTTGAAGGTTAAAACTGTCTTTACGAAGTTACAACTGATAGAAGAAAACTGAAGAGAAGACAAGTGTTACAACTGATTGAAGATAGATTACAACTGATAGTTATGTGTCTGTAAGTAGTTAAAACTGCTTATGTATTTGTAACTGTTAGTTATATATGAAACAGTTAACACTGAATATATATTTGTACTTAGTCTTATATTACAATTGAAGCAGTTACCACTGAATGTGTAACAGTTACAACTGTTTACTTCAGAATGGTAGTTTCAACTGTTTATGATTTTGTGATAAGTTTGAGTCGGTTATGGAAGTTATTATATTCCATATATGTAGGAGATTGTATAGGACTCTATGTGATATAAATAGAGATCCTTTAGACCTAGATAGGTTAATGTTAATTGTGCAGCTTCAAGGTTTTCTGTAACCCTAATACATCAAGTGTATTCGTCTTATATCATTAATAAGATTGAAGCTTTCGGTATAATTATTGTGTTCATCATATTAATTAATATTTGTTGATCTTCTTAATATTATTGAGTGTGATTCCGCAACTTCTCAATAATATATTCAAGGCTTATTACGTAAGATTGTTTATTAAGTCAAACAGGGACTAACAAAGTGGTATCAGAGCAAGTGAAGCTTTGAAGACAGGAAGATCTGGGATTATTAGTATTAGTATTTGAGTTTTAGTTCAGATATTAAGTTTTGATTTCAATGGCGACTGAAGGTAATGAAGGAATTCAAGCTACAAAGATTCCAATGCTTAAACCTGATGAGTTTGACCTATGGAAGGTCAGAATCAGGCAATATATGCTTCTCACGGATTATCAGATGTGGGAAGTTGTTGTTAATGGTATTCCAGTAACGCTTGATGGTGATGGAGTAAAGCAACCAAGAGCACCACCAACATCTGAAGCAGAGAGGAAAATCAGATCTACTGAGTACAAGGCACTTAGTACTCTGTTGCTATCCATTCCGAATGAGCATCAGAGCAGATTTGATAATTGTGAAGATCCCAAGGTACTAATGGAGGCGATTGAAAAGAGGTTTGGTGGTAATGATAACACCAAAAAGAATAAAAGATCTCTGTTAAAGCAACAATTTGAAAATTTTAGCCATGTGAAAACTGAAACTCTAACTCAAACCTTTGATAGGTTTACTAAACTAGTTGGAGAATTGGAAAATCACAAGGTTAAGATTGACAAAGAAGATCTTAATAGAAAGTTCTTGAGATCATTAGGTGATGAATGGACAATCTATACTGTTGGATTGAGGCAGAGTTCAGACATTGAAGTTAAGGAACTAGAAGATATATACAATGATCTGAGGAACTTTGAGTCTGAGGTGGAAAGTAAGAAGCAAGCAACTGGATATAGTCATAATGCTGCTTTTATGTCTATGGCTGGAACAAAGGTAGAATCAAGTCAAATGGGTTCTACTTATGTTTCAGGAGGAGCAGGATCATCATCAAATAGTTCTAATGATCAGATATTAGAATCTTTCTTTGCAAGTAATGTGAATTCTTCACTTACTAATGAAGATCTGGAACAATTTGATGGTGATGATCTAGAGGAGATGGACATCAAGTGGCAAATTGCATTGATTACTCAGAGAGCAAAAAGGTTCATGCAGAGGACTGGTAGAAATAACTTTGCATACAAGAGGAATGATGCAAATTGGTTTGATAAGAGCAAGATTGAGTGTTTCAACTGTCACAAGACGGGACACTTTGCCAGAGAATGCAGAAACCCTAGGCAAGAGCAGAATGGTAATGGTCAGAGATCTGGAAGCACTGGAACACAGACAAGAAACATTCCAATTCAGGGGGCTTCAGCAAATGCTTTAGTGTCTATGGATGGATGTGGTTGGGACTGGAGTGATCAAGAAGAGCATGTTGTGAAGAATCAATGTCTCATGGCCATTGCAGAATCTGACAAAAAGTCAGAAGTTCCTTCTGAGGTACAAAATAAATTATGTTCTGCTGTTTGTAAACAAAATGTTAAACACTACAGAGATCATAATATAAAAGTGTGTGAGGAACTAAAACAATGGGAAATCAAAAGTAAACACACCATAGCAGTCATTGAAAATCTGGAAAATCAAATAAAGGCATATGAAGTCAATGCAACACAGTTTAAATATGACATTGAATATGCTAGGTGGGAGAGAGACACTTTTAAAGATAAAGTTGAGTTGTTATCTAAGAAACTTACTGAGGTCACATGTGAAAGAGATAGTATAAGGCTTGATGTAAGTAAATTAGAACATGCTTCAAAGAGTGTAAATAAACTTATTAATTCACAGATTCATGATAAACTTAAGACTGGATTAGGGTACAATAATGTACCTCCACCTTATAATCACACCTACTTTCCTCCTAAAAGTGAAATTGATATAAATTCACTTAAAAGAGGAATGATAGATGAGGTTAAAAAGGCTGATCCAATTAAAAGTTTATCTGATGATGAACTGTTTGTAGAAGGTGAAGTTAGTGACTGGACTGAAGAAGATGATCAGAGTGATAGGACATCTGATAGTGATAAGAGTGTGAAATCTGAATCATCTAAGTCTGAGTCAACATGTGAGAATGTGAGGAGAGTAATTACTGATCTAGTTTCTAATCTTAAAACTGATAAACTAGAAGAGGGTAAGAAAATGTTTAAGGAAAAGGTAAAACTGGACTTAGAGAAGGTGAGCATGAATACTAACAAATCTAAACATGGGTTAGGATATGTTAGAAATACAGTTAACTCAGTTACTAAACCTGTTGTTAAATCTGTTGTGAATAACTGTGTTAATTGTACATGTAAAGGAAGTACTTCTTCTTCTTCACAGAATTTTCAAAATCAAAAACCCAGAGGTAATCAAAGAAATTGGAATCAAATGGTTTCACAAAAACTGGGTAATAATGTTACTGTGATTAAAGAAATATCTTGCTTTATATGTGGAAAAATGGGTCATCTTCAATATGACTGCTATCATAATCCTGAGAATGTTCAAAGGATTAGAAAACAGTCATGGACAAAAGCAAATATGAGTAACAAACAAAATTTTCAATCAAAAGTTAATCATACTGCCAGAGTTCAGAAGATAAACTCAAAGGCTACCGTGTTAAACACTGTTACAGGTAAATCTACTGCAGCAGTAATAACAAATTTAGCCAAAAGTTTAAAGACTAAAACAGTGGTAACCAAATACAAAAACAGTGTTAACAAATTAACACTGACTCTTCGATTGGTAAAACAGTTAAAACTGTTAAGCCAAATAACACTGTTAAGTCTAAAATAAGTTGGATTTGGACACCTATTAAGTCTGATAAATTAACAGATCCAAATACCAACAGTGCTTCACAATCAATAATCTTCAAGAAAGTTGAATATGTGAATGCACATGGGAAACCCAAAGCCAAATTGGTTTGGGTTCCCAAGAGAAATTAATTCTCTTTTTGACTGTTTGTGAAGGGCAAGCCAAAGAGCTTATGGCATATTGATAGTGGATGCTCAAGGCACATGACTGGAGACAAAGAAAAGCTGCAGGATTTCAAATCTTTTGATGGTGGATATGTAGCTTTTGGAAGTAATCCAAAAGGAGGAAGGATCACAGGGAAAGGAACAGTTCAGAGTGAAAAGTTAAGTTTTGATAATGTTTATTTTGTGGAACAACTGAGGTATAATTTACTAAGTGTGAGTCAAATCACAGATAAAAAGAACCCAGTTCTTTTTACTGACACTGAATGCCTTATCTTGTCCAAGGAATTCAAAATACCAGAAAATATGATTTTGATGAGAATTCCAAGGCAAGATAATGTATATAAGTGTGACTTAGTGTAACACCCCCAAATTTAATGATTTGCGGAAGCATATTTGGGTGTTACTAATCAATATACAAAGCACAAGATATACAGCAAACGACCTCTAAATGAGACGTTTTGTAAAATAATTACATTTCATAATTAAATCGTTTGAAAACATATAGTTTTCTTTACAAAATATGTAAGCCTAGAGTCCGCGTATGTGGCGGGAGATTCTATTACATAACCATAGTTACAAAAGATAATGCCAAAGAATCTCCGTTAAATGCAGTTTGGAAATCATGCGACTCTAGCTAGTAATCCTGGAGTGATCCTACTCCGTAAGTGTACCTGAGAATACATGCTAAAAAGGGTCAACCAAAAGGTTGGTGAATCTCACAGGTTTATCAGTAAATAATCAGTTTGAACACAAGATTTCATCTGTAATGCCCGTAGGCGTATATCAAGTATTTGCAAATCCAGCATAATCGAAGCTTAACCCGTAAATAATCAGTTGCTCCCGTGACATGCTCAAACTTGAGCAAGCATAAGTAACGAAGTAATAGTCACCCGTTTCTACGTGTAAATCAGTACGTGGTAGCGCTACTACCCCGGGCAGGGAGGGTCATTTCCCTAATGGATCCATTAACTACTGTTCGCGCTTAAGTCCATAACTAACGATATATGATGGAGAGACTTCAGTAAATAGTAATTAACTCATGCAATTCCGTTTGGTATAGAAATCAGTTTAGTACTTGTGTTCAGGAAAAATAAGTAGCATGTATCTCCCCCAATAAGATAAAACAGTAAAAGTGGGGCCGTAAGACTCACCTGAGTCTTTGCAAGTACGTTTATATCAATAAACGAGTAAGTAATATCAACCGTAGGTTCTCCGAACCCGTAACCTTCAAATGCCTAAACATATAAAGTTAAGTAAGTAGATGTCTCGCAAGACCATCTAGGCTAGTTGTTTACACAACTCATTATGTCCAAGTGTTTGTTTAGTAATCCGTTTGTAGTTTGAAAACAAATATAGCCCGTTGGTGACGGTTTGTAATAATGATTCAAAGTGTTATCATTATATGTATCGTTGAATCAGGTTTCGTTATTTGTAAGTGTTCAACACTTAGTGTGAAATGTATTTACAACATTTAATGACGGGGGTCCGGGGGCAGCGCCCCTGGTAGCGGGGTCCAAGGGGCGGCAGCCCCTGGCGGGGTCCAAGGGGCAGAGCCTCTTGGAAAATTTTTATTTCTACTATATTGCTTTGACGAAAAACGCATCTGGATCCGAATTTGGGTAAAATCAGGTGTTAAAATCTTGGTTCCGACACTTAGTAAAAATCTGAGTTTTCAAGGTTCTGGTTTGTGCGACGTCGCATGCGACGTTGCAAGTAGGGTTGCGACGTTGAGCATGACGTCGCTAAAGGCGACGTTTCGCAATTTAATGCGACGTAGGGTGCTGCGTCGCTAATGCGACGTAAGGTGCTGCGTCGCTAATGCGACGTAATAGGCTGCGTCGCTATATGCGACGTCGCAAATTAATGCGACGTAAGGGGCTGCGTCGCTAGTGCGACGTAGGCCGCGACGTCGCAGAAGCCCCTGGCCAGGTGCGACGTAGCGGTCTGATGGCCGGAAATTGTGCCGAAAACGAGTTTTCCGGTTTCCGTTCGGTCCAAATCTTTTACCCAACCCATTTTTGGACATTTTAAGCCTATAGAACCCATAATTTAGTAAAAATGATCAAAAACGAAAGATGTCGGGATTTGTCGGAAACTTACAAAATGTCGGATGAAAAATCCGAGAAGATAGGAATGTAGATCGTGTTGTCGTGGTCACTTTTCTCCAAACGAGTGGTATGATTCGGCGATGTTTGGTGGTGTTATTATGCGATTTTGGTGGTGAATGTGGGTTGGTGATTGAAAGTAAAAGAAAGAGAGAGAGAGAATGGAAAATAGAAATGAAGAAGAAAAAGGAAATGGTGGGAGGTTAAATCCTCCACCATTTTCAGTCTGCGCACTGCGCCTCGTGCAGTGTTCGTTTACTCCGTCGTTTAAACGTTAAATAATTATTTTAAATATTAAATGGTACGTTTTAAAATACAATTTATTACGCGATAATTTTATTTAAATGTTTTACTGATCGATTTATATTTGAGTTTTAAAATGTACGTTATTTTATTTAGTTGCGCGTTTTAACCTTTTTTAAATTGTGTAACTTTCTGATTCTGCGATACGAATGAATACTAAATATTATTATAATAATATTTTTGACATAACAACGTTATTTAATAAAATTGGTCACCAACGTCCGTATTAAATTGAATCGAAATACATTCGATTTAAATTGCGTACGATTTAACCAAATCGCATTTTCGTATATATTCAACAATATATATAATTCGATACATAAATTAGCCCAACACAGAACTAATTACATGTATTAACAAAGAATTAGGCACTAATTCTAGTCCTAATTTGCCGGTTGTTACATTATCCCCCTGTTAAAAGAATTTCGTCCCGAAATTTAAGTCGAAGTCGCGTTAGGGGCAGAATCGGTGAATAAGTGGGGATACTTGAGTCGTATTTGGTCTTCCCGTTCCCAAGTGAATTCCACCTGACTTTGACGATTGGAATACGACTTTGTTTCAGTTGTTTGACCTCACGGTCCATAATTTGGACAGGTTCCTCAACGAAATGTAGTTTGTCATCGATGCGAATCTCGTCAAGGGGTATAATAAGTGTCTCGTCAGACAAACATTTCTTTAAGTTAGAGATGTGAAAAGTAGGGTGTACGCTGCTGAGTTCAGAGGGCAGCTGCAATCGATATGCCACTGGACCTATTTTCTCGAGGATCTCAAAAGGTCCAATGTACCTGGGGTTTAATTTTCCGCGTTTGCCGAATCGGATTACGCCTTTCCAAGGCGATACTTTTAAGAGTACTCGATCCCCAACTTGGAACTCGAGTGGCTTGCGTCTCACGTCAGCATAGCTCTTCTGACGATCACGCGCGGCTTTGAGTCGGTTTTGGATTTCAACGATTTTCTCTGTGGTTTCATATATGAGTTCAGGACCAGTGAGTTGACTATCTCCCACTTCAGTCCAACAGATCGGTGATCGGCACTTACGACCGTACAGTGCCTCAAAGGGTGCAGCTTTAATGCTGGCGTGATAGCTGTTGTTGTACGAAAACTCGCACAACGGTAGATGTCTTACCCAATTGGTACCGGAATCAACTACGCAGGCTCGTAGCATGTCTTCCAGTGTCTGAATAGTTCGTTCGCTCTGGCCATCGGTCTGAGGATGGTACGCGGTGTAACACCCCCAAATTTAACGATTTGCGGAAGCATACATTGGGTGTTACTAATCAATATACAAAGCACAAGATTAATAGTAAACGACCTCTAAATGAGACGTTTGTAAAATAGTTACATTTCATAATTTATAATCGTTTGAAAACCGAAGGTTTTCGTATACAAAATGTAATTCCCTAGAGCCCACGCGTATAGCGGGAGATTCTATTACATAACCATAGTTACAAAAGATAATGCCAAAGAATCTCCGTTAAATGCAGTTTGTAAAATCATGCGACTCTAGCTAGTAATCCTGGAGTGACCCTACTCCGTAAGTGTACCTGAGATACAAAGCTAAAAAGTGTCAACCAAAAAGGTTGGTGAATCTCACAGGTTTAGTAATAAGTAAGTGTTATGAACCACAAGTATGTACCAGTATTGCTATCAAGCAAAGTAAGTAAATCAGTTAATCAGTACAGTGCCATGAGCTCATAAGTTGAAGCTTAACCGTGTAGTGTGAAATAAATCACGTACCCCCGTGAGTGCTATCCACACACTCATATGTAACAAATACTAATATGTCTGTTTCTACGTGTAAATCAGTACGTGGTGGCGCTACCACCCCAGACAGGGATTGTCAGTCCCAAATGGATCCATTTACTAGTACTCGCGCTTAAGACCATAACTAACAACTTACGATAAGGAGGCTTTCAGTGGATAAAAGTAACTCATGCGTTTGTTTGTAATCAGTAATGTTTTCAGTTCAGTACATTGTGTTCATACGTAAAACAGTTGCTAAGTATCTCACCCCAAGTAAAACAGTAAAAGTGGGGCTGTAAGACTCACCTGAGTCGAGCAGGGGTAAATAGCAAGTAGTAGTAAATCAAGTAGGTTCTCCGAACCCGTAACCTTCTAGTGCCTAAACACGTAAGGTTAAGTAAGTAGATGTCTCGCAAGACCATCTAGGCTAGTTGTTCATACCCCGTTGTGTTTAACGTTGGTTCGTTCACGTTCGTGTCAAAGTATATACGGCCCGTTGGTGATTTGTTATAATTAAAGTTTTATCGTTCATAACGCAATTTAGAGTATTTGTAATAGAAAAGTATGTTCTATGATGTTTGTTAAGTCGTAGGGTATAAGTACTGGAGGTTGTATAAGTTCGACACTTAGTGTAAAAATAGTTGACAATCTGCTGTTTTGGGCGACACTTCATAGCGTCACTTAAGGTTTAGGCGACACTTAGGAAGTGTCGCATAAAATCGCGAAATATAAGTTTAGGGCGTCACTTAGGGAAGTGACGCATAAGGTGGCGACACTTAGGCAGTGACGGTAATAAGTGTCGGTTTAAGGTTCTAGGCGTCACTAGAGTAGTGTCGGGCAAGAGTGTCGTATAAAATTAGATTTCGATCATAGGCGTCACTAAGGCAAGTGACGCTAGTAGTGACGGGTATTGAAAATGCGTCACTTAGGTAGTGACGGGAAAAGAGGGCTTATGCGACACTTAGTCAGTGTCGCACGAAGTGACGCATATCTGGGTTCATCAGTGCGTCACTTACGTCTGATTGACGGATTTTGAGCCAAAAACATGTTTTCGGGTTTCCGTTTGGTCCGATTCTTTTACCCAACCCTTATATGAACATAACAAACCTATCAAAACCATAAACTAGTAAAAATGATCAAAAACGAGAGATGTCGGGATTTGTCGGAAACTTACAAAGTGTCGGATTGAAAATCCGAAAAGGTAGAAGTGTAGATCGTCGCGAGGTGGTCGTTTATTTCCAAAGGGGCTTGAAGATCCGAGGTCGTTTAGTATGTTTATTTTGTAATTTTCGTTGATTTTTGGTTTGTGGTTTTTGAGAGAAAAGAAAAGGAGGAGAGAGAGAGATGAATGGAAATGAAAGAAAGTGGGTGGAGGTGGGAGGTTAAATCCCCACTTTCGCCCCGTGTTCCCGCTCCGTGCGGTGTTCGTTTGCTCCGTCATTTAACGTTAAATATTTATTTTACGCGTTTAATAAAATTTATAATTTCGCAAATCTTGTTAAATGATTTATTTAAATTATTTCCTTAAATCTTTAATAGGTTAGATTAATTTTAATCACTTTTGTCTATAAAAATCGTGTAAGTTTTGTTCGAGTAGTACAAGTCAGTTATTAGCTATTCTCAAATAGCATTTCAGTTATAATTGCGTTATTTTAGTTTATAACATTTGTTCACCAACGTCCGTGTTAATCGAATAGAATTTCATTCTATTTAAGTTGCGCACGATTTAATCAAATCGCAAAGTTGTATATATTAACCAACATATAATCCGATACATAAATTAGCCTAACACCGAACTAATTACATGTATTAACAAAGAATTAGGCGCTAATACTAGCCCTAATTTGGCGGTTGTTACATTCTCCCCTTGTTAAAAGAATTTCGTCCCGAAATTAGCTCGTTTGCACTGCCGGTGCGTTGTCGGGGAAGAGATGTGGGTATTTCAGTCGCATTTGGTCTTCCCGTTCCCAAGTGAATTCAGGACCACGTCTAGAATTCCACCTGACTTTTACGATGGGAATACGACTCTGTTTTAGTTGTTTGACTTCGCGGTCCATTATTTCCATAGGTTCCTCGACAAAATGAAGTTTATCATCGAGTTGTATTTCGTCGAGTGGTATAATCAGTGTCTCGTCAGACAGACATTTCTTCAGATTAGAAATGTGGAATGTGTTGTGAACGCTGCTAAGCTCAGCAGGAAGTTGCAGGCGGTATGCCACTGGACCAATCTTTTCAAGGATTTCGAATGGTCCGATGTATCTAGGATTTAGTTTGCCTCGTTTTCCGAATCGAATGACACCTTTCCACGGTGCCACTTTGAGAAGTACCTTGTCCCCAACTTGGAACTCAAGGTGTTTGCGTCTCACGTCAGCATAGCTTTTCTGACGATCACGCGCGGCTTTTAGTCGGTTTTGTATGCCGACGATCTTTTCAGTTGTTTCATGTATGATTTCTGGACCGGTGAGTTGTGTATCCCCCACCTCGGTCCAACAGATAGGTGACCGGCACTTACGACCGTACAGTGCCTCGAAGGGTGCAGCCTTTATGCTGGTGTGATAACTGTTGTTGTACGAGAACTCGCACAACGGCAAGTGATTTTCCCAGTTTTTACCGAAGTCAACTACGCAGGCTCGTAGCATGTCTTCCAGTGTTTGTATGGTTCGTTCGCTCTGGCCATCGGTTTGAGGATGGTAAGCCGTACTCATATCCAGACGAGTACCAAGAGATTTCTGCAGTGATTGCCAGAAGCGAGAAGTAAACCGAGCGTCTCGGTCGGAGATGATTGAGATGGGCACGCCGTGTCTTGATACGATCTCTTTCAGGTAGATCCGTGTCAAACGTTCCATCTTATCTGTTTCCTTGATGGCCAGGAAATGAGCAGATTTAGTGAGTCGGTCGACGATCACCCAAATGGTATCGCAACCGCTAGAAGTTTTCGGGAGTTTAGTAATGAAATCCATGGTAATCTGCTCCCATTTCCATTGTGGTATTTCAGGTTGTTGTAGCAAACCGGAAGGTTTCTGGTGTTCAGCTTTAACTTTGGAACAAGTAAGACACTTGCCAACATAGGTTGCAATGTCCGATTTCATGTTGGGCCACCAATACATTTCCTTGATGCCGTGATACATTTTGTCGGCACCGGGGTGTATAGAGTATTTTGACTTGTGAGCTTCATTCATCACCAAGTCTCGAAGGTTCCCAAAACTTGGTAACCAGATTCGATTCGAGAAGTATTTGGCCCCGTTGGGTTTGGTTTCAAATTGTTTGTCCATGCCTCGCAAGGTCTCGTTTGTCAAGTTTTCTGGTTTGAGTGCTTCGAGTTGAGCGGTGAGAGTTTGATTGATGAAGTCGTTGTGAATGGTCATACCGAGAGCTCGAACTCGAAGTGGTTTCACTCGTTCTTTTCGGCTTAAGGCATCGGCGACAACATTCGCCTTGCCTGGATGATAGCGAATTTCGCAATCGTAATCAGTGAGCAACTCGACCCATCGACGTTGCCTCATGTTGAGATCCTTTTGATCGAAGATATGTTGGAGACTTTTATGGTCAGTAAAGATTGTACACTTGGTACCGTATAAGTAGTGTCTCCAGATTTTTAGAGCGAATACAACAGCCCCCAACTCTAGGTCATGAGTTGTGTAGTTCTTTTCGTGGACCTTGAGTTGTCGAGAGGCGTAAGCGATGACCTTGTCTCGTTGCATCAGCACGCAACCAAGACCTTGGTGTGAAGCATCACAGTATACCACGAAGTCATCGTTGCCTTCGGGTAAAGATAAGATAGGTGCACTGCAGAGTTTCTGTTTTAGTAGCTGAAAAGCTGACTCCTGTTTGTCAGTCCAATCGAACTTCTTTTCCTTTTGAGTCAGTGCAGTGAGAGGTAGGGCTATTTTCGAAAAATTCTCAATGAACCGCCTGTAGTATCCGGCGAGTCCTAAGAATTGGCGTACCTCGGTCGGTGTAGTAGGTGCTTGCCAACATTTGATAGCCTCGATTTTTGAAGGATCGACATGAATTCCCTGATTATCAATGACGTGTCCAAGGAATTGAACGGTTTGCATCCAGAACTCACACTTAGAGAATTTGGCGTATAACTCTTCGTGTTTGAGCAGCTCTAGGATGGTTTTCAGGTGTTGCGCGTGTTCTTGTTCAGTGCGCGAGTAGATCAAGATGTCATCGATAAAGACGATAACAAACTTGTCAAGGTAAGGTTTGCACACCCGATTCATAAGGTCCATGAATACAGCCGGTGCGTTGGTTAAGCCGAATGGCATCACTTGGAATTCGTAATGCCCGTAGCGAGTTCGAAAAGCGGTTTTAGGAATATCTTTATCACGGACTCGGAGTTGGTGATAACCCGACCGTAGATCGATTTTTGAATAAAAACTCGACCCTTGAAGTTGGTCAAACAGGTCATCGATGCGAGGAAGTGGGTAACGGTTCTTGACGGTTAATTTGTTGAGTTCACGGTAGTCGATGCACATGCGGAAAGAACCGTCTTTCTTTTTCACAAACAGGACCGGAGCTCCCCAAGGTGAGGAACTTGGTCGAATAAATCCCTTGTCCAGGAGTTCCTGTAACTGAGTAGACAACTCCTGAAGTTCGGATGGGGCTAGTCGGTAAGGGGCTCGTGCCACGGGTGCTGCACCGGGCACAAGGTCAATAGAAAACTCGACTTGTCTGGTTGGCGGAAGGCCAGGCAAGTCTTCAGGAAAGACTTCTGGGAAGTCTCGAACGATAGGCACATCCTCAAGTCGCTTTCCCACCGACTTTTTCTCCATAACGTGTGCGAGGATTGCCTGGTACCCTTTTCTCAAGTATTTTCGGGTTTTCATGCAAGAAATGATATTTATTCTCGTCCCACCGGTCTCCCCTTGTATGCTCAAAGTTCCACCGGTGACGAGAGGAATGCGTACAATTTTCTCGAAACAAACGATTTCGGCTCGGTGCTTGGATAACCAATCCATACCGACGATGATGTCAAAGCTGCCGATTTCGACAGGTATCAAGTCAATGGGAAAGAGCTCGTTAGCTAAGTTCAGAGTGCAATTAGGTATCACACTGTCGGCCTCAATAAGTTTTCCGTTTGCCAATTCTACAGTGTACTTAGAATCTAAGGCAATAGGTGTAGTGTCAAGTAGTGGATAAAATTCGTCGGAAATAAAGCTCTTATCAGCACCAGTATCGAATAATACAGAAGCAGTCAAGTTGTTGAGAAGGAACGTACCCGTGACCACATTCGGGTCTTGACGGGCTTCCCCAGATTTCAGCACAAAAGCTCTTCCTCGAGCATTGTTGTTGTTCCTGTTGTTGTTGTTGTTGTTCAATTTCGGGCAGTCTTTCTTGAAATGCCCCGTTCCGTTGCACCCGTAACAAGTTTTTGGTGCAGGGGAGTTGATGTCAGTGGTGTTGGATCTACAGTCCCTTGCCACGTGTCCAAATCTCTTACACTTGCTACAGGGACACGAACCAAAGTGGTGTCGTTGGCACTTTGAGCAATAGGGCTTGGTTCCCTTGTACGCCCCCTTGTCATCAGTATTGGAGGTGTAGGCTTTAATGGTTTCAGGTTTCTTGTTTTGGTGGTTGTTGTGGTTGTCGGACCATTTTCTTTTGTTGCTGTTGGAGGATGGAGTGGGAGGTTCTGGGTCCTCGTTCATGGCTAGAAGTTCATGGGCCAACCGAATGGCGCTGTGAAGAGTGGTTTGGTTTGATGAGGCGACATTTCCCCGGACAGGTTCCGGGAGGCCGCGGATGTATTTCTTGATCTTTTCGGGTTCAGTGCCTGCCATAGCTGGGCGAAGAACGGTAAGTTGTTGGAATCGAGTGGTGTATCCAACGATATCAGTTCCTTGTACTTTCAAGTTCCAGAACTCTTCGTCCAGTTTGTAAAGTTGTTCGGCCGGGCAATACTCATCAGTGAGCATTTTCTTCAGATCCTCCCAAGGGAGTAGATAAGCCGTATCAATACCCACAGACTGGGTATAGGAATTCCACCATGAGAGGGCACCATCTTCGAGGGTGCAGGTGGAGAATTTGACTTTGTCGTCCTCCGCACATTTGCTGATGCGGAAAACGGATTCCATCTTTTCGAACCATCTGATAAGTCCGATGGCTCCTTCGGTCCCCTTGAAGCTCAAGGGTTTGCAGTTTTGGAAATCCTTGTATGAACAAGGTTTAGCAGCAGAGGTTTCAGCGGCATCGCTGTTTCTTGTGGAACCTGGTGGAGTATTCCGAGCTAAGGCTTCAGTAACAGCCTGGGTTATAAGAGAGGTAATCTGGGCATCGGTGTATGGTCGTGTCTTTGGCGGCATGATTCTTCAATAAAAGAAATGAAGATACATGAGATTTTTGTAAGAGAAATTGCATTTATTTCAGATGTACATGTATAAAGATGGTAATGCATAACATCAATATGAAAAAGGATTATGGCAATTAATATGAGTTGAAATAGCAAGAAATACTTGATAGATGATACGAGTTCAAAGGTTACATCCTACAGATGTATTACAAAAAGTGTCGGGAATTATTACATCCGACTGAAACATAGAGTAGTGCTTAGATAGTTACTAGATTACAGGATAAAGACTACACTAGTTTTAACGTAGATTAATTTGTTCCATCATCGTGACAAGACGGTCCACAGTGTTTGCAAGCCTGCTAGCTTGTCGGGCGTTGTCTTCGGCTAGTGCTAGTCGTTGTGTTAGTCCGCGCGCATACTCTTCTGCCTCAAGTGAGCGCTGCACACATTCATCCATCCTTTGTTGCAGAAGGGCATTTTCCACCCTTATTTCTATAATTTGGTTGCGAAGGACATCCATGTTGTTGTTTGTGGTTTCTAGGTCGTCGGAGACTTCTTCTATGCGTTCGAGGGATGTAAGTCTCCAGTTTTCGTTTGTTTCCTGCAACACGACATCCATTGTGCGAAGTCGTTGCTCGTGTTGGTTCACCCTAGCGGCTAAGGCCGGCAAGGTAGAGTGAGTGGAGTACGGGCCAGCTCGAGGCAACCTAGTGTTCCTCCTTGCTACCCTTGGGTTCTGCGACCCGGATTGAGAACGAGATGAGTTGGATGGGATGTTTGCCATTTCTGAGACAAGGCGTTAGTAAGATGAGGCTAATATATATACATATATCATATCCAGCCTAGTGTCTAGCACGTATCAGGTAATGGTCCGGTTCTCTCGTAGTCAGAGTCAACTATCGTATCCCTGTTCAACATAATTATTTCAGATCTTACACCATCTTTCCTTAATTGTACATAGTTGATCAGGCTATGTTAAATTAAAGTTGTATGCTGTAATTCCTGAACTAGTCATGTCTAATAAGAGAATACTGCCTAACGGTCATAGTCTAGGCCCACTAAATGCAACCTAGTTCACTATAACCTTAGGCTCTGATACCAATCTGTAACACCCCCAAATTTAACGATTTGCGGAAGCATACATTGGGTGTTACTAATCAATATACAAAGCACAAGATTAATAGTAAACGACCTCTAAATGAGACGTTTGTAAAATAGTTACATTTCATAATTTATAATCGTTTGAAAACCGAAGGTTTTCGTATACAAAATGTAATTCCCTAGAGCCCACGCGTATAGCGGGAGATTCTATTACATAACCATAGTTACAAAAGATAATGCCAAAGAATCTCCGTTAAATGCAGTTTGTAAAATCATGCGACTCTAGCTAGTAATCCTGGAGTGACCCTACTCCGTAAGTGTACCTGAGATACAAAGCTAAAAAGTGTCAACCAAAAAGGTTGGTGAATCTCACAGGTTTAGTAATAAGTAAGTGTTATGAACCACAAGTATGTACCAGTATTGCTATCAAGCAAAGTAAGTAAATCAGTTAATCAGTACAGTGCCATGAGCTCATAAGTTGAAGCTTAACCGTGTAGTGTGAAATAAATCACGTACCCCCGTGAGTGCTATCCACACACTCATATGTAACAAATACTAATATGTCTGTTTCTACGTGTAAATCAGTACGTGGTGGCGCTACCACCCCAGACAGGGATTGTCAGTCCCAAATGGATCCATTTACTAGTACTCGCGCTTAAGACCATAACTAACAACTTACGATAAGGAGGCTTTCAGTGGATAAAAGTAACTCATGCGTTTGTTTGTAATCAGTAATGTTTTCAGTTCAGTACATTGTGTTCATACGTAAAACAGTTGCTAAGTATCTCACCCCAAGTAAAACAGTAAAAGTGGGGCTGTAAGACTCACCTGAGTCGAGCAGGGGTAAATAGCAAGTAGTAGTAAATCAAGTAGGTTCTCCGAACCCGTAACCTTCTAGTGCCTAAACACGTAAGGTTAAGTAAGTAGATGTCTCGCAAGACCATCTAGGCTAGTTGTTCATACCCCGTTGTGTTTAACGTTGGTTCGTTCACGTTCGTGTCAAAGTATATACGGCCCGTTGGTGATTTGTTATAATTAAAGTTTTATCGTTCATAACGCAATTTAGAGTATTTGTAATAGAAAAGTATGTTCTATGATGTTTGTTAAGTCGTAGGGTATAAGTACTGGAGGTTGTATAAGTTCGACACTTAGTGTAAAAATAGTTGACAATCTGCTGTTTTGGGCGACACTTCATAGCGTCACTTAAGGTTTAGGCGACACTTAGGAAGTGTCGCATAAAATCGCGAAATATAAGTTTAGGGCGTCACTTAGGGAAGTGACGCATAAGGTGGCGACACTTAGGCAGTGACGGTAATAAGTGTCGGTTTAAGGTTCTAGGCGTCACTAGAGTAGTGTCGGGCAAGAGTGTCGTATAAAATTAGATTTCGATCATAGGCGTCACTAAGGCAAGTGACGCTAGTAGTGACGGGTATTGAAAATGCGTCACTTAGGTAGTGACGGGAAAAGAGGGCTTATGCGACACTTAGTCAGTGTCGCACGAAGTGACGCATATCTGGGTTCATCAGTGCGTCACTTACGTCTGATTGACGGATTTTGAGCCAAAAACATGTTTTCGGGTTTCCGTTTGGTCCGATTCTTTTACCCAACCCTTATATGAACATAACAAACCTATCAAAACCATAAACTAGTAAAAATGATCAAAAACGAGAGATGTCGGGATTTGTCGGAAACTTACAAAGTGTCGGATTGAAAATCCGAAAAGGTAGAAGTGTAGATCGTCGCGAGGTGGTCGTTTATTTCCAAAGGGGCTTGAAGATCCGAGGTCGTTTAGTATGTTTATTTTGTAATTTTCGTTGATTTTTGGTTTGTGGTTTTTGAGAGAAAAGAAAAGGAGGAGAGAGAGAGATGAATGGAAATGAAAGAAAGTGGGTGGAGGTGGGAGGTTAAATCCCCACTTTCGCCCCGTGTTCCCGCTCCGTGCGGTGTTCGTTTGCTCCGTCATTTAACGTTAAATATTTATTTTACGCGTTTAATAAAATTTATAATTTCGCAAATCTTGTTAAATGATTTATTTAAATTATTTCCTTAAATCTTTAATAGGTTAGATTAATTTTAATCACTTTTGTCTATAAAAATCGTGTAAGTTTTGTTCGAGTAGTACAAGTCAGTTATTAGCTATTCTCAAATAGCATTTCAGTTATAATTGCGTTATTTTAGTTTATAACATTTGTTCACCAACGTCCGTGTTAATCGAATAGAATTTCATTCTATTTAAGTTGCGCACGATTTAATCAAATCGCAAAGTTGTATATATTAACCAACATATAATCCGATACATAAATTAGCCTAACACCGAACTAATTACATGTATTAACAAAGAATTAGGCGCTAATACTAGCCCTAATTTGGCGGTTGTTACACGCGGTACTCATATCGAGACGGGTACCCAGTGATTTTTGGAGTGACTGCCAGAAGCGAGATGTGAATCGAGCATCCCTGTCAGAGATAATCGAGATAGGGACACCATGTTGGCAAACGATTTCCTTGATGTAAATTTGTGTAAGGCGTTCCATTTTATCGGTTTCTCTGATTGCCAAGAAATGAGCTGATTTGGTGAGACGATCGACGATCACCCAAATGGTATCGCAACCGCTCGCCGATTTAGGTAGTTTGGTTATGAAATCCATGGTAATTTGCTCCCATTTCCATTGAGGAATTTCAGGTTGTTGGAGCAATCCGGAAGGTCTTTGGTGCTCGGCCTTGACCTTGGAACAAGTTAAGCATTTGCTGACGTACAAGGCAATGTCAGCTTTCATGTTCGGCCACCAGTAAAACTCCTTGATGCCGTGATACATTTTGTCGGATCCCGGGTGGATAGAATACTTGGACTTGTGAGCTTCATCCATCACCAAGTCCCGAAGGTTTCCGAAATTAGGCAACCAGATTCGGTTAGAGAAATACCTAACTCCGTTGGGTCTGATCTCGAATTGTTTATCCATGCCTCGCAAGGCCTTGTTCTTGAAGTTATCGGGTTTCAGGGCTTCGAGTTGGGCAAGATGTATTTGGGTGGTGAGAGCGTTATGAATGGTAATACTGAGTGCCCGGACTCGGAGTGGTTTTGTTCGTTCCTTACGACTGAGAGCATCAGCAACCACGTTTGCTTTGCCCGGATGATATTTGATTTCACAGTCGTAATCAGTAAGTAATTCAACCCATCTACGTTGTCTCATGTTAAGATCTTTCTGGTTGAAAATGTGTTGGAGACTTTTGTGGTCGGTGAATACAGTGCTGCGGGTACCATAAAGATAATGTCTCCAGATTTTTAAAGCGAATACCACGGCCCCTAGCTCGAGGTCATGAGTCGTGTAGTTTTTCTCGTGAACTTTAAGTTGTCGGGAGGCGTAAGCAATGACCTTGTCTCGTTGCATCAGCACGCAACCGAGACCTTGGTGAGAAGCATCGCAGTATACCACGAAGTCATCGATGCCTTCGGGTAGAGATAGAATGGGTGCACTGCAAAGCTTTAGTTTCAACAGCTGAAATGCTGACTCTTGTTTATCAGTCCAATCGAACTTTTTGTCCTTTTGAGTCAGTGTTGTGAGTGGTATGGCTATTTTCGAGAAGTTTTCAATGAACCGACGGTAATAACCAGCCAATCCCAAGAACTGGCGTACCTCGGTTGGAGTGGTTGGCGCTTGCCAGTTCTTGATGGCCTCGATCTTTGATGGATCCACATGAATTCCCTGACTATCAATCACGTGTCCAAGGAATTGAACTGTTTTTATCCAGAACTCACACTTAGAGAATTTGGCGTAAAGCTCCTCGTGTCTCAGTAGTTCTAGGATGGTTCTGAGGTGTTGTGCGTGTTCTTGTTCGTTTCGTGAGTATATGAGGATATCATCGATGAAGACGATGACAAATTTGTCAAGATAAGGTTTGCACACCCGATTCATAAGGTCCATGAATACTGCTGGTGCGTTGGTTAGACCGAATGGCATCACTTGAAATTCGTAATGCCCATAACGGGTCCTGAATGCGGTTTTTGGGATGTCGGCATCGCGTACACGCAATTGATGATAACCTGATCGAATATCAATCTTTGAATAACAGCTTGATCCCTGAAGTTGGTCGAATAGATCATCGATTCGAGGAAGTGGGTATCGATTTTTGACTGTTAGTTTGTTCAATTCTCGGTAGTCGATACACATTCTGAATGAACCGTCTTTCTTTTTGACAAACAAGACCGGAGCTCCCCAAGGTGAAGAACTCGGTCTGATAAATCCTCTATCCAAGAGTTCCTGTAACTGGGCGGACAACTCCTGAAGTTCAGATGGGGCTAGGCGGTACGGTGCTCGGGCCACCGGTGCGGCACCCGGCACGAGATCAATCGAGAACTCAACCTGTCTAGGTGGAGGTAAACCAGGTAGTTCTTCTGGGAAGACTTCGGGAAAGTCTCTAACGATTGGCACATCTTCAAGTCGCTTCTCCTCCGACTTTTTCTCCGTGATGTGCGCGAGGATTGCTGTGTAACCCTTTCTCAGAAATTTTCGGGTTTTTAAACAGGAGATTAAGTTTAGTCTCGACCCACCGGTCTCCCCCTGTATGATCAAGGTACTACTGGCGGCGAGAGGAATTCGGACGATCTTATCATGGCAAACAATTTCGGCCCGGTACTTGGACAACCAGTCCATACCCACGATGACATCGAAACTTCCTAGTTCAACAGGCATTAGATCGATTGAGAAGGTTTCGTTAGCTAAGTTTAAAGTGCAATTAGGTATCACACTATCGGTTTCTATAAGTTTACCATTTGCAAGTTCTACTGTGTACTTAACATCTAAGGCCGCGGGGGTGATATCAAGTAGAGGACAAAACTCATCAGATATGAAACTTTTATCAGCACCGGTATCAAATAATACTGAAGCAGTAAGATCGTTGAGAAGAAACGTACCCGTTACAACATTCGGGTCTTCCCTAGCTTCCCCAGCTTTGATGACAAATGCTCTGCTGCGAGCAGAGTTGTTGTTCCGCTTGTTGTTGTTGTTGTTGTTGTTGTTGTTGTTGTTTTTCTGCTTAGGGCAATTATTCTGAAAATGCCCAGGACTTCCGCACCCATAACAAGTCTTCGGGGCACTGGTGTTTCGACAATCCTTGGCCAGATGCCCAAAACGTTTGCAGTTTGTGCAAGGGCAGGAACCGTCGTGGTGACGATTGCATTTGGGGCAGTAGGGCTTGCTTCCACTGTACCCTTTCTTTTCTGAAGAGCCGGATGAATAAGCCCTAATAGGCTCGGGTCTTCGGTTGGTGATTTGGTTGGATGAGTTGGGGTTTCCTTCCCACTTTCGTTTGTTGTTTGCAGGTGGGGCTGAGGTGGTGTTACGGCGGACAGCGTTTGCCGTAAGTTCATGGGCCATACGGATGGCGTTCTGGATAGTACCTGGTTTGGATGAAGTCACCAGGTCCTGGAGTTTCTCGGGCAGTCCATCAATGTATTTCTCGATCCTCTTGTACTCGGGATCGACCATGGTTGGGCACAGAAGTGCCAGTTGGTGGAAACGGTTGGTGTACCCGGTGATATCATCACCTTGCATCTTATGATTCCAGAATTCCAGCTCCAGTTGTTTCAGTTCATCCCTGGGGCAATACTCACCCCTTAACATCTCCTTCAAGTCCTCCCACGGGAGTTTGTAAGCATTGGCAACGCCCACAGTTTGGGCATAGGTGTTCCACCACGTGAGTGCGGTGTCAGTAAAAGTACTAACAGAGAACTTAACCTTGTCCCCCTCCGCACAGTTGCAGATAAGAAATACCGATTCAACTTTCTCGATCCAACGTATTAGACCGATTGCTCCCTCGGTACCTGCAAAGTTCAGAGGTTTGCAGTTTTGGAAGTCCTTATATGAGCAGGGCTTGGGTTGTGGTCCATTGTTAGCGGTATCTTCGCTACCAGGAGCTGAAGTCCAGGTAGCTAGAGCTTGGGCCACGCTACGGGCAATCAGACCCGCAACTTCGGCTTCAGTGAGGGTGATTTGTCGACGAGGAGGCATGCTGCTGATCAAGGAAAGAACAAGGAAAGTGGAATAAGTTATTTGTATGAAACTATGATATATCACAAGTGTATATAATGAGATACACGATAACAGTACGAGGTGATAATCATATTCCATTTAGGTAAACAAGTTGGATACAAAGTTCGGGTTTTCCAAAAGATTACATAGTAGTAGTAGTAGTACAAAAGTACCGGGAATGGTTACATCCGGTCGAATTACATAGGTCCTAATTAAGTAGTTAACTGGTTACAAGTTAAAGACTGTTCTAATCTTGATGCAGATTAATCTGCTCCATTAGCGCGACAAGGCAGTCCACGGTTTCTGCTAGTCTGTTGGCTTGTCTGGCGTTGTCTTCGACCAAGGCTAGTCGCTGTATTAGTGCTCGAGAGTGGTCCTCGGTCTCCTGTGAACGCTGTTCACACTCCTTTAGTCGGTTTCTTACGAGTTCATCCGCACCTAATTCAGCGGTCATTGAATCCTGAATTATGCTTACAGAGAGGTTTGTATCCTCTTGTTCTCGCTGGAGTTGGGATATGTGATCAAGTGCCTGGCGAAGCAGGTAGGTCATTCGGTGTTGTTCACGTTCAAGATGTTCGATCCTTTGTTCCTGACGGCGGAGTTGGGTAGCCAACACTGGCACCGTGAGATGTGCCGAGTTTTGAAAGTTATGAACAGGATAGGGGCTGGTTCGAGGTGACCTTGTGTTCCTCCTGGTTACTCGTGGGTTTCGTGACCCATGTGGGTGAGAGTGTGACGGATTAGGTGGTGTGTTTGCCATTCCTGTGGCAGAGTGCAAGTAAGACGGGGCTAATATATATAAGTATGTAATATCCAGCCTAAAGTCTAGCACGTAACAAGTAATGGTCCGGTTCTCTCGTGGTCAGAGTCAACTAATGCATTCCCGTTTAACACAACCATTTCAGACCTCACATCATCTTTCCGTAATTGTACATAGTTGATCAGGCTATGTTAAATTAAAGTCGTATGATGTAATTCCTGAACCAATCATGCCTAGTAAGGAAATACTGCCTAATGGTCATAGTCTAGGCCCACTAAATGCAACCTAGTTCACTATAACCTTAGGCTCTGATACCAATCTGTAACACCCCCAAATTTAATGATTTGCGGAAGCATATTTGGGTGTTACTAATCAATATACAAAGCACAAGATATACAGCAAACGACCTCTAAATGAGACGTTTTGTAAAATAATTACATTTCATAATTAAATCGTTTGAAAACATATAGTTTTCTTTACAAAATATGTAAGCCTAGAGTCCGCGTATGTGGCGGGAGATTCTATTACATAACCATAGTTACAAAAGATAATGCCAAAGAATCTCCGTTAAATGCAGTTTGGAAATCATGCGACTCTAGCTAGTAATCCTGGAGTGATCCTACTCCGTAAGTGTACCTGAGAATACATGCTAAAAAGGGTCAACCAAAAGGTTGGTGAATCTCACAGGTTTATCAGTAAATAATCAGTTTGAACACAAGATTTCATCTGTAATGCCCGTAGGCGTATATCAAGTATTTGCAAATCCAGCAAAAGTAAAGTAATTCAGTTATACCGTTGCCATGAGGCTCATAATCGAAGCTTAACCCGTAAATAATCAGTTGCTCCCGTGACATGCTCAAACTTGAGCAAGTATAAGTAACGAAGTAATAGTCACCCGTTTCTACGTGTAAATCAGTACGTGGTAGCGCTACTACCCCGGGCAGGGAGGGTCATTTCCCTAATGGATCCATTAACTACTGTTCGCGCTTAAGTCCATAACTAACGATATATGATGGAGAGACTTCAGTAAATAGTAATTAACTCATGCAATTCCGTTTGGTATAGAAATCAGTTTAGTACTTGTGTTCAGGAAAAATAAGTAGCATGTATCTCCCCCAATAAGATAAAACAGTAAAAGTGGGGCCGTAAGACTCACCTGAGTCTTTGCAAGTACGTTTATATCAATAAACGAGTAAGTAATATCAACCGTAGGTTCTCCGAACCCGTAACCTTCAAATGCCTAAACATATAAAGTTAAGTAAGTAGATGTCTCGCAAGACCATCTAGGCTAGTTGTTTACACAACTCATTATGTCCAAGTGTTTGTTTAGTAATCCGTTTGTAGTTTGAAAACAAATATAGCCCGTTGGTGACGGTTTGTAATAATGATTCAAAGTGTTATCATTATATGTATCGTTGAATCAGGTTTCGTTATTTGTAAGTGTTCAACACTTAGTGTGAAATGTATTTACAACATTTAATGACGGGGGTCCGGGGGCAGCGCCCCTGGTAGCGGGGTCCAAGGGGCGGCAGCCCCTGGCGGGGTCCAAGGGGCAGAGCCTCTTGGAAAATTTTTATTTCTACTATATTGCTTTGACGAAAAACGCATCTGGATCCGAATTTGGGTAAAATCAGGTGTTAAAATCTTGGTTCCGACACTTAGTAAAAATCTGAGTTTTCAAGGTTCTGGTTTGTGCGACGTCGCATGCGACGTTGCAAGTAGGGTTGCGACGTTGAGCATGACGTCGCTAAAGGCGACGTTCGCAATTTAATGCGACGTAGGGTGCTGCGTCGCTAATGCGACGTAAGGTGCTGCGTCGCTAATGCGACGTAATAGGCTGCGTCGCTATATGCGACGTCGCAAATTAATGCGACGTAAGGGGCTGCGTCGCTAGTGCGACGTAGGCCGCGACGTCGCAGAGGCCCCTGGCCAGGTGCGACGTAGCGGTCTGATGGCCGGAAATTGTGCCGAAAACGAGTTTTCCGGTTTCCGTTCGGTCCAAATCTTTTACCCAACCCATTTTTGGACATTTTAAGCCTATAGAACCCATAATTTAGTAAAAATGATCAAAAACGAAAGATGTCGGGATTTGTCGGAAACTTACAAAATGTCGGATGAAAAATCCGAGAAGATAGGAATGTAGATCGTGTTGTCGTGGTCACTTTTCTCCAAACGAGTGGTATGATTCGGCGATGTTTGGTGGTGTTATTATGCGATTTTGGTGGTGAATGTGGGTTGGTGATTGAAAGTAAAAGAAAGAGAGAGAGAGAATGGAAAATAGAAATGAAGAAGAAAAAGGAAATGGTGGGAGGTTAAATCCTCCACCATTTTCAGTCTGCGCACTGCGCCTCGCGCAGTGTTCGTTTACTCCGTCGTTTAAACGTTAAATAATTATTTTAAATATTAAATGGTACGTTTTAAAATACAATTTATTACGCGATAATTTTATTTAAATGTTTTACTGATCGATTTATATTTGAGTTTTAAAATGTACGTTATTTTATTTAGTTGCGCGTTTTAACCTTTTTTAAATTGTGTAACTTTCTGATTCTGCGATACGAATGAATACTAAATATTATTATAATAATATTTTTGACATAACAACGTTATTTAATAAAATTGGTCACCAACGTCCGTATTAAATTGAATCGAAATACATTCGATTTAAATTGCGTACGATTTAACCAAATCGCATTTTCGTATATATTCAACAATATATATAATTCGATACATAAATTAGCCCAACACAGAACTAATTACATGTATTAACAAAGAATTAGGCACTAATTCTAGTCCTAATTTGCCGGTTGTTACACTTAGTAAATATGACACCTCAACCTGATTTAAACTGTCTTATTTCTAGAGCAAGTGTGAATGAATCTGAACTGTGGCATAGGAGGATGTGTCACATGAATTTCAAAACCATTAATAAACTTGTCAAAAACAAGCTTGTTAGAGGTTTGCCTGAAAAGGTCTATTCATGTGATGATCATTGTGTTTCTTGTCAAAAGGGAAAGCAACACAAATCCTCATTTAAGTCCAAATCTGTGAACACAAATAGCACACCCTTACACTTATTGCATATGGACTTATTTGGACCAACCAGTATAAGTAGTATGGGGAAAAAGTCTTACTGTCTTGTGATTATTGATGATTACACTAGATTTACATGGGTTTTCTTTCTTAGGACAAAGGATGAGACAGGTGAAATACTTAGATCATTTATAACTAAGATGGAAAATCAATTGGATAAAAGAGTAAAGATCATCAGAAGTGATAATGGAACAGAATTTAAAAATCATGAGATGGATAAATTCTGTGAAGTTAAAGGTATTAAGAGAGAATTTAGTGCACCTAGAACTCCTCAACAAAATGGAGTAGCTGAAAGGAGGAATAGGACACTGATTGAGGCTGCTAGAACCATGCTATCTGATGCAAAGCTACCTATGTCCTTTTGGGCAGAAGCAGTTAGCACAGCTTGCTATGTTCAGAATAGAGTATTAGTTGTTAAGCCTCATAACAAGACACCATATGAATTGTTATTTAAGAGAAAGCCTTTGGTTAGTTTCTTAAAATCTTTTGGGTGTCCTTGTACTATCTTAAATACCAAAGATCACTTAGGTAAGTTTCAGAGTAAGGCTGATGAGGGGATATTTGTTGGTTATTCTATTCAAAGTAAATCTTATAGGGTATTCAATCAAAGGACCAGAATCATAGAAGAATCAATGCACATCACTTTTAATGAAAACACTGTTAATCCTAAAGGAAAAGGTCCTGAATCACTGTTTGATATTGATGCACTTAATACTGCTTTTAGATATACAAATGTGGATACTAGTGCAGGTACAAGTGCAGGTACAAATACAGGAACAGGTGATGGAGAAGGTAGGTCAGACTCAGGAATATCAGTTGGAAAGAAGAATGATTCATTGGAATATATATTATTTCCAATTTGGTCTCCTGATCCCCCAGAAGTGTTTGATACTGATCAACCAAAGACATCACAGGATGTGAAAACAGGAAAATCAGATGAAACATCATTTTCTCATGTTGATGATTCTGATAGACCTGTTATTGAAGACAGTACAGAAGACAGTGATATGAGTCCAGTACAGAAGTATACAAAGGCAAGTGTGAATGTTGATCAGACACCTACAAAGCATCTTGACAAGGGACAGGAACAATTGAATTATCTACATTTGATGAGCTCTACTCCTGTGTCAAAGAGAATTGCAAGAGAAGTGTCAAGTAGTGAGTCTAGACAAGAAGGGAATTTTACCAACTTGGAGGAGAGGATTCAAGAAACAGCAGCATCTAAATACATTACTCATAAAGATCATCCACTTGAGAATGTAATAGGAGATATTGAATCTGCTGTTAAAACAAGAAATCAAAGTCAGGTGTTTGAAGCTTCAGCAAATGAGGAAGATGTAAATCTTGATACAAAAGCTGTTAATACTTCTTTGTTTGCTTGTTTTCTATCTCAAACAGAACCAAAGAAGGTTACTGAAGCTTTGAGAGATCCTAGTTGGATTGAAGCTATGCAAGAGGAGTTGCTTCAGTTTAAGATTCAAGAAGTCTGGACATTGGTTGATTTGCCTAAAGGGAAGAGGGCAATTGGTACTAAATGGATTTTCAAAAACAAGAAGGATGAAAGAGGTATAGTGATCAAAAACAAGGCTAGATTGGTTGCACAGGGGTATTCACAAGAAGAGGGGATTGATTATGATGAGGTTTTTGCACCTGTTGCAAGAATAGAGGCAATTAGATTGTTTTTGGCTTATGCTTCATTCAAGGGATTCATTGTGTATCAAATGGATGTAAAGAGTGCTTTTCTGTATGGCACTATACAGGAAGAGGTCTATGTATGTCAACCACCAGGGTTTGAAGATTCTAAGTTTCCTGATAAAGTTTTCAAATTGGATAAAGCTCTTTATGGCTTACATCAAGCACCTAGAGCCTGGTATGATACTTTTTCAGATTATCTGTTGCAGAATGGATTCAAAAGGGGTGCAATAGATAAAACTTTGTTTACTAAAAGAATTAAGAATGACATACTACTGGTTCAAGTCTATGTAGATGATATCATTTTTGGTTCAACAAAGGATAGTCTTTGCAAGGAGTTTGAATCATTGATGCATGAAAAGTTCAAGATGAGTTCCATGGGGGAATTAACATTTTTCTTGGGGCTGCAAGTAAAGCAACAGAAAGAAGGAATCTTTATTCATCAAAGTAAGTATGTTAATGATATACTGGATCGGTTTGGGTACAAAGATGCTAAAGTTGCAAGCACACCAGTGGAGACAAACAAGAAATTACATGCAGATCTTGAGGGGGAGAGTGTGGATGAACATATTTACAGATCAATGATTGGATCTCTTATGTATCTCACCTCATCAAGGCCTGACATCATGTTTGCTGTGTGCTTATGTGCTAGATTTCAAGCTAATCCAAAGCTGTCACATCTTCTTGCAGTCAAAAGAATATTTAGATATTTAAAGGGTCAATCAAAATTGGGCCTTTGGTATCCAAAGTTTACTTCCTTTGATATGATAGCTTACACAGATAGTGATTATGGAGGAGCTAATCTGGACAGGAAATCTACATCAGGAGGTTGTCAATTTTTGGGAGAAATATTGGTTTCATGGCAATGCAAGAAACAAACCACTGTATCTACATCTACAGCAGAGGCAGAATATGTAGCAGCTGCAAGTTGCTGTGCTCAAGTGCTATGGATTCAGAATCAGATGCTAGATTATGGTTTTACCTTTCTTAATACTCCTATTTTTATTGATAATAGCTTTGCAATCAGTATTATTAATAACCCAGTTAAACATTCTAAAACAAAGCACATTGAAATCAGATATCATTTCATTAGAGATTGTAATGAGAAAAGACTTATTCAAATTTTGAAAGTTCATACTGATAATCAGTTTGCTGATCTGTTTACAAAAGCTTTTGATGTAGGCAGATTCACATTCTTGGTTACTAGTATTGGAATGATCAATTTGTCATAAGTTATTTTTCTTATCACTGCTTTCTGTGAATAATATCTACTGTGATTTCAATTTGGGTTAATACTGATTTGTTAATTAAACACTGATTGTGTGTATTGTGTTTTGTTATCACTGTTTTCTACTTTTAGTATAAACAGTGGTAATAATCACTTCACCACTGTTGGTGTATAGTTAACACTGTATACTTGTATTATTGTTTGGAATTACCACTGCAGGTTATATTGCTATGTCTTGGAGTCTAACTTATGCAGGTGTTTATGAAGTTTCACTGCTTGTGGAGTTTAATTTTCGGTAAAAAAAAAAAAAAAAAAAAAAAAAAAAAAAACCACTGCTTTGTTTATATGATTTTGCTAGAACTGAAGTACTACTTGTATTAAGTTAGCACTGCCTTGGTCGGTTGGTACTGCTTGTACAAGTTAGCACTGCTAGCTTTATTATGTAAATGATGCATTTGAGAAACCAAGTGTTGATTACCACTGATGGTTATTTTCACAATTATCACTGAACGTGTTATTTTACTTAATTAACACTGTTTTAGTTATAATTGGGGATCTGATCAAATTAGGGCTTACAACTGATTTAATTTCAGTACTTAACTCTCAACACTTAGGGTTTCTCATTACGCTTTCAAAATTACACATACAAACAACTGCGCTAAGTCTCATCGATTCTAAATTCTGTAAAATCATCTTCGATTCTTCTCGATTACTTGATTTCTTATCATGGCATCGACTTCGTCTACTGTTCAACTACCGATTGGAAAAGATCACAATATGATTGCATTCTTAATGAAACCTGCAGAGGCAAACGAGTATGTGGAAATCATTGATTTCCTTCGTGCTTCACATATTCGTCATGCTCTCACTGTAGCACCCAGGATATCTCACGATCATATCAACAATTTATGGGTAAATGCATCAATAGAAGAGGAACAGGGGATTAAAAGAATCGTTTCAGAAGTTATGGATACACGTGTTGTAGTTACAGAAGCTATTGTTAGAGCTTCATTACAACTAGATGATGAGGCAGGTATAACTTCTTTAGATGATACTGTTATGTATAATACTTTACGATTGATGGGTTATGAGGGTTCTTTTGAAGTTTTTACTTTTCAGAAAACCTTATTCTCTCATCAGTGGAGGTTTGTCAATCCTGTTAAGATTCACAAGATTAAAGTTGAAAGAGCAGATGGAAATATATCGTGGTGGAGATCTTTTAGGGATTTGATAAAGAGGATCAGTAGGACTGATTTGGTGAGAATGTATGAGATTGGGATGGAAAAGGATTTAGATTTGAAAAGGTTTGATAATCTGGTAGAAAAAGTTACATGGCATTGGATTAAGGCTATGTTTGAGCCAGAAGAGTTTCCATTTTAGTTTGCTACTTTTAGTATGGTCAGAAATTGGATTTATCATGCCAAACCTGGAGTACATCAGATTGTTATGGAGGATGCAGTATTTATTTGGTTATTGACAGATAAATTTTATGATATAAATCTGAGATTTTTGATGGGCTTGAGAAATGCAAGATTACAAGCTGCAGTTTTAGATGATGTAGCTCTGGAACTTGTATATATGGTGTTAAATCAGATTCATAAGAAGGAGAAGATTGATAGGAGGAAGAGAAGAAAAGACTAACAGTTTTGAAAGAATTTTGTGAAGCTTATAATGGAGGATTAGAAGAAACTTAATGCTGTGAAGGACAGATTAAGTTTAGGGGGAGATTGTTGGGTAAAAAACTGTTTCAGGTCTGAGTTGAAGTTGTTGATGAAGACAGAGTACAAGTGATTAAAACTGTTTGTTTTGAAGGTTAAAACTGTCTTTACGAAGTTACAACTGATAGAAGAAAACTGAAGAGAAGACAAGTGTTACAACTGATTGAAGATAGATTACAACTGATAGTTATGTGTCTGTAAGTAGTTAAAACTGCTTATGTATTTGTAACTGTTAGTTATATATGAAACAGTTAACACTGAATATATATTTGTACTTAGTCTTATATTACAATTGAAGCAGTTACCACTGAATGTGTAACAGTTACAACTGTTTACTTCAGAATGGTAGTTTCAACTGTTTATGATTTTGTGATAAGTTTGAGTCGGTTATGGAAGTTATTATATTCCATATATGTAGGAGATTGTATAGGACTCTATGTGATATAAATAGAGATCCTTTAGACCTAGATAGGTTAATGTTAATTGCGCAGCTTCAAGGTTTTCTGTAACCCTAATACATCAAGTGTATTCGTCTTATATCATTAATAAGATTGAAGCTTTCGGTATAATTATTGTGTTCATCATATTAATTAATATTTGTTGATCTTCTTAATATTATTGAGTGTGATTCTGCAACTTCTCAAAAATATATTCAAGGCTTATTACGTAAGATTGTTTATTAAGTTAAACAGGGACTAACAGTCATAAATGAACTGTTTACATATACAAATCTGTTAGGATGACGAGGAATCGTTATATGATTCAGTTATGTCTAGTACCTTAAGATTTCGTTCCCGTTCATATGAAAGTATTATTAAACCATATTAAGATTTTGCTTATTATTCAAAATACTTTGTAATGTTACCATAACCTAGCTCCCGGTGTGACATGCTAATGGGATTTTAATTAGTAGGGAATCTAGTTTTTACATGCAAGTATTCAAGAATGATAATTAACCAATATCTTTCAAAATAGTTTCTCCAAATATCATCCCATAACTTAATTAACGAAGTCTCGGCAAACACTATCTTTATTTATCTGCTTTACATTTTATTTCTATTTCGCTTTTATTTATTTACTTGCCTAAGTTAGTTAATATAAAAAACAAAACTCCTCCACTATTTTATAAACCCTTCACTAGTTTGATAGCCCTCATCTGCCACGCCTTAGTTTCAATTCAGTCGGTTTGAAGAACGACTCTAGGTCATACCTACCACGTGCTTACCCTTAGGATTAGCATCGTTAGGGAAAACTTAGGCCCCGCAATTACAAATATAAAACAACCCACTGCTGGTGCCCGGTTAGTAATCGTTAACGACACCGACCTGATCGGGACCCAACACCCCGTATGCTGCTTCGATGCTTGTATCTTATGGTTCAAGACTTGTACCAAGCCTTCCACCATTCTCCTATAAATATTAACCTCCATTTCTCATTTTCACACACCTCTCATCTCATTTTCTTTCTCTCTCTAAAAACTTCTCTCTAGAATTAGGTTAGCATTCTCTCTCTAGCACTACTCTTAGGAGTTAGAGGAGAATTAGTAGGTTAGAAAGCTCTTAGTAGCTTTTGTACGGAGTTACTTCGAGACTTCAGATTTGTGAAGATTTGTCTGTATTACTCTCTTATTCAGGTTTAATACAATCTCTCGCATTTATTCTTTTAATTATGCATGCTTAGGAATGAATGCTAGAATTATGCTAGGCTAGACAAATCAATGTTTGTTGTGATGTATGCAATGTTAGAATAGTTATGATATAATATACAATTGGGGATGACACCATTATGAAACAACGGAGGTAACGTTATACGGCTTTCATTTGTATAGCACCGGAATCATCACGAATGTGTGTAGTACGGAACGTGGAAACTATGAAAGTCGTGGGCACAAGCCGTTGTAGAAATAATGATTCCCAATTGTAACATACTATTACTCTGTCTGTGTAGGCTTAAAACTGTTTGCGAACTTATAAGATGAACATCTGCCTGTTTATCTATCCAACTTATGATGTGGTTTGTATCCTCCTCCCGAGAACCTGGCCAATTGCTAGAAGTAGGATTGCAAACTATTCTGTGTATGATGATCAATGAACTCAACATGGTCGTTATTCACTTGATTGAAACACATCCGAGGGACACGAAGCATAGGATTAGAGATAGATTAGGTTCACACTTGTTTGTTGTGTATCTTTGGGACAACTTCCGGGATATCCATGATTCAATTATTAGGTCAGTTAATATGATGACTAGTGTTCCGTCCTATTGCATGTTCTTGTTTGATTGTTGCTTAGGTACTGCATGCTAGACATACGCAAATATTATCACTGCCCTGCTAATCAGATTTTCATAAACATAATAAACATAATACAGATAGGTTAACATGCATGTAATAGTTGTAATGACTGTATGATTAATGATGAACAATTCAACTGACCGCTAGACAGATTATCCCAACCGGTTCCGCGGGTTAAACCCTGTTCATGTTATTGTTCAATGAACAATTCATGCCATGATACTAACGTCCTCCGGATGTCTGTAAATGGGGACCTGGATTAGAGGATAGTTGTCAGTTGAATTGGTCTGTGCATTTGGGAGAACTTCCGGTGTACTGGACATTCTATAACTGCTATCCATGTGACATATTGTGTATCTGATTGCGGACAACTCTAAGTTAGGTATATAATAGGATCGTAGTTGTAGCTCATTGAGAAATATAGGAATATCTAGTGAGTAACCTGGAACCCTAATTGGTATAACGGAAAAGCTGTAAAACGCCCAAGTATCCGGTATAGCGTTAACATAAATACGTGGGAAACCGAGTAAAGGTCGTAGACATAATACTTTATCTACCAATTAAGTTTCTATGACCTCACCGGATTAATCATCACACCTAGTAACCTTATCCCTCATAACTATCCATCCAAATAACATTGCCGAAATCACAGCAAACATATTCCTTATCTTGATTTCTCTGCGTTCTCCGTACAAACCCCTGTCTTTAATTTAGTTTTTTTATTTTAGTAATTAGATTAGAAAACCAACCAACCTATCAAAAAGTTTTAAAAATCCCAGCTAAATTACAAAAGATAATTAATCCTCCTAGATTCCCATGCCCGTTGTAGTTTGAAGAACGACACCTGAGTCATACATACCGCTTACTGCCCTTTAAGTCTTTAGGTTGTATCAAAACTTAGGATACCCAGCATAATAAATATAAAGCACACTGTCCGCGCGCCCTTGCCGGAAGGTTCAACGACCGGAGTAAAATCCAACCGACCGCTGGGGTGTACGACAAGGCTATATACCGAGAGGTCGTCACTGAGTTTATGATGACTTACGAGTTCCGAGAGAGATTGGAGATCACTGATAAGAAGATCACTTTTCGGTATCGTGGGAAGAAGTATCGTATGACAGTGGGAGGTTTCGGGGTATACCTTGGCCTTTACACACAGTCACATGCCAGTTCTGATTGGTTCACCAGCAGTTTCCAGTCTATCTCCAGTTTACCATCACGGGATCACAAGGAGATATGGAGAGGATTGACGGGGACAACCTTCAGGAGTGGAGTGAAAGCTTCACTCATGACCCTACCAGTTCATCACATTCTTCACAAGCTCTTGTGTTGTACTATCTTTGGGAAAAGAGATGCTGGACCTGCTACATCAGAGGAGCTTAAGTTCATGGATGCGATCATAAGGAAGCAGAACCTGAATGTCGCATACATCATAGCGGATAGATTGTGGAAGGAGAAGAGAGAGGATAGACGCCACGTATTCATGGGGGCCATTATCACGAGATTGTTAGTCGTCATGGGGATTCTCACTGACCGTCACCGTGAGGATTACACTCATCACGCTAGTTCGCAACCGTTTGATCTAGAGTACTGCAAGTTGATCAGGATTATTGATGAGGGACCTGAGAGACAGTGCTTATGGTATCAGACTCGGCAGCCCATTCCTGGATGCTTCATGACCAGGAAGCACGTGACTACAGAGGATAGAGATGTTGGTCCCCAGCCACAGAGACCAGTAGCAGCAGAGATACCTGAGCCATCATGAGGAGCAAACACATCAGTACTGCCTACACAGGCCGTTGTGCATCACACGGATCCGGTCACTCCTCTTACTCAGTACAATCTATTACATGCTTTACAGGTTATCCATGATCAGCAGGTTCTGACAGCTAGGAGACATGGTACCCCTGAGCCTGATCACTTCCTATACAAGTGTGGACCACCACCACCACCCACTACCCATACCGCCACTCACCCATATGCCACCACTCGCCCATACACTACCTTTCCTCCACCACATCCACATACCTCCACTCAGCCACCACATCCATATAGACGCCCCCGCACACCTACCACCTACTGCGCACCATTACCCACTCACAGATCCACATCTGATATAGCCAGAGTCTACTCAGTACACATACCATCACCAGCCCATCAGCAGGCATCATTGCCTCGTCCGACTGTACCCATTCCTACCCATGACCAGCATCCAGAGGCTAGAACATCATATAGACCAGATCTGCTCTACATTGGCACCAATGCATTGTTCACTGGTAGCGTCGGCCCTTACTTGGATTTGGGCCCCATCTTCTCAGATCAGGTTCCTACTGAGAGCACTCTCAGGCAGCTCTACCTTGATATGTTACAGACGGCAGGTGTTACCACTTCGGACATGCTCGCATAGGGTTATGATGATATGATGGCACTTCCAGCGATGATCCTCAGGCAGATATTGATTCAGAGAGGATTACTACCTCCAGATGAGCAGAGAGTGTCCAGTGGACAGCAGTCAGTCGCAGGACCCGCAGCTCAGCCTGATGACATACCAGCAGAGGATCCTTCATTCTAGACTACTTATCTTGTGATTTATATTTCGTATCACTGACTTCTGTATTGTATTGATTACAGTGATCTCTATCTTGCACTTGGTTAAACTTTTGGGATATTTCTCGACCTTTATGGTTGAGCTTTATTATTATGTTTATTGTAGTTACTTATTATGTTTGTTTCTTTATTTTAGAATAAGTGATTGAATGTGTGATGAATGTGAAATGAGCCCGTACTAGATGACGAGCCTTCAAGAAAAAAGAACCGTGGTAAAAAAGGCAGACAACCAAGGAATTCACAACTGTAGACCACGGAACTTACACACATCTTAGGAGAGGAGCTTTGGTCTATCTTCTTCTGAAACTCGCAAATGCACCGCAAACTCTTCAAAGATCTAAGTGTGGGATCTCAACCCACACTCCAAGACATCTTAGCAAGAATCGTCTCCAAATCTTAAATCACAAAAGTGTGAAATTCACTAATAAGAATTTCCACCTACATGAGAAGCGCTGTGCACCAGATAAGGACATGCGGAGCTGAATCACTCTTAATGAAGATCTTCGAATCCTCAGCTTTCGCCTCTAAATGTCTAATCGTCATCTGGGGAGTTCCTTACCTTTCACCTCGTTTTCATAACTTGATTCATTTTGTTAGCTTAGGAATGCAAAGTAATCTATACTCTATCCTAAACTTATCACTAAGTGTGGGATTCCAGCCCAAACCAAACACTTGAGAAACATTTTCTATATGTTCAAACTCTAAGTGTGGGATTATATTTTCAAATATAATCTCAACTCAAGAGAACATTAGGGACAATGTTCCTCTAAGTGTGGGATAGCAGGTATAGAATACCTTGAATTAGATGTTTTACAGATTTTAATGTCCAAAGAGCTTTACTCAGAAAATGTTCCTCAAATTTTCAAAATTTTCAAAACTTTTTAAACAAAAATAATAAAGTATGATCTGAATCGTCCGATTAGCTCTACTATTTTTGAGTTACGATTTCTTTCGAAGAGGAACCATTTCTAATATGAGTTAGTTATTCAAGAATATTAGGGAAATTAAGGTAGAAATTTCTTAAATAAGTATTAACAATCTAAGGAGCATGGCTAGGCACATACAAACTCAAATTTGCAGTGAGGTTTTGAGCCTTAAAAGCATTCATTTTAAATGCTACATTGTTCATTTCTTGTGTGTGCCGATGCTAGTATCACTAAATTAGAACTTGTTCCTGACATACGTTTCGAGACCACATTGGAGAGTACCGTACGCGGTATAGGTGCAATTAGATGATCTCGACATTCCTTAGGATTTAACCCATTCTTACATACCTTTTCAAGCCCAAAACCCTTCCGATACTCATTTTTAGTATCGATGATCCGCCTAGAAAACCCTTTGAGCCTAAACCTTTCGTTTCATCAAAACCCTATATCTTTGACCACTCTTCCCAAATTCCCAACAACTTATCTTGGAATTCCCAAGGTTATGAAAAACATCTTGAAGAATCTCTTTCTGAATTGATCTACTCCTCCGTGTTCACCAAAATTAGAAAATCAAGAGTGCGAAAAATTGGCACCAGAAGAAAAGACTCGAAGAAGTCCGTGATAAGAAAGAAGAGATTTCCGAAAGGAAAGCATAAATATCCTTGGAAGTTCTCTGGCAAAGAAGTTCTGAAGAAAATAAAAAAATAAAAAAGAAAGAAAAGAAAAAGAAAAGAAAATAAAGCTAAAGTGCTTCAGAGTGTCAATCTTTCAAAGAAAGATCCAATGAAATGCGAGTAGCTATCTTCCCCGTTCTACAATAAGTTTTTCATGATTCTTAGAATGCCTAAGATAAGCAACCCCTTACAACCAAAAATCACCACTATCCAGACCCCTTAACCCTCACAAACACTACAACCCACTCGAATGTCTTGGGATAATTAGCACCGTCCTCTTCCTAAGTGGTGGAGATCCGATTCTCGACCAAGCTTATGATGATGAGTGCTACATGACTGGCTATTTGAGCGATTTCGATTGTGCTAGATCGATAGGAAACCCGATACACTCTGAGTGAATTGAGTAACCACCGTTAGTGAGATCGCCTAGTCATGTATACTCCAAGATCACGAGATTTGGAAAGTATGCCTGGGAAAGTCAATACTTATTTCCGAAAGGATCATCTTAGCTTTCCCTATGTTCTCTAAATAATTTTCCCATATGACAAAGTGGTAACTTTTTTTGGAAGTGCTCCAACTCACCTGAAAATCTATAAAAAGTTTTCACAGGGACACAACTGAGTGTTGCTTGAGGACAAGCAACGCTTAAGTGTGGGATACTTGATGTGACCCAAAAAGTCATGTTTTTAAGTGCTTATTTCTGCACTTTTTGGACTATTCTTTGGTGAAAACATTTCAAAACAATCATTTACCATCAAAAATCACCAAGGTAGTCTAAATACGGGCATTGCTACAAAAATCAGTTAAAACATCCCTTTTGCACGCAAACTGAGGCAAAAACAATCACCTTAAATATTCCATTTTTGATTATCCTATCAAATTAGATCTTAATACATATTTTATGATTCAATAGGGAAATTCAAGATCGGAGGTGAAAGAATCAAGAGAAACGGGTAAAGAACGAAGAAGATGTGCAGTCTGAAAGCCTGCCGATCGTCATCCGGAACACGCAAAAGTCAAACACTTTCAAATTTGGAAAACTTAGTTTCATTAGAAGTGTAACGGAAAAACGAAGCCAACGGCGCAAGAATCAAGCAAATCGGAGCCCAAACGAAGAAGATACGGACGAACCAAGCAACCGAGAAACAAGCGGAGGCCAAACCAAGCACCAACCCCCCCCCCCCCCTTGGCACTAGGTACCGTATACGGTACCTTAAGTGCCGTATACGGCCCTTAGGGTTCCGTATACGGGGTTGGTTGGCTTGTGAGGTGCCGTTTGCCCCCCCCCCCCCCTTGGTCCGCTTGCCCCGTATGCTGCTTTGATGCTTGTATTTCGTGCTTCAAGACTTGTACCAAGGCCAACTAGCTTCTCCTATAAATACCTCACTCATTTCACCATTTCAAAACACACCTTACACCTCTCATTTCACATACTTCTCTTTCTCTCTCTAGAATTCTCTCTCTAGCACTACTCTTAGGAGTTAGAGGAGAATTGTTCTTGTAATTAGTTCTCTCTCTAGATTCTCTCTCTAGCACTACTCTTAGGAGTTAGAGGAGAACTAGAGAGATGTAAGTTAGCGGTTAGAGCTAGAGGAAAGTTGTAATTGGGTAATCAAGCTGTAGCGAGGTTATTCAAGTCAGACTGTTGTAATCCTCAGTATTACTCTTCTAATCCGGTTATATTATCTTACTTTCTTACTGTTATAATGTTTACTTTGCATATTATTTCAGTACGATCTATGATTGTTGCCATGCTGATTAGCTAGATTAATATGTGATTGTTGAAATGTAGATGTTAGGATTAGGGATGATGTTTAATTAATATATCTTATATATTATCGGTAGTTGTTATGCTGTATACATGTTTAGACTTATCCTGGATGTAGACTTAATTAGTCACCCTTTCTGGTCTCTCACATGACTGTTGCCTTAGGATAGGATCTGATCAACCCTAACTACGAATACACAGTTATCTCCTGTTTGTATGAAACTGTGGGATCGCCGTAATACGACAGAATACTTGGTATAGCGTTAGAAATAACACTGGCAGAGTACAAATACGTGGAAGCCAAGGAAATTCCGGTGGTCTATCTCACCGTGGATTACCTGGAAGCAACCCTTCCAGACACGGGTCTAGGTCTTGTTAAGCCGTGAAAATGCTATAGTACACCGTTAAACTACCTCTGGTTATAAAGCTGTGTAAAGATACAATAGGTCTTTAAAACACCGTAGATATATCTAGGGTTAGAGTACTGTGGAAAATAAGGTCACTATACACTGTACGCATGCCTAGGGATGAACGAACGATGGCAAAGGAGGGTCTAATCCATGACGGAAGTATTAGAACTTAAACAGATAAAACATGAGTTAGGAAATAAAAGCAAGGATGCCGGCTGTGTTCCTAGATGCTTAAAACCCATAAACTCAACTTAACCGACAGTTTAACTTATTCAGCATACAACCAGTATTACTCTGTTAAAATTGGATAGACATAGGTGTTAAGAAAAGTCAGTGTTATGGAATGTCGCCGTATTCCTTAACCCCATTCAGAGGGTCGCTTGGTCTCCGAAAGAGACGGTGAGGTGGGTCTGAAGACAGTCCCATCTGACCAGAATCAGGATAGCCTAGGATTCAGTGACATATGCTTTAGGGTTACACCTAGATGTAGGGTCCTAGTGTTTACACCGACCGTTTAGAAGATTCTTAACCAAAGTAATCACCTATCATCAATATAATATTATCCCGAAACCCTAATCGTCGAAGTTTCAGCAATCACTCTCTACCTGCTACTTATATTCTCGTTTACTTTTCTGCACTTTGATTTCTGTCTTTAGGTTAGATTAGATAAAACCAAAACCCATACCTACCTTGTTTTAAACCCATCCTATTGTCAAATCATCTTTGGTAGGTTCCAATTCAATTCAATTCGTTCCGATTTTGGACGACACTCGAGTTATACTTGCCACCTTACCCACAAGGTAGGTAGCTTGCATAGTTTGAGCCCAGCAAATATAAATTTTTAAAACTTCAACAGTCGTTTGCCTCTGTTGCGGTCGGAGAAACGATTCGGGGTATAAACCCGACCGACGGACGGGGGCACGACAAACATTGACGCGCGCCCAATGGTCGGATCAGGAAACTCTTCCCCTCGTTGCAGACCTTTCCGCTGGGCACGGCGTCAGTGAGTAGTTTTAAATTTATATTTTGTCGGGGGAGCCTAATCCTCCGTACAACCTACTGTTATTAGGTACGAATACATGATACTAGTACGTGGTAAGGATGATCCAGGGTAGTTCCTCGCGACGGCAGAATTGAAACAGAGCTCGTTCAGATAACTTAGTGATCAAGCTAGGGTTTAGATAGTTGGATAGGTATTTGTTTTGATTTTTATCAAATTAAAACTACTAAAACTAAAATAACATAAAAGTAAAAGGAAGCTAGCATACATGTAACACTTAAACATAACAAAGACGTGGTTCACCATGATTTAGGATAGCATACAGTTAGGATGATGTTTATTGGGGACACAGTCAGTTAACAGACAGATAAACTTAGTTGTAAACACTAGGACCCTACTTATTTAGTTCCGAATCTAAATACGTATGTCACTGAGTACCTAGGCTATCATGAACCCTGATCAGATCAGACTGTTTTCACCCCTGAACTTGTCTTGAATAAGACCAAGTAACCCTTAAAGTATCTAGGGTGCAGGCATAAGGCAACAGGCCGCAATTGTATTTACCGACCTTTCTTAACCCCTAAGTCTATTTGTTATTATCTAACTGTGTACTGGTTGTTAACTGTTGTTATTCTAAACTATCGGTATTGTAGAGTTAAGCAATGTTTATGGAGCATTAAGCTCTCTTGACAGAACTCTGTATTCATTCATTAAAGCATATATTCTACCGTCATAAACATAGACCCTCCTTTACATTCAGGCATTCATCCCTAGGAATACTCACGGTGTACAGGGCAATTAGGCATTTCCACAGTGTTCCTGATCCTAGATGTACTAACGGTGTACCGGGCATTTAAGCATTTCCACAGCTTTCCAGATCTTAGGTGTAATAACGGTGTACAGGGCAACGAGCATTTCCACAGCTTTAATTCCTAGACCCGAGTTCTAGAAGGGTCACTTCTAGGTATTCCACGATGAAACACTCCTACGGCATTTCCTTAGCTTCCACGTATTTGACGCTATACGAAGTACTGTGCCGTTTTACAGAAAGTTCATAGCTTCCTACTGTAACTGGAGATAACTGTATCTACGTAGTATTAGGGTTTGCAAAGTCCTATCCTAAGGGCAACAGTCACGTGAAAGTCTGGAAAGGGTGATGAGACACTAGATCTATATTCAGGATAAGCTTAGACAGATAACAAAGTATAACAACTCCCAATTATATAATGATCGGGAACATTATTCCACAACGGATTGTGCCCACAACTTTCATAGCTTCCACGTTCCGTAATCCACACATTAGTGATGTTTCCGGCGCTATACAAATGAAAGCCGTATAACGTTACCTCCGTTGTTTCATAATGTTGTTATCCCAATATCATATATTTGAAGTAACATCATCACTACTATTTAAATCATGACAAACATACAAGCATACTACTCACAATGCATAACAATAAACATTTCTAATATTAATAAATCACATACATCAAACAAGAACAATATGACAAATTAATAATAGAAAGGATAAATGATACCGATACGAATTGCAAGCAGAATAACAACTTGTATTTCTTCAATAAAATCCAAGCATTACATAAGCTAGCCTCTACTAATTAACTACATAACTAATCTCTCTCTAGTTCTCCTCTAACTCCTAAGAGTAGTGCTAGAGAGAGAAACTAGAGAGAGGAACTAACTACAAGAATAATTCTCCTCTAACTCCTAAGAGTAGTGCTAGAGAGAGAATGTGTGAGAGAGAAAGTGAGAAATGAGAAATGAGAATGGTGTGTGAAATGTGGAGGTGATGGGCTCTATTTATAGGCAAAGATCAACTTGGAGCCAAACTTGGAGCCAAAGTTGAAGCCATTCTTTGAGCCAAAGAAATAATGCTTGGAGCCAAAGGAGAAATACGTATAAACATCAAAGCGCATCGTACAAGCGAACCAAGCATGAAGGGGGATGACCGGATGGACCCAAGCCTTGCCAAAACAGCATATGGGGTTAGAAGGGCCGTATATGGCCTTAAAAGGCCGTATACGGTCATGTGGGTCCGTATATGGCTTGCCAAGGCCGTATACGGGGTGTTTCGGCTTTCCTTCGTTGCTTAAAACGCTCGTATCTCCTTCGTTACATGTCCGTTTGAAGCGATTCTTGCGCTCACGGTTTCGTAATTCCGTTACGCTTCTAATGGTACCAATTTTACAGAAATTGGATGAGTGTAGCTCAAGCATGTTTGGAATAACTTTTAACGATCTGTAGAAGCCGTATCTCTTCTGTTCTTCACCCAATTTGCATGATTCTTGATTCTCCCGTCTCGTTTTTACCTATCGCAACATATCATAAGGTTAGAATGTGCTTATCATAAGGTAAATGAGGGTGTGAGAATTGGTTATTGTTTATTCGCTCTGTTTTGCTCGTTATTTGGACGTTTTTAGTGGTTTTTGTAGCAACGCCTATATTTGGAACACTTTAGTGAATTTTAGTAAACAATGATTGTTTTGGAATGTTTTCACTAAAGATGTGTCCAAAAAGTGTGGAATATCGTACTTAAAAACATGACTTTTTGCGTCACATCAAGTTATCCCACACTTAGACGTTGCTTGTCCTCAAGCAACACTCAGTTTTTGAAAACATTTTAAAACATTTTAGGGCGAGTCACAACATGTTTTAAGAGTTACCACTTTCAGATGTAAGTAAGATAATTTCAAGAATATAAGGAAAGATAAGATGATCCTTTCATAAAAAGAAAAGATTCTCTTAGGCATACTTCCAAATCTCATGATCTTGGAGTACACATGACTAGGCGATCTCACTAAAGGTGGTCACTCGATTCACTCAAAGTGTATCGGGTTTTCTATCAATCTAGAACAAACGAAATCACTCAAATAGCCAGTCATGCAGCACTCATCGTCATAGGCTTGATCGAGAATCGGATCTCCATCACTTAGGTGAGGACGGTGTTAATTATCCCAAGACATTCATGAGGGTTGTAGTGTTTGGTGAGGGTTAAAGGGTATGGATAGTGGTATTTTTGGGTGTAAGGGTTGCTTATCTTAAAAACAACTGAGATCATGAAAAACTTTATTTTTAGAACGGAAATGAGATAGCTATTCGTCTTCTTATCAGATTCTTCTTGAGAGGATGATACTTTGAAGGACTTAGCTTTAATCTTGCGGAACTATTTTTCTTTTCTTTTCTGCTTTTTCTTCTTTTTATTTTCTTTTTTCTACTTTTTTCTTCTTTTCTATTTTCTTTTTCTTCTTCAGAACTTCTTTGCCAGAGAATTTCCAAGGATATTTTTCTTCTTTTGATTCTCTCAGAAATCCCTTATCTTGAACATTTCGAGTCTTTTTGCGGTGCCAATTTTACGCACCAAGGATTCTCAAGAGATATAACTTTTTGGAGAACACGAAAAGGATAGGATAAGTGAAGAGGATATTCCAAAAGATGTTTTTCATAACCTCGGAAATTCTAAGATAAGTTTGGGGGTATTTTGGGAAAGTAGGGTTTAAAGATGAGGGTTTAATGAAACGAAAGGTTTAGGCTCAACAGGGTTTACTAGGCGGATCATCGATACTAAAAATGAGTATCGGAAGGGTTTTGGGCTTGAAGAGATATGTAAAAGAGGGTTAAATCCTAGGGAATGTCAAGGTCATTTAATTGCACCTATACCGCGTACGGTACACACCAATGTGGTCTCGAAGCGTATGTCAAGAGCAAGTTCTAATTCAGAGATACATGCATTGGCACACACAAGAAATGAATAGTGAAGCATTAAAGATGAATGCTTTTAGGCTCAAGATACCTCACTGCAAATAGGGTTGTATGTGCTTTGTCATGCTTCCTATTAGATTATCATTTCTTGCTTAAGAAATTTCTACCTTATTTTCCCTAGATTCTGAAATATCTTACTCATATTTAAAAATAGTTCCTCTCAAAAGATATTATGACTCAAAAATAGTAGAGTTAATCAGATGATTTGACTCATACTTTTTAAATTTTCTTGAAAATTTTGAAAATTTTGAGGAACATTTTCTGAGTTTGCTATTTCGGACATTATAAATCATAAAAACTAACCAAGGTATTCTATACCTGCTATCCCACACTTAGAGGAACATTGTCCCTAATGTTCTCTTGAGTTGAGATTTACTGAAAGTAAAATCCCACACTTAGAGTTTGAACAAGTAAGAGAATGTTTCTCAAGCGTTTGTTTTGGGATGGAATCCCACACTTAGTGATAAGCTTAGGATAGAGTATAGACTATTTTAACAAACTTAACAAGGCAAATAGTATACAAAATCATAAACAAAAGTGGATAAAGGATAAGGACACTCCCCAGATAGCGAGCTGCAATGAAGCTGAGAGTCTGAATTTGCTGAAAAGAGATGTTGCCAAGATCCTTTTCTGCATCCATGAAGAGCGGCTCAGCTTCAAGCGTCTTGCTATTGGTTTTCTTTATCTTCCATTCTCTTATGAATTAATCTCGTAAGTGTGAACACATTGGACGTACAATTTTTACAAACTCAGTTTTTATTGCAAATGGAAAGAGAAATCACTGTCTCAGAATTTTGAAAAGTTGTTTTCTATTACAAATCAGTTTTATAAAACATGTGTTTTTAAACGAGTTCGAGCATAATGCATAAAAGTAGTATGCAAGTACCTCAAATGCTCGAAACACATGAATTATCAGTTTTCAAAGTGATTTCCTATTTTCTGAGACCAGTGGTTTATTTGCAAATGAGTTGTAATTATAGAGGAGTTTCATAAATCATTTAGGTACGACCAAGTGTGAAGGATAGTCAGAGATTTTCTTCACTTATTGACACTTTCTCTCTGCACGTCTTATTCCACGGGTTGCCTCCCGAGAAGCGCTGCTTTTATAGTCGAGAGCTTGACTTCCAAAAGGATAGAAAATAATATGAAGTGATGTCATCCTCCGGACACAAGTAGAGCTTCATTTTTGTGTCTAGAAGTGTTATCTTCTCTCCCCTGCAAAGCAATGCTCCAAAGATTTTCAAATTTAATGAACTGTGAGCTCCCCTTGTTGTCTTCCCATTATACTCAAAGATTCCTTTATCCATAGGCGTCGGTTCCTGTTTGCTAGGCATTTGTACAAGTAGAACAAGCAAATGTGATCTAACAAACAAGTGATTATCTTCCAAATCATAGACTCACTAGTTTGCAAATAACCTATCAAAGTGAGTACTTTGTAGATGAAACAAATCAGTGTATGACTTGGAATCAAATCTCACACCAAAAGTGTTAGTTGCCTAAAATTTCACCGTAGCACAAACAATAGATATGGAAATACTAGCATGAGTAGTTTAAATCAGGCAACCAAGTATAAAGATTTCCAAAGCACACATTTTTAAACGAGTTCGAGCATAATACACACATTGACATACAAAACAGGTTATCAAATAATTCAGTTAAAGATCTTTTATGTATGTTCACAGAAACATATGTAAGTACCTCCAATGCTCGAAATATGTGAATGGGTGTATAAGATTACTAAGGTTCCTAATTCTCATTCTAGTAGGATTCCATGTTTGTGAGTGAAGGGACATTAAGAACTTGAGATTTTAGATAATGGTTAAAAATAGATGTTGCAATAAAGTTCAAACAAACGGGAGTAGGAAGTTTTAAGGTATTGACAAAAATTTGATTTTTGATGAAGTAATTTCGCAAACCATCCTTTTTGTTCATAAAAATTAAGAAAACCTGGAACATTAATCTTAGGGTTTCATTCTCTATTTATTGGGTTAGCATATTACTCAACTACTATTATAACTACTACTATTACCAAAGCTACGTTAGACACGGGTTGCCTCCCGAGAAGCGCTTGTTTTTGTTTGAGTCTCTAGCTTGACTCTAGCACTATATGTCAGGCAATCCTAGAGGCTTCCTTGCATCCATCAGTAGACACAAGGGGTAATATTGGTACATACCTAAGAGTTTAAAACAGGTTATGGCCAAGGTATGTCCAATATAAGGAGATGGTTCAAAGTGTGGGAATGGTTTTACCGGATGTATAACAAATCTCTCAACTTCTAATACCTCCTTAGGTAGGATTGTCGGAATGGGTTGGTCAAAGGAATCCTTACTACTCCAGGACGTATATGTCATTATGTGGTGGAGAGAAGGTTTGTAGGGAAACCATGATGCAGAACCCGCCTTACTTCCTATGGTCTTTGGGTCAATGATAATGTTGTACTTTGGGCATGGAGGTGGGACAGTATCCGTTATCGTCTCCAATCTTGTAACAACATTCTCATCAACTACTTGGGTAATGGATTCTATGGCAATAGAAGGTTCAACTAGATCAGTGGGTGATTCATTCGGAAAGATATGTGGGATTTCATCAACCACAAGTTGTTGTGGGATGTTGTCAACCACGTCGGTTTGGATTGGAATGAGATCACTTCTCAGAGTAGGTGTAAATTCCTCCGGTCTTTCTGAACCTGAGTCTTCTGTGTAAATCTTCACCTCCGGGCTCTCTAGTTCTATCTCTTCGTCTACCTCGTCATACTCGTCACTCCGGCCGAAAGTTTCAAGTGGCATTGGTTCGGAAAGTTCCTCTAGAATGAACTCCTCGTTGGTCTCGGACGTAGATAGGTTAAGAGTGGGTGGTAGTGAGGATTTAGAATATTGGGTAGGTGTAGGATTTGAAGGAGTTTTGCAACCAGACTCATGAGAATGAAAGTCCATGTCAGGTGATGTAGATGTGGTGTGTGGGTGCCTCTCATCTTCCTGTAGCCTATAGTCGGTTGTAACTTGATCCCTAATTCCTTTACTTCTCACTTGGACTAGTGTTTCAATTTTAGATAGCTTATCAGTACATCTTCTAAGCATGTCTTCTTGTTTTTTAAGTAATTGTTCAAGTGGGTCGTGAGAGGGTGAAAGAGTAGCATTACTGCTAAGATAAGCTATGGGCGTATCTCTCAAGTCAGAACTTTCATACGGTTGTGGTTCGTGTACCGGGTAAGATGAGTGTGGGTAGACATTGAATGGGTCAGGATAGTAAGGTTGGTTTTGATGTTGTTGGACAGCATAAGGGTCATATTGGTATTGTGATTGAAAATCTAAATACCCTATATTATCCAGATAAGTCATACTATACCCTTGACATTCATTATCTACGTGGGCATCACTCATACATCTATCTTGGTTTGAATTAATGAGACTTTCCAATTGATCACTTAGTTGTTGTACAGTTACCATTGCCAAGTTATCAGTAAAGACAGCACAAGAATAAGGTTTTAGAATTAAAGTTGTAGTATGAAGGTAAGTTATTCTAAGCTACGCTAATTTAATCTAACCTAACTATGCTAATCTACGGGTAGAAAGTAACTTCAGACAGGGATGGAGAATCCAAGTCCAAAAGGATCGCTTAAAAACTAAATTTGTCTAAATAGGCTCCAAATCGTACTACCGTCCCTGGCAGCGGCGCCAAAAACTTGACGCGCACCCAACGGTCGGATCAGGAATCTCTTCCCGTCGTTGCAGACCTTTCCGCTGGGCACGGCGTCAGTGAGTAGTTTTAAATTTATATTTTGTCGGGGGAGCCTAATCCTCCGTACAACCTACTGTTATTAGGTACGAATACCTGATACTAGTACGTGGTAAGGATGATCCAGGGTCGTTCCTCGCAACGGCAAAATTGAAACAGAGCTCGTTCAGATAACTTAGTGATCAAGCTAGGGTTTAGATAGTTGGATAGGTATTTGATTTGATTTTTATCTAATTAAAACTACTAAAACTAATAAAACATAAAAGCAAAAGGAAGCTAGCATACATGTAACACTTAAACATAACAAAGACGTGGTTCACCATGATTTAGGATAGCATACAGTTAGGATGATGTTTATTGGGGACACAGTCAGTTAACAGACAGATAAACTTAGTTGTAGACACTTGGACCCTACTTATTTAGTTCCGGATCTAAATACGTATGTCACTGAGTACCTAGGCTATCATGAACCCTGATCAGATCAGACTGTTTTCAAACCCCCCTGAACTTGTCTTGAATAAGACCAAGTAACCCTTAAAGTATCTAGGGTGCAGGCATAAGGCAACAGGCCGCAATTGTATTTACTGACCTTTATTAACCCCTAAGTCTATTTGTTATTATCTAACTGTGTACTGGTTGTTAACTGTTGTTATTCTAAACTATCGGTATTGTAGAGTTAAGCAATGTTTATGGAGCATTAAGCTCTCTTGACAGAACTCTGTATTCATTCATTAAAGCATATATTCTACCGTCATAAACATAGACCCTCCTTTACATTCAGGCATTCATCCCTAGGAATACTCACGGTGTACAGGGCAATTAGGCATTTCCACAGTGTTCCTGATCCTAGATGTACTAACGGTGTACCGGGCATTTAAGCATTTCCACAGCTTTCCAGATCTTAGGTGTAATAACGGTGTACAGGGCAACGAGCATTTCCACAGCTTTAATTCCTAGACCCGAGTTCTAGAAGGGTCACTTCTAGGTATTCCACGATGAAACACTCCTACGGCATTTCCTTAGCTTCCACGTATTTGACGCTATACGAAGTACTGTGCCGTTTTACAGAAAGTTCATAGCTTCCTACTGTAACTGGAGATAACTGTATCTACGTAGTATTAGGGTTTGCAAAGTCCTATCCTAAGGGCAACAGTCACGTGAAAGTCTGGAAAGGGTGATGAGACACTAGATCTATATTCAGGATAAGCTTAGACAGATAACAAAGTATAACAACTCCCAATTATATAATGATCGGGAACATTATTCCACAACGGATTGTGCCCACGACTTTCATAGCTTCCACGTTCCATACTCCACACATTAGTGATGTTTCCGGCGCTATACAAATGAAATCCGTATAACGTTACCTCCGTTGTTTCATAATGTTGTTATCCCAATATCATATATTTGAAGTAACATCATCACTACTATTTAAATCATGACAAACATACAAGCACACTACTCACAATGCATAACAATAAACATTTCTAATATTAATAAATCACATACATCAAACAAGAACAATATGACAAATTAATAATAGAAAGGATAAATGATACCGATACGAATTGCAAGCAGAATAACAACTTGTATTTCTTCATTAAAATCCAAGCATTACATAAGCTAGCCTCTACTAATTAACTACATAACTAATCTCTCTCTAGTTCTCCTCTAACTCCTAAGAGTAGTGCTAGAGAGAGAAACTAGAAAGAGGAACTAACTACAAGAATAATTCTCCTCTAACTCCTAAGAGTAGTGCTAGAGAGAGAATGTGTGAGAGAGAAAGTGAGAAATGAGAAATGAGAATGGTGTGTGAAATGTGGAGGTGATGGGCTCTATTTATAGGCAAAGATCAACTTGGAGCCAAAGCGATGAGCCATGTAGCCAAACTTGGAGCCAAAGTTGAAGCCATTCTTTGAGCCAAAGAAATAATGCTTGGAGCCAAAGGAGAAATACGTATAAGCATCAAAGCGCATCGTACAAGCGAACCAAGCATGAAGGGGGATGACCGGATGGACCCAAGCTTTGCCAAAACAGCATATGGGGTTAGAAGGGCCGTATATGGCCTTAAAAGGCCGTATACGGTCATGTGGGGCCGTATATGGCTTGCCAAGGCCGTATACGGGGTGTTTCGGCTTTCCTTCGTTGCTTAAAACGCTTGTATCTCCTTCGTTACATGTCCATTTGATGCGATTCTTTCGCTCACGATTTCGTAATTCCGTTACGCTTCTAATGGTATCAATTTTGCAGAAATTGGATGAGTGTAGCTCAAGCATGTTTGGAATGACTTTTAACGATCTGTAGAAGCCGTATCTCTTCCGTTCTTCACCCAATTTGCATGATTCTTGATTCTCCCGTCTCGTTTTTACCTATTGCAACATATCATAAGGTTAGAATGTGCTTATCATAAGGTAAATGAGGGTGTGAGAATTGGTTGTTGTTTTTTTGCTCTGTTTTGCTCGTTATTTGGATGTTTTTAGTGGTTTTTGTAGCAACGCCTATATTTGGAACACTTTAGTGAATTTTAGTAAATAATGATTGTTTTGGAATGTTTTCACTAAAGATGTGTCCAAAAAGTGTGGAATATCGTACTTAAAAACATGACTTTTTGCGTCACATCAAACATCATCATAAAAGATAGGATCAATGGATTCACGAATGTCAATATTTAGGTGATGATAAAAATGATCATGTAACAACGTAGGATTGGAAGTATACTCAGGACAGAAATGCAATTTTTCATGAAAAGAATTCGGATACTCTACTACAGACTGTCTTCCTTGATCAATGGTATGAAATTCCCCTTGAGTTTCTCCATCTCCGCAGGTGGAGCAAACTCTCCCTTAAACATATCCTTAAACCTATCCCATGGAAATTGAGAAGCAGCCTCAAAACCATAGGTTTCAATTTTAGAGTTCCACCATTCGTGTGCACTGCCTTTGAGTTGATGCGCCGTGAATAGTACCTTTAGGTTTTTTGGACAATTACACAACATAAAAGTCTCCTCAATCCTACTTAACCACCTTAAACTAGCAACCGGATTCAACTCTCCTTCAAACTCGGGTGGTTTACAACCTGAAATTTCTTATAATCGAAGTTTTCTTTCTCTTTATTCATAGCACCTTGTGCGGCAAGAAGTTCCGCATTTGGTGGAGGATTCATTAAGATAGGGTACTTCTGTTCAAACTCAGCTAATTTGATGGTCACAATCTGCTCTACTTTAGTATTCACAATCTTTTCAACATTTGCATAAATGGTCCGGGAAAATTCTTGGAGAGCTTGCCCAATAATTCTTCTAATAATTACCTCATCCTCATGATTTAAACTCCTATCACCTACATTTTCCTCACCCTGATTCGTAGAAGCCTCCATTTACTATACAAGTTAACAACTTAAGTTAGTTTATTCAAACTTGTATATATATCATAAACAAGTAAAGAAACAATCCACTTAAACCTTCAAGAATAATCCTTAACCAAAACCATATCATATCCAGAACCAGTAATAAAAAACTACAGGACATTTTCTAGAGGGCAAATAAATGCACAACCCTCCAACATAAATTATTAATCTTCACCTATTTCAGTGTAATTATGATTATAAATGAACTATAAAAAAAAAATTCAAAAATAACTATAAAAAAAAATTTTCAAATCTAACCATACACTCCATGAAATAAATTTGAATTAGTAACATTACATTGATGTGAAAACCCAATAACGATCTAGCTCTAGATTGTTTAGATCTAATCTAGGATCAATGATAACAAAGATAATAATATGCAGTGGAATAGAACAATAACATCAAAGTTATCATAACAAAAAGCCTCAATTATATTTGATCATGTGTCACACCCCGCCAAACGGTAATTACTGTTAACAAGAGTAAATCGCGGAAGCTTAGTGACGTGGCGGGGGTGCGAGCAGTAATACACAACCAACAGTTACATACATACTCAGAGCATATGATTATCGCAGAACGAAATAGATTAAGATGCCATTCGTTAAAGTTTTACAAAAGATTACCACTTGAAAAGTAGTAACAGTAATAGTAGTGGTTGAAATCAGTATTTCATAAAATACATAATAACAAAAGTAGATTTCATAGGTATGACTGCAGTAGTTGCAGTTATACAGAGGAAATCCAAGTGTCCCATTAGTAGTGGCATCCTAACAAGTCCAGGGTAGTCCGTCCTGATAATGCATGCAGATCTTACTTACGCTGCTAATTCCCTGAAAAACATAGAGTAAAACGTCAACAAAATTGTTGAGTGAATTCACAAGTTTGTTCGTTATGTAGGAAACACAAGTTAAACATTTAAGAATAACATTTCCAATAAGTGTTGTTTATCAAGTAGGAAACACAAGTTATTAATAAATAACATTTCCCAAATCAGTTGTAGTTGTAATAGGAAACACAGGTTATTTCAATCAAGAGATAACATTTCCTAATTCAGTCATTAGTAGGAAACACAGGTTAACCTAGATAAAGATTAACATTTCCAAATCAGTGTACGTAGGAAATCACTTCCTAAACAATAGTTTTGTGGGAATATTTAGACGGTGATCCCTTGAAAGGTGAGCTAAACCTGTCAAGTAAGGTAACCCGATCTAACCCTATAACCAAACCACAACCCTAATCTGTTGTTGTTTGCCATGCTGGACAATTAAGTATACGCTCCCAAATCCGTAGGAGGGTCGTCACGGCGATAGTACTATCCGTATACTCAGTGGCTAGAGTCACCTAGCTAATGGTTATAGTCTGTAGCCATAAGGTCTTTTATGCACTACATCGTTCAGCCTAGATCCGTACCAAGATTCGTTGCCTAAATTCCCAAAATAGTTATGAAAAACATTTCATAAAACATAGTTCAAATAGTTGTGTGAAATACCCTTTCACAAATAGTTCAAGTATGAAGTACCCCTTCATAAAACACAGTTCAAATAGTTGTGTGAAATACCCTTTCACAAACAGTTCAAGTATGAAGTACCTCTTCATAAACAATTTCAGCAAATACATACAGTATTTAATCAATTACAGTATGAAATCACATTTCATCAATAGTTTAAGTAAATACATCTAGTATTTAAATCAGTTGTCGCATGTAAATATACATACGATTTCTATATTTTCCACCCCGAGGTTTTAAAACATTAAAACATTTAAAAGGGGTTTGTGAACTCACAGTAGGTGCTCGGATGTGAATGCTAGCGAGATAAGATAGCGTAGCCCAAACGTAGTCAACCTATACACAATAATGTATTAGCTATAAGTACTTTATTTACTTACGTTAATAATTTGTTTGTTTAAAGAAATTATCAATTTCTTAAGTTTGTGTATGTCGTTGATGATTGTTGTTTGAAAATAAATAATATTTTCCCAAGTTATGTTTGTTTGTCGAATCGTCCAAAATGTGTAAGCATATATACATATATACTTATATAGTTGCATATATATATTCTCGCATATATATATTATTGTTCGTACGCATTAAATAAGTCCAATGTCCGTAATCATAGTTTGTCTCGTTTTATAGTGTCATTCAACAATTTATCATGTCTCGTATATGTCTTGTACAATTGTAGTCGTTAACGGAATTGCTTTGTGTTTTAAGTTAAAAGTCAAGTTGTTGACCAGACACGGGAATCCGCCGGATTTAAAAGAATCCGCCGGATTTAAGTCAAAAATCGGAATACGCCGGATTCGAGTGAATCCGCCGTATTCAATCAAGTTCGGGGGAATCCGCCGGATTGAATCGAATACGCCGGATTCGTGTGTGTTCATCAGATAGTTCGTGTGAAGCTTTGGAATACGCCGGATTCATTTGAATCCGCCGTATTCACCCGTGTCTTTTACTCGTTCATCGTTTTAGCCGAAGGTTTGTGTGCGGTCAGAGGTGGGAATACGCCGTATTCGAAGGAATACGCCGTATTCGACTGGTTTAATAATGGGAATCCGCCGTATTCCCGTGAATACGCCGGATTCATCTGAGCTTCGGTTGGGAATCCGCCGGATTCGCTTGAATCCGCCGGATTCAAAGGTTTTGCAGGTTCTGGTTCGTGCAGAGCAATAATAAGCTCGAATGTTTTGGGTTTCAAATCATTTGTACATCAAACCCAAACGTTTATACTATCAATATTTAGCATTTTAACAACTTATTACATCATTATAACATGTTTTCATGCATCGATTTTGCATTTGAAGTTTTGGGTTTTAAAACCATTTTCAAGAATCACTCATCAATCTTCGAGTTTGTGATGTTATGTAGCTAGATTATGATGTATAAACAAGTTGTATAACGAAATTTTAGCAAAGAAATCAAGGAAATGAAAGTTTCCTTACAATGAGAAATGTGAAGGTGGTGATGATCGATGATGATGATGATGATGATGATGATGATGATGATGAAGCTTCTGGCCTTGTGTTCTACTACTTCTGCTGCCTTTGATCTTGTTAAAATTTTTGAGAGAAAGAAAATGAATAATGGTTGTGTGTTTTGTAGAATGATCGAAGTGAGGGAGGGAGTATGGTTTAAAATGAATCGGTCTCCTCAATTATTGACGGTAGGTGCCAAATTTTGGCACCTCAATTTCGAGTACGGGTATAATTATAGCAATATAAAAGTTAACATTTTATATTTTTATTTTGTAGATGCTCTACTGGTTCGTAATATGTTTTCAGAATAATGAGGTTATCATTATTTTTGATAGTTGTACATTTTTGTACATTTTACTGCGCGTAGTTAATTGAGCGCCAATTTTCAGTAAATTTAGGATTTCATATTTTTAAGTAATGTTCTAACTTCTTCCAAACGAACGAGAAAATTTGTATTTTTATGATTCGACGTCGTATGCGCGTTTTAGAATTGTTTCTGTTCGTGTTATAATACGTTTTATGTTAAACGTATATTTGAACCACTTTATCTATATGTTATAGATATATAAACACTCGTAATTAATAATCGAATTATTAATTATATATTTTGTCACCGACTTTCGTTATTTATTTTGTCGCATTCATTCGGACGCGTATTCGGTAACTTTTCAGCTAAAAATCGCGTAATTTTATAAATTACAATTTATGTAATACTTCATGTATTATTGTTTTGGGCTTGCTAGACTCACATCACATCAAAAGTTTATGTTAACACAATCGTAGGGAATTAGCGTAAGAATTGCATGTAATTAAGTATAATTATATACCTAATTTGGAGGAGTGTCACATTCTCCCCCCGTTAGTGAAATCTCGTCCCGAGATTTAAGTCGAGCCGTGAGTCTCGGTCACGCTCTCAAATAGGTTAGGGTATCTCTTTCGCATTTCATCCTCTCGTTCCCAGGTAAACTCTGGGCCATGTTTCGAGTTCCAACGAACTTTAACCAGTTTGATTCGTTTGTGTCGAAGTTTCTGCGTTTTAGAATCCATAACTTCAACAGGTTCCTCCACAAAGTTAAGTTTTGAGTCAATGAAGACTTCGTCAGGAGGAAGGATAAGTGTTTCGTCAGAAAGACACTTTTTGAGGTTGCTAACGTGGAAAGTATCGTGTATGCTACTAAGCTCTTGAGGTAGTTTGAGCTTGTAAGCGACAGGACCAATCCTAGCAAGGATTTCAAACGGTCCGATGTATCGTGGGTTCAGCTTTCCTCGTTTGCCAAATCGTGCTACTCCTTTCCAGGGAGATACTTTGAGTAGGACTTTGTCTCCTACTTGAAACTCAGGAGGTTTACGGCGGTTATCAGCGTAACTCTTTTGTCGATCTCGTGCCGCTTTCAGTCGGCTCAATACTTGAGTTATTTTGTCAGTGGTTTCCTGGACAAGTTCGGGTCCAGATAGTTGTCTGTCGTACAACTCTGCCCAACAGAGTGGTGATCGGCACTTGCGTCCATATAACGCCTCAAATGGTGCCATCTGTATACTCGTGTGATAACTATTGTTGTAAGAGAATTCAGCTAGAGGTAGGTGAGTATCCCAGTTACCTCCAAAGTCTATCACACATGCTCGCAACAAGTCTTCGAGCGTCTGTATAGTTCGCTCACTTTGGCCGTCAGTCTGCGGGTGATAGGCAGTACTCATATCAAGTCGAGTACCCATTGCCTGTTGTAATATTTGCCAAAAGCGAGAAGTGAATCGTGCATCTCTATCAGAGATGATGGATAGTGGCACACCATGCCGAGAAACAATCTCTTTAATATAGATTTTAGCTAGTTTCTCCATTCCATCCGTTTCCTTAATAGCGAGGAAGTGGGCTGATTTTGTCAATCGATCGACAATCACCCATATGGCATTTGCTCCAGATGCCGTTCTAGGTAACTTCGTAATGAAGTCCATTGTTATTTGCTCCCATTTCCATTTGGGCATTTCAGGTTGTTGCAAAAGTCCAGACGGCTTTTGGTATTCGACTTTGACTTTAGAACAAGTCAAACATTTGCTTACGTAGGTGGAAATGTCACGTTTCATTCCAGGCCACCAGTAAAAACCTTTCACGTCATGGTACATTTTGTCTGCACCAGGATGTATCGAGTAGTTGGACTTGTGTGCCTCGTCCAAAATCAGCTTGCGTAACTCATCTACGCATGGTACCCAAATTCGGTTCATGAAGTACAACACTCCGTTGTCCTTTTTCTCTAATTGTTTTTCCATCCCCTTCAAGGATTCATCCTTAAGACGTTCGGGAATGAAAGCAGTTTCTTGTGCATCGCGAATTTGAGTAATGAGATTCGAGTGGATTGTCAATCCCAAGGCTCGAACTCTTCGAGGTTTGATTCGTTCCTTACGACTCAGGGCATCTGCTACTACGTTAGCTTTACCCGGGTGATACTTTATTTCACAGTCGTAATCGTTAAGTAATTCGACCCAACGTCGTTGTCTCATGTTAAGTTCTTTTTGGTCGAATATATGTTGTAGGCTCTTATGATCAGTGAAGATCGTACACTTTGTACCGTATAGGTAGTGTCTCCAGATCTTCAGTGCAAAAACAACGGCTCCCAATTCCAAATCATGAGTCGTATAGTTTTTCTCATGCACTTTTAGTTGTCGTGATGCATAAGCAATGACCTTTTCATTTTGCATCAGTACGCAACCTAATCCCTGATGCGAAGCATCACAGTAAACAACAAAGTTGTCTACTCCTTCAGGTAGGGATAGTATGGGTGCGCTGCTCAGTTTCTGTTTCAATATTTGGAATGCATTCTCTTGCTTCTCATTCCACTCAAATTTCTTGTCCTTTTGAGTTAATGTGGTAAGTGGTTGGGCTATCTTTGAAAAGTTTGCGATGAATCGCCTGTAATAGCCAGCTAGACCAAGAAATTGTCGTACTTCAGTTGGGGTTTTCGGTGCTTCCCAGTTGTTGATTGCCTCAATTTTGGATGGGTCTACGTGAATTCCCTTGTCATTTATCACATGACCAAGGAATTGGACCTCTCGTATCCAAAATTCGCACTTAGAGAACTTTGCATAAAGCTTCTCTTTTTGTAGTAGTTCGAGAACAAGCTTCAGATGTTGCTCGTGATCCTCTTTCGATCGTGAGTATACCAAGATGTCGTCAATAAACACAATGACGAATTTATCCAAATAGGGTTTGCATACTCTGTTCATCAAATCCATGAATACTGCTGGTGCGTTGGTCAGCCCAAAAGGCATGACTAGAAACTCGTAGTGACCGTAACGAGTCCTAAAAGCAGTTTTCGGTACATCCTCTTCTCGTACCTTAAGTTGATGGTAACCAGATCGTAGGTCAATCTTTGAATAATAACTCGACCCTTGCAATTGATCAAACAGATCATCAATGCGTGGTAACGGGTATCTGTTCTTGATAGTTACCTTGTTCAGTTCTCGATAATCGATGCACATCCGCATAGATCCATCCTTTTTCTTAACAAACAAAACCGGAGCTCCCCAAGGGGAAAAGCTCGGTCGAATGAATCCCAAGTCTAGAAGTTCTTGCAATTGTGTAGATAACTCCTGCATTTCCGAGGGAGCTAGACGATAAGGTGCACGTGCGATAGGTGCGGCTCCTGGCACCAGGTCAATGTGAAACTCAACTTGTCGTGGGGGTGGCAATCCCGGCAACTCATCAGGGAACACTCCTGGATAGTCGCGTACAATGGGCACATTGTCTATACGTCGCTCCTCAGTTTTCTTTTCTACAATGTGTGCCAAAAATGCTTGGTACCCCTTTCGGAGATACTTACTGGCCTTCAAGCATGAAATCATTTTTGTAGCACATTTTCGTTTCTCACCTTGAACCACAAGTGTTTCTCCTGTCGGTAACGGTAAGCGAACCATCTTATCATGACATATGATCTCAGCGCGGTTCTTAGATAACCAATCCATACCGACTAAAACGTCAAAACTTCCCAACTTAACCGGTAGTAAGTCTATTTCGAAGAGATGACCTTCTAACTCCAAGGTACATCCCGGTACTATTTCTCCTGATTCGATTAACTCACCATCGGCTAATTCTATGGTATACTTGTTGTCTAACTTACGGGATTCAAGTTCTAATAGTGGTCTAAATTCAGTAGACACAAAACTTAAATCAGCACCCGAATCAATTAACACAGAGGCATAATGATTGTTTACAAGAAACGTACCAGTGACGGTGTTAGGGTCCTGGCGTGCCTCTTGTGCCCCGATCACGAATGCCCTTCCTTGAGCCGGTTGGTTGTTGATGTCGTTGGCTCGGTTATTGTTGTTACCGCGGTTGTTGTTGTTGAGCTTAGGGCATCGGTTATGGTAGTGTCCTTGCTCACCACATTCAAAACATCCCTAGTTTTGACGCTCAGTGTTTGCTCGTGGGGGAGGGTTAGTTTTGCATTCTCGGGTTCTATGTCCCCATGCCCTACAGTTTCCACAATACCCACACCCACCTTCGTGGTGTCGGTTACACTTACCACATTTGGGTTTGTTACCCAGGTATGGTTTCGATTCGGTGGTAGTGGCAACATATGCTTTCGCATTTCCAAAAGATTTCTTGTTCTGCTGACCCTGACGATCAGTACCACTACCGTTCCACTTTCGCTTTGCACCACCAGAGCTACTAACATCAGTACTGTTCGGTTCACCTTTTCCCGACACAGCTTTCTTAGTCAGATTTCCCATCCTGACTGCCTCATCGGTCAAACTTTGTGCTAGAGTAACAGCACTCCTGAAAGTGTCCGGTTTGGATGACGTCACCAGACTGCGGATTTGTGGTACTAGACCGAATATGTAGCGCTCAATACGCTTATACTCGGGTGTCACCATATGTGGCACTAGACGTGCAAGTTCCTGAAACCTAGTGGTGTACCCAGTAATATCAGCACCAATCATGGTGATGTTCCACAACTCTGTTTCTATTTTCTGCATCTCACTGCGAGGGCAGAATTCCTCTAATATCATATTCTTAAATGTTCCCCATGACATTGAATAAGCAGCTGGTCGACCAAGTGATTGGATCTGACTGTTCCACCAAGTGAGCGCTTTGTCAGCCAAAGTGCAAGCAGCATACTTCACCATACAGTCAGGTGAACAGTCACTAATATCCAATACCGACTCAGTTTTCTCTATCCAGTGAATCATACCAATTGCACCCTCGGTGCCACGAAAAGAAATCGGCTTACAAGCCTGAAATGTTTTGTATGGACACCCTCGGCCAGCATTCACGAGTGTCTCAGTATTAACAGGGGTAGATCCACTGTTGTTAGCTCCAGGTTCACGACTACGGCTTGCCTCATATTCAGCAATACCTTCAGCTATTCTTCGTGCGATCATTTGTTCAGTGGTTTCAGTAGGTGGTGGTGGAGGCGTAGTTATCTTTTGACTGTTTCTAGTGGCTCGTCGTTTGGGAGGCATGATTCAGCTCTGCGATGAATAAAATGCAGAGTGTTAATGTTGAGATATTGAATGTGAATAGATCAAAGATTCACATTTGAAAGAAATGAATGACATGAAAAGATGAATGAATAGGGTTTTACAACACGTGCCATACAACTTTGAAACACCCACATGTATCTAGCATGATATAATCACGTTGGCCAGGCGTCATTATATAATGTCCAATACATATTTCTTTTCATTGTCGTTTAACACTGTAGATTTCAGAGGTTCTCAAGAATAATCAATCATCAAGCTGTAAAATGTTTCAGGGTTTACAAGAGTTGGTCACAAAGTGTCGATAAAGTATAGGTTTAATCACAAGTCGACAGTCATAAGAGGAAATAACATGGTTGATAATAAGCATAATGAATACGAGGCGTAAACCGAGCATACATTATATATTAAAGATCATAACGCTGTTACATGAGTTTAGTACAAAATGAGATGGGATTTCTAATATACCCATCGATGGTTAGCGTTATACAAAAGATGATGGGTTTCCTATACATATACCCATTCTACTAACAAAGTTCCATCCAACATACAGCTAGTCCATAACTAATACATACATATATTTCCCCAAAAGTAGTAGTCTAATATGGTGTAGGCACAACCGCCATACACAGACCTAACGGGACCATGGGAAATACATCCTAACCGCAACCATCACTGCTGCAGTCATCACACACATACTAGCTACAATCTCTGACACCCTAGCACGCCTCTCTAAAGCTGCAACGCGTGCACGGGTGGATGCTAGACTCTGCCAGTCTGTCAGACGGTGAGTCTCCACAAAATCCATCCTCTGATGGAGCATAGCCATATCCATGTCAATGCGGGAGGCATCACTCAGTAGCTCCATCAAATCTCTGCTCCTGCTAGATGATATCCTAAACATGGTGTGGACCACAGCCACAAGGGTAGGCACAGTGAGCTCCAGAGGCTCACCAGTGAGATATGCAGATGGTGGTGAGTGGGAGGACTCTCCAATCTCAAAGGTCGAGGGAATACCCTCTAGTGATCTCCACTCTCTCAATACTCGAGGCATCCAGTCCAGATGAGAAGGTCGGAGCCTCTTCTGTGGCGGCTCGACAACTGGAACCTCAGACTCAGTCACTGGCGCCTTATCGCGCGGCGCGAGTGGTCCCCTGGGAAAATCCCGAACACAGATCCTAGCTGTCATCCTAGGTACACGAGAGGTACTCGCAACAGGTGGTGTAGGGGTAGGAGTGACCACAGGTGCGGTCGGAGGTGGTACTAAGTAAGCATCACTAGTGTCATCAGACATAGCTATCACATGAACTGATGACTCATCCCCTACTGTAATCGCGGGACCCTCAAAAGTAGCCTCGGTCGGCTCTTCATCCGAAGCGTAAACATGGTAATGTGATTGACTAGACATACTGTGACAAAAGAAATGGAGTGTGGCGTGTCAGTCGTATGTTAGTTGTATGCAAAGTATGTATTCATGAATGCACAAATGTTCTAGCCAAGGCTATAGTCTAGGTCTCTAAGGTTTTCAGTCACCTAAAGACTTCTAGTTCGCTATAACCAATGGCTCTGATACCAAGTCTGTCACACCCCGCCAAACGGTAATTACTGTTAACAAGAGTAAATCGCGGAAGCTTAGTGACGTGGCGGGGGTGCGAGCAGTAATACACAACCAACAGTTACATACATACTCAGAGCATATGATTATCGCAGAACGAAATAGATTAAGATGCCATTCGTTAAAGTTTTACAAAAGATTACCACTTGAAAAGTAGTAACAGTAATAGTAGTGGTTGAAATCAGTATTTCATAAAATACATAATAACAAAAGTAGATTTCATAGGTATGACTGCAGTAGTTGCAGTTATACAGAGGAAATCCAAGTGTCCCATTAGTAGTGGCATCCTAACAAGTCCAGGGTAGTCCGTCCTGATAATGCATGCAGATCTTACTTACGCTGCTAATTCCCTGAAAAACATAGAGTAAAACGTCAACAAAATTGTTGAGTGAATTCACAAGTTTGTTCATTATGTAGGAAACACAAGTTAAACATTTAAGAATAACATTTCCAATAAGTGTTGTTTATCAAGTAGGAAACACAAGTTATTAATAAATAACATTTCCCAAATCAGTTGTAGTTGTAATAGGAAACACAGGTTATTTCAATCAAGAGATAACATTTCCTAATTCAGTCATTAGTAGGAAACACAGGTTAACCTAGATAAAGATTAACATTTCCAAATCAGTGTACGTAGGAAATCACTTCCTAAACAATAGTTTTGTGGGAATATTTAGACGGTGATCCCTTGAAAGGTGAGCTAAACCTGTCAAGTAAGGTAACCCGATCTAACCCTATAACCAAACCACAACCCTAATCTGTTGTTGTTTGCCATGCTGGACAATTAAGTATACGCTCCCAAATCCGTAGGAGGGTCGTCACGGCGATAGTACTATCCGTATACTCAGTGGCTAGAGTCACCTAGCTAATGGTTATAGTCTGTAGCCATAAGGTCTTTTATGCACTACATCGTTCAGCCTAGATCCGTACCAAGATTCGTTGCCTAAATTCCCAAAATAGTTATGAAAAACATTTCATAAAACATAGTTCAAATAGTTGTGTGAAATACCCTTTCACAAATAGTTCAAGTATGAAGTACCCCTTCATAAAACACAGTTCAAATAGTTGTGTGAAATACCCTTTCACAAACAGTTCAAGTATGAAGTACCTCTTCATAAACAATTTCAGCAAATACATACAGTATTTAATCAATTACAGTATGAAATCACATTTCATCAATAGTTTAAGTAAATACATCTAGTATTTAAATCAGTTGTCGCATGTAAATATACATACAATTTCTATGTTTTCCACCCCGAGGTTTTAAAACATTAAAACATTTAAAAGGGGTTTGTGAACTCACAGTAGGTGCTCGGATGTGAATGCTAGCGAGATAAGATAGCGTAGCCCAAACGTAGTCAACCTATACACAATAATGTATTAACTATAAGTACTTTATTTACTTACGTTAATAATTTGTTTGTTTAAAGAAATTATCAATTTCTTAAGTTTGTGTATGTCGTTGATGATTGTTGTTTGAAAATAAATAATATTTTCCCAAGTTATGTTTGTTTGTCGAATCGTCCAAAATGTGTAAGCATATATACATATATACTTATATAGTTGCATATATATATTCTCGCATATATATATTATTGTTCGTACGCATTAAATAAGTCCAATGTCCGTAATCATAGTTTGTCTCGTTTTATAGTGTCATTCAACAATTTATCATGTCTCGTATATGTCTTGTACAATTGTAGTCGTTAACGGAATTGCTTTGTGTTTTAAGTTAAAAGTCAAGTTGTTGACCAGACACGGGAATCCGCCGGATTTAAAAGAATCCGCCGGATTTAAGTCAAAAATCGGAATACGCCGGATTCGAGTGAATCCGCCGTATTCAATCAAGTTCGGGGGAATCCGCCGGATTGAATCGAATACGCCGGATTCGTGTGTGTTCATCAGATAGTTCGTGTGAAGCTTTGGAATACGCCGGATTCATTTGAATCCGCCGTATTCACCCGTGTCTTTTACTCGTTCATCGTTTTAGCCGAAGGTTTGTGTGCGGTCAGAGGTGGGAATACGCCGTATTCGAAGGAATACGTCGTATTCGACTGGTTTAATAATGGGAATCCGCCGTATTCCCGTGAATACGCCGGATTCATCTGAGCTTCGGTTGGGAATCCGCCGGATTCGCTTGAATCCGCCGGATTCAAAGGTTTTGCAGGTTCTGGTTCGTGCAGAGCAATAATAAGCTCGAATGTTTTGGGTTTCAAATCATTTGTACATCAAACCCAAACGTTTATACTATCAATATTTAGCATTTTAACAACTTATTACATCATTATAACATGTTTTCATGCATCGATTTTGCATTTGAAGTTTTGGGTTTTAAAACCATTTTCAAGAATCACTCATCAATCTTCGAGTTTGTGATGTTATGTAGCTAGATTATGATGTATAAACAAGTTGTATAACGAAATTTTAGCAAAGAAATCAAGGAAATGAAAGTTTCCTTACAATGAGAAATGTGAAGGTGGTGATGATCGATGATGATGATGATGATGATGATGATGATGATGATGAAGCTTCTGGCCTTGTGTTCTACTACTTCTGCTGCCTTTGATCTTGTTAAAATTTTTGAGAGAAAGAAAATGAATAATGGTTGTGTGTTTTGTAGAATGATCGAAGTGAGGGAGGGAGTATGGTTTAAAATGAATCGGTCTCCTCAATTATTGACGGTAGGTGCCAAATTTTGGCACCTCAATTTCGAGTACGGGTATAATTATAGCAATATAAAAGTTAACATTTTATATTTTTATTTTGTAGATGCTCTACTGGTTCGTAATATGTTTTCAGAATAATGAGGTTATCATTATTTTTGATAGTTGTACATTTTTGTACATTTTACTGCGCGTAGTTAATTGAGCGCCAATTTTCAGTAAATTTAGGATTTCATATTTTTAAGTAATGTTCTAACTTCTTCCAAACGAACGAGAAAATTTGTATTTTTATGATTCGACGTCGTATGCGCGTTTTAGAATTGTTTCTGTTCGTGTTATAATACGTTTTATGTTAAACGTATATTTGAACCACTTTATCTATATGTTATAGATATATAAACACTCGTAATTAATAATCGAATTATTAATTATATATTTTGTCACCGACTTTCGTTATTTATTTTGTCGCATTCATTCGGACGCGTATTCGGTAACTTTTCAGCTAAAAATCGCGTAATTTTATAAATTACAATTTATGTAATACTTCATGTATTATTGTTTTGGGCTTGCTAGACTCACATCACATCAAAAGTTTATGTTAACACAATCGTAGGGAATTAGCGTAAGAATTGCATGTAATTAAGTATAATTATATACCTAATTTGGAGGAGTGTCACATCATGATAGAACGATTATACAAATATAACAGGATCAAGAAACCTTGATCTTGAGGCTAAACAAACCCTTAGACGTCTACATTATGTGTGCACACCAAAACCTACGTCCCTATGTCTCTTTATATAATAGAGATCTTTAGGGTTACAAGAAATCATAATTATACTAGAAGACTAATTAAAATAAAACAATTCATCTTTAGTCCCTCAACTTGCATCTTTTATTTTGTCTCATCAAATTAATAAATCCTAACAATCTTCCCCTATTTGATGATGACAAAATATCGATCTTCTTGCAAAACTTCCCCTTAACTCTTGATTTCTTGTAATCATATCATGCCTTGCGATAAGTTGCAAATCTGAATCTTCAAATTCTTCTTCCTCTTTTTGTCATAATCCAATAGGGGTCTTTTGCAACTTGTAAACACTTCCCCTCAAGTGTTACATGTAGATGATGAAACATTAAACAGTAAGCTTCCCCTTAAAATATGTTCACCATCTCTTGAATCTCGAAATCCGATTGGCTCTATGTAATGATTACTGGTCGGTGAAGAAAATAGAGTATAACAAACTTAATAAAGAAGTTAAATCTTCCAAACTTGTACCTTATATCTTGTACTATCCACGACGTCGAACTTATAATCTAATGTATAAGTAGACCGCAATCTCTTTGACAAAAATCCTTATTTTTCCAACATAAGTCACTGAGCATACCAAAACTCTTTCAAGTGATAGCAAATGTGAGCATTGAGCATCATAAGTTTAATCTCACACGTTTGCTAGATTTGTCAAGTCTTCGTCGTCTCCATACAAACCAAACAAGTTATCTTCAAAGCTCTTCATCCACCACTTTGAGATATGATAAGATACAAACCCGTCAAACTTAACTACAATATCATATAAGCTATAATTTATCTTCTTCATAATCACATCTTCATAGAATCTTCATGAACGAGCCATTAAATCAATAAGAATAAATTGTTATGAAAACAATTCCAATCGAGATCCAAACTCTTCTTATACAGTAACCATAAGAACTGTACGGATAACCATCCAATAATAGCAACGAATACCATGTAGTACCATCCATGACGAGTATCACTAATTCCGCTAGTGTTTGAAAAATGACTAACAGTGGTTCTCGCTACCCAACAGTGGCAAAATTATATTAACAGTGGCAACTACTAACAGTGGCTATACCGAACAGTGGTTACTATGTATTAGCAGCGGTAGGATTTTGTGATAGCAGTGGCAAGCTTGTACTAACAGTGGCAAGCTTATACTAACAGTGGTAGATCTGTGCTAGCAGTGGCAACGTTGTACTTAACAGTGGTACAAACCTAGCAGCGGTTGGGTTTGAGCAGTGGCAACTTTGTAACTGTATATCTCCTTGATGCCGTATCCAATGAAGTTCAAATTTTAACAAGAAGTCCATCAATTTTTCATTAACCACATATCCAAAAATCAAGTCGATCCAACGGTTAACGAATCTACAGTAATTTTCTGACTTCAGCTGCACGAAAGAAACCATAAACATACTGCAGCAAATTCGAATTTGAATATCTCTAAGTAGAAACATCCAATCACAACGAAAATTTTACACAATGTAGAAACATATGTCTTCTATAACATATCCAAAAATCATAAACTTTCATTGGATAACGAAGACACAGTGATCGTTTTACTTCTGCCGTTTTGAAAAACCCTAAACTTTCAGCAACCAATTTCAACAATGAATATCTCTTAATTAAAAGCTCAGATAAAAAATTCCTTTGGTAGGAATGTGCGCCTATATGTTAAGAACCTACAGTTCAAATTTCACGACAATCTAACGGTTAACGAAGGAGATCCGAATTTTTTTACCATGGCTGTGCAGAAAGTGAGGAATTACGAATTTTTCTTGCAATCTTCTAGGGTTTCTTCGATACGGCTTCTCTTGCTTGTAAAACTTGTAGATCCTAGATCACGAGCCACCTTGCTCTGATACCAATTGTGAAAACCCAATAACGATCTAGCTCTAGATTGTTTAGATCTAATCTAGGATCAATGATAACAAAGATAATAATATGCAGCGGAATAGAACAATAACATCAAAGTTATCATAACAAAAAGCCTCAATTCTATTTGATCATGATAGAACGATTATACAAATATAACAGGATCAAGAAACCTTGATCTTGAGGCTAAACAAACCCTTAGACGTCTACATTATGTGTGCACACCAAAACCTACGTCCCTATGTCTCTTTATATAATAGAGATCTTTAGGGTTACAAGAAATCATAATTATACTAGAAGACTAATTAAAATAAAACAATTCATCTTTAGTCCCTCAACTTGCATCTTTTATTTTGTCTCATCAAATTAATAAATCCTAACAATTGATGTACCCACCTCCACCTTATGTCCTTAACCCAACCCAAATCTCCATACACCTATTTGGCCAAACCATACGTGTAACCAAGGATATACACATTCAACCATACAGAATTCGAAGCACTTTAACCCTTGAATCCTTTTTATATTTTCATATATATGTACTTTCAGCAACTAAATGGGTAACATTAAGTTCTTTTTCTCAAGCAACATTACTTTTCAACATGTATCTCTAGCTTTATCTACATGTCTATATGAATTAGAAAAAAACTTAAAATAAGAATAATTTGACAGTTGTGAACGCCCAACTACAGCAGGCTATAGCTGTGAATAATTTCAACTTTCAAGGATTACTTTCGACATGAAGGTGAGTGGCAAATTACAAAAATGACCTAGAAGTGGCAAGACATTTTTTTTCTTACCTAAACTTGCTTTGAATCGCATAAAACAGAAACAGAGAGTGAACAACCAAAATTATTTAAATCTTAAAAACCCAAAATTAACAAAATATGGTAGATTGATTATATTTCAATCAAAAGTACTTAATCCAAAATAAAAACTTACCTTGACCTGACATAGAAACAGATCGCATGTCCGCCAATTTGAACCTCTCTGTCCATCAGGTGTAACACATTGCTACGCCGAATCATGTGAAGAACTCCAAATTGCCGATACAGGGATTTCGAAACGGAGCAAAAGAAAACCCTAAAAACCCAAAATTAAAGTTTCTAATCAGGCAATAAATCATACATATACAAAAGTAAGTATTATTGAATTAACTTTTGAAATCAAAAATAAAAGTATTAATTGATTTACCTTAAGTGTGAATGCATGAGTGATGGTGAAGCTTAAAGAAGATGATGAAAGAAAGAAGTTTTAATAAATGAATGGAGAAATCAGGTATAGAGTGCTCATGTATCATAATTTTAAATTCTTGATTATAGTGTTACCAATTGATATAGGTGTTGTGTATATCTTTTTCCAAGATAAGCATGCGTACAATTACAGCATTACATGATGATGATGGAGATAGAAGATGGATTTAAATTAATTGAATGAAGAAAAAAGATACTCCGTAAATGAATTGCTAATTTATTTTTAGGTGCAAGCAACCAATCAAATGAGAGGTAGGTGAAGGAGTCAGTAAAACTAAAAGCTTGCAAAGTAAGTTTGATATTTCCAAGGAAATAGGTGGCCCAAGCTGCATGTCTTAGAAACTCACCAAAGTTTAAAACAAATTAATTATGAGAATAAAAAAAATCAAAATTCTGAGAAAAATCCTTGCTTGTGAGGGTATCCACGTCATCAAAATTACAACCTAAGATTGGGCCAATTTAGCTTGATGACATCAGCCTCAAGTGCCCTTTACTATATAATATAGATTTACTACATGTATAAAAGTATTATGGTACTTGATTATTAATAATAATAATAATAATAATAATAATAATAATAATAATAATAATAATAATAATAATAATATTATTATTATTATTATTATTATTATTATTATTATTATTATTATTATTATTATTATTATTATTATTATTATTATTAATTATTATTATTATTATTTAATATATAGATTAATTAGATAACCGCGTTATATATAAGGTACCGTCGCATTGCGCGGGTACCTTGCTAGTACATGTAAATATGATATATGTAATTTCTAAAAAAAAACATAGATGATGGTTATGAATAGGGATCATGATATGAGTATGTAAATTGTTAAATTAAAAACGTTTTAAGTAAAAAATTATAATTAGTATTATGTTTGAAATGGAATTAAAATTTGCATGAGTAACTACGATTTATGTATTTTTATCATACACATTGATTATGAATTTTGAATTATATGAAAGCAAAAAAAATATCATTGTTTATGAATTTAAATTAATTATATTAGAGCATAATTAACCCCTACATTACAAGAACATTAATTGTGAAAATTATTAACTATTTACTTTAATACTAATTAACTAATTAAATGCTACTAATTAATTAAGGGTAAATATCCTTAATTGTTAAGGGGATTTTGGTTTTTTGCATATGATCTATTTTGCTATTTAGGTAGTCAATATTTGAGAAGGAAATCAATGGATTATATTAATTGCCCTCATTCATCTAATGGTCATTATTAATTTATAATGATTTATTTTTGGAAGGGCAACATATATATGGTTTTCTTTTATATATTAAAAGAGATTATACAATACTACTCGATTGTGGCCAACGATGTGTATTCTATAAGGGTGATGATATATATTTATCAAACTTTTTATATTATCCATCAAGCTTATAGATTAAGAATTGGGTTTATTGTTTCATTATGTGTTAAAGTTTATATTTTTTACTATTGTGTGAGTTGAACTTTGAAAACTTCTATTGTATGTATTAAACTTGTAAATATCGTCTATTGTATGTAAACTTTCCTTTTTGGGTAAGGTCAAATAAGGAAATTTTCCTATTTTGGCTTTGCCAAAACAAGAAATTTTACATACAATAGACGATATTTACAAGTTCAATACATACAATAATACAAACGAAAGTATATCTCATACAATAGAAAAAATTGTAAAGTTTAATACATAACTAAACAATAAACCCTTAAGAATTTGTACTTTACACAAATAAACACTGCACAACTTTAGTAGATCTATCAAAAAGTGCGGTAGATATATCACTATCCATTCTATAATCTAAATATAGATATACAATACGAATATTCATTGCAGAAATTAATATCTTTAAGTTATGAGTATAAATAATGGTTATATATTTGTTTTGTTTTCAATGGTCGTATACCCTTGGAAGAGATGGGGACTATGATTTTGATCGATTAATTTAATGAACTAGTAAAGGTGATATTAGATAAAAGGCTAAAATAAGAAAAAGTTACAATGGAAAGTTCCAAGTGCGAACAAACAAGTAGCAACAAAAGAAGATAAAAGTTAAAAGAAAAAGTCAACCCAATTACCAAAGTTAAACGCCATCAAACGTACACTACACCTTCATGCAACAGAACCATTGATGGGAAACGCGTTGAATCTTATATGGGAAGGTGACAGATCGAGTATATATACTAATAGTAAAAACAACATATCAATTAATAGTTCAACTTTGTATGATTTGTATTGTGATAACGGTAACATTGCTCGACTCTTAGCTTGGTAAATCAGTAGGTAAACTTGTTCAATATGAAGAAGCAGAAAAATGATATATCGAATTTTGAAGACTTCGTTAATGGTTTGAATATCAGTGAGGAATCTATTGTGAAAAGAGAAATATGAGATAATGCGTTGCAACACGACTTATTATTCTAAAATCTATGATGTGGGAATTTTTTACAAGAACAGTGTTTTTTATGTATTTGTTTGCATGCATGGTGCGAAAAAAAAAAAGTCGTGTGGCAAAAATGGGTTACCCGCGATTCATAATTGCGGACTTCAAATTTAAGGTCCGCATTTCACAATATCAAACTATATCTCTGCAAATGTCATGTTTTCTTTTTAATTAAAATATTGATGTCCGCAATTCACACACTCAGACTTCGTACTTCGAGACCTTTTTGTCAAGGTGTTGGGATTCTTTTGATTTAAATATTGTGGTCCACAATTGAGAATTATAAACTCACAAAATCCAAATGACGCGTTCAATCACCTTTAGGGTTTTGACATAAATTATGGTTGTGGATAGGTTTATTCTCCACTATGTATGGTTCTACAGAGATAATGATAAAGTAGATGCTTCAATTCAATAATAGTGTGGATAACATGATTGATGTTTAAAAAGAATCAATAAGTTCATCTCTTTCATCTATATATTGTTTATACTTCTATCATTATCATCCTACCAAAATATATCATTATCATTCTACCAAAAAAAAGAAAGGAAAAAATTTCAATTTCAACTCATCATATCACTACTATTGACAAATCGTAACAAAAAGGTATATTTTTTTACTTAGTTATCTTATACGAAATTATAAACGTAATGTTAATTATGATATGGGTATTTTATCCCTTTCCTCCTAAACGTTCATATTTTTTATGTGCAGTACCAAATTCATATATTCTTTGCCATGACTCTAGAACGTCCATTTATGGAAAACTTATATTGGGGTGGTAATATCGAATATCAAAATGGCTTTATCAAGCCTGATAATCAAACAATGTCTACTTCAATTGTAATTAGGCATAAAATGGGATATGGCGAATTCGTCGATTTAATTTATTCTTGTGTTGGGGTTGGAAGAACCCGATTTAAGTTAAAAATATCGTTATGCAATGAATTTTAAGGAATAAATAATCTTATAATTTTGTGTAGCGATGAAAGCTTAGATTTGATGTACTATTTAGCCATGTTAAATGAAAATTATCGGGGTCAAATTTATGTGAAAATGGTGCCAAGATTAGCACAACAATATACAAGTTCTAATCCTAGCCCCTCAAGTGAACCATTTCCCTTGCCTAATAGTAATAGTTATGAGGGTGATTGTTGCGTTGAGTTTTATATTTATAATAGTCGGGGGAGCCTAAACCTCCGTACTACCTACTAATACTAGGTACGAATACCTGATACAAGTATGCGGTAAGGATAATCCATGGTCATTCCTCACGACGGCAGAATTGAAACAGAACTAGTTCTGATAAGTCAGTTTTTAAGCTTGGGTTGGAAAGATTGATAGGTGATTGTTTTGGTTTTTATCTATTTAAACTACTAAACCTAAGAAAGCATAAAAGTAAAATGGAGGCTAGTGCTTGGTATGACTTCGTGAGCTTATGCATGGGATGATGCCTATGGGTTAAGTGTGAAAACATCTTTCAAAGATTTGTGTCTTACTTTAGCCTAATTGTTCATAGTGTAAACATTAATTAACACCCTACTGTTTGATTTCTCAAACAGTATGTCACTGAGTGTTAGGTTATCTTGAGTCTGATCAAAGGGGGCTGCTCAACTCTTCAACACTCTCCAATGATGGAGTAGTGACCTTTCTTGGAATAATATTCCTGGGTGCATGAGATAGAGTAACAGACCCACTATAGTTCTGACCTTTCTTAATACTACGGGGACATATAGACTAGGTAAGGCATTTAAGATTAAGACTGGATTTGGTGACTGCTAAAATTTACATTAATGGTCATGGTTTAGTCCAGAGCTTTGTGTTCAACTAGGATGTGATATAGTCTTCAACCCACGACATTTCCTTAGCTTCCACGTATTTGTACTCCACCGGAGGTGTTTCCAACGCTATACGAAGTACTCTGCCATTTTACGGTCTTTTCGGTATCACATACTTTATGGTTACTCCAGACTAATTAAACTAAGTTTGTATTAAAGTTCAACCATCTATGATATAAACCAGCCCTCACTATATTCCAATAAATCTCTAATTGATTCGCGGTATACTATACGAAAGGTTTAAACAGTATTTCCACAGCTACACTATTCAGACCATGTTAGTAATTGAAAACACAGATAAGTAGTGACTGTTTGATCAAGGTTCTCGACTCCTTGTCATAAAGGTTCTAACCATGTTTATTGGAGGAAATTAAAGGAGATAGTATAATTGGGTTTAGAAAATCATAAATGCAAAGTTAACAATACATCGGTTTTCAACTATATATTATAGTAACATCACCCCAAACATATAAGCTAACTACATCACAACAAGCACATAAGGTAGCTACTCTCTACGCATTGCAAACAATCATAAATCTAGCATAACAACAATAATAATCATCATTATAAAAGATAAGGAAAGAGATAACCGTATTTAATGCGTAGATAGAATAATGTTGAAAGAACACACGAGCGTAAGTTATCCACACCTCGATAAGCCATGTAGATTATATAAATGATACAAATAAACACTATTACTTGATGAGTCGGATAATAAAAATCCACCTATCATGCGCATAATATAAACTCTATCCCTTTGCTTGTAATCTTCTTCCGAAGCATCATCAGGTAATGGTAAACACAAATAATCATATAAACAACTTAGAAGAATCTGACCTTTCCTGAGAGAGTCATCCTCTGGTGTAAAACCAAACAACAAATTGCAAATATCTTTTAAATCTTGTCCTGATCGTTTAGAATTAGTGCCAGAAACTTCGTTACCTTCAACATTCAATCCCCATAAAAGTTGTATGTCTTGGAGAGTAACCATAGCTTCTCCTATTGGAAAATGAAAAGTGCGGGTCTCTTGCCGCCATATCTCAACAAGAGCAGTAATTAGCGCATGATCAAGCTTCATGTTCGCACAACGTACGACACCAACAAATCCAGCCTCTGGTATATAGAACATCACAGGCTCTGGAATATTAGGAACGAGCTTCCAAAAATAACTATCACAACGTCTAACAATCAGTTGACAATCTTCTATTCTTCTAATGAATAGATTAAATGATCTGTGATCTTCATGCAAAAATAATAAATCCGGAATAAGTGGACAAGGATTGAGGGTGGCTTGAGGATTCATATTGAGAAATGATGAATGATGGTTTAAGGAATAGCAAAATCTGAAATATGTAAATTTTTAAGTGTTTAGGTTCTATATTATGAGCTACACAGTCATGTATAAATATAGCATGCATGTCCATCGGATTCTTTATTATTTGACACTTAATAAATGCAGACTTGACAAAACAATATAAGTTGACAAAATTCTTGAATCTTTGGGGTTTGAAAGTGGGAATTGTGGACCTTAATTAATAATTCACCGACCAGACATATTGACAAATTATGTGCAGGCAGGATATTGGCGGGATATTGACAAAATAGTGTGCAGGTTGTATAGAAACTCAAGTTTGATGCTGCCAATTACGGACCTCTCAAATAGAGTCCGCAATCCCCAATTGTGGGTAACCCATCTTTGCAACACCAAAATTTTTTCACATCATGACTACAAATAATTGTTAAAAAACACTATTCTTGCAAAAAAATTCTAGCAGGCAAGGTCATAGGAAACGACTGCTCTCAAAATCGTTATTAATTCATCTATCATCAATGGAGCTTATTAACCAGGGGCAGTTCCAGAAAAAAAAATTGAATGGGGGCAAAATTTTATAGTGTACATCGAGTATGGGTCATCGACTATAATTTTTTTTTTTTGCTTTAACCGAAACTTTGTTAGTTTGGCCAAAGTGAATTTAGTTCAATATCAAATTCAAATTCTTAATTACATGGAAAAAATTAGAAAGGACAAAAAAATAAAGTTGATGCAACAAGCTATGGGGTATAAAAAATGGATAAAAAGATGCAATAAGGAGAGACTGAACTTTAGACCTCTTGAACACAAGACTCATTTCCCTACCACTAGGCTAAATACACAAATAATGTAATTATTTTAACTGTTTTGTATTTATTAGTTATGGGGGCAATATACAAATTATACCAAAATCTATGAAATTTTTCTCGACTCGTAAAAACTTGGTATATCAACAATAGTTTCGAAACTAGATCAAAAGTAGAATCAACAATAGTTTCGGAACTAGTAAAGGGAAGTTTCACATACTTTCCAAGTTGACAGGCATGGTTAAGCAAGGGAGACTTCGTTTTGGTACACAAAATAGCATTACTAGAAAGAAGTGAACGTAGCGCATCACTTCCTGGATGTCCAAGTCGTTGATGCCACGTGTATTGATTAGTGATGAGAGTGTGAGTATAAATGGTGTGTTGGCTGGGCCTCGTGATGGGGTACAGGGCTCCGGTGCTATCACATCGGAAGAGGATTTGACGAGTGAAATAATCTTTTACAGAAAAACCAAACTCATCAAATTCAATTGAAACTTTGTTGTCACAAGTAAACTTACGAATGGTATTTAAATTTTTGACGATATTGGACGTTACAAGTACATTATGTAAGTGAAATGAACGACGGGGATTAGGTAAAGTGTTATGGCCCGTGTTAGTGACATGTATGAAAGCACCATCACCAACAATGACATATGGATAAATGCGTTTATTAAATACAGTATTAAGATTATTTGCATTGGAAATTAGATGGGATGACGCACCTGTATCCATATTCCAACCTGTGTCAACAAATTCTTGAGGAGTCACAGCACTAAAAGCATGTGGAGTACTCGATTGGGTTGTACAAGCCATGTGGGCCTGCTGAAGCTGCGAATTGGGTCTGGACTGAGCATAATAATCATTTTGTCCCTGATAAATGCACTAACCCAAGTACAATTTATGCAATAGTTCATACTAGGTGAGTAATTGTTGTTGTGCCTGAGCAATCTGAAGTAATTGGGTCTGGTCCAATCTTTGAAATTCAGTAGAAGGATTCATCTCTTAGGGTTCATGTATCCGAATTTTTTTTTAATGCTACAAATTGCGATTGAATTTGTTGACAAAGAGAATATTTGATATATCAAATATATAGATGGATTCAGGATAGTAATGTTAATAAAATACTAGATTATAACCGGCGGATTTGCGAAATAATTGTATGTTTTATATACAAAATTGACAAAAAAAAATGACGGGATTATTATATATATATATATATATATATATATATATATATATATATATATATATATATATATATGTATGTATGTATAATTTAATTGTCTTTTATAGTATTCGATGTCAATATTTGTTGTATATTGAATGGGTATGATGTCTTTTATTTAGTTATACATATTGTGAGTTTCAAGTGCAAATATTTTGACATAGTATATTGCGATTTACCATATGATTTTAATACAAAAGTTATGTTATATTAAAAAAAAAAAATGTGTACATATCCATGTGGTGTTTTATGTTTATCATGTTCGATGAATTAAGGGTAATCAAGATATCTCATTTTTTATTGATAATGTTACCATACTAAATTCGTTAATATCTCTGTTTGATGAATTACGGGTAATCAAGAGAAATTTAAATTGAGTATTTATTTATTTTGATACATTAAATTCGTTAATATCACTATCTAACTAAGGAAATTATTTTTTAGTTTAATTATAGTTATTAGCATTAATGTTTTGATTCCTGGCACCATTAAAAAAAAAATTTTAATACATGTAAATTATTCAAAATGTGGCTTGCCCTTTTTATTTTGGTCAAATGGGTTTAATTACTGGTCAAATTAGTAAGGGTGTATTAGTAATTAAGTAATGTGTAAGGTTAATTATTGGCTAATCAAGTGATTATAATTTGATCAATGGTCCTCATCATGTTTGCTTTAAAAATTAATGGCCAAGATTAGCCCATTTGAAACTCCTTGTCTTTTAATTAGGCAAATATGCTTGTAATTTAATATATAAGAGAGATTGGTAGTAACAATTTCATAGAGGTGGTAATTTTAGACCCATTAGTTATTTATGGGTCAACTTGGTTAATATTTATGAGGGGATGGGTTTGTTGGGTCTCCTCCCATTTTTTTGGATGGGTCTAAATGGGTATTTAATATAACCTCCAATTGTATATAACAATTAACCAACGGGTTTAGCTGGTAATTTTTTTTTTCCACCTCATTTCATTCTTTTCATTTTTCACTCAAATAAAAAAAAAGTTTGGTGGAAACCCGATGGGTCGACCCGACTCGAGACCCGTTTGACCCGGACCCATTTAGATCCATCCTCCTAAATGACCCATCTAGACCCGGACCCATTTCGACCCAAACCCATCTAAACTCGTGACCCAACCTAACCCGACCCATTCATTTTACCACTTATACAATTTCGTAACCAACTCAATTGTTTCACTGTGAACTTCGACAATTAATTGAGGGTGCGATAATGAGTGACTGTCAGTAAATGTGAATAAGATAAATAGCAATGAATGAGTTTTACGAAGAATAAAATAATACTCAAAAGAGGCTGTGATGTGAAGAACAAAATTAATAAATTAGAACAAAAGCTTCGATTTCGATTACAACAACGCTGCTTTGGATATTCGGGGATACAAATTAAGATTTCTTTGGGTTAATCTCTGATAACATATGATACTGAATAATGTTCATTGATTCAATAATTGTGTCAGACATAATATACATACAAGTTAAAGCACAGATGGGCTAAGTCCAATATAAAATAACCCAATCTAAATAATAACCCGCTAACATGTTAATGGTGAGGTGAGCGAAAAAATTGAATCGTAACCGAATAATCGAAATAACCGATGGAAAAAAATCAAACCGTTAATAACTGACGTATTTCGATTCGATTCGAGTTATACGTAAAGATCAGACCGTTAATAACCGAAACGTTATTTTTTCCGTTACTTAAAATATTTATATTTATTTAGTATTTCAATATTGTTGATGTTACTATCTAGGAATAACAATAACTAATAAATTAGTCAAGATTTCATTATTATATATGTATGTATGTATGTATGTATGTATGTATGTATGTATGTATGTATGTATGTATGTATATATATATATATATATATATATATATATATTATATGATCGATATTATATAATTAATACAAAATAATTTATCAAATACTACATCAATCAATTTTGATACTTTAGTATAATTCATAGTTCCTAATTAACAAAAGTAAAACTACATTCATAACTATATAGTTATAAATAAACTATAAACATGCTAAAATAGAACAAATAAATTAACTACACAACGGAAATAGAAAAACCAGGATTGCCTTAAAAGTTTTATTTAGATCAAAGTTTACAATTCGGATATTAACCGAATCGACACCGAAAAACCAATAGAGAAACTAAAACCAAATGGTTTTCATCATTAAGAAATTGAAATATTTAATTCGATTCGATTTTTGCCAAAAATTGAATCAAACCGAACCATGAACACCCCTAGTTAATGGTCTAAAAAACATTTGCAACAACAAAAATAAATATAAAAAATAAATCTTTTTCTCACCTTTACAAACTTACTATAAATACACAACATGCCATCTCATATAATCATATGTATAATTATTTACTCGTCTCTTAATTTCGGTACATACGTAATCGTGTACCATGTCACTAACCCACTCCTGGGGTTTTATACCCAAGTCCAGAAAGTAGGCATGTGACAATCGTCATCAAAATGAGTGTGTGGACTAGTTATTAAAAATTCATTTCTTGATTGTAAATCAAACTCGTGATTCGTAAGATTTAATTCAATGTTCTTAGTTATTTCGTGCCAGACATTATTTCTCATATCGGAAAAGTTACTTCAAATAGATCAATTAAATACGGTAGTGATTAATTTAAAAACAACATAAAGAGAATAAGCTAAAACGCGAGACAAACAAGGGCGGGCTACGCTGAGGCCCAACCGCCGGTTGGATCACCCAACCTCCGGTTGGGAATGCGTGGGCCGCTAGCTGAGAGCCCCAACCGCCGGTTGAGCTCTCCAACCGCCGATTTCGAAGTTGTTTGGTATAAAAACGTATTTTGTAACCCTAAACGACTTTACAAACCCCACATTTGATTTCTAGACGATTTGAGTAGATTTCCATTCGAAAATTCGTATTCAAAACCCTAAAACTCAAGGGTTTAATCCCTTAATTTGTTCTAACAATCCAAGCTTTCGGTTTACGCATTTGGTGGAAAGTTTTCGGTAATCCAAATCTCATATATGTTGGATCTCTTTACAAAAACAAATTCAAAGGAACTTATACTCTTCACATTCACATATTCTTGGAAGGGTTATCACGCGCACGCTCGTTAGTCCCCAGAATCTCTATCCTAACTCGATTTATTGTTTGTTTTATCGATCTATAAAGTTTTATATTAATCTTTTCAATCCGATCCACTGATATCTGATTTTGATGTGGCCATATGAGGGTCTGTAGGTTAGAGTAAATGGTAGATTAGAATAAGTGATTATGTGTTCGATTAGAAATGTTAATGTACAAAAAGAACCGTTGAACTTTAACGCATATTCTGGACAGATTTAATCACTGTGTTTGCGGGATCATAACTTGGTCAAATCATGGTTGTTTTGGATGAATCTTGTATCTAAAATTAAGTACAAAGAGTCTAGTTTATGATCGAATTAGTTTCATGTCAAAATATTGAGTTTTGGTCAGACTAAAAGTTAATGTCAAGTTTAGTGGTCAGAACTGGGTTTTCGGTTTATATTTTAGGTCTGATTTGAAATTGTCTAAACGTATGATAAACTTTGAGTTAGGCTTTGAAACTTTTTCCGAAACAACTTTAATGTGTCAACTTATTTGTGTAAAAAGATTTGAATTTTTAGAAGTCTTTAAGTATGGTAACTTTTATAGAATGTTTAGTGGGTCAGAATGGTATTTTCTGTGTACAAGTTATTTCGAGGAATTTCTAAAAATAGAAAGTCGGTTAGATTAACTATGAGAAAATTATTTTAAGTTATAAATACTTTAAAGAGTCTGTGGTTAAAATTTGAAAGTCTAAAAAAATTATCTGGCCATGATTCAAGGTAGTCAAAATAACACTAAAACTTATTGGTTGGAATCTTAAATCAACGATTAGCACTAGGTGTTTTGGTTCACGTGAGGGGAGTGCTATAGAGTGTTAACACGTGTGAGGGAACTTAGGGAAGGATTAATGAGGGATTGTGACTCATCAAAATAGGATGCAATTGGAAGGTCGATAGTCTTGTCTAGATTGTAACCAATGTGTATGCTTATGTGTTTGTAGATCATCATACAATTTAATTCGGCAATGTGTACTTGCTTAGCTTTTCAATGTGAGTTTTTGCGGCCCCATTTTATACTTTTTCACATTGGGGGAAAAGAATGCTCTAATATTTTTAACTATTTTTCATGCTATGAAACTTATCTTATTTCTTTTGGACATATGAATGAATTGTGTGACACTGTGGACTTATGTGACAACTATGTGGAACTGAATGCTTACTGATAACTATCGAATGAATCATACTGAGTCTTACTCATATAGGGAATTGAATAAATGCATACCAACATAAACGCTAGTGCTGAGTCTTGTTCAATTGTGAGCAATGACAAAATGCATACCATACGAAATGCACGTGCTGAGTCTTGTTCCATTTGGGGAAATAAAAAAATGCATACCATCAAAGCGAATGTGATCTAATAACTTGTGAGACAAACTAATACACTGATTTCATTTACGTGTACCTTTTCATTGCACTGTCCTATCATACTTGTTACTCACAGCAGACTGTTTTACGTGTGTCATATTTAAACCTGCGAAGCTCAACAACTATTGCGTTGACCCTTTTGAGCATTTCTTTTCAGGTAGCACTAGCACAGCTAAGGAGGAGACCAAGAGAACTTAGTGGACCATTAGGTTGCATTAAATAAAATACTCAAGATACATTTCTTTATTTGCTGATAATGTTTTATTTGGAAAGGTGTGTTTTTCCTTAACATTTGTTGAATCATTTAGATACTGTGAGACTATGTTCTTTGTGTGAGTGAATATTATCGACACAAATTGTCCTTTGTGTCGGGTGATGTCACAGCACATTGGTTTAATTTCATTTAGTAATTTCTATATATTGATGTGTTGTGATATAATCATGGTTGCATTCCGTTGTTTCTGCTTTAGACGGGGTGTGACATATTTGTATCAGAGCCATTATTATAGAGAATTAGGTGGATTGGCCTAGACTATAACCTACGAACCCACATATAGAACATGAATTAGGAAACTATGTGTGCATATGCCTAAGTGAACCTAATTGCTTCTAATGTGAATCGCACAAAACCGTCATGTCGAATAGGAATGAAGCTATAATCATTCCATCATCATCATCTGACGCTACACCCAAGGATGTCCCAATAACACCCAAACCGACAATTGGACCCAGCCAGAAAAGGGCTAAGGTAGTAAGGTATCGATTTAAAGGAGTAGGAGCATGGATGGTTCGAGTACCTGCTAAGCCACCTAGACATAAGAGGAAAAAAAACTGTTATAATCATCTCATCATCATCATCATCTTCAACCGAACCTGAAGAGGAACCCGAAGAGGATGCCGAACTCCAATCCAACGTTGTTAGCCATAGGGAGCCTGAGGATGCTATATGGGGACGAGACCCTAAGCCATCGAGATCGGAGAGTAGCACTGAGAGTAGGATTGGGTCGATACCCGCTATAGAATTTCCTCCTCCCCGCATACATTTAGGTCCCAAACCCGAGGCTCTAACCGCACTGAGAGGAATGAAGGAATGTGCTCGAAGATGCTACATCATCGAAGCCACCTGCTCTTGGGATGCTTGATCCTTTTATTATTCAGTATTACTACCTATCATATTTCTTATGTTTGACTTTCGCTACGTGACATTCTATTATTGTACTTCGATAATGTGTTATTGGGATCTATCTATCATAATATATTTAATGTTTCTTTTATTGCTTACATGAGCGTGAACTAGTTGATGTGTGTTGTGCATAAAAGTCGTATTATTATCTAATCTCTTTCCCTACATACAAAACATATTGTGATACAAGGACTTGGAAGATAAGTATGTTTATGAACGAATACTTTCACAATTATGGAGGCGACGTAATTGAAAAAGGTATTCCGACATATGCGCGCCTATCCGACCATATTTGAGTACCCAAGGTGCTACCCTTATGGGAGTATGGGGGATAAAATCCTCGATTATATTATGTTCTAAAATCTTCATTATGTTTGTAGAATTGCGCATACATGATTTACTGCATCCATACTATACAACTGTTCTAAATTCATATGTACTCGTGATTGTAGTAAAATAAGCCACCAAGACGTTCTGTTCGAAATGCTAATAGAGGTGGAGGAGTACCTAGAGGTGGTGGTGCTGGAAGAGGTAGTGGCCGATCTGGAGGTCGTACCGGTAGAGGTGGTGGCCGAACGGGTGGAGGCGGCGATACTGGGGGTGGAAACCCCGATGTTGCTGTAATGATCGCGGAACAGTTGCACGCGCTACTGCCCAAAATTGTCACACAGGTAACTGAAGGTATTTTGAACCATGGTGGAGGTGAAGAGGAAGCTGGGGGCGAGGATGATATTAACGGGGAAAACCCAAATGGTTGTGGCAATGGAGGGGGTATGAATGGAGGTGGAGGTGGTACTACTGGAACGGGAAATGGTGGCGCTGAGAGGGGATGTACGTACAAAGAATTTATTGCGTGCAAACTAAAAGAATTTGATGGAAAAGGAGGAGCGGTAGCATAAGCCCGTTAGGTTGAGAAAACTGAGTCTGTGATGGATATCAGTAACTATTCGATGGCTTAAAGGGTCAGGTATGCAATGAGTATACTGTCTGGTAAGGCACTAACTTGGTGAAACACTCAAGTCCAAGTTCTAGGTAGGGAATCTGCCATGGGAATGACTTGGAATGACTTAAAGGCACGGGTGAGGGAGGAATACTGCTCCAGTAATGAGATGAAAAGGTTGGAGAAGGGGTTTTGGGATTATTCTATGGTAGGAGCAAACCACGTCGCTTACACTGATCGTGTCCATGAGCTGGCAAAATTGGTTCCTCATTTGGTGACACCGGAGTCGAAGAGGATTGAAAAGTATATAGATGGACTAGTGCCGGAGATCCGTGGCATTGTGGAAGCAACTGAGCCTCCCACCATTCAAAGTGCTATACTGAAGGCTGGAGCACTTACTAAGCAAATGGTGAGAAATGGGATGCTAAAAAGGGGAAGTAAAGAATAAAGAGGAAGGTGAAACTAGCAAGGCAGGAGGAGTTAAGTCTGATCATAAGAAAGCTAGGGTGGCCAAGGGATTCGTGGTTGCCAATATGGAAAGAAAGACTTACTCTGGTCCTCACCCGTGGTGCTCAAAGTGCAATTACCATCATGATGTGTCTGCTCCGTGCCACATATGTACATACTGCAACCGTATAGGTCACTATACTAATGAATGTTGGTCAACGGCTCGTCAAGTTGTTCCAATTAATGCAGTAAGAAACAATAGAGGGTGTTTTGAGTGTGGAAGTGTGGAGCACTTTCGCAATGCTTCTCCTAGGCTCGTGATGGTGCTAGGACCGATTGGAAATAATGCCAACCGAGCACTGACGATTGGTAGAAATCAAAATAGGGGACATAATGTTAACATTGCTCAAGGAAGATCTTTTGGGATAAATGCTAACGAAGCACGCCAGACCCCAAATGTCGTGACTAGTACGTTTTCGTTAAATGATCATTTTGCTACTGTGTTATTTGATAATGGTGCCGATTTTAGTTTCGTATGTGTGGAATTTGTGCCTGTTCTTGATGTGATGCCTAGTGATTTAGATGTTAGCTATGACATAGAGATAGCTAATGGGAAACATGTAGAAATTAATAAGATCATAAGAGATTGTACCCTAGTGCTAGAAGGTTATCCTTTTAGCATCGATTTGTTACCCTTTGGACATGGTAGTTGTAACACCCGGCATTTTAGGCTATCATTGCTGTGCCTAACTATGTGCTTATTACGTGTATTTAGTACGAAATAGGACTAAGTACAGTACTTACTCAATTATATATATATATATATGATGATTATGTATATATATATATATACACATGTATACACGGATGGACCGGACGAAGTCCGACTGTAACTAATGTGGACGTTGGTGACAAATTTATAAATAATGTGGAAATTATCCAAACAAACGTTATTTACATTAATATATTGTGGGAATATATTACAAGTATTACTTATTGATAAAAACATATCCTACACGACGAAACCGCACGAAACGCACCCCAATGAACGATTAATAACAAGAATTATATTCGTATAATTTTATAACTTGAAATAAAGTATTTTGATAAAATACTTCGGTTGGAAATATTTCGGATATACTTTAATATATATTTTGAATCTTAAAAAGATTTAACGATTAAACGATTTCGGGGTTTAACCGACTACAACTCGTGATACAAAATTCGGAAACACAACCACGCGAGCCGAGACCCAAGCGGGTCGACCCTAACCCGCGGATCCAGCCCCAACCGACCCGTGACCCATTTGCTTTTTCTCCTTTTTTATTCTTTCTTTCTTCTTCATTTCACTTCATCACTTCCTCTCTCTACCACACCTTTCTCTCCCCTTTCTCTCTCTACAAAACGGCTTCAAGAGCCACCACCACACCACCGCCGAACCACCACACCACCACCGGAATCGTCATCATCACCAAGAAAAGCATCAAGATCATCTTCATCTCCATCTTCCCCATTTTCGATTTCTTGGTATGAAGCTTTAGAACTCTTTTAATTACTTGAAAAGTGTTTATTTACATGTTTATGAGTCCACTCAACAAGATTATGCCCGAAAATTCCGTTATAAATGCTTTAAAAATCGAAATCCCTCTAAAAATCGCTGACAGTTCATCTCGCGAGTTGAGATCCCAGACCTCGGCCGTCCTACGAGTCGAGCCGAGATCTCGACTCGCGAAGCCAATTAACGAACCGAGACGGACTGCGGATCGGGCTGACTTGCGAGTCGACTCGCGAGTTGACTTGCGAGTCGAACTTTGGTCGCGAACCCGCTATGTTTCGCGAGTCCAATCTCAGTTCGCATCGCGAACTCAATTCGCTCAGCCATTTCAGTCCACGGCCAACCTTAGTCAATTTTTCCGAATTTAAATCCCAGATGCGATTTTTAATAAAGCAATGTAGTAGAAATAAAAATTTTCCAAGCTGACCTGGCAGCTCGACCCCAGCCAGGGGCTCTGCCCCTTGGACCCCGCAAGGGGCTGCCGCCCCTTGAACCCCGCTACCAGGGGCGCTGCCCCCGGACCCCCGTCATCCAGGAACTGGTAAATATTTTTTTTACACTAAGTGTTGAACGCATACGAAAACCGAACTTTATACAATAATACCGGGACATACAAACACTAATACTTTGAAAAGTATACACTACATACATATGAGATCACACTCACACTTATACGAGCGTGCACTCGCTCGAACTAACTTTCGAAAAACACTTTCACGTCGCGATACAAATGACAGACTTACAAATATAACTTACAAGGATATGACACAACAAGATACATAATAATAATAATACTTGGATTATTACTACAAAACCGTCACCAACGGGACATACTTGTTTTTTTTAAACTACAAACGAAATACTAAACAAACAAACATTGGACATTAACTAGTTGAGTGGACAACTAGCATGGGTGATCTTTCAAGACACCAACTTATTTACTTACTTACTTACAACCTTGTGCGTTTCGGATGCCAGAAGGTTGCAGGGTTCAGATAACCGACTTACTTACGGACTCACATCCGCGTTATTTGCTTGATTTCCATACGTACTTACTAGGCTCAGGTGAGTCTCACAGCCCCTATTTTTACTGTTTTCACTCAGGGGTGAGATGCATTACTTGTTTTACTTGAACACATGTACCGATTTACTACTTTACAGACTTACAGATTTACGGATATACTGAATTGCATGAGTTACGATTAATCCACTGAAGGCCTCCGAATCATAGTTGTTAATTATAGGTTAAGCGCGAGTTTTAGTATATGGATCCATATGGGACTGACAATCCTCGCCCGGGGTAGCACGCACTACCACGAACCGTACTGTATAAACGGGCGTTTCTTACTCGTTACTTATGAGTGTCTTTGGATTAGCACTCACGGGGGGCACATTACTTGTACTTAAATGTACCTTACTGGTTTACGGGTTAAGCTTTAACTATGATGCTCATGGCAATGTATATCAACCGGATTGCATTATTGTAATCGTTACTTACTACCTGATTAAAACTGTACAAACACTTTTACTACTTGATGTGTACAAACTAACTATTCCCTACAAACCTGTGAGATTCACCAACCTTTTGGTTGACCTTTTAGTGATGCATTCTCAGGTACACAGCAATAGTAGGATGGCCCTGCAGGATTTGCTTACTAGCTCGAGTCGCATGCATTTACCCGCTCGGAGATTTTATGCATTTCTTTTGTAATAGATGGCATGTATTAGACTCTGTAGAATTTACTAGCGAACTCGACACTTATGTATTTTTTTGAATATTTATGTAATGTATTATTTATCAAACGTCTCATATAGAGTCGTTCACTGTATCCTTTGTGCTTGATTACTTGATTAGTAGCACCCCAAAGCTTGCTTCCGCTAAACCGTAAATTTGGGGGTGTTACAGATTGGTATCAGAGCCTAAGGTTATAGTGAACTAGGTTGCATTTAGTGGGCCTAGACTATGACCGTTAGGCAGTATTCCCTATTAGGTATAACTGGTTCAGTGATTACATCATAAGAGTTTAATTTAACATAGCCTGATCAACTATGTACAATTAAATGAAGATGATGTGAGATCTGAAAGGGGTTATGTTGAACAGGAATGCACTAGCTGACTCTGACCACGAGGGAACCGAGACTCTTACTTGTTATGTGCTAGACATACACTAGGCTATTATGTGATATACGAGTATATACATACATAGGCCTCACTCACTGACTATACTACTAGGCTATTATATATTGAATATATATGAATAGGCCTCGCACGTAAACACATTCGCTATAGAGATAGCCAACTTTCCTCTTGTGACCCATACAAATTTTCCTCATCGGTCTGCACCGACCACGAATAGACTTGATTACCGTCACACCACGTTGTGGTGCACTCTATTGATTTTATGAAAATCACATTTGACACACGAAATCAACGTACTTCCAAGGACTAAAACCCTCTCTTTGTCATTTCTATAGAACTCAAAGCTGCAAATTCCCAAATGGACGACTACACGTCAGATAGTGACCAAGTCCACGAGGAACAAATTCAGTACACGTATCTCGATGGGGATATCATACCAGAAGGAGAAATCGTATTAGAGGGAAACGAAAATCAGAATTTCGAAATGACTGGCATCGACATTGAAGAATATGAAAGAGTGCGAGATCAGACCGTGGGACTAGACGGCCGAAATTGGGCACTTAAGCGTAAGTGCATAGACTATGAACAAAGATTGAGAATCTCAAACCGATCTGTCCCTACACAAATCAAAGATAAGATCCGTTACTGGAAGAAAGTGGCCACCAACCTAACCCGTAGGACCAAAACGTGGATCAAACGTTTAGGCAGGAAGTCAACGGAGGAGACTAGGTACCACTCCACGACTCAAAGATACAGGGACATGCTTGAGGCACGCTACCACCCACACGACCTAAACCTGGAGTCTGAAGACGAGTCCGAAGGCCAGGAAGCCTAACTAAGAATGACCTAATGACAACCAGCATCAAATTTTGTTAAACCTATGTACAGCGGATTGTGTAATCATGATGTATGGTACTAGAAACTCTATTCTGATGGCTATATAGTGATACCATCACATTTTGTATTAGGTTCCTTATATTCAACCGGATGTAACAATTCCCGGTGCATTTTGTAAACTCTAACGTTTGTAATCTGCATGTAAATGGATTACAACCTATCATGTATAACCTATCGATATTTCATGTTTTGACACGTTTTCCCAAAATCTACACAACTGTGATACCCGTATCTTTCATGTGTTCCACCGTACCATTACCAATGACATATAAAAGTCGCTTGTATTATACACGACTAGATGGATAGATGTACCATCACGAACAAAACCCAACGCTAGCGGTATTACAGCTGATGCACCTTTCATTAAGACACGTCATCGTATTGACGCCCACCAAAGTTATTGGTCAACCACAACTCCTGCGTATTGGAAACATCTTCCAACCATTTGATGAAACTCAGCGATTAACATTTGACTCAGTTCGCGATTTAATAGTTCAATTTTCAAATGGATTTGTGCCACGAGGGACCCTCGCGACGAATAAGTCCACCACTATTCCCTCGACAAATCGATCATTCTGATCACAACGGCAATTAGGACTTGCCACGACAGGACTACTCACTACTCATACCGAATGTTCATTCGCCTCGAAATAGTAACACAACTGCGATTGATTACCTTTCAAACACGATCCGATTATTGATATGCCTATGTCTAACCAAATTTACAAAACGTAAACTCGTTACGACCCCCATCACTGCTGAGCAATACACCTATTTAAATCTCACAATTTACTTATCTACAAAATTTGAATTACCTAAACAAAAATTTTCAGTTCAAGCGTACAATCCAACCCTTATTATGGTATCCGCATATAAATTCCATCACTTCATATTCACCGTGTAACAAACAACGATTAGCTTTCAAAATTTTCAAAACCCTTCAATAATCGCTCTCGCTTTGAGTTGTTTATTGTAATTCACTCTTCGTTCGTTCATCAATTTCTTCAATGGCATCGTCATCTTCGTCTGATTCTGGTACTTCTATGCTAAGTGTTCATTCTGAACACAACATGAGGGCTTTCTTGAATAAAGAACTTGCCGATGAGTATTTTCACCCTATCATCGATTTCTTGAGTAATTGTCCAGTTACTTATGCCCTTACTGTCGCTCCACGATTAATTCGATCGCATATTCAAGAATTTTGGAAGAATGCAAAGGAAGGGAATGTTAATGGCATTACTCACATTCATTCCACTGTCAAGGGTCAGAAGGTAATGGTTACTGAGATTGTTCTAAGAGAGCTTTTACAGTTTGATGATGAAGGTGGAATTCTGGAATTATCGAGAGAAGATTTGTTTAAAGGCATTATGGATATGGGGTATGAAGGTTCAGGAAAGACAAGATCAGAATATACTTTCTTGAAGTCATGGTTTTGTCCTCAATGGAAGTTCTACATTCATACTTTTCTGGTATGTTTGTCTCAAAAGAGAACTAGTTTTAATGAATTTAGTTCTACGATTGCATATCCTATTATCTGCTTGGCACAGGGTATTAAATTTAATATGTCTAGATTTATCTTAGATAATATGGTTAGGAATGTAAAGGGTGATACATTTGTTATGTACCCTAGATTTGTTCAGCTTTTATTGAATAATCAATTGTCAAATCTGCCAGCAGAGGATAGTGTGATTGTTAGTTCTACTCTATCTTTGAGGACTATTAAGGCTATGAATCAGTATCAGAATGCTTTTTCTAAGAAGGAAACTGCATTATTTTCTACAATGCTAGTTACTCCTTCTGCCACTGGTGGTGTATTACCAACACCATCTGGACCAAATGATGACAGACCAACAACACAAGTTGGTTCTGAACACACATCAGGAGGTGGCATCAAAAGAAAACAAGGGAACAAACAGCCTACCCAATCTAAAGCCAAGAAATCCAAGAAGGCTACACAGGCTATGGAGATTCCTGTTTCTCCACAGTCTCAGTCAATTGTTCCAACACAACAGGTGAACATACTTGATGAAAATGTTCATTCTGGAAGGGCTGCCACTACTGTTTCTAGCCCACTGGCAGGGCAGGATAGTGGTAACATTAATCAGACCCAACCAGAGGCAACTATATTTGATGAACCTATGGGTGATGATTCAAATGTAGGTCCCAGTACCAATAACCAAGGGACATCTGCAGTGGCAGATGTGGGCAAGGATTCAACTAAGAGGTCACACTCTAATGTTGATGAGCCTAGTGATACTGATGAATTGACGATTTCCTATCTTGTACATGATGTCAATAAACTGTGGAGCAAATATGAGAGGGAAAGGGCTTATAGAAAAGAGGCTCAACAGAAAATTCAAGCTCAGGATGAGTTAATTGCTAAGCAGAAGGAGATCATTGATCATCAGAAGGCAGATTTGCTTGATGTGCAGCATAGATTGGTAATGCTTGAGGAGGCTGTTAACAATATTCTTCTACCTGCGAATAGGTTAAAGGAATCTTCAGGCAAGGGGGAGAAGAAAGCAGATGATGATATTATGCCTGAAGATGATGGTTCAAGAAAAGCAGGTGATGATGATGATGATGATGATTCACATGGACCTCATGATGATATGAGTGGAGCAATGATAAATATTGATGAGATGAATGATGATTCTGCAACTACGGAGGTGCTTGAGCTTGATGATAATACTGTTGAGATGGATATATGTGAGCATAATGAGGCACAATCAGAAGACACTGTGGAGTTAGTGTTTGATGATAAAGATGATGATTATGTGCAGAGCAGGGATAAGGCTGAGGAGGAGCTAAATGTATCTGATTATGTGATACATGAAAGTTTAGATGATGAGATGGTAGATGCTGCAGATGACAGAAGTATGGTGTTATATACTGGTGAAGATTCTTCTGAAAATGTTAATACAGGTGATGGTGCAGGAGCAGAGCAGACTGATGAAACAGTTTATCAGGTATTTCCATTGAATAAAGGGTTGCCTGAGAAAGCTGCACTTAGATTATATTTTTGGGATGTGATGGGTGCTAACCTGGATGATAAGAAAAGAGTCAGTTTCAGTGATAGGCCAGTGTATGAGGTGGTTGATGATGTTGAAAAAGAGATGAAAGAAGGAGAAGTTGAGATTAAGGGGGAGCAATCAAAGTCAATTGATGAAGAGAAGAAGTTGCAGACTTTTACAAGAAAGAAATCAATTTCAAGAAGAAAGCCAACTAAAAATTTATCCCCTGTCAAAACTTCTACCACTGTTGTCACAATTTCAACCACTGTCAACACTAACACTACCACTGTTACATCTACCCCTGTTAGTACACCAACTCCTACCACTGTTGATACACCAATCACCACTGCTGTCATATCAACCCCTGTCACAACTACCACAACAGCAAGACCAAGAGAGGTACCTGTTACAATAAGAGAACCAACTTCACCACTCAAGCCTAAGTCTAAATTGCCTGTGATTGATCCAAAAGACAAAGGTAAAGGAAAGTTAAAAGAAAAATCAAAGGTGAAAGAAATTAAAGAACCTCATATTGAGTCTCATGATATGCTAAGGATGCAAGTAGAAGAAAGGGAGAGGTTGATAAGGAGAGCTGCAGAAGCTAAAGTTGAAGAAGAGGGTGATGATGTTCAAATGATTTTGAATGATCTGAGTGTGGTGACTATTACACAGAAAGCTGCAGAGATTGTTAAAGAAAAGACTGCACAAGGATTAAAGCTTCCTGCTCAGAGAGTTCATGATTATTTAAAGAAGAAGAAAGGTAATGAAGAGGAAGAGTTATCTTCTGGATTTTTGTTGATGAAAAGGTCAAATGAGGAAAGGGCTAGAAAGAAAAAGCAAGAGAAATTAGCCAAGAAGAGGAGTAAACCTTTACCATATGCTGAAAGGAGAAGACAAATGATCAATGCTCTGTCTGAAAATTATGCCCCAGCTAAAATTGTTAAAGGATGGAATATGCAGAAGCTGCAACAGGCATATGATAGGTATATGGGAAGAGATGATGAGTGGACAAAGAAAATGGAAGAGAATAGGCATTTGAATGCATTGATGAAGGAGAAGAAAGAAAAGGCAGATAGGGAAATGGTAAAGTTTTTGAAAGAAGAAGAAGAAAGAAGAGAAAAAGCAGCTACTGAGGCAGCAGAGAAAGCCTTAGAGGATAAGCAGAATGAAGTCAGAAGAAATTCATGGAAAAATCAGATTTCTAAAGACAATGTTATTCCTGATATTCCAAGATTTGATCCAGAGCTGAAAAAGAGAATCAAGATTCTGACTGATAGCAAGGAGATTTCTGAAGGACCAAGAAAGGCTAGAATTATAAATTGGGAAGGAGTAGCAATTGATTATGGTTTCAGAAAAATGATCCTTGAGATCAAGATTGAAAGGGAAAGAGGATTTGATGACCATGTTGGGAGTATGGTTGATTTGCTCAGAATTTGTACAAGAGATGATCTTATGGAATTGTATCAAGTGAGCAGAATCAGGAATAGAAAGAACTCTGAAGCTGTGATTGAAAGACAAATGATGGAGTTATTGCAAAGCCTGTTTGAACCAGCAAGCATGTATCACTTATTCTTTCATTGTTATCAAAGGGTTATAACCTGGAGATATTTTGCCAGAGCTGGAGTACACATGGTAGTATTTAACAATGGGCAGGTGATCTACATGTTTGATGATCGACACTATGTGCTAGGAACAGGGCTGCTGAATAGATTGGTTGATTTGAAGTTATCTACAACCATCATTACTGAAGGAGCTTACAGAGCTTTATACATGGTGTTCAATCAACTGCATAAGAGGCAAACGATGAAGGAGAAAGAAGAAGAAGAGAAGGATTGAAACTTGAATCATTACTCTGAATGATCAAGTTTAGGGGGAGATTGTTGAGAACTGAGACACTGCTAGATTTGCTCAGAATACAAGTATTGTGCCGCTGTTAGAAGAACTACCACTGTTAGTAGTTGCCACTGCTAGTTAGTAGCTGCCGCTGTCAAGTAGTTTGTCTAACAGTGCCACTGTTAGTGTGTAGTTTGTATTTTGTATCAAGTACTCAACCACTGTTGATAATATACGAGTACTACCCCTGTTAGTAATATAGATAACCACTGTTGGTTAGATATAGTTGAATAGAGAGAATTATGGAATAGATATGATTCCATAATAGTTTGATTCTGTAAAGGACTCTATATGTTATAAATAGAGATCCTGTAAAACCCTAGAGTAAAGATGAATTCATTCTAGTTATTAGCTTCAAGGTTGTAAACCCTAACACAAATTGTGTGTTCGTATTATTGTTAATAATATTGAAGCTTTTGGTTAGATATTCTGTTATATACAAATTTGTTCTTCAAGTTATTAATAAACTATTCCGCAAGATTATTAATAATCAATCAAAGTAATACATACTAAGATCTCTAGCTGGGATCATCAAGTGGTATCAGAGCTTGATATTACTTTGATCTTGAAGAAGGTAATTGAATTTCGCAGCTTTTTCAACAAATAACAAGATGTCTACTGAATCAATGGAAGGTATACAAGCTACAAAGATTCCCATGCTCAAACCTGATGAGTTTGAGCTATGGCAGACTAGGATTAGGCAATACATGTTGCTTACGGATTATATGATGTGGGAGGTGGTTACTAATGGACCAAACTATACTAAGGATGCAGATGGTAAAAAGGAAGAAAGACCACCACCAAAGTCTGATGCAGAGAGAAAAGAAAGAGCAACAGAGTGGAAGGCATTAAGTACTCTACTTTTGTCTATTCCTAATGAGTATCAAAGGAAGTTTGAAAACTGTGAAGATGCTCAGGTTCTTATGCAAGCAATTGTTAAGAGATTTGGTGGTAATGATAACACCAAGAAGAATAAGAGATCTCTTCTCAAACAACAGTTTGAAAACTTTGCAGGTGTAAAGTCTGAAACTCTGACTCAGACTTTTGATAGATTTCAAAAGCTTGTGGGTGATCTTGAGAATCACAATGTCAAGATTGATAAAGATGACTTGAACAGGAAGTTTCTAAGATCACTTGGTACAGATTGGAATATGTACACTGTGGGACTTAGACAAAGTCCAGATCTTGAAGAGAAAGAGATTGAAGACCTGTACAATGATCTGAGGAATTTTGAGCCTGAAGTTCTAGCGTTGAAACAGTCCAATGGTAGCTCTAACAATGCTGCTTTTGTTTCTGTTGGTGAATCTGGTAGTTGTAGCACATCTGGTGCTAATGATAATGTATTGGAAGCATTCTTTGCAAGCCATGTGAATTCATCATTAACTACAGAAGATTTGGAGCAGGTTAGTGAAGAGGACCTGGAAGAGATGGATTTTAAGATGGCAGATGGCCATGATTACAATCAGGGCAAAGAGGTTTATGCAGAGTTCTGGGAACAGAAATTTTTCTTACAAGAGAGATGGTGTAGCTGGTTTTGACAAGAGCAAGGTGGAGTGTTTCAACTGTCACAAGATGGGACACTTTGCTAGGGAGTGCAAGAGCACACAGGCTGGAGGATCTCAGAATGGTTTTGTAAGAAATAATTCTGGTCCTCAAAGAAGATTGATACCAGTTCAGAACACCACTTCAGATTCATTGGTTGCTCAAGATGTGTAACACCCGGTCAAAAAGGACCAAAAATTCGCGCTCAATTTAAACATTTATTTACTCGTATTTAGTTACGTATTAATGCTAAAATACTTAAAACTTTTATATATATAATTATATAAACGTACGTGAATATTTTTTTTAAAAAAAATTCAACATAACATGAGTTTGGGAGAAACGAAATAACACGAAATCGAGACCCGGATGGATCGGTCCAGACCCGCGGACTGAGCCCGAACCGACCCACCCCTTTTCCCCTCTTTTTATCTCATTTTCTTCTTCATTTTAGTACACACACACACACACCAAACTCAATCTCTCACTCTCTCCCTCTCTACCTCACGGATCCGCCACCACCATCATCATTTTCGGAATCATCAACAACAACAACGAGAGCAGCAGCAGCTGCGGATCATCTTCATCATCACCATCATCTTCATCATCTCGATCCGCCATTTTTGAGCTCGAAATCGACATTTGGTAAGAACACCCGATTTCACACCTTTAAAACACTTGATTTATGTTTATTAACATGTTATTGAGTCCACGCAACAAGTATATATCCAAGAAATCGGTTAAAAACGTTTTAAAACTCGAAACCCACTTCAAAAATCGCAGCAGTTCGTCGAGCGAGCCGAGTCGAGTAACGAGCCGAGTCGAGCTACGAACCGGACCGAGCAGCAAACCGAGCCGAAATGCGAGTCGAACCGAGCAGCGAACCGAGCTTAGCTGCGAGTCGAGCCGAGCAGTGAACCGAGCCTAGCTCGAACCGGATCGAGTAGCGAGCCGAGTCGAGCTGCGAGCCGAGTCGAGCTTCGAGTCGAGTCGAGCTTCCTGAACTGACCTGGTCTGCGAAATGAGTTTTTGCCCAACGATTCGACTTTCGCGTAACAACAACTACACTTTTTACAACGATGACTTACGAGCAAAAATTATATTTTGTAAAATAGATAACGAAACGATTTTAATAATGATTTAATTGAGAATTATTATTAATACAAACCATCACAAACGGACTGTACGCAATTCTAAAAACTAAACAACAGAAGTGTACCTTCGTGACACATTTAGCTAAACCGATTAGTATCTTACTCATATAACCTCACGTGTTTAGGGCACTAGGAGGTTACCATTCGGACAACACACGTATCGTAGGATCACTGACAACTCACAGGTGAGTTCATAGCCCCTCCTTTTTACTGTTTTCACTGATTTTGGGGGAGATACATACTCATGATTTACTTACTTTTCGTTGATAAACGAACTTACAACTGCTTTACAAATGTTTGCAAATGACATATTAGACTCCAACGCCCTTGAGACAACCGTACATACTATGCAAGATATGTGTGCTTTAGCAAGACAACAACTAAAATTATACAAGAAACAACATTTAAACACTTCGTCACATCGGCGATTCAGTATTACTAGATTTGGCTAGTTTACTCGTGAAATACAACCTAGAGACCACACTTACTAATCAAGTCACGATTTATAGAACCGACTGATAGTATCCATCATTTAAGTGCTGTAGGTACTTTTTGACAACTAAGTGATATGATGACACACTTAGGCATTATGTACTACTCAGAATAGCTAGGTGGCGTTTATACGCATCTAGACATGACATGCTACACCCATCATCTAGGTGGTGATTGGTCACACTTAAAAACATTGTAAACACTAAACTTTAATCATAGGTGTAGATTGTTAGATTACACCTTCAACATTACCGTAGGGTAATAAACGCACATAAATTGAGTGTAGTGTTTATCTGTAGATATCTTACACTAATTTATGCATACATAAACTGTTTAGCACGTTGTACTACTATCGAGCCCGTGGGGCCATCACTGGGCGCGTTGCGCTATTTCCGGGCACGTTGTGCTTCTTCCGGGTTCGTTGAACCACTACTTAGCACGTGGTGCTACTTCTGATTACATGTACATGATGATGTACACACGCTTACATTACCAAGCACGCGGTGCTTCGCTTATATATATATATATATGTACACACCTTATTTACACCATTAAGCACGTAGTGCTTCATTAACGTTAAACAAGCAGGTAATGCTTCATCTGATCACACAGTAGGCATGTTATGCTACTGCCGAGCCTGTAGGGCCATCACTGGGCGCGTTGCGCTACTTCCGGGCACGTTGTGCTACTTCCGGGTTCGCTGAACCACTACTTGGCACGTAGTGCTACTTCCGGGTTCGTTGAACCACTACTTGGCACGTGGTGCTACTACTGATTACCTATACATGTTGATGTATACATACTACTACCTTACTAAGCACGTGGTGCTTCATATCTATGCATACTTATTACGTACATCAGGCACGGAGTGCCTCACTACATCACTACATTTGACCTGAAGCACGTGGTGCTTCATTGTTACCCAGTTTGAGTACGTGGTGCTCTTAAACATAAAGTATGCACGTAGTGCTACTTTCATTACTTATATACTTGTAGGATAATCCGATGGATTATTGGGACTCGAGATACTTATTAAACAATCAACATATGTTGTGGTTCCTACATTAGTAGATGACTGGACTCTAGGGACCCGCACCTCCATGTAAAGACTAGTAGACGATGCATACTAAACCCCTGTATCTAGCTAACACTATGGTTAGGGTAACCTACAGCCCGATATATAACTTTTGTAATGTCTTTGCAAACTCATTTAATCTAAATACACGGTGGATAACCGCTTTTTATAATACGGATGGTATTATCATACGATTTCATATTAAATACTCTGTGAACTCACCAGCTTTATAGCTGACCTGTTTTAGTATGTATTCTCAGGTGGCCAGCAGGATTAGGACCACTACAAGCTATGCTAGCTCGAGTCGCATGTTTTCAAACTTTGGGACAACTCTGCATTTACTTTTGTATTTCAATTTATGTAATTGAAAACCACTATTAACTTTGTAAACGTTTTATTTGGTAAATGTATAACTATTTTCAACGTCTCATTTAGAGTCGTTCATTATATATCTTTATGCTTGTGATATTTGATTTAGTAACACCCGACCCGACTGCTTCCGCGACCCGAAATTTGAGGGTGTTACAGATTGGTATCAGAGCCTAAGGTTATAGTGAACTAGGTTGCATTTAGTGGGCCTAGACTATGACCGTTAGGCTGTATTCCCCATTAGGTATGACTGGTTCAGAAATTACGTCATACGAGTTTAATTTAACATAGCGTAGCTAACTATGTACAATTAAATAAAGATGATGTAAGATCTGAAGGGGGTTATACTGAAACAGGAATGCGTAGTTGACTCTGATTGTTATTGTTAGACACCCTAGGCTATTATATGTACTGTAGGTATATATGAATAGGCCTTACGTGTATATTATTCCTACATATCTGTATACATGTAGGTACTGTAGTACTGATATATACTTTCGAAGTGGCACATCGCCAGCTTCCCAACCCTTACAACTTGACCTCAAATTTTGACCAGGTTGGTCACGACTGATTAGTATTGCGAGGGATGATCGTAATGACTAAGTCCACGAATTACCTTCAAACTTACTGACGGCCCGAGGGCCATACTTGTGTAACACAACGGCACGTGATGCCACGATTTCACGGTATGTTAATACCACGATTTGAGCACGTTAGTGCAGCTTCCATTGCATGTCGATACTACGAATCATAGCATGTTGATGCCACACTCACAGTACATGGGTACTGCAATTACGGTGCCGCGGGCACTTCATTACAGCACGTGGTGCTGCGTTTCATAGTACTTAGGTACTGCAATTACCAAACATTAGTATTTCAACTACTGTGCTGATAGCACTGCATTATAGCACTAGGTGCTACTTCAATTATACATGTAGACTTGTTATAGTTGCATGTACGACTTACATATATGCATATACACTTACTTAACTGGGCACGAGGTGCCATACCTGACTTTTATTATGTACGTATACTTGTATAGTTACGTGTACACCATATATGTATATACGACAAATTAAGCAGGTAATGCTTTAATCAATAAATACATACCCAGTTTAAACCTAGTGCTACGTATAGAAATCCCATGACTTATACACATACAGCCTTGGAGGCTACGTTCAAGAAATATACGATCCCTACCTACCAACAGTACTTTGAGTACTGCATTACAGTGCGTGGCACTACTCTTACGGCACAGGGTGCTGCATTTACAATACGTAGTTTTGCAAGTACGGTGTTTCGGACACTGTACTCATGGTATTTTGACTTCGCATTTCAGTACAAATAGTACTGCATTCATAGTACAGTTAGTACTACACTTATAGCACATGGTGCTACACACACGGTAGGTTAGAACTGCATTATGATCTGTAGGATCATCACCATAGCATAACCTTGAACGACTATGAGGAAAAATACTACGTAGTCATGATTATGACTGCCAATCAAAACTACTTAACTGAATCCCATCATTGGGAATGTGAACAAATAGACACAACGATTTGGATAACTCGATAGGAACAAAAATCGTCACTTCAAAAATCACGTAACGCGGGACGATGTCCTCCACACACAAAACTGGAAACCTCAACTCAGATACGGATATAGGATCCTATCTCACTCTTATAAAATACTTGGAGAAATCAACACTATCACGACAACTTACACACATTTGCCTTTTCTTAAAGGAACATGTCTTCAAGACAACTGACTTTCGACGAAGCTGAACTCGCCCGATACATTGCTCAAGGAGTGACCGATGCGTTACTCTCACGAAATTTACAAACAGACGGTGGGGCCACACTAAACAACCCACTCCAAACGAGACCCTGCACTTATAAAGAATTTATGAGGTGCAAACCACTACATTTCTCTGGAACCGAAGGAGCTATTGGCTTAACTAGGTGGATTGAGAAAATGGAATCCATATTCTGTCTCTGCGAATGCCCTGACGACCGCAAGGTCAGACTCTCTACCTGCACTTTTGAGGAAGGTGCACTTACCTGGTGGAACACCCAAGTTCTTTCCATGAGCACCGACGTTGCTTACAGGATGCATTGGGAGGAACTGAAACAAATGCTCAAGGAAGAGTACTGCCCTAATGAGGAAATACATCAACTTGAGGTTGAACTCTGGAACCTCGCTGTAAAAGGGGATGACATCACCTCGTACACCACTCGATTCCAACAATTGGCACCTTTATGCCCAAACATAATAAACTCAGAGTCCACGCGTATCAGAAAGTACATTTTAGGTCTTCCCGAACCTATCCGAGGGAACGTCATCTCATCCGCACCTACAACCATCCGAAAAGCCATACGTTTAGCTCATGAACTAATGGCGATGAAAGCCGACAATGAGTCACACCCTCGATCTCCTAATCCCTATAGCAAGAGGAAATGGGATGGAAAGTCCAGCAATAGCCACGAGCTAACCTTAAGACCTGAACCCGTACCTCTTAATATAATCAAACCCGGAGAGAAGAAATACAAGGGAAACAAACCCTTCTGCCCCAGATGCGAAAGCCACCATACGGGGGCGTGTGGCACGCCATGCAACAGGTGCAAAAGCTATGGGCACCCAACTAAGAACTGCAGAGTCCCTACTACTATCTCCAACCCGAACGGCCCGAAGGTCTGTTTCGAATGCGGAGACCCTGGACACCTCAAAAGAGACTGCCCGAGACTCTACAATAACGCCTAGCGGGATCTCTAAGGTAGGAAGGTTACGTCCTTTCTCAACAACTTAATTCTTTAACTCTTTAAACATCTAGGTGTCATCCCTCCCACCATTTTGAAAAATTCAAACGCTTAAGGCATCATCGGAAAGAGACGACTAGGTCAAGTTAAGCTTAGAGTTTATTTTCAGCAGACTAGTTAAATTATTATCTGCTAGATATTTGGTCCTGATAGGACTACCCACAAAACGGTCACTATGTGACAACCATCTAGTCCTTAATGGACTACGACGTAAATGGTTACCTAACAACCACAAATTAATCATACCTCGAACAAACAATATAGTCAGAACGTAACTACAACGATAAATTTCGACACAGTCATCGATTGACTGCTCCTCAACTCCGTCATAGACATGATATGTCTACTATCTACCCGATAAATCTCTCGTACGTGCATTGCTCCCTAAAACCTACGCGACTATGACTTCACACAAAATTTCGGGACGAAATTTAATTAACAGGGGGAGAATGTAACACCCGGTCAAAAAGGACCAAAAATTCGCGCTCAATTTAAACATTTATTTACTCGTATTTAGTTACGTATTAATGCTAAAATACTTAAAACTTTTATATATATAATTATATAAACGTACGTGAATATTTTTTTTAAAAAAAATTCAACATAACATGAGTTTGGGAGAAACGAAATAACACGAAATCGAGACCCGGATGGATCGGTCCAGACCCGCGGACTGAGCCCGAACCGACCCACCCCTTTTCCCCTCTTTTTATCTCATTTTCTTCTTCATTTTAGTACACACACACACACACCAAACTCAATCTCTCACTCTCTCCCTCTCTACCTCACGGATCCGCCACCACCATCATCATTTTCGGAATCATCAACAACAACAACGAGAGCAGCAGCAGCTGCGGATCATCTTCATCATCACCATCATCTTCATCATCTCGATCCGCCATTTTTGAGCTCGAAATCGACATTTGGTAAGAACACCCGATTTCACACCTTTAAAACACTTGATTTATGTTTATTAACATGTTATTGAGTCCACGCAACAAGTATATATCCAAGAAATCGGTTAAAAACGTTTTAAAACTCGAAACCCACTTCAAAAATCGCAGCAGTTCGTCGAGCGAGCCGAGTCGAGTAACGAGCCGAGTCGAGCTACGAACCGGACCGAGCAGCAAACCGAGCCGAAATGCGAGTCGAACCGAGCAGCGAACCGAGCTTAGCTGCGAGTCGAGCCGAGCAGTGAACCGAGCCTAGCTCGAACCGGATCGAGTAGCGAGCCGAGTCGAGCTGCGAGCCGAGTCGAGCTTCGAGTCGAGTCGAGCTTCCTGAACTGACCTGGTCTGCGAAATGAGTTTTTGCCCAACGATTCGACTTTCGCGTAACAACAACTACACTTTTTACAACGATGACTTACGAGCAAAAATTATATTTTGTAAAATAGATAACGAAACGATTTTAATAATGATTTAATTGAGAATTATTATTAATACAAACCATCACAAACGGACTGTACGCAATTCTAAAAACTAAACAACAGAAGTGTACCTTCGTGACACATTTAGCTAAACCGATTAGTATCTTACTCATATAACCTCACGTGTTTAGGGCACTAGGAGGTTACCATTCGGACAACACACGTATCGTAGGATCACTGACAACTCACAGGTGAGTTCATAGCCCCTCCTTTTTACTGTTTTCACTGATTTTGGGGGAGATACATACTCATGATTTACTTACTTTTCGTTGATAAACGAACTTACAACTGCTTTACAAATGTTTGCAAATGACATATTAGACTCCAACGCCCTTGAGACAACCGTACATACTATGCAAGATATGTGTGCTTTAGCAAGACAACAACTAAAATTATACAAGAAACAACATTTAAACACTTCGTCACATCGGCGATTCAGTATTACTAGATTTGGCTAGTTTACTCGTGAAATACAACCTAGAGACCACACTTACTAATCAAGTCACGATTTATAGAACCGACTGATAGTATCCATCATTTAAGTGCTGTAGGTACTTTTTGACAACTAAGTGATATGATGACACACTTAGGCATTATGTACTACTCAGAATAGCTAGGTGGCGTTTATACGCATCTAGACATGACATGCTACACCCATCATCTAGGTGGTGATTGGTCACACTTAAAAACATTGTAAACACTAAACTTTAATCATAGGTGTAGATTGTTAGATTACACCTTCAACATTACCGTAGGGTAATAAACGCACATAAATTGAGTGTAGTGTTTATCTGTAGATATCTTACACTAATTTATGCATACATAAACTGTTTAGCACGTTGTACTACTATCGAGCCCGTGGGGCCATCACTGGGCGCGTTGCGCTATTTCCGGGCACGTTGTGCTTCTTCCGGGTTCGTTGAACCACTACTTAGCACGTGGTGCTACTTCTGATTACATGTACATGATGATGTACACACGCTTACATTACCAAGCACGCGGTGCTTCGCTTATATATATATATATATGTACACACCTTATTTACACCATTAAGCACGTAGTGCTTCATTAACGTTAAACAAGCAGGTAATGCTTCATCTGATCACACAGTAGGCATGTTATGCTACTGCCGAGCCTGTAGGGCCATCACTGGGCGCGTTGCGCTACTTCCGGGCACGTTGTGCTACTTCCGGGTTCGCTGAACCACTACTTGGCACGTAGTGCTACTTCCGGGTTCGTTGAACCACTACTTGGCACGTGGTGCTACTACTGATTACCTATACATGTTGATGTATACATACTACTACCTTACTAAGCACGTGGTGCTTCATATCTATGCATACTTATTACGTACATCAGGCACGGAGTGCCTCACTACATCACTACATTTGACCTGAAGCACGTGGTGCTTCATTGTTACCCAGTTTGAGTACGTGGTGCTCTTAAACATAAAGTATGCACGTAGTGCTACTTTCATTACTTATATACTTGTAGGATAATCCGATGGATTATTGGGACTCGAGATACTTATTAAACAATCAACATATGTTGTGGTTCCTACATTAGTAGATGACTGGACTCTAGGGACCCGCACCTCCATGTAAAGACTAGTAGACGATGCATACTAAACCCCTGTATCTAGCTAACACTATGGTTAGGGTAACCTACAGCCCGATATATAACTTTTGTAATGTCTTTGCAAACTCATTTAATCTAAATACACGGTGGATAACCGCTTTTTATAATACGGATGGTATTATCATACGATTTCATATTAAATACTCTGTGAACTCACCAGCTTTATAGCTGACCTGTTTTAGTATGTATTCTCAGGTGGCCAGCAGGATTAGGACCACTACAAGCTATGCTAGCTCGAGTCGCATGTTTTCAAACTTTGGGACAACTCTGCATTTACTTTTGTATTTCAATTTATGTAATTGAAAACCACTATTAACTTTGTAAACGTTTTATTTGGTAAATGTATAACTATTTTCAACGTCTCATTTAGAGTCGTTCATTATATATCTTTATGCTTGTGATATTTGATTTAGTAACACCCGACCCGACTGCTTCCGCGACCCGAAATTTGAGGGTGTTACAAGATGGAATGGGAGGATTTGACTGGAGTGATCAGGAAGAGCTTGTAACCACAAATCAAGCTTTGATGGCTGTCACAGAAGAACCAGAGTCTTCAGACATTCCATATGAGGTACAATCTAAATTATGTTCTCCTACTTGCAAGAAAATGGTTAAATTTTATAGGGATCATAATATGGTTGTGTGTAATGAATTAAAAGCTTGTAAGGAAAAGAGTCAACATGCCACTTTAGCTATTGAAAACTTAGAAAATCAGATAAAAGCTTATGAAAAGAATGAATCTCAATTTCACTTAGATATTAAGTATCTAAATTGGGAAAAGAAAGCTTTACAAACAAAAGTTGATATGCTAAGTGCTAAGTTGGCTGAGGCAATTTCTGATAAGGAGTCAATAAAATTGAAAGTTGATGAATTGGAAAATGTTTCAAAAGGTGTTCAAAACTTAATCAAGTCTCAAATTCATGATAAATTAAAACTTGGATTAGGTTACAACCTTAATGCTGTTCCTCCACCTTATAATCATACTTATTTCCCACCTAAAAGTGATTTTGTTTTAGAAACACTTAAGGTAGGTGTGTCTGAGGAGGTTAAAAAGGTAGATCCAGTTGTTAATTGTGATGATAATGTGAATTTTGATAAAGTTGAGGTATCTGATTGGATTGAGGAAGATGAGAGTGATAGTGATAGCTCATCTAGTGGTAATTCTGTGGATGATTGTGTTAAGCCTATTACTGGTCTAGTTTCTGAACTAAATAGTACTAAACTAGAAGAGGGTAAAAAGATGTTTGTTGAGAAAGCAAAAGCTCAAATAGATCAAGTCAGGAAAACCAACAAGGCTAGTTCAGGTTTAGGGTATGTACACAAAAAGGTCAATACTGAATCAAAAGACAAGTTGAAATCTGAGTGTGATAAGTGTACATGTAAATCAAAGAAGTCTGAGTTACATACTGTAAGTAATGTGAATAAATCCATTCCCAGGGGTAATCAAAGAAATTGGAACCAATTGGTTTCACAAAGGTTGGGTAATGGGTTTGAATGTGTGAAAAGAAAGTCATGTTTTATTTGTGGTAGATATAATCATCTTCAACAGGACTGTTACTACAATCCTAAAAATAATATGAACAGTGGTACAGGTCATGTGTTGATAAATAAGCCTAACAGAGGCAAGGCTGCAGCCCCTGTTAATGCTACAGCAGTGCCCCTGTCAACGGCTAACAGAGGCAAGACACGAACAGGGAAGGGTTTGACCACTGTCAGGCATGGTACCTCTGCTGGTATTAAACATTTCAAAAGAATGTATATACCAAGTAAAGCTACCACTGCTAGGGTAATCAATACAAACTTAAAGGTGACCACTGTCAAACCATTAACCCCTGTCAGGTCTAAAACAGATTGTTTTTGGAGACATAAAAATGAGTGTAAATCTGAAGTGTCCAAAACCAATGCAGCACTGAGATCAATCACTGTCAAAAGGGTTGATGTCAAAGGTGCTCATGGGAAACCCAAAGCCAAATTGGTTTGGGTTCCCAAGAAAAACTAATTGTTTTTCTCATATATGTGCAGGGCAAGCCACCAAGCTTATGGCATATTGATTCTGGCTGTTCAAGACACATGACTGGAGACAGGAAAAAGCTACAGGACTTTAAAGCGTTTGATGGAGGAGATGTAGCATTTGGAAGCAATCCTAAAGGAGGTAAAATCACAGGTAAAGGTAAGGTAAAAAGCAGTAAGCTCACTTTCAATGATGTTTATTATGTTGAGCAATTGAGATACAATTTGCTTAGTGTGAGTCAAATCACAGATAAGCAAAATCCTGTATATTTCACTGACACAGAATGCCTTATACTTTCTGAAAAACTCAAAATACCTGAAGATAAGATTTTAATGAGAGTTCCAAGAAAGGATAATGTATACTGTAGTGATTTAAACAAGATGGAATCTCAAAATGTTAACTGTCTCATTTCTAAAGCTACTGTATCTGAATCTGAACTATGGCATAGGAGGATATGTCACTTGAATTTCAAGACCATGAATAAACTTGTTAGGAATAAGCTAGTGAGAGGCTTACCTGAAAAGTTATTTGAATGTAGTGACCACTGTGTAGCATGTCTCAAAGGCAAGCAACTCAAGACCTCTTATAAGACCAAGCTTGTGAATACCAATACCACTCCCTTACACCTGTTACATATGGATTTGTTTGGCCCTACCAATGTAGCTAGTCAAGGGAAGAAATCTTACTGTTTGGTAATAACTGATGATTACTCTAGAATGAGTTGGGTGTTCTTTCTTAGGACTAAGGATGAGACAGGTGAAATACTTAGATCATTCATAACTAGGATTGAGAATTCAACTAATCAAAAGGTTAAGATCATCAAGTGTGATAATGGGACAGAATTTAAGAATCATGAGATGAATAAGTTCTGTGAGGATAAAGGTATAGAAAGACAGTATAGTGCACCTAGGACTCCACAACAAAATGGAGTAGCTGAGAGGAGGAATAGGACACTAATTGAGGCTGCTAGAAGCATGCTAGCAGATGCTAAACTTCCAATGTCCTTTTGGGCAGAGGCAGTTAGCACTGCTTGTTATGTTTTGAATAGGATTTTGATTATTAAACCTCATAACAAGACACCCTATGAGTTATTCTTTAAGAGAAAACCTTTGGTTAGCTTTTTAAAACCATTTGGATGTCCTTGTACTGTCTTAAATACCAGAGATCATCTTGGTAAGTTTCAGAGTAAGGTAGATGAGGGTGTATTTGTTGGATACTCTATTCAAAGCAAGGCTTATAGAGTATTTAACAAAAGGACTAGGATCATAGATGAGACTATGGATGTGACCTTTAATGAACATACATCAAATGTAGAAGGAAAAGGTCCAAAAGTTTTGTTTGATATTGATGCACTAACCCATGCTTTTAGATATCCAGATTTGTCTATTAGTGCAGATACAGATGCAGGTACAGATGCAGGTAATGATGTAGGTAAAGATGGGAATTCAACCTCAAGTCAAACTAAAAAGGATGACTTGAAGTATGTATTGTTTCCTATTTGGTCTCCAGATCCTCCAGAAGCATTCCAGTTAGAGCAAGATGAACCTTCAGATGATTCAAGTGGGTCAAGTAGCAAAAATGGTTCAAAGGATGAAGATGGTTCAATTCCAACAGAAAATCAACCATTTACTTCAAAGGGTTCGCATATAGTTTCAGAGCATGATTCAGAAGGAGAGCCCGATTCTCCAAAATTTGTTGAACAAAGTCCTCCATTTCAAGTTTTGGAAAGGACTTCTTTGTCAGATTCTGAAGCAACTCCAAAGCCTTCAAAAGAAAGAGAAGAAAGAGAGTCTTTCTCAGACTCTGAGGTAGATAATCTATTGGGTTCTAATTTGGAAAGAGAGTTACTTGATACTTCTACCTCTAAGTATTTGGTTCATAAAGATCATTCTTTGGATTTGATTATTGGTGATATTATGACTCCTGTTCAGACAAGACATCAAACCAAGGTAAGAGAAGAAGATGTACATACTTCATTATATGTATGTTTTCTTTCTCAGATGGAACCAAAGAAGGCAGTGGAGGCTCTCAAAGATCCAAGCTGGATTGAATCTATGCAGGAAGAATTGTTGCAATTCAAACTGCAAGATGTGTGGGATTTGGTTGATCTTCCAAAAGGAAAGAAAGCTCTAGGCACAAGATGGATCTTTAAGAACAAGAGAGATGAAAGAGGGATAGTGATCAAGAATAAGGCACGGTTGGTAGCACAGGGGTACACACAGGAAGAAGGCATAGTTTATGATGATGTCTTTGCCCCTGTTGCTAGAATAGAAGCTATTAGATTATTTTTAGCTTATGCATCTTATCAGGATTTCAAAGTCTATCAAATGGATGTGAAGAGTGCTTTTCTTCATGGTCTAATTGATGATGAGGTGTATGTTTGCCAACCACCAGGGTTTGAAGATCCAACATATCCAGATAGAGTGTGCAGATTGAAGAAAGCATTGTATGGATTACATCAAGCTCCAAGAGCTTGGTATGATACTCTATCTGAGTACTTGCTCAAGAATGGATTCAAGAGAGGTACTATTGATAAGACTTTGTTTACCAAGAGGGTTCAAAGAGATATATTGCTGGTACAGGTGTATGTTGATGATATTATTTTCGGGTCTACAAGGGATTCATTGTGCAAAGAGTTTGAGGATTTAATGCATAAGAAGTTCAAGATGAGTTCAATGGGTGAACTCACATTCTTTTTAGGATTGCAGGTCAAGCAGAAGTTAGATGGAATCTTTATTAACCAAGGGAAGTATGTGAAAGATATTTTGAATAAATTTGGTTATAAAGATGTGAAGGTAGCTAGCACTCCCATGGAGGCACATAAACATCTTAATTCTGATCCTGAGGGGGAGGAAGTAGATGTGCACTTATACAGGTCAATGATTGGTTCATTGATGTATTTAACTTCATCTAGACCTGATATAATGTTTGCAGTGTGTCTTTGTGCTAGATATCAGACCAATCCAAAGCAGTCACACATGTATGCTGTGAAGAGGATCTTTAGATACTTGAAAGGTCAACCAGACTTGGGCCTTTGGTATGCTAAAGGATCAGATTTTGAGCTAAAGGCCTTCACAGATAGTGACTATGGTGGTGAGAATATGGATAGGAAATCGACTAGTGGAGGTTGTCAATTTCTTGGAAATAGGTTAGTGTCATGGCAATGTAAAAAGCAGACCACGGTTTCCACTTCTACAGCAGAAGCAGAATATGTTGCAGCATCAAGTTGCTGTGCACAGGTTCTTTGGATTCAGAATCAAATGCTGGATTATGGTTTGACTTTCATGAACACTCCTATTTATATTGATAATACTTCTGCTATTAGTATCATTCAGAATCCAGTTAAGCATTCAAAAACCAAACACATTGAGATCAGATATCATTTTATACGAGATTGTTATGATAAAAGATTGATTCATATTTTTAAAATTCATACTGATAATCAACTTGCAGATCTTTTTACAAAAGCATTTGATGTAGGAAGATTTACATTTTTGATAACTAATATTGGTATGATCAATCTCACGTAGTGTTTTGGTCTGGATTTGATACTAACAGGGGTAAAATATATTGTATGTGACAGGGTCAGGTGTTGCCACTGTTAGCTTCATCATGATAACAGATGGTGCCACTGTTAGTTTACCTTTGCCACTGTCAATGTATTTTAAACCCCTGCTGTATATGTGTGTAATTTAACCCCTGCTAGTTGTTTTTCTTAGTTTAATATTGCAGGTTTCAGCCACTGTCAAGAGACATCACTTGAGCTGGAATTTAATGTTTTATTTGTTTCTTCTTATCTTTTGGTTTTAAAAAAAAAAAAAAAAAAAAAAAAAAAAAAAAAAATCGTTGTCTAACTAAGCTAAGTTTATGCCCCTGTTAGTTCTAAGTTGGCGTTTCCTTTGTCGGATGCCCCTGCTAGACTATCAGCCGCTGCTAGCTTTGTTAGATGGTTAGAAAGGGTTGACTATAAATTGACCAAGTGAGGTACCCTGTTGGGTTTGTTTGTAAATTGTGCCCCTGTTGGGTATAACCAGCAGTGCCACTGCTAGTTCTATTTTTAGGGCTTGGCACTGTCATCAAATAAATACTCAAATACTTCACTTTTTCAATTACGCTTTCAAAATTTTCAAAACCCTTCAATAATCGCTCTCGCTTTGAGTTGTTTATTGTAATTCACTCTTCGTTCGTTCATCAATTTCTTCAATGGCATCGTCATCTTCGTCTGATTCTGGTACTTCTATGCTAAGTGTTCATTCTGAACACAACATGAGGGCTTTCTTGAATAAAGAACTTGCCGATGAGTATTTTCACCCTATCATCGATTTCTTGAGTAATTGTCCAGTTACTTATGCCCTTACTGTCGCTCCACGATTAATTCGATCGCATATTCAAGAATTTTGGAAGAATGCAAAGGAAGGGAATGTTAATGGCATTACTCACATTCATTCCACTGTCAAGGGTCAGAAGGTAATGGTTACTGAGATTGTTCTAAGAGAGCTTTTACAGTTTGATGATGAAGGTGGAATTCTGGAATTATCGAGAGAAGATTTGTTTAAAGGCATTATGGATATGGGGTATGAAGGTTCAGGAAAGACAAGATCAGAATATACTTTCTTGAAGTCATGGTTTTGTCCTCAATGGAAGTTCTACATTCATACTTTTCTGGTATGTTTGTCTCAAAAGAGAACTAGTTTTAATGAATTTAGTTCTACGATTGCATATCCTATTATCTGCTTGGCACAGGGTATTAAATTTAATATGTCTAGATTTATCTTAGATAATATGGTTAGGAATGTAAAGGGTGATACATTTGTTATGTAACCTAGATTTGTTCAGCTTTTATTGAATAATCAATTGTCAAATCTGCCAGCAGAGGATAGTGTGATTGTTAGTTCTACTCTATCTTTGAGGACTATTAAGGCTATGAATCAGTATCAGAATGTTTTTTCTAAGAAGGAAACTGCATTATTTTCTACAATGCTAGTTACTCCTTCTGCCACTGGTGGTGTATTACCAACACCATCTGGACCAAATGATGACAGACCAACAACACAAGTTGGTTCTGAACACACATCAGGAGGTGGCATCAAAAGAAAACAAGGGAACAAACAGCCTACCCAATCTAAAGCCAAGAAATCCAAGAAGGCTACACAGGCTATGGAGATTCCTGTTTCTCCACAGTCTCAGTCAATTGTTCCAACACAACAGGTGAACATACTTGATGAAAATGTTCATTCTGGAAGGGCTGCCACTACTGTTTCTAGCCCACTGGCAGGGCAGGATAGTGGTAACATTAATCAGACCCAACCAGAGGCAACTATGTTTGATGAACCTATGGGTGATGATTCAAATGTAGGTCCCAGTACCAATAACCAAGGGACATCTGCAGTGGCAGATGTGGGCAAGGATTCAACTAAGAGGTCACACTCTAATGTTGATGAGCCTAGTGATACTGATGAATTGACAATTTCCTATCTTGTACATGATGTCAATAAACTGTGGAGCAAATATGAGAGGGAAAGGGCTTATAGAAAAGAGGCTCAACAGAAAATTCAAGCTCAGGATGAGTTAATTGCTAAGCAGAAGGAGATCATCGATCATCAGAAGGCAGATTTGCTTGATGTGCAGCATAGATTGGTAATGCTTGAGGAGGCTGTTAACAATATTCTTCTACCTGCGAATAGGTTAAAGGAATCTTCAGGCAAGGGGGAGAAGAAAGCAGATGATGATATTATGCCTGAAGATGATGGTTCAAGAAAAGCAGGTGATGATGATGATGATGATGATTCACATGGACCTCATGATGATATGAGTGGAGCAATGATAAATATTGATGAGATGAATGATGATTCTGCAGCTACGGAGGTGCTTGAGCTTGATGATAATACTGTTGAGATGGATATATGTGAGCATAATGAGGCACAATCAGAAGACACTGTGGAGTTAGTGTTTGATGATAAAGATGATGATTATGTGCAGAGCAGGGATAAGGCTGAGGAGGAGCTAAATGTATCTGATTATGTGATACATGAAAGTTTAGATGATGAGATGGTAGATGCTGCAGATGACAGAAGTATGGTGTTATATACTGGTGAAGATTCTTCTGAAAATGTTAATACAGGTGATGGTGCAGGAGCAGAGCAGACTGATGAAACAGTTTATCAGGTATTTCCATTGAATAAAGGGTTGCCTGAGAAAGCTGCACTTAGATTATATTTTTGGGATGTGATGGGTGCTAACCTGGATGATAAGAAAAGAGTCAGTTTCAGTGATAGGCCAGTGTATGAGGTGGTTGATGATGTTGAAAAAGAGATGAAAGAAGGAGAAGTTGAGATTAAGGGGGAGCAATCAAAGTCAATTGATGAAGAGAAGAAGTTGCAGACTTTTACAAGAAAGAAATCAATTTCAAGAAGAAAGCCAACTAAAAATTTATCCCCTGTCAAAACTTCTACCACTGTTGTCACAATTTCAACCACTGTCAACACTAACACTACCACTGTTACATCTACCCCTGTTAGTACACCAACTCCTACCACTGTTGATACACCAATCACCACTGCTGTCATATCAACCCCTGTCACAACTACCACAACAGCAAGACCAAGAGAGGTACCTGTTACAATAAGAGAACCAACTTCACCACTCAAGCCTAAGTCTAAATTGCCTGTGATTGATCCAAAAGACAAAGGTAAAGGAAAGTTAAAAGAAAAATCAAAGGTGAAAGAAATTAAAGAACCTCATATTGAGTCTCATGATATGCTAAGGATGCAAGTAGAAGAAAGGGAGAGGTTGATAAGGAGAGCTGCAGAAGCTAAAGTTGAAGAAGAGGGTGATGATGTTCAAATGATTTTGGATGATCTGAGTGTGGTGACTATTACACAGAAAGCTGCAGAGATTGTTAAAGAAAAGACTGCACAAGGATTAAAGCTTCATGCTCAGAGAGTTCATGATTATTTAAAGAAGAAGAAAGGTAATGAAGAGGAAGAGTTATCTTCTGGATTTTTGTTGATGAAAAGGTCAAATGAGGAAAGGGCTAGAAAGAAAAAGCAAGAGGAATTAGCCAAGAAGAGGAGTAAACCTTTACCATATGCTGAAAGGAGAAGACAAATGATCAATGCTCTGTCTGAAAATTATGCCCCAGCTAAAATTGTTAAAGGATGGAATATGCAGAAGCTGCAACAGGCATATGATAGGTATATGGGAAGAGATGATGAGTGGACAAAGAAAATGGAAGAGAATAGGCATTTGAATGCATTGATGAAGGAGAAGAAAGAAAAGGCAGATAGGGAAATGGTAAAGTTTTTGAAAGAAGAAGAAGAAAGAAGAGAAAAAGCAGCTACTGAGGCAGCAGAGAAAGCCTTAGAGGATAAGCAGAATGAAGTCAGAAGAAATTCATGGAAAAATCAGATTTCTAAAGACAATGTTATTCCTGATATTCCAAGATTTGATCCAGAGCTGAAAAAGAGAATCAAGATTCTGACTGATAGCAAGGAGATTTCTGAAGGACCAAGAAAGGCTAGAATTATAAATTGGGAAGGAGTAGCAATTGATTATGGTTTCAGAAAAATGATCCTTGAGATCAAGATTGAAAGGGAAAGAGGATTTGATGACCATGTTGGGAGTATGGTTGATTTGCTCAGAATTTGTACAAGAGATGATCTTATGGAATTGTATCAAGTGAGCAGAATCAGGAATAGAAAGAACTCTGAAGCTGTGATTGAAAGACAAATGATGGAGTTATTGCAAAGCCTGTTTGAACCAGCAAGCATGTATCACTTATTCTTTCATTGTTATCAAAGGGTTATAACCTGGAGATATTTTGCCAGAGCTGGAGTACACATGGTAGTATTTAACAATGGGCAGGTGATCTACATGTTTGATGATCGACACTATGTGCTGGGAACAGGGCTGCTGAATAGATTGGTTGATTTGAAGTTATCTACAACCATCATTACTGAAGGAGCTTACAGAGCTTTATACATGGTGTTCAATCAACTGCATAAGAGGCAAACGATGAAGGAGAAAGAAGAAGAAGAGAAGGATTGAAACTTGAATCATTACTCTGAATGATCAAGTTTAGGGGGAGATTGTTGAGAACTGATACACTGCTAGATTTGCTCAGAATACAAGTATTGTGCCGCTGTTAGAAGAACTACCACTGTTAGTAGTTGCCACTGCTAGTTAGTAGCTGCCGCTGTCAAGTAGTTTGTCTAACAGTGCCACTGTTAGTGTGTAGTTTGTATTTTGTATCAAGTACTCAACCACTGTTGATAATATACGAGTACTACCCCTGTTAGTAATATAGATAACCACTGTTGGTTAGATATAGTTGAATAGAGAGAATTATGGAATAGATATGATTCCATAATAGTTTGATTCTGTAAAGGACTCTATATGTTATAAATAGAGATCCTGTAAAACCCTAGAGTAAAGATGAATTCATTCTAGTTATTAGCTTCAAGGTTGTAAACCCTAACACAAATTGTGTGTTCGTATTATTGTTAATAATATTGAAGCTTTTGGTTAGATATTCTGTTATATACAAATTTGTTCTTCAAGTTATTAATAAACTATTCCGCAAGATTATTAATAATCAATCAAAGTAATACATACTAAGATCTCTAGCTGGGATCATCAGGTACCAACACTAGTGCACCCAAGACTTGCCAGTGGTGCAACGGTGCCGAGCCGTTCTGGAAGGACGGCCCAAAGCCGAAGAACAAAAACAACAATGCACGGGACAAGCTTATATCATCAAAACTGGAAACAATCAAGACCCGAAACTGGAGGCGGATACGATTCACTCTTAATCAACCTAATTACTTCTATACTACTTGATTTATAAATCCTATCTGCTGCTCAATGTCCCCTTTATTGCTATAGATCTTAGGCACAACCTAGGATAAACAAACTACTTATAGGCCGATAGGTGTAATGCGTAATTATACTATAAACATAACAAACAGACTCTTTCCCATGCATCTCACACTGGTTGAGACCGGGAACCATAGAACTATTGTCTTTACGTGTCATCCGCCCGAAGTTTACGCCGCAAATTGTCTGTTCGGTGAAAACCGTTTGTACTTTTATTGTCTCCGCTGAAATTCAAATTTTGTACTTCAAAACCTTACTTACTATTATACAATACCTAATGTCATCATTAAAGCAACGTTTTAACAAAACACCCATTCCGTAGGAAATGACAAGCTACTCCACTGACAGCCACATGTCAAATGACGACCAACTTGAGGAGGAGCAGTCAATGTTTCCGTACCTACGTACTCTCGAAATCGACACCGAGGCAGTGCTCAAAGAACCTTTGGAAGAAACGGCACACCCAGGAGGAACTGGAGTGGTTCCACCTCAACCCGTAGCTATAAAAGCTACTCAAATAACACGAGCAAATTCCACTCCAAACTCTGCTACTGATGACCATACCCCAGCTGCTGCTATCACTACTCCTCCTACTGTCACCACTCCTCCTACTATTACCCCTCCGATCATTGTCAACGTAAACACTAACAACTCCCAACATACAGACGAAACACTGAATGCATTACGCAATCAGCTAGCTACTGTTCAGGAGGAAATCACCGATCTACGCCATATCGCCTTTGACCAAGGATTACGCCTGCGAACTCTAGAGTTCTATTGGGAACAATTAAGGTTCCTATGCCCAACTCTGGGAAATGTACTCCAGTTAGTTTCTAACTCTGCATCACAGATGACTCAAGCTAGTATTCCTAAGGAAAAGGATACCGAAGCCCAACTGACAACCCTCAAAAGGAATCCGGGAGAAAGCTCCAACACAGACTTTACTATGCCCCGAACAAAAAGGACAAAAACAACTAAAACTCACACTACTGGATTTAAGGGGAAGACCTATAAAGGAAACCTACCCCACTGCACCTCATGCAATCATCATCATAAAGGATCATGCATCTCTCCTTGCAGCAGATGCAACAGGTCTGGGCACCAGGTCCAGAACTGCAAACTTCCCCAAACGGACACCAACTCTAAAGCATTGAAGGCTTGCTTCAAATGCGGAAACACTAGGCACCTCAAGGCTAACTGCCCGTCACTGACTACGAAGGATAACAACAAAAAGGGAAACACTGGTGCCGGTACCTCCACAGACTGTCACGATACCATAGGTATGTCGCCACGCTACCTCCTGAAATCCTACACGATACTAATAAGAGTTAGTTTACTCTATGACCCTACAACTATTACAAACGTTATAAACACTGTAGACTTTACGAATTACTGTAGGCTACTAGTACACATTGTAGCTACACTCTAATTACCGACTGACCCCGTCCATTGACATGGTCAACACACATCGAAACTCCTTGTCGATGGGACACCATCCTAACAAGGGGAGGAAGACCCCATGATACAGGCATTTCATCACTGACATATCTCACCGCCATTCTTAGATGACTTGCCGATGATTACTTGAACATACAGACTACTACTTCGAACAAATTTCGGGACGAAATTCTCCTAACAGGGGGAGAATGTAACACCCGGCATTTTAGGCTATCATTGCTGTGCCTAACTATGTGCTTATTACGTGTATTTAGTACGAAATAGGACTAAGTACAGTACTTACTCAATTATATATATATATATGATGATTATGTATATATATATATATATATATATATATATATATATATATATATATATATACACATGTATACACTGATGGACCGGACGAAGTCCGACTGTAACTAATGTGGACGTTGGTGACAAATTTATAAATAATGTGGAAATTATCCAAACAAACGTTATTTACATTAATATATTGTGGGAATATATTACAAGTATTACTTATTGATAAAAACATATCCTACACGACGAAACCGCACGAAACGCACCCCAATGAACGATTAATAACAAGAATTATATTCGTATAATTTTATAACTTGAAATAAAGTATTTTGATAAAATACTTCGGTTGGAAATATTTCGGATATACTTTAATATATATTTTGAATCTTAAAAAGATTTAACGATTAAACGATTTCGGGGTTTAACCGACTACAACTCGTGATACAAAATTTGGAAACACAACCACGCGAGCCGAGACCCAAGCGGGTCGACCCTAACCCGCGGATCCAGCCCCAACCGACCCGTGACCCATTTGCTTTTTCTCCTTTTTATTCTTTCTTTCTTCTTCATTTCACTTCATCACTTCCTCTCTCTACCACACCTTTCTCTCCCCTTTCTCTCTCTACAAAACGGCTTCAAGAGCCACCACCACACCACCGCCGAACCACCACACCACCACCGGAATCGTCATCATCACTAAGAAAAGCATCAAGATCATCTTCATCTCCATCTTCCCCATTTTCGATTTCTTGGTATGAACCTTTAGAACTCTTTTAATTACTTGAAAAGTATTTATTTACATGTTTATGAGTCCACTCAACAAGATTATGCCCGAAAATTCCGTTATAAATGCTTTAAAAATCGAAACCCCTCTAAAAATCGCTGACAGTTCATCTCGCGAGTTGAGATCCCAGACCTCGGCCGTCCTACGAGTCGAGCCGAGATCTCGACTCGCGAAGCCAATTAACGGACCGAGACGGACTGCGGATCGGGCTGACTTGCGAGTCGACTCGCGAGTTGACTTGCGAGTCGAACTTTGGTCGCGAACCCGCTATGTTTCGCGAGTCCAATCTCAGTTCGCATCGCGAACTCAATTCGCTCAGCCATTTCAGTCCACGGCCAACCTTAGTCAATTTTTCCGAATTTAAATCCCAGATGCGATTTTTAATAAAGCAATGTAGTAGAAATAAAAATTTTCCAAGCTGACCTGGCAGCTCGACCCCAGCCAGGGGCTCTGCCCCTTGGACCCCGCCAGGGGCTGCCGCCCCTTGGACCCCGCTACCAGGGGCGCTGCCCCCGGACCCCCGTCATCCAGGAACTGGTAAATATTTTTTTTACACTAAGTGTTGAACGCATACGAAAACCGAACTTTATACAATAATACCGGGACATACAAACACTAATACTTTGAAAAGTATACACTACATACATATGAGATCACACTCACACTTATACGAGGGTGCACTCGCTCGAACTTACTTTCGAAAAACACTTTCACGTCGCGATACAAATGACAGACTTACAAATATAACTTACAAGGATATGACACAACAAGATACATAATAATAATAATACTTGGATTATTACTACAAAACCGTCACCAACGGGACATACTTGTTTTTTTTAAACTACAAACGAAATACTAAACAAACAAACATTGGACATTAACTAGTTGAGTGGACAACTATCATGGGTGATCTTTCAAGACACCAACTTATTTACTTACTTACTTACAACCTTGTGCGTTTCGGACGCCAGAAGGTTGCAGGGTTCAGATAACCGACTTACTTACGGACTCACATCCGCGTTATTTGCTTGATTTCCATACGTACTTACTAGGCTCAGATGAGTCTCACAGCCCCTATTTTTACTGTTTTCACTCAGGGGTGAGATGCATTACTTGTTTTACTTGAACACATGTACCGATTTACTACTTTACAGACTTACAGATTTACGGATATACTGAATTGCATGAGTTACGATTAATCCACTGAAGGCCTCCGAATCATAGTTGTTAATTATAGGTTAAGCGCGAGTTTTAGTATATGGATCCATATGGGACTGACAATCCCCGCCCGGGGTAGCACGCACTACCACGAACCGTACTGTATAAACGGGCGTTTCTTACTCGTTACTTATGAGTGTCTTTGGATTAGCACTCACGGGGGGCACATTACTTGTACTTAAATGTACCTTACTGGTTTACGGGTTAAGCTTCAACTATGATGCTCATGGCAATGTATATCAACCGGATTGCATTCGTGTAATCGTTACTTACTACCTGATTAAAACTGTACAAACACTTTTACTACTTGATGTGTACAAACTAACTATTCCCTACAAACCTGTGAGATTCACCAACCTTTTGGTTGACCTTTTAGTGATGCATTCTCAGGTACACAGCAACAGTAGGATGGCCCTGCAGGATTTGCTTACTAGCTCGAGTCGCATGCATTTACCCGCTCGGAGATTTTATGCATTTCTTTTGTAATAGATGGCATGTATTAGACTTTGTAGAATTTACTAGCGAACTCGACACTTATGTATTTTTTTGAATATTTATGTAATGTATTATTTATCAAACGTCTCATATAGAGTCGTTCACTGTATCCTTTGTGCTTGATTACTTGATTAGTAGCACCCCAAAGCTTGCTTCCGCTAAACCGTAAATTTGGGGGTGTTACAGTAGTTTCGACGTGCTAGTGGGTATGGATTGGATGACGAAGTACAAGGCAGAAATTGTGTGTTTTGAGAAGGTAGTCCGTATACCGCTGCAAGATGGTGGGATACTCAAAGTTCGTGAAGAACAACCCGAAGTTGAATGGAAAAAACTTTTGGGTTTGAAGGCAGAAGAGCAAAAATTTTAAAATATTCTGGTGGTCAAAAATTTTCCCGAGGTCTTTGATATCGTGTAAAAAGTCATGTTTTTACTACCGATATCTCTCTCATTCTGGAACGATTCTTGGCATTTTAATTCAAATATAGCACAAATCAGTAACATTATGCCAAGATGGTCAAAACGAGGTTGCACGATGAAAATCAAGCAAAACGGATGAAAAACGAAGATTCCACACACGGTTGAAGATTCAAGGCATCAAAACGAGATTTCAAGACTAAAGTGCCCTCCATCAACATCCATTATTTCCAAGATGTTCGTTTTCAAAATACGAATCCAACAGAAGAAGAATCAACTGAAACGGGTAAAAAATGAAGATTTCGCGCCCGTCGGAAGATCCAAATGATCCGTACGCAATATCTGGAGCTAGAGACCTCATCTCAGGGCCTATCTTATGTCAAAATCTTCGTTTTTGAATTACAAATCCAACAAAAAAAGAATCAACGCAAACGGACATATAACGAAGAAAACACGCACGAATCAAGAAACGAAGCAAAAGACGGCGTAACGGGGCGGGGGTGGGCCTACCGCCGCCGGCCACACCAAGGGCGGCGCCGGCCTCCCCTGTCCCGCCTCGGTTTCATTGAGCTTTGCTAGATTTATCTCCTAAAATAGTTTGTGAATTCACTTGGTCAGGGAATTAGACTTAAAAATGCATGTGTTTAGTATATGTAATCGCGTTTAAATTTGCGGGGTGTCACACGAAATAATCAAGTCAAACGGACGCGTAACAAATGAGATACGGGCATTTTAAGCAACGAACGAAAACTGACGGAGCCCGTATACAGCCCTTGGCATACCATATATGGCCCCCTGAAGGCCGTATACGGTCCCTCCACCCCCAATTGGTGCTCTTTCGTGCTTTGCGTGCTTGTACGTTGTGCTTCACGAGTTGTACGGCTAATTTGGGACTTCAACTATAAATAGGGGCACCCCCTCCTCACTTCAAACACACCTTTTCTTCATTTCATTTCTTCCTCCTCACTTTCTCTCTGTAAGTCCCTAGTTCTTGGATCGATAACGAGGTTATCTTTATGTATTAAAGCGTGGAATTCCTTAATACTAGTTATATGATTATAACGAATACTAACTAGCTTTGTTTTGATTATCATTGACGTTAATCTATCAAAACCGAGCTTATAGTCAAAGTTTCTCTCTGAAATTCGCAGGGGTTTGTTTTTGCTGAAGCTAATTCGCAGATTGTCAGTTGTTAATTCTTATTAGGTTTTCTCAAAACAGAACGAATATTATATATTCGTTTCAGTTCGCAGGCTCGTGGGTTCTGCGAACTGACTCAGTCCTCAGCCCACTTGGCCCAGCGAACTGACTCGATTCAGTTACCTCCTTGCGAACTCAGTTCGGTTGGCATGGCCTATTCAGTTCGCAGTCTATATTTTGTCGAATACTTTAACACTTTAATATATTTAAACAAATATTACCACAAACTAATATCATTATAAAACAGAAGAAGATCAATGTACAAAAACTTGATTACAATCAAAATGCTATTACAAGCTAGATCTGTTGTCACATAAACATGTCCCCAACAGACTCCCCCTTGACAATAGCTCTAGTTGTCTTCAAGTTTGTCTTTAATCTCTACTTGTATATCCTGCTTCCAGCATATATCTTCAATTTGATGCAAGTCTTTACCATCTTCTCATAATCTCTCGCAGCATCAATCCGTCCATAAGTAAACATTATCTTGTTCTTGTATAACATCACTAAGTCACTCTTGGAAAGGTTCATCAAATGTCTACGATCATATATGCGCAGAATTTCCTTCTCACCATTTGGATAGTCATCATCAGCTTCAACCATAACAACTTCACCAGTCTCAGAATCTACACCCCAACTCTTCAATTTTCCCAAAATGTTCTGAGGCATAGTCTTCATAGGAATTTGCTGTATGCACTTGACAGCTGGATAGACTTTCTGTCTCAATCTCTTTCCTATTCGCTGACTTCGTTCCTTCAACTTAATCGTCTTTCCAACTCTCGGCTTAATCCTTTCAAACTTCATTGATCTACCTTCAGTCTTGATAATCCTTTCAACATACTTTGCATAGTCGTCATTACTAGGGTTAATCAAAGTCAATCTAGCCAAATCTCGGATTTCGTATCTAGGCAAGGAACTAAACACAGCCAGCTTTCTCTCAAAATACTGGACTCCATCATATCTCTTAATTGCAAAAAGTCTCAAGTTTGAGTCGTAATACCAACCAATTATACCTGTCTTCAGCTCACGCTTGCCTGTAATATCAACCTCTTTCATCACATGCGGCTTTTTCTCCTTTTTCTTCTTGAGCATTTCTGGTATAAACATTGGATTTCCGACTAAATGCTTGAACTTGTCATCAATCTCATCTGTATCACCTGTCTATGAATCCGTAGAATCATTCTCAAATGCTTCTAATTCAATCACTGGTTCTCCATCTTCATCTCGAAAAACAAACTCAGTGTTTGATGGGCTCACTATATGTTCATCTATATTTGCATCCGGATCAACACCTTCGTCTACCCCAGAAACAGGAATACTCGTCCAATCTTCAGGTGGCACAAATTCACCTTCTTCGAGATCATAATCAATTTCAACTTCAGCTTCATCACGAATTTCAGTGTCTGAATCACTATCAACATTTTTATCTATAAAAGATACGAATGACACGAATTAAATAAATAATAATATATATTCTTTCATTGATTACCCTGAATCAATCTAAGAATTTCTTTATTCATTTATCTCTATCGTATATATTGATTATAATTCTAACACATAATGATTTTACAAATTAAAACTTTCATTGAATATAACTAAATTATATTACAATCAATCCAAGTTTTCAATTGTCTAATCAATCCAAAACATCCTTAACCATTTCAGTATCTCTAACTCCACTAGTACCAGCACCACTTCCACTAGCACCCGCAGACTCCCCCTGAATTGTAGGTAGCTCACCGGTCATAGAAGGACCAGTTAGCTCTCTATCCTTTGGTGCCTCGGGATCATCATCTCGGTCATCGCGTCTCTTCAATCTAAGATCATCACCTCTGCAGGACTCATCTAATATAATCACCTCCCCTGAGGTGACTTGTCCTTTTGCAGCTGTGCAACCAACTGATCTAGCCTATCTATTTGTCGCTGCTTATCACCCATATCATCAACCAAAGTCATGTTGGTCTTAAGCAGGAGATAATGAGCTTCAACTTGTTTAGTCAGCTGCTGAGAGAGAGAAAGAACTTGTGAAGACAGAAGGGAAGTGGTAGCTTCCAGTTCCCGAACCCTGGATTCAAAAGTAGCAGTCACGGGTGGGTGGGACAGTAGTAGTGGTAGATGGTAGAGAAGAAGGTATCGACGGTGTAAGATGCTGAGCTACCGCAGTGGCTATGTCAGTAATGCGCCTAGCTGCAGCTCTGTTGGATTTAGTTGTCCGATGTGTTTCAGGACGAACAATCGCAGCAATCGTATCCGCCTAAACAAATAAAATCAGTAATTATTACAGATTTATCTGTCTAAATTACCGATGTATCATACTGAATAACTAAACTATATCGTATACCTCAGTAGGTCCAGATACCGGTTCAGTTACCAGCGGTGGTGTCGTCTCAACTCGTTGAGTATCTTGAGCAACTGTCACAGAAATATCTGTCTCAGTTTATAACTCCTGATTAACAACAAGTGAAAACTTTCTAAGTGTTATAAAATGTAACACCCTCAAATTTCGGTTTGCGGAAGCGATCGATTCGGGTGTTACCAAATTAAATATCACAAGCACGAAGATACATAGGGAACGACTCTAAATGAGACGTTTGAAAATAGTTATACATTTCTGAAATTAAAGTATTTACAAGTTGCGAGTTCGCATAAAAGTAATATTACATTCTACTAGTACTGAAGTAAATGCAATAAATATCCTGAGTGTTGAAAACATGCGACTCGAGCTAGAATCCTGTAGGCCAATCCTACTACAGCAGTGTACCTGAGAATGCACACTAAAAGGGTCAGCTGGAAAGCTGGTGAGTTCACAAGTAATTCGTAGAAACAAGTAGTTCGAGTAATAAATATTTCATTCAGAAATATCAATCAAGTTTAGCAGTTTAAATAACAACGGTTGCCCTTCGAGGCAGTCATAAGTAGTTTATGGTAAGCAGGTGAACCTAATCAATAGGTTTCTAGTCAAGTAAAGGGAACCAATCCCCAGCCTGTGTGTTATCCGGTAAGATATTACCGCCTGGCAATATGTATACGAGAGTAGCGTAAGGTGACTATCTGTCGTGCTACTGACCGAAAGCAATCAAGCAGGAAAGTTCTTAGACATTCGGTACGGATAGTTTGTACGGTTTCAAGTATTAGTACTACGGTTACTAATAGGTCACGATGCCACCTGGCATGAACGGTTGCACCCCGGCAACGTTATCAAGTTATATGTTTTGTAGTAGTGTCATATCGTACGGTTTACAAGCACGGTCAAGTGAGCAAAAGCTCGTAATTTCCTGAGTCTCTGACTCGTAAGCATCTAGTAATCACCTACAGTGATGGTAATGGTTTCGTAATCACGGTCAAGTGAGCAAAAGCTCGTAATTCCCTGAGTCACCGACTCATAAGAATCTAGAAATCACCTACAGTGATGGTAATGGTTATCCCCCAAGGGAAGTGTCAAGTTATGTCCCGCAGGACCACGTTTAAGTAAATTAACCAGTTATAGAGCCAACGACCCCGACCGTAATAATTCGTAGGTCCGTTGCTGAAAGTAAGCAAAGCATAATCCATATGCTGAGTATGAGTAACCGTGCAGTTCCACAGAACTACGATAGAGCATGCATCCACATACTGAGCCAACGACCCCGACCGTAATAATTCGTAGGTCCGTTGCTGGAAGTAAGTTGTACCACCCACCGTGGTATCGTGAGCAATCCAGCTCGCAAGTAAGTTGTACCACCCACCGTGGTATCGTGAGCTCGTTTGTAAATCCGCAATACCAATCACATTGGTATCGTGTTTGTACCACCCACCGTGGCATCATTTTGCTTCACATATAGTGACAGCGTCCGTTATTCTCCCGCAGGAGATGCAAGTAATCGTTTTGGCAGTACACGACATGCCCGTAAGTAAATTTAGCCCAAAGCTAGTAAAATGTTACAGGCACTCAACAGTACCTCAAGTTGTTACGTGATTCACAGTAGTATATCATACTAAGAAATGTAGGAGCGTCATCTGGATGTAAGGGATAATCGTAATCAATAGGTAGGTACGTATCTACGTCACCTAGTTTGCCTGAAATAATGTGTAAAGTCAAGTACGTTAACACGTCACTTAACTGTAAGGAAGTACTTACAGTACTTACTCAAAGTCATTCGCTAGTTCGTAAAAGTAGTCAATGCTAACTATCAAGTCGGTGCCTATAGTTGGTGTTCATAAGTCCACTAATCATTATTAGTACTTAGCAAGTCACTAATGTAGTGAGGCGTCTATTCCCTAGATATCATATGTAATATAATTCTAGGTGTTACTGTCACAGTCATACTTAATATCCCTAAGTATGGTCAAATGGTTCGTAGCTGTCGCGGTCTAGCACCGTTAACATAAACTATAGTAAAACGTTTGTAACGGTTTGAACAGTTGAAAGTAGTAAAACAGGAGTATGCATTCCGACCCCGAAATCAGTTGGAAAACAGTAAAAGAGTGGGGTGATGAACTCACCTGAGGAGCTAGCGTCCTAGCGTAACGAGTCGTGCCAAGTGAAATCTCCTAATGTCCTAAACACGAGAGATTTCGTATGTTTGTAAGTGCGGTTCGTTATGAATGTTCGTAATAATAATTCATATTATTATTAGGTTTGAGTTTTCGTATACTTCATAAAGTATATTTGTTTTGGAGTACAAGTCGTATCGTATTTAAATTGTCTTTTGAAAACGTTTTCCGACACTTAGAAAGATTTGGCAAATTTCTGTTTTCTGCGACATAACATGCGACACAAAAATGTGTCGTGCGACGCAAGGGTTGTGTCGCATAATGCGACACAAGAGTTCTGCGACACAGTGGTTGTGTCGCATAATGTGTGCGATGCTAAATCAATAGCGACATAAGGGTTGTGTCGCATGGAGTCTGCGACACAAGGTACGACACAAGGATACGACATAAGGGTTGTGTCGCATAGATAGTTTATGCGACACAGTATGCGACACAAGGCTTGTGTCGCACTCAAGAACACCAGCCCAGAAACCTTCGGGTTTCGCGTTTTTCCGGCCAAAATCGCAAATCAAACGCATTTTCAAGCTGTAAAATCGTGGTTTCTTGGTCGTTTAGGTTATAAGCAACTTAGGTAAACATTATTACACTAAAACATTACCCCAAAATGATTAAATCTAAGAATTTGAGAAATTCTTACAAATGCGAATCGAGGCCAAACGAGAAAGAAAACGATGATGTTGCCTTTGTTAATGTTGTTCCACTCGTGAAGGTGATTCCGAAAATGTATGTTGATGGTGGTGGTGGTGAAGTCCGGTGGTGGTGGCGGTGGTTGGTGGTGATTATTTTAGAGAGAAAATAGGATGGAGAAGATGATGAAAAATGGGGAGGGAGTTGGGTTTTGTCCAACCCAGATCCCCAGTGCGCGGACTGTGGTCTCCAACCACAGTACAAAATACCCGTGTTTTATTTGTCCAGTCATAATATAAAATAAAATCTTATTTATATTATTTAAAAATGTTTCTAATGAAAGTATTTTATAAAAATACTAATTGGGGATAAAAGTTAAATCGTTTAATTGAAGTTTAAATTCAGCGCGAAAATTAACTTTTTGACGAGGTGTTACATTCTCCCCATGTTAAGAAAATTTCGTCCCGAAATTTAAAAGTGATGTCGTGGTCATGTGAGGTCTGGGGAGCAATGTACGTACATGTTGTTTGTCGAGTAGGTTTTAGACATATCATGTCTTATAACGGGGTTGAAGGGCAGTCAATCCATGACTGTGTCGCGGTTTATTGTTGTAGTCACATCCTGACTATATGGTTTTGTTCAAGTTATCGTTGATTCGTAGTCACTAAGAGACCGTTTGCATTGTAGTCCATACGGGACTGGATAGTTGTCACCACGTGACCGTTCGATGAGTAGTCCTATCAGGACTGAGTGTTTTGTGTACTTTCAGTCGGTTAGTCTGTTGAAAGCAAACTCTAGCTTTTAAGTTTGGCTTAATTCGTGTAGTCGGTATTAATTTATGTAATCGGTATCATTTTGGAATCGACTTTCCCGCCGATCGAAACGTTGTGTTTGATTTGGAAGTTTAGTATTGGATAGGGACATACCCGTGATATTGTCGCGGTTTTGTCCGGTCCTTCCGGAGTTGATCATGAGGATTTTTCGTTTCCGATTTGGGCAATCTTTCTTGAAATGTCCAGGAGTGTTACATTTGAAACACGTTTGTTGTTTGTCGGGGTTAGCAGGAACTCTACAGTCCCAGATTTGGTGTCCGAATCGTTGACATCTCTCGCAAGGTGAGCCACAAGGGCCAGAGTGATGACATTTACAGCTGTGACAGAAGGGTTTATCCCCCGCATAGCCCCGCTTTCCTTTGTATTCAGAAGGGTAAGATTTCAAGGGTTCGGGTTGATTTGTTGGATTATGACTAGTGCTGGAATCGCCATTCCACTTTTGTGTATGGTTTTCAGTGGTGAGGGTTCCGCGTTGAACCACCCGCGCCATGAGGTTATGGGCCATGCGAACGGCGTCGCGAATAGTGTTGGGTCAAGAGGAGGTAACCATGCCCGCTATTTGTGTTGGAAGTCCTTCGATGTATTTTTCGATCCGTTTGCTTTCTGGGTTTACTAGTGATGGGCAAAAGAGTGCTAGTCGGTGAAAACGATTGGTATAGGTCATGATGTCGTTGTTTTTCACGGTAAGATGCCAGAGTTCATTCTCGAGTCGGTGTAGTTCCTCGCTAGGACAATATTCGTCCCTCATCAGTTGTTTCAGTTCCTCCCACGAAAGTTCATAGGCGGTGTCGACCCCTACGGTGTGGGCGTGAGCATTTCACCAGGTTAGAGCATTATCTCGAAGGGTGTAGGTGGAGTATTTGACTTTGTATCCATCGGGGCAGTTGCAAATGCGGAAAACAGCTTCTATCCTTTCGATCCATTGGATCAGTCCGACAGCCCCTTCAGTACCAACAAAGATTGGCGGGTTACATTTCAGAAATTCTTTATAGGTGCAGAGGCACGTTAGGTTTTGTGCAGCCAGAGCTTCAGCTACTCTTTGTTCCGCGTATTGGTCGCGTTCTGTTTGAGTGTACGTTTGTCGTCCACGTGGCATGATTCTTAAACAAGAATGAAACAACAGTCGTGAGATTCCTTATTCAGGAATTGTGATTATTACAGCTGTATATGTAAATCGGTATTACACCGTTGCCCACGAATATAAAGTGATAATGATCCAGAAACCACTTAAGGTGTCTGTATGAAAGTCCTCGGGCTTTAAAATTTTAAATGTGTAGTCGTACTAACGACCTAGTTGTGTATTATATGTAGTTTGACCAGAACTATGGTATCGTCGTAGTCTATCAGACTATAATGTAGTACTAAAGTACTATAAATGTAATCCCAATAACTTAGAGTGTATTCATCGAATGAGGCATCACATGCCTGAGTAGTCGTGGTGTGGCACTTCGAGCCCACTAAGGAAATTGCGTATGCGTATAAGTGTACAAGTGCCTATAGCGAGTGTTCCTACGCAAAGAAATCGAGTGGGACGCCTCGTGTCCAGTAGAGTAGTCGTATATACATATGTGATGTACACGTAACTATACAAGTATAAGTGTGCAGTAGCAAAGAATCAGGTGTGGCATCTCATGCCCAGTTAAGTAAGTGTGTATGTATATATAAGTGGTACATGTAACTATAACAAGTCCACATGCATATTGGATAGTAGCTCATCGAGCCTGGGTGTAGCACAACGTGCCGAATGCAGTATAAACATACTGTGTAGTTGCAGCACCACGTGCTGGAGTAGTATTGTTGTAACACCCCCAAATTTGATGATTTGCGGAAGCTTGATTTGGGTGTTACTAATCAATAATAAAGCATAAAGATAAATAGCAAACGACTCTATATGCGTCGTTTTAACAAAATATATTGATAATTGAAATGTTTACAACATTTAAAGCTTTACATAGCTCGAGTTAAATAAAATGAGATTTCAGTACATAAGTACTTATACAAAATATACTAATGCAAGAAAATCTCAATCGTCTGTATGCTGACTCGAGCTAAATCCTGAAGCAGAAACATCCTACTGCTGGGTACCTGCGATATATGCTAAAAGGTCAGCTATAAAGCTGGTGAGCTCACAGGTTTGAAATCAAGTAGTATCGTATGAACCGCAAGATTTAAAAATGAATTGCATCCAGCAATTAAATAATGAATTGCATCCAGCAATTAAATAATGAATTGCATCCAGCAATTTAATGATAATCATCGTGTATACAGCCATGAGCACATAGTTGAGCTTAACTCGAGGGCCGGGTCCCCTATAGAGAATTCCGGGCGAGGTGCCTCCACGAATGCCTAATCCACATTCGTCTTCCCAAATATTAGTACGTCCGTTTACCCGGTTAGTGCTTGCTAACCCGAACGAGGAGGGTCAATCCTATATGGTACCATATACTAATATTCACGCTACAACGTATTAACAACTATGCTGACGGAGGACTTCAAATGATTAGTTTCGAAAAAACTCATGTAGTATATGAAAAGTTGGTACTTGCGTTCACATGTTAAAAGTTTGAGCAGTATATCACACCCCTGAGTAAAACAGTAAAAAAAAAGAGGGGCTATGAGACTCACCAGAGTCTGAAAGCGTTTAAACAAACGTAAGTTGATTAGCCGAGTATGAAGTCCAAAGACTTGTAACCTGAGGGTGTCCACGACACGCGATGGTTATAAATATGATTGGGTATCTCAAAAGATCACCCAGTAGTTGTTCATCCAACTATAATGTCCAAATCTCCACTATTTGGTTGATAAGTTTAAGTATTTGAAAAGTGTACAGCCCGTTGGTGACGGATTTGTAATAATAATCTCAACTATTATTATTTTGATTTCGTGGCGTCTTACTTGAAAAAATGTGTTTTGATTGTGTTTTAGAAGCCGTTACGGAATCTAAGTACGGGGGTCCGGGGGCAGCGCCCCTGGTAGCGGGGTCCAAGGGGCGGCAGCCCCTGGCGGGGTCCAAGGGGCAGAGCCCCTGGCTGGGGTCGAGCTGCCAGGTCAGCTTGGAAAATTTTTATTTCTACTATATTGCTTTGACGAAAAACCCATCTGGATCTGAATTTGGGTAAAATCGAGTGATAAATTTCGAGTCTCGACACTTAGTAAAAATCTGTGTTTTTGAGGTTCTGGTTTGTGCGACGTTGGGTGCGACGTCGCAGGTAGGACTGCGACGTTGAGTATGACGTCGCTAAAGGCGACGTTTCGCAATTTAATGCGACGTAGGGTGCTGCGTCGCTAATGCGACGTAGGTGATTTCTGCGACGTAGGGGCTTGCGTCGCTAAGTGCGACGTGGCGAGGTATTGGCGACGTTAAGGCTGACGTCGCTATATGCGACGTCGCAATTTAATGCGACGTTGTGACTGACGTCGCACTATGCGACGTCACGAGGGGTTTTGCGACGTAGAAGCTGACGTCGCATAAATTCTGGGCCAAATGCGACGTAGCGGTCTGTTGGCCGGAAAATGTGTCGAAAACGAGTTTTTCGGTTTCCGTTCGGTCCAAAACTTTTACCCAACCCTTATAGGGACATTATAAGTTGTTACAAACTACTAACAAGTGAAAACATTTAAAAACGAGAGATTTCGGGAATTGTCGGAAACTTACAAGGTGTCGGATTAAAAATCCGAAAAGATAGGATGATAGATCGTGTCGCGGTGGTCGTGAATCTCTAAAAATCTTGAAGATCCGAAGTCGTTTGATATGTTTTTACTTCGCGATTTAGTGCGTTTTTAGGAGGTGGTGTGGTTGGTGAGATTTGAGAGAAAAAGAGAAAGAGAGAGAAAGAGAAAGAAGAAAATGAAAGAAAAAGGAGGGAGTTGGGGGTGTTAACCTCCAACTTCCAATCCCCGCTCTCCGTGCGGTGTTCGTTTGCTCCGTCGTTTAAACGTTAATTAATCATTTTAAATATTAATAAGTACATTTTAAATACAAATTATTACGCGATATTTTATTTAATTATTTTACAAATAAGATTACGTTTGAGTTATAAATGTAAGTTGGTTTATTTAGTTTGCGCGTTTTACATTTTAAATTTTGTAACTTTCTGATTGTACGATACGAATGAATACGAAATATTATTATAATAATATTTTTGACATAACCCGTTATTTAATAAAATTTGTCACCAACGTCCGTATTAAATTGAATCGAAATACATTCGATTTAAATTGCGTACGATTTAACCAAATCGCATTTTCGTATATATTCAACAATATATATAATTCGATACATTAATTAGCCTAACAAGGAACTAATTACATGTATTAACATCTGATTAGGCACTAAATACTAGTCCTAATTTGGCGGGTGTTACATTCTCCCCCTGTTAGAAGAATTTCGTCCCGAAATTTAGCTCGGAGTCGTGTTTGATGTAGAATCAGTGAAGAGTTGAGGATATTTGAGTCGCATTTGGTCTTCCCGTTCCCAGGTGAATTCCGGACCATGCCGCGAATTCCATCTGACCTTGACGATGGGAATACGACTTTGTTTCAGTTGTTTGACCTCACGGTCCATAATTTCAGCGGGTTCCTCAACGAAGTGAAGTTTATCGTCAACACGAATTTCATCTAATGGAATGATAAGTGTCTCATCAGATAGACACTTCTTCAGATTTGAAATATGAAAAGTAGGGTGCACACTGCTGAGTTCGGATGGCAGCTGCAATCGATAAGCTACGGGGCCAATCCGTTCGAGGATCTCAAAAGGCCCGATGTACCGGGGATTCAACTTCCCGCGTTTGCCAAAACGGATGACGCCTTTCCACGGCGATACTTTTAAGAGTACTCGATCCCCAACCTGGAACTCGAGTGGTTTGCGTCTCACGTCAGCATAACTTTTCTAACGATCACGTGCGGCTTTGAGTCTGTTTTGGATTTCCACAATTTTCTCAGTGGTGGCGTGAATGAGTTCAGGACCAGTGAGTTGACTATCTCCCACTTCAGTCCAACAGATCGGTGATCGGCACTTACGACCGTACAGTGCCTCAAAAGGTGCAGCCCTAATGCTGGCGTGATAGCTGTTATTGTACGAGAATTCGCACAACGGTAGATGTTTTTCCCAGTTTGTACCGAAATCAACTACGCAGGCTCGTAGCATGTCTTCCAGTGTTTGAATGGTTCGTTCACTTTGGCCATCGGTTTGAGGATGATACGCGGTACTCATATCGAGACGGGTACCCAAAGCTTTTTGAAGTGATTGCCAAAAGCGAGAGGTGAAACGGGCATCCCTATCGGAGATGATCGAGATTGGAACACCGTGATGAGAAATGATTTCCTTGATGTAGATTTGTGTGAGGCGTTCCATTTTATCGTTTTCTTTGATTGCCAGAAAATGAGCAGATTTGGTGAGACGATCGACGATCACCCAAATGGTATCGCAACCGCTCGACGACTTGGGTAGTTTGGTTATGAAATCCATGGCAATTTGTTCCCATTTCCATTCAGGGATTTCAGGTTGCTGGAGTAAACCAGGAGGTTTCTGATGTTCTGTTTTGACTTTCGAGCAAGTAAGACATTTGCTGACATAAGTGGCGATTTCGGCTTTCATGTTTGGCCACCAATAGAATTCCTTGATGCCGTGGTACATCTTATCGGATCCCGGATGAATAGAATATTTAGACTTGTGAGCCTCGTCCATCACCAAGTCTCGGAGGTTCCCAAAACTAGGCAACCAGATTCGGTTTGAGAAGCACCTAATCCCGTTAGGTCTGATTTCGAGTTGTTTGTCAATGCCCCGCAAGGCTTCATTTTTGATGTTTTCAGCTTTCAGGGCTTCGATCTGAGCTGTATGAATTTGAACGGTAAGATCGTTGTGAATAGTCATACTGAGGGCTCGGACTCGAAGTGGTTTTGGTCGTTCCTTTCGACTGAGGGCATCGGCTACAACATTAGCCTTCCCTGGATGGTACTTGATCTCGCAATCGTAATCGGTAAGCAACTCGACCCATCGACGTTGCCTCATATTGAGATCTTTCTGATCGAAGATATGTTGGAGACTTTTATGATCGGTAAAGATGGTGCACTTAGTGCCGTAGAGATAATGTCTCCAGATTTTGAGAGCAAAAACGACAGCTCCAAGTTCGAGATCATGAGTGGTGTAGTTCTTTTCGTGAATTTTTAGCTGTCGTGAGGCATAGGCAATAACTTTATCTCGTTGCATCAATACGCAACCGAGACCTTGGTGAGAAGCATCACAATATACCACGAAGTCATCGGTGCCTTCGGGTAAGGATAGAATTGGAGCACTGCAAAGCTTTTGTTTCAAAAGTTGGAACGCTGACTCTTGTTTTTCGGTCCAATCGAACGTTTTGTCCTTCTGAGTCAGTACCGTGAGTGGTTGAGCTATTTTAGAGAAATTTTCGATAAATCGCCGATAGTACCCAGCAAGACCCAAGAATTGTCGTACTTCAGTTGCAGAGGTGGGTGCTTGCCAGTCTTTGATAGCCTCGATTTTTGATGGGTCCACGTGAATTCCCTGACTGTCGATCACGTGACCAAGAAATTGAACGGTTTGGATCCAGAACTCACACTTAGAGAATTTAGCATAAAGCTCCTCGTGTCTAAGTAGTTCAAGGATGGTTCTGAGGTGTTGCGCATGTTCTTGCTCGTTGCGCGAGTAAATGAGTATGTCATCGATAAAGACAATGACAAACTTATCGAGGTAAGGTTTGCACACCCGGTTCATGAGGTCCATGAATACAGCCGGTGCGTTGGTTAGACCAAAGGGCATCACTTGGAATTCGTAGTGCCCGTAACGAGTTCTGAAAGCAGTTTTTGGAATATCGGTGTCGCGAACTCGTAATTGATGATAACCTGATCGCAGATCGATTTTTGAGTAGAAACTTGAACCCTGAAGTTGGTCGAATAGATCATCAATACGAGGAAGTGGATAACGGTTCTTGATGGTCAATTTATTCAACTCTCGATAGTCGATGCACATTCGGAATGAACCGTCCTTCTTTTTGACAAATAAGACCGGAGCTCCCCAAGGTGAAGAACTCGGTCTAATGAATCCTCGATCCAGCAGTTCCTGTAACTGAGAGGACAACTCCTGAAGTTCGGATGGGGCTAAACGGTATGGTGCGCGGGCCACCGGTGCGGCACCCGGCACGAGATCGATTGAGAACTCAACCTGTCTAGACGGAGGTAGACCAGGTAGTTCTTCCGGAAAGACTTCTGGAAAGTCTCTAACAATCGGCACATCCTCAAGTCGTTTCTCCTCCGACTTCTTCTCGGTAATGTGTGCGAGTATGGCAGGGTAACCCTTTCTCAGAAATTTTCGGGTTTTTAAGCAGGAGATTATATTGAGTCCCGTCCCACCGGTCTCCCCCTGTATGATCAAGGTTCCACCGACGGCGAGTGGGATACGGATGATCTTATCGTGACAAATGATTTCAGCTCGATGTTTGGACAACCAGTCCATTCCAATAATGACGTCGAAACTTCCGATTTCAATGGGTATAAGGTCGATCGAAAAGATTTCGTCAGCTAGGTTTAAAGTGCAATTAGGTATCACACTGGTGGTTTCTACAAGTTTTCCATTGGCTAGCTCTACAGTGTACTTAACATCTAAGGCAACAGGAGTGATGTCAAGTAATGGGCAAAAATCATCGGAGATAAAGCTTCTATCAGCACCAGTGTCAAATAGAACAGAAGTAGTTAAGTTGTTGAGGAGGAACATACCCGAGACCACATTCGGGTCCTGGCGGGCGTCCCCAGATTTGATGACGAAAGCTCTGCTGCGAGTGTTGTTGTTGTTGTTGTTGCGGTTGTTGTTGTTGTTGTTCTTCAGTTTTGGGCACGAGTCCCTGAAATGCCCAGGTTTCCCACACTCAAAGCATACTTTGGGTGGTCTGGTGTTGTTGTTGGAATTGTTGTTGGCAGGTGAGCGGCAATCTTTGGTGAGGTGGCCGTACCTCTTGCAGTTGTTGCAAAAGGGACCACAGGAACCCTCATGGTGACGGCTGCACTTGGGACAATATGGTTTGCTCCCCGTGTAACCCCGGATGATGTCAGTGGTGGTGTTGTAAGATTTGATGGTGTCGGGTTTCTTGTTTTGTTGGTTGGAGTGGTTGTTGTGGTAGTCAGACCACTTGCGTTTGTTGTTTTGGGAGGATGAAGTGGGTGGTTCAGAATCTTGGCTCATAGACATCAGGTCTTGGGCCAATGAGATTGCACCGTCAATGGTGGTTGGTTTGGAAGAGATGACGTGTCCCCGAACAAAATCAGGGAGACCAAGGGCGTACTTCCTGATTTTATCAGGTTCAGTGCTTACCATAGCTGGGCGGAGAGCAGCTAGTTGTTGAAACCTGGTGGTATAACCATCGATGTCACCACCCTGAACCTTTAAGTTCCAGAACTCCTCATCCAGCTTTTGGAGTTTGGCGATAGAGCAGTACTTGGCAGTGAGTTTTGCCTTCAATTCCTCCCAAGTGAGTTGGTAAGCAATGTCAGCACCCACTGATTGGGTATATGAATTCCACCAAGAGTGGGCATCATCTTCAAGAGAGCAGGTGGCGAAGTTTACTTTGTCGTTCTCCGCGCATTTACTAACACGGAAAACAGTTTCCATTTTCTCGAACCATCTGATCAGTCCGATGGCTCCTTCAGAACCCTTGAAGCTCGAGGGTTTGCAGCTTTGGAAGTCCTTGTAAGAACAAGGTTTGACGGCAGAGGTTCCAGCGGTATCGCTGTTTCTTGTGGAGTTGGGTGGGGTATTCCGAGCCAAGGCTTCAGTAACAGCCTGGGTTATGAGTGACGTGATCTGAGCATCTGTGTAAGGTCGTGTCTTTGGCGGCATGATTCTTCAATAAAAGAAATGAAGATACATGAGATTTTGTAAGAAAATTGTATTTATTTCAGATGTACATGTATAAAGGTGGTAATACATAACATCAATATGAAAAAGAATTATGGCAATTAATATGAGTTGAACAACAAGAAATATTTGATAGTTAATACGAGTTCAAAGGTTACATCCTACAGATGTATTACAAAAGATGTCGGGAATTGTTACATCCGACTGAATTATAGAGTAGCGCGTAGATAGTTACTAGATTACAGGATAGATTACAAGACAAAGACTACACTAGTCTTGACGTAGATTAATTTGTTCCATCATCGTGACAAGACGGTCCACAGTGTTTGCAAGCCTGCTAGCTTGTCGGGCATTGTCTTCTGCTAGCGCAAGTCGTTGTGTTATTCCGCGCGCATACTCTTCTGCTTCACGTGAGCGTTGCTCACATTCTTCCATCCTTTGTTGTAGAAGGGCATTTTCCACCCTTATTTCTATAATTTGGTTGCGAAGGACATCCATGTTGTTGTTTGTGGTTTCAAGGTCGTCGGAGACCTGTTCTATGCGTTCAAGAGACGTAAGTGGCCAGTTTTCATTTGTTTCCTGCAACACGACATCCATGGTGCGAAGTCGTTGCTCGTGTTGATTCACCCTAGCGGCTAGAGCCGGCAAGGTGGAGTGAGTGGAGTACGGGCCAGCTCGAGGCAACCTGGAGTTCCTCCTTGCTACCCTTGGGTTCTGCGACCCGGATTGAGAACGAGATGAATTTGATGGTGTGTTTGCCATTTCTGAGACAAAGCGTTAGTAAGATTGAGGCCTATATTCATATAGTTCCTATATAATATAGCCTATTGAGTGTCTAGCATAAACATGTTTAAGTCTCGGTTCTCTCGAGGTCAGAGTCTTCTATTGTACCCTGTTCAGCCATAACTACTTTCAGGTCTTACATCATCTTTGCTTAATTGTACATAGTTGATCAGGCTATGTTAAATTAAACTCGTATGATGTAATCGCTGAACCAGTTATACCTAATAAGGAATACTGCCTAATGGTCATAGTCTAGGCTCACTAAATGCAACCTAGTTCACTATAACCTTAGGCTCTGATACCAATCTGTAACACCCCCAAATTTGATGATTTGCGGAAGCTTGATTTGGGTGTTACTAATCAATAATAAAGCATAAAGATAAATAGCAAACGACTCTATATGCGTCGTTTTAACAAAATATATTGATAATTGAAATGTTTACAACATTTAAAGCTTTACATAGCTCGAGTTAAATAAAATGAGATTTCAGTACATAAGTACTTATACAAAATATACTAATGCAAGAAAATCTCAATCGTCTGTATGCTGACTCGAGCTAAATCCTGAAGCAGAAACATCCTACTGCTGGGTACCTGCGATATATGCTAAAAGGTCAGCTATAAAGCTGGTGAGCTCACAGGTTTGAAATCAAGTAGTATCGTATGAACCGCAAGATTTAAAAATGAATTGCATCCAGCAATTAAATAATGAATTGCATCCAGCAATTAAATAATGAATTGCATCCAGCAATTTAATGATAATCATCGTGTATACAGCCATGAGCACATAGTTGAGCTTAACTCGATGGCCGGGTCCCCTATAGAGAATTCCGGGCGAGGTGCCTCCACGAATGCCTAATCCACATTCGTCTTCCCAAATATTAGTACGTCCGTTTACCCGGTTAGTGCTTGCTAACCCGAACGAGGAGGGTCAATCCTATATGGTACCATATACTAATATTCACGCTACAACGTATTAACAACTATGCTGACGGAGGACTTCAAATGATTAGTTTCGAAAAAACTCATGTAGTATATGAAAAGTTGGTACTTGCGTTCACATGTTAAAAGTTTGAGCAGTATATCACACCCCTGAGTAAAACAGTAAAAAAAAAGAGGGGCTATGAGACTCACCAGAGTCTGAAAGCGTTTAAACAAACGTAAGTTGATTAGCCGAGTATGAAGTCCAAAGACTTGTAACCTGAGGGTGTCCACGACACGCGATGGTTATAAATATGATTGGGTATCTCAAAAGATCACCCAGTAGTTGTTCATCCAACTATAATGTCCAAATCTCCACTATTTGGTTGATAAGTTTAAGTATTTGAAAAGTGTACAGCCCGTTGGTGACGGATTTGTAATAATAATCTCAACTATTATTATTTTGATTTCGTGGCGTCTTACTTGAAAAAATGTGTTTTGATTGTGTTTTAGAAGCCGTTACGGAATCTAAGTACGGGGGTCCGGGGGCAGCGCCCCTGGTAGCGGGGTCCAAGGGGCGGCAGCCCCTGGCGGGGTCCAAGGGGCAGAGCCCCTGGCTGGGGTCGAGCTGCCAGGTCAGCTTGGAAAATTTTTATTTCTACTATATTGCTTTGACGAAAAACCCATCTGGATCTGAATTTGGGTAAAATCGAGTGATAAATTTCGAGTCTCGACACTTAGTAAAAATCTGTGTTTTTGAGGTTCTGGTTTGTGCGACGTTGGGTGCGACGTCGCAGGTAGGACTGCGACGTTGAGTATGACGTCGCTAAAGGCGACGTTTCGCAATTTAATGCGACGTAGGGTGCTGCGTCGCTAATGCGACGTAGGTGATTTCTGCGACGTAGGGGCTTGCGTCGCTAAGTGCGACGTGGCGAGGTATTGGCGACGTTAAGGCTGACGTCGCTATATGCGACGTCGCAATTTAATGCGACGTTGTGACTGACGTCGCACTATGCGACGTCACGAGGGGTTTTGCGACGTAGAAGCTGACGTCGCATAAATTCTGGGCCAAATGCGACGTAGCGGTCTGTTGGCCGGAAAATGTGTCGAAAACGAGTTTTTCGGTTTCCGTTCGGTCCAAAACTTTTACCCAACCCTTATAGGGACATTATAAGTTGTTACAAACTACTAACAAGTGAAAACATTTAAAAACGAGAGATTTCGGGAATTGTCGGAAACTTACAAGGTGTCGGATTAAAAATCCGAAAAGATAGGATGATAGATCGTGTCGCGGTGGTCGTGAATCTCTAAAAATCTTGAAGATCCGAAGTCGTTTGATATGTTTTTACTTCGCGATTTAGTGCGTTTTTAGGAGGTGGTGTGGTTGGTGAGATTTGAGAGAAAAAGAGAAAGAGAGAGAAAGAGAAAGAAGAAAATGAAAGAAAAAGGAGGGAGTTGGGGGTGTTAACCTCCAACTTCCAATCCCCGCTCTCCGTGCGGTGTTCGTTTGCTCCGTCGTTTAAACGTTAATTAATCATTTTAAATATTAATAAGTACATTTTAAATACAAATTATTACGCGATATTTTATTTAATTATTTTACAAATAAGATTACGTTTGAGTTATAAATGTAAGTTGGTTTATTTAGTTTGCGCGTTTTACATTTTAAATTTTGTAACTTTCTGATTGTACGATACGAATGAATACGAAATATTATTATAATAATATTTTTGACATAACCCGTTATTTAATAAAATTTGTCACCAACGTCCGTATTAAATTGAATCGAAATACATTCGATTTAAATTGCGTACGATTTAACCAAATCGCATTTTCGTATATATTCAACAATATATATAATTCGATACATTAATTAGCCTAACAAGGAACTAATTACATGTATTAACATCTGATTAGGCACTAAATACTAGTCCTAATTTGGCGGGTGTTACAATTGTGCCCAAAGCACGATGCAGCACCACGTGCCACATGTTATCCAAGTATGGCCCTCAGGCCAATAGTAAGTTTGAAAGTAATTCGTGGACTTAGTCATTACGAGCATCTCTCGTAATACCAGTCAGTCGTGACCAACCTGGTCAAAATTTTGAGATCAAGTCGTAAAGGTTGGGAAACTGGCGATATGCCACTTCGAAAGTGTGTATCAGTTTGTACAGCGGAATCATGTCAGGTATAATCATACCTACCGGTATATAGATATGCAGGAATAGTATACACGTAAGGCCTATTCATATATACCTACAGTACATATAATAGCCTAGGGTGTCTAGCAAGTAGCAAATAACAATCAGAGTTAACTACTGCATTCCCTTTCAATATAACTTCTTTCAGATCTTACATCATCTTTGCTTAATTGTACATAGTTAGCTACGCTATGTTAAATTAAGTTCGTATGATGTAATCCCTGAACTAGTCATACCTAATGAGGAATACTGCCTAATGGTCATAGTCTAGGTCCACTAAATGCAACCTAGTTCACTACAACCTTAGTCTCTTATACCAATCTGTAACACCCTCAAATTTCGGTTTGCGGAAGCGATCGAGTCGGGTGTTACCAAATTAAATATCACAAGCACGAAGATACATAGGGAACGACTCTAAATGAGACGTTTGAAAATAGTTATACATTTCTGAAATTAAAGTATTTACAAGTTGCGAGTTCGCATAAAAGTAATATTACATTCTACTAGTACTGAAGTAAATGCAATAAATATCCTGAGTGTTGAAAACATGCGACTCGAGCTAGAATCCTGTAGGCCAATCCTACTACAGCAGTGTACCTGAGAATGCACACTAAAAGGGTCAGCTGGAAAGCTGGTGAGTTCACAAGTAATTCGTAGAAACAAGTAGTTCGAGTAATAAATATTTCATTCAGAAATATCAATCAAGTTTAGCAGTTTAAATAACAATGGTTGCCCTTCGAGGCAGTCATAAGTAGTTTATGGTAAGCAGGTGAACCTAATCAATAGGTTTCTAGTCAAGTAAAGGGAACCAATCCCCAGCCTGTGTGTTATCCGGTAAGATATTACCGCCTGGCAATATGTATACGAGAGTAGCGTAAGGTGACTATCTGTCGTGCTACTGACCGAAAGCAATCAAGCAGGAAAGTTCTTAGACAGTCGATATTGCTCCCCGGCAATACGGTACGGATAGTTTGTACGGTTTCAAGTATTAGTACTACGGTTACTAATAGGTCACGATGCCACCTGGCATGAACGGTTGCACCCCGGCAACGTTATCAAGTTATCTGTTTTGTAGTAGTGTCATATCGTACGGTTTACAAGCACGGTCAAGTGAGCAAAAGCTCGTAATTTCCTGAGTCTCTGACTCGTAAGCATCTAGTAATCACTGTTAGTGCATTTTGTGTGTCAGTCAGCTGGTCAAACTATTGTAATTGTCAAAGTCAATTAGTCTGCGTATGTGATGTGTTTAGTATGTATATTCGAGTCTGTAAACGAAATGTAATTACATAAAATGGTGACATTGTATTTGGGCCTGCGACGTCGGGTCAGACGTCGCAAGGGTCTGGGCCTGCGACGTTGGGCCTAACGTCACAGGGTCCAATAAGGTCGATATAAATAGCGAGTTAATATTCAGTTTTAGGGTTAGCCTTTGTGAAGAGAGAGAGAGCCGAAATCAGAGAGTAAGGAGAGGAGAAAAACGTTTTTGTGGTTGGTAAAGCATTACGATTCAAGTGTGAATATATATACAAAAGCTTATAGAAATCGTGTTTGATTCGATTAATACATTCATATATTGATTGTTTGATTTCCGCACAAGCAATTAATCATACGATCTGATTAGATCCAAGGCAAGCAAGGGACTATCAACTGGTATCAGAGACGTAGAATCAAGGATTCGTCGGTTTCGGATCGTATTTTGAACGTTTTTTGGTTTGATTCGCGAAGGTTTAATTGATTAATCTTCGTTTCTGAGTTTGTTTGCTTGAAGAAATCGATTTCTGGAAGTGTTTTTGGGTTAGATCGACGTTTGGTTTTCGAAATTTCGTTAGGGTTTCGAAAATTTTCGATTTTTTGGGGGTTTTGGTCGCTGCAGCCCGATTGTGCGACGTCACCTGCGACGTCGCTAAGTTTTGCGACGTTACCTGCGACGTCAGCTGCGACGTCGCGTGCGACGTAGTAATTTGGACTTTAATTAGTCAGTGCGACGTACTCTGCGACGTCATCTGCGACGTACCTCTCAACGTCGCATAGTGTGATTCTGCGACGTCGCTAGACTCTGCGACGTTGGACTGCGACGTTATACACTACGTCGCATTTTCGATTCTTAATTGAGTCATCGGACTTCTGCGACGTTGCTATTTTTTTTCCGACATTAACCTCGTTCTAGTTTCGTAAAAAAAAAAAAAAAAAAAAAAAAAAAAAAATTTTGGCGGGAAACTCCGTAAAATTTTTGCGTTTTCAAAATTTTTCCATAGGCTTAAAAGTGTTCAATTTTAGCCTGGAAAAAGTTTCATTTTACCCGGCCAGTTTTTGACGTTTTCGGACGAAATTTTGGCGGGAAAAACGCGAAAATTTTGTAATTTCAACTTTTGTTTTTAGGCTTATAATAGCTTTATTTTAGTGTCGGAAAAGTTTCGCTACACTCTGTCGGTTTTTGAAATTTTCGAATCCGATTTTGGAGGGAAATTCGTAAATGGCTTTTGGTAACAGAGTGCCTCCTTCTACATCTTTGTTTTATAGTGATTTTGCGAGTTGGAAGATTCAGTTATGCAATTTCATTGATTACAAAGATCCAAATCTGTTCAATTGGTTTAACACCATTGATCGATATGAGCAACCAAGACTCGATGGGGTGCTTAAGTCAAGAGCACAAATGTCAGTCAAGGAACGAGCAGAGGTTGATAAAGACAATAGCTTGTATGAGATGATTACCAAGTGCTTGCCAGAAGTTGTGATTAATGAATTTAAAAATCAAGCAACTTCTATAAGTTTATGGGATGCTCTTATAGCGGCTTACGATCAAAAGGAAAAGAAGTCAGAGGCTAATATTCAAATTCCTAGTTTAAATGATACTTCTAGATCTAGTGACAAATCAGCAGCATCTACTTCTACTGGCACTTCCTATACTTCTCATACTTCTCATACCGCTCCTTCAAAGTCTACTGAGGAACATGCTAAAATCTTTACAGCTTTCCTCAATTCTTATGAGAATTTTCTTTCCAAGAAGGCTAGTACTTTGCAGCTCACTGAGGAAGACTTTGAACAGATCGATTCTGATGATTTGGAGTATATGGACATCAAATGGAGCATGGCCATGATAACCCAAAGGACAAAGAAATTTCTTCAGAGAACGGGTAGAAAAGACCTGGATGATGATGGTGATACAGGTCTTGGTTTTAATAAAAGCAAAGTGAAATGCAAGAACTGTCAGATTCATGGGCACTTTGCTAAGGAGTGTGAGAAAGTAAAATATCCTTCATCTGGATTCACTACTCCTACAGCTCCAACGACTCCAGAGAAGAATACAACATCACAGGCTATGACGGTGTATTCTCAGGGAGTGTTTGATTTTAGTGCACTTCAAGGAGAGGTTCAACACAGTGCGCTTTTGGCAAAGATACATGCGGTACATGATGAACCTAAGGTACCCATAAACTGTGTTTCTTGTTTAACATTGACTGAATCTCTTAAGAATTATCAATATGACAATTTAGAGTTGCGAGAAAAAGTTGTTAAACTCACCGAGTCAAACAAGTTTTTGAAAGCTAATGAATTTCTTTATGAAAAACAAATTGAGGCTTATAAGTTAGACACTGAAAAATACAAGTCTAAAGTTTTTAGCCAACAGGATGCTATTAATAGCTATCTTAAAGAAATGGAACTTTTGAATAAAGAACTTTCTGAGCTAAAGTCTGAGTCTGACAATTTTAAAAAGGGAATCACGAATTTCTCAAATTCTCATAAATTCTTCGATAAAATGGTTGACAAGATGAGGACAGATAAAAGTAAAGCGGGACTTAGGTATCCACCTCCCACTAACTATTATCCTAAGCCTGTTAAGGAAGGCACCGAAGAACTTGTGGCTGACTACTCATCATGGTCAGCTACAAAGTCTAAAGAAGCTACATCCAATCCCAAAAGGCAGGCAAAGGAGAAAACTAAACGGACAGAGTATCCCTTGCCTACTTTTGTTAAGTCTGATAGTACACCTCCAGTTCGTGTTGAGGAGGTCGTTGAGGTAGAAGATATACCTGAAGAGTCTACCATTAAGGTTGAGAAAATAAATGTCAAACCTGAAAATTTCATCATTACAACTGAAAATGATGATTGTTTTACATGCAAAGGCAAAGCTAAGGTTGACAATGAATCCTCAAAAGTTGAAGTTGATAAATCTGAAAAGAATAAACCTTCAAAATCAACTAACTCAACCTCATGAACATCTACTTCAACATGTTCTCCTAAGAGTGCATGTTCAACAAATGTTCCTGGTCATAGACCTTCTGTGTATTGTCCTCCACCGAAACGATTTGAGGGAACTCATTGGAATCAATCTTATGTTGAGAAACGTTCTTGTTTTCGTTGTGGTCAACAGGGCCATATTATTAGGGATTGTCGGTTGTTATCCCTAGATAGGTTTGGTAGAGAGATGCCAAGAACTTCCTCTTTCAGGAATTCTTTTTCAAAATCTTTTTCAAGGCGTCGTTCGTATTCGCCTGTATCTAGTTGTGCATCAAACTCTCCAAAACCTATGGCAAGAGTAAACAAAGTTGTGCCCAGTAGACCTCAAGTTCAACAGCACAACATTGTTGAAAACAAATCATCTGAACCTACAAAGGTTTGGAAACCCAAATCCACAAACAACACATCAATGAAATCTTCCGAATTTTTAAAATATCATAAACTCATTGATGTGATGGTTATGGATGACCATGGACAACCCAAGTCTATCAAGGCTTGGGTATCCCATAAGTACTAACGTTTAATTGTTTGTGGTGGTGCAGTCGGATTTTTACTAGCTAACATTTTTAGTGACTGCAAGGATGTGGATATTGTTGGAAGAATGCGATGATGATTTGTGATTTGGATGAGAATTTCGATGTTATGAGGTGGTAAAAGTGCTAAAGGCATTTGACTTGACTTGATATGTGATTTTGATACTTTTCTTTAAATTTTTGTTTAATGCAACAGCCATTCTTTATACTTTTTAGTATTAAAGAAATGCAATGTTGCGAAATTTATTCAATTAAAAAATACAAAAATATGTTTAATGTTTAAGGGGAGTATTTTTTGGATTGGATATAAGAATTTGCTGTTCAGGGGGAGTAATTCTGAATATTCAAAATTCTGATTATTTAATTCAGAAATGTGAACAGCAAGATTCTTAAGTCTTGAAAAGATGATGGGTTGTGTCTGTAAACAACTTGGGATATGATAGTACATCGGGTGACATGCATAAAAATGGAAATTTTAAGGTTTATGTTTGATGTGTCAGTAGGTTTATCTGGTATATTTAACACATCTTTTATAAACATTAGCTTCATCATATGATGTATTGGTAGGCATGGTACACACCGGTTTGTGAGTGAGTAAGAAGTAATAATAAAACTTGTCTATTACTTTGAGAAAAATGTTATATGATGTATGACATAAGTCTTAATTGATAAATGGAAGTACTATCATACACTGTCATAATTATGTAAATGTAAAATGGGCATATAGTGATAATATGATTATTCGCCTAACTAATGGTGACTATTGTTGTACTCACGTACAGACCTGAATCCATTAGTTATGCAAATAGTCTCAAACTTGTTATGTTCATACTAAGGGACCCTCTGTTGTACTAAGTACAGATCTGGGGCCACTAGTATCTTCATAGTCGGTTTGATGTATGCCTAAATATAAATATCAAGTGTATGTTACGAGAAAACCGAGATAAACTTGGTCTTGTAATCTCTACCTTGTGTGAATATGCAGTGTTTGTTTTACTGAAGTTTATCAGTATATCATATAATAGGTTTCTCAAAATTAATATTCATACTAACAATAAAGGTTAGCTCACAGATACGGATGTAACATGTTTAAGTGGACAAACAATACCGATGATCGTCTTGAACTAATTTTTTATAAAAGGTGCTTTAAATATGTCAAGTAAATTTAAAGTGGACAAATATACTGATGATCGAAATAACACTTACTATTCCCTAATAATTGCATGTTGGCCTGATATGATCCCTAAGCAGACTTAAAACAATCTTATCCCCAAAATTTATTTTAATCTTCGTTCTTTACTTTTCATTTATAAAGAAAAATCCAAAAAGATTTTATTTCTATGTTATTTTCTTCAAAAATCACATATCTTGTTAAAGTCAAATATTGAAGATGTAAAGGATGTCGGTGATTCTCCAAAGATTATGAAGATAATTCTATCGGAGAAGCTGCTGATGATTGAGAGATGGTCACTGAGTTTGAAGATCTTATTGTATGATAAATTTGTGTCAGTCACATGAATTTGGATATCAAGATTTCTTTGAAGACCATGCTATCTCAGAGGGGGAGTTTCTGATTGTCAAAGACGTGAAGAGTTTGTTGATGAAGACTAATTGAAGACTTATTTGACCAAGCTGATGACAAGGGGGAGTTTGTTAGTGCATTTTGTGTGTCAGTCAGCTGGTCAAACTATTGTAATTGTCAAAGTCAATTAGTCTGCGTATGTGATGTGTTTAGTATGTATATTCGAGTCTGTAAACGAAATGTAATTACATAGAATGGTGACATTGTATTTGGGCCTGCGACGTCGGGTCAGACGTCGCAAGGGTCTGGGCCTGCGACGTTGGGCCTAACGTCGCAGGGTCCAATAAGGTCGATATAAATAGCGAGTTAATATTCAGTTTTAGGGTTAGCCTTTGTGAAGAGAGAGAGAGCCGAAATCAGAGAGTAAGGAGAGGAGAAAAACGTTTTTGTGGTTGGTAAAGCTTTACGATTCAAGTGTGAATATATATACAAAAGCTTATAGAAATCGTGTTTGATTCGATTAATACATTCATATATTGATTGTTTGATTTCCGCACAAGCAATTAATCATACGATCTGATTAGATCCAAGGCAAGCAAGGGACTATCAATCACCTACAGTGATGGTAATGGTTTAATAATCACGGTCAAGTGAGCAAAAGCTCGTAATTCCCTGAGTCACCGACTCATAAGAATCTAGAAATCACCTACAGTGATGGTAATGGTTATCCCCCAAGGGAAGTGTCAAGTTATGTCCCGCAGGACCACGTTTAAGTAAATTAACCAGTTATAGAGCCAACGACCCCGACCATAATAATTCGTAGGTCCGTTGCTGAAAGTAAGCAAAGCATAATCCATATGCTGAGTATGAGTAACCGTGCAGTTCCGTAGAACTACGATAGAGCATGCATCCACATACTGAGCCAACGACCCCGACCGTAATAATTCGTAGGTCCGTTTCTGGAAGTAAGTTGTACCACCCACCGTGGTATCGTGAGCAATCCAGCTCGCAAGTAAGTTGTACCACCCACCGTGGTATCGTGAGCTCGTTTGTAAATCCGCAATACCAATCACATTGGTATCGTGTTTGTACCACCCACCGTGGCATCGTTTTGCTTCACATATAGTGACAGCGTCCGTTATTCTCCCGCAGGAGATGCAAGTAATCGTTTTGGCAGTACACGACATGCCCGTAAGTAAATTTAGCCCAAAGCTAGTAAAATGTTACAGGCACTCAACAGTACCTCAAGTTGTTACGTGATTCACAGTAGTATATCATACTAAGAAATGTAGGAGCGTCATCTGGATGTAAGGGATAATCGTAATCAATAGGTAGGTACGTATCTACGTCACCTAGTTTGCCTGAAATAATGTGTAAAGTCAAGTACGTTAACACGTCACTTAACTGTAAGGAAGTACTTACAGTACTTACTCAAAGTCATTCGCTAGTTCGTAAAAGTAGTCAATGCTAACTATCAAGTCGGTGCCTATAGTTGGTGTTCATAAGTCCACTAATCATTATTAGTACTTAGCAAGTCACTGATGTAGTGAGGCGTCTATTCCCTAGATATCATATGTAATATAATTCTAGGTGTTACTGTCACAGTCATACTTAATATCCCTAAGTATGGTCAAATGGTTCGTAGCTGTCGCGGTCTAGCACCGTTACCATAAACTATAGTAAAACGTTTGTAACGGTTTGAACAGTTGAAAGTAGTAAAACAGGAGTATGCATTCCGACCCCGAAATCAGTTGGAAAACAGTAAAAGAGTGGGGTGATGAACTCACCTGAGGAGCTAGCGTCCTAGCGTAACGAGTCGTGCCAAGTGAAATCTCCTAATGTCCTAAACACGAGAGATTTCGTATGTTTGTAAGTGCGGTTCGTTATGAATGTTCGTAATAATAATTCATATTATTATTAGGTTTGAGTTTTCGTATACTTCATAAAGTATATTTGTTTTGGAGTACAAGTCGTATCGTATTTAAATTGTCTTTTGAAAACGTTTTCCGACACTTAGAAAGATTTGGCAAATTTCTGTTTTCTGCGACATAACATGCGACACAAAAATGTGTCGTGCGACGCAAGGGTTGTGTCGCATAATGCGACACAAGAGTTCTGCGACACAGTGGTTGTGTCGCATAATGTGTGCGATGCTAAATCAATAGCGACATAAGGGTTGTGTCGCATGGAGTCTGCGACACAAGGTACGACACAAGGATACGACATAAGGGTTGTGTCGCATAGATAGTTTATGCGACACAGTATGCGACACAAGGCTTGTGTCGCACTCAAGAACACCAGCCCAGAAACCTTCGGGTTTCGCGTTTTTCCGGCCAAAATCGCAAATCAAACGCATTTTCAAGCTGTAAAATCGTGGTTTCTTGGTCGTTTAGGTTATAAGCAACTTAGGTAAACATTATTACACTAAAACATTACCCCAAAATGATTAAATCTAAGAATTTGAGAAATTCTTACAAATGCGAATCGAGGCCAAACGAGAAAGAAAACGATGATGTTGCCTTTGTTAATGTTGTTCCACTCGTGAAGGTGATTCCGAAAATGTATGTTGATGGTGGTGGTGGTGAAGTCCGGTGGTGGTGGCGGTGGTTGGTGGTGATTATTTTAGAGAGAAAATAGGATGGAGAAGATGATGAAAATGAGATGAAAAATGGGGAGGGAGTTGGGTTTTGTCCAACCCAGATCCCCAGTGCGCGGACTGTGGTCTCCAACCACAGTACAAAATACCCGTGTTTTATTTGTCCAGTCATAATATAAAATAAAATCTTATTTATATTATTTAAAAATGTTTTCTAATGAAAGTATTTTATAAAAATACTAATCGGGGATAAAAGTTAAATCGTTTAATTGAAGTTTAAATTCAGCGCGAAAATTAACTTTTTGACGAGGTGTTACATAAAACCAACCTGTGCTCGAAACATGACCTATTGTCAACTGACAGCTAGCAGTTCTAGCTCTTTTTCGGCGACGGGTCTAAAGTTGTGAATCCTCCTCATCGGTATCTTTATCAAGCAACTGATAATTTGGATCTTTCTCCTCAGCCGGACGCTTCTCTTTCAAAGCTGGATCAATAACAAGCTTTGATCCTTTCAAAATCATACCAACCGGTGGATATGTCAGTGTTGTCATCACCAAAATCTGATGTTGTATCACCATCACGTCCAGACTGACCAAAACCACCAGAAGTACCAGTCTCTGGTAGCTTTCCCGGATCACGCTGACCCTCAGGTCTTGCAATCTCTGGGTCGACAGCCTCAGGATCCTGTTCAGGTGCAGGCTCATGATATTCCTTGATCGCTTGAAGGATCGGATCATTAGCATCATCATGATGACCTAACACCTCCTGCACAACTTGTGCCGCAATATCAGGCACTATGTTTTGTCCTTGCTGACCAGCCTGAATAAGTACATCTTCAAGTAGTTCCTGTGGCTCCGGTTGCGGAACCACCGCTGCAGGCTCAACAGCTGGACCAGCACCAACAACATCATCCAGCCAACCGTTATTCGGTGGCGCCACATAATGTGGATCTATCAAAAACCCAAAAAGATCTCGAGCCTGAGGCCGTAAATGCTCTGCTCGATGCGTATCATTGACAAAACACGTGTTGTATCCACGAAGCCCAATCGTATCAACAAAATTCATGGGCTGTACGGATGGAAGATCCGGTAGAAAATGTCGGATGACCAGCATGCAAAAATGTGGATAGAGCATGAAGGTGGACTTCACCTGCCCAGTAATATGCCCATGCAATGCCTCGAACAGATAATGAGAGAAACTGTATGGTTTATTATAAACCAGAGACAGTACACCAGAAATCAATGATGGGCTCAGCTCATCAAATCCACCCTTCTTGGGGGCAAAGCAGGTGACCAAAACATGCCACAAGAATCTCCACTGGCCATATAAAAATGCCTTGGGATACTGTCTCCCTCTCTGAGGGCCAACATATCCCATCCTACCCAAAGCTCCCTCAATAAAAGCGACAGGAAACTCTGTCGGACCATTCTCTTGATCCTCTGTAACGAGACGTAGAATCTCTCTCAGATCAGCAGCCGAGAATACAACTGGATGATTAGCCACGGTAGCCCTAATCACCGGTGGGTTAACCGTATCGTCATACGCAATATCAGTCCATAAATCAGTAATAATATCCAAGGACAGTGGTGGAGATGCAGTAACAGCATGTCGAATACGAGAGCGAGAAAGAAACGTAAGAATCTCTGCCACTCTAACTGCACCCTTAGCTGTAACATCCAAATTCACAAGTACATTGTGAGTACTCGCAAAAGGTCTAGCTGCCATATCTGTAAAGATTTACACAAATGACAATTAATTAGCTTAACCGCTAAAACATGAATATTATAATTTACTGGACTTAATTGAACTATTAAGTACTCCTGACTTAATTAGCAATTATATTCTGTAAATATATAACGATTATAAAGTAATACGAATTTAACTTGTAATAATTATAGAAAGCTCAAGTTCTAAACGTATAAATAGTTAATAACTTGTTAATTAACAAGTCTAAACAAAATGTATTTTAATTTAATACATAAATTGAATTTTTATTTAGTTTACAAATTGGTTCAATTAATATTATTGTAAGAATAAAAAAGTAAACAATTTAATGGTTGTAAAAAGTAGTTGGTAATAAGGTAAAAATGATGGAAAATAATTTATAGAAAAAGTTAATGTGATACTAACGTGTTTGCAATGGTCGAAAGTGATGAACTTTCCTATTGAGATATGACGGTGATATTTTCAACATCTAATTTGTTAAATCCATCAAACATGTGCATTAACTAGTTGTATTGCGAAATTTGCATATTTTTTATGGATCTATCAAATTAGATGGTAAAAATATTATCTCCCGTTGAGATATGGTGTGAGCTTTGTTTTTATCTATTGAAACTGTTTAGAGTATGTCCCTTCAGATCGTTAACTATCAATCTTAAATTAATGATTATACAAATTCCAAACTTTATCATATATTATCTAAAACATTAGTTTAATTAAGGACATTGTACTAGCAAAAAAAAGTCAATGATTTTGATTAGGGAAAAAGATGACACAAAATGTCGACACTTTTCCAATTAGTATGCACCGATAAGTCAAATTAATAACAGATCTATTGACTTACTTGGTTAAACATTCTTTATCATGGTGCTGAATTTTTTTTCTTTTTTTTACACGTTGATTCCATTTATTCTCTGTGTTTACCTGAGAATATAGATATATATTTGTACCCAACTATACTGGTTTGGACACATGGATTTTACTTGATCTCACTCCATACATTCACCAATTATTATAACTTATGTGTCATTTAAATTTTTAAATATTATTTAAGGTTCATAATATTAAGCTAATCAAGTATTTTTCTTAAATTAAACGAACATAAGTTAGCAAGTTGAAATAGATTTGTTTTCAGTACAAGAGCACATGGTGTGGTGACACTATTTTTACAGTGTTCTTACGGGAATGTTGTTGAAAAGTGGAGGTGTGGAGGATGTTGAGTTTACAGTGTTCTCAAAATTTATTTTGATTTTTTTAAATTAGTTTGTGTGTGTGAGGTATAAGAAAAAAGAAGAAAAAGGAAGAAGAAAGTAGCATCTCATTCCGGACGACGCTCCAGAACGCTGTCCAGAATGCCGTCGCGGTGTGGGAGGACGCCATCAAACAGTGTTCTCGAGCTAGGATTTTGTCGAAAACGCTTCCACTCCGTGTGCTCTAGGTAATAAGGTGTGACATGATTTGTTCAGTTATCTTGGTTCTAAAATCTTAACCAAACAGCAAACATCAGCCGGCCTATATAATAATAATCGTAATCAAGGCAAGTACTATAGTAAAAGTAAATTCGCAAAATAAGGATTTACTTTTGGGTATTGTTAATGACAGCCCTAAGGGCTGCCTATAACGTGCATACATTGGTTGTACTTTAAAGAATATTTATGGGGTCAACTTAAATTCAGGAGGTCAAAGAGTTTATTATGGTATGCGTCCAAGTATTAATGCGTGTTTGAAATTCTTATGGGCTGTCAATATCATTTTCATTTACTTTTTATATATTATATCGAGTTATTAAAGTAACTAATAAATCCGCTATGTTTACTGATAAACATATTCTTTTTATTTTCTTTGGTACTAACAAATCAGAGCTATTTGCCTATTTATGTATTGAGCTTTTGGGCTTAAACTGGGCCTAGTATACACTATTTTTCGGGCCTTTGAATCTGAACATCCTGATTCCTGACTCCTGAGTCCTGATTAGGGGTGAACAAAAAAACCGAACCCGGAACCGAACCCGATTTAAAAACCGAAACCGGAACCGATTTGGAACCGGTTTTTGAATACCCGATTCGGGTTTTTTCAATACCCGGCGGGTAGGACCCGGTTTGGGTTTCGGGTTTCAAAATCGGGTTGGGACCGGGTAGGAAGCGGGTCGGGTTGGAAAACCCGGTATAAAACCCGAAAAAACCCGGTTTAAAAACCGGTATTCATGGGTCAAAAACCCGGTTCGGGTCGGGTAGGTCAACGACCCGGTTTTGCTTCCTTTGACTAAAAACCGGTTCGGGTACCGGATCGGGTCGGGTATGCCCGAAACCCGGTTTTGTTCACGGCTAGTCCTGACCATCATCATAGATTCATAGGCCATATTTAGTGCCTAATTGATTTGTTAAGTGTTTGATAAATTTTTAAATCACGTTGCGAATGAATTTGCAATGAAAAATATTAGGAAGGATAAATCCAAACTTTTAGCATGAATGTCGTAGCTCTAATTTAGATCTAGTACGGAATGTATTAAAACTTTAACGTGGTAGCTATTCTAACATGTACGCAACTATGAGAGGTACTACTAGAGAATGATGGAATTAGTGGCAGGAAACGAGCATAGATATATTTTGGTTGATGAACTTGTAGGGATCAAACGGTTAAAGAACTCGCCATTTTGATATCCAACGTCACACTCAGCAGGACTATAAGATGCAAACCTAGAACAACCTCTCTTTATTATATACTTTCCTCTTCATATATCAAAAAATGGCTATCAAACATGAAGATCTGCATAGTCTTTGGTTTTTCTACCTTAATTTAATTAGTTCAATAAGTCCGTAGAAATTTGGAAGGATCAAATGGGTGTTCCATTTTGCAAAAACGATTTTTAGTTAAACTTACTTGAATTGATGATTAACATGATTTTGTGTCATTTAATTGATGGGGTAGGCCAGATTTCTCTTGGGCCTCGCTTAACAGGTGGGCTTCAAGAAGCCCACTTATCTTACATTCCAAAATACCGGAAGACAAAAGTAAAATATATATTTTGTAAAAATAACTGAAGGTGGGAAAACAAGACACAAACATACCCACAAACATGAAAAATATAAGTGGTGATGGGGTTTCGTAGATACAACGGAGTTGGAGAAAATCAAGAATGAATGTTGGGGTTTGAGATGACAAAATAGTTGGGATCCCCTCCCCTCGGGACCTTGTCTTGTCCTCCTGCCGTCAATCCATCTACAACCGCCATCCTCCTTTTTTTACACTCAAAAATTACTTTTTACATACAAACTTTTAATATATAAATATATTAAAAAATTAATGTACAGCTTGTGACTCGAACTGATTAAGCTTCTAATATGCTAGACCAAGTTACAAGTTGATTCAGTGACCCGAACCGATTATATATGTTTGGAGCTTGATTTTTTTGCTCATTGCTACAAATAACTCATTTCGTCATACCTCATGGGGCATATCGATCAAACACACTTTTAAATTTATGCAAAATTAACATGTACGAAGAAATATTCTTCGTGACAAATTAAAAAAAAAAACTTTTTTATATCTAAATTTATAAATATGAAGAATGCGATAAAGTTCCACAACTAATTAATTAACATAATTTACAAGTAGTATACAAGTGCTAGAGATAAGTTATACTAAATGTCTTGTTAAAGTTTGGATGGCAAAAAGGCTCAAACCAATGAATGTATGTGGCAATTAAGGTTAAATGTAAGAACAAATTACGACGGTTATGCATGGTTAGGGCAATCTTTTTTGTCTCGTGAAAATGTTGTTTTCAAGAGGAACAAACAAAAGTTGATCATGCTCTTTTGTTCCCCAAATACAATTGGGATTTTAATAATTTAGTATATTAATATAGGACCAAAAAGGAGGATGCATTTGATAAATGCTTGTGAAAAAAAGTTTCTTAGTGTTTGCCTAAACAAACAACTACATTCCTAAATCAATTTATTTCGTGTTTATGTAGATAACTTACAAGCGAAGGTACTTAACAAACGTGTGCATGAAATGAACACGCAAACAGTACAATTAGGGGTGTTCATTTTCGGATATCCGATGTTTCGGATATCCAATGTTTCGGATACCCGAAGTTCGGATATCCGAAATTTTGGATATTAGATTTCACTATCCAAAACCCTATCCAAACTTTCGGATATCCAAATTTCGGATGCCCAAAATTTCGGATACGATAATCGGATTATCCAAATACCCGAATTAAATAAATAAATATATTTTCGTAAAATTTTTTTATTTTAAAATCAAAGATATTTACATTTATAAGTATATTAATAATGAAGTTAATATTATATAAATATAAAATATATGCATATGAATGAAATCTCAAGTTTTTTGATCGAAAATACTATATATATTTTCAAAATGTAGAATATCTTGATCTTTAAAGACATAAACAAGGATCATTTGACATATCTTTCACGTAATAAAGTAAATTATTACAAGATTTAGATTATATTACTAAAATTTAACAAAATAAGTAATATAAATCTAAAAATTATAAATAAAAAATCTACTTTTCGGATATTCGGATATCCAAACTATCCAACTTTTTGAAAATCGCTACCCAATACTCATACCCAAAACTTCGGATACCCGCATTTCGGATACCCAAAAATTCGGATATCCAAATTTTCAGATAATTTCGGATTGGATACCTCGGATATTTGGGTATCGGATTCGGATACGGATATTTTGAACACCCCTAAGTACAATGTATGAACCGTGAAAGATCAATTCGATCTTAATATATAAGCTAATATCCCAATATATAATCACTCATTTTGATCTACTGTATTGTGTACCTCAATCATATATAGTCGTCGTCACATCGTCTAATCTCCCAAATGGTGAACCTAAACAATGTCTATCCTTGAAATTTAGAAGGAAGCTTGATATACTTGTTATTCATGGACGATGCGTAGTTTTTCTCTTAAACACATAATTAATTCTTAAGGTATAATGTAATTCTCTTTACTACTATTATCAATACAGCAGATTTGGTAACCTCAATGAAGATTAGTTTCAATAATTTAGATACAAATTAAACTAGGGTACGTATAAATAAATGTACGCATGGTCAGTGGCAGATCCAGAAATTCAAGTGACCCGTAGCACAAATTTTTTCATAATATTATATAGATAATTTTTTCATGAACATATACGATTTCATTATAAATTAGTAGTTTTTAGAGTAAATAACATACAAAATGAACTAATCATTTATCAAACTAGTAGTAGAACTTGTTTGAACCCGTAGCAATAGCAATAAAATCAATTATTTCTAAAAAATTACACTTCGCATGACAAACGGACCCGTAGCAAGCGCTACCCCTAACTTCCACATGGCTCCGCCCCTGCGCACGGTGGCAATAAACTCCCATTAGCATATAACTAAATTAAAGTATACAAGAGTAATATTGAAAAAAAAAATCGAAGGTTTTTTATTGTTGAAGCAAAGGCTACACATGATAATTAGCTAGTACGATGTGTCTAACAGCTTTGCCAAAATTGAATGTCGGAGTAATTAATTGGTTTAATATAATAAAGATAGATGGGATATAATAAAAGATGGTCTTACAAGGACGAATTAACAGCAGAAAAACAACAAATGTACACATGCAGCTGATCAGCATACTCAAAAGGCATTATATGTCCTGTGGAGATGCATGCTAAAAATGGACAGAATCAAATCTTCATCATTAGCCCTCTCCTCTCCTGACACTACCAAGCTTTATTAATTGAGCAGGTATATATATCAGTTGTCAGTAGAAGTTGGCCTCTCCCAGATTTCCTTAAAAGTTCATGAAAAATAGCAGTTTATGTCCAATGAAAACGACCAAAATATTTGCATTCAAACCGGCCATCAACATGTCATAAGATTATAGTGAAGTAGTAGTAATTAAATTCATGGGATTATGTGTTAGTTCAAGATTTCTTGAATCTCGCCTGCGTAAAGGGAAGGGTTCCATTGCCTTATGGGCTGGGCCTAACCTGGTTGTGTGGGCTCGCTACGCCTTCTGGGCTAGGGGCCATGTAACCACAATTGTCGTTCAAAAAAAAATTTACACTACAAAAATATGTTCAAAGGCTAAGAGTAGAATGAGTATTCACATGAACGTCGTCATACGGACCACTCCCGAACATGTTCGAAGGCTAAGAGTAAAATGAGCATTCACATGATCGTCGTCATACGGACCACTCCCGAAAAAGTTGTCACAATTATTAATTAGGATCGATACTTTAGCCCAACAACACGTCTAACATATAATCCCAATGAGGATCCACCAAAAAATGCAACAATAACACATGTGATAGTAATTTGTAAACCCACCAAAAACCCTAAACCCCAAACTTGACCCCTAAACCCTAAACGCAACACTAACACATGTGATAGTAATTTGTAAACCCAAAAAAAAAAAAAAAAGTTGTCGAAAGTATAACTTGTGGGATCTTAAATAGAATAGAAAAAAATGTTGAATTTTATGGTGCAATTTTTCATAATTTTTCGACTTGTCGTTTGTGAGATATTTAATTTTTAAAAAGATGAGGGAAATTGGTATTTGATGAAAATGAGTGGCTAAGATTGATTCCCTCATTCTCACATAAATTCTCATCCTCATTTGAACATCACTTTAAATTGAAATTAACCCCTTAACTAACCAAATAAAAGCATATTTAGTTTCATTAATTCTTGATACTCTTTCATGCATGTTGATTTAGTGTCTATCGTATGCAAACTATATTCTTTTTGGGTAAAGCCTAAAAGGAAAAAAAAATTATTTTGGCCTTACCCAAATAGAAATGTTACATACAATAGACGATATTTACAAGTTCAATACATATAATATAAGTTATTATAGTTCGACTCGTACAATAGTAAAAAGTGTAAGAATTTAATACATAACGAAACAATAAACTCAAAATTAATGTAAATTTTACTAAGAAATTTGCATTGGCTTGCAACTCCTTTTCTCTTCAAATAAAATCAACGTAAAAAGCTTGATACATTTCTATGTTGATTAATTCCTTATTTTATAAGTTAAATTTGGAGTCTTAAAAGTGTTAAGCCCCATGAAACATACGTCGATTAATGGGATATATATGAATAAATGTGATATGGTGACACTATGTTCAAAAAATCATGATGTTACACGAATTGCAATACATAGACATGAGAGTGTGTGTGGATTTGTGTATACATCGCACACACAAACGTAAAAAGGGTAGTTACTTTATGGTGCAAGGTTAGACTTGTTTTCAAGAAAATAAAATAAATAATTTTAGGTGGGTGGCTACAATCAAGGAGCCATAAACCCATGTGTTGCCATAACTATACATAAGGACAACCAAATAAATACATAAACTTCCTCGATCGTTTGAAAATAAAACAATTCGACAAGCTCTTGCATTCTTGCCACCTTCAATTCAATTCTCTCTCCATATATATTTTGTTAACTCTTAACATAAACATATTTAGAAGGTTGACTCTTTAAATAGTATATCTAACTTAATTTGACTTGATTATTGTTGCATTTGAGATTAATTAGTTCATAAGCTCGCTACCGACTCTTTAAATAGTATATCTAACTTAATTTGACTTGATTATTGTTGCATTTGAGATTAATTAGTTCATAAGCTCGCTACCTCTTTAGTATAATGTAAAGTAGTATTTGTTTTGAAATTAATTTCGTAGAATGCGTTATAGCATACATGTATGAAACTCTAGTATATGAGTAGAATCTTGAGATCCTGATTTGATCTTACAATTTTGATTTTACGATTTCGATCTTGCGAAGATAAAATGGTCCTAGATACAACAACTAGACATGACGGGCTTTAAACAATCACATCAGATCTTATAAGAACTCTACAATTAAACATGCTCATGAAGAAGGCTACAATGATATATGACCATCTAGGAAGTCCTCGTGTGATCACCAAAATTAATAATATTATGATTGTGATAATTAAGTAACTATATATATTCACTTTGTGTTGTGGATGACTAGGGTTAATAATGAGGATGAAATTTCAAAGGGGATAAATCCTTAACAAGAGAAAACTCTTAAAACACTCGATTAAATAATTGTTCATAGATTAAAAAACACTAGGCATAAGCTTAGCACTTATAACAAAAGAAACTTAGTATTAAACAAAAATCGAATCCTAATATATTTCAATTCAAATATTAATTAAACTAGAAATCTAGTTCCAACTTATCCCTAGCTAGAAGTAGAAACATTGAATGACTTTATGAACTTTTACAATAAACTAACCCTCCCTATCCCTATAGATAATAGGTAACTACATAGATGTATAAAGTAGATAAATAAATATGTATATATGTGTACGCATAAAAACTCTTCCGTAGTCCGTCCTCTTTTTTTCCTTGGTTGGGAGAAGTTAGTGGAATTTGTCTCTTACAAGTATTCTATTTGAGAGGTAAGTGAGATACAAAAACATAAGCAAAACAAGAAAGGAAGAAAAGGAGGCCTACCCATATCTTCTTTCATTTTCATTAACATCTTCATACATTGCACGTTCTACAAAGCAAACATCTATGGATATCTCAACTTCACATTTAATGCTTTGATTTTCCCATTTTGTTACAAGTATCGCCAAATTCATCACCCTTTGTTAACACAAAGATATATTTTGTTTGGTGGATGATATTAAAGATCTTCTCTCATTTAATGATGTCAAGAATGTTACTATCATCATCATGTGTTCTTGTGTTCCTTCTTTTTCTTTCACATGACTGTAATGGTCGACATCTTAGTAGCATTGATGATCATGCCATGGATGACAAAGCAAATCTTGTTAGCCATTCTACCATCAAGGTAAGATTGATTTTGTTAATAGTTAATAGCTCTTTCTTATATGATGCTTGATCATTTTAATTTATGTTATTTCTAATCTCATTTCTCAACTTTTTTAGGGTTTTGAGAACAATCCATTCATAGTTCATGATGATCCCGAAATGATCAAAAAAGGGAAGGTTCAAACAAATATAGTTGATGATGATCAACACAAGCAAACAGACTGTGGATCAAAGAACAAGAAAGAGATCAATGACCCTAAAGTAAGGAGAGTTAAAGACCCTGTTCACCGACAAAATCAGCCTAAGTTTGTCATGTTTCGAGTTCCTCCGAAAGACAAACGGGTACATCAGCAACCTAGTTTTAATCTTGACTATTCTCCACCAAAGACACATCCTCCTAGTCACAACTAAGATCAAATAGTTGCATGATTTCATGTTAGCTTTCGTTATGGTACGAGTTCTCTTTTGAGAATCTTTGAGGATACAAATATATGATATGAATAGTAAAGTTGCGGATCGGAATACATGTTTTTAACGTTTAGTGTTTTAGGGTTTGAGTGAGCTTCTTGAACTTAGCAATGACCATTTTCATGATCAATACCATCTTTCCTATAAAATGTCACCATATTATTTTCAACAAGAAAAAGAGTGCAGTGTTACATCTATGTTAAGGGGTCGCAGGTCTTGCTTAAATGTAAATTGAATATATAACTTTTGGAGAAATTTTGAAGCATATATTAATTATATGATATTTATCATTAATCTTGTGTAGTTGCTTCTTCTTGTTCTTGTTCTTGCTCTTGCTCTTGCAGTCTTGCTCTTGCTCTGATTTTTGCTAATTGATTTGGTATTGCATGTGCAACTTAAAATTCATGAACCTTACGTTATCTTGAAAGATCGAAGCATAATAAATATGAGCTATATGTATATATTCTGATTTCATCCCAATTTAGAGACTTAATTAAACACGAATAAGATGTTTACGGATGTAACTTACGTTCACACAATGGGACTAACCTCTTTTGGTTTGTCACAGTTATATAATTTAAGACGTAAATGAGTTCTTAGGATGTCACTAGTTTCTATCTTAATTAATCCCTTACATAGTATTAATCTTTGCGTGTGGCAACTCTATCAACATCAAAACTAATGGATATTAAAATTAATCAAATTAAAGAACATATATAATGAGATGCATATAATTCTCTACTTCATACTAATATTATCCCTCTCATATATTGCATGTAAATGGAGGATTATATATATTCACTTTATATGTTTTTTATTTTATTGAAATGCTTCTATATATGATTATTAAAAATTTCTATAAATCATCATTTTGTTAAATTAAATAATTATAATTTTATGCAATAATTATTAACGTGTCATTATCTAAAAATATCCTGTGATGATCAAATATATACTAGTCTTGTAGCTTTCTTGGAGTACGTACATATGGAAACGAAAGGGAAATCGTTACTGTGGCCAAATATCGATTTTATATATAAAAAACTAACGCGTAATACTTGGATATTGAAAGTTGTAATGCATTAACCGCTTATTATTGTATTAAAGATAACCTTAATTAGTTAATTAATATGATACCAATCAAACATTAACCTAAAACATGTCCGAAGGGGTAACGTATGAATTAAAGTAGGATCCGATTGAATCATACAGCTTAACGTTGTTTGGTTTGATGTAAAAAAAGTACAAGATTTACATGTAAACATTCATTAATTAAAATTCCCAAAACCTTGGATCAAACTCCACTTTTGACGTTTTTTGACTAATAAGAGTGGAAACCGTTGACTCATCTTCCCAAGATTGCCTGCCAACTTCAACTCCATTAAATAATACTAACTAATATTAATGCAGCCAAGAAATTCTTTGAAAAAAAAATTGCGCGCTGCTCAAATAGCAGGCCAAGGATCGTAAGTGGAAACTTCAAAAAACTCTCGGTGGAGCAGGCCAACAATCTGGAGAAACCATTTTCGGAACTTGAGGTTAAAAATGCTATATGGGAATGTGGTGATGAAAAATCCCCGGGTCCGGATGGATTCACGATGTTTTTCTATAAAACATTCTGGAATGATATTAAAGGAGACCTGATGAAAGCAATTAAAAATTTCGAGGTAACTGGAAAGCTGGGCAGTGGACGCAATTCATCATTTTTCACTTTGATTCCCAAAATTGATAATCCATTATCCTTTTCTGACTTCCGCCCAATTTGTCTCATAAGTTCGTTCTATAAAATTATTGCAAAAATGTTGGCATCGAGACTCAAAGAAGTTATAAATGGACTGATTGGTCAAGAGCAAACTGGATTCATTAAAGGAAGAAGTATTTTAGAAGGACCTCTAATTGTTAGCGAACTCATCTCGTTGGTTAAATCAAAAAAAATTCAATCTTTTGTGTTAAAAGTCGATTTTGAAAAAGCCTTTGATTCGATTTCGTGGGAGTATCTCGATGAAGTTATGGAGCATATGGCCTTTGGTTCGAAATGGAGGGGGTGGATCTCGGAATGTTTAACTTCAACATCTATCTCGGTTCTCGTTAATGGTTCCCCTACAAAAGAATTTATTCCTAAACGAGGTGTGAGACAGGGCGATCCCATGGCACCGTTCTTATTTTTAATAGCGGCTGAGGGAGTGAACCAAGTTATGCTAAAGGCTAGAGACACGGGGGTGTTCCATGGTATCAAAGTTTCTTGTAACGGGCCTTTAATTTCTCATTTACAGTACGCGGACGATACATTATTTGTGGGGCAATGGTCTCGAAGAAACATAAGAAACCTTTTCATGATCATGCGATGTGTTTACCTTTCATCTGGACTGAAAATTAATCATTCTAAAAGTAGCTTATACGGGTTTGGAATCGAAGATTCTGAGATTGCTAGGTGTGCAGATATGGTTAAATGCAACGTTGGTGTGCTTCCTTTTAAGTATCTTGGCTTTCCAATTGGTAAATCAATGAATAAAGTGGAATCATGGGCTCCGTTAATTCAGAAGTTCCAACGCAAATTATCTTCCTGGAAAGCAGAATGTTTATCCATTGGGGGTCGACTTCAACTTTGCAAATCGGTTTTGGACAGTCTAGGAACTTACTTCTTATCTCTCTTTCGTGCTCCTATAAAAGTTATTGAAGAACTTGAGCGTATGCGGGCTAGATTTTTCTGGGGTGGCTCAAATGACAAACGAAAGATTAGTTGGGTCTCTTGGAATCAAGTACTTGCTGACAGTGAGGTGGGCGGTTTAAACATCGGTAGCATCAAGGCGCAAAACTTGGCACTTTTAAACAAATGGTGGTGGCGATTTCTTACTGAAAAAGACAGCCTATGGAGGATAGTTATCGCTGCTATTCACGGACAGAATGGAGGTTTGGGTGAAAGGATATCGAGGGGAAAACATGCAGGACTATGGAGAAGCATTCTAGGCGTAAGTAAAGAGTTGGTAAAATTCAACTTGGGATTTTCCAGTTTTTATCAATTTGATCCGCACGATTTGAACGATGGGGGGAAATGGTCATGGAACCTTTCGAAGTCTGGGGTATTCTCTGTCGCATCTTTAAGGTCTGCTGTTGACGATTTGATGCTACCCAAGTCTCCTCTAACTTCATTCTATTGGCTAAAAATCCTTCTGAAAAAGGTGAATATTTTGGTATGGAGAGCTCTCCGAAGGAGGCTGCCTACCCGAATGAATCTAGCAAGAAGAGGTGTTACTATTTTAAACAACTGCTGTCCAATCTGTAACGAAGAAAGTGAGGATGAAGATCATGTTTTTGTTACATGCAAGGTGGCGAAGAGATTATTAAAAAAGATGGGGTCATGGTGGAACGTGAGTATGGTTAATCTTTTAACCATTGAATCTCTTTTAGAATGGCCAAAAGCATCGGGATGTAATTCAAAGATCTCGAAACTCTTTCTGGGTGCTTTATACACGTATCTATGGTTAATGTGGAGCTTCCGGAATGAGGTGGTTTTTAGAAATATAGAAGGAGATAAATGGGTGTATATTCAAAATCAAGTGATGGGTAAATCTTTTTTCTGGATAAAAAATAGAAGTAAAGATAAAGACCTCAAATTAGATTGGGTAAGTTGGTGTGGAGCACCTTGGAGCATATAGTCTGTGCAGGAGGTTCCATGAGATTGTTATTGTTCTTTTTGTTTCTCTTGGTTTGCTTTGTAGGTTGTATTTTCTCATTGTACTCATGTCGTTGTAATTCTAGCTCCTTGCTAGTTGAATTCTACAATTAATAATATTTTCGGGGGGCGGGTTTGAGGTGATGGCGGAGCCGAAGCTTCTCCCCGCTCTCTCGTTTTGCTGTTCAAAAAAAAAAAAAAAAAATATATATATATATATATATATATATATATATATATATATATATATATATATTAATGCATCAAAAGCAGGTTTATTTTAAGCTATGAAAAGTGAGAATGTCCCTTTGTGTCTTTCTTCTACACTTGGTCTTCTGTCGTCTTTATATACTACTAGCTAGTACTAGTAGTATATTTTATCAGTTTAGGAGCAAAGAAACCTTTTGTGAATGCAAGTGTAGGAAATTAGGTCGCATTCGGTTCAAAGAATTGAAATTGAGACTCCATTTGTTTAAACTTGTTTGCTTAAAATAATTAATGAAGTTGAAATTCGTCAAAAAGATTTAGCTAAAGGAGTTGGAGTTCCGATGCATTCTAATTACTTCAAAATTATTCCACGAACGAAACGCAATCAGTTAATGAAACATCATTAGGATTTGCACATAATGTAGCCTGGCTTCTGTCATGTTACATAAATACTAGCAAACTATAGGTGCAAGTACATTCACATGCTAGTAACCAATATTGGGCATACCTCAAGTTATATCATCACTATAAAAGTTCAGACTCCACATATGTGATCGATAGGTCAATCAGGAATTCGAATATGTGCCTTAGAACATGTAGATAATTTGTGAAGTGATTTGCCCGACGTTGATGCTTCTTGCGGCTGGCGGACGCGTACCATGAAATATAGTATGCGGTTATGAGGTACCCTCCAAATTATTCTATATCAATTTAGTATATAATCAAAAACCTATTAGCAACCAGTGTCATAAGTTACCAATGAAGTTATATTTTCACATTACGTTACTCTATTTATTAATGTGGGATATGAGTTTGCAACCACCCTATGAGAATATTGGTGGATAATTTGATGGTCAAATTAGCCAAGTTGTGAAAGCTATTTCCGTGATTGGTATAATTGTGTGTGTGAAGTCGAGAATACGTATATATTGGAATTAGTAGGTTTTGGGGTGGAAAGTAATTGGGCATGCTACATGGATATGTATCATATATGGTGTTTTTGTTGATGCAACCAATGTTGATCGCGATAACAAGAATTTTGATTGTTTGGAGTTTTCGTGGTTTTGCTTTGGGAAAAACAGTTTATGTTATAAAATGGGCCGAATTGTCTTTTCTTACAAAGTACTTGGGCTATTTGGGCTTTCATGTTATATATTGATGGGCTAGCAAAAACCATACATCTTTATGAAATATTTCACTTTTGGATTGGAATTATATTTTTTTGGATATATAACTCAGTTTTTTTTTTTTTTGAAAGGCAGTAGAGTGATCCCGGGCGGTTACGGCCACTAGGCAAGCTAGTGGACTCGATGCGCTGGCGAGGTCACTATCCCCCACTGCTTCCAGAAGGAAAACCCCACAAGGTTCCGAGCGAGGCTCGAACCTGGGCCTTGTGGGTAAAACTCCACTGCATCAAACCAGCTAGGCTGGCCATCATTTGCGGATATATAACTCAGTTAACTCCATCTTTCCAATTTGTTAGCTCTAAACCTGGTTTATTTTAATTCTAATAATAATAATAATAATAATAATAATAATAATAATAATAATAACAACGATTAAATGAATCACGTCTCCAACTATTACATCAACATCAACATCAACATATTAAATTAAATAAGATCATTAAACTAATAGTTTATAGAATTATAATAACTAAATCTGGAATTTCATAAATTGAATAAAGAACGTATTGACAGCGACAATGTATTATTAATAATAGTATTAAATTTTGGGAGATGTGTGGGTATTAATTTGTCAGGGTTTGAAGATAACATAAGATCAATTATCAATGGTGAGGGTGGGAAAAATGTTTTGTAATGGAGTTTATGTCAATAAATATAAGGGGGGTAAGGGAGGACAGTAAAATCGGGTGGATTAACAAGTTGTTATCAGCAAACAGTATTGATTTTTTGTGTATGCAGGAAACTCATCATAGCAATATCTCTGAATTAAGTTTAAATAACATTTGGGGCAATAGACCGTTGAATGTTGCAGATGTTGAAGCACAGGGTAGGTCGGGAGGAATTATAAGTTTGTGGAATCCTACGAAGTTCAAGCTAGAGAGTACGGTTAAGATTCAGAATGCTCTAATAATTTCGGGATTCTTAGCTGGGGACTCATCAATGATAAATATCGCAAACATATATGCTCCACAAGCAATAAAAGAGAAAAATATGCTATGGAATCAGTTGTACATCATTAAAGAATCCAGACCGGGGTTATGGATCATGTTGGGAGACTTCAACGAAGTCAGAGTTCCATCCGACAGAAAGAACTCGATTTTTAACAGGTACGGGGCGATGTTATTCAATAATTTTATTGAAGAGGCGAACTTGTTTGAATATAATATGGGAGGATTTAAATTCACATTTTCATTAGAGAACGGGTCTAAAATGAGTAAGATTGATCGAATCTTAGTGTGTTCCTCATTTATGGACAAATGGCCGGATGCTAAATTTATGGCTTTGCCCAAGAAATTGTCGGATCACCATCCATTGGTCTTAAGTGTTGCAAAAAGAAACTTCGGACCAAAACCATTCAAATTCTTTTCGTCCTGGCTTTCTAAGAACGGGTTAGAAGGAGTTGTACTGGAAGCTTACAATAAAGTGGTTACAAAGGGTAGGCCAGACTATATGTTGCACTCTAAGCTCAAAAACATCAAAGAAGCAATCAAAGATTGGATTGGGAAAGAAAAAGCTACTGATGGACGTCGTGTTATGGAGCTGGAAAAGCTGTTAACAGAATTCGATCATGTGGCTGAAACAAGGGAAGTATCAGAAAAAGAAATTCACAGGAAAATGAGTGCAAAAAAGGAGCTGATGGAAATAGAAGATGAAAAAAGAAAGGACCTCAAACAAAAAGCAAGAATCAAATGGGCAATTGAAGGGGATGAAAATTCTGCTTTCTTTCATGGGTGTGTAAAAGTCAGAAATATGGTTAATAACATTAACGGCATATGGGTTGACAATACGTGGATACATGACCCGAATGCAATCAAGGAGCAAGCAGTTCGTTTTTACAATGAGAAATTCAGGGAACCAATGACGAGTAGGCCCAAAGTTACATTTGATAATATTAAAAAGCTTACAACTAAGGATGCGGGGGATTTAATCATACCATTTACCAAGGAAGAAATCAAAACAGCTATTTGGGAATGTGGTAGCAATAAAGCCCCGGGTCCAGACGGGTTCAATTTTGCTTTTATTAAGCGATTCTGGGATATATTACAAGATGATTTCATGAAGGTTTTGGACACTTTTCATTCTGATGGTGTCATCAGTCGGGTTTGTAATGCATCATTTTTTACCCTTATTCCGAAAACTAGTGATCCCTCATATTTTGATGAGTTTAGACCAATATCCTTGGTCGGGTGCATACCGAAATTGGTCTCAAAAGTTCTGGCTAACAGGTTAAAAAAGGTTATTGGTGCAGTGGTGTCTGAGGAACAATCAGGTTTTTTGGAAAAGCGTAGTATCCTTGACGGACCATTGGTTGTTAACGAAATCATTTCATGGGCCAGAAAAAGCAAATATGAAGCTGTTATGTTTAAAGTAGACTTCAACAAGGCATTTGACTCGTTAAGCTGGGGTTTTATCGATTCAATCCTTGAGCAAATGAATTTTCCGACAAAATGGAGGAAGTGGATTTCAGGTATTTTTTCTTCTACATCGGCATCTGTTCTCATTAACGGGTCACCTTCCAGTAATTTTAATTGTACAAGAGGTGTTAGGCAAGGGGACCCTTTATCACCTTTTCTCTTTGTTATTGCGATGGAGGCACTAAATTGTATATTCGCCAAGGCCAAAAATTTAGGTATATTAAGGGGAATTCGGTTACCTAATCAGGGTCCCATCATTACTCATTTCATGTTTGCCGATGATCTTATTGTGTTGGGAGAATGGTCAGTCATGAATGTATTAAACATAACAAGAATCATGCGGTGTTTTTCTTTGGTGTCGGGACTGGTAATGAACTCGGCTAAGAGTAATATTTTTGGTCTTAATGTTGAGTCAGTTGATGTTAGTTCAATAGCTGATCATATTGGATGCAGGGTGGGACAGTTGCCTTTTGTATATCTTGGTCTCAAAGTAGGAGCAAATATGAATAGATGTAAAAATTGGTCGGAAGTTATTGATATTTTTAAGAGTCGTCTATCATCTTGGAAAGCAAAAAGACTTTCTTTGGCTGGAAAAATTGTTCTTATTAAAGCAGTGCTGGATAGTCTTCCAGTATATTACTTTTCAGTTTATAAAGCACCTGTTAAAGTCATTGAAAGTCTTGAAAAGATTAGGAGGAGGTTTTTATGGGGAGGAACAGAAAACAACTCAAAAATTAATTGGGTTTGTTGGTCAAGGGTAATAGCACCAAAGGAGGAGGGTGGTCTTGGACTTGGGTCACTTAAACAGATAAATATCAGCTTGCTCCTAAAGTGGTGGTGGCGTTTTCATCAAGAAACTAATAAAATTTGGAGCCGAGCTATTAGTTCTCTTCATGCGAATAAGGTTAATTCCTCACTGATCCCATTTAAAAAAGGACTCTCGAGTGCATGGACTAGCATCTATAAAGCTCAAAAGGAATTATCGGCCTTCAACCTGGATGTTTCGGATCTCATTATTATGGAAAATGATAGGTGGACATGGAAGGGCGATTCATCTGGTACCTTTTCGGTTGCATCTGCTCGACGACTCATTTTCAACTCCTCGTTCCAGAAATATGATTTTCATTACAAATGGAGCAAATGGGTTCCAGCTAAGGTAAACATATTTTTTTGGAGAGCGGAAATGGATCGTATTCCTACTAAGGAAGCTCTTATCAAAAGAAATATCCAGGTTTCATCTTCCCTCTGCTCTTTATGTAATCAGTACGAAGAATCCATATATCACTTGTTAGTTTCCTGTGAAGTAGCTAGTATGCTATGGTGTTTTATTAGCTCTTGGTGTAAATTAACTCCCATTTTTGCTTTCTCTATTCGAGATCTTTATTACATTGCTGAAAATGAAAAAGGAGTAAATAACCCAATCATAAAGGCGATCATCCTCACTGCTTGCTGGTGTTTATGGAAAGCAAGAAATGACGCGTGTTTTAATGGTACTGCCCCATCATGGTTTCGTATTAAGGAAGAGATGCAAGGACTCTCCTATTTTTGGTTCAAAAGTAGAGCAAGAAGACAGGATTTAACATGGGAAAGATGGTGTCAATTCTAGTTGTAAAATTCATTTATTTTGGTGTATTACGAGACTTGTTTTCTGTTATTTTGTATTTAGGGGTATTAGGGAGTTCCGGATCTGTTTGGGATACTATCAAAAACGTTCTAGAGTGAAAACCGGTGGCTCGGCCTCTAGCTTCGGGGATTTTTTCCTGGGTTCTCTAAGGTTTTTTTCATCCCTTTTAGTATCCTCGCAGTTAAGATCCGGACAATTTTTGGAGTTTCAACTGCTGATATGGATCTTATGTATGTACATTGTACTATTGGGGCTTTTAGCATCTTGCTATCTGCCATTTGATAATATAATTCTACTGCCTTTCAAAAAAAAAATAATAGTATTAAATTAAATTAAATTGTATTTTAATAAAATGATAATAATAACTCTCAACTGGTAGGTTGACCATTGCAAAAGGAAAATAGGTACGGAGTACTACGTACAATGTACCCAACAAGACACAACTATTATTTTCCTCAAACAAAATATCCTTCATAGATTTCGATGGTATTTCAAAAAGAGAAACAAATATTAGTTAGGTTTGTTTAGATTTCGTTAAAATGGATTAGGTATGTCGTTTAATTTAACTATACATAAAACGATATTAAAAAAAAAAAATAAAAAAAAAAAAAAAAAAAAAAAAAAAAAGGCAAACCTACACAACTCACCCAGGATTATTATATACAACAACGAATATTTACAAACCAAATTATAGCTTACGTTATATGTTTTCAATGTATCGTATCGCCTAAGTTAATTGCATATAAATTGATACTTTTATCGTTTAGCTAGGTTAGTATGTTTTGTGATTGTGATATACGTGTTTTAATTAATCAACACATTCTTTTTTGGTTTCAACAACTTAAGCGTCATCTATAAAATTATCAAATACACATGACGATTCATATCTTGATTAAGTTTGTGATGAATAATTAATGTGATACGAACCTAGCCTATACTAGGTCCACATTAAGCCATAAGTCCAAATGTGGAACCACTCCCAAAAGCTAGCTTGAAGGAGGTTACACTTAAACTTATAAGCCACCAACCAATCCCATATTTGACCAATGTACCCCACGGTCCCACGCTTTGAAGAGCCAACGTCCTCTTTGGTCACGGCTATGTTGGTCACGGTTGGCACCCTCTTTTCGGATCCAAGCCACCACTCTATAGGACACCACTCCGAGACCTTGTTGGTCACGGTTGGCACCCCTCTTTTTGGGTCCAAGCCACCACTCCATAGGATACCAATTGATACGAACCTAACCCATACTAGGTCCACATCAAGCCATAAGCTCAAATGTAGAACTCACTCCCAAAAGCTAACTTGAAGGAGGAGGGAACACTTAGACTTATAAGTCACCAACCAATTCCATACTTGACCGATGTGGATCTTAACATAATGTTATATTACAAAATCATCACATGTTTAAATATGAAGATATCTGTTAAATCCACAAACTTGAAAGTACGTACGAAATATAGTGGCTTTAGTGCAGTGTCTTTTCATAATTATTCAGGACGCGTTTGCTTGAAGATGATTGATTGACGGCCACCGTCATTAGACCTTATGTTAGTTACTAATTATTAAATAATAATTAAATCAATTTGCAGCATTCAATCATTCATTACTTTGTTAATGGCCACAATATATATTGTATTGAAAATAAGTTTTTAAATCTTATATACCTAGCTCTTGCATATATGATAACATATTTAATAGTTTCGTCCACAATATATGTGTGTGTTTAGTTGAAGAATACATGTTGTTAAAAACTATACCCTATCATTTTATCTTATAGATAAATATAATAATAATATATAATATAGGAAGCGGGTTAAGACATGATCATCATCAATTAAATCAAATTATAATAATCAATAGTTCTCTCTATGTTAACTAAATTAAAAATCATAACTTATATATATTAATTAACAATCTAGTATACTGACTTAATAAAAGAATTTGGCAAATAGGCTTAATTAATCTGTTTACCTTTTCATTATTTAAATTTATAATAATAATGTTGTTTGGTGACTTAGGATTTGGTGGTGGTCATGAGATTGTGTTTCACGTTGGTGTCTACTCATGTTGCATGTTTTGATAAGAAACTATAAAAGGTGGTTTTGGCTTGGCAATGTTTCTTTGCTTTAATGGTCTTTTTGAGTAGTATTCAACCTTTTCCCCGTTCTTTAAAGTATGTTGTTAGTTACATTGCTTAAGGTTGTTGGTTATTGCCTTGAGAATGGAGAAAAGAACATGTCTTTTAAAAAAGACAAAAATATTGTCTCAACTGAAGCTCGTATATGTTACAAGTTATGATAGACAGATCGAGACAGGAAAAACATGTGTCTCGTGTAAACTCGATATTGACAGATTGCGTGTATTCGTTAAAAAACATCTTAATCGGAATCAAGATCATCTAGAAGTAGGTTAAACTTAAAGGGTCATTGTCATTGTGGTTGAAGTACAAATTTGAATGTAAATCTTAATGATTTAATGATCACAGCTCTAAATTAAATATGTTGTTATCTTTTTTCCAAACTTAAAACAACATAGTAGCTTAACTCACCATCTTGTAGAACGAATTTGTTTCACCGTATTTAGCGTCTAAACTAATCCAAATAAAGAGGTTATTACTTAATTGAATAGCTATGAATCAATATAGAATGGATGTGCGTGCGAATGGGATGTCACACAGGCTTCTTAATTGGGTACAATAATATATATACGATATTATAGTTTCACAGCTTATTTGCGTACTAATTGCTTGAATGATTTTAGTAATTAAGGTACGAGCTTTTAAACCCGTGTCTATGACCTGCTTCTTAATTGGTCACAGTATACGATATTATAGTTTCAAAACTTATTTACGTACTAATTGCTTGAATAAGTTTAGTAAAGTATGTTACAAAGGCAAATTAAGGGTTTAATTAAGGAAATGAAGAAGGTAGATGAAGTAAAGATGAAGGATTTAGGGGTTCACTTTTCCACTTGATAAGAGGATTTGGTGTCACTCCTTCACATGGAGGGAAAGCAAAAGGGATAAACTATTAAAGACAAATTCAAATAATGAATTATATTTATTTTTTAAATTGTTTACGACACCTTGCATGTCTCCTGTTCCACTACAAAATCAATCTTGTCTACAAAATAAATAAATAACTACATTAAAGGTCCAACTTGGCATTTCAATCACGAGCCATTATTGAACGGTACAAAGGCCGGCCCATATTTTAATACTTGAGTCATATACATACAACTCCTTTTTTGTGAAAAATAAAAAATAAAAAATGATTTCTATGTCGTTTAAACCGGCAATTCTATAACCTAATGCATATACTATATTACTATGTATACCACAAAATTTATACACTTAACACATATACTACGTATACCACAAAACTTATATACACTTCGGTGACTCAATTAAGGCTTGAATCAATAATCTCTTGATTTATGAACCACTCTCCACGCGCTCGTACTGTACTACTGTTTGGCCAGAGGCCTTTGGTATTACTCTTATGTAAATGGATCCTGGTAATTTGTTTTACGTATGAAGAAATGTTTGTCGATATATATAAAAATGACGATTTGTACGTATTAATGCCACAATAACGAAGATACTTGACTAATTTAGTAATGCGAAAAGTTGTTTTGTACATTTAACTCCTAAGTAAGTAGATTGCATGTTAGATAAAGGGTGAAAAAAAGAGGGTATATGTTCATTATTCTGTACGGTGAAAAAAAGGTTCTGTTATTGTTTTGATTCTGGTTTTAATGGAATGTTCGGTATCTTAATCAAGAATTTCACAATTTAATAAAAACATGTCATTTACATATTAACTTATACAATAAAATAATTTGTTTACAAGTTACATTGTTCTATTTCTATCCAGTTTTAGCTAAAATAGAATATTGTGGTACGTAGTAAGATAGAAACAATCATCAGATGATTGAAGAACTTAAAAACAAATATGTTTTTAGTTAAATTAGTTGTTTGAGTATGCAATTAAAAAAAAGTCAAACCAAAAATGACCTTTTTTAATGTGTAATCACGGACGAGAATTCTAATATAACAAGTGCATGCATCTTATGTATCATTTTCGTGACTAAAAAAATAAAAAAACAGTACCCGGATGAATATAAACTTGTATCATGGACGATCGTTAATAACTGACAATGTTGACCAACTCATCTCAAAAATTGAGTAAGGAATGGATCTATGTATATTGGGATAAGTCCCTCGAAATGCAACGAACTTTGCCCAAAAGTCTATTGTATGCGACCAACTTTCGACGAGGCATAAGAATGCAACCTATTTGAAAAAGTGAGGTTTTTGATGTAACTTGCTGATGTGTCGTTCGTTGAAGGTGACACGTGGCGTACGGATGTGCCACGTGGCTTACGGAGAGTTTGACAACTCATCGCCACATCAGCAACTTACATCAAAAACCCCACTTTTCCAAGTAGGTTGCATTCTTATGCCTCGTCGAAAGTTGGCCGTATACAATAGACTTTTAAGCAAAGTTCGTTGCATTTCGAGGGACTTAGCCCACATAGAGACTTTGTAAACCATGCACGCACTTTGCTGAAACAAATTAAAACCAAGTTCAACACGAAATCATAAATAAGTTCTACTAAGGATTGTCAGGCATTTTTTAGTAACAAAATGAATCGGAAACAGGACTAAAGTGAGAGTTAGAGCATAACAAAGATGAATTTGTGAATGATAAATACATGTTTCCTATCTTCATACGAATCAAAGGGAGAATGAAAAATTGCTCAAGTGTTGGGTGTAAGCAAACAGGTTATCTATCCATAATGTGAGGGAATACTTAGCTTGACTCATTCAACGGTTGTGGCTATGGCATGTCAGGACTCGAACATATATACGATCTAGTGCTATTTGTGGAAGACAACATCACCCATTTAGCAACCGAGCTATACGCTATTGACATACTTAAAATATATTACAACTTTATTTCTATGAAATAAATAAACTATTAAAAAAATGATATTACGTTGTAATTGTCTCATTCTATGCATGTTAGGTCTAGAAAAAGTAACAATATTTAAACCAGTTTACAAACATCAATACGACATTCAAGCAATAATGGGGTAGTGTAGTTTATAATTTCAAGTTGTACGAACACAAATTAAATAACACAAACATTGGAAACATATTTTAACGTTTTCCGGGAACGACATTTGATCAAATGATGTGGTGGCGATGGAATTGTGCCTACAGCGGAGACGGTGGTGCATGTGGTGTTGATAACAATGGCGGTGGTTTAGGTGGCATGTCGATTCATCGACCTTTCTTATACAAGAGACCATAATATATATAATAGGTGGCGATTACAAGTTTAATTACGAGTATATATTTAGTATATCTATATTATTAATTTAAAATTGACTTTGATTTTTCATAAATCGTTGTGCGTTTGTGCCTTTAGTTACGGAAAACTTCTTCAATATATTTTTAAAGATTTCACAAAAATTGAAAAATTAGTAAACTTATTCAAATTCTAATTTTCTGAAGAAGTCTTCTAAAAAGGAATCTATCATTTATCATTTTCTACATTTCTTATTTTGAAAAATCATAACTCTATTCCTTACATTTGAACGCGTTTTAGGAAATTCCTTCCGTTTTCAAGAGGAGTTAAGTGCATGGTTTGTCCTTGTGGTTTACACGAATTGTATTGTCAATCCCTATACTTTACTTTTTGCACCTGCTGTTCAAAAATGTAAAAGTTGTTGTGCATTCGGTCCCTACTCCAACTAAAATGACTAACATACCCTTAGTTTTCTATTTTTTAATAACTGGACATTAATGGTAAGCTCAACATTTAAATTGGAAGAGGGATCGAACGCGCAATAACTTTTTTATTTTTGGACTGCAGTTGAAAAAGGTGAAGTATATAAACTGAGAGTGCAATTGTGTGTAAACTACATGAATGAACCATGCAATCAGCGCTTTCAAAAGCCACAAAACTTTGAAAAATGGAAAAAAAATGAAAATTGTTACTCATAACTAAACTCGTCATATGTTATGTTATTCTCTTTTTACTATACATACAAATATTTGTTTTATATATTTCAATGGAAAATACGGCTATTTGTTTTATGTAAATGATAATTACGGCTTAATAGCTGTATTCAAAATTAATTCGTATATTTAAAGTTTTTTTATTACTTTATGATTGGAGATTCTAAAAATTAATTTGTATAGTTGATAAGTTATCATAGTTGATGTGTTAGGAATTGCACGTGGAAACATCCAACTAACAATACCTATGAACACAGGGATTTAACGTGGTTATGTCCAATCTCCAACTTGAAGATTGGTTTATTCCACGGGGCCAAACCAGAGAGTTTTTACTAATATTTTCGTAATCCAAAGGTTACAATTACATGAGGTTTAATGATATAGGAAACAACAAACTTAAGCAAGAAAACACAATTCTGCCGACTTCACTTTCGCGTTGCGATTACAAAGATCGCAACGATGCACCTATATTAATACCGAATTTAGATTTGAGAGATGATTGTTAGTTTGTTACTCTTATTTACGAAATCAGCCAATCTTATGAAATGAAATCAATATTTTTTGATTTCATCATGAGTGAATTTAATTGAATTTTACGAAGAAACCACTAGCTATAACTTTTAGCCTAAAAGCATGGGACCTACTAAACATACAATTTATTTATTTTAAAATTAACTATTCTGTACTTTTTTGAAACATTCTTTCTTACATTCTGTACTTTTTCTGTACTTTTTATATACTTTTTATGCACTTTTCTTTTTTTTTAATACAAAAATTGTAGGATGAGAACTTTTAAATGGTATGGAAAGAAATGCAAAGTTGAACAAAATTCAATGAATTTATTACTCCTTTGTTCATTAAAAAACCTTAATTAAATACTACCTCCGTCTCAAAAATATAGTCCATGTTTCCTTTTTCGGACGTCCCAAATTAATTGTCCACTTCCAAATATAGAAAGGAAATTTTGGTCGTGATTACCATATTACCCTCAATTGAAATTGTTATTACAAACTTTAAAGAAAGTAGTAATTAATTGCTTAAGGGTAAAATTGTCATTGAGCAAAAAGTAAGAAAGAGAAAGCAGTAATGATTGTACTTTTATTAAACTGCGTGTTTTTTGTTGGTGGACAATTATTTTGGGACGGAGGGAGTATAAAGAAAGGACACATGGAAATAAGAAAATCAAATGAGAGCCACACACGTCGATCACTGTCATGCCATCTCATCCGTCAAATCAGTCTCCATATTTCCACAACCACACACACATAAAACCACCTCTGACCTCTCCCATTAAGCGTCTAATCAGATTCAGTTTCGAAGGTAGGACATAACCTATTATTACAATAATACCCCTAACTCCCTAACCTCCTCTGGTCCTCTCAATTTCTTTCTCCGAAGATCGTAACCTTGACTAAGGGTGGAAATGTAATTTACTACAACTGCGTCAGATTTCAGCCAGTTTACCTTTTCCGTTCTTTGTTAACATGTCATGCAAATGAAAAATACTACTCTACTCGAAACCTAAGCATCTGATTTGCACGCGCCTACGTCATTTTCTTATTACACCATTTTTTCCTTTTCCAAATACGTATAAAAATAAGAAAAATGCTAAACTTAGCCGACTATAAATAAAAAATTCAGATTCGCATTGAATGTTTGTACCTTAATGATAATCACTCACCTCTGAATATTACTTCTCCCAACCACCTTAATTTACTATCTCTTATAAATCATGAATTTAACTCTTAAACATAGCGAAATCCTAAAAATAAACGTTTTGAAAAACATAAAAGGTCAAATAAAATTTACATAACAGACAAATCTTACACGTAAACTTTGAATTTTTCAAACCTTGTAAAGTTTTATTTTAAATAATACATATCTCGTTCAAAGTGTAATCTAAAGTTATAACTATAACATTTACCTTAAGCTCAAATTAATGACAAATATGTGAGAGCTAAAATGGTCTTTCAACAATCCCTATTTGTCATTTATTCCTATTTAATTGTATACTTTTTTCATCTTAAGTGATTATTCATCATATACTTATATAGACGATTTTAAAAACTATACAATTAGTACACTGTTAAATAAGTGAAATGTCTTTTACATTTATAATAAATCACCAATCTAGAGATTGTAGTTTCGTAAAATACGGAGTATTATGTAAATAGGAATGGAATGAAACTTTTGGATACATGTCGTTTGGAAAACAAATACGGAGTAATATCTTAATAACAAACAAAAAGCATTTTTTGATAAAAGATATTTTTTCAGAACTTGACCCTGAACTTTATAGTTAAAATTTGGAAGAGTCACCTCGATATTATTACTATATCAATAGTTTAAAAAACTTTCTATCTTTGAAGAAGTTTAAAAAAGGAAAATTAATAAAAATGCCATTTTTTTCGAAGTTATTTTTCGTTTTGCCCTTTCCAAAATAATGTTGCGGATTTGCCCTATCCGGGCGCAGGTCGCATCAGGCGACCTGCGACTCGTGTTAGTTACCGAGTAAAAGACACCCCAATCGAAGAGTTCCCTTGGTCGTTAGTCGAATAGTGCTACCTGCAACTGAGGGTCTGCGACCTGTGTAACACCCCCGAAATTCACTGTTTTGCGGAAGCATAGTTTGGGGTGTTACTAATCAAATATCACAGCACAAAGGTAAAGTAACCGACATCTATATGCAACGTTTGTAAATTAGTTACATTCCATAGATATATTGTTTGAAAACTTAGTGTTTTCGTATACAAGATGTAGTTTCCCTAGAGTCCGCGCGTGTAGCGGGAGATTCTATTACATAATCAAAATATACAAAAGATAATGCTAAGAATCTCCGTTAATGCAGTGGTGATGAAATCATGCGACTCTAGCTAAAATCCTGGAGTAATCCTACTCCATCCGGGTACCTGAGAAAACATGCTAAAAAGTGTCAACCAAAAGGTTGGTGAATCTCACAGGTTTGTAAGTAATATCGGCTTTGAACACGAGATTTCATTAGTAGTGCCCGTAGGCGTAAAATCAGCCATTGCAATCCAGCAATCGTAAAATCAGTATTTGCAATCCAGCAAATGTAAATAAATAAGTTTATACCGTTGCCATGAGGCTCATAATCGAAGCTTAACCCGTAAATAATATGTTTGCTCCCGTGACATGCTCGTAAGTGAGCAAGCATCAGTAACGAATAAGTTGTCACCCGTTTATACGTGTAAATCGGTACGTGGCAGCGCTACTGCCCCGGGTGGGGAGGGTCATTTCCCTAATGGATCCATTAACTACTGTTCGCGCTTAAGTCCATAACTAACGATATATGATGGAGAGACTTCTGTAAATAGTAATTAACTCATGCAATTCCGTTTGGTATAGAAATCAGTTTAGTACTTGTGTTCAGGAAAAAAATCAGTAGCATGTATCTCCCCCAATAAGATAAAGCAGTAAAAGTGGGGCCGTAAGACTCACCTGAGTCTTGTAGTAATCAGTTGCAATTAGCAAGTAGTAAGTAAAGCAAGTAGGTTCTCTGAACCCGTAACCTTCAAATGCCTAATCATATGAAGTTATGTAAGTATGCGTCTCACGAGACGTTTCGTTTAGTTGTACACAACTAGTATAGCCAATGTTTGTTCGTATGTTTGTAATTGTTCGTTTGTTGAAAACATGTTTGGGCCCGTTGGTGACTTAGTTGAAACGTTAATCTCGACATTTATCTATACTTGTTTGAATTGTTATCTTTGAAAAACATGTTTCAATGTACCTTAGATGTTATATCGTATAGTCGTTTGAAGTCCGAAATGTATAACACTTAACTTGGAATTTATTTGTGAATCTGCTGTGTTTTGCGACACAAAATGCGACACTAAGGTTGTAATGCGACACAAAGGTTGTGTCGCATGAAGGATGCGACATAAGAGCCCTGCGACACAGTGGTTGTGTCGCAAAAAGCTTACGATGCTAATTCAATAGCGACATAACGGTTGTGTCGTATAAAATACGACATAGTATGCGACATAGAGTGCGACACAATATTGTGTCGCAAAGATTACGACACTAAAGGATCAGTACGACACAAGGTGCGACACTAATGGGTTTATGCGACACAGTGTGCGACACAAGGCTTGTGTCGCACGTATGAACACCAGCCCAGAAACTTACGGGTTTCGAGAATTTTCGACCAAAAACGCAAATCTAACCCATTTTTGAGCTATAAAATCGTGTAGTATTCATGTATTAGGTTATATCTAAGTTGTGTACACATCAAAACATTAAAACATTACACCAAATTGAATAGATCTAAGATTTTAGAAATTTCTTACTTTTGCAAATCGAGCTAAATGGAGGATGAAATGGTGAAAACGATCTTGATATTCTTGCTCCACTCGTGATGGTGATTCCGAATATGTAATTTTCGTGGTCGAGTTTTGATTCCGAAAATTTGGTAGTATTTTGAGGTTGAGAGAGTTTATGTGTGTGTGTATTTTGGAAGTAATAAAAATGAAAGAAGAAATGAGGAGTGGGAAGGGTGTTGGCTGATCCAAGAGACAAGGGAGGGGAAAACATCCCTCAAAACACGGTATTTACTCCGTGTCCTAATCGATTAATCGTTTGTTTTTAGTATTTAACCAAACAGTTATATTTTTAAAATGTAACTGGAGTATTTAAATAAAAATACCTTGAAATTTATAATAAAATCATTTGTCGCAATATTTTAATTATTAAGTCGCGTTTATTACGTTTTGTTGCGTTAGTTAAAATGTCGTCGCGATAATATATAAATAATGCTCGTTCGGTTGCGTATTTTTTTTATAACAAAATACGTTCTCATTATTTAAGTAAATTTCTGTCACCAACGTCCAAGTAAACTGTGTCGAACTCCGTCCGGTTAATTCGCACGATTTATCCAAATCGCATAAGTACACACACATATATATAAATCACCTTATATATATATATACAAATAGAGCCTGTAATTAGTCCTATTACATACTAATTACAACTAGTTACAAACAATTAGGCATAATTAATTATCCTAATTATGCAGGTGTTACATTCTCCCCTTGTTAAAGAAATTTCGTCCCGAAATTAGCTTGAGTGCACGGACGGTGCGTTATCTGGGAAGAGATGTGGATATTTCTGTCGTATTTGGTCTTCCCGTTCCCAGGTGAACTCAGGGCCGCGCCTAGAATTCCACATGACCTTTACAATGGGAATACGACTCTGTTTCAATCGCTTGACCTCGCGGTCCATGATTTCCATAGGATCCTCGACAAAATGAAGTTTATCATCGATTTGGATTTCGTTGAGCGGTATAATCAGTGTCTCGTCAGACAGACATTTCTTCAAGTTAGAAATGTGGAATGTGTTGTGTACGCTGCTCAGTTCAGCAGGAAGTTGTAGGCGATATGCCACTGGACCAATCCTTTCAAGGATTTCGAGTGGTCCGATGTATCTAGGATTTAATTTGCCTCGTTTTCCGAATCGAATAACACCTTTCCACGGTGCCACTTTGAGAAGCACCTTGTCCCCTACCTGGAACTCAAGGTGTTTGCGTCTCACGTCAGCATAGCTTTTCTGACGATCACGTGCGGCTTTCAGCCGGTTTTGAATACCGATAATTTTCTCAGTAGTTTCTTGAATGATATCTGGACCCGTGAGTTGGGAATCTCCTAACTCAGTCCAACAGATAGGTGATCGGCACTTACGCCCGTAAAGTGCCTCGAAGGGTGCAGCCTTTATGCTGGTATGGTAACTGTTGTTGTACGAGAACTCGCACAACGGTAAATGATTTTCCCAAGAAGTACCGAAGTCAACTACGCAGGCTCGTAGCATATCCTCCAGTGTTTGAATAGTTCGCTCGCTTTGGCCATCGGTTTGCGGGTGATAAGCAGTACTCATATCCAGACGAGTACCAAGAGATTTTTGTAGCGATTGCCAAAAGTTAGAAGTAAAACGGCTGTCCCTATCCGAGATGATCGAGATAGGTACACCGTGTCGCGAGATGATTTCTTTGACATAGATGCGAGTCAGACGCTCCATCTTGTCGGTTTCCTTGATGGCCAGAAAATGAGCAGATTTCGTGAGACGGTCCACGATCACCCAAATGGTATCGCAACCACTCGAAGTTTTCGGTAGTTTGGTGATGAAGTCCATGGAAATCTGTTCCCATTTCCATTGAGGAATTTCAGGTTGTTGGAGCAACCCCGAGGGTCTTTGGTGTTCGGCCTTGACTTTGGAACAGGTTAGGCATTTACTGACGTACAAGGCAATGTCAGCTTTCATGTTAGGCCACCAATACAACCCTTTGAAGTCATGATACATCTTATCAGAACCAGGATGTATAGAGTATCGAGATTTGTGAGCTTCAGCCATCACTAAATCTCGCAAGTTTCCGAATTTGGGTAACCACACCCGGTTAGAGAAGTATCGAGTTCCATCGGGTTTGATTTCGAATTGTTTATCCAAGCCTCGCAAGGCTTCATTTTTCAAGTTTTCATCATTGAGTGCTTCAAGTTGAGCGGTAAGGATTTGAGCAGGAAGCTCGTTATGAATTGTCATAGAAAGTGCTCGGACTCGAAGGGGTTTCACTCGTTCTTTTCGGCTTAAGGCATCGGCCACTACGTTAGCCTTGCCCGGATGGTATTTGATCTCGCAGTCGTAGTCACTAAGTAACTCAACCCAGCGATGTTGCCTCATGTTTAGATCTTTCTGATCGAATATGTGTTGGAGACTCTTGTGATCGGTAAAGATAGTGCTTTTCGTACCGTAGAGATAATGTCTCCAAATTTTCAATGCGAAAACCACGGCACCTAACTCGAGGTCGTGGGTCGTATAGTTTTTCTCGTGGATTTTCAGTTGTCGTGAGGCATAGGCAATGACTTTTTCCCGTTGCATCAACACACAACCAAGTCCTTGGGGTGAGGCGTCGCAGTAAACTACGAAATCGTCGGTGCCCTCGGGTAAGGACAAGATTGGTGCACTGCAAAGTTTGTTTTTCAATAGCTGGAAGGCTGACTCTTGCTTATCCGTCCAATCGAACTTCTTATCTTTCTGAGTCAGTGTGGTTAGGGGAACAGCTATTCTTGAAAAGTTTTCGATGAATCGGCGGTAATAACCAGCAAGACCTAAGAATTGTCTCACTTCGGTTGGGGTGGTCGGTGACTCCCAGCCCTTGATTGCTTCAATCTTGGCGGGATCAACATGAATTCCTTGGCTGTCAATCACGTGCCCGAGGAATTGAACGGTTCGAATCCAGAATTCACACTTAGAGAATTTTGCATATAACTCTTCGTGTTTCAGAAGTCCTAGAATGGTTTTCAGATGTTGAGCATGTTCCTGCTCGTTGCGAGAGTAAATCAGGATATCATCGATGAACACAATGACGAATTTGTCAAGATATGGTTTGCACACCCGATTCATAAGGTCCATGAATACGGCCGGTGCGTTAGCCAACCCGAATGGCATCACTTGGAATTCGTAATGCCCATAACGAGTTCGGAAAGCTGTCTTTGGGATATCATTGTCACGGATTCGGAGTTGATGATAACCCGACCGTAGATCAATCTTTGAGTAAACACTCGATCCCTGGAGTTGGTCAAACAGATCATCAATTCTAGGAAGTGGGTATCGATTCTTTATGGTTAGCTTATTCAGCTCTCGGTAATCGATACACATGCGGTAAGATCCATCTTTCTTTTTCACGAATAAGACTGGAGCTCCCTAAGGTGAGGAACTTGGTCGAATGAATCCTCTGTCCAGGAGTTCCTGTAGTTGGTTAGACAACTCCTGCATTTCGGATGGTGCTAAACGGTAAGGGGCTCGTGCCACGGGTGCAGCTCCGGGCACAAGTTCGATTTGGAATTCAACTTGTCTAGGTGGCGGAAGTCCGGGCAAGTCTTCAGGAAAGACTTCCGGGAAATCCCGCACGATCGGAACATCCTCAAGTCGCTTCTCCTCCGACTTCTTCTCCGTTACATGTGCGAGGATGGCTTGATACCCTTTTCGTAGATATTTTCTCGTTTTCAGACAGGATACAATATTCAGATTCCGTCTACCGGTCTCCCCTTGTAGGACTAAGGTTCCACCAGAGACAAGAGGTATGCGAACGAGTTTGTCATGACAGATGATTTCAGCTCGGTGCTTGGACAACCAATCCATACCGACAATAATATCGAAGCTGCCGATCTCGACAGGGATTAAATCAATGGGAAACGTTTCGTTCGTGAGGTTAAGTGTACAGTTGTGTATGATGCTATCAGTCTCAATCAGTTTGCCGTTAGCTAATTCAACAATGTATTTAGGATCTAAGGCAGTGGGAGTTATGTCAAGTAAAGGGCTAAATTTCTCAGAAATGAAGCTTCTATCGGCACCGGTATCAAATAATACAGAAGCAGTAAGGTCGTTGAGAAGGAACGTACCCGTCATGACGTTCGGGTCTTGTCTGGCTTCCCCAGCCTTGATAACGAATGCTCTACCACGAGCAGGGTTGTTGTTGTTTTTCAGCTTTGGGCAATCTTTCTTGAAGTGCCCTGAATTTCCGCACCCAAAGCAGGCCTTTGGTGCATTGGTGTTGGGGGTAGAAATGTTAGTTCGACAATCCTTGGCTAGATGCCCGAACCGTTTGCAGTTGGAGCAAGGGCAAGAACCGTCATGGTGGCGGTTGCATTTGGGACAGTAGGGTCTGCTCCCGCTGTACCCTTTCTTCTCCGAAGTTCCAGATGTATAAGCCTTAATGTACTAAGGCTTTTTGTTGGAGGTTTGGTTGGATGAGTTGGGGTTACCTTCCCACTTGCGTTTGTTGTTTGCAGATGGGGTTGAAGTTGTACCACGGCGGACAGAATTTGCCGTTAGTTCATGGGCCATACGGATGGCGCTCTGAATAGTACCCGGTTTGGAAGAAGTTACCAGGTCTTGGAGTCTCTCAGGAAGACCATCAACAAATTTCTCGATCCTCTTGTACTCAGGATCGACCATGGTTGGGCACAGAAGTGCCAGTTGGTGGAAACGGTTGGTGTATCCGGTGATGTCATCACCCTGCATCTTGTGGTTCCAGAATTCCACTTCTAGTTGTTTCAATTCATCACTGGGGCAATACTCGCCCCTCAACATCTTCTTCAACTCCTCCCACGGGAGTTGGTAAGCAGTAGCAACACTCACAGTCTGGGCATAAGTGTTCCACCAGGTGAGTGCGGTGTCAGTAAAAGTACTAACAGAGAACTTAACCTTATCTCCCTCCGCACAGTTGCAGATAAGAAATACAGACTCAACTTTCTCGATCCAGCGTACTAGACCGATAGCTCCCTCGGTACCTGCAAAGTTTAGAGGTTTGCAGTTCTGGAAGTCCTTGTAAGAACAAGGTTTAGCAGCAGAGGTTTCAGCGGCATCACTGTTCCTCGTGGAATTTGGTGGAGTATTCCGAGCCAAGGCTTCAGTAACAGCCTGGGTTATAAGGGAGGTAATCTGGGCATCGGTGTATGGTCTTGTCTTTGGCGGCATGATTCCTCAATAAAAGAAATGAAGATACATGAGATTTTGTAGGAACTTGTAATTGTCACAGATGTACATGTATAAGAGCAGTAATATATAACATCAACATGGAAAAATGACAATTATTATGAGTTGAAATATCAAGGGAAGTTTGATAGATAATGTGAGTTCAAAGGTTACATCCTACAGAGATATTACAAAAGGTGTCGGGAATTGTTACATCCGACTAGTTTATAGAGTAGCGCTAGATAGTCATTAGATTACGAGATAGATTACAAGACAAAGACTACACTAGTCTTCCTGTAGATTAATTTGTTCCATCAGCGCGACAAGGCGGTCCACGGTTTCTGCTAGTCTGTTAGTTTGCCTGGCGTTGTCTTCCACCAAGGCCAGTCGTTGTGCTAGTGTTCGAGAGTGATCCTCAGTCTCCTGTGAACGCTGTTCACATTCCTCTAGTCGGTTTCTTACAAGTTCATCCGCACCTAATTCGGCGGTCATGGAATCCTGAATTATGCTTACAGAGAGGTTGGTATTCTCTTGTTCTCGCTGGAGTTGGGATATGTGATCAAGTGCTTGGCGAAGCAGGTAGGTCATTCGGTGTTGTTCCCGTTCGAGACTTTTGAGCCTTTGCTCTTGACGGCGGAATTGGGTAGCCAACACTGGCAACGTGAGATGTGCCGAGTCCTGAGAGTTATGAACAGGATAGGGGCTGTTTCGAGGCGACCTTGTGTTCCTCCTGGCTACTCGTGGGTTCCGTGACCCATGTGAGTGAGAGTGTGACGGATTAGGTGGTGTGTTTGCCATTCCTGTGGCAGAGTGTAAGTAAGACGAGGCTAATATATATACATATATCATATCCAGCCTATTGTCTAGCACGTATCAAGTAATGGTCCGGTTCTCTCGTGGTCAGAGTCAACTAACGTATCCCCGATCAACATAATCATTTCAGACCTTACATCATCTTTCCTTAATTGTACATAGTTGATCAGGCTATGTTAAATTAAAGTCGTATGCTGTAATTTCTGAACCAGTCATGTCTAATAAGAGAATACTGCCTAACTGTCATAGTCTAGGCCCACTAAATGCAACCTAGTTCACTATAACCTTAGGCTCTGATACCAATCTGTAACACCCCCGAAATTCACTGTTTTGCGGAAGCATAGTTTGGGGTGTTACTAATCAAATATCACAGCACAAAGGTAAAGTAACCGACATCTATATGCAACGTTTGTAAATTAGTTACATTCCATAGATATATTGTTTGAAAACTTAGTGTTTTCGTATACAAGATGTAGTTTCCCTAGAGTCCGCGCGTGTAGCGGGAGATTCTATTACATAATCAAAATATACAAAAGATAATGCTAAGAATCTCCGTTAATGCAGTGGTGATGAAATCATGCGACTCTAGCTAAAATCCTGGAGTAATCCTACTCCATCCGGGTACCTGAGAAAACATGCTAAAAAGTGTCAACCAAAAGGTTGGTGAATCTCACAGGTTTGTAAGTAATATCGGCTTTGAACACGAGATTTCATTAGTAGTGCCCGTAGGCGTAAAATCAGCCATTGCAATCCAGCAATCGTAAAATCAGTATTTGCAATCCAGCAAATGTAAATAAATAAGTTTATACCGTTGCCATGAGGCTCATAATCGAAGCTTAACCCGTAAATAATATGTTTGCTCCCGTGACATGCTCGTAAGTGAGCAAGCATCAGTAACGAATAAGTTGTCACCCGTTTATACGTGTAAATCGGTACGTGGCAGCGCTACTGCCCCGGGTGGGGAGGGTCATTTCCCTAATGGATCCATTAACTACTGTTCGCGCTTAAGTCCATAACTAACGATATATGATGGAGAGACTTCTGTAAATAGTAATTAACTCATGCAATTCCGTTTGGTATAGAAATCAGTTTAGTACTTGTGTTCAGGAAAAAAATCAGTAGCATGTATATCCCCCAATAAGATAAAGCAGTAAAAGTGGGGCCGTAAGACTCACCTGAGTCTTGTAGTAATCAGTTGCAATTAGCAAGTAGTAAGTAAAGCAAGTAGGTTCTCTGAACCCGTAACCTTCAAATGCCTAATCATATGAAGTTATGTAAGTATGCGTCTCACGAGACGTTTCGTTTAGTTGTACACAACTAGTATAGCCAATGTTTGTTCGTATGTTTGTAATTGTTCGTTTGTTGAAAACATGTTTGGGCCCGTTGGTGACTTAGTTGAAACGTTAATCTCGACATTTATCTATACTTGTTTGAATTGTTATCTTTGAAAAACATGTTTCAATGTACCTTAGATGTTATATCGTATAGTCGTTTGAAGTCCGAAATGTATAACACTTAACTTGGAATTTATTTGTGAATCTGCTGTGTTTTGCGACACAAAATGCGACACTAAGGTTGTAATGCGACACAAAGGTTGTGTCGCATGAAGGATGTGACACAAGAGCCCTGCGACACAGTGGTTGTGTCGCAAAAAGCTTGCGATGCTAATTCAATAGCGACATAACGGTTGTGTCGTATAAAATACGACATAGTATGCGACATAGAGTGCGACACAATATTGTGTCGCAAAGATTACGACACTAAAGGATCAGTACGACACAAGGTGCGACACTAATGGGTTTATGCGACACAGTGTGCGACACAAGGCTTGTGTCGCACGTATGAACACCAGCCCAGAAACTTACGGGTTTCGAGAATTTTCGACCAAAAACGCAAATCTAACCCATTTTTGAGCTATAAAATCGTGTAGTATTCATGTATTAGGTTATATCTAAGTTGTGTACACATCAAAACATTAAAACATTACACCAAATTGAATAGATCTAAGATTTTAGAAATTTCTTACTTTTGCAAATCGAGCTAAATGGAGGATGAAATGGTGAAAACGATCTTGATATTCTTGCTCCACTCGTGATGGTGATTCCGAATATGTAATTTTCGTGGTCGAGTTTTGATTCCGAAAATTTGGTAGTATTTTGAGGTTGAGAGAGTTTATGTGTGTGTGTATTTTGGAAGTAATAAAAATGAAAGAAGAAATGAGGAGTGGGAAGGGTGTTGGCTGATCCAAGAGACAAGGGAGGGGAAAACATCCCTCAAAACACGGTATTTACTCCGTGTCCTAATCGATTAATCGTTTGTTTTTAGTATTTAACCAAACAGTTATATTTTTAAAATGTAACTGGAGTATTTAAATAAAAATACCTTGAAATTTATAATAAAATCATTTGTTGCAATATTTTAATTATTAAGTCGCGTTTATTACGTTTTGTTGCGTTAGTTAAAATGTCGTCGCGATAATATATAAATAATGCTCGTTCGGTTGCGTATTTTTTTTATAACAAAATACGTTCTCATTATTTAAGTAAATTTCTGTCACCAACGTCCAAGTAAACTGTGTCGGACTCCGTCCGGTTAATTCGCACGATTTATCCAAATCGCATAAGTACACACACATATATATAAATCACCTTATATATATATATACAAATAGAGCCTGTAATTAGTCCTATTACATACTAATTACAACTAGTTACAAACAATTAGGCATAATTAATTATCCTAATTATGCAGGTGTTACAACCTGCGCCCGGCCCACCCGTTCCGCAGCCGATCACGCGTAGCCGATCACGAGTAGCCCTTGCCCGACCTGCGACCTGTGACTTATTTTTTATATGTATTTTTTTTTTTTTTTACTTATTTTGTCTACCTTTTCTTTATTTTCTTTTTGATTACTTTACTTAATTTTTTTACTTATTATTTTTAGAAGTTTTTTTTACTTATTATTTTTTTACTTTTTTAAGTACGTTACTTGTTGTTTTTACTTATTTTTTTTATAAACTTTACTTTTTTTTACTTAACTTTTTTACTTATTATTTTTTGATACTTTACTTTTTTTTTACTTTTTTTTACTTGTTTTTTTTCCTAAATTGTTTTTCAGACCTTTGAGATAAGGGAGATAAAATATGTTATCTTTTTGGATCAGATTATCCGCAATTTTCGGGATTTTCTAGATAAGATATGTTATTATCTTTTTGAGATAAAATATTATCTTATCTTTTTGGATAAGATCTTCCGTGATTTTCGGGATTTTCACTTGTTTATAAATAGTATAACTGAAAGATTGAATTACCAACATTTTATATTCTCACCTTTTTCACATATCTTTTTCACAATGGTTGTCAATGATCACTTTTGGTATTTTCGTTCTCCAAATGAAGAACCATCAACCGAGAAAATATACGTCGAAGTTCCTTGGATGTTTAGTGTTGCTTTCCGTAACGCTGGACATTTTCAGGGCGCAAAAAGAATGTACGTTCAAGGTTTGTTGACGTTTATTGACTGTGTTGAGGCCGATGAATTTTCAACTAAACTTTTGGATACGGCTTTGAACGAGCTAGGTTACTGGGCTCCAGAGCGGTGGTATTTTTACTTTAAAGAGCATGATAAAGACCTAGATAATGGTTTACAATTGATAACAGATGATGTCGAGCAACTCAAGCAGATTACCGACTATGCAAAAATACATAGAGAAATTGAGGTGTATGTTACACGCAATGATCTGTCACATTTCTCAAATTCTGATAAATCAATGCCATTTCCAATATCTAAGATTATTAGCGGCTCTTCCAGTGCAAGGCGTTTATTCGATTAGTTATTAGTTAAATCTTGTAATTCGTCTTTTTGTTTCAATAAATTGGATAGTTGGCCACTTATGTACGTTGTATTGTTAATTTACTTTTGTTATTTTTAATCCTTATGTAATGATATGTTTAGTAATCTTCTAGCAAACTTATTGAATCAAATAAACCACAATAATGCAAACATAGATAACATTGTTAACAAGTGCATAACATAGTTTTTGTCATCACAACAATTTCAATTGAGGCTCAAGGTTGACTCAAATGAACACTCGGAAAAGTCTGAGTCGCTTGGGACGGTTCTCCTTCCTCCTCGAACTGGCTTGACGTTGATTTTGTGGACGTCTTCTGCAAGTCAAATAATGACGAGTGCATTAATAATACAATGTAAAATTGTTGTTTTTATATGAATAGAATTAATAACTTACTTTCTTCGATCTTGATTTGGATCTTGATTTTGACCTTGAGTCGGATCTTGTGACATCCGTCACTAAATGCATCATTTGTAAGTTCGTTCTCAAAATTCGTTTCGCATTCGTGATTAAATCATTCGTAAATAAGACTATATGAGAAATATAATTTTTCGTATAGTATTCAAATGATTCGACCAATCCAAAATAAAAGAATTACTAATTAGTTAATTAAAGTCAAACGCATTATTAAAGAATTAGGGTTTCTGGATTTCTCAGAATCGCGACGCGATTACCCCTATATCGCGACGCGATTTTCCAGTTTAATCGCGACGCGATTATACCCAGATCGCGACGCGATCCCGTGTCGGTCAGACTTGATATATATACGTATTTATAAACCCTAACTCGTATTTCACAAACCTACAGCCGAAGTTTGACGATCTGGAGTGTATTGTTCTTCATATTTTCGATTCTCAAAGTCTAAGAACTCAATCACATCATCTCTCAATCATTTTTATCGATCGAGAAGTTGTTGTTTGTATATTTCGGTAAGAATCACGATCCATCTTTCGTTTTCTTCATATTCTTGTTGCATGATAAATAAACTCTCATGCTACGATGTTTATCTACAGATTTTAAAGGATTCTATCGTGCGGATTCACGGGTGTTGGTATAAAATTCCTTTCGATTCATTTGTTTTAGTATATTTCGATTATTCGTTTATGTCGGTCATTTTCGGTTCATTTCCATTGTGTTCCGGGTAATAAAAATAGTTAGAACATTAATAAAATCAGTATATATGATGATGGGATAAAGAGTTTTGATTGTTGTTGCGGTTTTGATTGGTTATATATGTGATTAGGGTTGATTTATTATAAACCCTAATCTGATCAGAAACTTTGTTCGGATTGGGAAGCTTGTAACTTGGTCAAATCACGATGTTTTTTGTTGAAAAAGGAGTCTAAACATAAGTACTTTGAGTCTTCTTTCAAATGGAATCATTTTCATGGTTAAATGTAGAGTATAAGTTGGTCAAAACGATTTTACAAGATGATGTGTCATTTCTGAGTTTCTCGGTTCCAGATTTCGGTTGAGTTGTCGATTTTTGAAACGTGTCTTAAACTAAGATTTAGATCTTGAGATTTTTACTGGAATATCTTTAAAGTGTTAAGTATTTTCTGTAAAAATATGATAATCATTTGAAACTTCTAAGTATTTTAAGTAAATTAAAACTTTTGTGAAGTCAGAAAGAGTCAACAGTTTAGAGCAGTTTACTTTGTTGAATTTTTAAAAAATAGCAAATCAATGTAAATGAATCTGGGAAAATTACCGAGTCTTCTAAACACATTAAAGTATCGTTGGTAAAAATTATAGAGTCAAATGGTTTCAGTAAATATTATTTAAAAATTCGTGAAGTGGGTCCAAATTTCTGGTCAGAATCTGAGTTTTCATTTAGGATTAGTTCTTGAAATAATACACTAGTAGAATTGTGAGGAAACATATTAGAAATGTTTGGGGTGTGGAATACAATGGAATGACCTAGTTATGCCTAGGTTATGACCCATACGCATTATGACATTGTAGATTGGCGAGCTGATTAGTGGTTATACTTAAGGGACGATACTTACATCATTTATTGAGGTGAGTTTTCGTGGCCCCATTTTCTTTACATATTTTTATCATTGGGGGAAAAGTATGCTCACATGTTTTACCAACTGTTTTATGCTGTGAACGTATTCATTTCTATTTTTGAATATATACTTGAAATGTGTGACACTATGTGACTTATGTGCATTGGTTGTTGGATTTATTTTTATAAAAGGCCTTACTCTTTCGAGGGTAAGTACCTAATGTGTACTTTTGGTATGCATTGAAGGTCATGATTCGGTTGTTTTTATCAAAGGCCTTACTCTTTCGAGGGTAAGTACCTAATGTATACTTAGGTGTACATTGAAGGCCATTTATGGGTAGCTACCGCATACGCAGGATTGGGTTGGGTCATGCTCCTTCGTGGGGTGATGACAGTTTGTGGATTGTTGGTTGTATTATTTCACTCGTGTTCCATTTATATATGCATTGTCCTAACTTACTATTATCACAGCAAAATATCTTATTTGTGGTGTTTGGTTTCAAACCTACGAAACTCACCAACATTATTGTTGACGTTTTTGAGCATAACTTTTCAGGTAATACTAGTGGACTGAAGATAGAGGACAAGAAAGCCTAGTGGTCTTCTAGGTTGCATTTGAACTATGACTGAGACTGTCGTTTGAGATGGAACTTTGTTTTTAATAAGTTGAGAAAGGCGTCTTGCCTTAACAATTGATTATGGATTATGGTTTGGTTATCTTTTTCATTGTTGATACGTACATGTAGCGTGAGCCCTATTCATGTTACTTGTGTCATAACACATTGGATTTTTATTTTCATATAGACATATTTATAATAATGTGTTGTGATCTTATCATTGTTGTACCCCGTTGTTTCCGCTTTAGACGGGGTGTGACAGATCTTGCGGCGGTTCTTGATCGGCTTGGCTCATCCGTTCTATCATAAGGAGCTGTACAATTAACTCGACTATGGCCGCGTTCCTTGCACCGACTACATTGATTTTTGTATTCCCGTTTCTCTTCTCCTTTCGAAGGAATACGAGCACGACCAGGTGGGCGACCAGATTGCCTCTTCACAAGTATCGGCGGTAAGCAAATATGCAGATTACCTGGATCGTCCCATTCTGAAGGATGAGGTGTTGGATTTATAGCCTCACTGTAGGCTGCCCGATAGGTTTCCGTGGTGAAATACCTCTCCGCAAAGCAGCTCACATTGTCCATTTTAAAGTGACGAGTCACTGCCGCTACGTGTCCGCACGGTAAATCAGACAATTGCCATTGCCTGCAAGTGCATGTTCTTGCTTCCAAGTTGACTGTACCATTCTTTTTCCGATCCACCACCATGTTTGTGGATGGCGCGACCTTCCAGCTAAGCGATTTGCCAAACCTTTTACCAATTTTGTCTTCGGCATATGGTGTGACAGGTGTTTTAACTTCCGCTGCAGTGTTTCGATGTTTGAAATACCATTGTTGTACTGAAGATCTAAAAAACTCCAATAACATTGTCACCAGGAGTTTCCTTACATGCTTGGTCATGGCGTTAATGAACTCCGCACTGTTAGTTGTGAGGTAAGCATATCGTGTCTTTGTTGAATGATGTCTTGACCATCTTTCTTTCCCCACGTCTATAAGAACCTTAGATGAAGTTGGTAAATGTCTAGAAATGACATCAAAATGTTCATCGAAATCCGACTTTCGGTAAGCCTTACACATTTTTCAGTAATGCCATTCAAAGTGCTTGACTTTTGAAGATTTGCTTTTCAGGTTCATCAACAAATGACGGCAACAGAGGGCATGAAATGCCTCTGGAAATACATCTGAAATACTGACTGCAATTGCTGGAGACCTATCAGAGATGAATGTGAGGTTGTCAATCCCACTAGCAGATTCAAGGGCGTCACGTAAGTTTCCCAAGAACCAGGTCCACACGTCGGACGTCTCTCCTGCCCCAATTCCATAAGCCAATGGCAAGATGCCATTATTACCGTCCATCGCCACAGCAATTAAGTTAGTACCCAAGTACCCACCCTTCAAATGTGCCCCATCTACGATTATTATTGGGCGTGTATGGTTGACAAATGAACGTATCTGTAAAGGTCAGATAAAAAAATATATATCATATAAGAATGTACGTATGTGAACTAATAACAATTACTTACAGCTGCACCGATGGACATGTAACACATTACAAATTTATCCTCATCGTCTGTACGGAGATTCGTAGTGCTCCCCGGGTTATGTAGCTTTAGGTTGTGCAGGTAAATCGGAAGCTTTTTAAACGATTCAGCGGGACTACCTCTCAACAGCTCTATAGCATAACACTTTAGTTTTCCATGCTTGGTTGTATGTAAGGCTGATTTTAAAGAGTTCAGTCATATCAACTTTGATCTCTTTTCCTCTGTATACACGTCCTTCCAAAGTCATCGCCTCTTTCAATAGGTTACCAAGCACTTTCTTGGTTGCATGACGGCTATTTGACAAGATTTGAGTACGAGAACATGTGTGAGCGTCGTGTAACTTCCTAACTTGGAAGTTGTCACAATATTGGATACACACTGCACTTATTTTCCAATCACAATTAGGCAAAATACATTTTGTTGTGTACCTTTTTTTGTCTGACTTCTTTGGTTTAATCTGAAAACCTTCTTCGAGACATTTGGTCTGCAATTCAAGGAGAAATTCCTCTTTATTTTTAAATGTTTGGCCCTCTCGAATATGACAAGATTTCTCATACATGGTAACTGGTCATTTTAGAACTTCTTCCTCTTCCTCTTCTAACGTCTTTGGTATATTCCAGAATATATCATGTTCGGTTGCTTTTACTGGTATTGGCTTGTCGTACACATCTCTTAGATCAGGCTCATCCTCCTCATCATCCTCATCATCTTCAACAATGTGATTACAAAAAGGATGGTCATGATCCTTTGGTGTATTGACATTTTCCTCATCATAATGATCATAATCATGAGGATGTGAATATGGCTCCTCCACATAGTATTTTGAATCATCATGATCATAATCATGATGATGTGGATCTGGCTCCGGCTCCTCCACATAGTATTTTGAATTGGAATGATCATAGTGAACATCCGAATTAAAGTTGGAATCATCTTGGGTCTCTTCAACTACCCTAAATGAATGATTGAAGGGGTGTTGTGGTGGATATGCGTGATTTGCTGTGTTTTGTGGAGGAGCATGGTAATGAAATTGATATTGTGGTTGATAAGGAAACGGAAATTGTTGAAAGGGCTGTTGAAAAGATTGATATTGAGGTTGTTGAAAGGGTTGTTGAAATGGTTGATATCTAGGTTGTTGGTAATATTCATTAGTGTTTTGTTGGTGAAATTGTGGTTGATAACCAGAACTACTACTACTAGGTTGATTGCTACCCATACCCGAGATATTTCTTACAATATCAACAATGTAAATTTCTATCGGAGCATTGTTAATTGCATGGCACAAAAAATCCCCAAAATCATCAACATCATCACTTATATCAACAACATACTGACCGAGCTTATATTTTAGACAAACTGGTGAATCAGGTGGAAGACCTATTTTTTTCAAAACGTTTTTCAACAAAACCTTGCATGTCATGGGCTTTTCTGGTGCCACTGGAAGTTTTAACGGCACTCTACTACATTCTATTGGCAAATACATTGGCGTGTTGTTAATATATTCAAAACGACCCCCATAACAGATAAAAAGTTTAAACTTATCCATTACAAAACGCAAAACTAATTAAGTGGTTGTAAAATTGTACCTGAAGATTAATTTCAGATGTTACGCATATGTTTTACTGATGATGAACGACTTTGAGTTGAGAGAGATTTATGAGAATAGCCTCCAGAATGTTATGAAATACTGAAGAAATGGATCATGAGTTTTTTTATTATGTAAGTATAACTTTATCCATGGATGAGTTTGGGAATGAAAGTAAAACCCGTCCCCTTGGATGAGTTTGGGACTATGGGTTTGAAAATTGAAATCCACATTTTAATTCCTTAACCTCTTAAACAAACAAAAAAACACCATGAGTATCAGGGGGTGTTTGGATTAACTTAAATAAGCACTTATATGCTTATTTGCTTATTTTGACAGCAGATAAGCAGATCCAAACACTTTTCTGAAAACTGTTTATCTGCTTATTTAATAAGGAATAAACACTTAAAAATAAATAAGGGGTCACATACTTATTTTTTAAGCACATAAGTGCTTATAAATAAGCTAATCCAAACACCCCCTCAATCTCATTCTTCATTCCCCATTCCTAAGCTCCTCAATCAAATACACCTCATATAAAATTTTTTTACACTTGAACATACATGATTTTGCTTTTAGATACGAGCATTGCAATATTGCAACATACAACATTTGTTATTAACATCATGTTCTTTGTTAGACGATTATCTTTATTTCGCTTTCAGATACGTGCCATTCTAGCTCTTTCAAAGCGGATCAAGTGATTAGAAAAAAACTAACTCGACCCCAATGTTTATTTGCGATGAGTTATCATTTTCATCTATTCGATCTATGGTTTTCCTTAAGGCTCAAAGTATTGAGTTAGAAAAAAAAAAAATGAACATACGAATATTTTGTGATTAACATAAATTATATGATTACTTAATGGTTTAAGAATATATTTACAAATTATTTACACTTTTTGGGTTTATTAAGTCGTAACTATGCATGTACATGCATTTCAATAAACATTTTCTTAAAGAAAATATTGATATCTTAGATTTTGAAACACAAAACGAGATATACTCCGTACTGAACAAAAGGAGTACTACTTTCGTTATACTTAAATATACTAGTGGTAATAATTACTCCATTAATTGGTAATATTTAGGGGTGTAAACGACACGAGACAACTAGCGAGCTACTCGAGATTGACTCGCAATAAACTCGAAATCGACTCGCTACAAGTCGAGTCGAGCTCGAGCCCGAGCTACTCGAGTAAACTTTCGAGTCGAGCTCGAGTATTAATATACTCAGCTCTAGAGGCTCGCGAGCCTAATCGAGCTTGCAATAATTTACATTTTTACCCTCCATTTATAAGAATATTAACATATTTACCCTACTCTTTTAAAACACTTCAAGTCGAGTCGAGCATAAAAGTATCGAGTCGAGTCGAGTCAAGCTTAAGACTACCGAGTCAAGTAGTGTTAAATCTTATTTAACTTATTATAGTATATAAATACCAATAATCAATTCGAGTCGAGTCGAGCTCGAAAGTGTCGATTCATTAGTTGAGTCGAGTTCGATCATGAAAATACAAGCTCGACCGAGCTAGAGTCGAGTTTCGAGCTTCGAGTTTTCTAATCGAGTCGAGCTCGAGCTTGGCACTGTATCGACTCGACTCGATTCGATTACACCCCTAGGTGTATTCGCATTTTGAATAGCATCAAAATAAATAAATAAATAAATAAATAAATAATACGGAGTAGTATGTAGCTAATTAACATAAAGGGATACATAATGATGTAGTAGTTACGTAAATTCTCCGTATGTAGCCAATAATTTAGTCGTATTTTACATGACATGAGAAATACATTTAAAAAACTATATTTTTATTTATATTGTACAAATAAAATATAAAAACGATATTTATATTAATATACTGTATCATTTTTAATTTAAGAAAATGAAAGAGGTGAGAGAGAAGATGAAGGGAGGAAGTAGGCTACTTTTTTATGTTGCACGCATCCATCCATTCATCCATGACACAACAAAACACAGTTTACATACAAACACAAACACAAACACCACATCATCTATCATTCATCATCTCACAACACCCACCAAAAACAACAAAACAACATCCTTCTTCTTTCTTTGTTTCTTTCATATACACATATATATCTTGTTCTTCAAACCCTTTTATTTAGGTCCCTGTTTTCATCTTCCTATTACTACATGCATTTCACAAGCTTTTAAGTTCCAAAAAAAAAAAAAACATATTTTACAACTTTCATTATTTTAAAGTGTTTCTGTTCCACAAATTTCTTGGTTTTTTTTGTTTGAAAACTAGAAAAGAAGGGGATGCCCTTACCCTTTGAATTCGAGGGGAAGGGGGTGGAATTGTTGGAACAAAACCTTAACCAACATCAACAAGAATCTGAGTTTGTTGTACCGTATGCAAATCCACTTGTACATTTTCAAGATTTTGTAAACAACAACAAGAAGAGGAAATACATCATCAACAAAGAACCAACTTCTGTCCTGGATAACATCACTGCAAGTCCAAGTCCACCTGCTTCTACTTCAACCCTGTCTTCTTCTCACGGCGGTGCTGACACTGCCGCCGGCGTGGCACCGCCGGCGCTTTCTTCTAAATGGCCACCTCCGGAAAATCAAGAAAGTAGTATTGACCTACATCACTTTCAGCAACAAATCACCGCCGGAAATGACAAATGTGCCGGAATGGAAGACTGGGAAAATGGGGATTCCGGCCAAGACCAAGCCATGCTCCGGTGGATCATGGGTGATGTGGAGGACCCGTCTATTGGCTTAAACAAAATGCTTCATGCCACCGCCGGTGCACCGGCGGACTATGAGTTCAACAGTGGGTTTGGTGTTGTAGATCAAGGTTTTATATCTCTAGATTCCGGCAACCCAATCGGAAACTTACCATCCCCGGCTCCAGCACCGCCGATGTATCATCAAAATCAAATCTTTTCATCATTAAATGATACCCAAATGCTCCCATTTGATATTAAACCAAATCTTTTTAACCCCCCGTTTGAACACCAACTTCTAATGCCACCACAACCCAAGAGGTACAACCCGGGTAACATAGAGTACAACCCATCAATGCACAAAAGCCCGTTTCTTGATTCGGTCTCCAACCCACTTCAATTGCTTCAAAAATCACCATCCATGAAGAAAGTAACAACACAACCACCCATGAACCCTCATCAGCAGCATCAACAAGGGATCATTGACCAGCTGTTTAAAGCAGCTGACTTGATCCAATCAGGAAACAATTCGAACCCGAATCCGATACTGGCGCAAGGGATATTGGCGCGGCTCAATCATCAGCTTTCACCAATTGGTAAGCCTTTCGAAAGGGCTGCTTTTTATTTCAAAGAAGCCCTTAATTTACTCACACATTCAATTCTTAATAATGTTAATCCCCAAATTAGTACCACTAGTGCTAATGGGTCACCATTTAGTTTGATTTTCAAGATTGGTGCTTACAAGTCATTCTCAGAGACTTCACCTTTTATTCAGTTTGCTAATTTCACTTGTAATCAAGCATTGCTTGAATCCCTTAATGGGTTTGATCACATTCATATTATCGATTTCGATATTGGTTATGGGGGTCAATGGGCTTCACTTATGCAAGAACTTGCTTTAAGAAACAATGGTGTTTCTTCATTAAAGATCACTGCTTTTGCTTCACCTTCAACTCATGATCAGCTTGAATTGGGTTTGACCCGTGAGAATTTGATCCATTTTGCAAATGAGATTAATGTTGGGTTTGACTTTGAGATAGTCAACATTGATGTTCTTGCTTCTTCATCATGGTCGCTACCCTTTAATCTATCTGACAGTGAAGCCATTGCTGTGAATTTACCAATTCATGTGTTTTCCAATCACCAAACTCAAATCCCAAATGTGCTTCGATTCGTTAAGAGTTTGTCTCCTAAAATCGTGGTTTCGGTTGACCGTGGGTGTGACCGAACTGATTTACCGTTTTCTAATCATCTTATCCATGCCCTTCAATCGTATTCGAACTTACTTGAGTCACTTGATGCTGTCAACATGAATCTTGATTCGTTGCAGAAGATCGAGCGGTTCTTGATTCAACCCGCTATTGAAAAGATTGTTCTGGGTCGGTTTATGTACCCTGAAAAGACTCAGCATTGGCGAAATCTTTTCTTATCAGCTGGATTTTCGCCATTGTTGTTTAGTAACTTTACCGAAAGTCAAGCGGAATGTTTGGTTAAAAGGACTCCTGTTCGTGAATTTCATGTCGAGAAGAGGCAATCGTTGCTTGTGCTTTGTTGGCAACGTAGAGAGCTCGTGTCTGCTTCCGCTTGGAGGTGCTAAAAGAAGTCGATTTATATGGGAAGTTGTTAACTTTTGGCGATTTGACTTATGTTGTTAGTATGTTGGATATGATTATGAATGTATTACTTGTTGATGATGTTTTTTGAGCCGTTTATGGTAGCTCAAAACATTAATCTCGATTCTAATTATGTTTAGGTTATGTGTTTTGTTGTTGTAAACTTAATGCAAAACCGAAATCAACTCGGATTTTGTGGGAAAGAACATATTTGTATTGTCGTAGATTTGCTCAATTGAAAATTGTAAAAATCTAAACTTTAAGTCGATGCACAATTTCGAACATTTTATGATCTAGAAACGAATGAAAATGTTGATTAAGACATTTGTAGCCGATATTTCAAAATCTTTAAAAATTTAGTTTCGTTTTGGTTTCGAGCATGTCTTGAATCGATCCCTTCAATAGAAGTCTAAGACCGACTCGAAACCAACTATTTAATTTAATTTAGTTACGTTAGGGTCGATTTCGAGTAGGCCATCCCCCCCCCCCCCCCCCCCCCCCCCCCAATTTTTTTTGGAATTGAATCGAACCATGAAATGCTTGGAGAAACAACATCCAAAACACTAGTCACTTTTTGGTATTTGGGAGTCTCAATGGTCTTGGTCGGATGTTAGCCCCAAAACACTACATATTATCATAGAAGTGTATCTACCTACTGCATTTTTTTGGTCTACAAAAATAAAGTCACTAAGTTTTAGGATTTCTATTTTTAAGATTAACTTTTATCATTATTACTTTTATGGTACTAATTACTCCATCCGTCTCAAAATTATTGTCACCAGACATGAAATACACGGAGTAAGAAAAATATATTTATTAATGTTGACTACCAATAGAATTTAATCTTTATCATTTTCAAGCATTTTGATTGGTTGATTTTGGAAGATGACAATTATTTGTGACATACCAAAATAGAAAGATGGACAAATAAATTGGGACGGAGGCATGTATTTGTTAAATTGCACATTTTATGTTGGATATTTGGATGATATCATATGCATTGAATTTGGTGCTTTTTAAGCCCTTAATAGTTTATTAATTAAGCACTAATTTTAATGACACTTCTAATCATATCACATGCAACTTTTCTTATTGGACCTCACAAATACTTGTTTATCGCCTCCCTTTTCTCAAAAAAGTTTCACTTCTAATTTTATAATGTTTGAGACTTTTATATTATTGTAGTAAATAATTAATAATTATGATTAGTTTTAGAAATATAAATAAGATTAATGATTTAAAGAAAAATTCAGTTCATACTATAAAAGTCAAATATGAATTATTTAAACTTTTATTATAATACTACTAGCAAAGAAACACAATATCAAATGATTTAGATCATGTTGTCTATCATCCAAGGGGGAAGTTATGATTTATGAGTTATTACTTTAATATTGCACTTTGTTTTATGTGAGCTTAAGTAGGAAGGGCAATAGGGCTTAACCTTCCATATGTTCTCCATTTATGTGACCCTTAATTAATCTATATTGTTATCAAATATATTTTGAAATCATTTGATTGCATATATCATCTTTTCATTTTTGTACATTTCATTTTACATTCTATTTCAATTGGTTATTTCGACGAACAAACCGAGTCTTTGAATCTAATGCAACCCTTTCCCAAAGATCACGTCTAAGACAACATTAAATGATTTCCTGTGAATTTACATGGAGTTGGGATTGAACCCATAACCTATTTCTCAAAAGTTTTCTCTTCAACTCACGTGGAGTACACTTTGATAAACCTTGTGATTGCATATATCATGTTTACATTTTTGTATGTGTCATCTTACATTACATTTTTGTATGTTTACACAATAGTTATTTTTCTTATCCTTATTTGTATTTTTTATTTTTTATAATCATTCAATGTGTTTTGTTTATAACACTTGAGAATCTAGATATTTAACCATTAGTCTAACGCTAAAAAAGTATGAAACTTGCCCATTCCATAAAACCGGAAGCTTTACATAAACCACATAAAAAAGTCGTAAACCAAGTGAAATAAAGAAAAAAGAAAAAGTTGTGTTTATGGTTGATTGTTGTTTAAGGTTGTTGATTTGAAATAAAAAAGGACATGAATGTTTTTTTATTCATTTGATAGATAGATAGGTTTAATTATTTATTTCTGATTAAGACAGACTGACAAGCTTTATGTCATCTTTAGTTTACTTCCCACCTAATTCAATCACCCCTCCTTTTAATTACTTATTTAATTAAGAAAAAAAACCCTTCAAAGGTTATATATATATATATATATATATATATATATATATATATATATATATATATATATATATATATATATATATATTCATTTTTTTAAATTTTTTTAGAAATGCAAACGTATATTACGTATCCACGACTATTATATACAAACCGAATATTTACAAATTGTTTCTCACGAAGCTTGAACCCAAAACCATTAGGTTGAAAGGTTCCCTACATACCTCTAGACCATAGACCCTTTGTTGGTTATATATATTGAGTTAAATATTATTATTATTATTATTATTATTATTATTATTATTATTATTATTATTATTATTATTATTATTATTATTATTATTATTATATATTCATTTAACTAAGATTTAAATGAGAATTTATTCATTTTTCTTTCTAAAGGAATGTCAACTAAAAATTGAGACCAATACTAATTGATCACAAACTTCTTTGAATAAACTTGATTAAAGCTAATAAAATACGGAGTAAGACAATATCATTATTCTAAAATAAAATTGTTACGTAGGTTTAAAAAAAATTATTTTAATAGAAGTTACCTAGCAACCTTGAGTTGTGAGTTGAAGTTATGATGAATTGTTTAAATTCGTAATTTGAGTGTGCGAAATGATATCGCTCATTTTGGCTATATAAATCTATCGCAATATCATTGTTTTGCATATGTATTTGAGTGGATTTCGAGAACTTTCGATACTTATTTTGTTTGAAAATCTATTTCAAGTCAAAAGCTGGAAACGCATGCGAATTGGTGAGGAATTGGTGAAGTTTGGAATAAAACTGGCTGGGCTGGAAAATGCAGAAAAGCCGATCGGCTAACATCTCCAGCCGTTCGGCTTCTCATGAACAACCGATCGGCTAACTTCAGAAGATCGGCTTTTCTAGTTCAAATCCATATCCGCAGCTTAACCTTGATGAAGCTTGACCTAGTGCACTAAAGAAGTCGATCAGCTACTGCTTCTCAGCCGTTCGGCTAAGCCATTAAAGCCGTTCGGCTAGGCACGATCGGCTGTTGTTCGTCCTGAGATTGAAGCCTCGAGGTCTGAAGGTTTATACGTGCGTGTGATATGGAGAATGGTCAGCATTTAATGCCCAACTGTTTTGTGTCCCTTTTCCCTCTCCATTTCAGTTTAAAAGAAAAGGGAAAATGGAAGAAGAAGGGGTTGGCTGCAGCTTATGTATATATCATCATCATCATCATCATGTGAGAGGATCATCTCCATATATCACACAACTTCCAGATTTTAAAAACACACACTTCACGATTACACACATCTTTTTCTTTGGTTTTCTCTCTAGAAAACAAAGAACACCACCATTTTCATCTCATTTTAACTTCACAAAAATTACCATTTTACTTGGGGTAGCACTAGCATTTCACTTGGGGATTTTTGAGAAGAACATCAAGCAAACAACTATTCCATCAAGAACATTTATTTCAAATTGTGTAATCACTTTGGTATAATCTTTATTCCATCTAATTTTAAGTTATTTATGATTCCTTTGATTATGAGCTTTTGTTGCATGATTATTGTTATTATGAGTGGCTAGTAGTTTTATGCTTGCTTGGATGAACTAACTAGTTGATTAGGGGTGTATCTTTTGGTGTTAATTTATGTTTTGAGTTTGTGATTCATCCATGAATTTGTATGAGTTTAGCTTGTTGTTGTTAGTAAAACTTTTGGCATTTTAACTAAGCAATTTTAACGAATGTTTGTTGCTTATAAAAAATACCTAAATAGTTGTTTATCATTTGTGGAACAAAACATTTGGTGATTGTAACAACAATGAACTAGATACATATAAATTAGTGATTTTAGCGAATGTTTGTCGTGTGGATGAATTGCAAACTTATGAGAAAATAATTTATGTTTAATCGAAGAACCTTGTGTGTTTGAGCTTGATCCCAAGAATTTAACCATTTTGTGATTTACTAGTTGATATAGCGAACGTTTTCAATCAAGTAAATTTCTATTGATTATTTGTCTATAAATGATTGAACAAAATTGCGAATGTGGTTTTGGAATGAGTAAAATGATTTAAGCTAAATTGTGCAAGTTGGTAACCATGGCGAATGTCCGTTACTAGATTAAATCATAGGTTGTTGATTGAAGTTGAACATTAGGTCCAGCGAACGTTGAGCTTGTGTTTGATGAATGTTACTTAGCATACATTTTAGCCGGTTATGACTCCACACCCCGAAATCACTAGTGAAATAGTCCAAGCAAGTATTGTTTTAAATATTTGAAAGTTTCAAATCAATCACTTTGACTCTTCAGAGTCCACCTGCCTAGATTAACTAAAATTGTAGTTTTAAGCATTGTGACAATTCGGTCACACCAACCCAACTTTTATTTTCACTTTCTAAATTGCTCACACTTATCTTGATTATCTAAACTTAAGTTCCCTGTGTTCGAACCCGAACTTACCAAACTAAACTAATACTCGACAGGGTCCACTGCCCGGTTGTGTTTTGGTCTAGCTTGGTACTTTTTTGGTTTACTTATCAACGATAAATTTAATAACTAGATTTCACACATCAAGTTTTTGGCGCCGCTGCCGGGGAGCTTAGTGTTTAATTGAAGTTGATTTAAGTGTGTTTGATTGATCCTTTCTTGGGATTTAAATCTTGGAAAGTTATATATATTGTTGTATTGCGCCGGTGCGTTTGACGATTTTATCTTTTGTGCTCTTATAGATTGATTTGGTAGTGGATGAACACAAGGAGTTCGGGTAAAGAACTTCTTAGTCCTTTGTCCAATCCGGAGAAAACCACAAAGAGCAAACGGAGGAGGAAACCAAAGCAACACCCTACGGATTCAACAAGTAGTCAAACGGAAACTGAATCATCTTCGGGTAATGAAATTATCGAAGAGACTTTTGAGGACGAACTAGTATCACCCGAAGAAGATCCGGTAACACCTTCTCTAAAAAAAGAAGAAATGGCGGATGAGGATGATACTCCAATATTCTCACGGACAAGAACCGTGGCCCCGACACCCGAGTCGGCCATACGGGTTTAAAATATTGAAAATGATAACTTCTCTTTGAAGGGGCATCACATGCAACTCATTAGAGATACACAATTTGATGGAAGGGTACGGGCCGATCCGCACAAACATATTGCTAGTTTTCTTGAGATTGAAAGTTATTTCAAGTATGGGCCGAATATGGATGAAGCAATTCAGTTAAGGACTTTTCCAATGTCCTTGGTAGGCGAAGCAAAAATATGGTACCAAGAGCTAGAGCCCAACACCATTAGAACTTAGGACGAAATGAGGGAAGCATTTGTTAGAAGGTACTATCCTCCGGCTTTGGCCGAAAGATTGTTGAATGAAATCCGAGGTTTCAAGCAACAAGAGGGAGAGATGTCAGTGGAAGCGTGGTCTCGGTTGAAGGAAATGTTGAGGAATTGTCATGGACATGGGCTATCGATGTAACACCCAGTCAAAAAGGGCAAATTTCGCGCCCAATTTGAACTTCAAATTATCGTACTTAGTACGCACTTAAAAATCAAAGATATATTTTTATAACTCGGATGAAGTATTTTTATAAAATACTTTAATTGAAAATATATACGGATTTGTATTAACAAAATTGTGATTTAAAAATAATTAAATTATATTACGATCGGGTACAAAAACACGGGTATTTTGTACTGTGAATTGGGGACGAAGTGGGGAAAACCCCCTCCCTTTTTATTTTGGTCGGCCATACCCAAACACACCATTTCCCATTTCATTTTCTTCTTCTTCTTTCTCTATCTCTTTCTTTCTTTCTCTCAAACCGACAAACAAACAATAACAACAACAACAACAACAATAATCAACAACAACAACCTCACCAACACCATTTTCGGAATCATCATCATCAGGAACAACAACAACAGCCGCGTCATCATCATCTTCTCCATCTTCATCATCTCCGTTTTCATTTTCAAAGTAAGATTTCTCACTTTCTCTCTCTATAAATCGTTTCTTTCACAAGAAATTGTTTAGATTACTTAGAAATACATGTTAGTAGCTTTCTATAACATCAAAACACCCAAAAATCGAACCAAAACTCGTTTTGGATCTTGAAATCGTCGAACAGGTCGTGATGTCGTATCTGGCCCAAAAACAGTGTTGCGACATTGTCAATGTCGCAGCCAACGTCGCAGTTAATGTCGCAATAAACCCCAACGTCGCACGATACGACGTAAACTCCTATGTCGCAGAATTTAACGGTGTCGCACTTTGCGACACAACACATAATGTCGCATTAAATTGCAGATGTCGCACGATGCGACGTAAACCCTTATGTCGCACGTAACGTCGCACCTAATGTCGCAGGCCACAGAACCTTAAAAACCTATGTTTTTCACTAAGTGTCGAGACCAGATTTTACCACTTACTTTTACCTTGAATTTGGATTTCGGATGCGTTTTCATTAAAGCAATGTAGTAGAAATAAAAATTTTCCAAGCTGACTTGGCAGCTCGACCCCAATCAGGGGCTCTGCCCCTTGGACCCCGCTACCAGGGGCGCTGCCCCCGGACCCCCGTACACAATTTCCCACCTTGAACGACAAATGAATATTTACACAACTCGCTTAGAAAAACTGATTTGTCTCATACTCATGTGACCTCACGTGTTTAGGACACTAGGAGGTTATCATTCGGACAACACACGTATCGTAGGATCGCTGACAACTCACAGGTGAGTTTCATAGCCCCACTCTTTCAACTGTTTTACTGTTTTCGGGGTGAAATACATGCTCAATAATTGTTTTCGAACTATATTAATAAACTTTTATAATTCACACTTGCTTATATTATTGTTATGTAATACAAATGTGTAATACTTAGGAATTACACCCATCATATTGTTTTGGAACAATATCAGTACCTAACCGAGATAACTTACAAACGTACACTGTTAGATGGTTGGAAAACAATTACCAATACATAACTTGACTAAGTTATCACTATCCAATGACCATATTGTCGCCGGACAATACTATCACTATACTAGGACTGGTTAGTTCTACCCACATGACAACGACTAGACTTTACAGGATTAGTCTTCCTTTTAGGAACTAATACTGCACATACAAATCAGGACCCCAATATACTTGCTAGGCTTAAATCTAGGAGTATACAATAGTATCATACGTTAGTATAGATTCCTTATACTAATACAACACAACTAGGTGATGAGTATTCATACCTAGGCTCTTCGTACTACTTAATATCTAAGTACTGTTTATACATATTTAGATACAACAAATCATTTACATGCGTGGCATGACACATTACAACTTGTTATTGTTGTTTGGTATTTATATATATCTACATACTTGTACATCATCTTGAGCACCTGGTTCTATCTACATCATTACATATGTATATTAGTATACATACAATTATACAAACACAAATACTCAAGTCAGACTCGTCGTAGTACGGTCGGCTCAATTATCTCAAGTCGGGCATGTCGTAGTACTGCCGGCTCAATTACATACGTTGCTTGCGAGCAATGCGGTCGATGCCTGATTAGGCACAAAACGATGCCACGGTAAAGTGGGCATAAAATGATGTCACGGTATTGCAGTGGGCACAAGTACGATATCGCGGTAAAGCGATACAAATCGATGGATGGGCGGGCTTATGCTCGTGATCCATAGACATTCACGGATGGGCGAGCTTATGCTCGTGATCCGCAATAAGTTAACGGGTCGGTGAGGTTATCACGCGAGGCCGTTAGCTCAATCATGTCTGGGTTAGCTTACACTAACTGGGTAAACGGACACACAAAACATTTTTCAAACATGTCCGGGTTAGCTTACACTAACTGGGTAAACGGAAACATAAAACATTTTTCAAACATGTCCGGGTTAGCTTACACTAACTGGGTAAACGAACACACAAAACATTTTTCAAACATGTCCGGGTTAGCTTACACTAACTTGGTAAACGGACACACAAAACATTTTCAATCATAGATCTGCGGGTCTACAATTAACTGTTGTTGGATGCAATATGCTAGATATTCAATCATAGTTCTACGGAAATACAATTCCTTGTTAACATATGACGCGGTCATACAATCACATGATTCATACTTAGGCATGTATTGCCTCACGTCGGTAGATTCAATTATACCTGATAGGTATCTAGGCATAGTAAGCCACTCTCTTTATGTACTTAGATACACGTTACCAATATACGGGTATGAAATGCCCCGTTAGAATTATATACATTGGTATTACAATAACATAACAATACAATTCAAATCGTGGAATTTGAAACCATTTGCAAAACATAAAAGATTTATACTTTATGTTTCAACTAACAATCCTATGAACTCACCAGCTTTATAGCTGACTCGTTTTAGCATGTGTTCTCAGGTGCCCAGCAGGATTAGGATTGCTACAAGATTTTGCTAGCTCAAGTCGCATATTTTCAAACAACTGAATTTCTCTGCATAACTTTCGTATTACAAATTATGTATTGAAATTATTTTGCGAACTCGCAACTTGTATATACTTTTATTTTGGAAATGTATAACTATTTTCAAACGTCTCACTTAAAGTCGTTCATTATTTACCTTTGTGCTTGTGATATTTGATTTGGTAACACCCGACCCGACCGCTTTCGCAACCCGAAATTTAAGGGTGTTACAATCGAAGGCGGAGATTATCACTTTGTTCTACAATGGGCTTGGCATTGAATTGGCCAATGTTCTTGATGCGTCGGGAGGAGGCCTATTTCTCTACAAGACACCGAATGAAGCTTGGAAGGTGCTTGAAGACAAAGTGACCCAAAGTTTGAATTGGGCTAAAGATAAAGGAGGAAATCCGGTAAGAAAGCATGTTGCATTTGCGGAGGGTAGTAGCGTAAGTGAAAGCTCTAGTGACTCGGCAATGATGAAGGAAATCAAGGCTTTATCTTCTAAGTTTGATGCACAATTCAAGACAATCAAGGGAGAAATCAAGGAGCTTAGAGAAGGTTGCAGTAATTGTGGTGGTAACCATGCCACGACAAATTGTGCACAAGATGATTTGCCTATGGTTGGAGATGAGGAAGATGTAAGTTTTCTTCAACAAGGGAATTATCAAAGTGGAAACTACCAACGGGGTGGTTACCAAAATAGAAACTCGGGAGGTTATCAAGGAGGAAGCTACAACCAAAACAACCGATTTTCTAGACCTAACCAAGGTTACAACCAATCCTAAAACCAAACTTACAATCAAAACCAAAACCAACACCAAAGCTCTTCAAGAGACAACAATCACCCACCGGTTCAAAAATAAGAACCAACCCTATCACCAATGGAGCAAATGATGAAAGAGTTCATGGCAAAACAAGATGCTTGTACCGAAAGATTGAAGACCCAAATGACAAACATAAGGTTAAGCATGGAGCAAGGCCAAAAGAACCAACAAGCTTCCATTCAAGACTTGGAACGAAAGATGGATCGTTTGTCGGAAGGGCAAAGTAGTAGGCCAACCGGTGGCTTACCAAGCAATACCCAACAAAACCCGAGACAACCATCTACTTCTAGTGGAGGATCCAAACCATACCAACCACCACCCGCAAGAAACGAGCATGTTAATGCTATCATCACACGGAGCGGGAAAGGAATTCCACCGCCTCAAGCAAAGGACAAAAATGTTTCTAACTCTTTTGTGCAGGAAATTGAGGAGGAAGAAGTTGAAGAGCAAGTTGATGCTACCCCACCAAAGGTTACACCGGGGTCACCTACACCGGTTGTCAAAGCTTACAAGCCAAAGATCCCTTATCCTCAAAGGCTAAGGAAGGAAAAGATTGCGGCTCAAAATGGGAAATTTGTTGATATGATCAAGGCGATTAGAATCAATGTGTCTTTGGTGGATGTGCTAGCGGGAATGCCGAATTATGCCAAATTCATCAAGGATTTGGTGAGCAACAAATACAAGCTTTCGGAAGCTTCGGCAATGTTTTTGAATGAAGAATGCTCGGCACTTGTTCAAAACCAAATCCCACCAAAGCTTGGTGACCCGGGAAGTTTTATCATTTCGTGTAAATTGGGTAAAATCATTACTTGTGATGCACTTGCGGACCTAGGTGCTAGTATAAATATAATGCCATATTCTCTTTATGCTAAATTGGCCTTAGGATCCTTGACCCCCACCCGCATGAGCATTAGATTGGCCGATATATCTTTCCAATATCCCGTTGGGATTGCGGAAAACATGTTGATTGAAGTTGGCCAATTCACCTTCCCGGTAGATTGTTGGGTCAAAACTGTTTCTGGATTGAAGAAGTTGTTGATGAGAAGACAAAGAGTACAAGTGTTTAAAACTGTTTGTGTTGAAGGATAAAACTGTTTTCATAAAGCTACAACTGATAGGATAAATCTGAAGAGAAGACAAGTGTTACAACTGATTGAAGATAGATTTCAACTGATAGTTATGTGTCTGTAAGTAGTTAAAACTGCTTATGTATTTGTAATTGTTAGTTATATATGTAGCAGTTAACACTGATTATATATTTGTACTTAGTCTTATATTACAATTGAAGCAGTTACCACTGAATGTATAATAGTCACAACTGTTTACTTCAGAATGGTAGTTACAACTGTTTATGATTTTGTGATAAGTATGAGTCGGTTATGGAAGTTATTTTATTCCATATTCGTAGGAGATTGTATAGGACTCTATGTGTTATAAATAGAGATCCTTTAGACCTAGATAGGTTAAGGTTTTGCGCAGCTTCAAGGTTTTCTGTAACCCTAATACATTAAGTGTATTCGTCTTATATCATTAATAAGATTGAAGCTTTCGATATATTATTGTGTTCATCATATTAATTTATATTCGTTGATCTTCTTAATATTATTGAGTGTGATTCCGCAACTTCTCAATAATACATTCAATGCTTATTATATACAATTGTTTATTAAGTTAAACAGGGACTAACAAAGTGGTATCAGAGCTTGTGAAGCTTTGAAGACAGGAAGATCTGGGATTCTTCATATTATTTTTTTAAGGTTTAATTTTAAATTAAGTTTTGATTTCAATGGCTACTGAAGGGAATGAAGGAATTCAAGCAACAAAGATTCCAATACTCAAACCTGATGAGTTTGACCTATGGAAGGTCAGAATCAGGCAATACATGCTTCTCACAGATTATCAGATGTGGGAAGTTGTTGTTAATGGTATACCAGTAACGCTTAATGGTGATGGTGTAAAGCAACCGAGACCACCACCAACATCTGATGCAGAGAGAAAAATCAGATCTAAAGAGTACAAGGCTCTTAGTACACTGTTGCTATCCATTCCTAATGAGCATCAGAGTAGATTTGATTCCTGTGAGGATCCCAAGGTACTAATAGAGGCAATTGATAAGAGGTTTGGTGGTAATGATAACACCAAAAAGAATAAAAGATCTCGGTTAAAGCAACAATTTGAGAATTTTAGCCATGTGAAAACTGAAACTCTAACTCAAACCTTTGATAGGTTTACTAAATTAGTTGGAGAATTGGAAAATCACAAGGTTAAGATTGACAAAGAAAATCTTAACAGAAAGTTCTTAAGATCATTAGGTGATGAATGGACAATCTACAATGTTGGATTGAGGCAGAGTTCAGATATTGAGATCAAGGAATTAGAAGATATATACAATGATCTGAGGAACTTTGAGTCTGAGGTGGAAAGTAAGAAGCAAGCATCTAGGTATAGTCACAATGCTGCTTTTATGTCTATGGCTGGAACAAAAGCAGAGTCAAGTCAAAAGGGATCTACTTATGTTTCAGGAGGAGCAGGATCATCATCTAACAGTTCTAATGATCAGATATTAGAATCTTTCTTTGAAAGTAATGTGAATTCTTCACTTACTAATGAAGATTTGGAACAATTTGATGGTGATGATCTAGAGGAGATGGACATTAAGTGGCAAATTGCTTTAATTACTCAAAGAGCAAAAAGGTTCATGCAGAGGACTGGTAGGAACAACTTTGCATACAAGAGGAATGATGCAAATTGGTTTGATAAGAGCAAGATTGAGTGTTTCAACTGTCACAAGATGGGACACTTTGCTAGAGAATGCAGAAATCCTAGGAAAAGCAGAATGGTAATGGTCAGAGAGCTGGAAGCAATGGAACTCAAACTAGAAACATTCCAATTCAGGGTGCTTCAGTAAATGCATTGGTTTCTATGGATGGCTGTGGATGGGACTGGAGTGATCAAGAAGAACATGTTGTGAAGAATCAATGTCTCATGGCCATTGCAGAATCTGAAAAAAAGTCAGAAGTTCCTACTGAGGTACAAAATAAATTATGTTCTGCTGTTTGTAAACAAACTGTTATACATTACAGGGATCATAATATAAAAGTGTGTGAGGAACTAAAACAATGGGAAATCAAAAGTAAACACACCATAGCAGTCATTGAAAATCTGGAAAATCAAATAAAGGAATATGAAGTCAATGCAACACAGTTTAAATATGACATTGAATATGCTAGGTGGGAAAGAGACACTTTTAAAAATAAAGTAGAGTTGTTGTCTAAGAAACTTACTGAGGTCACATGTGAAAGAGATATCATAAGACTTGATGTAAATAAATTAGAACATGCTTCTAAGAGTGTCAATAAACTTATTGATTCACAGATTCATGATAAAATTAAGACTGGATTAGGGTACAATAATGTACCTCCACCTTATAATCACACCTACTTTCCTCCTAAAAGTGAAATTGATATCAATTCACTTAAAAGAGGAATGACAGATGAGGTTAAAAAGGCTGATCCAATTAAAAGTTTATCTGATGATGAGTTGTTTGTTGAAGGTGAAGTTAGTGATTGGACTGAAGAAGATGATCAGAGTGATAGGACATCTGTTAGTGAGAAGAGTGTAAAATCTGAATCATCTAAGTCTGAGTCAACATGTGAGAATGTGAAGAGAGTAATTACTGGTCTAGTTTCTGAGCTTAAGTCTGATAAACTAGAAGAGGGTAAGAAAATGTTTAAGGAAAAGGCTAAACTGGCCTTAGAGAATGTGAGTTTGAACACTAACAAATCTAAACATGGGTTAGGATATGTTAGTAATACAGTTAATTCAGTTACTAAACCTGTTGTTAAATCTGATGTGAATAACTGTGTTAATTGTAAATGTAAAGCAAGTACTTCTTTTTCATAGAATTTTCAAAATCAAAAACCCAGAGGTAATCAAAGAAACTGGAATCAAATGATTTCACAGAGACTGGGTAATAATGTTACTGTGATAAAAGAAAAGACTTGCTTTATATGTGGAAAAATGGGTCATCTTCAATATGACTGTTATCATAATCCTGAGAATGTTCAAAGGATTAGAAAACAGTCATGGACAAAAGCAAATATGATTAACAAACAAAATTTTCAATCAAAAGTTAATCATACTGCCAGAGTTCAGAAGATAAACTCAAAGGCTAACATGTTAAACACTGTTACAGATAAATCTACTGCAGCAGTAATAACAAATTTAGCCAAAAGTAAAAAGACTAAAACAGTGGTAACAAAATACAAAAACAATGTTTATAAAATTAACACTGACTCTTCATTTGGTAAAACAGTTAAAATGGTTAAGCCAAAAACCACTGTTAAGTCTAAAATAAGTTGGATTTGGACACCTATTAAGTCTGATAAATTAACAGGTCCAAATACCAACAATGCATCACAAACAATAATCTTCAAGAAAGTTGAGTATGTGAATGCACATGGGAAACCCAAAGCCAAGTTGGTTTGGGTTGAAATTAATTTTCTTTTTGACTGTTTGTGCAGGGCAAGCCAAAGAGCTTATGGCATATTGATAGTGGATGCTCAAGGCACATGACTGGAGACAAAGAAAAGCTACAGGATTTCAAATCTTTTGATGGTGGATATGTAGCTTTTGGAAGCAATCCAAAAGGAGGAAAGATCACAGGCAAAGGGACAGTTCAGAGTGAAAAGCTAAGTTTTGATAATGTTTATTTTGTGGAACAACTGAGGTATAATTTGCTAAGTGTGAGTCAAATCACAGATAAAAAGAACCCAGTTCATTTTACTGACACTGAATATCTTGTCTTGTCCAAGGAATTTAAAATACCAGATAACATGATTTTAATGAGAATTCCACGGAAAGATAATGTATATAAGTGTGACTTAGCAAATATGTCACCTCAACCCGATTTAAACTGTCTTATTTCTAAAGCAAGTGTGAATGAATCTGAACTGTGGCATAGGAGGATGTGTCACATGAATTTCAAAACCATTAATAAACTTGTCAAAAACAAGCTTGTTAGAGGTTTGCCTGAAAAGGTCTATTCATGTGATGATCATTGTGTTTCTTGTCAAAAGGGAAAGCAACACAAATCCTCATTTAAGTCCAAAACTGTGAATACAAACTGCACACCCTTACACTTATTGCATATGGACTTATTTGGACCAACCAGTATAAGTAGTATGGGGAAAAGATCTTACTGCCTTGTGATTATTGATGATTACACTAGATTTACATGGGTTTTATTTCTTAGGACAAAGGATGAGACAGGTGAAATACTTAGATCATTTATAACTAAGATGGAAAATTAATTGGATAAAAGGGTTAAGATCATCAGGAGTGATAATGGAACAGAATTTAAAAATCATGAATTGGATAAATTCTGTGAAGTTAAAGGTATTAAGAGAGAATTTAGTGCACCTAGAACTCCTCAACAAAATGGAGTAGCTGAAAGGAGGAATATGACACTGATTGAGGCTGCTAGAACCATGCTATCTGATGCAAAGCTACCTATGTCTTTCTGGGCAGAGGCAGTTAGCACAGCTTGCTATGTTCAGAATAGGGTATTAGTTGTTAAGCCTCATAACAAGACACCATATGAACTGTTATTTAAGAAAAGGCCATTGGTTAGTTTCTTAAAATCTTTTGGGTGTCCTTGTACTATCTTAAATACCAAAGATCACTTAGGAAAGTTTGAGAGCAAGACAGATGAAGGGATATTTGTTGGTTACTCTATTCAAAGTAAAGCTTATAGGGTATTCAATCAAAGGACCAGGATCATAGAAGAGTCAATGAACATTACTTTTAATGAAAACACTGTTAATCCTGATGGAAAAGGTCCTGAATCACTGTTTGATATTGATGCACTTAATACTGCTTTTAGATATACAAATGTGGATTCTAGTGCAGGTACAAGTGCAGGTATAAATGCAGGAACAGGTGCTGCAGAAGGTAGATCAGACTCAGGAATGCCAGCTGGAAAGAAGAATGATTCATTGGAATATATTTTATTTCCAATTTGGTCTCCTGATCCCCCAGAAGTGTTTGAATCTGATCAATCAAAGACATCACAGATTTTGGAATCAGAAAAATCAGATGAAACATCATTTACTCATGTTGATGATTCTGATAGACCAGTTATGGAAGACAGTGATATGAGTTCAGCACAGAAGTATTCAAAGGCAGATGTGAATGTTGATCAGACACCAACAAAGCAACTTGACAAGGAGCAGGAACAATTGAATTATTTACATGTGATGAGCTCCACTCCTTTGTCAAAGAGAATTTCAAGAGAAGTGTCAAGTAGTGAGTATGGACAAGAAGGAAATTATACCAACTTGGAGGTGGAAATACAAGAAACAGCAGCATCTAAATACATTACTCATAAAGATCATCCACTTGAGAATGTAATAGGAGATATTAAATCTGCTGTTAAAACAAGAAATCAAAGTCAGGTGTTTGAAGCTTCAGCAAATGAGGATGAAGTAAATCTTGATACAGAAGCAGTTAATACTTCTTTGTTTGCTTGTTTTCTGTCTCAAACAGAACCAAAGAAGGTTACTGAAGCTTTGAGAGATCCTAGTTGGATTGAAGCTATGCAAGAGGAATTACTTCAGTTTAAGATACAAAAAGTCTGGACATTGGTTGATTTGCCCAAAGGGAAGAGGGCAATTGGTACTAAATGGATTTTCAAAAACAAGAAAGATGAAAGAGGTATAGTGATAAAAAAAAGGCTAGATTGGTTGCACAGGGATATTCACAAGAAGAGAGAATTGATTATGATGAAGTTTTTGCACCTGTTGCAAGAATAGAGGCAATCAGATTGTTTTTGGCTTATGCTTCATTCAAGGGATTCATTGTGTATCAGATGGATCTTAAGAGTGCTTTTCTGTATGGCACTATACAGGAAGAGGTTTATGTATGCCAACCACCAGGGTTTGAAGATTCCAAGTTTCCTGATAAAGTTTTCAAACTTGAAAAAGCTCTTTATGGCTTACATCAAGCACCTAGAGCCTGGTATGATACTTTTTCCGATTATTTGTTGCAGAATGGATTCAAAAGGGGTGCAATAGATAAAACTTTGTTCACTAAAAGGATTAAAGATGATATTCTACTAGTTCAAGTCTATGTAGATGATATCATTTTTGGTTCAACAAGGGATAGTCTTTGCAAGGAGTTTGAATCACTGATGCATGAGAAGTTCAAGATGAGCTCCATGGGGGAATTAACATTTTTCTTGGGGTTGCAAGTGAAGCAGCAGAAGGATGGAATCTTTATTCATCAGAGTAAGTATGTTAATGATATACTGGATCGGTTTGGGTACAAAGATGCAAAGGTTGCAAGCACACCAGTGGAAACAAACAAGAAACTACATGCAGATCTTGAGGGGGAGAGTGTGGATGAACATCTTTACAGATCAATGATCGGGTCTCTTATGTATTTAACTTCATCAAGACCTGACATCATGTTTGCAGTGTGCTTATGTGCAAGATTTCAAGCTAATCCAAAGTTGTCACATCTTTATGCAGTCAAAAGAATCTTTAGATATTTAAAGGGTCAACCTAAATTGGGCCTTTGGTATCCAAAGTTTACTTCTTTTGATATGATAGCTTATACAGATAGTGATTATGGAGGAGCTAATCTGGACAGGAAATCTACATCAGGAGGTTGTCAATTTTTGGGAGATAGATTGGTTTCATGGCAATGCAAGAAACAAACCACTGTATCTACATCTACAGCAGAGGCAGAATATGTAGCAGCTGCAAGTTGCTGTGCACAAGTGCTATGGATTCAGAATCAGATGTTAGATTACGGTTTTACCTTTCTTAATACTCCTATTTTTATTGATAATAGTTCTGCAATCAGTATTATCAATAACCCAGTTAAACATTCTAAAACCAAGCACATTGTAATTAGATATCATTTCATTAGAGACTGTAATGAGAAAAGACTTATTCAAATTTTGAAAGTTCATACTGATAATCAGTTTGCTGATCTGTTTACTAAAGCATTTGATGTAGGCAGATTCACATTATTGGTTACTAGTATTGGAATGATCAATTTGTCTTAAGTATTTTTCTTATCACTGCTTTCTGTGAATAATATTTATTGTGCTTCAATTTGGGTTAATACTGATTTGTTAATTAAACACTGATAGTGTGTATTGTGTATAGTTATCACTGTTTATTACTTTAAGTATAAACAGTGGTAATAATCACTTTACCACTGTTTTTGTATGGTTAACACTGTATACTTGTATTTTTGTTTGTATTCTACCCGTAATCATTTCCTCTTCTCTTTTAAATGATGAAAAAGTAAAATTGTTAAATGTACTTGGGGCTCACAAAAGAGCATTTGCTTGGCGTACATCCGACATTCCGGGAATAAGTCCATCATTTTGCAAACATAAAATCAATTTTCTTGATGATGTGAAACCCGGAGACTTAATCCGAACATGAAGGATGTAGTCAAGAAAGAAGTAATTAAGCTTCTTAATGCGGGTATCATTTACCCCATCTCGGATAGCTCTTGGGTAAGCCCGGTACATTGTGTGCTGAAAAAAGGGGGTATGACGGTTGTGGAAAATGACAAAAATGAAATGATACCCACTAGAACCGTGACCGGGTGGCGTGTTTGTATTGATTATAGGAGGTTGAATGACGCCACTAGAAAAGACCACTTCCCCTTACCATTCATTGACCAAATGTTAGAGAGGTTGGCGGGTAACGAGTACTATTGTTTCCTTGATGGATTCTCGGGTTATTTTCAAATACCCATAGATCCCGAGGATAAAGAAAAGACCACCTTCACTTGCCCATTTGGGACATATGCCTATAGGAGGATGCCTTTTGGTCTTTGTAATGCCCCGGCCACTTTCCAAAGATGCACGATTGCCATATTTCAAGATATGATCGAAACCTCCATGGAAGTTTTCATGGATGATTTTTCCGTATTTGGCAATTCATTTGATTCTTGCTTGTCCAATTTGAACAAAATACTTGAAAGGTGCGAAAAGGCACATTTGGTTTTAAATTGGGAGAAATGCCACTTCATGGTAAAGGAGGGCATTGTTATGGGACACAAAGTGTCGTGTGTGGGTATTGAAGTTGATCGAGCTAAAATTGATGTCATTGTTAAACTACCACCACCGACTAATGTGAAAGGAATTAGAAGTTTCTTAGGTCACGCCGGGTTTTACCGTAGGTTCATTAAGGATTTTTCCAAAATAACCCGACCCATGACCAAGCTACTTGAAAAGGATGCCCCATATGTGTTTGATGGCCCGTGTTTGAGTGCATTTTCAATTTTAAAAGACCAATTGACCAAAGCACCCATCAAAGTTTCGCCAGATTGGTCCAAACCAATCGAGCTCATGTGTGACGCTAGCGACTTTGCCCTAGGAGCCGTCCTAGGACAAAGAGTTGATAACCATTTTAAACCGATCTACTTTGCTAGTAAAACCTTGAATGGAGCCCAACAGAACTACACAACCACCGAAAAAGAATTACTTGCCGTGGTATTTGCCTTTGACAAATTTAGGCAATACCTTGTTCTTTCAAAGACTATTGTTTTCACCGACCACTCGGCTCTTAATTATCTATTTACAAAATAAGATGCTAAGCCCCGTCTCATCCGTTGGATTCTTCTCTTGCAAGAATTCGACATTGAGATTAACGAATAAAAGAGGAGCCGAGAACCTTGCCGCCGATCACTTTTCGAGATTGGAAAATCCACATCTTGACAAGCAAGGCGATACTAACATTGATGATTCCTTTCCCGAGGAATTTATTTTGCAGGTAGGTGATGAAAAGGAAAAGGAGGATGAGGCACCATGGTATGCCGACTTGGCAAACTATTTAGTTGGTGGAGTTTTAAGGAAGGGCATGAGTCACCAAGAGAAAAGCAAATTTTTCTCAAACTTGAAGAACTATTTTTGGGAGGAGCCTAATTTGTTCCACGTTTGTGCGGATGGAATGATTAGAAGATGTGTCTCGGGCGGAGAGACAAGAGAGATTTTGGATGCTTGCCATCATGGACCAACCGGAGGTCACTATGGTCCATCGGTCACCGCGAAGAAAGTGTATGATGCGGGTTTCTATTGGCCGACCATTTTTAAGGAGGCAAATACTTTATGCCAAACATGTGATGCTTGTCAATGAACCGGAAACATCTCCAAAAGAGATGAAATGCCTCAAACAAGCATCCAAGTTTGCGAGGTTTTCGATATGTGGGGCATCGACTTCATGGGACCATTCCCACCATCCTTCAAGAATGAGTATATTTTGGTGGCGGTTGACTATGTGTCCAAGTGGGCGGAAGCTAAGGCTTTACCAAAGAATGACGCTCGTGTGGTCATTGATTTCTTGAAAAGCCTATTTTGCCGATTTGGGATGCCCAAAGCCTTGATTAGTGACCGGTGAAGTCACTTTGAAAATGCTCTACTTGAAAAGGTCCTTAAAAAGTATGGGGTAAATCACCGGTTTTCGACTTCGTACCACCCACAACGAGTGGTCAAGTTGAGAACACCAACCGTGCCTTGAAGAGAATATTGGAGAAAATGGTGAAAGACAACCGGTCTATATGGTCCAAGAAGTTAGAAGATGCATTATGGGCATTTCGGACCGCTTACAAGACCCCCATTGGGACGACACCATACCGGTTGCTTTATGGCAAGACTTGCCATTTACCTCTTGAGATCGAGCACAAAGCCTATTGGGCTTTGAAGAATTGCAATTTGGATTTGGTAGAAGCGGGCGAGAAAAGAATGATGCAACTCCATGAGTTGGATGAGCTTCGGTTGCAAGCTTATGAAAATTCCCGCCTTTACAAAGAAAGAACCAAAGTCTTACATGATCGAAAGTTGAAAACAAGAAAGGAATTCAAAGCGGGCGACAAAGTTCTTTTATTCCAATCTCGTTTTAAGTTGAAACAACCTAAGTTCAAGCCGAGGTGGACCGGTCCGTATACGGTCAAACATGGTTACCCATCCGGATACGTGGAACTTTTCGGGTCGGATGGAGGAACTTTCATTGTGAATGGTCATAGATTAAAACTTTACCATGAGGAAGAAGTTGAGGGCGAGTGGGAGGAGCTCGCAACTTACCCCAAGGACAAATGAATTCGGGGTCGAGTCTAGCTTGGACTCGTTAATAAATGAAGCCCGGTCACGAGGAAACTCGTGTTTATATCCTTTTTGATAACGTAGATATTTTTGCCTGCATTTTTGTTAATTTTTGAACTGATTGCTGCTTTGTTTGCTGCGTAAATTGAGTGTTAAAACTGCTTGTGTGTTTGCTGCTTGAAAATTGCTGGATTTAACTGGGTTAGCCGTTCGGCTATGTATGAAGCCGTTCGGCTATGGAAACAAAACCGTTCGGCTAAAGTAAGCCGATCGGCTTTCTCTTTGAAATTTCATTACCGCGGCTGACCCCTTGCTGTAGCATATGTTTTGTGTTGTAGAAGCCGTTCGGCTATTAGGTAACTGTTCGGCTTTGTGTCCAAAACCGTTCGGCTAAAGTAAGCCGATCGGCTTTCTCTTTGAAATTTCATTACCGCGGCTGACCCCTATGTTTTTTGTTAGAGAAGCCGTTCGGTTATCATTTAAGCAGTTCGGCTAAAACGAAATTGAAGCCGTACGGTTGGGGTGTCAAAGCTGATCGGCTTTTGGGCTTAATCTGGCGAATTTTTTTTAAGAGATAAAACCCTTATCTTTTTCACACACCACATATCACAAACCAACAGCCGATCTTCTTTCTCTTTTGCTCTCCACCTTAACCGAAAATCCTCACCCATCTTCACTAATAATCACATCTAATCCTACAATCTTTCAAGAAATCAACCACAAATCATGTCTAGACCACCAAAGGTACCTAATAACATCCATTAATCTTTCCATCTTTTGAAATTTGGGGAAGAACACTTGAATTCGGGTTTGGTTTAATTTAAGTGTGGGGATGATTTCCTTTGTGAATTTGTTGATTATTAGGCTACATTCATGCTTAATACTTAGTTTCCACCATGATTAATTGCTTGAATTGCTTGATTTTGATGATTTGCAAGTTAGGGTTTGTATGCTAATTTGGGTAATCTTAATCTAGTGATTTGTAATTGGTATTTGGTGATAATTGTAGTGTAATTCATGTTTGCTAAGCATAATGTAGTTGAATGATTGATTAATTTCAATTTGTGGGTTGATTTAGAAATTAGGGTTCATGTAAATTGGGGAAGAAAGAGTTGACTTTTTCTAGTCAAACTCTGACTTTGACTTGACTGTTTTCATGTAACTTTTGATTATAATACATGTCTAGAACCCAATTGAATGATCCTTTTTGCTCAATTCAAGTTCATGTTTGATATCGGAGTTATGTGTTTATGAGATAGTCACTTGGTTTAGTATAAAATCCTGATTGTAAGGCTTGCTTGAGTTGAATTGTATGTCATTGGTATGATTCAAGCATTGTTTGATATTAGATTGCATGCTACTCCTTGTAGAGTTTAAGTTTTGACTATGTGAATTGTCAGTAGAGGTCGGATTAAACTATTCATGGCATGACTTGTTGTGTGCAATGTGATAAGGTAATAGGGTAATGTGCTTTGTTGTTAGGGATGTTGTTGTGTTTGGAATAGATCGCTCATTTTGTCATGGTTTTTGCTAACTCTAACGCAATTTTGGAAATTTTGTATCTTGTTGTGTGGTGTTGTGCAGAAGAACAAGAAGAACCAGGGGCAAACTTTTGAGCCCCAGTATCCTCTCAGTGTCTTTGCGGAATTGCTTCCAAGGGACTGCTATCCTAATTTGGTTTTTGAGCCCCATCACTACCAGTACATGGAATATAGTGAAGCTTTGTTCAAAATCCACAAAAAGGAGTGTGAGTATCTGCGGGAGATCAACTGGAACCCATTGGATGTTGTTAACTTCTCTCAACAAATTAGATCGGTTTTCACTCAAACCGTGAAATTTAATGATGAAGCTTTCAGTGTCAATGATTTTGAAAAGCTTCTTGAAATTCAAGAACCTATCTACGAGGAGTTAGTTATGGAGTTCTTAGCCACTTTGGAGATGTTCATAGTTACAGATGTTAACGAGAAGTTTCTGACCTTCAAACTGGGTGGAGAACGGAGAAATTTATCTCTGAAAGAGCTTGCAAGTTGCTTGGGAATCTATAATAACGAGGAGTATACATCACATTGGATTGATCAGTACATAATGACTGGAGCAAGGCTTGATGAGGGGGAGTGTAATACTACAGTTTGGGCAAGATTCAGCGACACACCCTACCTTGGGGGCAAGAATTTGGAAAGAACCATTAAATCCCCTAAGGATAAGGTGATTCATAAGATGTTGGCAAACACTCTCACACTTCGGGGTAGTAATCGGGAGAAAGTGACTTTGATCGACCTATGGTTCTTGGATAAGCTCCAGACTAGAGATAGGATCAATATTCCTTATGCTGTGGGTAAATTTCTTCACTCTTATGCTAGTGGGCATAAGCCTTCATCCAAGCTCTGTGGTGGCCATTTCATCGCTCGGATTGCTAAAGGCCTCAAGGTCAGCCTAAAGCCCCAAGGTCTTCCCCCATACACCCTTGTTGAAAACAACACTCTTCCTATTGGGGCAGAAGCGTATGCCACTGCAAAGATCTTGAGAAAAAAGGGAGGATCTTATGTAGAATATAATCCAACTCCTAGTGAGGCGGCCACTGTATCATGGATTGGGGCTCTAGCAAAAAGGCTCGTTACACATCTAGGATCTGATGAAGAAAGTGAGGATGCTGAACAAGAAGAAGAAGAGGATGCAGAAAATGTGCATGCTGGTGGCACACTTGGCCCGGGTCAGAGTTCTCAATCTAGGGCGCCCGCATATTGGCAGAGTTTTATGTCCAGCTTTAACAATATGCAACTTGAACAAGATCGAAGATGGGGACAACAAGAAGAGTGGCATAGGGAGCATGTGACTTTCAGGGATGAGTCCCGGTATGAGTGGGGAGGCAATCGATACCAAAATGATTGGCTCATTCACGAAAATGAGCGGATGGGCCACCATATTCCTGACCATGTGCCCGTCCCTTATCATCACCCACCTCATTGGGGCGAACCGGGGGGTGTTCTCCATGCCCCTGTTTATGATCGAGATGCTGCTTTAGTAGAGCTCCAGCGACACCATGAGCACATGCACACCTCAGATTATCATCAGCAGCAACAAGACTGGGGCACCACTTAGTCATCCCCTCCCTCTACCTCCCAGCCACATACCTGGACTGTCCCCGAGCCCTCTAACTGGCAGCTAGAGGCTCATCATCATTGGCTCTTTGGATCTCCATCCCCATATCAGCAGCAGCATCAGCAGGATCCCACCCAGGACCCGCCCCATGGTGGGGGTTGGTTGTAGGGTGTTATTTTTATTATTATTCGGATTGTAAAACTTTGAACAATTTTTATTCTGTGTTAATTTTCTTTTTGGTACTTTGGATGATTAGCATTCATTGACCTTCTTATTTTTATTCTCTTTATTATCTTTGTGGCACTTGTGTTTTGGTGTTTGTTTGTTTGTTGCCCCATTTGTAGCATGCCGAGCTGGAGTGGATCTCTACACGCTTATCAAGAGCCAGCTCTTCTTTGCCTTCTTCATGCAAACCCCCGGGGAAGTTCTCGTTTCTCTTGACCTTCGCACTTTTGATGATTTATTGCTTATTTTGTATTGGGGGCAATGCAAATCTCAAGTGTGGGGAGATATTCACTAGAATTCCATTTCTAGTAAATTATTGTTTCTTACCTTTTATTGGGTTTGTGAAGTTTATTGTCTCTCCAATCGAACTTTACGAATCCCATTAACGGGCTATTGGTAACTTATTGGGTCTGTTATTGATCTTGGGTCCGATAGATTTTTGCAAATTTCAATGAAAGGCCGGGAAATGATAACATGCTAGAAATGTGTTTGTCCTTAAAAGATTGTTCGCTTTAAAAATGGTTTATGAAAATTAAGTGAAAGTGATTTAATCTTCCCTCTTGCAACATAATTTTTGAGATATGTCATAAAAGTAACCTAATAGGGTGAATTGCATGACTAGCACACTTGTAGCCTCCACTATAAAAATTGTGAGAAATATTGAGCCCTATTTGAGAAAAAACACTTATCCTTAGTGTTTATATTGTTTGATTGCTATGAGTGTGCCGGTGATTATAGTTTGTTCTAGAACTTACCCTAGTGATGCATTTCGAGACCGCTGTGGGATCACAGAAATGTGATATAGGTGGGGTCGAAGACGATGAGGTATTCTTAGGAATTTTTGATCTTATTTTCCTTTAGAACCATTTATATCCAGTTTACACAGGTCGTTAGCACTCATTTTTAGTGCTAAGAAACCCTTAGAAAACTTTCACATTCATTCCACTAAATATTAGCCTTATTTTTTTTTTTTGTGTAGTCAATTCCCGAACCATTTACTTTTCTAAGATGTTGCCTAGTTGGAACTTATGATGAATTTTACCAAAAATGTGACTTAAATCGTTTTGAATTGGGATTCTAGTGTTAAATTCTATGATTGATATTGGAAACAATTAAATGAATAGAAGTTAATTATTGAGCTTAAAGTTTATAGTTGGATGATTGTAGTCAACTAAATGGCCTTTGAATTCCTGAACAAGTAGTTCCCGAGGGGTGATCTACACCTAGCCACCGAAGGCCTTTATCCGGTCTAGGATGGTTGGTCTGAAAGTTCGTTACACAGGATTCATAGAAAGTCATAGAATGCAATTATTCCAATCAAATGCGAAAAATCAGTTTGAGTTATTTGTGTGCAATTGTTGAGTATAAGTTATAAATGAGAACAAGTAATAATTTGAATTGATTTAGCATGAGGATCTTAAGTTTCATTACTGTCACGTGTATAAACCATTAGGTAACATTTCCACATTTTTCATGGGTCTTGACTACCACTTTTCACCAATTATTGAGTCTATCATACCCAATTCTATAATTATCCTACATTTGTTACAACACACGTTAGAATACCTCCTTTGAGATCTTACTTGGTGCTCATGCAAGTCGGTGGAGATTTGATCCTTTTTCAAGCCTATGGTAACAATGCATCACGACTTGGCTTGATTGAGTGTTACTTCATTTACTTCCCTACCTTGTAGTTTTATAGGTTGAGAGTGAGTGACTAAACACTTATCCTTATGTGAGGTGCTAGGTCGTGCATTCGGGCTTGACAAACTTAACATCTCAAGTTTCTATTGCTTATACACATGTTGCTAGCCTAATTGCTTTGGTAGTTAGTGTTAGTATTATTTTGGTAAACTTGATCTTCACTCGTGATGTTGCAAGAGTGGGCTTTGAAATGGTAAACTTATGATTTGCTTGAGGACAAGCAAAGTTCAAGCGTGGGGATATTTGATATCGCTCATTTTGGCTATATAAATCTGTCGCGATATCATTGTTTTGCATATGTATTTGAGTGGATTTCGAGAACTTTCGATACTTATTTTGTTTGGAAATCTATTTCAGGTCAAAAGCTGGAAACGCATGCGAATTGGTGAAATTTGGAACAAAACTGGCTAGGCTGGAAAATGCAGAAAAGCCGATCGGCTAACTTCAGAAGATCGGTATAACACCCCAAAATTTAAGACATTTTTTTTTTTTTTATAATTCGGAAGCGCAAATCCTATATATAATATATACAAAGATGTCACGATATCACCAACCAAAACATTACATATTATCTAAAATTTAGATATAGTTACAAACAATAATTATCAACTGGGTGTTATTTAACAAAACATAGTTTTATCAAAACGATCAGAGTTCTAGCTGTCAGACATTTCTTCAAACGTACATCTCATTGTTCAAATATCCCAAAAGTTAATCTGCAAAAGAAAGTGGGGGATTAGCACAAAGCTAAGTGAATAGACTAGGTCTAACAATCTAACTTGACATAACAACCAACTCACAACAATCAACTATAATTAACAATCAAAACAGAGGATCGGTGGTTCTTGAGATACCCTCAGTCCGCGGTGGCACTCCAAGAACACTTAATATCAACTGCAGGCCAATACAGAGATTTTACCGATAGTTTATTGCTATCTTTAATCATTATGGACAAACTCACAACTAATGTTTATCGAATCCATAAGATTAACCTATAGCAACTAAACCCAACCGAGATTGACCTCTATTATTCCAACCTATCATGGAATGAATCACAAGCAATCTATCAATCAACAACTACTAATCACTATCAATTATACTACGATCAGCTCAACAATAATCAGTCAATATATACTATTTAAAATTGATGTAATCCAACCGTTAACACCAAATTTAAACCGTGAGAACCATTCCACTCACCTGTCTCGTTTCAGTCTCCAAACTCAAAGATCTTATTTTATTGAGTCTTCGGTGCCTCTGTAAACACAATCAAAACACAAGTTAATAACTTGTTTCATAATTCAAATTATATCTATACTTAAATACTTACATCAATAATCAAGAAATATCAATGGATAAATGATTTAAGTATTGAATTCTAACAATTTCACAAAACATCAAATTTGTCAAAAATAACAAAGACAAACGCGATCCGGGTCAGAGGTTCGGGATCGCGTTCCCCTTCACAAAAGTTTCTGTTACCGAAAACCACTGAGCAACGCGATCCGGTTAGTGGGTCAGGATCGCGTTCACAAGACAAAATGCGAAAAATTCAGTTTATAACTACGTAACGCGATCCAGCTCAAGGTGGTAGGATCGCGTTCGCATGCCCAAAATCACCTGCAACAACCTGCACGAACCCTAACTCCATTTTTACCACAATATCATCATCAAACTCATATTTGAGCTATTCCAAGGGTTACACAAACTTTCAATATCATCTAATAGTATCATACAACAAGTATTCAAGCATCAAATCCATATAATTCAACTAAATTCACATATAACCTAATTCATTCATTTAGGTTAAACAAGAACTTACTTACATGATAATGAACAAGAAGATGATTATCAAGATGATGATGATGATGATGAGATTAAGACTTCAATCTTCAATCTTGATTTAACTTGATGAATTAATCACTAACTATGTGTGTGAGTGTGTGAGAGGATTTGATACAACAATGAAGAACAAGGAATTAGGATAAAATTTAGGTCGGTACCTACTTTATTAAACCGACTCATCCTTATTTTTCAGTGTAAATATTATACCCCTTTTTGACCTATTGTCTGGAACCTCAATTTCAAATGCGCGAAAATTATTTTATTTTACCGGCATCTAAAATTATCTAAAACAGCTAACATTTCAATAGTCACAATATTTCCTGAGGCTCATTTACCTTTTAAATTTAAAATCAAACACAGGTAAAAATTATAAATCGCATAAATAATTTAAAGAAAATACCTTTTTCTTCTAGGCCCGATTTGGGGATGTTACAAATCACCTCTCCTTAGAAAGATTTCGTCTCGAAATCTAACTAGACACAAATAAACTAGGGTATCTAACCCGCATACTCTCCTCCGTTTCCCAAGTGAGATCCGCACCCAAACTATGTTTCCACTTAACCAAAACCATAGGAATTTCTTTTCTACGTAACTTGGTCACTTTTCTATCTAAAAGCTCGACAGGTTCCTCAACCAATTTCTTACTTGAGTCAACACGAAGATCTTGCAAGGGAAGGATTTGGGATTGATCCTCCACATTGCATTTTCTTAAATAGCAAACATTAAAAGTATCATGAATATCGGCTAATTCGGGTGGAAGATCTAAAGAAACCGATTGTTCATTAATCACCTGACGGATTCTAAATGGGCCAATATATCGGGGAGCTAACTTCCCACGTTTACCAAATCTAATAACACCCTTCCACGGAGAAACCTTTAAATATACAAGTTCCCCTTCAACAAAAACAACAGGTCGCCTACGTAGGTCAGCAAACTGTTTCTGTCTATCACGTGCTGCTTTCAGTTTCTCACGAGCAATCTTAACTTTGTCAGCTGTAATTTGAACTATATTAGGACCCGCAAACTGTTTTTCTCCCGCTTCTAACCAACATGTAGGTGTTCGACAACGGCGCCCATACAACATCTCATATGGCGGCATACCAATGCTAGAATGATAAGAATTATTATAAGCAAACTCTATCAATGGTAAGTGTGAATCCCAAGAATCGCCATACTCAAGTACACAAGCTCTCAACATATCCTCGAGTATCTGAATAGTACGCTCTGACTGCCCGTCTATCTGATGATGATAAGCTGTGCTAAGATTAACTCTGGTACCTAATTCACGTTTCAAACTCTGCCAAAAACCAGAAACATACCTGGAATCTCTATCGGAAACAATGGATAAAGGAATACCATGTCTAACAACAATCTCATGAATGTACAATTGAGCAAGTCGAGTCAATGATGCCGTCTCACTGGTGGCTAGAAAATGTGCACTCTTGGTTAATCTATCAACTATCACCCATATCATATCATTACCTTTCTGAGTGCGGGGAAATTTGGTAACGAAATCCATAGTAATGTGCTCCCATTTCCATCCCGGAATATCTAACTGTTTCAATGAACCATAGGGCTTCTGATGTTCTGCTTTAACCTGGGAACATATATGACAAGTCTCCACCATTCGAGCAACATCGGTTTTCATAGTTGGCCACCAATACAATGGTTTCAAATCATTGTACATTTTCGTACTCCCTGGATGAACAGATAACCTCGATTTGTGTGCCTATGACAATATCAAATTCCGAAGTCCCCCAATCAATGGAACCCAAACCCGTGACTGGAAAGTTTTCAATCCTCGGGAATCATCAATCAATAAATCTTTCCGTTTCAACAAAATCTCAGATTTTAAATTTTGATTCAACAATGCCTCTAACTGTGCAGCTTTCAACTGAGAAATCAAATCAGAAGATATTTCTAAACGCATAAAATAAATTCGGTCGGAAGGTACATTTCGGCTTAAAGCATCGGCAACCACATTAGCTTTACCCGGATGATATCGGATTTCACAGTCATAATCCTTAATCAACTCCAACCATCGGCGGTGTCTCATAATAAGTTCTTTCTGGGTAAACATATACTGGAGGCTTTTATGATCTGTACATACAACACAACTAGTACCGTATAAATAGTGTCTCCAGATTTTCAACGCAAACACCACAGCTGCAAGCTCTAAATCGTGAGTAGGATAATATCTTTCATGAGTTTTAAGCTGACGAGAAGCATATGCAATAACACGATCATGTTGCATCAAAACAGCACCCAAACCCGCATGAGAAGCATCACAATAAACCACAAAATCATCAGAACCGTCAGGTAGTGCTAACACTGGAGCCTGACACAACAACTGTTTAAGAGTCTGAAAAGATGATTCCTGTTGATCACTCCACTCAAATTTAACATCCTTCCTAGTTAACTTAGTTAACGGGCCAGCAATTTTGGAAAAATCTTTGATAAACTTCCGATAATACCCTGCTAAACCAAGAAAACTTTTAATCTCAGAAGGAGTTTTAGGAGCATTCCAATTCATAACGGCTTCCACTTTAGAAGGATCCACTTTGACTCCATCTTTACAAATAATATGACAAAGAAACTGTACCTCTCGAAGCCAAAATTCACACTTGGAAAATTTTGCATAAAGACTTTCTCTTTTCAAAATATCAAGAATCAATCTCAAATGATGTTCATGCTCAACCTCCGACTTAGAATAAATCAAGATATCGTCAATAAATACAATCACAAACTTGTCTAGAAAAGGTCGATAAACTCGATTCATTAAATCCATGAAAATAGCAGGAGCATTTGTCAATCCAAAAGGCATAACTAAAAACTCATAATGACCGTACCGGGTACGAAAAGCAGTCTTAGGAACATCTTCCTCACGAACTCGTACCTGATGATAACCGGATCTCAAATCAATCTTAGAAAAATAGGATGATCCCTGTAACTGATCGAATAGCTCATCAATTCTAGGCAATGGATATTTGTTTTTAACCGTTCTTTTATTGAGCTCTCTATAATCAATACACATTCGCAAAGTACCATCTTTTTTCTTTACAAACAAAACCGGAGCACCCCACGGGGAAGAACTCGGTCGAATAAACCCTTTATCTAACAGTTCCTGAATTTGACCCATCATCTCACGAATTTCAGAAGGAGCTAATCTATAAGGAGACTTAGCTACAGGAGTCGAACCAGGAATCAAATCAATCTGAAATTCTACATCTCTTACAGGGGGTAAACCAGGCAATTCATCCGGAAAAACTTCCGGGTATTCAGAAACCACCGAAAAATTGGACAAGGATTTCTTTTCTAACTTGCTATCTATCACATAAGCCAAATAAGAATCACATCCCTTAGATAGAGATTTCCTAGCTTTCAACAAAGAAATCAATGGTAGACTACCCTTTACTCGTTCTCCTCGAGCCATGACGTATGACCCATCGGAAATCGGAATTCTTATAATCTTTCTATGACAATCAATGTTGGCTTTATTCAAACTTAACCAATCCATACCAATAACTACATCGAAACTAGGAATTGGCATCAACAAAAAAAGAGACTAGAAACTCATGACCATCAATAAGTATATTAGCTCCAGCTACCGATGTGGTCACTGGAACTAACTTACCGTCAGCAATCTCAACTTCTAAAGGTTTAACAATCAAAGAGGGGATCAATTTCAGTCTATCACAAAAGTTCACAGATATAAAAGTACCAGTAATAACATCTTCAGTGGTGAAAGCCTCATCAACTATCATTTGGAAAGCTCGGCTAGCAGCTACTGGTGGATTCTTCCTCTTTTGACCAGAGGATGACAAACCTTTACCCGCACCCATACTCTGTCTCTTCGCCTCAGGACAATCCCCTGCACGATGCCCTTCTTTATGGCAATTCCAACACACGCTATTCGGGTAAGTACAATCTTTTGCAGCGTGACCAAAAATTCCACACTTAACACATCTAGATGTCTGGGGAGTACAAGGACCATTATGCCTAGCTCGACATCTATTACAATAGTTACTATCCGTTGGAATACCAGAATTCGATCTCCTATTTTGTTGACTACCTTGACCTTTCTGTTTACTCGAAGAATCTCCTTTGTTTTTCTGTGAATACCTTTCTTTATTCAACAACCTTTTTGCCATAATATCACCCTCAACCGATCGAGCTAAATCATAAGCTTGTGGAAGTGAACCTGCTAATCTCACTGAGGTACGGTAATCAGGAGGTAAAGTTTTCACAAAATGATCTATTTTGGTCCGTTCAGTCGGAACCCACTGTTGTACAAACCGCAATTTATCGGAAAACTGCTTTATCAAATCATCAATTGTCATCTGATCAGTCTTTTGCAAGTCAAGGAATTCTTGTCTAATACGGGAAAGATTATACTCCGAGCAAAATTGCTTACAAACTTCAGCATGAAAATCTGACCATCTAATAGCATTCAACTGTTGTGGAGATAATGGTGCAGTAATCGAATCCCACCATGACATGGCTTGACCCATTAACAACTGAACCGCATAAGGTACCTTATCCTCCTCCTCACAATGACATACATTCAGTTTTCTTTCAACATCACGAAGCCAGTCAAGAGTGACCGTAGGATCGGTACTTCCAGAATATACTGAAGGATTGCATGACATAAAGGTTTTAAGCGAACAACCTTTCTTCAACTGTTGGAAAGGTGGAATAGGTATTTGATAACTAGTATAACCAGGCGAAGGAAAAGGACCCGAGGTCTGATAAGTATAACCCTGTTGCTGCTGTTGTGAAAAAAAGGATTAGATACCGGAATCCGTGTAGAAGATACAATAGGTGGTACATTAGTCACAATATGTGGACGAGTAGAAACTAGATGTTGAGAAGATCCAGCTTGTTCTCTCTGAAGTTCCAACACTCTATTCTCCAATCTCATAATATACTCCTGATCAGTTTCGGTTTCTCCACCGGCTAAATTTGATGTACCATTATGACCCTGGTTCTCTGGTGGTGCATCTGTCCGCGAAGTATCATTAAGAGTATGGGAAGGTGGCTCATTATTCACCATACCTGTCATCACATCACATCTCAACATTCGTTAATTGTTAGTACTAGCAACTAACCCAATCAACTATCATAACTAATCCCCACCACAAGAAATGTTTGACCAACATGACTAAGTTTAGGATTGAACACTTTAAATGCTCAATTCACCTAAACTTACGCTCTGATACCAACTTATAACACCCCAAAATTTAAAACATTTTTTTTTTTTTTATAATTCGGAAGCGCAAATCCCATATATAATATATACAAAGATGTCACGATATCACCAACCAAAACATTACATATTATCTAAAATTTAGGTATAGTTACAAACGATAATTATCAACTGGGTGTTATTTAACAAAACATAGTTTTATCAAAACGATCAGAGTTCCAGCTGTCAGACATTTCTTCAAACATACATCTCATTGTTCAAATATCCCAAAAGTTAATCTGCAAAAGAAAGTGGGGGATTAGCACAAAGCTAAGTGAATAGACTAGGTCTAACAATCTAACTTGACATAACAATCAACTCACAACAATCAACTATAATTAACAATCAAAACAGAGGATCGGTGGTTCTTGAGATACCCTCAGTCCGCGGTGGCACTCCAAGAACACTTAATATCAACTGCAGGCCAATACAGAGATTTTACCGATAGTTTGTTGCTATCTTTAATCATTATGGACAAACTCACAACGAATGTTTATCGAATCCATAAGATTAACCTATAGCAACTAAACCCAACCGAGATTGACCTCTATTATTCCAACCTATCATGGAATGAATCACAAGCAATCTATCAATCAACAACTACTAATCACTATCAATTATACTACGATCAGCTTAACAATAATCAGTCAATATATACTATTTAAATTGATGTAATCCAACCGTTAACACCAAATTTAAACCGTGAGAACCAGTCCACTCACCTGTCTCGTTTCAGTCTCCAAACTCAAAGATCTTATTTTATTGAGTCTTCGGTGCCTCTGTAAACACAATCAAAACACAAGTTAATAACTTGTTTCATAATTCAAATTATATCTATACTTAAATACTTACATCAATAATCAAGAAATATCAATGGATAAATGATTTAAGTATTGAATTCTAACAATTTCACAAAACATCAAATTTGTCAAAAATAACAAAGACAAACGCGATCCGGGTCAGAGGTTCGGGATCGCGTTCCCCTTCACAAAAGTTTCTGTTACCGAAAACCACTGAGCAACGCGATCCGGTTAGTGGGTCAGGATCGCGTTCACAAGACAAAATGCGAAAAATTCAGTTTATAACTACGTAACGCGATCCAGCTCAAGGTGGTAGGATCGCGTTCGCATGCCCAAAATCACCTGCAACAACCTGCACGAACCCTAACTCCATTTTTACCACAATATCATCATCAAACTCAGATTTGAGCTATTCCAAGGGTTACACAAACTTCCAATATCATCTAATAGTATCATACAACAAGTATTCAAGCATCAAATCCATATAATTCAACTAAATTCACATATAACCTAATTCATTCATTTAGGTTAAACAAGAACTTACTTACATGATAATGAACAAGAAGATGATTATCAAGATGATGATGATGATGAGATTAAGACTTCAATCTTCAATCTTGATTTAACTTGATGAATTAATCACTAACTATGTGTGTGAGTGTTTGAGAGGATTTGATACAACAATGAAGAACAAGGAATTAGGATAAAATTTAGGTCGGTACCTACTTTATTAAACCGACTCATCCTTATTTTTCAGTGTAAATATTATACCCCTTTTTGACCTATTGTCTGGAACCTCAATTTCAAATGAGCGAAAATTATTTTATTTTACCGTCATCTAAAATTATCTAAAACAGCTAACATTTCAATAGTCACAATATTTTCTGAGGCTCATTTACCTTTTAAATTTAAAATCAAACACAGGTAAAAATTATAAATCGCATAAATAATTTAAAGAAAATACCTTTTTCTTCTAGGCCCGATTTGGGGATGTTACAATCGGCTTTTCTAGTTCAAATCCATATCCGCAGCTTACCCTTGATGAAGCTTGACCTGGTGCACTAAAGAAGCCGATCGGCTACTGCTTCTCAGCCGTTCGGCTAAGCCATTAAAGCCGTTCGTCTAGGCACTTACAACCGATCGGCTGTTGTTCGTCCTGAGATTGAAGCCTCGAGGTCTGAAGGTTTATACGTGCGTGTGATATGGAGAATGGTCAGCATTTAATGCCCAACTGTTTTGTGTCCCTTTTCCCTCTCTATTTCAGTTTAAAAGAAAAGGGGAAATGGAAGAAAAAGGGGTTGACTGCAGCTTATGTATATATCATCATCATCATCATGTTAGAGGATCATCTCCATATATCACACAACTTCCAGATTTTAAAAACACACACTTCACCATTACACACATCTTTTTTTTTTTTGGTTTTCTCTCTAGAAAACAAAGAACACCACCATATTCATCTCATTTTAACTTCACAAAAATCACCATTTTACTTGGGGTAGCACTAGCATTTCACTTGGGGATTTTTGAGAAGAACATCAAGCAAGCAACTATTCCATCAAGAACATTTGTTTCAAATTATGTAATCACTTTGGTATAATCTTTATTCCATCTAATTTTAAGTTATTTATGATTCCTTTGATTATGAGCTTTTGTTGCATGATTATTGTTATTATGAGCGGCTAGTAGTTTTATGCTTGCTTGGATGAACTAACTAGTTGATTAGGGGTGTATCTTTTGACGTTAATTTATATTTTGAGTTTGTGATTCATCCATGAATTTGTATGAGTTTAGCTTGTTGTTGTTAGTAAAACTTTTGGCATTTTAACTAAGCAATTTTAACGAATGTTTGTTGCTTATAAAAAATACCTAAATAGTTGTTTATCATTTGTGGAACAAAACATTTGGTGATTGTAACAACAATGAACTAGATACATATAAATTAGCGATTTTAGCGAATGTTTGTCGTGTGGATGAATTGCAAACTTATGAGATCATAATTTATGTTTAATCAAAGAACCTTGTGTGTTTGAGCTTGATCCCAAGAATTTAACCATTTGGTGATTTACTAGTTGATATAGCGAACATTTTCAATCAAGTAAATTGCTATTGATTATTTGTCTATAAATGATTGAACAAAATTGCGAATGTGGTTTTGGAATGAGTAAAATGATTAAGCTAAATTGTGCAAGTTGGTAACCATGGCGAACGTCCGTTACTAGATTAAATCATAGGTTGTTGATTGAAGTTGAACATTAGGTCCAGCGAACGTTGAGCTTGTGTTTGATGAATGTTACTTAGCATACATTTTAGCCGGTTATGACTCCACACCCCGAAATCACTAGTGAAATAGTCCAAGCAAGTATTGTTTTAAATATTTGAAAGTTTCAAATCAATCACTTTGACTCTTCAGAGTCCACCTGCCTAGATTAACTAAAATTGTAGTTTTAAGCATCGTGACAATTCGGTCACACCAACCCAGCTTATATTTTCACTTTCTAAATTGCTCACACTTATCTTGATTATCTAAACTTAAGTTCCCTGTGTTCGAACCCGAACTTACCAAACTATACTACTACTCGACAGGGTCCACTGCCCGGTTGTGTTTTGGTCTAACTTGGTACTTTTTTGGTTTACTTATCAACGATAAATTTAATAACTAGATTTCACACATCACGAAATTATTGTCTATCTAAAAGGAACCTATCCATCTAAACGTATAAAACAAAGATTTTTCCTTGATTTTTAGAGATGCCACATCATAACATTTCATTTTTCTTTATAGCCTCCTAACTTGCCACATCATCATATAATTTTTTCCTTAAAAACCTTGATTAATAATTACTAAGACTATTATTTATCAATTATACTTTATTATAATTATTATAATAGCATTTAAAATTCCTATATTATATTTAATATATAATAATTTTTACCTACAAAAAAAAAGATTCATTTTCTAATCCATATCTTATACATTACAATTAACAAATATTATCATCATCAACTACCATGTTTTTAAAAAATTAGTTTTAATAATGATATTTGAAATTGATTATTTTCAGTACATCTTGGTATATATTACTATTGAATTTCAATGATAAATTTTAAACTTTCAACTATATTAAGATACAGTTAAAAACCTAAAAAACATATGATTAATTTTTATTTTTTTAATTAGGGTGGTGATTTGTACACCATCAAAAATTAGTCATACACCACTAAAGCTGCTTTACAGTATTGTACTAATCGAAAGTTGAATCTATATATAAAATAAAATTTTTTAATTACCTATTAGAACGTATTATTTTAGTTAACGATTACGTGTTATTAAATTTACAAGCTCTTGAACATTGTTTGCAAAGAAGTTGGTTTATAACTTTATGCTGAAAAGTAAAGGAATGATATATATGAAAAATATTGAAGTAAACGTAAAGTAATTGGTCAACATCACAAATTAATTTTCCTATCATAACACTGATTATATGTCCATTAATATATTCGGCTACTTACAAATTACTATATTACTGCACTTTTCAAACGGTCATACATCGTACGTGCTCAATGCCTAGTATATATATATGAGATAAAAATGAAACCCAAAGAAAATTGTTAAAATTACATATACGGAGTAAAATTTATGAATTATATTTTCGTCAATTGGTACCCAAATCTGAGTCAATTTACCCAGACTTAAGTTATGTCCAATATTTTCTCCCGCTCAAATATTATATTATTTGGATAATTATTATGTAGAAATGCTAGTTTTAATGAATTTCCATGTGCTTCGAATTATAATTATAATTATAAATATTATGTAATTAAAAAATACAGTCATGAAAAGTTTTCGTTGTTGGCTTTAACAAGGCAGACGGCTCTCGCACCACCACACGCCGTTAACCTTTCATCAAATTTCAATCTTATTATTAATAATTATAATATTATTATTTCATAGGATAACCTGGTTAGGCCGGATACACAATAATGCATGTGTATCCTACTTGTGTGCAAGTAATTAATCTGTGGTATTAAATCCAGTGGCAGACTTGTGTTCATCTTAGGGTATGCACTTCTATACCCTATGAGGATTTTGTTTAGTGAAATTTTTTTTTTTTTTTACATTTTATAGTTGAGTGTTAAGCTTAAGATGCATACCCTATAAAAAAAAATGAGTGCATACATTTTGATCTTTCAAATATACATTACACTCATCAATACAATAACAAGGTAAAAACACGCGTAATACATATTTAAAAACACTACTGACATGATAGAAAGTAATATTTCGCCGGCGATCTCTTAAATAAATTAATAAATAAAACACTTTTTATGTAATGTAATGGTGAATATCGGGTGAATATGGGTTATGCATTTGAGAATATTAATTAATTAACTTTCGGATCTATTTATCATTTATTTAACGATTCTATTTATCATTAATTAAACCCGACCCAAAAATCCAATCGAAAAACCGAACATACCCGACTATAAAATGCATGTCTAGGTTGTGCATACCCAATGCCTAAATCCTAAATCCGCCACTGATTAAATCAATGCTTAAACAAGTCAGGGGCGGACCCAGAAAATATAGTCATCGGTGTCATAAAAATTTTGAAGCTCCTTCGACTTGGTAGTTTATTAAGTTTATTTAAATATGAGGTGCACAGTCTAAATATGAGGGGTAGCACTATTAAAAAATCAGTAACTTTTCAACAAAATTTACACTAAGTCGACTTAATTGATTGGTGTCACGTGCCACCGCTAACTATAACGTGGGTCCGCCCCTGAAACAAGTACAACATCCACATCGGTCTCTAATTCCCTATTAACGTCGTACGTACATCACAAATACTAATGGCGACGTTGTAAGTTAAACTAAAATTAACTTAATTTAGAACTTGTATAAAATTAAAAATTAAGAAAACTTTGAGTATCGTGGTAAATGTTGTCTTTATAGCAAGTATGTTTATACATAAACATATACGGGGTATTTGTATATATACTTAAGCCACATGACTAACTTAAATCATGCTTTTTTATTATTCGGTGTATAAAGGGGTACGTGTTCGATCGATGTGCAAGTGTACGTGCACAAACTTCGAACTACGTTACACAAATTTTATCTTAAGTATTTTTTTAAAGTCCCATGCATATATTATTTGTTTTAAAGCAGTCCATTATTTTCGATAACACCAACAAATAATTGTACTTTGTGATGTTTAGAAGTGACTTATCTTCCATCGATTATTGGTAAGATTTTGATTTGTTTAATAACGACTCTTTTGTATTACTATATTACTTTACTATATATTAATATTAATATAATAATAATATTAATAATTAATAATAATTATTATTAATAAACACACATGGTGTGGTGTGGACGAAGTAGTGTCCAACTAAGGTAGAACTTAGAGCATCCACAATGAAGAAAAGTGATCAAAAGCTTTTTTGTTATCCACCTCACTAGTTTATGAAAAAGCTTTTATAAAAAGCTTTGTCTCCAATGTAAAAAGCTTTTCAAAACTTTTCTTTTCAAAAACAACACACACAACTATCCAAAAAAGCTTTTCATGAAAGACTTGAGATTTCTCAAGCTTTTGCATAAAAAAGCTTTTCACCCAATGAAGAAAAGCTTTTATAAAAGCTTATTTGCATAAAAAAGCTTTGTAATAAGTCTTCATTGGAGATGCTCTTAGAACAGGTTAGTAAATTACATAGAAATCATATATTCACTTTTTAATTTGTTCCACTTTAATGATTGTACGTATACTAATATTAAAACACAATTTCCCCCCAATTATATGTACCTTCCCTTCACTAGATATAAGGATAAATTTGATCGTGCATCACGCTAAGAACTATTATCATTGTTGTAGCGGTGCAAAAAAGTAAAGCATAGAGACTTACGGTGCAATTGCGTGAAATTCACAGGGATCAACCATACAATTAACTCTACAAAATTTATCAAAGTAAAGTTAGATACAAACAGTTTGTATCATAGCTGGATATATATTTATAATTATTCCTTTATTTTAAAAGGTTTGTTTAGTCACAAAATGATGCAATTTCAATATAAAAAATTTAATTACTTTAATGAAACATGTCTTAAATATAATGTAAAACTGTAAAAGTGAGATTATACGATGGATAAATTGAGGACTTGCACGATTTAACGGTTTAACCGACTAGTTATTGTGTTTTACTATTGCCTAGCTGGCATGGTCAAAGGGTCAACTTGATTACAACATTATTTATTCAGTTGATAACGACAACATATCAACCTTAAAAGCCAACTTGTATGGGAGTATGGGTCCGTATTGAAAGTGTTGTCATCATCATAAGGATCCTACCACGTGTACGGTCATAATTTGTCCATCTTTGTGGGTACACCGTACCTACCATAGCTGTTGAAGCACCAGATTCCAAACATCTACGGCTCATAACAGACGATCTTTTGTCCATTTAGCGCTTCCTCGGTCCAAATTTATTTAGGTAGCTACTTTATATACCACCATTTTTTATTTTTTATTTTAAAAATAATTATTACTGTATTTTTTCTGTACTTTTTCTATCACTTTTTCTTAACATTCTGTACTTTTTCTATTGTTTTAATAATAAAAGTGGTATAAAAATTAGATTGTAGTGGTATAGAAAGAAAATCCCTTTATTTATCCAACTTACTATTAATAATATTCCAAGATAATTATCTTTATCCAAAAACAACCAACCAAAATATCTTAAAATGGATAAAATGAAATTTTATTTGTCATTAACAGTTTAAATGCAATTTTCTTAAACTATGTATTTCTTGTCTGGTGACAATAATTTTGGAACGGAAAGATCGAGTAGTAAAAACTCATACTGTAGTAACGTTGTCGTCATATTTCACTATACTAAACCTTCAGTTTTGTTTTTTTATTTTCATTCAGACCACCAAGTTTATCAAACCAAAAGTAATTACCAATTAAGTTGTGTTCAGGGGCGGATGTAGAGGGGGCACGGGGGCGGTTGCCCTCCCAAGAATTTTCAAATCACGTAAAAAAGAAATTTTTTTAAAGGGATTTATGACATTTTATAAGTTTTGCCCTTTAAAACTGAACAAATAATTGAAAAAAAAATTTGTCACCCCCACCCTCAATTTAGAAATCCCAGCTCCGCCCCTGGTTTTGTTAAACTAATACAGTTAAAAACTTACAATGTAAAGTTGGAATTAATTAGTTACATATAATATAATCCCAAATCTTCTTGTATTAAAATGAATCATGGTGGGGTTCAAATGAGAATAGGAATTTGTGTGAAAATGAGGGAACCAATGACATCGTGCTATATGTACAAAGAGAATGTTCCAAATGTACAAAACCTATTTACCCCCAACATTAATTATCTCACAAACGATAATCTAAAAATTATGAAAATTGCACCATTAAACTCAACGTTTTCCCCTCTTCGATTTGCCGTCCCTCAAGACATACTTTTGACGAGTTTTTTTCCCCCATCTTTTTTGGTGGGTTTCACATTTACTAACACATGTATTAAAGTGTTGTGTTTAGGGTTTAGGGTTTGGGGTTTAAGGGTTAGGGTTTAGGGTTTAGGGTTTAGGGTTGGGGGTTTGGGGTTTCGCCCAGAAACCCCAAACCCCAAACGCTTTACAAAACTCTAAACCCTAAATCATACTAAACCCTAATCCTAAACCCTGCTAAACCCTAACCCTAAACCCTGTTAAACTCTAGCTCTAACCCTAACCACAAATCAAATGTATAACCAATCGTTAACACATGTGTTATTACTTTGTAAAAACCCACCAAAAAATGAAAAGAAAAAAGTTGTCAAAAGTATGCCTTGAAGGACGGCAAATCGAAGAGGAGAAAACGCTGAATTTTATGGTGCAAATTTTCATGATTTTTCCACTTACCGTTTGTGAGATATTTGAGTTTTAAAAATGTGGGGGAAATGAGTATTTGATGAAAATGAGTTGTTAAGATTGATTCCCCTATTCTCACTCAAAATTGATGTACTCATTTGAACTTTACTCTAATGAATCATTCATATGTCTTACATTTACGTTGTACTAAAAGACTTAAATTTTCTAAAATTTGATTTAATTTGTAACCGAACACTTTTATAAAGAAAACAATCCATGCATAATCAGGATTTCTTTCTCTCGAACTTTTAAGCTCGGATACATTATCTGCATCTCGATCTATACAGTAGAGATAAAAATAGGGAGTACGAGTACGTTTTATTAATGTTATTTACAACTAAAGATTAATTTGTTAAACAATTGCATGAATGATGCACACAAAAGAAGAAGAGATAATCATTATGCAACCTAAGTTGATTAATTATGCATTTTAAAACGTAATGCAGTTGTGGTGTGATGGGTTTAGAGGTCGGAGTACCCGTTGTTGGATCTTTCTGTTGGTGGTGTCTTTTACAATTGGTTTTAGGGTCTTTTTAGAGTCATTTGAGTCGGATGCAAGGTGTGAGATTGTTTTGGTCGGGATCAAGGTGTGTGATCGTTTGATCGGAATTAAGGTGTATGGTCATAGATTTTAGTATGTTGTTAGTATGTTGTGTTGTGATCTTTGTTGTAATTCCTAGCATCTTGCTAGTTTTTTTAGTAATATAATTTGTTTGCCTCTTCCAAAAAAACGTAATGCAGTTGATTAAACATTAAAGATGACAAGAAAATTAGAGAACTAAAAACACAACATGTCAATTTGAATGTATATTTTTGTCATATATAAACCACACATGCTATATGAGTATATGGTAGTGGATATGAATATATGAGGTATATGATTGAGCAATTAATGTGAAAAGTAGTAGCTATTTCTGTCGAACTTTGTCACATTGTGAACTTTTGGAAATTAAATTCATCCACACAATATATCTTGAGTTACAAAATTCTTTGATACATTCATTGAACCCCACAAAGACTCGTTCAATTCATTATGGTACATACAATGTCATTGCCTATCGTGTGCTCGTTTTAGCGTCTTATCGAGTGTTTATAAGGAATCGATATCTACACCGTCATTTTTTAGTTGTACATCACCAAAAACACATTTTAAAATATTGTACGATACAAAAATACTTTAAAAAACGTTCAGTGGTACATATACAATGTAGCAACATTATTGTTTTATTTATAATCAAAATCTCACGCTCTTCAATTCTAATCTACTATTTCGGAGTATCGACAATATAATCAAGATGCTAATACTTCTTCTTTCTGAAAAGGCCCTTTTCAGTTATCATTTATTTCTCCATCCTTAAATGGGCGGGAAAAAAAAAATGTTAAAGAGATCGAATATTCGACTGGTAATTGCTTTTAACATTTAGGTAGCTAGCTAGCAAGTTCATATCTTTGATGGGACTCCGGATATCATGTCGAGACCTGTGGTGCATATATACAACAATACAAAAGATATTTGTTGGTTGTTACAGTAGTTAGATTTTGTATTCTTGAAAACAAAACAAAATACAATAAGTTACTTCAAAAGCTAGGGGTGCGTTTAGTTACAGAAAACTCCCCTCTTTTCCATAAAAATTCTCTAAGAAAACAAGAAAATTAGAAAATGTGTTCAAATTCGAATTTTCAAAAAAAGTTTTCTAAGAAAAAGAAAATCCTTATTTTCCTTTTTATAACTACAAAGTTGAAAACTACTATTTATAGTTTTCTAAGTTTTCCATCTCTACTCTTCTTTGAAAAATGAAAACTCCACCCGTTGCAACTAAACACGTTTTCTAGATTTTCCATGTTTTTCTAGAGAGAAAAAACACTTCTCATTATCTAGAGAAATGGAAAAAGAAAAATGGAGAAATTTTTCAACAACTAAACGCGCCCTAGGGTTTTCCTTTTGGTTTCCAAGATCTTAAAAATAAAATAAAAAAATACCTTATATATATATACTCCGTATTATGTAATGTAAAGAAGAGACAACCATATTTTGTTAAAGATAACAAATGTGTCCGTTTCAAGAACATACAAAATGCAACAAACAATGCATATGTACGTCTTTCTTGACAAATATATATATATATATATATAACCTCCACCTATATATATATATAGTGGCATGATCCAGATGGAAGTCCATTTTTTGAGGAAAGGGGGAAGCGTTAGTACGCATTAGGAAGCATATTACCTTCACCTATACTAATCTCTTAGTAAATTTAGTAAATGTTAATCAGAATCGATGTTATAAATGTTAAGCTTCCTTGATAAATTTTTTCTTCAAGTTATAGTATCGATTTATGAATATTTGATCCAAATCCGTTAAGATGCATCGCGGTGCATATTAGTTAATCTGCATTGTGATGCATCTTAACAATAAAAATATTTTTCAAATAATGTGAAGTTTTATGATGCATCGCGATGCATCTTAGTTAATATCCATCACACTGCATCTTAACAATTAATTAAATAAATATTCATCAATTAATGTTATGACTTAAAAATGAAATTCATTCGTTAAAATATTCTTTATAGCATCGATTTTGATTACTATTTACCGATAAAAATAAATTTTTGTTGACGTTCTGATTGATAATTGTAATATGCTTCCTGATGCGTACTAACGCTTCCCCCCCAAAAAGACACTTCTCTCTTGATCACTACCATATATATATATATATATATATATATATATATATATATATATATATATATATAAATTTAATATATTGACTGATTAATTTGATGAATCGACCAAATTTTAAATAGTATGACACAAGGTAATATTCATCGATCTTGGAGTAGATAGCCTTGTTTTCCTTCCAGATTTATCTCCAAAAAGTAATTATCAGGTACGTACACTAATTTGCAAGAGGAATTTCATAATATTAACCAATACTGAATTTTGTGTACCACTATTAAACTGCGATATGTAGAATCACGCCAATACGTTCGTGTTATACCCGTATTCATGGCAACCTTAATATCCCCTGTCTAAAATTTTGGCTTACGAATGACAAGGTTATGATTGTAGATTTATAGTTTCAGGATCGGATCCAGATCTCCAAGAGTAGCTGCATCTAAGGATCTTCACAACATGTAACAAAATTATTTTTAAGGTATTATTGACAATTTCCTAATTTTTTACCCCTGTAAAAATGTAAAAGAAGCATAATTTTTTTCCCTCGAGTAAATTTCCATGCTTCCACCCTCTACAGTTCTATCTATCGCTACAGGGGAATCTTTGAATACATTGAGGATTTAGAAAATGACTACATACATCTTCTTTTTCATAATTATCCTTGCAAATTAAAGAGTTTTTATGTTGAAGAAATAGAAATTAAGATCATTTCTATGACATGATCAGTAAAATTGACAACCACAACTTCATTCATTCAACCATTGGATTTAAGTTAGAGACAATTAAATACCAAAGTTATTTTACGGCTAACCCTGGCCGCCCACATCAGATCGCCCAAGACCCAACATGTGAGAGGTGAATCGAGTTGACGGGCATGGGCATGTAGCTGAGATGCTTGAGGGTGCAGCACAATGCTGGGCCCCAATTGAAAATTAAATTCCAAAGTTTATTTGATCAAAATGTTGCAAGAACAAAGGGAATTTTAGCATGTATAAAAATGCTTTATCACTAAAAAAGTAAATGTAATGAAGAGTCATTTTCTGAAACAAACATTAGGAATAACTTTAAACCTAAAGGAAGATATGGAGCGCTTCATGTCTCCCACCTCAAACCTACCTCTCTTTTTGATCATTCCTTTCTATGCTACAAATGAAATGTTGAGGAACAAAGTTCACTCGTTTGTTTCTATATTCTTTTCCGCTTTTCATCCGCACATGAATGTAACCATAACACGTACTAACGTACGTGTAAATATTTAGGATCTCTTTTATACTTCCGTAATCGGGAAGATCTCGTGAAACAAAGTGTATCTAAACTTGGGTGCAACAATTGCATTTTGAGAGACGAAACCTCATCGCTTGGTATAGCTAACGGGTAAAAATTGTTAGAATTAATAACTTTGAATTCACTCAAGTTTGAATTTATCTAGTAAGTAAATTATCACATGTAAAGTAATTCTCATAAATTTTTTCCAACTCTTATATATATACATATCTTTCTAGCTAGCTAGCTAGAGTGCTAGACCCTAGACATGTCTACCATCAATCTCTAACTATACTAGTATAGTCTGGGTTAATATCTTGCGTGTGTTTTTCTATTGGTAAAATTATATTGGGTTACTCCCTCTCTTTCAGTTAAAGTGTCATTTTTGATTGATTATGCGATTTAAGTAATACCTAACTACGTTTTTCTTTATTCAAAGAACATCTTTACATGTTAAATTGTTTTTGATTGATTGTTACGTAAGAATGAACACTTATTTAAAACAACTAAAATACTCCGTAGTATATATATATATATATATATATATATATATATATATATATATATATATATATATATATATATATATATATATATGACATTTAGTATTACTAAAAAGTTTGATTTTCTTGTTGGTTAAAAGGTCTGGTCTTGCATGCCAACTAGGACATGAACAAAGAAAAATAAAGTAAAGGTATAATAGCAAAAGAAGCTTTTTTTTTTACCTTACTTTCTTTTTTGATAAATGAAAAGAACTAATAAAGAAGATATTTCTTCAACCTTTCCCAAAAGAAAAGATAAAAGAAAACTGGATTTTTAACTAGATTTTGCGGCTTTCTCCAAGATGTTAGAATTGTCATCCATATCTATTATTTATTTGAGTTTTATATAAGTTATTTTATTCTATATTTTATATTATTATATAAGCGCTTGTTTAATTAGGTCACATTTTAACTTAAACTAGTCAAGATAGAAACATGCAATAAAAAGAAATAAATTGATCCACTAGATTGAATTCATCCAAACTTTAGTTTTTATGTATGTATCAAAAAAACATTATGAATCATTTTATCTAAAACCTAGACGTACATATTTTAAATTTCTATAATAAGAGCAAGAGTTTTTAGTTTAGTCTTATTTTAGATGGATGTCAGATTGAGTAATGCTAAGCATGTCTAATTATACATGCCTAAATTTAGATCTAATCATATACTTTCTGCCACATGGATTCCACTAATTCTTTCCCTTTATATATACCAACTGTTTTACAATATGCATCAATCAAATCTTTAGGCTAAAATTTAGGTCTCTATTTTAAATTCCTAAATATAATATAGCTCTAATAATATCTTATTAACCTTGCTCTATAGTGTCTAAATTATTGTAAATCAAGATTTAATCGTAAAGAACTAATAACCTTTAATCCTCATAGAAAAGAGAGCATCAATTAAGGCATCTTCTACCATGCATTATAAAAGAAACCCATATAAAAGCAAGACACTTTTTTACAAGCCCTAGAGAAAATCACCCTTCTATCTTGAAAAGTATACTTACAATAAACTTTTAGGCTGGGGTTTTAAAACTTTTGTCACGAAGAAGCCCCAAATAGTGTGGGAATTATGTGGTGCAATTTACAACATTATAAAAAAGAAGACCAAGATTTCAAGGGCGGAGCTAGAAGGAAGCAGTGGGGGCAGTCGCTCCCCTAGAATTCAAAAATTATCGAAAACAATAATTTTTTTAAAGGAAATTAGTGGCAGTTTATGATTTTGATCCTCCAAATGTGATAGAAAGAAAAAAAAAAAAAAAATTGCCGCCTCTTCTAAAAATTCCTAGCTCTGCCCCTGCAAGATTTGCGTGCTCCCCTTTTAAGCTTTGTGAAATATCTTTTCTTGAATTTTTAAAACTAATTTAAAAAAGTTTGATATGGTATTCGTAAAACGGTGTCAAATATAACACAACATATATACACTAGTATACTATGAGTGTAGTATATATAATTGTATCTTATGCCACAATTGTGCCATACTGCCATGTAACATTGTATCAGAATGGCAATCTTGCTATAATTAATTACCTCCTATATAGTTGGATTCAAAATTACAATAATAGCACGTTCTTAAGCTAAGTTTCTGAAACAAACTTTGTTATATATATGAATATATACACATATAGTGATGTAATTGGTTTGGTTATATTTGTGTTCGAGCTTTTGTTTTTGTTTCTGCTCTTCATTTTCGTAATTCTAAATGTACCAAAAATATATAATTACGTATTTAGACACAAGAAACATTTTATATTACACATGTCACCTGTACTATAGTTAATTTACTTGATTAAGTATCATGGTTTTGGCTAAATACAATTTGTAGTAGTATTATATTAGTATCTTAATCAATTATGGATTTTAAAATGGGGACACATGATTAGTCTTTCTTGGGACATGGTTTTTTGCATGCATGGGGCTAAGAAAAAGGTAAGAAAAAGTTGAGCCTAGAAAAGGTGGTATTATATCTACATGGGTGTGCGTGTTCAACAAAAGTCATTGATTCTTGAAATTAATTAAAGTAGTAATTAATTTTATAACTCGTATTTCCTTCTTGGAATGATAAAATTGATGAAAGAAATCCGGATATAAGACGAACATCGGTTTGTTATGTTCCTCAGATGTTTCATCTTCAGTTTTTTTGTTTTTGGCGATGTTTTTTTTCATCTCATATTCGTCACAAGCTCTACATTTGACTTACTTTAACTAATATATTGCTCCTTCCGTTTCATATAAAGTGCCATGATTACGATTTTAAGTTGTCTAATTATAAGTGTCAATCTTGATGTTTAATTAATGAATAAAAAACGACGTTAGTGGGTAGAAGTGATATTTAATTGCTGAAATGTGTAGTTAACATAGATTTCCAAAAGTATATATCTTGTTAAAGTGAACATTTTGATTGAAACGTAAAAATTATTACTTTTCGTCTTAGAGTAAGGAAGTAATATTAAATCTTAAAAGATCTATATATATATATTTCGTCTTGAATATTTTTATGGTCCAATACATCACACCGAATTATAAAGGGATTTAGTAACTATATTGTTTTTTCTTTATAGAGTAAATTCCATAAATGGTCCCTGTGATTTACATTGATTTACAAAAATAGTCCATGTACTCTTTTTTCAACGTTTTCGGTCCAATAATTTTGGATTTGCTCGCAAATGGTCCCTTAACTTTGGATTTTTGCTCGCAAATGGTCCCTCCGTCTAACTTTGGATTTGTCGCAAATGGTCCCTAAAGGGACCATTTACGAGTAAATCAAAAGTTATTGGACCGAAAATGTTGAAAAAAGAGTACAGGGACTATTTTCGTAAATCAATGTAAACCACAGGGACCATTTATGGAATTTACTCTTCTTTATAAGAGAATATTTTATTATTTGATATTTATGTGAGCTTAAAAACAACGCTTTATTTCCCACCCACATAAATCGATATACCAATAATCAAGTCTTCAGTCAACTGGTGGAATACATCGCATCAACCTGGGAGCATTAGCCGATATGGTACATCAATATATGTTCCTATGCCCATTCCAATCTTGTCTAAGGGGTCTTTTGTTTGAGCTTAAAATGTCTTAAAAGTGGTAGTTGTATTATTTGATAAGCTAAATGTCCATTAAGATGTTTTGGTATATTTTTCTAATTAGGTCTTAATCTAGCTGAAAAACTACTTATTCATTAAGCTATTTACAATTGCTTAAAACTTCTAATTGATAAATAAATCCCATAACGTTTTGTCACTTTTCTCGTATAAATGGATTATCGTTTGTTAATTTATGTAAAAAGTATTTCTTTCCTTTTTTGATTCTTGTATTTTTGTTTATTTATTATTTCATGACAAATTATTTAATGATGTTATTATTGGTTTCTAGAAGTCTATAAAGTTAGTCGGAACTCGTGTAATTTTTTCTTCTTCTTAAGTTAAGTCGCTTGAAACTCTATTATATTCATGTCATTTGTATCACGTCAAAAAATAGTGAAACACATGTATTCAGATGTTTGTACTTTTTATTTATCAAACGATCTTAATGATTATGTATTCAGATTTCAGATGACAGGTCTTATTATTCAGAACTGGTTTCAGATTTCAGCTATCAGTAATCAGAATAAACAAAAGACCCCTAACTTTGCTAACTTCCACTTCTCAACCCGCATCTTGTTCGTTCTGGAAACACGTCTTCTTATTCCATCTTTTCTTGAATATATACTTTTAGTTTATTTCTAAAAATACCTCAAAAAGTTGGCATTGTCGGCCCCTCAATATCAAGAAATGAAAGACACCTTCAATGGTCTCGCCCCACTCACCTCAGCCAAATCCACACAACACCATGGACAATGATGTTTGTATCTTATAATTTTAAGTAGAAATTTGTAAATTGTAACTTGAATCATAAGATATATACTTAATTCGAATTCGAATATTGAACCATCATTTAGTGATATATATCAACTAATCAATCCAAGTAGACTTCTTACAATTTTAATTGCTTATAAAAATGATTAGTTATTCGTTCACTAGGAGAAAAATAGACAAATGTTATCAAAATCACGATTATAACCGTAGGATCATTCGATCTTACTACCCAAAAACGAGCAGGATCGTAGTATGACAGGGTAAGATCGTGAGTAAGATTAGAGCAGAATCGTAAGATTGACTACCAACCCAATCTACAAAAGTGGGCACATATCGAGTTTCCAAATGGGCTACAATTTAGAAGATCTAGTGGAGTAGTGGCCCATCAAAAGCCCTCTTCAAAACCAAATTTTTGACAAACTTACTTCAGTACATGCACAGAAATTAACAAAGTTGCAACTGAGGTCCAAAAAAAAAACTCTCCACACCTATCGTGGACTCATGAAATTGTTTCATAGTTAAACTAGTAACTTCCACTGTGTTTAAAGAACAAAAGGAGCACCAAATTTAGTAAAAATTGATACAAAATGAAAACCCAACTGTCCAGCACTGAAGCATAGTTGTTGACATGTTTTGGTCATCACACGTCAAAAAAATGGCAATGGCCCAACATACACATGGGGGGAGATTGACTTCCATTTCTGTAGTGTTTTTTCCATTATAAATAGCTCTTTAAAGCTATATTTATTGATTAAAATCAAACAATATTTGAACAAATTTATCATACAAAAACTATACCATCTAGTGAAATGAAACATTTATTGTCTACACTTAAATTTAATTCGTATACGTATTTCTTACCTACCTTTCACAAGCTGACATCATCTCTACCATTTCAAGCATGATACATCGTGTTTCGGCATGGTCATGTGGCTACTTGAGAAATTAGCTGAGTTCAAACTCCGTAAAGGGGCAGTAAGTTGCGAACAAACGCATAAGCCAGTGCACCTGTAAAAACGTAACTATCCACCCTGTCCAGTATTCCACCTGTTCAAGATATTAGAGCATCATGTACAAATGTAACATAATATTTTTAAAATGTACTTTGTATTTTTATATGTTTGAATTGATTAAGATTTGGTAATAAGCTTTCTATTAGAGTTATTAAGATAGAGGGTGGATTTTCACTTTTTTAGCAAAACTACAGATCAACGGGTTGATTTAGGTTATATTCTGTCCCTAACAGGTTGGAAATGAATAACATTACAATGAATTAGCAACAATGAAAACAGGTGGAATGGGTCAAGCGAGCTGAAGGACCGACCCCAATGTCCACTAGCAAAAAACCTCATTAACCTTTAACTTAAAAAACATAGATATCACTGTAATTATATAAAAATCTCCGTTATGGTATTGCATTATGTACAACACACAATCTTTTAAAAAAGAAAATGACATAATTCTCACAAGTATTGGGGACAAAAGCCATGTGTATGCACATGGCCAGTCATTTCTTTTCATGATTTATATATTTTGAAGAAAACTTTGGTCAAAGCAAATTTAATTGCTTCCTAAACATGTCCCAAGTCCTAATAGCCATTCGTTTTTATCATAATAAAGAAAAAAATATATTTGTATATATTAATAAGACAAGCAAGAGAAATAGACTAATTACCATGACCAGGTATGAGTGATCCTGAATCTTTTACACCAGCATCCCTCTTGATCATCGACTCAAGAAGGTCACCGAAAAGAGAGCCAAAGAAATTGAGGATACCAAAACCTATAGCACTGATAAACAAGAACACACGTTAGCATGAGTTGAGAAGCTATAATAGAGACAATCAATAGATGGAAATGTAACATAGCCAAAGAATGTAAGTAGAGGTGGCAACTTCAACCCATTTATTTAACTACGCGTGGAATCAGGTTATGTTATAATGTTATATCCTTACAAGCCCAACTTATATGTCACCCTAAGTGATTTTTTATAGCATAAAACCTCCTACATCTTTTTACTCAAGAAATTGGATTATTGTAGTCCAAAATTAACGTTGGTAATCATATATGACACTATAGCTATTTATAAAAAATAATTAAATAAAATTTTATTCAAGAAGCACTTTAGGTCAACCCAACTCGACCCACCGTATCAGAACTAGCTTGGTTTGACCTGTTACCCAACCCACCAGAGCCACCCATTTTACCACCTCTAACAGTAAATACCTGAATATAGATGTAGGCCAAGAAAAGATCCTTGACAACAATACAGAGGTGGCTATGCATCCTGCTAAGCCTGCAATAGCTCCCTCCCATGTTTTCTTGGGACTAATACTGGTAAGTGGTGTCCGACCAAATGCCTGCATGGAAGTTAAATGAAACCACAGGGATCTCAAATTAAAAAAATTCAAAGTATTGAAGTTAATATACCTTACCACCAGCAAACGCAAATGTATCTGCTGCAATTACACTGCTGATAGATATCAACGTGGCGACAAGACCAACTGTCCAATGAGCTTGACCACCTAGAAGTATAGGCCATGTAGCTCCCACTCCTCTTGAAGATATAATATTGGATTAGTAAACTTATAAGTAGCCATCAGGTAAAGAATAATAAGTGACTGATTGTCTAGAACAGCCACAGCCACATGTGGAACAGTTGTAATCTATAAGATCACAAATAAAATCCAAAGCCTAAGTGCAATGAAAGTGAGAATATGCTAATTTTTTAAAATGCTTTTCAACTCCCAAGTTCTTCTACTAAATGCAAAAGTGAACCGGAAAGCTGCAAACTTTTAACCAACGCTAATACGGTTGGACCCCCAACCTGTTTTTAACAGTGAAATGCTCATGATCAAGTGACATCTTTGTTTATAGCATACATATATATATACTATGATTTCAGGCATCTCCCAGAATTGATGAACCAAGTAAAATTGCTTGATAAAGTTTAGGCAAATTTCCACCAATGTAAATAGCAAGTTGAAGGAAATATGCACCATTCTAAATTGATGAGCATAAAGAACGGCAAAGCTTACCAGTATTTAAGGCAGGTGCTAGCAAACGACATCTAAGCTTAACCCAGAAAGAAGGAAGATAGCCACAATAAAACAGGCCAAATATCGTACTGCTGAGCTGAGAAAATCGAGGATTTCCCCTTTGTAACAGTAATGCCATAGCAACAATAAAGGCTGCCGATGCCACAGAAACATCAATTTGACCCTTGTATCTGAAATCAAAACAAATAGAATGAGCACCAAAAGAAAATACGAAAAGATTTAAGAGAAGCTATGCGCTTGTGATACATAAAGACCACATTATTAGGAAAGCCTAGCACCAAGCAGAAGGGATGAACCAGTATTTGGATGATCAAATTTGAGATGCTGACAGTTGGAATACCATATAGAAGGCTTAAAAGTTAAGGTTGCTAATAACAAACACATTATATACAACAAATTTGGCACAGTTTGACGTCGAACTATCAACAATCCTCCATACGCGTGACAAATAATTAACACCTTGTTTTAATTTTCACAAATCAAATCTTCATAATTAAAAATTGATCCCAACTTTTGGATACAGTTACTAACATAATATGCTGTCGTATATTAACACGTTACACATTTTTAGCCTTAACCTAAAACTATTCTTAACACAAATGAAACACAGATATCAAATGTGGACCCCCTTTCAAAGACAATGTAAGATTAGACTTCACAGGTTACTACCATCACGGGTCGAGACTACTTTGTTATGTCACTGCTTATACTACTTAGGTGGTGAAGAAGCATTAGATAGTTTTATCTATAATCTGGTAATTAGCCAATAACTTTACAGAAACAAATAAGAACAACAAACATCAAGATCACATAAGAGAACATGCATAAAACAAGTTATGAGTTATCACTTTTTTCAAACAACTTCCTCGTGAAGGATGAATGGCCAACATTTGAGCATCAGACAGTTCAATATAAATATGATAGCATTTATACATGCAAATGTCATAGCAGTACCGGTGTCAACTATAGAAATCTTCAAAACAATTGTATCTCTATGCACAATCCAAGAACGATTACTATCGAAGGCATTGAAAATGAGTTCTAGCGAAGGATCTTACAAAGTGAACAAAGGCATAAGAGCACAAATCACAGAACAAACTCGGGAAACGTATCGAGGAGGCGGAGTCATTCCAGAAGCGATACCACGACTTCTAACGAGTTCAAAATATTCTCTTGAACCAGCAAAAATAACAGCAGCTAATGCCACAGAGAACATCCATCCTCCTGCTACTACCACTCCACCTGCTGATATTCCAATTCCAAGTCCAAACACAATCCTTTTCGTCAACTGACTCGATTTCGTCTGCTGCTGCAGCTGTTTCTGTTACATTATATCAATTTACATCCAATTTGTAAACCAAAACATAATAATAATCTTCATTAACATTCATTAGATTCCATAGTATCAATTAATAACAACAACCCACTCATTATATAAACATCTATTACAATTTAATTTTAAAAATATATAAAAATACCTGAAGAGGTTCATCATCTTGAATGTGGTTAGCATCTGCTCTAGAGACGAGAGTGTGTGTGAATTTTTGTGGTGAATTACGAAGAATGCTGAATCGAAGATTGTGAATTTTCAAAAACCCTAGTCTTTTCGATGCGTTATGGGAGTTTAATTTGAGATTTGCAGAGGGAGGGCAAGAAATTAGGGTTTTGGAAGAAGAAGGAGAAGAAAGTGAAAAAGGGAGGGATTGTAATGTATGGATTTGGGGGGAATGTGAAGATGAAGGAGTAGCCATTAACGATTGTGAGGTCATTGCAATCAATCAATCAATCAATCCATTATTATGAAAGACTGAAGTGGTGTGCGTTAATTTGTGATTTCGATTTTATCAAGAAAGATGAAACTGAAATTGGGATTGGGAATTGGGGATGACGATAACCCCGATGTGTGACGGCTGAATTTTGGGCTCATTCATTCGCTAATTTTTTGCTTATTTTATGATTTATGAAACTTAAAAAAAAAAAAAATCATTTTTCATGTACTATTGTGTTGTAAAATAACAAAGAATAAAGAATAGAACAAGAACAGTATAGAGAGAAATCGAAAAGAGAATTGTATCATTCATCTCATCAAGAAAATATATTTATAGTTACAAGATAACTTATTCTACAAGTAACTAATCTTCTAATACAATACGAACTTTATCTTATAGATATGGACTTACATTCCATATTAATCCATAACACTCACCTTTGGATGTCCATTGTATAAAGATTAACCCGGAGGGACAAAAATCTAGTGAAGGAAAAAGAGTACATAATTCTTCCAATACGCTTGGGGATGTTGCCTCGTTAAAAACCTTGCTAGAAAAACCCATTGGGACAAAATCAGTGCAACGCGTATTTTCTCCCCCTGACGAGAACATCTCTTTATCTCATCATTTGTACAAACTTGTTGACGGAAAATATCATCTCATTTCACTCTTTCTTAATCCGTGAGTAATTTATCACTTTTACAAAAGAACTCATGACTTCATCACCATCGATATATCATCCATTATATGTGCTCAACACAACGAATGCCTTTCAAAAGAAATGACTTATATCTCGCCAACAAAAATTGTCTCGTATGACTAGTTATAAATCTCAACGCCCAACGAAAAATTTAATACTATATTTCTTGATCACTAATTTCTTTGTCATCCCTTGGGGGTCGAAAGGAATCAAATAATCACAACCATAGAAGAGCTTAGTAAATCTCATTTGCCCATAAAGTAGGGGTGTTCATCGGTTCGGTTTTCGATTTCATTGGTTTAATCGGTTCGATGTTTTCGATTTTTTAAAAATTTTAAGACGCTAACCAAAGACCGAACCGAACCATTTAAAAATGTAAAATAACCAAACCGAAGACCGTTTTCCAATTCGGTTTGGTTTTCGGTTTAAACCCAAAAAACCACATTACAATATAAGATAAAATATTGATAAATTATACCTTACACGTCACAATTTCATCACATTAATTAAATAAAATAAAAGAGTAAATGGCTACCTCCGGTTGTTTGTTTAGATAGTTGGAGAAAATGTAGATCAAGTTTGTTTACTTGTAAGAGATTATTATTTATTATCTCTAAATAAAATAATACAAAAATATATATTAGTATTATAATCGGTTTTTTTGGTTTAACCGAATAAACAATGATCAAACCAATCACCGAACCGAAGACCAATTATCATATTCAGTTTCGGTTAAAACCCGAACCGAAGACCATTTTAAAAATCGGTTCGATTTTAAACAGTTTACGGTTCGGTTCGATTTTCGGATTTAACGGTTTACAACTAAATATTGGTCACCCCTACCATAAAGTCTTCTTTTCACTTCATATATAGATTTCTTGGTGCATAAATATTCATCACTCTGATGCTTAATTCTTAACCAACGATAAAAATCTTGTCTTTACATTCATTCATTTCAATTTATTTTTCAAGCATTTAATTGCCTTTGGAAGCTCCCAAATGTATAGGCATTCATAATCATAATGGATGTACATTCAAACATCTTTCTAAAATGTATGGGCAAACATAATCATTTTCCATAGCATACTCTATCAAGAAATATTCAACGGGGCTATCTTATCACTAGCCCAATTAATCAATATAGACGATATAAAGACTTACTCATTTTTATCAACTCGTGTTCTCGAGAACATCTATTTCTATCTTAAGATCTTTTACATCGTGAAACATGCTTTATGCATTTCATATCTTTCACGGAGTTTTAATAGTATACGAGCTCTCATAACATCCAATAGACGCGATCTAAATTTCTCTTTTATTGCCAGATTTTTTAAGAAATCAATAAGATAATTGCATCCACCAATCAAAAATATCTTATCATAAATAAATCTCGATCTTTGCAAATAATCTTTGTATCACCACTATTGCCTTATATCTCAAAAATTCATAGTTATTGGGCTTTTGCATTAAGACCGAATCATATATGACATGTTTACACCTTCGCGTGTATACAATTTAAGTTTAACAATCTCTCATCAAGAAATTTCACTATTCATAAGTTTCTTGCGTCTTTTCATATTGGCCAATAATTTCAACATCTGCACTTCTTAGTAGAAATACTTTTACAATCCTCGTTTACAATATCTAGCGCTACATAATACAAAAATTTTAACGACGTCGATTTCATTTATTCGATTTCACACTTTACGAGACACAATATATATTATTAAGATCTTTTCACTATTCGAATTTTCACTTGGGGTACCCAACGTTCAACTAGAACCTTTATGTCTAGTGTCTCTCCATTAAACTCTCATGGGGTCTTATTACCTCGAATTTAACCATCTTAATTTCTTGCTCCCTTTTTCTTCGAGGATTTTATTTGAAATCGATTAATATATCACATTTCACATGCTGTGAACTTATTATCAATCATAACAGGAGCAGAGCAGCTTATATAGGTGACCTAGTCACTCAATTTTGGTCAACGAATATGTCTGGCAATTGTTAAATATGAATTATCATTTAAACTTTGAATTTTTATTCTTCACAACGAGGATCAACATCATATTATGATAATTCCAAGAGAAGCTGCTTTCCCCTCCTCATACATATTCTCAACATTTTTCACATCTAGAAATTGTGCATTGTAATGGAGCAACTAAAATATTGTAACACCCCCAAATTTATTGTTTAGCGGAAGCACGATTTGGGTGTTACGAATCAATAATCATAGCACAAAGATATATAATGAACGACCACTATATGCGTCGTTTTACATTTGTATTGATAAAACCAAAAGTTTACATCAAAATATTGTTTACATTAGCTCGGTTGAAATTGAGAGATTTAAGTACATAATTAATCTATACAAAATATAATAATGCAGCTAAATCTCTGATTGTTTGCATGATGACTCGAGCTAATTGATCCTTACTTGAGCAGTCCAACCTACTGCTGGTCACCTGTGATACATGCTAAAATTGGTCAGCGAAATGTTGGTGAGCTCACAGGTTTGTATGTCAACACATATGTTTGTATGAACCGCAAGATTTAATAATTGAATTTAAATGCAATTAAGCAAAATAAAAGTTATACAGCCATGAGCACATAGTCTGAGCTTAACTTGAGTTGTCAGGCCCACTTAAGGAAACCTAACTTGAAATGCCTCCTACGAGTGCCTAATCCACACTCGTCTTCCCAAATGCTAATACGTCCGTTTGACCAGTTAGTGCGTGCTAACCCGGACGAGGATTGTCAATCCTATATGATATCATATACTAACATTCACGCTAAAATATTAGAGACTATGCTATAGAGGACTTTAAATTGATTAGCTTGAAACTCATGTAGTATTTGAAGGTTGGTACTTGCGTTCTACTCGTAAAACAAAACAGAGCAGTATTATCACACCCCTAGTTGTAAAATAGTGAAAATTAGGCTATGAAACTCACATGAGTCTTGAAAGTTTGAATTAATAACTTGGATTGATTTGCCTTGAATGTGGTCCGAAGACTTGTAACCTGAAGGTGTCTATGACACGTGACGGTTATTAATTGTTTAGGCATCTCGAAAGACTACCTTTATAGTTGTTTGTCCAAATTACCCCGATTTGGTTGATTGACTTGTATATTTGAAGACGTGTACGGCCCGTTGGTGATTAATTGTAATAATAGCCTTGATGTTATCACATTGATTTCGAAGCGTTATACTTGAAAGCAAATTCCATTATGTTTGAAAAGTTGTATCGTATAAGCGTTTTGAAGTTGTACAAGTTTGACACTTTGTGAGAAATGTGCTTACGGAATCTAAGTACGGGGGTCCGGGGGCAGCGCCCCTGGTTAGCGGGGTTCCAGGGGTGGCAACCCCTGGCGGGGTCCAAGGGGCTGGCCCCTGGCTGTCAGCTCGAAAAATTTTTATTTCTATTAAATTGCTTTGGTGAAAAACGCATCTGGACTTGAATTTGGGTGAAATCAAGTGATAAAATTTAGGCCTCAATACTTAGTAAAAATGGTTTGAAGATCTTCTGTTTTATGCGTCACTTATAGCGACACTCAAGGGTTTAGGCGACACTTAGGAAGTGTCGCATGAAATGACTGATTCTGAATAATGGCGTCACTTGTTCAAGTGACGCATAGAGTGCGACACTTGAGGAAGTGTCGGTTGTAAGTGTCGGTATAAAGGTCATGAGTCACTAAGGTGAGTGACGGATGAAATCAGGTTTGATTGTAGGCGTCACTTAGGCAAGTGACGCTATAAGTGTCGGTCATTAGTGACGGGTATTGAAAATGCGTCACTTAGGTAGTGACGGAAAAAGAGGGTTTTATGCGGCACTTAGACAAGTGACGCAAAATTAGGGCTTTTAGCGACACTCAATGCGTCACTTAAGTGACGCACGAAGTGACGCTATATTGCATGCTTCGTTGCGACACTTAAAGCTGTTGACGGGTTTTTGAGCCAAAAACGAGTTTTCCGGCCATAGTTTGATCCGATTCTTTTACCCAACCCATATATGGACATTTTAAACATATATAAACAACTTTCATGTAAAAATAAGAGAAATCAGAGTGTTTCGGGTTTTTGTCGGAAACTTACGCGGTGTCGAAGTGAAAATCCGGAAAGATGAGGTTGTAGATCGTCGCGAGGTGGTTCCTTTTCTACAAAAGCTTCGAGATTTCGGCGGCGTTTGGAGGTGTAATTTGGCGATTTAAGGTGATGGTGGTGATGTTTGGTTTGAGAGAAAATGAGAGGAGGAGAGAGAAGAGTGAGGTGGGAAATGAGGAAGGGGAGGGGATTTTCCCCCCTTTTCTTGGCAGATTTTGGTGGGGTCCACGGGTGTGGGCTTCACCAATTTTAACTCCCTGCAATCGCGCTCCGTGCGGTGTTCGCTTTCCCGGTCGTTTTAACGTTAAATTACTTTTATGTGTGTTTATTTATTAGTTTTAAAATACGAATAATCATCCAACATTTTTGTCAAAGTATTTTACCAAATACTTAATAATTGTATTATAAAATATAACGTTAACTTGTTTTGTTTGTTTGCGCGTTTAATAATTTAATCGCGTAGGCTTTGTTTGCATGATATGGAAATGAATACAAAATATTATTAAATAACATAGTATTTTGGATGTAATTGTGTTATTCAATAATGTTATATTATTTAATTAAATTGTCCATCAACGTCCGTATTTATTTGAACCGAATTACATTCGATTTGTAACTTGTACGATTTAATCAAATCGCATACTTGTATATATTCAACAATATACATTAATTGATACATCAATTAGCCTAACACAGAACTAATTACATGTATTAAAACTTGATTAAGCACTAATTTCTAGTCCTAATTTGACGGGTGTCACAAATATATATCGCACAAACAAATAAAACTTTTAAGATGTGATATATCTTTTTCTTGACCAAAAACTAGTTATCGTGGGGAGTAATCATAATCTTGTTAGCCCGATGCGAATTCATATTATTTCATGTTTACTAACATGGCCCCATACATTTAAAATAGCTTTGCTCTCCTCATAGTCATTGCTTAGCAAGCAATTAGATATTTTCGGTAAGCGTTTCAACAAAAGTAATATATGTATGAACTAATAGATGTTCAACATTTATTACAATCAATCAAACACGCTTAACACATGTTTCATTCACCGACATTGCCAAAACGAATATGATAACTACTATATGTGCTCGCAATCTCACTAGGCGGGTCACTTAATCATGCAAACTCTAGGTTGCAATTCTCATGACCATTTAAACGATGTATCGATTTAAAACTCTAAATGGTCCACTAGGCAGATATATAGGCCTACATATATCCCTTTTATCATATCCGTAATCTTAAGGAATTCAATTCCATCTTTAGTCGGTAATATTAACCTTATTTGAGAGCAATCAACTCAAGTCAAAATCATCACTATTAAGAACTTCATAGTTCTTATATACATGCCGCATCATCATTGACTCGAGATGGTCTTACCGGTCATGCCAACTTATATAATTATTATGGTCCATAAAACATCAAAAATATGACCATAGTTTCTTCTATCGCATTTGACTATTTAATACAAGTCATATGTTACAAGCTAAAGAAGGTATGCATCAACACTTAATATCATTCTTTCCCAGATGCATACATCATCACTTAAGTAATGTTTTGTAATGTAGCTAATATACATACGAGCTTTCATCATTTACAACTGTTGTATATTTTAGTGCATTGACGGATTAGTGGACACTGGGTAGGTGATGCAGAGTGCATACCCGGCTAAGTTACTAAATACCGAGCTCAACCAAAATTGTGGGGGTCAAGGGGGCCGTGCCCCCTTGTAAGGTTCTAGGGGCAACGTCAAATGACTAGATTCAGTTAACCCGGATATGACCAGATTCAATGAAAATTAAAAACGGTTATGGACAATTAACCGTTTTGTAACCGCTTATTTTGGTGGCTCTATATATATGCTTAGTTTCTGACACATAAACACACACACATATTCAACCAGGATTATGATTTGGGTGCAAGATCATAATCATACTCTACGTTTTATCCCAAAGTAAATTTCGTGAAACCCAGGCATCGATTAGGGTTGAAATATTACTTTAGGAAAGTGATCTCCATATTCGGATTGAAATCAAACCCTAAAAAGTTTAATTGTCGATCATAAACTCATAATTACCGAAACCTAGGAGCTCAATATTAGTAGCCGATAATACGTCCGAACTTAAATTTAAATTAGAGGCTCGTGCTGATAACGTGTTGTAAATAATAAAGAATAAATAGGAGAACAAGAACTATATAGAGAGAAACCGAAAAGAGAATTGTATCATTCATCTCACCAAGGAAGTATATTTATAGTTACAAGATAACTTATTCTACAAGTAAATAATCTTCTAATACAATACGAACTCTATCTTATAGATATGGACATCCATTCCATATTCATCCATAACAAAACGTTTATTGAATCAATTCTATATTTTCTCAAATCATTGAAAGTGAATTATTCTCTATGTTAAAGTCTTATGGATATGAGAAAAAAAATCAAACTAACACATTTCATAACTTTAGAAACTGTCGTATATGCCCATAAATAAACACACAATATTTGTCCATGTATAAATAATATAGGGAGAATTACATATATATCCTTCCTAAACCCTCTAAATATCACGTATACCCAACACAATTCAAAAATATCATATCTACCCAATGTTATAAATTTAATTACAATTATAATTCTAAAAATACAAATAAAGTTTCTGATGACTATCATACCCTTATCCATTTATCTTTCTCCCTCATTTTTACGAACACTCTAAATCCCTACTAACAATCAAACCGAGATATCTATCTTCACATATTTATTTTGATCGATGATGATTATAATTATGGAGTATATAAATATTTCTTCACCAAAGACCAATTAACACGATCCTTACTGTTCGTCCAACAATTAATCATCTAGTATATCTTAAAGATATGTAATGTAGGAAATAGAATCAAAATTGGGCAGCACTCATACACAATGATGAAAACGATGTAGGTATCAATTTCCAGTCAACCGGAGTAAGCATTAATATCACTGGAATACTATGGGCAAACAAATGCTTAGCCGTGTAAACGAGAGAATAAAATACGGGACTACCGTCACTTAGTAGCTACAGATCATATTTTTAGTTCGTTTGTTTGTAGGGATTTAAAGTGTTCTCGAAAATGAGGGAGAAAGATAGAGGGATAAGGGTATAATAGTCATCACAAGTTTATTTGTATTTCTAGAATTTTAATTGTAATTAAATTAATAAAATTGGGCATATAAGATATTTTTAAATTGTGTTGGGTATATGTGATATTTAGAGGGTTTCGGGAGGAGATATATGTAATTCTCCCAATAATATAATATAAATACATATTAAACTACTCCATAAATATTAAATAACACACCATATATAATGAACCTAACAATGGCTATGTTTGGCAACGGAGCTTATAGTAGCTTATGGGAGCTTATGGAAGCTTAAGCTTATTTTTCCAGCTTCAAGCTTTGTTTGGTAGACAAAATATTAAGAGCTTATTAAAAAAATAAGCTCTTAAAAAAAAAGCTAGTAGAACTAGCTTTTAAATTAAGCTAGGAGCTTATGTAATGAAAAATTACATAAATACCCTTTATATAATTATCTATCATATATTTGTTTGTCCTTTTATGTCAATTTACATATTTTAAGCTCAAGCTCCAGCTAGTTTTATCCAAACATTACAAAAAAGATAAGCTCAAGCTTCTAGCTTTAAATATAAGCTCCAGCTACCAGCTCGAGCTAAAGCTTCCAGCTCCAGCTACCAGCTACTTTTACCAAACACACCTAATATTGTGCCATCACATTGTATCTCACGACTCTATCGGCTTAGGCTATGTTTGGCACGCACCTTTTTAGAGCTTATGGGAGCTTGTAGCTTGTAGCTTGTGGCTTATGATTTTCATAAGCTCTGTTTGGCTGAGTAGCTTATGAGTAGCTTATGGTTTTCATAAGCTCCAAAACCATAAGCTACTTGAAGTAGCTTATGGAAGTAGCTTGTAGCTTGTGGCTTATGAAATTACATAAATACCCTCCATATAATTATATATCATCTTTTAAAATTAATATATTTGTCCTTTTATGTCATTTTACATTCATAAGCTACAAGCTCCAGCTACTCTACCAAACACAAATATAACCAAAAGCTACCAGCTACCAGCTCCAGCTACAAGCTACTTGTTTCAGCTACCAGCTACAAGCTACCAGCTCCAGCTACAAGCTTCAGCTACCAGCTAGTTGTGCCAAACATACCCTTAGAGAAATAACAGAAAATATATGTCCTACAATATTTATTTTTTATTAAGAAACTTTAATATATATCTTAATATTGTAAATGACGAGACTAAACGAGATATTTACCCGCCACTTTGCATTCTTCTAGTAACTTGATGAACTAATCTTCGATAAAGTTGAAAATTAGAGGAACTTAGGTACGATAGAATGAAGATTGTAATGAATCTATCTAATGATGATAATAAGTTCAAGGAAATGGATATTTGGCAAAGAAACTTTCATATGAATCTTTGTAGACGGAAGTTTACATGCATTGAAATTATTATTTTTTTCTTTTTTTTTACGGAAAACATAAATATATTCATTTGGATCTAAAAAAATCCTTGAGATTGATTACATTGAGTGTGGAAAGATGACTTTCCAAACCATACAGTACATTGAAAACTACTGCTTCACATTCATTGAAATCTACTTTGCTAGATAAATGCAAACATAGAATCTACTTGTTAGACAAATTACATCTAGTCATCTAACACCAACCAAATGCTAGAACAATGAAAACTTAGGAATTTTCACTTGAATGAGACATGACAGAAAACCAAAGAAGGGTTTAAACGTTAACCCTTGATTGAATTTAAACCATTTGAGATTCGAGTCTTATACTTGAATCCGTTAAGACATGACTTGAAACTTGCCCCCATTTAAAACTTCCGCGTGAAATCGACCCCAATTAAACTTACACTTACTAACCTTTGAGTGCTGAAGACCACAATGAAATAACACTATCCATTTGCTACATATGAAAGTTTTTACTGTCAAATAAATTGAAACTACCCGCTCACAAAGTAAGATCTCTCCTTCAAATTTGCAGCAAAAGAACGAAACCCAACTAAGACCAAGAAGGTAAATAATGATGTAGAGAAAGTTAGAGGAACCTTGTCCAAAAAATCTTGAATACCCAAACTTGATTCTGAAGTCGAAATTTACTTCAAAGGAAGTAAGTTGAAACTTAAAAGTTGCTTTTTGGATGATGAATCATCATAACTCTTCATCACCTAAATCACTGAATGAAATCTAAATGTGTTAAGAACTACAAAACCGTTTGTAAAATTCAAAACATATACCCAAAATTATGAAGATTTTTATCACAATTAAACTTAAATTGTACCTAATATTAGAATTAGAATTTGAATTACATTAAGGTTAATAATTAAGAACCTTACGTCTATCTGCATCTAAAGCTCCAAGTCTCCAACCTCCCAAGACAGGAACTAAATAATGAATTCTTATACAATTACAGGTCATAAAAGGAATATAAAAAAGCACACCAAATAACATTTTTAGATGTTGTTAGACCCCATACACTGTCTAAAGACAATGAACACACCATCAGCAACCCATACATCAATGTGAGATCAAGACCAAAAAGACAATGAACACAACCATGAAACCATCTTCCGAAGGTGTCTATCTATTCGCCACCACCATACACGAAAAAGTTACTTCGTTTACAATGCCCGAGTCTATACTAAATGATCATCACACTGCACACACACACTAAGAGAACCGACTCCAACAAATATTGGAAACCCTGAAAAGCTCCTTAAATGACCAAAAATGGAAGTTAACAATCTATTAAAACAAACTAGGGAGTATTAGGAATACCCATTCTGAGCATTTCTAGTATCGTACATGACACCTGATGTAACACAAACTTGTCTTCACACCATCTTAAGCTCTTTCATGGAACAGGATTTGACCAAAGATGAGATGCAACACAAAAATTGACGAAAGGTTTCTATTTGAGCAAATATCCCAAGAGCAAACCGAGCAAACCAATGAGAATAACATATATGAATGGGATGCCACCACTGCTTTTGTTGCCTTCACGCCTCAACAGCTCCTGCACAAAACAAGATTAAGAGATTATAAAGGCAATGTCTTTGAATTATATTCTTCACAAAAAGTATTAAATCAAAGAGAATGTGGTAACTAGTTAATTTAAGAACAATGACAAAAATCCAGCAGTAAAATGTTCTTCAACTTTTGAGAAAGAATTAGTTGACTGAATAAATGAGGAAAACAATATCTCATAATTTTCATAGTTCTCCCACTTGCCCTAGTAAGTTATGGCTTCATTTTGTTATGGTGGACATGGTGTAATTTGTTATGCTGTTTTTTACATTTCAAATAAATAGCAGGTGCATATGCACACAAAAAAAAGGTTGATAACTTCTGATCACAATTGATAATAGGAGGATAGTACATACTGAATAAGGGCATACAGAATATAGAATCAAGCAAGTAGGATGCCAACAACGAATATAAGAGTTACATTAGTGACAAAAACAGTAATTTGTAGCATAGAAAGTGTAACAAACTAAAAAATGCCAATAGTAAGAGAAGTTATAATATAAAAGCAAAGTAATATATGGAATGCCCCGACACTTGAGTAGTGTTACTTAAAAATATCAATGTTAGAAAAAGTATTATACTGCCAATAGCAAGAGAGGTTATAATATAAAAGCAAAGTAATATTGGAATGCCCAACACTTGAGAAGTGTTACTTAAAAATATCAATGTTTGAAAAAGCATTATAGTGCCAATAGTAAGAGAGGTTATAATATAAAAGCAAAGTAATATTTGGATTTTGGAATGCCCAACACTTGAGTAGTGTTACTTAAAAATATCAATGTTAGAAAAAGCATTTTACTGTCAATAGTAAGAGAGGTTATAATATAAAAGCAAAGTAATATTTGGAATGCCTGACACTTGAGTAGTGTTACTTAAAAATATCAATATTTGAAAAAGCATTATACTGCCAATAGTAAGAGAGGTTATAATATAAAAGCAAAGTAATATTTGGATTTTGGAATGCCCAACACTTGAGTAGTGTTACTTAAAAATAACAATGTTAGAAAACGCATTATACAGTTTTGAATTAGAAGTGACCCAGGTTTTAAGTCAAGTTTGTGATGAGCAATCCTGATGGATATATGTTAGGTAATATTCTGTAGTAATTAGACCAAACTTTGTTATTTCAGGCAGTTTTTTTCATTCTGAAACTATGAACAACACCTGTATATAGATCTTATCTTGATACGAACCATCTGAAAGATGGCAGGTACATGCAAGTGAGCAGTTGGTAGATAAAAATCATGGTAAAAAAAAAGAAAGAAAGAAAGATACGTACAAGTTCTTGGCGAAGCTTTTTACTTTGCTGAATGGCAGAATCTTTCTCTTCAGTCAGCTTGGATATAAGGGCTTTTGCCTGAATGTAAAATGAGGTGGGTATAAAAAACCACTGAGATAAAATGGGCTTATTTTGAGGTCAAGAGCTCCATCTTGAGCTCTTTTTCCTCCGTATTGTTTTTTGGCCTCTTGGCCATTTTGTTTTGTTAATATATTAGCCTTTCAAATTATTTAAAAAAAGAAAAAGAAAAAAAAAGAACACACATTGATAAAGCTTATAAACCTTGAGATAAAACTCAATTCAAAACGCTTCATCCATGTTAAAAATTCAATATTTTTATGAAGCAAAACGAATATTATTCCCTTAACAAATAATTAGTTAATCGGAAGATAACCTCCAATGACTGCTCTTGAGATTCAGCAAATGTTCTTGGTACCTACAAAATTAAAAAAATGTACGAACTTTAATGCCAGTCTCTAAACTATCATACTTAATAATAACGAACCATTTCAAAACTTACAGAATTAGTGTCGAATATCCCATTGTCAGATAATGAAGCCCTAGGAGAGGAACCTTCTTCTGACCCTTCTCTTACTGGTGACGGTGGTCGTGGAGGAGCAACGTAATTAACTTTTAATTTGCATTCTTCCACTTGATTGCCTGATTCCTTGTTAAACTATTATACAAAGTCAAGAGTATAAGCTTCCATCAATGGAGTTAACATTTTAAACAAGATATCATCAGATAGTTGATTACCAGCTCTGGAGTGATATCCTTTGGGGCAGCTCCAGGACTGGCGACTGCACTTTGAAGCAAAAACTTATCCCTGCATTGCATGTCAGCAGGAGCCTCCTTTTGTGCTTGCATTGTAACTAAACGATAAAAAAACATACGTTTTACGCACCAATTATGCATGTGTAGGTGTGTTAACTTTCTAGAAGTTGCATTGCAGATCATCAAGGGTTTATTGTTTGGTAATGTATCGAACTGTACACCTTTTACTATTGTATGTATTCGTCTTTGAAACCTCCTATTGTATGTATTCAAGTTTTAAAACCGTCTCTTTTATTTATTAAACTTACTATTGTATGTATAGAACTTACGAAAAACACGTCAGTTTATGTAGCTAAAAACATGCAAAAAACATACAATAGAAGGTTTAAAAACTTGAATACATACAATAGGAGGTTTCAAAGACGAATACATACAATAGTAAAAGGTGTACAGTTCGATACATAACAAAACTATAAACCCGATAATCAAAAACCAAAATAAAGAACATTTGACGCTAAAAATATGGGGAAAATGGACCACACGAGATGCTCAGATAAAATGAAAGGAAAAATAACATTAAGATTCATGCAGAAAGTTAAAAAACAGCCAAATTATAGGTAGGCAAAGGCTATTTAAGTTCATCTTTCCTATTTTGTTTTCGTTTTTTTTGTTGAGAAAAACGAAATGTGTCAAGTATACAAAAGGTTTCTATCAGCATGCATTAGAGATAAACGTGAGTACCAAATGCTACAACACAAAATGAAAATTCTAAGCAAATGGCAAAATTGACTAGAATAGCATAGCAAATCACCAAATTGCATAAACTAAACTCAGAATGGAACTCCTTTGATAGTTAGAAATCTGATTCTCAACAATTTCACAATAAACAAACCAGAGTTTAAAGCAGCAAGCAACCACACCACTAGTGACAACACTCTACTCTCAACCAAAGTCTTCTTAAGACCGACCTTTATGAACCAAATTCATAGTCTGGGAACAAATGGGAAGAAAGATTATAACATTAGCCATCCAATAAGCTTGAAGTTAACCAACATTCCATAGCATGTTACGAAATAATCGCAATAATATTCCAACAAGCAAAGGTTAGGTATTCAACCATCTCAACGTTAAGTTCAATTTTTTTGTTCTGTTTGGATCTGTCCTGTATCTCGTGTCCCAAACTCTGTCAACTTATATATATTTACTTCAAAATTAGTACATTAATGACGTTGTATTATGAATCAACAACATTAATGTGTGGAATTTGTTAATTGACATTCCTCCATCCACCAACTTCACTTTTTATTTTTACCAACTCAAACAACAAATATGTTAATTAACATATTATACATTAACACATCATATGTGTTTAGTTGATGATTGTATCAGCAAAACAAACCTCAAGCCAGAAGGTGAACTTTCTAGAGGTGTCTAAACTAAAATCTAACAAAATTTATGTGCCACAATCAACAAAACACCTACATAAATCAGAACCACTTAAACTGTAACTAAGAAACAGGCCTTCTAATTGCACATCACAATAAAGAAGAATGATAAACCGAAAAGTGCATTCAACATGAATAATCAACACACGCAAACGAATAGTGTAAGGATCGAACCCATGACATTGCAAGTAGAGCGAGGCAACACGATCCCAGAGTTGGGCCTAACACAATACTTTTTCGGGTTGGTAGTTTTCACCTGTAAATTTGTTAAAAAACAATACTTTATTACTTAACACCTAATGATATTACAGATTACAGAATTTTAGGGAGAAAAAAAAGCAGTAACAATGATAATTAGAATTAGAATAGTGAGTACCTTGAAAGCTACATGATGATCAGTTTTATTTAGTAGTTGCATGGAACAAGAGATCTGCTTCTTCAATTCAACTATACATACACATAAACAAAATATATATAAAGGGAAAGGAAAATAATTAGGGCAGCAAATCTGAAATTGAATAATTAGGAAAAAGTAGAAATTTACATGGAAATTGAAGCTCTTGGGGTTCGATGTTGAGAAGCTCCCCGGTACTCATGGTTTGTTGTTGTTGAATGAGATCGATAATAATCGAATCCTAAAACGGGTGAATTGTGATCGGAAGGTAGTCGGAGAAGATATATTCTGTAACCGGCGAAAAAGAGCGGAGTGTGGGATTTTTTTTAGTGCGTGAGTCGATGACGATGTTTTTCTTTGGTCATCTCATATCTCATCTCTTTAATTTTAATTAATATATTAGGGTAGGGTTCAAATGAGACTAAAAATTTGTGTGAGAATAGAGGAACCAATGATATGGTGCCATGTGTACAAAGAGAATACAAAACCCATTTACCCCTTAAGTTAAATATCTCACAAACGACAAATCGAAAAATTATGAAAATTGCACCATTAGATTCAACGTTTGATCCTCTTCGATTTGCCGTCCATTAAGGCATACTTTCGACGAGTTTTTTTTTTTTTCATTATTTTTAGTGGGTTTCACATTACTAACACGTGTGTTACAGTGTTGCGTTTAGGGTTTAGGGTTTAGGGGTTAGGGTTTAGGGTTTAGGGTTTTGAGTTTGGGGTTTCGTCCCGAAACCCCAAACTCACAACCCTAAACCCTAACCCCTAAACCCTAAACGCTTTATAAAACTCTAAACCCTAAATCATTCTAAACCCTAAACCCTAAACCCTGCTAAACCCTAACACTAAACCCTGCTAAACCCTAACTCTAAACCCTAACCCTAAACCCTAAATCAAATGTATAATCAATCACTAACACATGTGTTACTAATATGTAAAACCCACCAAAAAAATGAAAAAAAAAAGTTCGTCGGAAGTATGCCTTGATGGACGGCAAATCGAAGAGGATAAAACGCTGAAAAATATGGTGCAATTTTCATGATTTTTCGACTTGTCGTTTGTGAGATATTTAATTTTTAAAAACGTGGATGAGAGAGAAAAAAGTGACACATGGCATATTGTAGTTGGTTCCCCCATTCTCACACAAAATAAATGGTCTCAATTGAACTCTTCTCTAATATATTATAATAGAGTGGTAATTAGGTTGTCATTTTTAATTTAAGCAACTCTAATCTAATCTCAACCCTTCATTGATTAACCATTTTTAATTAAAACCATTGATAATCTCCCATGTAAATGACAACCTAAATAGTAAATGTTTATTCCTCGAAAGTCCTAATTGTCCCTTCCTAAATATTACAAATTTGTTTAATTTGATTAAATTTAGGTTTATTTTAGGAAGAAAAAAAACCCGTCAAAAACATAAAATAAAAAACGATTTTTGCTAAAAAAAAATTATATCATACGTAGTAATAAAAAATAAAAGCTCATCCTCATTAGAATACGATCAGAAAACCTAGCCCCTGCTCCACGTCACTTTCTTCTTCTTCTATGATTTTCAGAACTTTCTCTCACAAATCTGCTCTTCTACACAAACCCCAATCTCTTTTAATTTCAGTTCAAATAGTGTTTGTGTAACCATGGCGGCTGTAATGTCAATGGAAGACATTACAATTGAAAGTAATCGTTTAAACATCGATTTATCATCAGTTAATTACAACTCCGTTCATCTCACTACCGGCGAATATTTCGGGATCAAAAGGTTAGGGTTTTTACATTTATATACAATTGAATTGAATTATTTAGTTGTATATAGATAGATGTATACTGCTATGGATGTATTTTAGCTTATGATTATATTGCTAACCTTTAAATTCGATTTATATAAGCATTATAACGGAAACAAATCACAGTTCAACACATCCTTCGTAACTCCGTTTGACCCCTGCTACTACCATTGATCTCGATTTGCATTTAAGTTCTTAAATCTACGGATTCATGTGCTTCTGTTTCTAATCGACAAGAATCATTGTGTTTTTGGGTTATGATATGTATTTAGGATTTCAAAAACCTCACGATTGTATCATATGTTGGCTTATTTCCGTTTGTGTAGTTATCACCCGTGTTTAATTGGATTGTGTTTAATTGGGTTTACTGATGTTTATGCTTATTTCGTCTTGAATGTCTATTGACTAGGTCCAGTGAAATGTATTCAAGGATTTATGAAGATGGAACTTTTGGTGTTTTATCTCTTGAATGGAAAATGAATCATGTAACCGTTTTTACATTATTTGTTTAATATATTCAATGGTAAGCTTCTGAATGAGCTTAAAATTTAAAAACTTCCATGAAAAATAATACCTTTATTGTGGAATTAAGTGGCTTATGTTTGTTAACAGGGGTTGGTGGATCATGAGCTCTAATGTATTTTAGCTTCTAATTAAATTTCTAAGCTTTAAATTCGATCTATTACTTTCATTGTTATAACTACCATTACCACTAGCTCCATATATCTTGTAACTTGCGGTAGTCATGTTTCAATTCTTGATCTGCAGTTCTTACTGTATATAACAATCTAAGTGCAGACCATGGGACTGTGTGAAATGCTCTGTTTGTTGGGGTGGTTGGCTATTGTATATGCATAGGTAATTCTTTTCCTCGTTACTTTTTTTTTAACATACATATTAGTGATGTTCTCACTCATGAGAATTTCTCTTTCGAACCACAGTTTTTGTTGTATTACCAACAAGATGCTCCAGGGTGAGTTTGGTCACAAACACATGCTATCACATAACCATGGCTTTTGAAGAGTTGATTTCATCTCATTGATTGTATGTTCACCGGTAATCAGGTTTCTTGGCTGCTTGGTGTTGGAAGAGTACTGATAGGATATGGGATTGGTGTTATCTCATACGTGGTAATTCAAGATGATCCTCATTCTGTTACAATAATTAGTTTCCTTGACTTCTGAAAGGAATAAGCTTTGAATTACTGAACAGGTTCCAGTTTATATAGCGGAAATAACTCCTCAAAACCTTCGTGGAGCATTTACCATTGTTAATCAGGTAATAGCAAACTGTGATAACTCGTAAGTTCAGATCAGATGTCTACTACTGACTGACTGCACTCAGCACCGTTTACAGCTAATGTTAACTATTGGAATGTCTGCAATGTGGCTTATTGGAATTGTTATTCCTTTGCGCACTCTTGCTCTTATTGGTAAGTTGCTATTAAATCAATGCTTTAATAAAATCTTGAAGTCATTATCAGTAGTACAACAGTTATTTGCTTTCAGGAACCATCCCCTGTCTACTACAAATTCTTCTTGGACTGTTTTTCATTTCGAGTCTCCTAGATGGCTGGTGAGTTGATTGCCGCTATATTTTTATTGTTTATTGGTTCATTACACTTTTCAAGTTGGAATTCTAATACTCATAGCTTGAAGTCTTGAACAAGTTTAGTCTCTTCTCATTCAGACATTGCATGTTCTATACCTGGCCAGATTACAGTAAATAGAATTACCATTATTAACTGTCTAAAATCTTTTGGCCTCTTGCATGACATAACAAAATAAGTATAATTACAAATGGTTCTTATAGAAGTGAAGATAATAAGCTTTTTGCAGGCAAAAATTGGTAGGTGGAGTTCCATATTTACCCTTATCTATTTACATTAAATTGATTTTAATTATTCAAATTTAACAAACTCAAATCTCACCCCCATATTATACGTACAGGAGATTGGGTTCAGATATTTATGATTTTTTTAGTCAATTTTTCTATTAAAACTTACTAACCGAAAATCCATTCATTCTAGCATAATTTTTATAGAAAATAAAAAGCCTCTTCCTCACTAAGAAAACACTAGCTGACAAACGGTTCATCTAAATCGACATTATTATTTTCACCCTCTTCTTCGATAACCGATCTTTCTTCTTCAACAACTTCCTCGGTTGTGCAAATGCAGGTACCAGCCATCTATATATTCCAGCTACTCAAGTCAAACTGCTGGTCAAATATGAACACGTGATAAGGTAATGTTTATGATTAGGATGCTAGAAATGTTATATGCTGTCTTATTATCATTCATATTGCATGAGTAACTAAAGTAGCTGCAGTAAATATCTTATATAAATGGAACAATTTAAAGAAAAGAATAGTCTAACCATGAAGGCATGAAAAATAGTGATAAAAACGAAGTGTTTTTAAATTTATGTTAAAAGGTAACATGTACCCTCGTGGTTTATCTGACAAGTAAGTTCACATTTTGCTAAATCAGTATCTTCAAGTGGATTTGTGTTCCTTCTTATTCTTTGAAATATCAAGAACTTAATTTTTAGTTTTGGCATATATCATAAAGATTAAAAGTGTTGGAATGTTATGTAGGAAGCATAAGCTTAGAAGCTGAGTCCCAATCAATCAAATTGTAGGAACAAAAAGTGTTGCCCAAAGTGTAATCCTAGAGCATCAATCGAGCTTTCACGTCAACTACTCACAGTCGATATATCTTGGGTCTGGGTTCTTGGTTACTTGGTTTCTCAGTCCTTGAAAAATATTATTAGTTTAGGCTCTTATTTCTATGTTCTAAAGTCTTTTTTAGTGCAGTCGCTATTTGAGTTCAACATTGAATTTTGTACTTCTGTTTTGGTAGTTGTTAGACATGCAGTTGTCGATGGTAGTAGTGGTGGCAGTGGCAACCAGTGGTTGTGGGTGTATTGTGGTTAGGCTGTGCGTTGGTACACCAACCCTTATTCCAAATCATGACATTAAGTCCCTAATCTTAATCATGATTTTCAGGCCAAAAGAAAACTCTCCCCCTTACCCGGTTATCGATTTTTTCACCTTGGTAACATAGACCATACTACCTTATCGTTTTTTTTTAAGATATCCCATTCACGTTATTTGCTAACATTGGCTTGCTGCTTATTGCTCTATGATATACCAACTTTTCAGGTTTTAGTAAAGGATCCAACCATTATGTATCCTGCCAACCGTCTTATGTGGTATTGATAAAAGAAGGTTAGTCGAATATTGCGAGTTAATTTTTTACACGTGTTTTGTGAGCTTTTTTTGTCAACTTTACGAATATTCTGTGGTTAGTTAAAATTGCAAATTACCAATCCACTCTGATTTGTTATAGACTAAATCTAACTTGAATGAACCTCTTTATAAGCATTTGGGTCAAAATTCCCACCTAATTGACTACTTCAATTCTGCCGTACTATTGTATAATTGTATTCGATGTATCTAAATTGCCTAAATCTATGTGTGTTTAGCCTCTGCATGTCACCCTTTCCTTATATTTAAGGACATTTTAGTAATCCTAAAGGCTTTTGAGTTTCAAATGTTTATGATTTATGTACAGAAAACAAAAGGCACTTATATGGCAATTGGAGATGGACTCCTTACTGATGCCAATTTAAATGAGGGAAAATTTAATCACAATCTTCTGAATTTATTAAATTGAGAAACATGTAAGGTGTTGTTGCATCTTCAAGATAAATATCTCCAACCTGTGTATGTCTACTTATGTACGTGCAGATAATGTAAACGAATTGCACACGTTTTCAGAGATTATCCTAAATTGAGAAATTCTCATGTTAGTTGCCAGCTATTACACCCTCAAATTTTTCTTATTTAAATGTTACTTATGTGTGTGTATATATGTATATATGTATATATGTATATACGTGTGTGTGTGTGTGTGTGTGTGTAGATATATGTATTTGATTGCAGATTATATTGTCTTTGCTGTAGATTTCAAGAATGCTTGATGCTTAAAGGGTTTGATTTACTAAGCCAAATGCTTACCATGTTATTAAATCTTTTTCTATAATACATTTTTACATTTTGGTTTCCATTTGTATTTATATGATTTATTTAGGTTCCGAACAGAGTACAAATCGATTATCCTGGAAAGTTTGTCTCCTTGATATAAACACTTTTCATTCTTCTCTCTTTCTTTTCATTTTTAGTTTACGTAGTTCTATGACTACTTTACAACGTTTGAGGTTTCGATGCTATTTCAAGCTACTACTACTAATTTACAATTTTTTATCTAAATTCTAAAGACTTTAAACCTGGATTTTATAGGTATCATGCTGATATTTATGATTTCCTAGCTGATTCATGGCGTTCTTTATTACATACATATTCATATATATTTGAGATTTGATTTTTCGCAAAATCCCACAAGTATATTGACTGAATTATGTAAACCGTCGTGACACTTTTTTTTATTGGTGTGTGCACTATAAAGATGAATGTCGAAGGATTGACAATTCATCATGTGAAAAGTCATCTGCACTTATGTAAGAGCGTTTTATTTTGGTAATGTTCTCATGAGTATTAATTCAGTTGCATTGAAGATTACATGTCAAGTAATGTCAAAAACAAAATTTCATGGACTTGCTTGGTTGCAATAATCACATTATCGTTTTGCTTTCAAGAGGTACGATTCTTAAGTATGAGACTTTACTAGACTTTGCCTATGTGGGTTATTGACTATAAATGTTGTTTATGGTATACTTATGATGTGGAGGTGTATCATCAATTCATCATGTACGCACCTAAAATATTTAATGGACTTTAACGCTTCGGGTATTATTATCCATGTACTTCCACTTAAGAAGGGTGTACCTGTGGTCAGTCAAACGGCGCATGCAATGGCACAACATTACAAATCTAGCGTCTTGATGTTCATGTGATTGAAGCAAAAATGATCTCAGGTAACCTTATGGCATTTTTCCTACAACAAAGTCAGCTTATTATTATTATTTTTATTTTTAATAACAAAACTGTCAAGAAGCATCTAAATATTAAATAAAGTTGTGTTTAACCACATGATTTACATGATATGATGCAACTAAAATACACTATTTGGAACTTTTGACGACTTCCACCCAAATGGGTTACAATTGCCACCTCTTATTATGGTCTATAACAAATTAATTCCATTTTTCAAGTAACTTATTTGAAAACATTAAGTACATTAGATTTACCAAAACTCAAAACTTTGTTGCACCAACTCATGTGAATACGTTGTAGTCGGCTTGTCGAATAACTAGTGATATTTGTCAAATTCTTCAAGTCATCCCTTCTGACATCATAAATGCATCTCTTCATTCTTCTCATTTGTGGCAGCATTGCAAGGTACTACGATTAACACTCAATATGCACTTGCGGGTTGGGTGTCCGTCTGAAGGTTTAGCTTCTATGAAGGCTTTTGCAGAATGGATAATAGATATAGGTAAAGGAAAATTAGTTAGAAAAGACATATCTTAGCTATTATAGGCTTTTTGAAACTGAGCTAGATAAAAGCTTTGATGAATTGTCACTTAAGAAGGGTGTTCCTATGTTACCCATGTAAGAAGAAGAAAAGACATATCTTACCTATTTAAAGCTTCAAGTGTTCCTAACCATAAACTTACACTTAACAAGGGTGTTCCTAATATTACCCTCTAACATTGATAAGTCAAACGTCATATGCAATGTCACACGATTACAAATCAAGTGTAAAAATATTTTTGCTTGCATTCGATAAATTGTCAAACTGTGAAAAGCTACAACTAAACCAGTATGTTGTAAAGTTATGGTACAAAAAAGATTTTAAAAGAAAAGCAAGTACTAGCTTGCGAATTCGCGGGTTATAAACTAGTTAAACAAATTATTTGGTTTGGGTTAATTTTATTTTATTATTATTAAATTAAATTAAATTATATTAAATTAATGGATTTTATACTTTAAATAGTTAGAAGAAAGTTAATGATAACATGATACTTTTGATAGTACTGACATTAGGGGTGTCAATGGGGCAGATCTTGATCTAGATCCGACCCGCCCCGCCCCATTTATGTGATCCAATGGGTCGGAAAAATGGATCCATGGACCCAACAAGGGATCCAATGGGTCGACCCATTTAGATGGATCTCTACTTGGATCGACCCATGACCCGTCCGGGTCGACCCATTAAAGTAATTTTTTTTTTTAAATATTATGTACAACTTTTTCTACAAATAATATACTTTTCATTATGTAACAATTGTTATATATAAAAATTTATTAAATCCATGAAATTAGTTGGTTCGATTTCATGATTAAGTCAAATATTATATGTGAAGTTGTCATAAAGATGAAGCAAAAAAAAATTGGTTTGGTTATTAGAATGTATATAAATTAATCATAAAAATTCAAACAAGAAAGAAAGTCTTATGTAAAGTGGCTAGTGTGTTGATATGCGTAATAAATGACTACGACGTGTTTGAGTCATAATACTAATTGTTCTTGTTGATTTCATAAATTAAATAGATCCGACAAATCGCACTTCGTTTATGAATGTTTAAATACTTCGTTTGCTGGTATACGAGATCCGTAACTGATATTATTTCAGAATTTTTATATATTAAATTAAATGGGTCAACCCGGATCCAGATCCATGATATTAGTTGGATCTTGGATCAGATCATGATCCATTAACTAACGGGCCAGATCCGGACCCATCTAAATGGATATTGTGACCCATTGGATCTTGGCAAGATCCGACCCGACCCGCCCCATTGACAGGCCTAACTGACATGGTACCCGCTCGTTGCGGCTGTTCATTTTATATAGAATAAGATGATGTTTCGAAGCGATAAACAAAAGTAGAGTAAATTATTTAAACCGTCCTTGTGGTTTTCAATTTGTTCCATAGGTCGTCCCCGACTTCCAAAAAGTATTTAAATAGTCTATTTTTTGAAACTTTTGTTCAACGATAGTTCAAGATGGACTATTTAAATAATTAATTTTTTGAAAATTTTGTTCACCAGTAGTCCATTTTGGACTACTGATGAACAAATGTTTCAAAAAATAGACTATTCAAATACTTTTTGAAAGTCAGAGACAACCTATAGAATAAATTGAAAACCACAGGGACGATTTAAATAATTACTCACAAAATTATCAAAGATCAAAGGAGGGAGAAGGCGATGATGATCGAAAAATTAATAATAACGTTACATGAAAGTTGATGTACTATAAGAGCACATGAAGTGATTGCCATTATGCTCAATGTTTAGCTCAATATTTATTAATAAAATTTGAGTCCATTGTAGGAATTGTTTGATGAGAAAGCCCAATAAACCTAAAACTCTATTATTATCATCTCCTCCAACATTTGGAGTAAGGATGGCAATGGACGAGAAAAATCCGCAACTCGTGGGTATCCACCCTAACTGTAACACCCGTTTTCTGGGCCTGGAAATAAACGATTATTTTAATAATGAGAATTATTTTATTTGGTATAGTTGAAAATAAATGACTAAAAGAGTCACCGAATTTATTGTGATTAATAAAATATGACTTGTTTTAAATTAATAAAGTTAACGGTAAAATAAAAGTATTTTGGCTCATGGGTATTTTCGAGTTCCAGACAATAGGGTTAAAAGAGGGTATAATATCTATACTGTGATTTAAGTGAGAGTAGGATTAAAAAGTGTGAACCGACATTATCACCTCTTTATTCCAACAAACTTATCCTCATTTCACCTAACTATTCTCTAATCCCTATCTTTCATTTCTTTCAATTTCATTGTATTAAATCAAAGAGAAAAGCTAGTTAAAAACTTGAAGTTGGAATTAAACCTAGTTGCATCAGATTTATCACTACCATAATCTTGCTAACTCATTCTTGTAAGTGTTCTTATTGATTCCATAAACTATTTTGATTGAAATTTTAGGGTCCTTAGTTTATGTGTAAATTGGTGTTGGGATGATTGTTGCTACTGACTTTAGGATAGATATATGATGATTATATGAAGATTTGATGTTAGGGTTTATTTATGTTCTTCAAGTTAGAGTATATAAGTTAAGGTTAAATATTTGGATTTGATGATGAGGCATGTTAGAAATTGATGTTAGATAGTTGTTTGGTGATATCTAATGTTTATAGTTTAGGTTTACGATTATTTACACATGAAATTCGTGGTTATAAACTGAGATTTTGTGATATTTGGTATGAATTTCGGAGCTGTGCAAGAACAGGTTCAGGGTCTGCTGTACAGACCACAATCGCGATGCGATTGGTTATCTATGGCGACGCGATTGGTGTTGAATCGCGACGCGATTCTTAGGCATTGCGACGCGATTGTTAGCTGAACAGGAACAGTTTGCTTTCTTGAATTAATTAAAGTAATTGTATATGTTATATGACTTTAGTGATGTTAGTATGGTTAGTTGATAGATGTTTAATAGAATATAGAGATGGTATAATTTAGTTTAGTGATGCTATGTTAAATTAGATTATGAATGGATGATATGTTATATGTTTATGATATGAATATCAGTATTGAATTATTACTGACTTGTTATTCATGTGTTCTCAGATAAGCAGGCGGCAACTCAGTAATATAAGATCACTGAGTTCAAGACAGTGACTATCGGTGAGTGGGATCATGATCCTCAGTTCAACCCAGTTGTAACAAGTTCAGTTACAGCTGGTGAAAGTTCTAGTTATTGGCTATTGCTTGTTGTTAGTTGTTATTGGTTATTGATTGACTAGTTATATGAGAAGATGGGAATGGGTTATTGTAATTAATATGATATTTGGTTTTGGTTAGTGAGATAATATTCTGGTTACAGTTTGGGCTGGTTATATAAAATTCAGGTTGATGGGATATTAATATGGTTATTGTTTATGATAGTTCAAGTTGTTTAGTTTTTGAATATTGATTTGTTGTTGACCGAGTTGATTGATATAGTTGTACCAGTTGTTCAGTTGTTATTCCATAAATGCATATGATATGCCTTTATGTGACTATTTGATCAGTTAAATCGGAGGGAGGTCAACAATGGTTGGGCCTAATTACTAATGTGTAGCTGTCTAGGTTTCTTTGATACATATAGTTGAGAACTAACCTATTCAGTGAAGGTAGTATTTAGGCTATCGGTAAATCACTGTGATAGTATACCAGTGATTGCAGGTGACTGTGATAGTATAACAGGAACCGCCGGTCCTCTTGTACTTATGTGCATATGTGTTTAATTGTTGAAGTTCATCAGTTGTAAGACTTGTTATAATTGGATTGAACCATTGGTTACGGTTCCATTCACTTAGCGTGAGCTAATCCCTCGTTGTTGAATGTTTTGCAGATTTTGGTTAGCTTTTGATATAGTTCGGGTTATAGATGTAATGAAGGGGTGTTTGACTAAGCTGGCGCAACTCTGATCTTTTGGTTGTTATGTTTTGGAAAGTTTTAATAACACCCGTTTTGGTAACATGTAATGTAATTATATGGTTTGTAACTATATATAGTTAGAAGGTTTCTTTTGATATATATATATAATTGTAAGTATAAAATGTTGGTTTGTAAATATTGGTCAAATATTTTGGGACTCGCGCTTCCTATAACGATATATATTATAAATATGTTTGTTGAAATGTTGAGTGTTATAAGTTGGTATCAGAGCATAGGTTTGGGTGAATTGGGCATTTGTAAATATTCAATCCCAAATCTAGTTGGTGTAATTCAAACATTCCGGTAAGTGAGATTAGCTATTAAATGGGGGGTTGATTGGTTAGTATAGTAAGTACTAACGATTAACAAGTTGTGAGTTATTGTTTTGAGTACAGGAATGGCTAGATAACGAGAACCCGACTCCCGATAATGTTACTAGAAATGATGTTCCACCTCCGGATACACAAAATGACAATCATGGTCAAACTGGTACTTCTAATGCAAATCAGGATGATTATCAGTTACAGTTAGAGGATGAGGTGTTAAGGTTAAGAAAAATAGAATAGTTGTATTTGCAGGAGCAACATACTAGATCGGCTCAGCAAAGGGATTTTGGTTATCAGTTTTTATCATCTCAGCAACCGAGAAAGATGTGTTCTTTTAAGACGTTCAGATCGAGTGGTCCAAAAGAATTTGAGGGAAGTACTGATCCTGTAGTGACTTTAAATTGGTTAAGGGATATGGAACGAAAGTTTGAAGTGTGTCAGTGTGAGGAGGAATTAAAAGTTGGATATGCTGTGCAATTATTGAAAGGACGGGCTATGAATTGGTGGGATTCTATAACTGCACATCTGACATCTGAACAGAGATCATCTATCCGTTGGGCAGAATTTCATAATGAGGTTTGTAAGCAATTCTGTTCTGAGTTTGATATGATTAGGATTAGACAGGAGTTTATGGATTTGAAGTTGAACGAACAGATGTCAATTGATGATCTTATTACCCAGTTCGCTGAGAAGTTACGTTTTGTTCAACAATGGGTCCCAGACGATAGGATGAGGATTAATCATTTTGTAGGGACTTTACCACCAAACTATCGGACGTCTGTGAGATTGGCCAATACGTTGACTCAAGCTTTTACTTTAGCTCGGTCAGTCGATAGTGATACTAGGGCTACAGATAAGTTAAGTAAGGAAAAGACTTCTTCATAGGTTAAGAGTAGTTCTTCGGGGAACAAAGGACAGAATAGGAGATTAGTTTTTAGTGATGATTCGGTGGGTAGTAATCCATGGTGTGTTAGTTGTAAGTCAAAGCATTCAGGTCCGTGTACTTCTGAGACAGCGAGATTTGTTAAGTGTGGTTTGTTTGGGCATAGTATGCGGGATTGCCCTTCTCCTCAGTTTGTTTGCTGGAATTGCCACAAAGAGGGACATAGATCAGGAAGGTGTCCGGAGAAGATTAGGATGGGATCTGGATTGGAAAGGGATTCAGCTTCGGGTTCTGCGTCATCTGTTGGGCAAAAGAGGAAGAATATACCGCCAGCGACTGGTAGAGCATTTCAGATGACTGTGGGAGAAATTCTTGGGCTGGATGATGACGTGACAGGAATATTTTATGTTTACTTTGTTATAACATATAGTAATGTGACTAGAGTTGTATGACAATAGGAAATTTGAGTATGTTTAGTTTAAATTGGTTGTAATTGAATTTCGGGGACGAAATCCTCTAAGGGGGGGAAGATTTGTAACACCTGTTCTCTGGGCCTGGAAATAAACGATTATTTTAATAATGAGAATTATTTTATTTGGTCTAGTTGAAAATAAATGACTAAAAGAGTCACCGAATTTATTGTGATTAATAAAATATGACTTGTTTTAAATTAATAAAGTTAACGGTAAAAAAAAAATATTTTGGCTCACGGGTATTTTCGAGTTCCAGACAATAAGGTTAAAAGAGGGTATAATATCTATACTGTGATTTAAGTGAGAGTGGGATTAAAAAGTGTGAACCGACATTATCACCTCTTTATTCCAACAAACTTATCCTCATTTCACCTAACTATTCTTTAATCCCTATCTTTCATTTCTTTCAATTTCATTGTATTAAATCAAAGAGAAAAGCTAGTTAAAAACTTGAAGTTGGAATTTAACCTAGTTGCATCAGATTTATCACTACCATAATCTGGCTAACTCATTCTTGTAAGTGTTCTTATTGATTCCATAAACTATTTTGATTGAAATTTTAGGGTCCTTAGTTTATGTGTAAATTGGTGTTGGGATGATTGTTGCTACTGACTTTAGGATAGATATATGATGATTATATGAAGATTTGATGTTAGGGTTTATTTATGTTCTTCAAGTTAGAGTATATAAGTTAAGGTTAAATATTTGGATTTGATGATGAGGCATGTTAGAAATTGATGTTAGATAGTTGTTTGGTGTTATCTAATGTTTATAGTTTAGGTTTGTGATTATTTACACTTGAAATTTGTGGTTATAAACTGAGATTTTGTGATATTTGGTATGAATTTCGGAACTGTGCAAGAACAGGTTCAGGGTCTACTGTACAGACCACAATCGCGACGCGATTGGTTATCTATGGCGACGCGATTGGTGTTGAATCGCGACGCGATTCTTAGGCATTGCGACGCGATTGTTAGCTGAACAGGTGTAACACCCACTTTAGAGGCCTAGTGGTATTCTGGTAACTTTCCTGACTTTAAATTATTATTTAATTGTTAGGAATTTAATTGTTTAATTCATTATGTTTATTATGAATAATTGGTTAAAAAGTCGCATGCTTTATTGTGACTAGTGTATTATTACTTGTTTTAACTTTATATAGTTAACGGTAAAATAAAATAGTTGTTCTCGTAAACGGTTTTTAGGTTCCAGACAATAGGTCTAGACGGGGATTGTTTTTAAGTGGATACGGAGTCGGTTAAAATTTAGGCCGACCTATACTATGTTACTTTCCCAAAATGGAAACCTAAGTTCCTTGTACTTAAAACTAAACATAGTAATAATAGAAATTAGAAAGAAACAGAGCGTAGGAATTGTCTATGTGATTTTGACTCAATCAATAACAAGTGAAATCATCTACATCATCATCTTGCTCCTTTCCTCCTTAAATAGTAAGTTGTTACTTGTTATTATTTAATTTATAAATTATGATTATAATTGAATTGATATGAGTTAATGATGGAATATTTAATTAATCTATGATTCATGACTTGATCCATCTTATATCTTTCCTTATTTAACTATAAGTTTGATTATTGTTTTTTTTTTTTTTAACTTAGAAAAAAATTGGTTAAAATAGAATTTGTTATAAATAATTATGGAATGGATGTCCATATCTTATTATAACAATGCTAGATACCGTTTACTATAATTACGAGATTCTTTCTTTGAGAATACTCCACCTTGTAACATTATATATACCTCCATTGAGAGATGAATAAAATAATTCTTTTCGGTTTCTTTCTTTGTTGTTCTTGTTCTTTATTATTTTACAACACGTTATCAGCACGAGTCTCTACGAGGCGAGTTATGGCTACGCTCGAGCACGAACCTCTACCGTATTTATGAGTTCAAAATTTAATCGTTGATATTGAGGTACAATTATTATCTTATATCTTTGGTTCATGTGTTATATAATTTTATTATTTTAATAATATGTATATGTATGTATATGATATGATTACATGTCATCACCGCTTACGATAACCCATATCAGTCCTAGTAGGCTAGTATTGAATTTAGTTAGGACTGAATATTTCGAATTTGCAATACACTTACTTTATGTATTATTGTTTTACCGATCCACTAATGTATATGCTCTGTTATGGTTTTCTTTTTACACGGTCGCATCTATATTTAGTTTTATGATTAAAATTTGTGTTCTTAATTCGTATAATTGGATATAACTAGTTTCTTTTATGTGCTTTAGTCCACACGTCATAAATATATATTTGTTTCGTTATGATTTAAGATATACAAAAGAAAATTACAGAGCATATATATTGATCTGTACATGTGAGCTTATACATGAGTTGATCTACCTCTTTCATACCTTGCGAGAGTTTGTTTTAATCTTCATTATTATTATTATTTAATCTATTGCTAATTGCTAACATGATTAATACATTTTTTAAGGGTTCCTATTTAATTTAGATCGTAGATTTTATTTATTATTTGCACCTCCTAATTCTATATTAAGTTGGATCATATTTAATATGCAATCCATATTCAACTCTTGCCATCAACGATTATGGTTGCCTTTTAGTTGTGATTGAAATCATATTTGATGTGTTCTATTATTATCTTGATCCAGTCACATAAATTTAGTTTTCATGATATTGATTTAGTTTCCGATTCTAATTTAACTAATTGGGTTTATACAACTGTGAAAATAAATATGGATTCCATGTCCTATTATTGGTTTTATAATTTATATCTATTATTCTAAAGTTTTCATGACCTTGATTATAACACATATAGTCTAAAAGAATATAATTAGAGCTCATTTGATGTTGAGATTCCTTAAGGAATATAAAATGTATGAAGCATGTATCGCGATTATTATGCTTAAAGCAGATAAGAAAAGTTCTTGAGAACACTGATTGATTGTATTGAAATAACCACGATATGAGTTAAAGCAATATGGGCATATGTGTTATAATCGCCTTAGTATAGTTCAATTGAATTTGTGCCATATAAAGAATTATGTTTACCCATGAAGCTATATAATGAGACATGGAATTGAATATGATCTAAGTTTCATATAGTTTGATTTTATGAATAAGAGTGAACTCATTGAGAGATTATAAAGGCAATTAAATCATTACCAAATGATACTGAAGAAGATGACACAATTTATCTTGTTGTACGAATTGAACATATTAAGAATGAAATCCTTATTCAATTTATATGGATAAATGACACTCATGGTTATGAGGTCACATGATGTTGAAAGACCCCATTTGACTTTCAAAGATGATGATCATAATATCGATCTAAAAAGTGTTATAGTCTAATGTATTGAAGTATTAATAGTTCTCGTAGTGGTCATACATGATATAATATATTTTGAATTTGTTGGCATTATATAACTTGTGAAGTACTAGGATGTACTTGAATGATATGTATGACATTATTTATTCTCTATAGATATGTGAACAACAAGTAGAAGATATTTGTTCATGCGAGAATAAGATAAATTCATTTTATCAAAACACTTACTATGATGATTAAAGAAGTTGGTTTATAATATTGGATTTTAACAATCAAAGAGTTCAAGTAATGTGATCATCAGGGGGAGAAAAGATACGCGTTGCACTCTTTTTCCCTTAGCCATGGTTTTGTCCCTATTGGGATTTCCTGGTAAGGTTTTTAATGAGGCAACATCCCCAAGCGTATGAAGGAATTATGTACTCTTTTTCCTTCACTAGATTTTTGTCCCACTGGGTTTTATCTAGTAAGGTTTTAACGAGGCATAATCCTTGAATGGACATCCAAGGGGGAGTGTTATAAATAATTATGGAATGGATGTCCATATCTTATTATAACAATGCTAGATACCGTTTACTATAATTACGAGATTCTTTCTTTGAGAATACTCCACCTTGTAACATTATATATACCTCCATTGAGAGATGAATAAAATAATTCTTTTCGGTTTCTTTCTTTGTTGTTCTTGTTCTTTATTATTTTACAACAGAATTGATATTAGCTTGTAAATTATTATGAAATGGGTTAGTGATTAAATACTAAATTAGTACTTGAAAGAATGTTACTTGATGTTAAATTGATGCTAGATGATAGCCTGTAACGATTAGAAATTAAGTTTGATGATTTTGGTTTAGGAAATTTGGTTCTGGTATGTTAGGAACTAATTGGTTCTAGTTGATTCTTTGAACTATTATAATATTTGGTAGAAGTAGTCCGTTGACACTAGTTGGTTCTTTTAAACAATTATTTAGTAGTAGAAGTAGTACTATCCAGTTGAACTTGTTAGGCTATATATAGCCATGCTTTATTACTAAATGATTAATCTAATTCTTGAATACTTTTATTGTATTTTAGTTTTGTTACAATAGTAAGCCCATTTTGTATTTTATTTATAAGGCTGTACATTTTATATGAACATAACGATAATTTAGAACTAGATAATTGAGTAATTGATTATATAAATTGATTTGTTATAACTTAGTTAAAAATGTTAATCGTAAAGTAGTATGACTAATACTTGCAATCCGGTTGTTGTTTGTTAGTTTGATGCTATGTATTTGAAATAAGTTATACACTTATAAAAATGGGTTACTAACTCATTATTTATTGTATTCTCAGACCAGGAGAAGACTCGGTAATATAAGACTTCTGAGATATTAGCTGAGAATATCAGGTGAGTGGATCTGTAACTCCTAGTATGATTTAGTTGTAACAAGTTTGGTTACAACGGGTAAACGTAGTACTACTGCTTGATAGACTGTTTAGTCTGATATTGATGATTATGTTGATTATGTTCAAATTGGTCATTGGGCATTATGTGCATTATTGAGAGGTCAACACTGGTTGGGCTTTGTTGTTATTGTTGGGCACGTCAGGGGTTCCTTGTACACATAGTTCATAGTAACCTGTGGCGTGTGAAGATAACAACAAGCTATTGCTTAATCACTGTATTGGCCTGCAGTTGATTTTAAGTGTTCTTGGCTGGGAGTTTCCCCAAGAACCACCGATCCTCTTGGGATTATGTGTTTACGATTATTTGTTGTAAACAGGGTTGTTATGCTAAGTTAGACTGTTGGTTATGCATTCTCTCACTTAGTCTTGTGCTAATCCCACCACCCTACTTCTTGCAGGTTATAGCTTTTGATATATCTGGTTGGGGCAAGAAGCTATTGGATGGAATGTTTGGCTACATATTAACTCTGATAATGTTTTAGAAAACTTAATGTTGTATTTGTATTATATAACACCCGGTTTGATGTATTTGGTTGTAAACAGTATAATACTTATGTTTATTGTGTAATATAAATTATCAATATATGTTTTGACCAGACGCTTCCGAATGTTAAAAAAAAAAATGGTTCCAAATAAGGGGTGTTATAAGTTGGTATCAGAGCATCAGTTTAGGTGAATTGAACATAAGTAAGGTGTTCAATCCCAATTCTGATTTGTGTTTAGTCAAACATTCCGGGGTGTAGGATTTGAGTATTGTTTGGGAATTGATTAGTATATTATGTACTAACAATTAACGAGTTGTGAGATTTGTTGTGAATACAGATATGGCAGAACGTGAGCAACCGACCAATGCCCTTAACATTTCTTCTAGATTTGATGCCCCTCCTCCAGAGAGACATGTTCAGACTGGTACTTCATTCTCTGTGGGTGGGGAGACAGACAGAGAGAAGAATATATATTACAGTTAGAGGATGAATTACAGGAACTTCAAGGTTTCAGGCAGCAAACTTTACAAGATAAAGAGGCCGGATCTTCTCAGCAGCCTCCATAGTTACAACAGCCTATTATGAGTACTATTCCACCTCCTGTGGTGTCATCTACTCAGATATCGACCTAATTGCCATTCTACTTTCAGCCACCGCAATCTTATGATACTTCTTTTCAGACTTCAGTTCCATATTCAGCTACAGGGCCTTATGGACTTTCATTACCTATGTTTCCACCACAGCAGTTGAAGAAGGTTTGTTCTTTTAAAACCTTTATGTCTAGTAAACCTTCATAATATAGTGGCAGTCCTAATCCTTCAGTTACACTTGATTGGTTGCGTGATGTTGAACGAAAATTTTAGGTTTGTCAGTGTGAGAAAGAGGTAAAAGTTCCTTATGCAGTTCAGCTTTTAAAGGGACATGCTATGACTTGGTGGGATTCTATCACAGCAACCTTGACTCAGCAACAGAAAGAAGCTATCAGATGGTCAGATTTCTATAGTAAGATGTGTAAGCAGTTTTGTTCTGAGTTTGATATGTCTCGTATCAGACGAGAGTTCATGGAGCTTCAGATGACTGATCAGATGTCTATTGATGAGCTTATTAATCAGTTTTCTGAAAAATTGAGATTTGTACAGCAGTGAGTTCCAGATGACAGGACTAAAATAGAGCATTTTGTTGGAACTTTACCACCACATTACCGTACTACAGTGAGACTTGCAGGTTCACTTCCTCAAGCCTTTAATTTAGCTCGTTCTGTTGATAGTGATATACGGGCACGGACTAAACAAAATAAAGAAAAGGCTGCACATCGATCAAAGGGTGATTCTTCTGGTAACCAAGGTAAGGGTAAACAGAAATGGCAGGGAACTCAGCAGAACAGGAGACCAAATGTTTCTGGTGATACAGCTGATAGGTCCAATTGGTGTACTAAATGTAAATCTAGGCATACTGGACCGTGTACTCCGCAGACTGCTAGATGTATTAAATGTGGGTTGCTTGGGCATGATATTAAAGATTGTAAGTATCCTACTTTTGTTTGCTGGAATTGTCAAAAGGAGGGCCATAGGGCGGGGCAGTGTCCAGAGGCAATCAGACAGGGATCGGGGTTGGCCGGTGGTTCCTCATCTTCTGGCCAGAAACGTAAGAAACCGCCACCAGCAGCTGGCAGAGCTTTTCAGATGACTGTTGATGAGGCTGTCAGGACTGATGATGTTATTACTGGTACTTTTCTTATAAATTCTGTACCAGCACGTGTTCTTTTTGATTTTGGAGCTAATTGCTAATTTATATCTGTTTATTTCTGTGATACACTGAAATTGACCCCCACTGTGATTGCTAATCCACTTGAGGTAGAGATAGCTTATGGGAAAATGGTTCCTTTTACCACATCGGTGACTGGAGCTAGTATATTGATAGAGGGTCATTTATTTCCGGTTTCTTTTCTGTTAATGCCAATTCCTGGTTTTGATGCGGTTCTTGGTATGGATTGGTTGAGTCAGAATAAAACAGATATTGTGTGTCATCAGAAGTTGATAAGGATCCTTATCTCTGATGAGTCGTATGTCATGGCTCGGGGAGAACGGGAAAGTAGTCATTTTCCTTTGATTTCTTTATTGAAAACTAGAAAATCTCTAGCTAAGGGTTGTGAGTCATATTTGGCCTATGTTATTGATGCAAAGATAGTTAAGCCATCTGTTTCTGATGTCCGAGTGGTTTCTGAATACTCGGAGGTATTTCCTGATGAGTTACCTGGTTTACCCCCTGTTAGAGAGGTAGAGTATCAGATTGATTTGATTCCAGGTTCGACTCCAGTAGCTAGAGCTCCATATAGATTGGCTCCATCAGAGATTCGTGAAATGATGGATCAGATTCAGGAGTTGTTAAATAAAGGGTTTATCAGACCTAGCTCTTCGCCTTAGGGTGCACCTGTTTTATTTGTTAAAAAGAAAGATGGTACTCTTCGTATGTGTATTGATTACAGGGAATTGAATAAGAGAACTGTCAAGAATAAGTATCTTTTGCCCAGAATAGATGATTTATTTGATCAGCTGCAGGGATCTTCTTACATTTCTAAAATTGATTTGAGGTCAGGGTATCATCAGGTACGTGTTCGTGAGAAAGATATTCCTAAAACTGCTTTTCGTACCAGGTATGGTCATTATGAGTTTTTGGTTATGCCATTTGGGTTAACTAATGCTCCTGCGATTTTCATGGATTTGATGAACCGGGTATGTCGACCTTTTCTTGATAAGTTTGTTATCGTCTTCATTGATGATATTTTGGTTTATTCTAAAACTGAAGCTGAACATGAAATGCATTTGCGGTTAGTTCTTGAAACTCTGAGAAATGAATATCTTTATGCTAAATTCTCGAAATGTGAATTTTGGTTGCGGGAGGTTCAGTTTTTGGGTCATGTTATCTGTAAAGATGGGGTTAAAGTAGATCCATCTAAGGTTGAGGCTGTAATGAATTGGGAGGCTCCTAAAACTTCTTCTGAGATTAAAAGTTTTCTGGGTTTGGCGGGTTATTATCGGAAATTTATTAAAGATTTCTCCAAAATTGCTGGTCCTTTAACTAAACTGACTCGTAAAGATGAGAAATTTCAGTGGAATGAGCAGCAGGAAACAGCTTTTCAGACTTTGAAACAGCTTTTGTGTCAGGCCCCTGTCTTAGCATTACCCGAGGGATCTGATGATTTTATTGTTTATTGTGATGCATCTTTTGCTGGATTGGGTTGTGTTTTGATGCAGAGAGATCGGGTTATTGCTTATGCTTCGCGTCAGCTTAAGACTCACGAAAGGAATTATCCTACTCATGATTTGGAACTTGCAGCTGTTGTTTTTGCATTGAAAATCTGGAGACATTATTTATATGGTACTAAATGTGTGGTTTGTACAGATCATAAAAGTCTTCAGTATATGTTTACACAGAAAGAGCTTAATATGCGCCAACGCCGATGGTTAGAGTTGATCAAAGATTATGATTGTGAGATTCGATACCATCCGAGGAAGGCTAATGTTGTTGCAGATGCTTTGAGCTGTAAGGTAACTTCAGACATAGTTTATTTTATGCGTCTAGAAGTTTCTTCCGATTTGATAGATCAGTTAAAAGCTGCTCAGTTTGAGGCATTATTGGATCAGAATTTGAAATCAGAGGTTATGTTGAAAAGAAAAGATCTGTTATTGGATGATTCCAAAGGTTTAAAGACTTTTCAGTCTCGTGTTTGGGTCCCTTTGATTGGTGGTCTTCGTGATTTGATTTTGACTGAGGCTCATAAATCTCGATTATCTGTTCATCCAGGGAGTACTAAAATGTATAATGACCCGAAACCATTGTATTGGTGGCCTACTATGAAGACATAGGTGGCACGGTTTGTGGATTCTTGTCATATTTGTTCTCAGGTTAAAGCAGAGCACCAGAAACCCTATGGTTCGTTGAGATAGTTGGAGATTCCAGAGTGGAAATGGGAACATCTGACGATGGATTTTGTTACTAAACTTCCACGTACACCACGGGGTTATGATATGATTTGGGTGATAGTTGACCGATTGACTAAGAGTGCTCATTTTCTTTCTACCAGTGAGACAGCGTTGTTGAGCAGATTGGCCCAGTTGTACATTAATGAGATTGTTTCGAGGCATGGAATTCCATTATCTATCGTTTCTGACAGAGATTCCAGGTTTATATCTCGATTTTGGTAGAGTCTTCAGCATGAATTGGGGACTAGAGTGAATCTCAGTACAACATATCATCCTCAGACAGATGGTCAGACCGAGAGAACCATTCAGACTCTTGAGGACATGTTGCGTGCTTGTGTGTTAGAGTATGGAGGTTCTTGGGATTCGCATTTACCATTGATCGAATTTGCTTATAATAATTCGTATCATTCTAGTATCGGTATACCTCCGTATGAGATGCTATATGGTAGACGCTGCAGGATACCTTCTTGTTGGTTAGAGGCAGGAGAGAAACTGTTTGCAGGTCCTGAGATTGTTCAGATTACTACTGATAAAGTGGCCATTGCTCGTGAGAAATTGAAAGCAGCCAGGGATAGACAGAAACAGTATGCAGATCTGCGCAGGCGACCTGTTTCATTTGTTGAGGGTGAGTTAGTTTATTTGAAAGTCTCTCCTTGGAAGGGTGTAATTCGGTTTGGGAAACGAGGAAAACTTGCTCCTAGGTATATTGGTCCATTCAGGATTCTTCATGTTGTTAATGATCAGACAGTGGCACTTGATCTTCCTTCTGAACTCGCTGGTATTCATGATACATTTAATGTTTGTTACTTGAGAAAATGCAATATGGAGGATCAGTCACAAGTCCTTCCATTGCAAGATTTACGTGTTGATCAGAATCAGAAACTGGTGGAGGAACCAGTTGAGTTGTTAGATAGAAAGGTTACCAAACTTCGTAAGAAACAGATTCCAATGGTATTAGTGAAATGGAAACATAGTTTGGGCTCAAACCTTACGTGGGAAACTGAGGCTAGTATGAGGTCTCGTTATCCTAGTCTATTTGATCGTGGCGAGATTTCGGGGACGAAATCTCCTTAAGGGGGTAGATTTGTAACACCCACTTTAGAGGCCTAGTGGTATTCTGGTAACTTTCCTGACTTTAAATTATTATTTAATGTGTTAGGAATTTAATTGTTTAATTCATTATGTTTATTATGAATAATTGGTTAAAAAGTCGCATGCTTTATTGTGCCTAGTGAATTATTACTTGTTTTAACTTTATATAGTTAACGGTAAAATAAAATAGTTGTTCTCGTAAACGGTTTTTAGGTTCCAGACAATAGGTCTAGACGGGGACTGTTTTTAAGTGGATACGGAGTCGGCTAAAATTTAGGCCGACCTATATTATGTTACTTTCCCAAAATGGAAACCTAAGTTCCTTGTACTCAAAACTAAACATAGTAACAATAGAAATTAGAAAGAAACAGAGCGTAGGAATTGTCTCTGTGATTTTGACTCAATCAATAACAAGTGAAATCATCTACATCATCATCTTGCTCCTTTCCTCCTTAAATAGTAAGTTGTTACTTGTTATTATTTAATTTATAAATTATGATTATAATTGAATTGATATGAGTTAACGATGGAATATTTAATTAATCTATGATTCATGACTTGATCCATCTTATATCTTTCCTTATTTAACTATAAGTTTGATTATTGTTTTTTTTTAACTTCGAAAAAAATTGGTTAAAATAGAATTGATATTAGCTTGTGAATTATTATGAAATGGGTTAGTGATTAAATACTAAATTAGTACTTGAAAGAATGTTACTTGATGTTAAATTGATGCTAGATGATAGCCTGTAACGATTAGAAATTAAGTTTGATGATTTTGGTTTAGGAAATTTGGTTCTGGTATGTTAGGAACTAATTGGTTCTAGTTGATTCTTTGAACTATTATAATATTTGGTAGAAGTAGTCCGTTGACACTAGTTGGTTCTTTTAAACAATTATTTAGTAGTAGAAGTAGTACTATCCAGTTAAACTTGTTAGGCTATATAGCCATGCTTTATTACTAAATGATTAATCTAATTCTTGAATACTTTTATTGTATTTTAGTTCTGTTATAATAGTAAGCCCATTTTGTATTTTATTTATAAGGCTGTACATTTTATATGAACATAACGATAATTTAGAACTAGATAATTGAGTAATTGATTATATAAATTGATTTGTTATAACTTAGTTAAAAATGTTAATCGTAAAGTAGTATGACTAATACTTGCAATCCGGTTGTTGTTTGTTAGTTTGATGCTATGTATTTGAAATAAGTTATACACTTATAAAAATGGGTTACTAACTCATTATTTATTGTATTCTCAGACCAGGAGAAGACTCGGTAATATAAGACTTCTGAGATATTAGCTGAGAATATCAGGTGAGTGGATCTGTAACTCTCAGTATGATTTAGTTGTAACAAGTTTGGTTACAACGGGTAAACGTAGTACTACTGCTTGATAGACTGTTTAGTCTGATATTGATGATTATGTTGATTATGTGCAAATTGGTCATTGGGCATTATGTGCATTATTGAGAGGTCAACACTGGTTGGGCTTTATTGTTATTGTTGGGCACGTCAGGGGTTCCTTGTACACATAGTTCATAGTAACCTGTGGCGTGTGAAGATAACAACAAGCTATTGGTTAATCACTGTATTGGCCTGCAGTTGATTTTAAGTGTTCTTGGCTGGGAGTTTCCCCAAGAACCACCGATCCTCTTGGGATTATGTGTTTACGATTATTTGCTGTAAACAGGGTTGTTATGCTAAGTTAGACTGTTGGTTATGCATTCTCTCACTTAGCCTTGTGCTAATCCCACCACCCTACTTCTTGCAGGTTATAGCTTTTGATATATCTGGTTGGGGCAAGAAGCTATTGGATGGAATGTTTGGCTACATGTTAACTCTGATAATGTTTTAGAAAACTTAATGTTGTATTTGTATTATATAACACCCGGTTTGATGTATTTGGTTGTAAACAGTATAATACTTATGTTTATTGTGTAATATAAATTATCAATATATGTTTTGACCAGACGCTTCCGAATGTTAAAAAAAAAAATGGTTCCAAATAAGGGGTGTTATAACAGGAACAGTTTGCTTTCTTGAATTAATTAAAGTAATTGTATATGTTATATGACTTTAGTGATGTTAGTATGGTTAGTTGATAGATGTTCAATAGAATATAGAGATGGTATAATTTAGTTTAGTGATGCTATGTTAAATAATATTATGAAATGGATGATATGTTATATGTTTATGATATGAATATCAGTATTGAATTATTACTGACTTGTTATTATTGTGTTCTTAGATAAGCAGGCGGCAACTCAGTAATATAAGATCACTGAGTTCAAGACAGTGACTATCGGTGAGTGGGATCATGATCCTCAGTTCAACCCAGTTGTAACAAGTTTAGTTACAACGGGTGAAAGTTCTAGTTATTGGCTATTGTTTGTTGTTAGTTGTTATTGGTTATTGATTGACTAGTTATATGAGAAGATGGGAATGGGTTATTGTAATTAATATGATATTTGGTTTGGGTTAATGAGATAATATTCTGGTTACAGTTTGGGCTGGTTATATAAAATTCAGGTTGATGGGATATTAATATGGTTATTGTTTATGATAGTTCAAGTTGTTTAGTTTTTGAATATTGATTTGTTGTTGACCGAGTTGATTGATATAGTTGTACCAGTTGTTATTCCATAACTGCATATCATATGCCTTTATGTGACTATTTGATCAGTTGAATCGGAGGGAGGTTGTCGCGGCCTCTATCGGTCGGTCGGATTTGACTCCGGTCGTTGTTCCAACAGCAACAGAAGCGGCGGACAGTGAGTTTTAAATTTATATGAGCTGGGGCTCAAACTATAAGTACTACCTACCTTGGGAGCAAGCAGTAAGTATAACTCGAGGTCGTTCTTAAATCGGAGCGAATTGAAATAAAGCGGGTCACCAAAGATTATGATCGCAATTAGGATGGAGGTAGGTAGATAGATTTTGAATTGATTTGGTTTTCTAATTATCCTAAATGCAGAAAAGTAAATAACGAGAAATGAAATTAGGGTTTAAGTAGACAGGTAGAGATGTGATTGCTGAAACTTGGATACTAGGGTTTTGGGATGATGTTCATTATAAAATTGATTGGAGATTTACCAAATAAAGAGTAGACATACTTTCGGTGTAAACACTAGGACCCTACGTTCAGGTGAAACCCTAGAAGCATATGTCACTGGAATCCTAGGTTATCATGATTCTGATCAGATCAGGCTGTTTTCAAACCCTCCTGAGCCTATGCTTAACTAAGACAAAGTCACCCTAAATGTTCTAGGGATCAGGCATAAGGCAACAGACCGCAATTGTATTTACTGACCTTTCTTAACACCTAATCGTCTATTTACTTTTATTATAGCAAATATAGATTGTATCCTGTGTATGTTAAACTATTGGTATGATTAGGGCTTTGCATGTCTAGGTATATGATTGACACTACCATGTATTGTTTCTATTGAAGCACATACTTAACCATCATAAATATAGACCCTCCTTTACAGTCAGGCGTTCATCCCTAGGAATAATCACTGTGTACAGGGCAATTAGGCATTTCCACAGTGTTCCAAACCCTAGATGTACTGACGGTATACTGGGCATTTAAGCATTTCCACAGTGTTCCAGATCTCAGGTGTACTAATGGTGTACAGTGCAACAAGCATTTCCACAGCTTTGATTCCTAGACCACAGTTCTAGAAGGATCACTTCTAGGTAATTCACGATGAAACAATCCATGGCATTTCCTTAGCTTCCACGTATTTGTACTCCACACGAGGTGTTTCCAACGCTATACGAAGTACCGTGCCTTTTAAAGGAAAGTTCATAGTTTCATACTGTAACTGGAAATAACTGTATATTCATAGTATTAGGGTTGATCAGATCCTATCCTAGGGCAACAGTCACGTGAAAGTCTGGAAAGGGTGATGAGAGACTAGATCTATATTCAGGATAAGCTTAACCAGATACACAGCATAACAATTTCCAATCGTATAAATGAAACATTAATTTAACATCATCCCTACTCCTAATATCTACATTTCAACAATCACAATATTAAACTACTCTATAAACATGGCAATATGCAGAATACAAACTGAAATAACATAAAGCACAAGCATTATAACAGTAGGTAAAGTTTAGATATCACCGGGAATACAGCAGCGTAATACTGAGGATTACAAATAGTCTGAACTTGAAAAGCTCGTTACAACAAGATTACCAAGCTAAAACTTCCTCTAGACTCGAACCGTAAGCTCAACCCTAACCTTTCTCCTCTAACTCCTAAGAGTAGTGCTAGAGAGAGAAAGTTAGAGAGAGAAAGTGAGAGAAAATGAGAGAAATGAAAATGAGAGAAATGTGAAAGTGTGTGAATGTGTTGAAGTGTGTAAAATGAGGAGGGGTGATCCCCTATTTATAGGCAAAGCTCAAAAATCAGCCGTACAACTCGCGAAACAGCACGTACAAGCAAATGAAGCAGCATACGGGGACAAGGGGGCCGTATACGGCCTTGGTAGGGCCGTATACGGTGATAGGTAGGCCATATACGGTCTTAGGTAGGCCATATACGGTTGCCAAGGCCGTATACGGTGTCTGTCTGATTTCATTCGTTGCTTAAAATGCGCGTATCTCCTTCGTTATGCTTCCGTTTGACCTGATTCTTTCGCCTGTGTCTTCGTAATTCCATTACGCTTCTAATGATGCCAACTTCACTGAAATTGGATGTGTATAGCTCAAGCATAGCCGAAATGACTTTATAGGGTCTGATACTGCTCAGTCTTCTCCGTTCTTTATCCGATTTGCATGATTCTTGATTTTCCGTCTCGATTTTACCTGTTTTATCATATGATGAAGTTAGAATGTGATCTATATAAGGTAAATGAGGCCGGAGGATTTTGTGCTCGTTTATTCGCCCTGGTTTGCTTGTTATTTTGACGTTTTAGGTGATTTTTGCAGCAACGCCTATATTTAGACAACTTTAGTGAATTTTAGTAAATAATAATCATTTTGGAATGTTTTCACTAAAGATACGTCCAAAAAGTGCGGAATATTGCCCTTAAAAACATGACTATTTGAGTCACATCAGAGGTCAACAATGGTTGGGCCTAATTACTACTGTGTAACTGTCTAGGTTTCTTTGATACATATAGTTGAAAACTAACCTATTCAGTGAAGGTAGTATTTAGGCTATCGGTAAATCACTGTGATAGTATACCAGTGATTGCAGGTGACTGTGATAGTATACCAGGAACCGCCAGTCCTCTTGTACTTATGTGCATATGTGTTTAATTGTTGAAGTTCATCAGTTGTAAGACTTGTTATAATTGGATTGAACTGTTGGTTACGGTTCCATTCACTTAGCGTGAGCTAATCCCTCGTTGTTGAATGTTTTGCAGATTTTGGTTAGCTTTTGATATAGTTCGGGTTATAGATGTAATGAAGGGGTGTTTGACTAAGCTGGCGCAACTCTGATCTTTTGGTTGTTATGTTTTGGAAAGTTTTAATAACACCCGTTTTGGTAACATGTAATGTAATTATATGGTTTGTAACTATATATAGTTAGAAGGTTTCTTTTGATATATATATAATTGTAAGTATAAAATGTTGGTTTGTAAATATTGGTCAAATATTTTGGGACTCGCGCTTCCTATAACGATATATATTATAAATATGTTTGTTGAAATGTCGGGTGTTATACTAACATAGGTGAATCCATAAAATTTTGCCCACGAGCACGAGTACGAGTCAAAAAGTGTACCCTGACGGGTCATAGACGGATCATGGATATGAAATATTCACTAAAGATACGTCCAAAAAGTGCGGAATATTGCCCTTAAAAACATGACTATTTGAGTCACATCAAGTTATCCCACACTTAGGCGTTGCTTGTCCTCAAGCAACACTCAGTTAGAAAAACATTTAAAATTTGGTTTTTAAGGGGCGAGTCAACATAATTTCAAAATGATACCACTTCTAACATGATTAAGACTGTTTAAGAATAAGGGAAGGGATAAGATGATCCTTTCAGAAGCAAGAAGCAATTATCATCAAGCATACTACCAATTCTCGTGATCTTGGAGTACACATGACTAGGCGATCTCACTAAAGGTGGTCACTCAATTCACTCAAGGTGTATCGGGTTCCCTAACAATCTAGAACAAATGAAATCGCTCAAATAAGCCAGTTATGCAGCACTCATCGTCATAAGCTTGGTCGAGAATTGGATCTCCACCACTTAGGTGAGGACGGTGCTAACTATCCCAAGACATTCAACGGGTGGTAGTGTTTGGTGAGGTTTAAGGGTATGGATAGTGGTATATGTTTGGTTGTAAGGGTTTGACTTATCTTAAAACTCAAAGATAGTGAAAAACTTTATTTCAGAACGGAACGGAGGATCTTGTAGCTGCTCGTCTTCTATCGAATTTTTTTTTTTTTTGAGAAGGTGATACTTGAAGCACCCAGCTTTATTTGATGGAACTATTTCTTTTTCTTTCTTTTCTTGATTTTTCTACTTTTTATTTTTCTTTTCTTCTTCAGAACTTCTTTGCCAGAGAATTTCTAAGGATATTTTATGTTGATCCTTTCAGAAATCCTTTTCGGAATTATGATCTTTGATCTTGAACTTCAATTTCTTTTATCGTGCCAATTTTTCGCACTTTTCACTTTTTAGAGTACATAGAAGAGGAAGACTTTAGAGCATAATTGAAGAGGATGTTCAAAAAGATGTTTTTCACGACCTTAGAAATTCTAAGATAAGGTTTTGGGAATTTTGGGTGAGTAGGGGTTCAGTACGAGGGTTTTTACGAAATGAAAGGTTTAGGCTCAACAGGGTTTACTAGGCGGATCATCGATACTGAAAATAAGTATCGGAAGGGTTTTGGGCTTGAAGAGATATGTAAAAATTGGGTTTAAATCCTAAGGAATGTCAAGGTCATCTAGCTGCACCTATACCGCGTACGGTACACACCAATGTGGTCTCGAAACGTATGTCTGGAGCAAGTTCTAATTCAGAGATGCAAGCATCGGCACACACAAGAGGTGAAAGTGAATCATTAAAGATGAATGCTTTTAGGCTCAAGATACCTCACTACAAAATAGGGTTGTATGTGCCTAGCCATGCTCCTTTCAGATTATTGTTTCTTGCTCGAGAAATTTCTACCTTGTTTTCCCTATATTCCAAAATACCTTACTCATATTTCGAGATTGATTCTTTTCGAAAATATTTAACTCAAAAACTTAGAGTTTAGTTTCATAATTTAATTCATAATTTTAAATTTTTGAAAAAAATTTTGAAAAATTTTATTTGAAAAAGTTCGTTTTTGGGGAAACATTTTCTGAGTAATGCTATTTTGGACATAAAAATCGCCTAAAATTATCCAAGGTAAAAAGTTCGTTTTTGGGGAAACATTTTCTGAGTAATGCTATTTTGGACATAAAAATCGCCTAAAATTATCCAAGGTATTCTATACCTTGCTATCCCACACTTAGAGGAACATTGTTCCTAATGTTCTCTTGAGTTGAGTTTTTACTGGAGGTAAAATCCCACACTTAGAGTTTGAACATGTAAGAAAATGTTTCTTAAGTGTTAAATTTGGGTTTGAATCCCACACTTAGTGATAAGCTCAGGATAGGGTATAGAATATAACAAGCTAATAAGACAGAATATATGTGATCATGAAATGGATAGAAGGTTAAGAAACTCCCCAGATAACGTTTTGAAGCATGTGAAATTTTGCAGGAGAGAGAGAGTCGAAGCGAGCTTTCTTCTGCATTCTTCTTGAAGGACAGCAAGCTTCATACGGGGTTATCCGGTGTCATGTATCCAACGTTATCAGAAATCAACTTCAATTCTTTTAAGTGGGGATCCTTATGGTGTAGAATCCCATACTTTAGGTTTTGAAGAAGTTGGAGTGATTTCGATAAGTGTTTGTGGTGTGGGGAGTGATCCCTCACTTAGTTCTTTGAAGTTCTTAGATACAAGGAAGTTTTGAGAAGAACGAGGCCCCTCCATGAGATGTTGAATGTTCCGCAGTCTGCAAATATTGAAAGCTGGTTCGGGTTGCCTTTTGACTTCACGGATTTTCTTCTTGAAAGTGCGTCATCTCGCCTTTTTCCACGTTCAAACATCACAACATTTCTACTTATTAAACAGAAAGAAAATAAAACATAATAAGTAAAAGCATAATGTAATTACGGATAGAGTGATCAACCAACTAGTGGCTGATACAAAAAAGTTCCAAAAGTAAGGTTCAACAGTAGCCAAACAAACACAAGATAATAATAGTAATAATGTCTGAAACCAAAATCAAATGATGCAAATGGGGTAGAACTATGAGGCTGGGGATCCCTGGTCAGGTGCATCAGTATGCTGAGTAGGAGCTGGTGCTGTAGATGGTCCTACGACTGACTGCTGGCCACTAGATACTCTCTGTCCATGTTCTTCAGCATTGATCAGTTTGAGCTGAATCAATATGTCTCTGAAGGTAGCTGTTGGCAGTCTCATCGGATCAGTGTAGCCCCATTCTAGTAAAATAGCCGAAGTAACCCCTGCCTGCTCTAGTAAGGTCATGTAAGCCTGACGTAGCATGCTCTCTGTCGGTACAGCTGAGGAAGAGATCGGTCCCAAGTTTAATAGCATCCCGGAAGTGTCAAAAGATACAGCATCAGTGCCCAAGTAGACTGTGTCAGCACGGTAAGATCCACTGGCGACTGGCTGGGCAGGATGAGGAATCACAGGTGCAGAAATCACTGGCTGAACTACCGGTATCTCGGTCTCAACTGACTGGACCTGCTCTAGTACCGGTGTGGTCCAGATAGCGGGTGATGGTGTTTGGGTGGTATGTGATGGGATGGATGTATGTGGTGGTGCTATGGCTGGTGGTGGTGGACCGCATCGGTACATGTAAGGCTCTAGGTCAGGAATACTAAGTTTCCTGGAAATCAACAGCTGAAGGGAACGGCTAACCTGAAGAGCATGCAAAAGATAATACTGTGTCAGCGAGGTCACTGGATCTGTGTAGTGAACAGTAGCCTGAGCTGGTGGCTCGGCTGTCTCAGCTCCTCTATGCGGGACACTAGCATGAGTAGTAGGTGCTCGGGCTCTATCAGATGGGCCATCCTCAGTATCTGCAACAGGTGAGGATCCTCTAACACGCTTCCCAGGGAGACGACATCCTGGAATGATCTGTTTGGTGTTCTTCCATAGGCACTGTCTCTGCTCATCTACCTCAACAAGATGGATCAACTTGCAGTAGTCCAAGTTGAATGGCAAAGAACGAGAACAAACAGTGAACTCCTCAGTGTGGGCCTCAGTCAACAATCCCATACTATACAGTAATCTAGTAATGATCGACCCCATGAACATGTGCCTATCCATGTCTGTCTCATCCCCAAGTCTCTCAGCGATCAAGAAAGCAACATTCAGATTCTTTCCTCCTATGATTGCTTCCATGAACTTCAACTCTTCGGCACTCACAGCACCACCTTCATTCTTTCCAAATATAGAACATGCTAACAACTTGTGAACGATGTGATGAACCGGCTTGATGAAAGTGGATGACTTAACACAGCTCCTAAAGTTTGATCCTGCTAAATCCATCCAAATATCCTTATGGTTCCTGTTTGGTAGGCTGGAGATGTCTTGAACACTGTTTCTGAACCATGCAGAGTTGACCTGAGACTCTGTATATAAACCAAGATACACTCCCAAGTCGGCAACTGAGATATGATGAATCTGTTCCTGAAACCTGAATGAAATCTTTCTTTTGTCGGATACGCTCATTTTTGGATTCAGCTGATAAGTCATCATGAACTCTGTCACTACTTCTCGGTATGCATACTCATCTATATCGAAGAGACGGAGAAAGGCATTGTTCACTTGACCATCGGTCTCATACATCAACAAACTCTTCAACTCATCCCTGATTCCTAGCTTAATCATATCTTTCCATACCACATACCGATTACTGCCTATCGGTCGCTGCAACCACTGGCGAATGAGTGACCTATTCTTTGAAGATTTTGCCAAGTAGCTGAGTGAAGGTGGGCAATTTTCCATCTGTGATAAAAGACAAGAAAAGATTAGACCATAACCGTGATATATTAATGGATATGCTAAAGTACTTCCAAATTTTCAGAAAAAATTGGAAATGTAGGCTTTAGAAATGGGCATATCCAGAAATTTTAAAATTGCTAAACCTAACCGCAACCAATCACAAATCACCAATTTCTTATTAGCTTATGTCTAATCAAGGGAAAGTGGCACAAAGCTTCAAGTTCCTAGCATAATCAAAGCAAGTCAACAAGGTACCTAACTTAATTATCCCAAGCACTAAAAACTTAAATACTTTATGTTCATGTTAATCAATTTAAATGAGCTTACTACTTTGGATAAATCCAAGGTCATATAATTACCTCAAGTAAATCAATTAATCATAAAAGGGCATATTACCAATTAAATATGCAATCCAATATTCCGCAATTTCCAAAAGACATAAAGCTTTATTTACTTGATTTCAAGCAAAGAATGGTAGTAAACTTATTTGACAAAATGGTAGTTTTTTAGAAAATGGCATTTTTGTTGGTTTCATTTCAAAGTCATACACTCTATTAACTAAAGTGATAAACTTTAAAAAATGATTAATTGAACCGAAGTTTGTTTTGATAATCTTGTAAGCTTTTTAAGTTTAGAAAAAGTCTTAAACATTGTTTAAGAATAAAAGTTTTAAGTAAAAATGATGTTTATGATGATTTTATCAAAAATGAGCTTACTTTAATTACCAAAAACTAGCTTAACCATTTTCTAATCGCAAATGATCAATCAAAACATGTTAACCTATCATATTTAAGTATAACTCAATCAACAAAAGTCAACATAAGCAATTAATCAACCAAAAAGTCAAACTAGCCATAGTTCATCCAAAAACTCAACACTTTAATCTTCAATCTTGCAATTAAGCCAACAAATCACTAGATTAAGCTTGTAATCATGTTAAGCATCAAGATAAGCATGAAATAACACTAAAGATTGCAACTTTTAACCATGAAATCTATGAAAATGAGTTACAAGCCCTAATTTTTAAAGTTTCATGAAAATCATAAAAGTAGGTCAAGAATTACCTTAAACTTGATGTAATGATGTTGTGGATGCAAGAAAGATCTTAAAATGATGAATTTTGAGCTTGGAATCATGCAAAATGGTTGAGTAATGAAGATTTGGTGGTGTTGGGGATGGTGGCCGACGGTTTGGGTTAGGGGAGAGGAAGAAGATGAACTTTTTTACTGATTTTGTCTTATGTGTGTGGCTAAAATCCCTTTTATACCCTTTTAAACGTACGCGATTTAAAATTTGCGAAAGATACGAAACATACAAGTAAAATTTCAAAGTTTAAAATTTTTTTAATAAAACAATTTTAAAAAGTATGTTCGTAATTTTCTGAATCTTTATGCGCAGTCTGAAAAGATATTTGCGAATCGTACGCGAAATCGTATACGTTTTTATTTAAAACAAGACAATCTTTTTGTGTTCTTTAAAATCCAAGACAAATTCAAAATTAATTTTCCACATTTAAAAAAATAAACTTTTTCGAACTTTCTGAAAATGTCTGAAATTCGTTATTGTGCTGTGCGAATTTGAATTTTAAAAGAACGTTTTCTTGTGTTTTAAAATGCAAGCTTTTAAATTTAAAAATAAACTACTAATATTACTTAGCCTAAATACTTAAAATAAAACTAAATTAACTAAAGTTTGGGTTGCCTTCCAAAAAGCGCTTGGTTAAAGTCGGTAGCTCGACTTTTGGACAAATTTATTGAATATTGCCCAAGAGCAATTGTTTAAATGAATTTGGTGCTCTTGGTTGAGGGAAAGTGTAGCGAGGAATAAAGTCACAAGTGAGAATCTTAATGACAGAATCAACTAGGTCTGCGGGATGTAACGAGAATCGTTCGTGTTCAGTGAGAAACATACGTTCCTTTTTGCCTAAATCTAGAAGATTGTCAATAAACTTGTTAAATTCCTTTCTAACTTTCTTAGGGTTTGAAATTCCGTTTCGTGATCCGTCATCTATATGGTTTAAGTCATGAAGAAGCATTCCTAGGTTTTGTTGAAATTTCCATTCTTCTCTTGAATCGGGATCTCCGGTGGTAGTGTGAACTGACTCCGTGATTTCTTCGATTAAAGATGTTTGTGAAACAGTGAAAGGAAATTTTGACTGAGCAAATAACAAAGTGAGTGAGACGTTAATATCCTTCCTTCCAACAAAGAAAGCAGCTTCCATGTTATCGTCAGTGGCTCCAGGGAATATCTCTAACAACTTGTTGATCATATAAGTAGCGGGGTCAATGAAAAATGGAATTTTATCAGAAATGACGAGAGATATAGCGGGATCTTTGCTGATCCAGAACTCAAGCTCATAAATCATAGCCGCAACATAACGATTAATTAGGGTTTGGGAAACCGGTTGATAATCGGTGCAGGCGAATAGGTCCATTAGTAGGTCTATTTCTGATTTAAGCTTTAGTTCTTGCTCTCGATAATGTGTGAAGATACCTTCCTCCTTTTGATTTGGAAGATGGTGGAGAATACCAACCTGTTTCTTTATCCTACGAGTGACTTCTCTTTGTTCAACAGAAAAAGGAAAGTCAGACGTTTTGAGTTGTCTAGCAAATGCCCGACAAACATCCAATCTCCTATCAGGATCAAAAGAGTTACCTACGTAGCGGATATTTTCTTCAGGTTTGATTGGTAAAGTCCTATCAACAACACGATAGATGGTGTACTCAGGTTCGGGTACGAGGTTCAAAAAGATAGGTGATTTTGGAGGGTAGTCTTAAACTTCTTCATTCCAGGGTGGAAGACGTTCTTCAATGGGTGGAAAACGAAAGGGTTGAAGATGTTCAGAGTTACTCTCGACAAAACCAGATGAGGTAGGGAATTGAAAGAAGTTTTCTAAGGAATATGAAATCTCAGGAGCAGGTATAACCTGATAGCTTAGAATGCTAGATACAGAAGTTGAGATCTTCTGATGAGAATCATGGGTTCCTAAGTCGAGGTCTAAGAATTGCCCTATGGTTCTAGATTCATCGTCTGAATTAGCGGAGATAACTTCGGAAGAGGATAAAGATGAAGAGTAGACGTCAGATTCCAACTCTTTTTCTAAGCAGGCGAAGAACTCAGCGTCATCCATGGCCATCATTTCTTCGGTCGTCTTGAGTGGAGAAATGGGGCTAGACGGAAATGAATCATAGAAAGATGTTTTTGTATTTTTCATTTTTAACTAAACTATCTAAATTATTCTAAAGAAAGAAAATAACTACCAACTAAGTTTGAGAAAACTTAATTGGAAAGGATCTCCTAAAAGCTAGAATATCTAAGGCGGCTTCAAATCGTAACGCTCTACGATCCCCGGTAGCGGCGCCAAAAACTTGTCGCGGCCTCTATCGGTCGGTCGGATTTGACTCCGGTCGTTGTTCCAATAGCAACAGAAGCGGCGGACAGTGAGTTTTAAATTTATATGAGCTGGGGCTCAAACTATAAGTACTACCTACCTTGGGAGCAAGCAGTAAGTATAACTCGAGGTCGTTCTTAAATCGGAGCGAATTGAAATAAAGCGGGTCACCAAAGATTATGATCGCAATTAGGATGGAGGTAGGTAGATAGATTTTGAATTGATTTGGTTTTCTAATTATCCTAAATGCAGAAAAGTAAATAACGAGAAATGAAATTAGGGTTTAAGTAGACAGGTAGAGATGTGATTGCTGAAACTTGGATACTAGGGTTTCGGGATGATGTTCATTATAAAATTGATTGGAGATTTACCAAATAAAGAGTAGACATACTTTCGGTGTAAACACTAGGACCCTATGTTCAGGTGAAACCCTAGAAGCATATGTCACTGGAATCCTAGGTTATCATGATTCTGATCAGATCAGGCTGTTTTCAAACCCTCCTGAGCCTTTGCTTAACTAAGACAAAGTCACCCTAAATGTTCTAGGGATCAGGCATAATGCAACAGACCGCAATTGTATTTACTGACCTTTCTTAACACCTAATCGTCTATTTACTTTTATTATAGCAAATATAGATTGTATCCTGTGTATGTTAAACTATTGGTATGATTAGGGCTTTGCATGTCTAGGTATATGATTGACACTACCATGTATTGTTTCTATTGAAGCACATACTTAACCATCATAAATATAGACCCTCCTTTACAGTCAGGCGTTCATCCCTAGGAATAATCACTGTGTACAGGGCAATTAGGCATTTTCACAGTGTTCCAAACCCTAGATGTACTGACGGTATACTGGGCATTTAAGCATTTCCACAGTGTTTCAGATCTCAGGTGTACTAATGGTGTACAGTGCAACAAGCATTTCCACAGCTTTTATTCCTAGACCACAGTTCTAGAAGGATCACTTCTAGGTAATTCACGATGAAACAATCCATGGCATTTCCTTAGCTTCCACGTATTTGTACTCCACACGAGGTGTTTCCAACGCTATACGAAGTACCGTGCCTTTTAAAGGAAAGTTCATAGTTTCATACTGTAACTGGAGATAACTGTATATTCATAGTATTAGGGTTGATCAGATCCTATCCTAGGGCAACAGTCACGTGAAAGTCTGGAAAGGGTGATGAGAGACTAGATCTATATTCAGGATAAGCTTAACCAGATACACAGCATAACAATTTCCAATCGTATAAATGAAACATTAATTTAACATCATCCCTACTCCTAATATCTACATTTCAACAATCACAATATTAAACTACTCTATAAACATGGCAATATGCAGAATACAAACTGAAATAACATAAAGCACAAGCATTATAACAGTAGGTAAAGTTTAGATATCACCGGGAATACAGCAGCGTAATACTGAGGATTACAAATAGTCTGAACTTGAAAAGCTCGTTACAACAAGATTACCAAGCTAAAACTTCCTCTAGACTCGAACCGTAAGCTCAACCCTAACCTTTCTCCTCTAACTCCTAAGAGTAGTGCTAGAGAGAGAAAGTTAGAGAGAGAAAGTGAGAGAAAATGAGAGAAATGAAAATGAGAGAAATGTGAAAGTGTGTGAATGTGTTGAAGTGTGTAAAATGAGGAGGGGTGATCCCCTATTTATAGGCAAAGCTCAAAAATCAGCCGTACAACTCGCGAAACATCACGTACAAGCAAACGAAGCAGCATACGGGGACAAGGGGGCCGTATACGGCCTTGGTAGGGCCGTATACGGTGTTAGGTAGGCCATATACGGTCTTAGGTAGGCCATATACGGTTGCCAAGGCCGTATACGGTGTCTGTCTGATTTCATTCGTTGCTTAAAACGTGCGTATCTCCTTCGTTATGCGTCCGTTTGACCTGATTCTTTCGCCTGTGTCTTCGTAATTCCATTACGCTTCTAATGATGCCAACTTCACTGAAATTGGATGTGTATAGCTCAAGCATAGCCGAAATGACTTTATAGGGTCTGATACTACTCAGTCTTCTCCGTTCTTTATCCGATTTGCATGATTCTTGATTTTCCGTCTCGATTTTACCTGTTTTATCATATGATGAAGTTAGAATGTGATCTATATAAGGTAAATGAGGCCGGAGGATTTTGTGCTCGTTTATTCGCCCTGGTTTGCTTGTTATTTTGACGTTTTAGGTGATTTTTGCAGCAACGCCTATATTTAGACCACTTTAGTGAATTTTAGTAAATAATAATCATTTTGGAATGTTTTCACTAAAGATACGTCCAAAAAGTGCGGAATATTGCCCTTAAAAACATGACTATTTGAGTCACATCAGAGGTCAACAATGGTTGGGCCTAATTACTACTGTGTAACTGTCTAGGTTTCTTTGATACATATAGTTGAAAACTAACCTATTCAGTGAAGGTAGTATTTAGGCTATCGGTAAATCACTGTGATAGTATACCAGTGATTGCAGGTGACTGTGATAGTATACCAGGAACCGCCAGTCCTCTTGTACTTATGTGCATATGTGTTTAATTGTTGAAGTTCATCAGTTGTAAGACTTGTTATAATTGGATTGAACCGTTGGTTACGGTTCCATTCACTTAGCGTGAGCTAATCCCTCGTTGTTGAATGTTTTGCAGATTTTGGTTAGCTTTTGATATAGTTCGGGTTATAGATGTAATGAAGGGGTGTTTGACTAAGCTGGCGCAACTCTGATCTTTTGGTTGTTATGTTTTGGAAAGTTTTAATAACACCCGTTTTGGTAACATGTAATGTAATTATATGGTTTGTAACTATATATAGTTAGAAGGTTTCTTTTGATATATATATAATTGTAAGTATAAAATGTTGGTTTGTAAATATTGGTCAAATATTTTGGGACTCGCGCTTCCTATAACGATATATATTATAAATATGTTTGTTGAAATGTCGGGTGTTATACTAACATAGGTGAATCCATAAAATTTTGCCCACGAGCACGAGTACGAGTCAAAAAGTGTACCCTGACGGGTCATAGACGGATCATGGATATGAAATATCCGCTACAGTTGTCAAATATGTGTTAGTTATTACACGTTATATGCTAATGAATCATAATAATATAAACATAGGTAACAAAACTAGTAATATTCACGTGTTTAAATGTAAATAATTATAATTATATGACGATAGGTACATGGCTTACATATCCGGCTGAAACGCCCCAAAATTCAGAATTTTTTTTTTTTTAAAGAATACTATCGATTTTTAAATAATACTAATGACTTCTAAAGAATACTAACAACTTTTAAATAATACTAACACTTTTAAAGAATACTAACACTTTTAAAGAATACCAACATATTCTAAAGAATACTAACTCCAACAACTCAAAATTTTTTACCCAAATTCGGATGCACATAACTTTTTACTCGTTACGATTTAGGACCTGAATTTTTGCATGCACCTTCACTACGACAGTATAAAACTTTCACTTATTTACTTTTCCAAATTTCCCAAAAACAACCATTTTGGACGTGTCACCAATTGGAGGTCGTTTTAACCACTTTCTGGCAACAATCACATTAACAAACCATACACTTTTTTACTCTAACTTTTTGCATACTTATTTGACTCACCAAACATACTTAAAGCATATTACAAACAACCCATAACACTAACATATTCATATTTCACCATACGACCACTTTAAACCCATTTTAACACTATTCAACCCGTTTACCACATTGACCATATTTTAACCAATTCACCACCCAAATTCATACATGTTTGACTATTCCAACATAGTTGACAACATGTCAACTCCAAATTTGACCAACCAATCATAATTGACTCTTTAACACATTTCTCCACTTTTAGCCAAAACAAGACCAATCATATGCACATGACTTCATACCCTTTTTAAAAACATATATACAAGACTCTAAATCACAGTTTGACTTTCAAAGTCAAATACTATATATTGACTACATGTTTAATTCAAAAACTCTTTGTTTGGGCGAATTACACAAATGATAACCACAACAATGATTCATAGAGATGGAGCATCATCTAACCGTAAAGCTAGCTCCATATCCACGTAACCTTCTTGAAAACACTATTCATCCACTTGGTTCAACCGAACCATTCACCTAAAACATGAAACAATGAAAGGGGTAAGCACATCGCTTAGTAAGCATATAGGTAATTATATGAATAATCTACATATCAACACTGAAACAACACTTATCACATCACAACCATATATTTTCTTAAACACATATCTATTGAGCACTGTAGAGATTATTCTGAACAACATAAGAAACAAGGCTATTAGGCACCAAATCACGTCGAAGTGAATACCATGCTTCAGAAACAAGTCTATGCTAGCAACGCTAGCTAATCAACATAACGTGCAAGCACGTATTCGTAAACACTATGCTAACCGCAGTTAGCGTTCTGATCAACACTAAATCTCTACATATGCTCATTCCACGTAGTCCACATAACCCAACAATCAACAACAAAAGTCAACACTATTATTCACACAAGAAACCAGTCTATGAAACAAGGCTCAAGAAACAAGTATAAGAAACAAGTAATCTTCCACCCGATTGTATGATCCTCTTGCTGGAAAGCAATCCGGAAACACACACAATCGATTCAAGTCATAATAATCCACATCATCAAGCTAGTGACATACTCATTACTTGGCTAATCATCAAGCTAATGAGATAATCACTACTTGACTAACATAGCATCATCCATTTACTATACATAATTCAATTATTAGAAACAAGTCATAAGAAACAAGTAAACTTCCACTTGATTGTATGATCCTCTTGCTCGGAAGCAATCCGGAAACACATACAACCGTTACCCATATAACCCCCATATCACTTACCTCGATAATTTAGCCGATTTTACAACACTTGGTCACAAAAGCTTTCCAATTCTTTCAATCCCTAACATAATACACATTCATATAACGACACTTTTAGCAAATCATATTTATCATAATCAACTACTTATCTTCATTAATCAACCTCCCCACTATTTCCACTTTTAAGATTATATTACCCAAACTCTTACTTCATTAGTGTTCACCATATCTTTATAACTCATAATCATTCCACTAATCACAATTTATATAACTCATCTCTATATTTTACAAGAACTCATTTAATCCATCATGAACACACTCTAATTCATATTCCATCATCATAATCATACTCTACTTACATCACTAATCACATCTCTAATTGATTAACATCAATTCATACAATTTTAGCAAAACCCTAGGATTACTCATAAACAATAAATCATGATTCCATCATTTTCATGTTGTTATTTGGTTACCAATGATCATAAGAACACTAATTAACATCAATTATATCATTTCCTAACCTCAATTTCGGATTAAAAGCATCAATAAATCAAAACCCCATGAAACCCATCAAGAACCCAAATTCTAGGTTAAAGAAATCAAGAAATCAAGCTTACCCTATGTTAGGAAGAATCAAGGAAGGAGTAATCTCATGTTTCTAGCTTCAATTTGAGATTTAAGAACTGAAATTAAATGAACCCTAGCTTCCTGCGTTTTCTTCTTGTACATGGAAATGAGACTGGAATGTTTTAGAATGGGAATGGAATAAAACACGTACACATGTATATATTTCTGTTTAAATTTTACTCCCGTACTTCTTATTGTCTGGAACTTAAAAATTATTCACGTATTCTATTATTTTAAATCACTTAAATAACACCACTTTAAAAATTTATACCCTCACGCACTAAAATAATACCTTTAAATTTTGGGATGTTACACCGGCTCAACATTCTTGGATAACAATCGAATCATCTATGTGAGGCGTCACATTTTTCGGTGCGGCGTTTGTCGTCAGATATGGATTCTCAAGTGGCGGCCCCTGAGATGCGGAATCCTCCGGGTTCTGGTTGGGGTTGAGTGTAGAAATGGTCACCATTGCAACCACTTGCTTCAACAAAAACACGATGATTCTGATGTACGGATGGTGGTTCTATGGTGGTTGCTTTAAGTGATTAACAAAAAATTGTAGCTTTTTAAGTTTTTAGTGGATTAAACTACAAATGGAGCTATTTGATTAAGTATGTTTCATCTTGAGTGTAATTTAGAGTGTGTATATGGGAGATTAAGTTATTACACTCCGATTAACGTGCATACTCAGTTCGAGATTAGACTCAATCGAGGGTGGTAATAAGCTTAATATTGGTGGAGAATTTTTTGAGGTGTTTGAAAATGAATGAGGGTAAGCACTAGTTTATATAGTGAAATCCTACCTTCTAAAATGTTTTAGAAGGATGCCAATTAGGGTAAAGGGAGAGAGACATTCTTTGAGATATCTGCTGACGTGGCCCAATCGCATGAGCTGACCAGGGATGTTGTGGTTTGCGCTTGGGCTTACCCATCACGGAGATGTCAATTCGAGCTCGAGACCTTATGCCGGGACCATCTCATGTTGTGGGTTCCAAAATGACATAGTGATCTCGTTACTAATAAGCGTTATGACTTATGACGGAGGTTATGGTGTGTACATCAATACATTAGTGATGTGTCACTTTATTAAATCCAATGCACTTTAAATGCTCTTAGTAAACTCAAACTCATAATTGTAGCAAGTCTTAGAGCACACGGAGTGGTGACGGCCTAAACACGGTGTTCTGAGTGAGAAATTTGTGGTGAGGATTTTGTGGAGTGGTAACAGTGTTCTGGACAGTGTTCTGTAATTTTTTATTATTTGTTTGATTTATTTTTTAATGATGATAATTGTATAATTTAATATATAAAAAACAAATAAATTAAATAAAACAAAATTTAATTTAATTAATTCATTAAAACGAAATAAACCGATTAGGAAACACAAGTTACAGCTCTTACTGCGCAGCGATGAAGAAAAATCCGGTTCTCATTATCTAGCCGTTCAATCATCTTGAAATTTGAACTGTAACTTCATAACATATAGATGAACATTCCGACCGGAGGAAATTTCGATCTGAGCTTTTGATTGACAGATATTCAAAGTTGAAATTCATTGCAGAAAGCTGAATTAGCTTCTGGAACAGCAGCATTAAGCAGAAGTAAAAAGATCACTGTGTCTTCGTTATCCAACGAATTCTTGTGATTTTTGGATATGTTATAGATGGCATATGTTTCTACATTGTGTCAAAATTTCATAGTCATTGGATGTTTCTACAATGAGATATGGAATTACAAAGTATCTGCTGATCGGTTTTTGCTGCACGAAGTCAGGAAATTACTGGGCATTCGTTAACCGTTGGATCGAGCTGAATTTTGGATATGATGTTAAAGATACATTGATAGACTTCGTGTAAAAAGTTGAGCTTCATCAGATGAGTAATCATGGAGATATTCACTACTGAAGTGTTCACACTGCTAGCTTTGTTCTCACTGCTAGTGCATTTCTCGTTCTCACTGCTAGTTCATGGTTCTCGCTGCCCGTATACTCCGTTCCCACTGCCAGTGCAGTTCTCGCTGCCAGTAGTATTTTGAGCTGTTCTCACTGCTTAGTGGTCTGACACCTTTCCAGGCTGTTCTCACTGCTTAGTATTTTGATGTTCACGATATTTACCAAGTGCCAAAAGAAGTTTGTACGTAGTTTCGTCGTCGGAGGAGGATGAATCGGATGACATTTTATTGAATTATTGAAAGTAATGTATATATCGTGAATATTTGAGTAATTTTACGATAGTTGAAATTGATTGTGAACCTCACTTGTGAAGTGTATATATAGAAAAGCAAAAAATATTGGTTTCACTTGCAAAAAATGTATTTTTTTTTCTTTCCTACACCCGTGACCCAACAAAACAAAATAAATAAAAACAAAACACAATTTGCATTTTTTTGTAGTATATCCCTTCTCGTGAACCAACAAGAAGTTAAACAAGAAAAAAACAAATAAAATAAAACCAAAAGAAGAAAAGCACTGCCGAACAAAAACAAAAAAAAAAGAGAAAAAGTAAAAAATAATAATAAAAAAAGAAACGATTTTGTGGATTGCAGATTCTTGAAATGGACGGTGGTGTTGAAACGGTGTCCAGAACACCGTTGGGAACGGCGACAGGGAGTGGTAGAACACTGTCCAACAGTGTTCTGGACCAAAAACGCAGATAAAAACGGTACCACTCCGTGTGCTCTTAGTTGAATGGAACAATTATGAATAACAAAACTTAAGTGGTAATAATTCTTCGTTGATCAAAACAACATAGAATAATAAAAGTAGACATTTGTATATCTAAGACTTTGTGTTTTCAATTATGGATAGCGACAATGATTTAAGACCCTAATTTTGTGCGTTTAATTGTGTGTGTTGATATCTAACCTAATAATTTATTTTAGCCATGAACACATCCACTCATTAACCATAACCATTTGGTTCAAGTTCTTAATTAACTAGCAATTCATTTACGGAGTCTGAATCTAAACCATATCCGCCCTATACTCTCCTATGCTCCGCCCTAGTAGAAGTTTTTTGTACCGTTGTAGTTTTCTAAGGTTTATATTTTAGGGAGTGTGTGGATAGACCAAAATGAAATAAGAATGAAATAAGCCCATCCGTTTCGATCCATTTGATGATAAATTATTCCTATAAAAAAGCTGTAATTCTGCAAGAACTTGATGTAGTAAATAAATGTCACCCTTTTAAAAATCATACGGAGTAACATGTAGCACAAGAACATGAGAATCTGTCATAAAAATATATTTTCATGTGATCTACTTATGTCAACATGAGAATCTGTCATAAAAATACTTTTCATGTGATCTACTTATGTCCATTTCGAGTCATCAAAACAATTTAGTTGTCTTTCAGATTTTGTAATTCGTTGCATACGTAGTTACAATTTTTATAGGAGGATTTCTTAGGCATATATATAACTAACCGTTTCAAACCGTTTCAGAATTTGAGGGGCAGGACAACGTAGATAGCCGTATTCACAAGAAATTTCAAAGTATGTACAATTTTAAAGGTATTACTATGTATTAACTTTTTAAACTTTTCAACCCCACAAAATTGTATATATTTTTCCCCCTGCATTTGAATTTTCTAGTTTTCTAGCTCTTTTCGTCACTGTAGTTACAGACATATTCCGATTTACTCCGTATTATTTATTATTTTTATTCAAACAAATTAAATAAAGAATTTCAAAGATAAACAATCCATACGAACACAATGCCGTTGATTCCCCGTTCCCTGTTCCTCGTATCCAAAATCCGACCGTCGTTCATCTTTCAATTTCACACTTCACAATCTAATAACCCTTTAAAACCCATCTCATTTTCGGATCATCAAACCCCTAGAAAACCAAACTTTCAACACCCCATAGTCAACCAAACCACTATCACTGAAACTTTAACATGTTACGACAACGATTGGAAACGTGCAATGGAATTTTTCAACTGGGTTGAATTAGAATACGAATTCAGACACACCACAGATACTTACAATCACATGATTGATATATTGTGTAAGTTTTTTGAATTTGATCTTGCACGCCAACTGCTCGATAAAATGCCTGAGAGAAACCATGCTACATTTCGCGTTATTTTCAAGCGGTATGCTTCTGCGCACCTGGTTCAAGAAGCGATTGATATTTATCGTAAGTTGGATGAGTATAACCTGAAAGACGAAACATCTTTCCTGAATCTTGTTGATGCATTGTGTGAATATAAGCATGTAATTGAAGCAGAAGAGTTGTGTTTAGGAAAAGATTTAAACTTTAAAGAAAATATTGCGGGGTTTGAAATGGGTACTAAAGTCTATAATATGATTCTTCGTGGGTGGTTTAAAATGGGGTGGTGGTCTAAATGTAGAGAGTTTTGGGAAAAAATGGATGAAGATAGAATTACTAAAGATTTGTATACGTATTCGATATATATGGATATTCAATGCAAGAGTGGGAAGCCGTGGAAGGCTGTGAAATTGTATAAAGAGATGAAGAAAAAAGGGATTAAATTAGATGTGGTGGCATACAATACGGTTATCCGTGCTATTGGTGTTTCGGAAGGTGTTGATGTTGCTGTTCATCTTGGTCGTGAGATGCTCGAATTGGGTTGTGAACCAAATGTTGTAACTTACAATACAATCGTGAAGCTCTTGTGTGAAAATGGGAGGGTGAGGGAAGCGTATAAAGTGCTTGACAAAATGTGGAAGAGAAGGTGTACACCAAATGTCATCACTTATCATTGCATTTTTAGGTGTTTGGAGAAGCCTAATGAGATTCTTGCATTGCTTGATAGGATGATTGAAAGTGGTGTAAGTCCAACGTTGGATACATATGTATTGCTTTTAAGGAAGTTTGGAAGATGGGGATTTCTTCGACCGGTTTTTATCGTTTGGAAAAAGATGGAAGCTCATGGTTTGAGTCCAAATGAGTTTGCATATAATGCTTTAATTGATGCTTTGGTGGAAAAGGGTATGATTGATATGGCAAGGAAGTATGATGAAGAGATGTTGGCAAAAGGGCTCTCAGCTAAGTTGAGACCAGAGTTAGTCAGGGGAGAGTGTGATGATCGATGATATGTTTGAAAATATATGTTTTAGAGAAAAATAAGATGCAATGGGTATCTTGTGTTTTGGATGGGATGAATTGGGATAGATACCACAAAAACAGAAAACGAAGATTGGTGGTGTAAATGAATATTACTACAATGCGAGGTTCCAAGTGTTAATTTCAAGCTCCAAGATCAATTGCTGGATCTTAGAAGTCACCAAAGGTTAATTTCTTAATTTTTACGAGTAATAATTTGTTGATAGAATAATATTGGTTTGAATTCTTCTATATGTATGCACTATGCAGCTCTTTAATTGAGCTGTTTATGTTTGTAACAGTCATTCTGCAGATCTATATTGGTTGCTTCATATCAAGATTGAGGGGCCCTCACTCCACTAACCATCGTTGCTAATCGTGGCCCTTAACAAGTGGATTTCAGGAATTTTACCTCTCTCAGCAAATCGATCTTAGTCTCAGTCGTCAGCCTCTCAGTCTCTGTCTTGCTGATGTTTCCCTCATCATTGTGGAAAATCAGCTTTGGTTACGTTGTTCATAAAAGAAAAACTTATAAGGTATTGGATCTCAGAAGTTATCATATGTATAATAAGATTTTTGTTCTTTCATCAACTGCTTATCGCGGATTCTCTGTTTATATGCTATCTGCATTAACATACACCCGACTTGTTGCATCAACCTTGTAAGAACGCGCAGTCGCGCGTGTATGATAAAAAATTATATGTCAGTGGGACTGTAAATCCGATTGACTCTAAGTCTACGTAAGTTTGAAATGGCTTGCTTTTAAATATAAGACGCACAACCATTTAGAAGTTAAGAGATTGACATTCAAGTCCATGCATTTTGAATGTTCCAACTTCCAAGCTCTAAGAATATTAAATGATTCGGCTCGAGACGGAGGATTATGTACCCAATGTAATGCCTTTAAGCTCAACCGATTTATAGAAACTTTATCCTTTAAATATTAACTTAATGTATACAAATATGATATAACTATTTGTTTTATCTCATTGCGAAGCATGGGCACTATAAATCTAGTTAAAGCCGAATTATTCTCCATATGCTAAGTATCTTCTAAAACTTGCCACATATAGTGTTAACCTTCACGAAGATTTTCTCTAAAGATTCTAGTAAATGTTACTTAACAATTGTCCTTGACTTCAACTGATTCGTTAAATAAGTTTATATTCTTAGCCTCGTCCTTTAAAGTAATATTTTTTCGCATCTTGCCTTTAATCTCAGACGGTTTGATTTTATACTCGAATCTACTAATCTACTAATTATATATCTATGTCCCACATCGATTGGATTTTTCTTATGTAATTGATATTGCATATCTATAAGACTTCCTATATTTCTATCCCACATCGGTTAGAGACTCTTATCTTTTTGCGGATTACATAGTATAAAACCCGAGTTGTACATGCAGTTTCTATACCAAGTTGAAATGAGCACTTTCAACAGTGACTCGGGTCATTTAGTACCTGATCTTCAAAAATAAGGATCCCGTGAAAGCAGTAACAACAGGTGAGTATTATTCTCTTTTTAGTACTAGTTCGTGTTCCTTTCTATTTTTTTACAGTATTGATCTTTATTTTATTTTTGTTTATTATATGAGTTAGAAATTAGCATTTGATTGATCGTTGGTACTCGTACTTATTTTAATTTTGTTATACGGTCACCTAGGATGCTTAGTTTTGTTAATGATCTTCATGTACTGATGTACATCAATCTCTTGATAAAGTAATTAGTTTATTTAATCTAATTTCTCAAATTAACTCTTGCTGTTTTTTACCTGTGCCTCTTACTTAAATTTTGACAAACTCAGATTCTAGGTTATTGATTAGTTTTGAAGTATAGCACTTTAGGAGGAAGCTCAGTATTATGATATATATAAGTAGAGGTAATTTATGGGTATTGCAAATTTGTGGGGATACAGTTTGAATCAAGTGTTATAGCTGCTGAAAATCTTTGCTTAATATAAAATTAGATGTAATCAGTTGAAAGATAAAACCTACAATCTAACAATTTCACAATATGATGAGGCTTGATTGTTGTTGAACATATACCTTAACTGCCATTACGATATCTCTAAATATTTTAACCAGATAGCAACAAGTTATTATGTATTTGTTGTTTAAGTACATTAATTTTGTGAAATGATGTAAGGAAGGCTAGTGGATTCTGAAGTTTACATCATCACGAGATATTCTTGGGGGCAACATGGTGCCTGCATAAAAGATAGACACATACTCTTGTGCCAACATTTGATAGTCAAGAGAGCTTTGTCCCAGAACCATCTGATAAGTGGGATCAACCACAATCTCCTTCAGTGCAATGAAAGAATCACATAAATATAAAGCCAGTCCGAGGTCACTCATATGCCCATTAACAATGGGTATTATGAGCGTATTAGTGACTTTGATTTGCCTTTATAGTTCGATACTTGCATTGTGCTGAAGGAGATTGTGATTGATCCCACTTTTCACATGGTTTTGAAATAAAGCTCTATTGCCCGTCGAACCATGGTGCCCCAATAATATCTCTTTGACGATGTAAAATTGAGAATCATCTCGTCTTCCTCACAGAATTTATGCAGTTAAACAACAACAAATGAAGTATATAATTTCTTGCGGTTATCTGGTTAATATATATGGAGACAGCATATTGATAGTTAAATGTTTATGTTCAACATCAATGAAGCCTCATCAGATTGTTGAATATAGAGTGTAGATTTTATTTTTCAATAGATTACATCCAATTTCACGTAAGGTAAAGACATTTAGAATTATAAAACTCGATCAAAACTATATTTCCACAAATTAACAAAACCCAAAGATTGTCGAGTTAATAGAGTGTAGGTATTTTGATCTGTTGGGATCATCAGAGTTTAAATGGTTAGACTACTAGTATTCTGTTTTTGAAATTGTAAAAGTCAGAATGGATATGATGTATTGAGTAGCTTGAGTAATTTGAATATCTAGGATCGTAATTTGACTGCCAAAAGTCAAACTGCAAGGATTGAAAGTATGCTGATAGATAGCTGCAGTTGGTAATTAGAATGAAGATTAGAGTTGGCATTGATCCCCACATCAAGAAGCAAAAGGATGGGGAGAAGTTGGAATCTGTTCACTACAATTGTTATTGTAACTATGTTGTATATAAAGTATAGAAATTTTGTAAAAAAAATGGCACATTCAAGGTTGTTTACCTGTTTTATAATGTGTAATAGAGAGGCCTGGTGATGGGCACGGGCCTGTACAGGCAGCCGGACTGCATAGGGCCACCATTCCTATAGGGCCTCCAAATTTTCAGTCAGGTATTATATATTTATATGTAAAATATTAGATATACTCGACTCTACTAAATATATATCTATGTCCCACATCGATTGGATTTTTCTTATGTTATTGATATTGCATATCTATAAGGATCTTGTGAAAGCAGTAACGACAGGTGAGTATTATTCTCTTTTTAGTACTAGTTCGTGTTCCTTTCTATTTTTTTTTACAGTATTGATCTTTATTTTATTTTTGTTTATTGTATGAGTTAGAAATTAGCATTTGATTAATTGTTGGTACTCGTACTTATTTTAATTTAGTCATATGGTCACCTAGGATGCTTAGTTTTGTTAATGATTTTCATGTACATCAATCTCTTGATAAATTAATTAGTTTATTTGATCTAATTTCTCAAATTAAGTGCCTCTTACTTAAATTTTGACAAACTCAGACTGTAGGTTATTGATTAGTTTTGAAGTACAGCACTTTAGGAAGAAACTCAGTATTAAGATATATATAAGTAGAGGTAATATATGGGCATTGCAAATTTGTGGGGATACAGTTTGAATCAAGTGCTATAGCTGCTAAAAATCTTTACTTTATATAAACTTAGATGTAATCCGTTGATAGATAAAACCTACAATCTATTAATTTAACAATATGATGAGGCTTGGTTGTTGTTGAACATATACCTTAACTGCCATTACGATATGTCTGAATATTTTAACCAGCTTGCAACAAGAAATTATGTATTTGTTGTTTAAGTACATAAATTTTGGTGAAATGATGTAAGGAAGGCTACTGGATTCTGAAGTTTACATCATCACGAGATATTCTTGGGGGCAACATGGTGCCTGCATAAAAGATAGACACATACTCTTGTGCCAACGTTTGATAGTCAAGAGGGCTTTGTCTCAGAACCATCTGATAAGTGGGATCAACCACGATCTCCTTCAGTGCAATGAAAGAATCACATAAATATAAAGCCAGTTCGTGGTCACTCATATGCCCATTAACAATGGGTATTATGAGCGTATTAGTGACTTTGATTTGCCTTTATAGTTCGATACTTGCATTGTGCTGAAGGAGATCGTGATTGATCCCACTTTTCACATGGGTTTGAAATAAAGTTCTATTGCCTGTCGAACCATAGTGCCCCAATAATATCTCTTGACAATGTAAAATTGAGAATCGTCTCGTCTTCCTCACAAAATCTATGTAGTTAAACAACAACAAATGAAGTATATAATTTCTTGTGGTTATCTAGTTAATATATATGGAGACAGCATAATGATAGTTAAATGTTTATGTTCAACATCAATCAAGCCTCATCGGATTGTTAGTGTAGGTTTTATTTTTGAAAAGATTACATCCAATTTCATTTAGGTAAAGACATTTAGAGATATAACACTTGATCAAAACTATATTCCCACAAATTAACAAAACCCAAAGATTGTTGAATTAATAGAGTGTAGGTATTTTGATCTGTTGGGATTCAAATCTTCGTTTAAATGGTTAGACTACTTCAATTATGTTTTTGAAATTGCAAACGTCTGAATGAGTATGATGTATGGAGTAATTTGTATATCTAAGATCGTAGTTTGACCACCAAAAGTCAAACTGCATGGATTGAAAGTATGCTGACAGAAAGCTGCAGTTGGTAATAAGGAAAGAAGATTAGAGTTGGCACTGATCCCCACATCAAGAAGCTCGGTGTGTTTGGTACGATGGAATGGAAAGGGAGAAATGGAATCAAGGTCTTTTCTCGTGTTTGTTTGAGACTGAGAATGGAAACGGAGGATTAAAAAGTGATTCCCTTTCCAGCTTTTTGATTCTATCCGAAATGTAGAAGAAACGAGAGAATAGACAATTTACACGCAGGTTGATTCTACGTTAGAATCAGGAGATAGAATTAAAAAAATCAAGGTATAAAAACCCAATATCATGTACAAGGCACATGCTTAAAATTTGGAGATAAATTTTGAACCCCCTTCTTCCTCTGCTACACACGTCACAAACTCCACGATGCTCTTTTAAATCTGTCCTCATCACTGCTCCTTGTCATTCCGAATCATCGTAGCTTCCCAGTTCTCATCGATTTTCTTTTCTTTTCATGATACATGGGTAAAACACATATGGCTGCTTTTTGGTAATTTGTTTGGATATGCAAACCCTTTTTGGGGTTTCAATTTTTTATCCATTTCTGGTGTTTCGGAGTTTTAGGGTTTATAATTTGTATCAAATTCAATGAGATAATCATCAAGCAGGATTTTTATCTTCAAAATTGTGAATCACTAATTTGTTTGGAAGTACAAGAAGTGCAAAACTGAAAGACGAAAAAAATAAAGAACATGGAGAAAAATTGTTAATGAAGAATTGATTATTGAGTATTAAAAATTCACAGGCGATGATCTTTAATCAGAAAGATTTTTGACTCCATGTGTATATTTCGTTCACATTGGGCAATTTTCTGACTTGAATTGCATTTTAATAAAATATGTACGTTTCATGGGCATTTATTTGTGTCAAACTTGAATCCCTTCAACCAAACAAGAGAATCATTCTCCAGCATATATCTTTGTTTCAATTCCATGTTTGTACCAAACAACGTAACGGATTTCATTCTTCAATATCTATTGCCTTTCTCCCCATTCTCATTCTTTACCTCGTTTCCATTCTTTACGATTCCATCGTACCAAACGCACCTTGAAAGGATGGGGAGAAGTTGGAATGTGTTCACTACAATTGTAATTGTAATTATGTTGATATAAAGTATAGAAATTTTGTTTAAAATATGGCACTTTCAAGTTTCAAGGTTGTTTATCTGTTTTATAATGTGTAATAGAGAGTCCCGGTGATGGGCACGGGCCTGGCAGCCCGACTGCATAGGGCCACCATTCCTATAGGGCCTCCAAATTTTCAGTCAGGTATTATATGTAAATATTCGATATAAACACAATTGCCGTTCCAAAAAAAAAAAAAAGGTGTTATGCAATTGTCTGGGTCCAAAGTTATCAGTTTGGTTTACTATTAAAAGCCCAACGTACCAACAATATAGGAATATTCATATGACAAAGGGATGCTGTAGGTTTTCCTTTTCTTATTCTTCTTTCTTTTCAACTCTAGTTAATACTAGAAAACTTACACTTAGGAATTTTATTTGAGTTTTATATAATCGACTTGATAATGATAATTAAATTATCACATCGGACAGAGGTCACTGATTATTAATTTGTTGATGCATGCATTGCCGTAATTTTTGGATTTGACTTTTGTAATTAGTGAAATGTATCTAAATAATTTACGTTTGGCATTTTCATAGGGAGTGATTTCTACACCAGCTAAAATTTTCCTTACACACTAATGGTGCTTTATAATGTTGTATAGTACAATTTTTGTAAAGCACGATTAGATTTTTAGTGATGTACGAGTCACCACAAATTTCAAAAGTTCACCGTATAGTACGATTTATGATACCTTCACATAATTCAATTAACAAATATGTAATTGACGATCTCAAAAGATGAGCACATATAACAATTGCATAGTAGTTATGAAGAAATATACATTGATAAAAAAAGTTATGAAGAAATATACATAGGAATAAGCTAATATAGCTTTTATTTTAAAGGTTCACATTTTTATCATCGCATCAGGCCACTAAATACTACGAGCCGGCCATGATCTTGTTAACGATGAATAGATTATGTTATGTTAGCTAAATTTGTTAATTTGTTTTGTTTACAATAAGTTTTACATTTCTTTATTCCGCAACAAAATACTTTTCATATAGTCTTTGATTTATTCATACAACTTTAAAGTTGCTAAAATTTTCTAGTTGTATTCAACTCCTCTTCTACAATCGCATTTATTTCGGTAGTTACATATTTTTATATGTTAAATAAAAGCAACATAATCTCATTTTAAAACGAATGTATAACAAAAGTAAATAAATTGACATTTTTACGTATACGCGAACTATGAAGGCAAAATGTCATCTTTGTGTGTGTGCAAATTTGTTTACATAGTTCTATGAAACTCAAGAAACATTCATGAACCTTAATTTATCTTAAAAATCTACACAACAATATATACAATTGTATAATACATGCTTGGTTATTCTATAACAACTCCAACCTATAACCCAATATTCTCAAACATTATATTTCTCTCATTTACTATATAAATAAACACACTACTCGCTACAAAGCTTGTGTGATATAAACATGGAATTTATGTAACTATTTTTATATATAGTAAAATTTGATGTATATAGGTTCGGTTTAAATGTTCCATTTTAACCGAAAGCCACAAATATAACCAATAATTACTAAGGGAAATTAATTTGAGGTTAGGCTTAATGTTAATTAGTGTCTAAGGTAACACGAGTTTTGCGATCTTCTTTAATATGTATTTTTTTAAAAAACATAAGCGCCCATGTTGAAATGGTTATTGAATATTTCCAACGTCATTAATAAAAATGCTACACCATTAAAGATTTTATTATATATCTATATCTACATCTTGCTTTAGTCTTAAAACTTCAATAATACTCAAAAAGTACTAATTTACCCTCATATTAACTAAATCTTCCATAAATAATTAGTTTGCTATAGGGTAAGTCAAAGGCAAATTAAATTCAACCAATAACATTATTTAGTAAAACAACAAACTAATATTAACAATTTGTATTAAGTACGAACTTTGAAATGCACACATTTAATCAATCTATTGCGTTCTATGGATTGAAAATTAATATACATACAGTTAGAGCTATAAAATTTGAATAGCAAACAAAACAATAAACATTTAACATATATATAATACAAAATCCCCTAATTTATGCGGGTATTATGCTAGTATAAATTAATGTGCGTGTGTTTGGTTTCTCGAAACATGCCCAATATATTTTGACGTAAGAGGAGTGAAATAAAGAAGAAGTGATATATGAATGAATCAATGTATAAGAAAATGGTCAAATAAATCGTACGGTTTATTTGATGAATGTGGATGTGATATCGCTCATTTTGCTTATATAAATCTATCGCGATATCATTGTTTTGCATATATATTTTAGTAGATTTCCGGAACTTTCGATACTTATTTTGTTTGGAAATCCATTTCAGGTTCAAAAGTTGGAAACGCATGCGAATGCGTGGAGATTTGTTGAAGTTGTGATCAAAGCTGACCTGGGCTGAAACTACCACATAGCCGATCGGCTATTCATCATCAGCCGATCGGTTTTCCATCACTAACCGATCGGCTACGCTTAGAAGATCGGCTATTCCAGTGCATTTTCGTTACAGAACTTGCCCTTGTTGGAGCTGGAGGAGTTGAACTAAAGAAGCCGATCGGCTAAGCTTCTTCAGCCGTTCGGCTAAGGCTTAAAAGCCGATCGGCTAGGACATTAAAGCCGATCGGCTATGTGTTCGATCTGAGCGAGGTACGAGGTAGTTTGGTATGTTGTGCGTTTGTGATTGGTTGGCATTTATTGCCCCAACCGTTTTTCATCTGTTTCTGTCCTCATATTGAAATAAAAAAAAAGAAAAAAAAAAAGAAAAGAAAGAAAGGAAAGAAGGGAGTAACATTGGAGATGCTTCAGCTTCATATTCATATCATCATCATCGTATCCCATACCATCTATCCATCTCTCTCTGCAGAAAATAAAACCACCACATTTACTCCTCTTCATTTTTACTCTTTACATTCAATACCATCTCATTTACTCTCCAACAAACCACTTTTACTCTCAAATTTCTTAAGGATTTCATTAGAAGATTGTGAGAGGAACATCAAGCAAACACCATTTGGAAACACTTGTGTAAACACTTTGGTATAATTTCGGTCTATCTAATTTCAAGTTATTTATGAATTTGTCTAGTGTTTATGATTTTTGCTTGATGATTGTGATTATGTTTGGCTAGTTACCATTGTGCTTGTTTGGATGAAATAGCTAGTTGATTAGCGTTGTAATCTTTTGGTGTTAATTTATGTTTGAGTTTGTGAATCATCCATGAATTTGTATGAGTTTAGGTTGTTGTTGTTAGTGAACTTTTGACATTTTAACTAAGCGATTATAGCAAACGTTTGTTGCTTACAAAAAATACCTACATAAGTTGTTTATCATTTGTGGAACAAAGCTTTTGGTGATTGTAACAACAATTAGTTAAATACATATAAGTTAGCAATTGTAGCGAATGTTTGTTGTGTGGATGATCTGCAAACTCTTAAAATCTTAATTTATGTTTAATCGGAGAACCTTGTGTGATTGAGCTTTATCTCAAAAATTTAACCATTTGGTGATTTACTTATTGATATAGCGAACGTTTTCAACCTAGTAAATCAATATTGATTATTTGTCTATAAATGATTGAACAAAATTGCGAAAGTAGTTTTGGAATGTGTCAAATGATCTTAGCTAAATTGTGCAAGTTTGTAACCATGGCGAACGTCCGTTACTTGATTAAATCATAGGTTTGTTGATTGAAGTTGAACAATAGGTCTTAGCGAACGTTGAGCTTATGTTTGATGAATGTTACCTTAGCATATGTCTTAACCGGTTATAACTCTACACCCCGAAATCACTAGTGAAATAGTCCAAGCAAGCATTGTTTTTAATATTTGAAAGTTCCAAACAATTAATCCGACTCTTCAGAGTCCACTTGCCTTGTCTTAATTTAAAGATTGTAGTTTTAAGCATTGTGACAATTCGGTCACACAACCAACCACATTTTATTTACTTTATTTGATTACTCACACTTATTGATTGACAAAACCAAGTTCCCTGTGTTCGAGCCCGAACTTACCAAACTATACTACCACTCGACAGGGTCCACTGCCCGGTTATGTTTTGGTCTAGCTCGATACTTTTTGGTTTACTTATCAACGATAAATTTTATAACTAGATTCATCACATCAGGATGAACGATCGACAAGATGACAAAGTAAATATACATGGTGCAGTTGGTGGTTCCTTACATACACTTTGAAATAGTCTATGTGATGCTTTACACCCTTATCATAGGCATCAAACAAACAAAATTTCATGATAGGTTTGCATTTGATACACATTCCACATGCATCTTTTATATCCCTTTTATGTTTTTTTTTTCACGGGTGATCGATTTGAATTCATTATATTCGTAGCCTTCCACGATGCCGAGGGTGGGGACAAACTAGTTTTTCCGTCCCCCTAGGGTATGAGATCATGTGCATTATTGTTATTGTATCCGTGATCACTTGTACTTATCCCTGTGATCCCTTATGAGTACCTATGGATAAGCTATCTCATCATAGGCTTTGCTTTGTCCGGAGTACTCTTCTACAATTTCCATTGCTTCATAGTTAGGTTGAGAGATAGTGTGAGAGGTATTTGTTTATATTTTAGAGATCACCGATTGTATGTAACAGATTTTCCTTGTAATTGGATATTAGTTGTGTACATGTTCATATCATTTTGTATCTTCCTATTTTGTATACTAGGTGAAGGACCCGCCACAACGCGGGTTTTTGCATTGAAACATATATATATAGCATCATATGTACATCTGGGTTAAATTCATCTTACCATGGAAGACGTAGTTTATTGCGCGTGACTTTGCATGTTTAAACGTTGGGGAAAGATATTGAAATGTTATGCAATTAGGATGATTACAAATTTATATGTTATCATGCAAGTTTATTTTCATTTTATGAACAATTGATATAGTGTCGTTAATTATATTTTAGGATTGAATATAGTTTAGTTTGTTTTCTAAACATTAGTAGTGTAGTTTGTGTCGATATATTATTACCTATTGTATATAAATAAATGGATAAGCAAAACATTAAGTGTGTTAAAAAGTTGGCCATTGTATTGTATACATTCTAACTGTTTTCATGACCCGGACGGATGAAAAACCCCGACTTAACACTTCTAATAATATTTTTTTAAAGATAAACATTCTCATTAGCAAAGCGAAAACAACAATAAAAGCGACAATCAGGAACCCCAAACTACAACCAAACCATAGAAAGACACACTCTACAGTCAAGCCACTAAAATTGTAAAACCAAGCATCTGAGGCTATGACATACATGGAACTAAAAAACAACTTTGGCAAAAAAATAAATACAAATCAAACATCGCAATCGAAACTCCAAACAGCAGCTGCACAAAAAAGTTAGATCCACATAATCATCCTCCTAGTTTTTGAGATCCCTTGTTTCGCTAGCTTATGCGCCTCAGAGTCAAATTTCGGGATATGCCCAAATCTACACCTAATATACATTCCCCTTTACCACCGAATACACTTCCATATCACCCTTCACATAATGACTCGCCTCAACCGAGTAAATTCCGATCACAAGAACATTATCTTTCATGACTTATCTTCCTGCTTGGATCAATAAAACTTCAAACATAACCTCTATTTCCGTTTCTAACACACCACACATGCCCAACGGTTTAGCGAGTACATTAGTGTTTTTTTTTTTTTTTTGCATCTCTTAGAACTCTACCAGCCCCACCAAGCCCATTACTTATGCAAACCGCTCCATCAACCTTAAAGGCCTGGACGTCATCATTATAATCTATTCAAGACTCAAGCTTACCTTCAAGTCTTATTTGACCCTCTTTCATAATCCAATATGAAATGTAAAAACATCCAAGGGAGAATCCATAATATCCTTCATTCTTTCCACTTTGCACTAACCCAATACCCAATTCTTGATTCTTATAATATCTCTCTTATTTCTTCCAAATGGGGATGCCTCTTCAACATTTTAAAACAAAAAAATAATAAATAAATAAATAAAACAAAAAAAAAAACTACTTAACTAATGTTATCATGTACGGATTTAAGGTGGCAATTTCGACCCATTCTGATATGATTGGGTTGATTTTGCGTCATGTCTTTTATCTAAAAGGGGCTACGGTATAAGAATACATGGCAAATGGGTCGAGAATCCAAAATTAATGAAAATGCATAATCCCACCAAAATTTGATTTATTAAATAGAGTTTGATGATTATGGTTGTAATAAAGTCTAAGCGATTATATTTAACACATTAATTATTATGAAGATGAAGAACCTGTAAAATAATAATAATACAATCCCTAATAACCATGCATATGCAATGAATACATATATGATCTACTATATATATGGTACCTCAATTTGATGCCTTTTTATGGTAGAGGTTCCAGTGAACTCAAACTCCGAAGCCACTAAATCTATCATGCTAGCAGATGATAAAACATTAAAGCTTTTGGCTTTTCTGACTTCAGTAGTTCCGTCTTGGGTGAAAAGGTTCTTTTATGATGACATTTTGTCATGATAACCAAGTATTCATCCACTTCAGCCTTTGATCCATTACTTGGTGCAGATCCTACGATGCTAGTAATCGTAACATCCGAACCAATGTCACTAACAGAAACACTCAAAAATTTTGGTATGCAATTTATAATTCTTTTATAAGCTAATATTAGATAACATAAGAATATGCAATTTATAACTCTAAAACCAACGCATCATTAATAATTCTTTTATAAGCTAATATTAAATAAGTACAAATGTAGCTTACCGAGACTTCACCGGAGCTTTAGCTGTGTCGGCTTTCATACTCGTTACTGGAAAAAGTCAATTATCTTGACTGTAAAAAACATAGAATCATATATCGAAACAGATTCTAACTTAATAGACACGCTGTAAGCTGCCAATTACCTGCACCCAAACATAGATACGAAATTATTCATCCAAATTTCATCAAAAAAGGTAACATATGATGCAAAAATGGGCACAAAATATCTAGGTGGTCACAAATGAATAAAATTTAAATAAGAATTTTACATACCAATATGCAAGAAGTTGGACTGAGAACCCAAGCTATAATGCATTAACTATATTTAAAAACTTTAGGCAACCTAAAGATAACCAAACATGCAAAGAATACTTTAGTAGTGAAAATAACATAAAGATAACTGTTTCCAACTGCTTAAAAAAAGACACCAATGATGTGAATTTAATATCAGGATACCTTGGGAGAAATCAATAGCGGAGTATTTGAGTAGAAACCCAACACAAAACTTGAAGGAAGGCTTTCACTTCTTTGTGGCCTCCTAGAAATAAATGCACATGAACATGAATTCATCCACATATAACAAACCAATTGCTAACAACACATACATGTATTGACAAAATGTGAAGAGAAAAAACAAACAGACCCGAAGGAAGTTCAACAACATAGCCACAAATTAATTAAACAACTTTTCGATATCTAATTATCTTCACACAGTTTACATGAACCATCAGATGATATTAATAATTTAATTAATGAGAAATAAATAAACAAATAAGTACATACCTTTTCATCTTTGTTCTTGACCAACTTCATCACTGTAAAATTGAATTAAAATCATGATCTAAGTAAGCAACTTTCTCATCCCTTTTAATCGTTTCATACAATCAGAAAACTGAGGCAATTACGTTAGTTTAGACGAAACTTTACATGATTTGTTGACGGCATGGACACAACTTCCGATCGAGATTCAATAGAAAATTGATAACTTCGAATACGAATATTATTGGAAACATGGCAGAATCCCTATCATCGCTGTATTTTAGGAAGAACCCGAGAAATTGAATTGATCAACTAATTGACGGATCGAACAACGTACCGATTATAAGCAAATGAAATTGGAAAGAAGAGTAACTATCTATTAAATTATCAAACCCTATAAATTGGATTTAATTATGGATAGAAGATGAACGTTGGCAACGAAAGTGATACAGAGTATGATTGCTGAGGGTTTTGTATCCGGTTGAATCAAGGGATGGAAAAAGGGTTTTTTGGTTGTTTCGTTCGTAGCAGCCAAAAAGAAGGGTTTAATTAATTTTTGTGGTTTCTTCTTGGTGTATCCCGTATCATTTTTATGATTTGAGATTATTATTTTATTTATTTATTTGAAGGTTTATTTTATAAATTAAGAAGTTTACCAAATAAGTTTTAGGGGTGTTTGTACTTATTTCAAACTAATCTTAACCATTGATCTCTAATTAGGGAGCCTAATCAAGGGCTCAAACTCCTCCAAGCTATTCTGTTATATATATATATATATATATATATATATATATATATATATATATATATATATATATATATAAAAGATGTACATTGAAGGTATCGTCTAAAGTTTGACATCCACCAAATCGTTAGCAATTGTTTGATTATTTTCCACCATTGAGGAAAGCTTGGTTGATTCCAAGTGTTTTTCTTACCATCGTCAGCATATTCATAGCATACTTCTTATAGGTGACACATCTAATTAAAGTATACAAAACATGTTTTTTGCATTTATAAAAAAAACTCCACCTATTCACCTTACAATCCAAATAAAGACGATGTTGCATCAACCAATTCAAAAGTTATAATGGTTAGAAACTTAATGTAGCATAAAATACACACGTAATTACTAAACGTACGATCGTGTTTTTAAGAGAATTTACATACATGTTACTGGTCTATATGGATAAAAAAATTAATAGAAAAATAAATAAATAGTATTTGTATCTTTTATCATCTAACATTTTTACATATATTTACATTTACCAACTGTTTACAGTTGGATGCACCTAAACATATACTCCCTCCGTCTCAAATTATTTGTCACCAGACAAGAAACATACAGTTTAAGAAAAGTGCATTTATTACTGTTGACCACCAATAAAATTTAATCTTTACCATTTTCAAGCATTTTGATTGGTTGATTTTGAAAGAGGACAATCATTTTGGGACATACCAAAATGGAAAGATGGACAAATAAAATGGGACGGGGGGAGTATATAGATGTTTCTGTGCAACTAGTGGCGCTCATAGGGACCAAAACGGTAAATTTGGCAAAAATACTAAATCCATGTGATTTGCAATTTCTTTTAGGGCTTATTGTTTGTAAATGTATCGAACTTGTCCCGAAATGCTTTTGTATGCATCCATCTTTCCAAAGTTCTATTGTATGTATCAAAGTTACTAATCACTCCTATTGTATGTATCAAAGTTACTAATTACTCCTATTGTATGTATCAAAGTTACTAATCACTTCTATTGTATGTATCAAAGTTACTAATCAATATGAGTGATTAGTAACCTTGATACATACAATAGGAGTGATTAGTAACTTTGATACATACAATAGAACTTTGGAAAGATGGATGCATACAAAAGCATTTCGGGACAAGTTCGATACATTTACAAACAATTAGCCCTTTCTTTTATTAACTCATCGTCTTCCTCTTTTCCTTTATCCTCCCTCCCACACCCCACCAGCCAACCACCGGCTTCTTACATCTACTAATCACTTGTTAGTAATTATAGCACAACAAACAAAAAGAAATCTATTGTTAGCAAATAACCAAACCAAACAACACTTTTGTACGTGTAATCGAGTTTACACCACAAATAATAAACGGATAGAGAAACCAATTAAGTAAACAAGATAAATAACACGAACACTACGACACACGGATATAATGTGGTTACATACAATCTCCTACTTGAGGATTAGTTTAGTCCACATAGCCAAATCAAAGAGTTCATTTCATTAAATTCGTGGCTTAAGGTTACAAATACATTAGAGTTATATTTATAGGATAAACCTAACTTTTAGAACAAGAAATAACAAATTTGGCCGACCTGATTTTCGCCATGCGAAAAGTTGCTCTCGCATGACGAAACAGTCTCTGTCTGAAAATCTCACTATGGGATCCATATTTTCACCGGGCAATGATGGCTTGTTCATCTTTTCACGTTCCGAGTTCTTTAAGCTTCACAATCCTAATATTACTATACTAATTTTCAGACCCGTGTACATACGAGCACATGCATGAATAACATTAACTATATTTTTTAGTGTAATGACTAATGAGTAATGAATGTATTACCATAAAAATTTATTTTTTAAAATATTATAATTTGAGTAACTTTGCGAATGTTGTTTTGCCAATCTATTTTTATGTTACATATCAAGCTAAATTTGATTATCGTAGTTGATGTGTTGGCCAGTTTTATTGTATTTTCTTGCGTATACGATGCTTACATAACATACTAGACTTTAAAGCCGTGTATATACACATGCCATTGATTTTCAATATGAAATTTATATTTAATATTTAGTTTCTAATAATAAAGTATGTAAGTTAATATGTATATTAAGCATTTGGTTGGATTCATGATAATATTACTTTATGTAAATAAATGTATAAGTAGAAATTAAAAAATTAAAAGTTTTTGAAACCAAGTTAGTGAAATTTTTTAAATTATTTTAAGTCCATATAAACCTTTTCAAGTAATTTTATTCAAATTTATTGAATTGAAAATAAAAGCATTACAAATCGATTTAGACAATGTTTTAATTAATGAATTAAATTTTTGTTTATATGTAATGGAGTAATTGATTAAAAGATTTTTTTTTTCTTTTTTTTTTTTGTGTTAAGTTAGGATCTTATTTTATAATTTACTAAAATTAAATGACTTTTTAGACAAATTGAAACTTAACTAAAATGATGACATTATAAAGATGTTTCCTATATATAATCTAATAATAAGATTTTTCATTAATTATTATATATGACATTATCATATTCAAAACTTTTGCTAACTGGACAATATTAAAGAATTTGATTGGCTAATTAAAATTTTGATCTTCTTATATTGAGTAAGGTTTAAATGAGTACAGCAACATAATTAAATGTTGATTTTTATGGTGCAATATATTTGTATGATTTTTCAATAAGTCATTTTTGAGATATTTAATTTGAGGAAAATGAGTTTTATGCCACGTGTCGCAATCTTATTGGTTCTCTCATTCTCACCAAAATTTTCATTCACATTTGAACCTCACTCTTTTTATGTATTATTATATTTATTATCTAGATTTAAACCCGTGCATTGCACGGTATTTTGAATTATTTTTTTATGACAAATTTATGACAATTTAACTTGTACAATAATCATGGTCATTTACAATATTGATTTACCAAACATGAAACATATAATTAGGCAATAATTTAGAGTCATCACTTCTGGGCAAACAACTTGGTGCTTATATATGCTAATTATATTTGAATGATTTTTTTAGATTAGTTTGCACTTGTTTTATTCCATCAACTACTCAAGTTATATACATTCAAATTTAACACGAATTTATCAAATAGGCTCAGTATAAAAAACAAATGCATCAAATACAATAATGAATAAGTGTTACCAATCAAAACAAATCTTGAAATCAATAATGATAAAAATAAACACATAATACTAAAATCAATCAATATAAATAAAAATTCTGCAAATTATAAGCATCAAAGAAACAAATTATACACCGATAACATATATAATCACTTCTTTCTAATCAATCTATGTATCAATCATCACAATATTAATACACACATCAAGAAGCATATATCATGAATAAAAGTTTATATAAATCAAACGGTAGATACAAATAAAGAATTGATATGCACAACCTGCGTGAGAAGATAAAAGCTAATTAGTACATGCTATTCAACATGAATGTGTTGTTCGGCCAAAGCATGCTCTTAAAATAAAGTATTTATAATAAATAGCATAAATTGTATTACTATACGGAGTATAAAATTTGTACGACACCTAGAGAGTTCTAAGCTATCAGCTTAAATCATAATTTAGGGGATAATTGCTTAGAATTCGTAAGTATTTTAACAATCTAAGTTTTAGGAAGAATTCGAATAACATTCAAATTAATTAATATTTGGACATTTTTTTTAAGGGTTTGGTTCAGAGGGGATGGGATGTTTATAGAGGCAGGAAAAGCAGGAGCAATATCGACCATCCATTCCATTTAAACGGCTTAGATTACATTAGTCAACAATGATACGCGTGCAATTAACTTTAGTCAAGGGACCTACTTTGTAAAAGTGTTAGACACCATCAGTCTCCATCGGTCAGCTTCTCATTTACTCACCTGCCCCATCTTCTCTCTACTCACCCCTACCCACCCACAGTTATTTCTCTCTCTACTGCAAAAAAATGAAAAACTTGTAACAACCCCAAAATTTGGACCAATTTAAAATTTTCCTAATTACGTGTTTATTACTTTTATATAATATGAAATATGATTATATACGTTATTTACTTATTATGTATATGTATGGATGGAATATATATATATATAAACGCGTATACGATTCGTACAAATCATATAAAACTACAATTGTACAAACATACGGACGTTGGTAAAACAAATATTAAATAATGTGAAATTATTTAATTACTTTGACTATTACTTTATATTATGTTTATAATATAACGGAAAACGTACGTTTTAATTAAAACGTCACCGAACTCTCCGAAAACTCGACCAACCGACAAAACAAAACAAAGTTAGGTTTTATAACTTAAAAAGCTAGTATTTTGATAAATACTTCAACTTAAATATCGAATAATATTTCGTATTTTAAAACGTATATTTAATCGCGTATAAAAATCATTTTAACGTTTAAACGACCGGGGAAACGAACACGGGTATATACGCAAACTTGGGAGAACAATTTAACCCACCCACATGGGGTGGGGCCCAGCAGAAAATCAGTCAAGGGGGGGGGATATGGCACCCCATACCCTTGACTCTTACACCACCACCTTACCACCTCACTTCCATTTCCATTTCACTCCACCTCCCATCTCCTCTCCTCCCTCTCTCTACTCGGTTCTCTCTCTCTCTAAAAACCTCCCAAAACCGCCACCATCATCCACCAAATAACACCACTAACTCACCTCGGATCGTGACACGGTTTGGAGCAAAAACGATCACCACGCGAGCCTTTACGTTTCTATCTTTTCGGAATTTTAATCCGACTCTTGTAAGTAAACAACACCCTAAAACTCTTTTAAATACTTTTATTTACTACTCTAGTTGATAATCTAGCTAGTTAATGTCCAAATCATAAGCTAAAACTCGTTTTTGGAACTCGAAAACTTAAACCGAGAACCACCACTGAAAACAGTCCACTTCCGGAATTTTTATAAAATCGTGTGTTCAAAATCAACGAAAACTTTCTAAATAAGAAATCTTCGTCTCTTCGTCGCCTACGACTTTCATGAAGGGCGTTTTGCCCAGAAATACACCCATCTCCGGCTAATACTAGAACTTTGGACTTAGTTCTGTTTGGAACCAAATCTGACCACACTTCACTTTTATTTTTGTTTAAAATAGTAAACGGACATAAGAAAATACCATAAAATGCAGAAATGAACTTTAGATATATGAGAATATGTGTGATTTTTCGTTAGGCTTGAAATGGACTACAAATGGGTTAAATCGAGGGTTGGAACCGAGCCAAGAATCTGAAACAGGAAACCACTAAACTGAGATCAGTCCATTTCTCGAATTTTTATAAAATCATACGTTTGAAACTAGCGAAAACTTTCTAAACATAAAATCTTCGTCTTTTCGTCGGCTACAACTTTCGTGAAGAAGGTTTAACCCAGAAACGCCCTCGTTTTGCTATAAAAATCAATTTACAAACATATATATTTTGTGTCAAAACTTTGGAAAAGATTAACTAAAAACCGACACCTCGAGGACCTCTAGAACCGAAAACTCAGTTGATAAAGTGATTATTAGCCATAATATGACTTAGGTAAAAGCCTCGGGTCAAGACTCGAACGTTTGACCTCAAAACCGAGCAAACACCAAAACAGCCCCTTTGTGTCGCATCTGGACACATCTTTATGCGACACTACCATAGTGTCGCATGGTTGTGTCGTACCCGTCGCTTGACTGCGACACAGCTCTTATGTCGCACCTTGTTTCCACGACACTTCTCTTGTGTCGCATATTTTCGCTTGATTGCGACACTACGACTATGTCGTATACAGTGTCGTACCCATGTCTGCGACACAGCCCTTGTGTCGCATAAACTTCAAACCAGAACCAAGTCATACGACATTTCCCTTGTGTCGCATATTGTCTGCGACACTACCCTAGTGTCGCATTATAGTGTCGCATAATGCCCAGAACAGAAAACTAAATATTTTCTAAGTGTTGGAACCACTTTTCAATTACTAAAACGAATACGATACGACTTATACATGAAAACAATATAATTTTGAAAGTATACAACGATACCCGAATGCGTACAAGTTTATACTAAACTGAGCGTGAGATTTCACTCACACCCGCACACGAGTTGACACTCGAAACACTTAGGAGATTACACTCCAACGAACATACACTTACACGGGATTGCACCCGACACGAACTTATAAGTTCACTCCAGATATTTGCGTGCGGGATTACACGCAAACCAATACGAAATTACACTCGAACACTTGGGATTACACCCACTCGGATTTACATCACTTGAACATTACACGACACAATACGAATGTACTTGATTACAAAACGGTTACTATGAATACATAATAATAATGGATGGAATTATTATTACACGCGAACACCAACGGGCCGTACAACTTAACTACAAACTACAAACGATCACAAACGATTTCAAACGAACAAACAAACTTTCGGACATTAACTAGATTGGGAACAACTAGCATGGATACTTTACAAGTATTCCATTTACTTACTAAACCTTATGCGTATTAGGACGCTAAGGGTTACTAGTTCGGATACTACTTGCTTGCTTTACTGCATCGTCTACTCGACTCAGGTGAGTCTTACAGCCCCTACTTTACTGTTTTATACTCAGGGGTGAGATGCATTACTGTTTTACATGAACACACAAAACTTACTTGCTGCCATGATTTACTTACTGTACGAGATTAACGATACGCCAATTGCATGGGTTTACGACTAATCCAATGAAATCCTCCTGAACCATAGTTGTTAGTTATGTGATAAGCGCGAGTTTTAGTATATGGATCCATATGGGACTGACAATCCCCGCCCGGGGTAGCAAGCACTACCACGAACCGTTTCTGTAGAAACGGGCGTTTCTTACTCGTTCCGTATGAATGTTTTGGATTACATTCATGAGGGGGTACCGATATTTACTGTACGTTAAGCATCAACTATGGGGGCTCATGGCGATTGTATCAAACGGTTTGCATGACTTGCGACCACCCACTTATTAAAACTTATGTGAACGATGTGCATGACTTGTGATCGTTACATACTGGCTAGCTGTGATTTACAAATACTACTTGTGTGTTCAAACTGTTTACTTACTTACAAACCTGTGAGATTCACCAACCTTTTGGTTGACCGTTTTAGTAATGCTTCTCAGGTACACAGCATCAGTAGGGATGCCCAGCAGGATAAGCTTACTTAGCTCGAGTCGCATGTATTACAAGCTTGGAGATTTTATTGCATTACTTTTGTACTTACTGTTATGTATTAGAATCTCTAGGAATTTACTCGAACTCGAGCTTGTATTTTGAAACTACTTATGTATTAATGTAATAACTTTTCGAACGTCTCATTTAGAGTCGTTCACTATATCCTTTGTGCTTGTGATTATTGATTAGTAACACCCAAAACATCGCTTCCGCAAACTGTTAAATTTGGGGGTGTTACAGATTGGTATCAGAGCCTAAGGTTATAGTGAACTAGGTTGCATTTAGTGGGCCTAGACTATGACCGTTAGGCAGTATTCCTCATTAGGTATAACTGGTTCAGGAATTACAGCATACGAGTTTAATTTAACATAGCCTGATCAACTATGTACAATTAAATGAAGATGGTGTGAGTTCTGAAAGGGGTTATGTTGAACCGGAATGCATTAGCTGACTCTGACCTCGAGAGAACCGGGACTTTTACTTGATTGTGCTAGACACGAACTAGGCGGTTATGTGATATATATATATATATATACATAGGCCTCTTTCCCTGATACGATACTCTCTCTCGACTACTACGAAATCAATATTCCTTAAAATTTCATCGAACAAACGACAACTCGATCCTCGTCGTTCTACCCTTACTCAACTTTTATGAATTTACAAATACCGACATACTTCCGAAGGATGAAACTCCTTCCCTGCCATTTTGTAGAACCGCTCATCTGGAAATGGCACATTTCTTGTCATGTGACTACACGTCAGACAACGAACAGATTAACGACGAACAAATTCAGTACACGTACCTCGATGAGGAGATAGCCCCAGAGGAAGAACCTGAAAATCACGGCTTCGGATTCGTCGACATCGAAGAATACGAAAGAGTAAGAGATCAGGCTGAAGAACTAGATGGCCGAAATTGGGAACTACAACTGAAAGGCAAAACCTATGAACTGGAGTTAAGGATTCTACAAAGGTCCATCCCTGAGCGGATCCGAGACTCTGTTCTCTACCTGAAGGAAATCACTATTCATCTGAATCAACGAGTAACAACATGGATCAAATGGATGTACCTACAAGCTACTAGAGATGCTTTGGTTTATCCTACCCTTCGACAATATCAAGACATGCTGGAAGCTCGTTACTACCCCTACAATCTACATCAGGAATAGGCCGACGATAGCTATGACCGTAGTGAATAGCTATTAGGCGTGTATGTAATAGGTCTTAGTTAGGACCGTTAATTCGATGGTTATATTAAAAATTCCATCACATTTTGTAACTTATCTTGCTCGTCCGGATGTTCAAATTCCTGACACTTTTGTAAACAGTAAACGCCTATAATCTTTTGTAACTTTTATATTTCAATTATAACCATCCTACTACTTTTGTTAAACTGTCCACGTGTCAAACTTTGGTGTAGTTTCTCTGTACTTCCTACATCATAACAATCATAACTCTTGTTCAAATCCTCACATGTTCTTTACTATTGTTTCAAGGAACATGCCTCCTCGACGACAACTCAACCTTACTGAAGCCGAAGTTGCGGGTATTATTGCCCGTAGTGTGGCTCAAGCTCTAGCTACCCGAACATCAGCTCCTGGTAGCGAAGATACTGCCAACAATGGACCACAACCCAAAACCTGCACCTACAAAGACTTCCATAACTGCAAACCGCTGAACTTTGCAGGAACTGAAGGAGCGATTGGTCTGATTCGTTGGACCGAGAAAATCGAGTCAGTGTTCCTCATCTGCAACTGTAAGGAAGAGGATAAAGTTAAGTTCGCCACCAGTACCTTTTCTGACATCGCCCTTACTTGGTGGAACACATATGCACAGACGGTGAGCGTTGCTGAGGCTTACAAAATACAGTGGGATGAACTGAAACTTATGCTGAGGGGCGAGTACTGCCCAAGAGATGAGCTGAAACAGCTAGAAATGGAATTCTGGAATCACAAGATGCAGGGTGATGACATAACCGGATACACCAACCGCTTTCACCAGCTGGCACTTCTGTGCCCATCCATGGTTGATCCTGAGTATAAAAGGATCGAAAAGTACGTTGATGGACTTCCTGAGTGAATTCAAGACTTAGTAACTTCGTCCAAGCCGGGAACCATTCAAAGCGCCATTCGTATGGCTCATGAGTTAACGGCAAATTCTGTTCGCCGTGGCTCGACTTCGACCCCACCTGCGAATAACAAACGTAAATGGGAAGTGAGTCCTCACTCATCCAACTCTACCTCTGACAAAAAGCCTTCAACTGTCAATGCCAATGACTCAAAGGCTTACAAGGGGAGCAAGCCTTACTGCTCCAAATGTAGTCGTCATCATAACGGCTCCTGTCCCTGCACTAAGTGCAAGAAATTCGGGCACCTGGCCCAAGACTGCCGAACCAACCTCACTGGTACTGATACTTCTGCACCCAAAACCTGCTATGAGTGCAACGGTACCGGGCACTTCAGGAAGGATTGCCCTAAGCTGAAACCCCGAACCAACAATACAAGGAGTAGAGCGTATGTAATCAATGCTAGGGAGGATGACCCAAATCCGAGACTCTGTGATTTACTCAACCCGGGTACGCTTATTCTTTGACCACCCGAATCTGCTTTCTCATAAATCTCTCGCTTAATGACTTATGTATAACTGTATTTTATTCTGTGTGTTTTCTTTGATCCTAAGTACACATTGTAGCTACCTGACTAGTATAGAACTACCGATTACTACTTCGAACAAATTTCGGGACGAAATTTAATTAACAAGGGGAGAATGTAACAACCCCAAAATTTGGACCAATTTAAAATTTTCCTAATTACGTGTTTATTACTTTTATATAATATGAAATATGATTATATACGTTATTTACTTATTATGTATATGTATGGATGGAATATATATATATATATAAACGCGTATACGATTCGTACAAATCATATAAAACTACAATTGTACAAACATACGGACGTTGGTAAAACAAATATTAAATAATGTGAAATTATTTAATTACTTTGACTATTACTTTATATTATGTTTATAATATAACGGAAAACGTACGTTTTAATTAAAACGTCACCGAACTCTCCGAAAACTCGACCAACCGACAAAACAAAACAAAGTTAGGTTTTATAACTTAAAAAGCTAGTATTTTGATAAATACTTCAACTTAAATATCGAATAATATTTCGTATTTTAAAACGTATATTTAATCGCGTATAAAAATCATTTTAACGTTTAAACGACCGGGGAAACGAACACGGGTATATACGCAAACTTGGGAGAACAATTTAACCCACCCACATGGGGTGGGGCCCAGCAGAAAATCAGTCAAGGGGGGGGATATGGCACCCCATACCCTTGACTCTTACACCACCACCTTACCACCTCACTTCCATTTCCATTTCACTCCACCTCCCATCTCCTCTCCTCCCTCTCTCTACTCGGTTCTCTCTCTCTCTAAAAACCTCCCAAAACCGCCACCATCATCCACCAAATAACACCACTAACTCACCTCGGATCGTGACACGGTTTGGAGCAAAAACGATCACCACGCGAGCCTTTACGTTTCTATCTTTTCGGAATTTTAATCCGACTCTTGTAAGTAAACAACACCCTAAAACTCTTTTAAATACTTTTATTTACTACTCTAGTTGATAATCTAGCTAGTTAATGTCCAAATCATAAGCTAAAACTCGTTTTTGGAACTCGAAAACTTAAACCGAGAACCACCACTGAAAACAGTCCACTTCCGGAATTTTTATAAAATCGTGTGTTCAAAATCAACGAAAACTTTCTAAATAAGAAATCTTCGTCTCTTCGTCGCCTACGACTTTCATGAAGGGCGTTTTGCCCAGAAATACACCCATCTCCGGCTAATACTAGAACTTTGGACTTAGTTCTGTTTGGAACCAAATCTGACCACACTTCACTTTTATTTTTGTTTAAAATAGTAAACGGACATAAGAAAATACCATAAAATGCAGAAATGAACTTTAGATATATGAGAATATGTGTGATTTTTCGTTAGGCTTGAAATGGACTACAAATGGGTTAAATCGAGGGTTGGAACCGAGCCAAGAATCTGAAACAGGAAACCACTAAACTGAGATCAGTCCATTTCTCGAATTTTTATAAAATCATACGTTTGAAACTAGCGAAAACTTTCTAAACATAAAATCTTCGTCTTTTCGTCGGCTACAACTTTCGTGAAGAAGGTTTAACCCAGAAACGCCCTCGTTTTGCTATAAAAATCAATTTACAAACATATATATTTTGTGTCAAAACTTTGGAAAAGATTAACTAAAAACCGACACCTCGAGGACCTCTAGAACCGAAAACTCAGTTGATAAAGTGATTATTAGCCATAATATGACTTAGGTAAAAGCCTCGGGTCAAGACTCGAACGTTTGACCTCAAAACCGAGCAAACACCAAAACAGCCCCTTTGTGTCGCATCTGGACACATCTTTATGCGACACTACCATAGTGTCGCATGGTTGTGTCGTACCCGTCGCTTGACTGCGACACAGCTCTTATGTCGCACCTTGTTTCCACGACACTTCTCTTGTGTCGCATATTTTCGCTTGATTGCGACACTACGACTATGTCGTATACAGTGTCGTACCCATGTCTGCGACACAGCCCTTGTGTCGCATAAACTTCAAACCAGAACCAAGTCATACGACATTTCCCTTGTGTCGCATATTGTCTGCGACACTACCCTAGTGTCGCATTATAGTGTCGCATAATGCCCAGAACAGAAAACTAAATATTTTCTAAGTGTTGGAACCACTTTTCAATTACTAAAACGAATACGATACGACTTATACATGAAAACAATATAATTTTGAAAGTATACAACGATACCCGAATGCGTACAAGTTTATACTAAACTGAGCGTGAGATTTCACTCACACCCGCACACGAGTTGACACTCGAAACACTTAGGAGATTACACTCCAACGAACATACACTTACACGGGATTGCACCCGACACGAACTTATAAGTTCACTCCAGATATTTGCGTGCGGGATTACACGCAAACCAATACGAAATTACACTCGAACACTTGGGATTACACCCACTCGGATTTACATCACTTGAACATTACACGACACAATACGAATGTACTTGATTACAAAACGGTTACTATGAATACATAATAATAATGGATGGAATTATTATTACACGCGAACACCAACGGGCCGTACAACTTAACTACAAACTACAAACGATCACAAACGATTTCAAACGAACAAACAAACTTTCGGACATTAACTAGATTGGGAACAACTAGCATGGATACTTTACAAGTATTCCATTTACTTACTAAACCTTATGCGTATTAGGACGCTAAGGGTTACTAGTTCGGATACTACTTGCTTGCTTTACTGCATCGTCTACTCGACTCAGGTGAGTCTTACAGCCCCTACTTTACTGTTTTATACTCAGGGGTGAGATGCATTACTGTTTTACATGAACACACAAAACTTACTTGCTGCCATGATTTACTTACTGTACGAGATTAACGATACGCCAATTGCATGGGTTTACGACTAATCCAATGAAATCCTCCTGAACCATAGTTGTTAGTTATGTGATAAGCGCGAGTTTTAGTATATGGATCCATATGGGACTGACAATCCCCGCCCGGGGTAGCAAGCACTACCACGAACCGTTTCTGTAGAAACGGGCGTTTCTTACTCGTTCCGTATGAATGTTTTGGATTACATTCATGAGGGGGTACCGATATTTACTGTACGTTAAGCATCAACTATGGGGGCTCATGGCGATTGTATCAAACGGTTTGCATGACTTGCGACCACCCACTTATTAAAACTTATGTGAACGATGTGCATGACTTGTGATCGTTACATACTGGCTAGCTGTGATTTACAAATACTACTTGTGTGTTCAAACTGTTTACTTACTTACAAACCTGTGAGATTCACCAACCTTTTGGTTGACCGTTTTAGTAATGCTTCTCAGGTACACAGCATCAGTAGGGATGCCCAGCAGGATAAGCTTACTTAGCTCGAGTCGCATGTATTACAAGCTTGGAGATTTTATTGCATTACTTTTGTACTTACTGTTATGTATTAGAATCTCTAGGAATTTACTCGAACTCGAGCTTGTATTTTGAAACTACTTATGTATTAATGTAATAACTTTTCGAACGTCTCATTTAGAGTCGTTCACTATATCCTTTGTGCTTGTGATTATTGATTAGTAACACCCAAAACATCGCTTCCGCAAACTGTTAAATTTGGGGGTGTTACAAAACTCACCTCCAAAACAAAAAATTACACACACTAAACAATGAAACTCACACAATAAACCGACTAAAAAAATCATTGTCAAACACCGTCATCGTTTTTATAAGGAAAAAACATGCCGAAATCAATTACACCTAAGATCTTATTTACTACAGATGATCGTGGTTTACAAAAGCAAAAAAATGAAACACCTCGTAAGTTTTACTGATCATGCTAGGTTATCTCTTCATTTTTATAGCTATTTTCTTCTTTTTTAGTACTAAAATATTAGATATTTTTACTCGTCAGCTACTAGAAGAAGCCAACGACGAACAAGATACAGATTCGAAGGCAACAATAACAACCAATAGATGCAAGTGAACTTGTTATCGAACGGTAGCGATGAAGCTGGATCTGTAGCGAGAGGTATACACTTGTCTATATACATACATCTGGTTTTATATATCTAAAAAATAATATTAGATCTGTAAAAATTTTAAGAATCAGAGATTTAAAAATGAAAAAAAATAGAAAGTTACTTATTAACAGCATGATGTTAAATCTGATATTTTTGTTTTGATTCGATGATTTTTATGTGTTTATGAGAGTTTGATTTTATAGTTTATACTTGATGATGATATAATTACAAATATAAAATAATCTACTGCATGTTGAATATCAGTAACTGCATTTTATGAATCTTGAGTACTTGAACTATATTTTATGATTTTCTCTTTTACAAATATAATACATATAAAATAAACATAGTAGCTTTACTGCATGTTGTATATTGTGTTCACTGCATTTTATAAGCTGTGAACATTCTGCATGTTGTATGCTGTATGCATTGCATTTTATGATTTTATAGATTATACTTGATGATGATATAATTACTAATATAAATAATCTACTGCATGTTGAATATCTGTAACTGCATTTTGTGAATATTGAGTACTTGAACTATATTTTATGATTTCTCTCTTTTACAAATATAAAATATGAATTTTATAAGTTGTGAGCATTCTGCATGTTGTATGCTCTGTTAACTTCATTTTATAAGTTGTGAACATTCTTTTGAAACTGTTACTCATTTTACTTTATTTTTATGTCATTTTACTGCATTTTATGTGTTGTTTTAACAAGAAACTTTACATTATTAATGTAGCTGCCCCTGGTAGTTCAGTCGCTATACCAAAAATGAAACTAGATTTTCCAAAAGATCTTCCGAAGCCTATCATTCCATTTCCAATTAGCAGGAGTTTCACACCTTCGAAAGACCTATCAGTTCTTTCAAAACCAGATGAAGCGAAAGTTAATACTCTTGAAAAAACTGATAATAAGGTTGATTTGTTGGTTAATGAGACAGTCGAGGTGGAAGTTGATGGCAAGACTGAGGTTGTGAATATTTCTGATGATCTTTTCTCTCCATATGTTGGGAACACGGTTTGCATGCAGTCAAAAGTAACTGTACAAGAGGAAAGAGTGTGCAGATTTATCTTCAGTGCATACCAACCAGTCAAGTAAGTTAACTGATATGCTTATAAAAACAGTAAACTGTTTACTGCATTTTAGATATTTTTACTGCATTTTAAATAATTGTTCACTGTATTTTATATATCCTTAGTGCATTTTATATTTGTTTACTGCATTTTATACATCTTTACTGCATTTTAGATAAAAAAAACATGTGTTTTGATTTATATTTTTTATAACTTTTTGTGTGTGAAAGTATTTCATTTATGATTTTTATTAGGTGTTTTTCCCCATTTTGAAGATTTGTGAAACCAAAAGATCAACCAACAACCATTACTATCTGGTTTGCTTCAATCTAAAAGATATCAGGATTGATATCATTGATAATATTAAGATGACTGATCAGGAAGTTGACAATCCAAAAACTGTTTTCGAACGATATGGTAACCTTCCAAACATGTTGGTAAGTTTGTTCTATGATATACTATTTAATTACGGTGTTTAAGTTCATAGTTACTGCATTTTAAAAATCACCACTGCAGCGTCACTTCATTTTACTGCATCCTAACTGCATTTTATGGCGTTAATGCAGAGGTCAAAGTTTTGTAAGTACTTGGCAGTCGAAGAACAACTTCAGTGCGTACTTGAATTGATGACCAAGGAAATACAGATACTGAACATAGGTTGGGCAACTCAGAGAAACATTTTAGATTGTGGTGTATTTGTGATGCGTCACATGGAATGCTACAAAAGGGAATGGTCTAGCTGATTTTGATACCCATTTGAATACTGAAGACAATGGCCAGCAAAGACAGTTGGATGATCTGAGTAAAAAATATGTAGCAAAGATATTACTATCTGATTTCAATGATATTGCAGACCACACTCGTGAGAAAGTGAAGGCATATGATAGATTGGATGATAATATGAGGTTAAAGCACCAAAAAGCTGCAAAAGGAAAAATCAAAAAACGTATTGCAAGTACGTTGGGTGATTAAGAAAAAACATGTCTCTCGTGAAAAGAACTTTCAATCGGTTATCTTACGTTTGTTCAATGTAACTGATAACATATCATGGTTATTGTAAGACAATTTATTTACTATCTAAAATACTTTATGCATAAAATAGTTTGTATATTTGCTACTCTTTGAATTCATTGACTGGAATTATAATACTTTTTGCATGAAGATAGTTTTTGCAGTAGATTAGATGATTAAGTGGACATCAAGAATTTACTGCATTTTAAGAACATATTTACTACATTATAAAGTTATTCTACTGCATTTTAAATATAATCTACCGCATTTTAAACAAAATCTACTGCATTGTAAACATAATCTACTGTATTTTAAATTTCTACTGTATTCTTAAATAGTATATCACAAAAATGATGATATGTTGTTCTACTGCATCAAAGTTAGTCTACTGCATTTTAAAACATAATCTACTGCAATTTAAATTTCTACTGTAATTTTAAATAGCACATCACAAAAATGATGATATGTTGTCCAACTGCATTAAAGTTATTCTACTGCATTTTAATAATCATTTACTGCATTTTAAATTTTCTACTGCATTTTAACTTTACTGTCAGCATAAACTTTGACACTCAATAAAAAACAAAACAATGCTGTTACAAAATTTAATAGGTGTAGTATAATGTGGCAACGTATATTTATTTGAAGTAAAACACTCGGATTTCTTTTATACTTGAATAGATTCTATGTGTTGTAATTTGCTAATTCTAAATATCACATGATTAACTACATATATATAGTTCATTTAAAAAATATAAAAACGTCACATGACTGCATATATAAAAAAAAATTATATGAAAGTACTCATTGATAGCAACATCTCAAAAATGCATTACAAAAACACCAACAACACAGAAAAAATAAAGTATATCTTATGTTAAAAAACTAAAATGCAGTGACTGACATTTAAAATGCAGCTTAAGGGATAGAAAATATAAAAATGTTTCAAATTCTCAGCTAAGACTCGGACAAATTATTGCACACATCTCCCACTGGTGTACTTGCAGGTGTTGTTTCTTCAGGTATGCTTGTAAACCCAAAAATGAACAAATAGCTGCAGACTTGTCCGTTGGTATTGCTGTCGGGAATTCAGCTTTAACTTCCTCAAAAATTTCAAGCAATTGTTCTCTGTATTTAGCAAAGTTCCCTGGATTATGCACCAACCTATTTGCAGTTTCCTCCACAATCTATTGCATCTCTCTAATTCCATCTAGAGTTGTTTTGGGTGCTTGAGGTTGTTCCATAACTCCCTCCTCCTTATCAGGTATTGCCTCGATAGACCATCGAAAAAGAACATACTGTTTAGGGAATGCTTGCAGGTTCTCTAGACGGAACACATAAAAAATGTGTCCACATAACAAGCCATATAACTCAAACTTCTTGCAGGTACATTCAGCTGTAATCTCTAAAGGTTTATAAACAACTTTTAAAAATGAAAATAAAAGTATAAATATATATATATATATATATATATATATATATATATATATATATATATATATATATATATATATATATATATATATATATATATATAAAATGTGATTTTTGATGAACTTATCCACACCACATTTTAAGTAAAAGTGGAATTTAAGTACATCATACCTTATAGATCCGTCCAGTTTCTCGATCTTTTATGTTTCTAATCACTGAATTTTCAAACTTTTCTTCACTCACTCCCTAATAATCATTATAGCTGGCAACAAAATCTTCTTGTACATCATAAAAAACAGTTCGTGTATACATCACTGAAGCTTGCCTCTCAAGTGGATGATCAGTTTTAAATTCAGAAATTGTATACTTTGTGTTGTAATCATTTAGTTGCTGAACATAGCTCTGAAGTTCATCATAGCAGGATCTGGCTTTGCTTTTTTCACATACTTTGACCCTTCTTTATTACATCTGAACAGCTTATTTTTAGGATTTATCGACCTGCTTGGCCTCCAAGATGAACTTTTTTTAGCAACAAAACCTGTCTTCTTTGCATACTTCTGATAACAAAGAAATGCTTCTTCTATTGTATCATATACGGTACCAATCAATGGTTTGTCATCAACACAAAGGATACCAAATTCTAGTACCACAAGGACTATAGAACAGTCTATCAGCTTTGTCTGAAACAGCTGCAACATACATATTAAATTAAATATTACCGCATTTTCATATACACTAATGCATTTTAAATAGAATTTGACATTTCAGTACTTGTAATCTTAACATCACCATACATAAAAATCAAACCCTAAAAACTGCATTTTATAAATCTCATGCTGCACTTTAACACAAAAAAACAACATCTTATAATCAAGTAAGATCAGAGGAAAAAAACTAAAATTAAAGAAAACTACATACAGTCATATGGATGTGTGTATACTTATCAATCAATAGAAGGTACTAAAATATTCCAATCCTTACAATTACACATACCGATTCATGTATATATATGTATAATAACGAAACAAGCAAAAACACATAGATGAAGACACATGTAAATATATATATATATATATATATATATATATATATATATATATATATATATATATATATATATATATATATATATACTTATATATACTTATAGATACAACAAAATATACAACAAACACATATACAAACAAAATAAAACACACAAAAGTGTGTGTTCTTCGACTGCAACGTCAACAGTCGGAGTTTTATCTACTCGATCTACAGAAGATGAAGGAGTAATTACTTGCGACATTGTGACCGGATTTGATGATTATCGTAAGTTTATGATGATAGTAAGTAATTGCGACAGAAGATGAAGATTTGCTGAGATCGTACAATTGTGAGAACGAACAGTATAAGATGATCGTATATAACTGTATATCGAAACGAATTTGAGAAAATATCATGTTGATCAGATGGTTTAATCGAATATTTAGCTTATTAATCGTATGGATCTAAAACTCTTCGTGGATTCCTTTCCTCAATTGTGAAAATCTGTATAATTTCTAATATTTTGAAGACTTTGCGGTCAGCTCCAAAACTTTAGAAGATGTGCAGAAACAGTCACTGTAGTTTCCTGTAGAGGGGGGCCGCATGACACGTGGCAGTCTACTATTGGGTGAAACCCTGCCCCACCTGCTCCTCCAAGAGGAGCTGCTCCTCTGATCCGTTTCTTTTTTAACTAACTCAAAAAAATTTAAGAAAACGTAAGTTATTGCATGAAATATTAACGATAATAAATTATATACTTTTATATTTATTATTACTTTTTTAATTGAGTTTAATACCTCGAGACAATCCAATGTATGTCAGACTTTTTGTTTCCTAAAATAATTTGGAGTATTCATTATCTATTTTATTTTAAAATTAATAATATAATATAATAATAGTTAATTAGATAATTTTGTTTTGATACAAATACGTTGGTAGCTTAATCATTAAACTATTTTATCATTAAATAATTTATTAATTGGAATGATAAGAAGTTGCCACGTGTCATTGTTGCCTACGTGGCAAATTCAAGAGTCATCTTTACTACTCGCTTAGTATATACATAGATAAGATTAAGATTTCGGATGCCACTACCAACCGTCACTCCATGTTTTTATCAGGAGCTGCTCAAGCCCATCAGGGGCCTAAAGTGAACTTTCAAAATGGGGCCTTTTTTACTATGAATTTTTAACTTATTCTATTTTATATAAAATTTATTTTTCTTGCTTTTTTTTATGCAAAATCTTTAATTACGTCATTAAAATCAGTTTCGTTTACTAACTCTTTTTCAATTGATAAAGTAGCTAATCCATTTAACCTTTCTTGTGACATCGTCGATCTTAGATAATTTTTCACAATTTTAAGCTTCGAAAAACTTCTTTCAGCTGAAGCAACTGTTATGGGAATGGTTAACATAATTCTATATGCAATATAAGCATTTGGAAAAGAATCAAGTTTTTTTAATATAATTAAGTATATCAATTGGTTTGTCATTTTCTACATTTATGATTTCTCTTAATACCCTTAATTATGAAAACAAATCTATACCATTAATATCGGAACGATCATTGTATTTTAATTGTTTTTCAAGGTTAAGACAACTATCTTTTAAATCTTTTTCTTCAAGAGACTTTAATTTTGCCATGCTAAATAGAAAACCAAAAAGAGTTTCATAGAATTTAAATTGATCAAATCTACTTTCAAGAGATGAAATAGCTTTATCTATAATATATAGGAAATAATCAATTTTGAAAAACTCTTCAGGGGTCTTTATTGTTTCATTGTCAACGTTGTTATCAAATCGTCTATTTCTATGGATAAGACATGTGTTAAATTCATTCGCTTGTTCTTGTTCGACATGATTTTTTGGATCAACATCATTCTTTTTATTATTTAATTCTTCTTCCACATTCACTTCATTATCGTCTAAGTTTGTAGCATTGGTTTGATCATTTGAAGGACCTTCATCTATGTTATTTGATTTGTTCTTTTTTTTGGATGTTACAAATTTATATATGGCCCCCCTTTGAGATTCTATTAGAGCATCTCTTTTTCTTTTTTTAGTAGTTTTGAGTAACCAGATTCATAGTTACGAGTTGCCATTGATAAATCTAAATAACTGTTAGACACTAATCACAATAAAGAACTTAGAAAAGGAACAATAGAACCTGATGTAGCGACGTAGTGATTAATCAAGTGCAACTAAAATATTGTACGAGAAATCTTATAATGCAATCGTCAAGCTGATGTCTCAGACTCTCAGTTCACACCTGATGAAAAATAAATAAATTATACTTGTATTAGTACATATAAATCAGAGATCACTGGTGAAAAAGATTTAAAGTTAACTAGTTAAGATTCAAGAATAACTCACTTTTTAATCACGAAACGTCGAAACCAAGCTTATGCGTATTGACAGAAAGGTTGCTTCAAAGCCTCATTCAGTGATTGATTTTGTAAGAAAATAAACAAGAAGGCAAGAAAGATTAATAATTTTGAGAATGGAGGTTTACACAGAGCCGTTTGAAAGGGAAAAAGAAAACGTGGAATTGTGGAAACGAAGCGTCAATTATGATCAGGAATTCACTTAATTAGAATATAAATTGAGAAAATCACTTAAATTTTATTTTGTTTCCTAAATCAAAATGGCTAAATGCCGTCATTTTTTTTTTCTACTTTCACCTAATGGGCTAAAGTGCTAAACCAAATAAATGGGCTTTGTAATGTTAAAGTTATAAGAATGAGGCCTTATAAATGGGCTACTAATTTAGAGAGGCTTAAGAAAAAAAATTCACCCAATATATATATAATTATAAGAAAGTTGTATATAATAATAATTTATATATATATAAAACACATATATAGATATATATGGGGCCTTCAAAATTGTGGGGCCTAAAGCGGTTGCTTTACCGGCTTTACCCTTGAGCCACCCCTGGTTTTTATCCAACATTTTCAATTTTTAATTATACGCTTGTGAAGTGTTAAAAATTCTATACATTGACTCATTATTTATAATCACATCGACTAACACTTCAACTAATATACAATCTTAAGTCATTGAATTAGTTATAATAATAAATATAAATTTATCAATTACTATTTATTTTATTATCATTATTGTTATCACTAGTACTTGTCCCGCTGATCCCTAATGATCTCTTTTGGACAGGCTATTTGATCTTGGGCTTTGTTGTGTCCATAGTACTCTCCTATACCTTTGTGTCGCTTCATAGTTAAGTCATAGTTAAGTTGTGGGATGGTTTCAGAGCTGTATATGTGCATGTTAGAGCTAGCCTCTAGTTGTTAGAGATGTTTTGGGATTGATTTCTCTACCAACTATCCCTGATGTCGTGATTTCTCTTTTGCATGGAGCCTGATGGTGCTTTCTTTTTAGCATCTCATGTGATGCAATTTAGATAAATGGTTCCCACATCATACAACTTTTCTTACAATAGCTTGTTTAATTTGTTTGTTACGTCTTTTAGTGGTCATCTTTCATCCACATTTCTTTTAGAAAAAGGTGACATGAATGTCGAAACTTTTGTATAAAAATGATAATCGATCGGAAGCCATCATCTCTTTTCTAATTATGATACTCCCTCCGTCCCAATTTTATTGTCCCTAAACAAAAAACACGCAGTTTAAGAAAACACAATCATCTCTCTTACTTTTGAGTAAGATGACAGTTTTACCCTCTACTTTTTACCTACTTTTTTGTCTTAAATATAGACATTAGGGGTAAAAAAGAACTTTATCTCATTATTCTTATCTATTTATGGAAGTGGACAATAAAATTGGGACATCCATAAAAGGAATACTGGACTATAAAATTGGGACGGAGGGAGTATTTACGAAAGTGTAAATCTTGATGGATACATAAATCTCTGGTATTAGTGATCGGAAACGTTTAATTGAGTAGGACCCGATTTCACATGCCTATGCATTTGAAATTTCAATAATCAAATACGTACCTAGTATTTTTATATTACTATTTCAAATTTAAATTTAAATGCTTGTGCTATTCTTAGACTAGCAGGGTGAAACCCTAAATTGGTTAGATAGGATAGGAAAATGATACTCGCTCCGTTTCATTCAAAGTGTCTGTTACTATTTTGGGTTATTCCATTCTATTGTCTATTTTGATATATAACCAATTAAAAAAAAAATTAGTGGGTAGAGATGATATTTGATTGGTTAAAAATATTGTTAGTGGAGAATCTTAAAATTATGTGCACCGTCAAAATGGACACTTTGAGTGGTGACTTGACATTTTGACCGGGATGGAACGAGTACAAATTTGGGTGGGGGTGAGATATGTCAAAATCAGAAATAAAAGGGACTAAGCTAGCACATTTGTTAAAAATGGTGTAGAAGCAGAAGAGTATCGAGTTTGATTAGAACATAGACGTAGATAGATAGATAGGGTAGGGTTCAAATGAGAATAGGAATTTGTGTGAGAATGAGGGAACCAATGATATCAAGCCATGTGTACAAAGAGAATGTTCCACATGTACAAAACCCATTTACCCCAACATCAATTATCTTTCAAACGACAAATCGAAAAATTATGAAAATTGCACCATTAAATTCGTCGTTTTCTCCTCTTCGATTTGCCGTCCCTCAAGACATACTTTCGAAAAGTTTTTTTTTTTTTTTTCATTTTTTTGGTGGGTTTCACATTTACTAACACATGTGTAAAAGTGTTGCGTTTAGGGTTTAGGGTTTGGGGTTTATGGGTTAGGGTTTAGGGTTTAGGGTTTGAGGTTTCGGGAGAAACCCCAAACCTCAAACCCTAAACCCTAAACCCTAACCCCTAAACCCCAAACCCTAAACCCTAAACGCTTTACAAAACGCTAAACTCTAAATCTTTCTAAACCCTAAACCTTGAACCCCTTCTAAACCCTAAACCCTTATAAACCCTAAACCATAAACCCTACTAAACCCTAAACCTAACCCTAAACCCTAACCTTAACCACAAATAAAATGTACAACTAATCACTAACACATGTGTTACTAATTTGTGAAACCCACCAAAAAATGAGAAAAAAAAAAGTTGTAAAAAGTATGCCTTGAGGGACGGCAAATCGAAGAGAAGAAAACGCTGAATTTTATGGTGCAATTTTCATGATTTTTCGACTTACCGTTTGTGAGATATTTAATTTTTAAAAATGTGGAGGAGAGAGAATAAAGTGTGGAGGAGAGAGAATAAAGTGACACATGGCAGAAATCTGTTGGTTCCCTCATTCTCACTCAAAATTGGTGTACTCATTTGAACCTTACTCTAGATAGATATTAATGATGATTATTAAATTATATATATAATAATAATAATTATTATTATCTTTATTATTTTTATTTTACTGTATATGTGTAGTATATCCACTATATATTCACATTTTTACGTATATATATACGGTGATCCGCAAAACCAAATCCATTAGAATACCTAATTTTATTTCAATCGATATTAAGCACGAATTTAACCAAGTTCAACGATCATCAGAGGTAATTATTCCTGTCATTGAGATAACTTATAAGTTACAGAGTAATTGTTTACTGGTATAACGATCATATATCGAACATGAAGTATAACAACTGTCCATAAAATTTGAGGGCCATAACGATCACTGAATGTGACCCTATGCGTTGGCATATAGTGCAATTGTCGATATCTTCCATCGACCACACTTAAATCATATAGCTCACTATTAGAGTCAGGAATGTTTTAATCAATCTTGTTCATCTAGCTCGAATCGTCCACTCTAAAACTGGAAATTTTGAATGATTAATTAGCTGTTTTATCTAAATAATGGAGTGTTACGTACACATGGCAACTTAATATATCTTTTATTATTAGTTGATCGTTTTAATACTTATATGGTAATCGTTGCTTCAAAATTTGTGGAGTGCGTACATATTTCCTGACGAATTTCTCTATTCAGTTTGTTACTAATTTATTATGATATGATATATATTTCGAATTTGACAGTCATGTCACCTAGCTAACAACTTTCGACAAACTTTGTAGTAAAAGCGTAGACCAAAAAAAAATGAAAAGTTGCTTCGGCATTGACATAAGGAGTTCGAAGTCAGAGAAAGTACCAAAATCGTTAGAACAATTACTTCCTGATTATGATTGTCCTTATGATGGCTCTGAATGCTCGGTCATGGGCAACGTTCCACAACTTGTAGCGCATCTCAAGGATGATCACTCTGTTGACGTAATTGAAGGAATTTCATTCGATCATCAACATTCTGATGAATCTCACCCATCTGAAACAGGGATGATAGCTGTAAGTTACCTAAAAAGTTATTTAGCAATTAAAGTAAATCCATTTCAATATTAAGCACATATGACATATATATCTGTGACATGTTTTTTTATTATAATGTTGGTTCAATTAGATAATGAAGTGTCACGGCCAAAACTTCTGTTATCATTTTGAAGCTTTTAATCTGGGGACGGTTCCATGCTACATAGGATTCTGTCGGTTCATGGGTGAAGAAACGGAGGCCAAGAAGTTCAATTGCTGGTTAGAAATTGGTAGAAATGGGCGGAAACTGAGATGGCAAGGGGTACCAAGGAGTATTCGTGATAGTCACCACAAAGTTCGTGACCCTCTAAACGGACTCGTCTTTCCACGAGAGTTAGCTCTTTTCTTTTCGGATGATGGGAGTAGTGAGCAACAACTCAAATTACAATTACATGTACGTGTATGGAAGGTATAGTAAAAACACTTTCAGGTTGTTTAATTCTTCGAACATTGATATTCGAACAAAATTGCCTAAGGATCATACTTTAAAGTCTATTAATAAATTGGGTATTATTCACATAAGAAAGGGTGAACAAATAGTCCTCTAGATGTGTATGTTAACATATCATCTCGATATGAACCAGAGGTTATTTCTAAATCAGGGTTAAGTGCTTTTTAATATATATAAATACATGTTGGCTTTCATTGTGTGTATGTAACAAAATTGACCGTCATTATATGCACAAAACTATTTATTTTTGTAGATTGTGTATTTTGGTGAGGTGTTATCAGTTATAAGGTGACACATGACATCTTTATAAGTTGACAAGTCACCAAAATAAATACAATGTACAAAAATAAATAGTTTCGTATGTACGCGATCAATTTTTTTTACCTACATACAATGAAGGTTAACACAACTTAACCCTCTAAATTATGACCGTATGTCGTAGTCTCGTAGACCCCAAAAAAGTCTAACTTATACTTCTTGATCATTGATTCAGTGTTTTAATTTATCCAAAGACATCAAATTGTGTAAGTCTCTGGTAAATTTTTAATTGTTACCCAAAACTTGTTTATTTTGTTATCCAATTCACCCGATCTGTCATTTTGTTCTCCTAAATTAGACTAAAAATTTGTGTGAGACTAAAGGAACCAATGATATCATACCACATATACAAAAATAATATTCCACACTACAAAACCCATTTACCCCAAACATCAATTATCTCACAAACGACAAATCGAAAAATCATGAAACTTGCACCATAATTTTCAGCGTTTTATCATCTTCGATTTGCCGTCCCTCAAGGCATACTTTCGATAAAAAAAATCGGTTTTTTGATGGGTTTTATAAATTAGTAACACATGTGTTAATGATTGATTGTACTCTTTTTTTTTCATCGCTGGATAAAATAAAATGTAAAGCAAAATAAAGGTTTATTATTCCCCGTCTATAAATATCCAAATTTTTATGCCTAATACCCCATAGATTGTTCGAACTGTATAGGAACAATAATCAATTTTAGCTCGAATGGTTTGTGTACATGTGGCATGATATCATTGGTTCCCTTAGTCTCACTCAAAAATCATGGACTCATTTGAACCTTACTCTATAGTGTTTATATAGTTACAAACAAATTATACAAATAAAAGTTATAACTGAAAATTACAAACTGAATTGTCATTTTATATTAGTTCATTTGAAAGGGAAAACTTGGTCATTCTAAAGCTTTGAATTAATTTTGTCTATTACTCCACTATTTAGTACTCCCTCCGTCCCATAATAATTGTCTCACTTACTATTTTGGGACATCCCAAAATAAATGTCCAGATTCCCCTTCAGCCAATCAGAAAAAACTTTAGCGGGTAAAAATAAGATGTTATTGGTAGATAGTGATTTTCCTTAAACTGTGTGCATTTTTACATGAGACACTTATTTTGAGACGGAGGGAGTAAATTTTAACGACAGTGACTCAAATAGTCGTATGCCACATCAAATGATTGTTTAATTCTTTATTCTCTCTGTCCCAATTAAACTGTCCACTTTGACTTTGCACATAGTTTAAGAATATTCCACTAACTATACTTTTCACAAATCAAATAATATATTTACCCAGTAAAATCTCTTTTTCGATTGGTTGAAATATGAAAGTGAACACTTATTTGAGACAATCTAAAATAGTAAGGTGCACGGGAAGGGAATATATCTTTGAAAATTTGGCAAGGCATTAGAGATTTAGAGAGGCCCACAAAAAGGAGTTCAGGCTCCAAGAAGGAGGACCCGAGAAACCCATAAACAAAATAAAGTTTTTCAAAAATACAAACATAAATAAATAAAAACCCGATTACAACCATAGTAATATCCTCATAGGCATAGCATCATCCAATGAAGCAATGTTTGGACTATATATGTTAAATAATTGTTAACCACGTACGTGAAATAATTGTTAACCATGAACAAGGATATATACGTTAGATTTAAGTTTGCAATTCATCAACAATCTTTTTTCACTTGTTTAACAAATTGCACTTGTAGTGACTAGAGTTGGAAATTTGTGTACCCAGTGTAGTTAGATATATGTAAATTATAATCTACACATACAGTAGAACCTTTATAATTTAATACTCGATAAATTAGTAACTTCGATAAAGTTAATAATTTGTCCGGTTCCAACTTGGAACCAGTACAAAATTGGACCCCAATCGATAAAATAATAAAATAATATTTTTTTTGAAATCCCTGTTCAAGCGTAAAAACACTTGAGTACAACGATGATGATGATGTATGAGGAATCAAGCTTGTCACACTCCGATTAACGTGCAAACCCAGAGTCGAGACCAAGTCAATCGAGGGTGGTGAAAGCTTAATTCTTGGAGAGTAATTCGTGAGGAAAGACTCTGTGGATTTATGAGGTGTTGGCCTGAAATGAAAGCATAACACTGGTATTTATACTCAAACCCTAAGCTGATGTGGAGGGTTTGGTCGTGGGGGAGCACGACACTTCCTGCGTGGATCGTTGACGTGGAAGTTCGGTCGTGGGGGAACACGACACTTCTTACGCGGATCGCTGACGTGGAAGCTCGGTCGTGAGCGAAGATGACATTTACTGTGTGCCGGCTGACGTGGACCAATCAAATGCCCCGACCAGGTTAATGGCCAGGCCATGCTAGTCGTACCTGAATATAACGGTTGCAGATTGTACTTCTGTCAGAGAATATCGGGCTTGCCTTGTCATCTTGTGTAACACCCGCCAAATTAGGACTAGTAATTAGTGCATAATCATATGTTAATACATGTAATTAGTTCTGTGTTAGGCTAATTAATGTATCGAATTATATATATTGTTGAATATATACGAAAATGCGATTTGATTAAATCGTACGCGACTTAAATCGAATGTATTTCGATTCAATCAAATACGGACGTTGGTGACCAATTTTATTAAATAACGCTTTTATATCAAAAATATTATTATGATAATATTTCGTATTCACTCGTATCGTACAAACCGAACTTGCCCAATTTAAAATATTAAAACGCGCAAACTAAATAAACTAACTTACATTTTATAACACAAATATAAATTAAATTGTGAAATATTTAAATAAAACATCGCGTAATAAATTGTATTTTAAAACTTATAATTAAAATGTAAATAGTTATTTAACGTTTAAACGACGGAGCAAACGAACACCACGCGGAACGCGGGACGGGAAAACTGGAAAAGTGGGGATAACCCCCACCTCCCACTCAATCTTTCTCATTTCTCTCTTCTTTCTATCTCTCATCTCTTTCTTTTCTTCCTTTTCACCAAAACACCACAAATCACAAAAATCGCAAAATAACATCACGAAACGCAACCGAATCACCAATATTTTTAGAGATTCACGACCACCTCGCGACGATCTACAACGCTACCTTTCCGGATCTTCATTTCGGCAAATTGTAAGTTTCCGACAAAATCCCGAAATCTCTCGATTCTTAGTATTTTTCACTTGTGATTGTTTATATAACATATATATGTCCCTTACTAAGTATATAACACGATTTCATAGCTTAAAAACGAGTTTAAAACGGATTTTTGGTCGGAATTATCGTGACAGCCGGATTTCTGGGCTGGTGTTCATCCATGCGACACAAGCCTTGTGTCGCATGTTGTGTCGTATTTTGGCCTTTGTGTCGCATAAACTCCCTTGTGTCGTATTTTGTGTCGTACCCGAGAATTAGTGTCGCAAGTCCTGCGACACAACCACTATGTCGCATACCCCATACGACACAATCACTATGTCGCTGTTGAATTAGCATCTCGCACCTATGCGACACAACCCTTGTGTCGCATAGACATTGTGTCGCATTTCTATGCGACACAACCCTTGTGTCGCATATCAACTTTTGTGTCGCATATTGTGTCGCAAAGCACAGAAAACTCAGATTTTTACTAAGTGTTTAGACTCGAAATTTATCACTCGATTTTACCCGAATTCAGATCCCAGATGCGTTTTTCACTAAAGCAATATAGTAGAAATAAAAATTTTTTGAGCTGACCTGGCATCTCGACCCCAGCCAGGGGCCAGCCCCTTGGACCCCGCCAGGGGCGCTGCCTCCGGACCTCCGTACTTAGATTCCGTAACGGCTTCTAAAACACAATCGAAACACATTTTTCAAAGTAAAACGCCACGAAATCACAATAATAATAGTTGAGATTATTATTACAAATCCATCACCAACGGGCCGTACATGTTTTCAAACACTTAACAAATCAACCAAATCGTAGTAATTTGGACATATATATAGTTGTGTAACAACTACAAGGGTGATCTTTTGAGATACCCAATCATGTTTATAACCATCGCGTGTCGTGGACACCCTCAGGTTACAAGTCTTTGGACTTCATACTCGGCTAATCAACTCAAGTTTATTAAGTTAAACTCACAAGACTCAGGTGAGTCTCATAGCCCCTCTTTTACTGTTTTACTCAGGGGTGTGATATATTGCTCAACTTTTAACATGTGAACGCAAGTACAAACATTTCATATACTACATGAGTTTTTCGAAACTAATCATTTAAAGTCCTCCGTCAGCATAGTTGTTAATACGTTGTAGCGTGAATATTAGTATATGGTACCATATAGGATTGACCCACCTCGTCCGGGTTAGCAAGCACTAACCGGGTAAACGGACGTACTAATATTTGGGAAGACGAATGTTGATTAGGCATTCGTGGAGGCACCTCGCCCGGAATTCTCTATAGGGGACCCGGCCCTCGAGTTAAGCTCAACTATGTGCTCATGGCTGTATACACGATGACTATCATTTAATTGCTGGATGCAATTCATTATTTAAATCTTGCGGTTCACATTATATTAACTGATTTCAAACCTGTGAGCTCACCAGCTTTTAGCTGACCTTTTAGCATATATCGCAGGTACCAAGCAGTAGGATGTTTCTGCTTCAGGGTTTTAGCTCGAGTCAGCATACAGAAGATTGAGATTTTCTTGCATTAGTATATTTTGTACAAGTACTTATGTACTGAAATCTCATTTGATTTAAACTCGAGCTATGTAAAGCTTTAAATGTTGTAAACATTTCTGTTATCAATATATTTTGTTAAAACGACGCATATAGAGTCGTTTACTATATATCTTTGTGCTTTGTTATTGATTAGTAACACCCAAATCAAGCTTCCGCAAATCATCAAATTTGGGGGTGTTACATCTTGCAGCCGTTCATCTGTTACGTTGATGGAGCGGCCAGTGCTGCGGTTCGGCACGGAACGTAGCCGAGTCCGCATCCTGTCCCGGGTATTAGTGTCCGAGGTGAGAGCTAAAAGAGTTGGGCTCGGGCGTTATCCGGGTCTGTGCTCGGTACAGGTCAGGGGTCGTGATAGCTAGTGTAGTCTGCCGTCCGTACCGAAAGCTTAGTCGAGCTGTCGTCGGATACCATCCGAGTCCAGGTCCGGATGGTGTACATCATTAAGTCCCCCCAGTCCGTTGTTATATTCCGTGCAGGGGTATGATAGCGGACTCAGAATACATGACGTGGTGTAATGATGTCGGCCCTGCAGTCTAGGCGGCGCGCAATAAATGCATGTCTTTTCAGATGTCATAACTGGAACGCGATGGGACGGCTTACAGACGCTGCGTCAGCATACAGCTGGCTACACGTCGGTTCGTTTGCCAGATCGTGAGATCTGTTGACACGTGGCCGTGCGAGACGTGGCGAGCAAACGGTAATTTCTCGTTTGTGAGATCTGGCGACACGTGTAGGGTGGAGATCAAAGCCCACAAGGCCCGGCCCATGAACTTTTGCCTATAAATAGCAAAGCCTCGTTTTTACTTCATTTTTTTTACGCCAGTGAAAAATCTAGAGAGCATTCCGGCAAAATTCAAACGTTCCGTCAACTATTCCGGCTTTATCAACCCAGATTCCGATTGCTCTCAATCAAACCCAGGTCCGTTACTCGTATCTTCGAACTTTTCCTTCTTTCCCTCATATATACATACCATGGCTGCTCCTGTGAACGTAGCAAAGGCTCGTGTGGCCGTGGCTGGACCCGGCAAAGGTCCGAAAGTGGCCTACGAGGTTAGCTCGGTGAAGCCGGAGGATATTCCGGATATTTTGAGGCGCTTTAAATGCCTTGAGAGGTTCAACCCGATAGCACCTACCCCCGAGCAACGTACCGACGCGCCACCGAAGGGCAAGGTGGCCGTCTATTGGAAGACTATGGAGAAGGGTAATCTCCGTATGCCGCCGACCCCGTTCTTCCTAGACGTGTGTAAGCACTACAAAGTGGGGTTCAGCCAGCTTCACCCCTTCGGGGCACAGAAAGTGACCATATTTGAGATGTGGTTTAGGTCACTGAACCTGAGGCCGTCGGTTAGGGTTTTTCAGGCCTGCTTCAAGCTGACCCCGAGCGCCGGCACGGGATGGTATACATGGATTGTCATTAACTTATGTCATTAATTTATGTTCATGCTAATTAATGTTATGTCATTAACACATGGATTGTCATTAACTTATGATTATGGTGACAAATTAAGGTTGGCTATTGTTTGAATTAATATATGGCTTGAATTAGGTGCTAGCTGCTTTTTTTTTTTTTTTTTTTATCGTGTGATAAATTCTATATCCAAGTTCATAAGCATACGTACATACATAGCCCGCAGATTATCACAATATAATATGTGTCAGGTATATAATGAAGTATGACGATGTAATGGAAGAAACCGACATGACGGTTTCAAGTGAAAAGCATCATATGGTTTTAAAGAATGTATACAACCTTCTTTCATGTCCTGTGTGCATTACCTTAATGTCACCACCGATTCATCAGGTTCGTTTCTGCCTATTAAAGAGTTGAACCAAAGTGTTTGAACCTTGTAGGTGTAATTATATCATTTGTTTCTTGTAGTGCCCGAATGGCCACACGTTATGCTCAATTTGCAAAATCAGAGTACAAGACTGCTGTCCGATTTGTCGTATTGACATGGGTAACATAAGGTGTTTGGTTTTGGAGAAAGTAACAGAACCATTAAAACCTCCTTATACTTGTCCTTACGCTCACTCGGAATGCTCAATCACCGGCACTATTCCAGAACTCGTGACACATTTGACGGATAATCACAATGTTGAAATGTACGGAGCTACTAGATTCAAACTTCGTTATATTCAATCACTCTTAGATGAGATGGAAAATGCACGAGGAGAGATGGGTGTAAGTTACAATATCTGTTCATGTACTTTTAAATCGTCATCAATGTCATACTTATATTTATATATTGCTTTAGGTATTCAATTGCTATGAACGACAATTTTGTTATTACTTTGAAGCTTTTATGCTGGGTACGAATCCATTTTACTTGGCATTCTTTCGGTTCATGGGAGAGGACACCGATGCCAATAAATTTAGCTACTCTTTAGAATTAAAGGGAAACGGTCGATCGTTGACTTGGAAAGGGGTTCCAAGGAGTATTCGCGATACTCACCGAAAAATCTGTGACAATCTAGATGGATTAGCTATTCCGCGGAACCTGGCTCTTTTATATTCCGATGGTGATGACCAAGAAATTAAGCTAAGCATATACGCGCATATATGGATAGAGCAATAACTTAACCTAATTTTAAGCAAAACAAGGTATATACTGAAAGCTTTAATAATCATAATATATTGGTTAGGTAACAGGTTCACTGATTATTATATTCAATAAGCATATATAAGTCGTTTAATTTGTCCTGACTATATATTGTATCATACTACTAGTTACTTCGATTTGATGAGATTGTGTGTGTGTGAAAGAAGCAAATAGGTTAAGAAAAGGTACGGGGAAGATGTTCTTGCAGCTTGGGAAGAAGTAATTGGGTGAAGGGAAAGGGAGTATATGTTATTGGCGATTAACTTTTTTATAACCATTCACATACGTTTATCCAAAAGGTTGAATAATATTGGTCTTCGACTAGGTTGTGCGCCGCACAGCCGGAGACTTCCTAGTATGCTACATAAAATTTTGTCGATTTTAAGGTTACGAAATTCAGTTCTACGTAAAAAATAGATTTTTGACGTGCAGTATAGGAATCAATTTATTTGTTGTCATCTCCGTGTGTTGTCATATTTCTCTTATCTCTTTTCTCTTCCATTGTGTAATTATACAGTTTCAAGTTATGACCATTTGAAGTCAAATTTTTTTGTACATTTCATGTTCTGACTACCCACCTACTTTATTCAAGAAACTGTCATGTTTATCTAATTAAAGTTTTTGACCATTTTGATTAGGAAGTCCATAACTAACATATCCTTCAAAATGTGATATTTGCTCAAAGCAAGCAAGCATATATATCATTGTATGTAACTTAAAATTCTTAAGTTTTGATATGAAAAACTAACTCCACATTCTTATAAACGCTCGACGCAACACGATAATGCGTAGACGTTGATATCGCTAATGACGTTAACCTTTTACGAGTCATAATGATTCCCTCATGCAGCCAACGAAAAATCCAAATGGTTAAAATCGAACCATTCAAATGGTAATTTGGTTCGGTTCAGTTTCGATATTTTTTTAATGGATCAGATTCATATTTTGAAAACTAAAATATAAATGGACTCATTATGTTAATGGATCGGATTTGATCCGATCCATCCAAACGATAAAAATCTATCCATTTGAACCATTCTAAGTATTGTTGATTTCCTCTACTTGATCCACAAATCGGCCGATTACTGCCCAGCCAACCATAACCATTTTTTCTCCTTCTAGTCCATCACCTCTCCTCCCATTATCCAGCCCATTACTCTCCACATTCCCGATCCCATTATTATTTAATTTAATGTCTCAACAACGGAGACATTTTTGGAAGTGAAAAATAACACTTCAAACCTCTTCCTCCATTTCTCTACTACTACCTTCTTCCCATTTTTATTTTCATGTTTTACCTTTTAAAAATCTTTCTTTTTCAACTTTGAACTTAAATATTTTTGTTTATATTATATAATACTGAATGTGTAAGGAAAAATCTGGATATTTATTTGGTGAAACTTCAGGCACTACAAATCCTGAAGAAAAAATTGAAGAAGAATCTGAAAACAAGACAGAAGAAGGAGAGTTACCAAACAAAAGTGAAGTGGAAAAAAAAAAAAAAAGTAACAATAAGTTTATTATTTTCATTATTTTTTTATAAAATACTCCATTAAAAAATCTAGAGCAGTTCAGAAAGCTGCTGAATTATGGGGTTTAAAATGGAATAATCAGTCATTATCCAGCCCATTACTCTCCACAAATCACCATATCACACTCACTATGTTTACTTTTACATTTGTATAAGTTCATACATTGTGATGGTGTTTAGTTTTTCAATGTTTTTTATGTTATTTAATGGTAATGGTCATGATTCAATTCCTAAGGGTAAAATGTTCCACTTTTTAAATAGTGTGACACTTATTGCGATTATCATTGTCCCATTTTCTATGGCCATGATACTAATCTTATATGTTAAAAATATGATTGTTGGTTATGTAGTGCTTTCTATTATTTTAGCAGCACTTGCAACTTTTTTTCTTTTAAGATATATGTTTAGCACTGCTCCACAACATGAGAAGGAAGAAGCTTGATGTTCAAGAGCTAGCTAGTGCATGTGTTGCCTAAAAAATCCACTGGATCGGTTACCTGTTTTTGTTGTAATTTTAATTAGTGGGCTATTTGGATTGTTAGTTTTGGAGTTGTATTCTCAGAAGTTTTAATATTATTATTATTGTGTGTTTTCCTCTATTTTTATCTTTTTCTTTTCTGTTTTTGTTGTAGGATGTAGGATTTGTTGACAGGTTTTCAATTCGATTTCCAGGATCTCCATATATATCAAACGTACATCATGTTGCATCAATCATCATTCAAGAATCAATAAGGAAAACAAGAATATGGGTTGAACCCTTTCTATATAATCGATATACTCCGTATAAAACTGAATCTGGGTTACAACACTTGTTTGACACATATACATATATATATATATATATATATATATATATATATATATATATATATACTACGAACAGGTACTACCAACAGATACATCGTTTGATAGTGAACAAATGCATCGATTGGTTTAACAACAGAAGCGACGTACCCATTGACCCTAACTGTCGTTTGCTTTGTTTCCAGCATATATGGTCTGTTGGCCCATGGCCCAAACAGAACCTTAACAGCCCTTTTATTGACCATTAATATTAATAATGACCCATTACTAATTACTTGACCTATACTTGATAATTTTTTTCCCATTTGACATTAAAACTTCCAACATATGAATTACGTTAAGTTCGTCATTTCTACATATTTTGTTCAACGCAAATTTGCTCTATTGGTTCACAAGTTGGATGATCTGTAATTTTACGTACTTGTTGCGCTCAAGAGTTTGGATAAGTTGTTCCACTTTCACTCAAATAACAACATTCTCCTTAGCAAAATTAGTAGACCATAACATATTAACATGGCTAATTACCACTTTAATTGCTCTTTGTCTCTTCATGTAATGACATGAATCCCTTAAAGAATGACTGATGCATTTTACAACCGGATTATGTTGACATGGAGTAACTTTTAAAATAGATTTATAACTAATATATTAAACATACGAAATCCTCAATTCATAGGTCCTCCTTAATTAACTCTTTTAATATATAACTATAAATACATTATACAACCTATTTAGCTTTTATAATAATTCTATATGTATCATATACTTTAAATAATAATGAAGCTTTAAATAAGTTCATGATTTACAACTTTGGGTAGATTTTAATACGAAAAAGAAGGTAACTTCTAATTTTACAAACATCTAATTAAGGAGTCGAAATTTTGATTGTTATCCGTCATACGATCAGGAAACGCTGAAAGAACAGAAGATATATAATGATAATCGTTAATTTGTATAACAAAAAGATATATGCCCTATAATTTATGCTTATTAGAATTAGAAATGGAAGATCGAAAGAAAATAATAAGTGTCCTACTACCACCCATTAATTCTTTACTCAGGTCTTACCCATTACATGGGTCTTTCGATACCTATCTTACTTGGGTCTTACCCGAAGTTTTGAAAACCGGTTGAACTGGACCGGTCCGCTTGGTTGAATCGGGAATTATAAGAATTCCGGCCGATTATAAACTGGTTTTTGACCAAATTTAATTATAAACCGGTTCAATCCCATCTAATCCCAGTTTCAAATTTGTCTAAAAAAAGTCTAATACCTCCTAATTTGACTATTTGATTACACAGACACACTGCTTCTTTTCTACTGCTATTATCATATCCCACCACAATTAGATAGACTAATGAAAGAGACTACACCTAACACAATAAAGAATCATGTTTGTTTACTTACTTTCTTTCTTTCTCTTTTGCAGATTACCATTACCATTAAAAACTAAAATCAAACGTACAAATACAAATCCTCTAGCAACAAATTAAGCAAATCCCATAGTACAAGGTGTAAAATGAGTGATGCACCTGACCAAATCCAAACTAAAGACACAACAACATCAACACCCTGACCCCATGACTAAAATGCCCAAGCCTAGAGTATGCAGAATTTTAAAAGTTGACTTCAGGTGTAATCAAATTTTTGTTTTTATGGTAGTAAGTGGGTTGTAGCTAGTGTCTTAAGTGTTACCTACATCTTGCTTTTCGACTGTTATTTTTATCTTTCACAAAATAGGTAAACTATGGTTATTGTAAGAATTATTTGTAACATCCTCCTTATTGGTCTGGTAAATTCCTCTATTTAATTGATTATTTAATCGATTATTTAATTGTTTTAGGAAATACCTGATATTATTTGTTATACTGTGAAACTTAAGTAAATAAGTCACAGGACTTATTGTGAATAGTGAAATATTATTTGTTTTAAATTACTGTAGTTGACGGTAAAAGAAAATAATTTTCTCGCAATTGATTTTTAGGTTCCAGACAATAGATTTAGGTAGGATATAAAAATTAAAGCAATTAGATATGTGGAGTCGGTTGCAAGCCGACCTTAATATTCATATGTATTCAAAATTCCTTCATTCCTTTCATTTTAGAACTTGCAAATTCAAGAAAATCATAACCAAATTTCCCAACTAGTTTTGTGATTTCGATTTCAAATAGCAAGCTTTGTTATCACCTTATTCCTTTCATCATCATCAAAAAGTGAGTTTGATTTTGAGTTTCATAAATTGGGTTTTGATAGATATTGAGTTATCATTGAAATAGAAGCTTGATTTTGATGTTAAGAGATGCTAGAAACCCAATAGAACCCCTTTCTATGTTAAAATCACACCTGAAAATGAGTTTCTTGTGAAAATTCGAAGTTTTGGGTTCTGCAGAACTCAGTTCGCAGTCGTCCCAGAAATTCCTCAGGTCGCGGTGCGAACTGAGATGTTGCGGTGCGAACCGAGTTTCTGCGAACCGAATCATTGCGATGCGAGTTGAATTGCTGTGCGAACCGAGATTTATGCGTTGCGAACCGAAATGTGCGAGCTGACATATTGTGTTGCGAACCGAGTTGACCTGCGAGTTGAGACCACTGCGAATCGAGAATTTTAAAACTTCTGTTTTTGCAAATTTCAAAAGTGCACAAGTGTTAGTAGTGTTTTTACCCACGGAAAAAATTTACAAATTTTCTTTAAATACGGATTGGGCTGAAATTCGCATGTCCACTCAGAAACGGCCCAATGAGCAAGGCTCTATTTTAAGAGTTTAGGCAGTTTTTGGCCATTCGGGGTCATCTAGGGGTCGAAAATGGCATTTTTCATTTAAAACGTCATTTCGGGATTTTCTGATTTTATTTCAGATTAGACTTTGTTTACTTAGACTCCAGGGATTTACCTGTTTGAATAAATATGTTAGAATGATGATTATAGAACAAGTTACTAACTTGTGTGTTATGTGGTGTTTCAGATACTCCAAAGACTCAGTAATATAAGACTGCTGGGTGAAGAATCTGCAGAGGTATCGGTGAGTGGATTTAGAACTCACCTTTTGATTTAGTTGTAACTGTTTGGTTACAACAAGTAAACGTAGATATGTTTAGTAGACTGATTAGTCTGTGTTATTGATTATAAATCTACGTGCTATGTGGCCTCTGTGTATCAATAGTATTGAGGTAAACTGGTTAGTTGGGCTAGTTGGTTGTTGTGTGAATTACACAGGGTCTTGATTCATTCGTTGTGTGTAGAACCTGTGTTTGATTGTAATAACCATTAGCTATCGGTCTATTCTGTATTGGCCTTACAGATTGATGGTAAGTGTTCTTGGAGAGCCACTCGGGTATTATGGTATCTCAAGAGCCACCGATCCTCATTGAAAAAGAAATATGTGTGTTTACGATTATTTGGTGTAAACTCATAGTTATGCTAAGTTGAATTGTGTGTGATAAATTCATTCACTTAGCTTCGTGCTAATCTCTCATTTTACTTCCTGCAGGTTTTGTTAAGTATGTGGGTGGCAGGAAGGGATGCTTTGAAAGCAGAGAAAGTTTGACTGCTCTGCTAACTCTGATATAGTTTTGTTATAAACTAAGTTTTGAATTATATAATACCCCATTTGTATAATAGTGTAATGATGGTTTCCACAGTTTCGAACTGTTGTGAATTAACTTTGAAACAGTTTTTGTACATTATCTATATTATATGGTAATGAAATATGTTTTGAATTACGCTTCCGAGTAAAATAATATAATATTCTTATATTGAAAGAGGGGTGTTATATTATTAAATTTTAGTATTCCGGCCAACAAGTAATTATCTAATGTTGATTACTACCATTAGTGTTTTTTTTAGCATCTGATTAGTTTTTTAATTGATATAACATTATTTCCTTTCACTAAAAGTTAGAAAATGAAAAATTTTGGAGCTTAACTGATATAGTTTTATATTGAGAGCTTAACCATATATAATCATTATATTATAATGTTAACAATTCTAAAATGCAACATTTAGGGTTGTCATATATTATCAAATCTAATGCAATTAATTAATAACTGTATTTAGTGTTAGTTTTTTTATGCTCATTTACACTTAATAATTTTGTTAATGCATGTGCTTCAATGTTTTGAAAATCGGTTGAATCGGTCCGGTCCGACCGGTTGAACCGGGAATTATAAGAATTCCGACCGGTTTTAAATCTGTTTTTGATCAAATTTGACTTTTTGAGAACCGGCTGGTACACCAGTTCAATCCAGTCCAACTGGGAACAGGAACCGATTTTCAATTTTTTAATTATTTTTTTTAATTTATTTTGTATTTTTTAATTTATATAATGAACGGGAAAGGTCAAAATTGAAGGAGAAAAGTCAAAATTTGACTTTTCCCACTTAACCAGTTGAACCAGCCGAACCGACTGGAACCGAAGGCCTCTCCGGTTCAACCTAAAAACCGGTTTTCAAAACATTTATGTGCTCTGATTTAACAAAAGTCAATAATTGATTAACTATATTGATCTTATATTATGTGAATATAACCTCGTGAATAACAAAATGAATAGCGCATGATTTGATACTTAAATGACGTATTTCCGGCTTTTAAAAAAATATTTTTCACTATTTAACCTAATTACATGTTGAAATCATTACTTTCCTTTTATTTACATTATTCAAAATTGATCCAAAAAATCTTAACGTTATGTAGTGTAGTGTACTGTATGTAATTATACGTGCATGTGTATATGTAGCATGCATGCTTTTTACACAGTAATGGCGAAATAGGCAAAAATTCATCTACTGCCACCTTTTTTTTTTTAATTTGTTTTTAAACATGATTACCCTCTAATATTATGACACTTTGTACTAACACCCCATGTCCATGTCATAATCTTTTATGGTTTATTGTGGACTGAACCCCAATATGATGTTAATTGTTCATATAACAAGAAATAAAATATAAAAAATGAGTTACTTTTCAAAATATGATAAATGCATAAATCCCAACAAATTAAAAAAGTTGCGAAACAATTGATTGTGATTTATAAGTCATGTTTATGTTTATATAATCATTATTGTGCTCAAATCAGATGAATTTTTAATCAATAACTTAACTTACTAATTAAATAAGTTACGTGATCAAATTTGATATATTCATTATAAATGAGATATTGGCTTCTTGTGAAATAATTATAACAAGGGTAAACTATAACACCCGTCTCGAAATACAAGGACATTTTTTTTTTTAAACATATCGGAAGCGCATGATTAATAGAAATCAGTAGATTGCATACATACATTTCAAATAGCAATCCACTTACATACAAACCTTTAAAACTAGATTATTCTAATCATTACACATTAAGTTTAGGTGTTATAGAAATCCAAATATGTTGTTAAATCATTAACGTATTTTCCATTTCAGAGTGAGCTTGTCAAACATTCCATTCCATATGTACTTCTTGCCCACCCACAAACAAAAGTAAACCTGCAAGAAGTAATGAGGGGTTAGCACGAAGCTAAGTGAATAGATCCCAAGCTATCAATCTAACTCAGCTTAACACATGCCTATAACCAAGCAATGCACAAGCAACATAGAAGGATCGGTGGTCCTTGAGGTACCCTCATGCCGCGGATGGTTCCCCAAGTAACACTTAAAACCAACTGACGGCCAAATCAGAGGTTAAACCGATAGTTTAGTACTATTACTACACACGACGCAATTTCAGTATCCAACACATGTACAAGGCACTTGCGAAGTCCTAGTAATAGTATCCAAACCCAACACATTAGTTGACCCCCACCAAATCAAATAGTCCACAACTATCATAGTATGCAGGACGCCAATAATCAATCAAGGGTTAGCCATCATGGCAATATAATATTAATGCAATCATTGCAATAAACCAAGTTTACCCGTTGTAACCATGTTGTTACAACTAACTTAGACTGAAAGTCCAAGATCCACTCACCGACAAATCATAGTCGTCCACTCAGTAGTCTAATGTCACTGAGTCTTCTCCACATCTGGAATTACAACAAAATAACACAAGTTAGTCACTTGTTTCAATGTGAAACATCATCACATAATTGTAATAAAATCTAAACAACTCAATCCAATAGTTACCTACTTATAATCATTCAACATAATTCAATCAAAGATTATATATAACCAATTTAACATCATTAGTTCACCATTACTATTAAATTATGAACATAGAATCACATCACTACATTAATCCACCTCAAATATGGTCAATTACATAATCAAGTCATTAATCTCATATATTAAGAATTTCACAATCTATCTCATCTATTAATTCATTAATCACTCATGATCATTATCATGATCATCTTAGCCTCAATGGATAACAACTTCATATACAACCCACCTTTTACTAGCAACATCATAACAATCTCTTATTATTATCAATCAATATGATTAACACCTAATCATCACACTTTCACCAAATTCCACTTGAATTATAATTCACACAACTTGTGTAATTCACTATTAGGTTAGATTAAAGCTACTAATCCTCTTAATAACACATATCAACACCATTTCAACCAATATCAAGCTTTAGTTATGATTAATACCATTAACCCATCAAAATCACCAAGTTACCTATAAACTCATGAACCCTAATTTAATACTACCACTTTAAGCATGAATCTTGTTACTTAACATCATTAACAAGTATACCAATCATCACTTTAACCAACTTAAGCCTCAATTTTCGGATTAAAGGCATTAATCTATCAAAATCATGATAAACCCTAAGAACCAACTTAAATTTACAAAGTTTAACTTGAATCTTGTTAGCAATCAACAATAACAAACTTAATTAACAACAATATCACATAATCAAACCCTAATTTCGAATTATCACCAAGAACACCAAAAACTACCAATTTCTAGGGTTCATGATTTGAAGAATTAAAGGCTTACGAGATGAAAGGAAGGATTAGAAGATGATAATCTTTACGCTAGAAGCTTGAATTCGAATTTGTGTTCTTCAATTTTGATGAAAAGAGATGAATTGAGCTAGGGTTTTATGTGTGTGTTTATCAAGTGAGAAGAAAATGAAATGGGGAAAGATGGAGTCGGTCCATCAAATAAAACCGACCTCCTCCCTTTTATTTTACAGTATAAATTATACCACTCTTTGACCTATTGTCCGGAACCCCACTTTCCGATGCGAGAACTTTATTTTATTTTACCGTCACCTAGATTTATTTAAAACAATCAATATTTCACTAGTCATAATATTTCCTGAGGCTTATCGACCTATTAATTTTGCAATCAAACACATATAACCATTTTAAATTGCATTTAAATTTACAGGAAATACCTATTACTCCTAGGCCCAATTTGAGGATGTTACAAATCTCTCCCCCTTAAAGAGATTTCGTCCTCGAAATCTAATCATCCTAAATTAATCTAGGGAATTTAATCACATCATATCTCGTGTGAAGTTTGGTTCACACTTTATTTCCAATTCCCTAACTACATAATTAATTATCACTAATTGCACATAAGGTATATGTACAATTTGAATTACTTATGCATATCATCTCAATGCATATCTTAATCACTAACCACACATACACAAAATATGTATACATTTAAATCTATTTATATAGATATACGTTTTCAACCTATTACACATGCACATATCCAAATGTACATGCTTCAATTTCTCATTTCAGCGCATATATGTACCTGAATCTTATCTTCATATATATCATGATCACTTTTAAACAAGTTATCACTTAACTAAGTATAGTAATATACTTTCACAAACAGAACTAGCAACGTGCTAGGTCTTTAAAATTAATATATGAATTGTATCCTTTTCAATAACAAAACAATGGTTATGAAAACCACAATACACATATCATCAATGAAGTTTAAATTTCAATTATAACTAGCATCCACGCTAATATCCACATATCACTGATGTACATGGAACCCATTTTCATTAAAATATCTCGGAATCATGTAACACTAACCACATAATAATAAGCAAAGTAGAGGTCAAATCCTATGGTTAATACCATTATCATATAGTTACACAATCACTTAGCACCAAATTATATTGGATACATGCTAAGTCTCGTTCAATGGGTACCTTGCTATACTAGCACACGTACCACATTAACAAAATGTGCTAATCATCAACACATTTTTTTCAACAATATTCACATATTTAATCCAATTTAGCCGACCTCTACTTAACTTTTCTCATCACATACTTTTTCAAATTACAATTTACCACTTTATCTAGTAATTAGATATGCAAAAATACGAAAGATTATATGTAATTCGCACATAATTATAATAATATTATCAATCCAACAAGTAAAACTCTTATTTTCCTGACTATCCTACTTTTTCCCAAGGACATGGTTTCACATAATTTTCTAATACTAGGCTATCCGGCTATGTTAATCTTCACTAAGCCTCAAACATTACAAACAAATAATCACATACTCGTCTTAACAAGTAGTAGAAACAGTCCATAATTTACTTTTACAAGGATATCACATTAAAACGTTTTAATAGTTTACTACTACCTTAAGTTTTGTCAATCAATGACTATTTTCTCGATCACATGTCAACATCCTTTACCTACTATTTAAATCCGCATTAATTTATCTGGTACTTGGTAACCTCAACAATTCCGTGTGAAATGGCATAATATGAATACGTTGGCCAGACGTCGTTATTGTAACACCCGCCAAATTAGGACTAGTAATTAGTGCCTAATCATATGTTAATACATGTAATTAGTTCCTGGTTAGGCTAATTAATGTATCGAATTATATATATTGGTGAATATATACGAAAATGCGATTTGATGAAATCGTACGCAATTTAAATCGAATGTATTTCGATTCAATTTAATACGGACGTTGGTGATCAACTTTATTAAATAACGCTTTTATGTCAAAAAAATATTATTTTGATAATATTTCGTATTCATTCGTATTGTACAAACCAAACTTACACGATTTAAAACATTAAACCGCGCAAACTAAATAAACAAACTTATATTTTATAACTACAATATAAATTAAATTGTAAAATATTTAAATAAAAAACATCGCGTAATAAATTGTATTTTGGACTTATAATTAAAATGTAAATTATTATTTAACGTTAAATGACGGAGCAAACGAACACCACACGGGACGCGGGGCGAAAAACTGGAAAAGTGGGGATAACCCCCACCTCCCATTTTCTTTCTTCATTTTATCTTCTTTCTTCACTCTCTCTCTCTCTTTACTTTTCTCTCTAAACAAACAAACCACCAATCCACCTATATCGCAAAATACTACGACCAAACGCAACCGGATCATAAATATTTTTAGAGATTCACGACCACCTCGCGACGATCTACAACGCTACCTTTCCGGATTTTCATTTCGGTAAATTGTAAGTTTCTGACAAAATCCCGAAATCACTCGATTCTTAGTATTTTTCACTTGTGGTTGTTTATATAACATATATATGTCCATTACTAAGTATATAACACGATTTCATAGCTTAAAAACGAGTTTAAAACGGATTTTTGGTCGGAATTAACGTTGACAGCCGGATTTCTGGGTTGGTGTTCATCCATGCGACACAAGCCTTGTGTCGCATGTTGTGTCGTATTTTACCCTTAGTGTCGCACGTTATGTCGTATTTCCCATGTTATGTCGCATAAAATCCCTTGTGTCGTACCTTATGTCGTACCAAAGATTTAGTGTCGCAAATCTTGCGACACAACCACTATGTCGCATACCCCATACGACACAATCACTATGTCGCTGTTGAATCAGCATTTCGCATCCATGCGACACAACTCTTGTGTCGTATGGACATTGTGTCGCACTCCTATGCGACACAACCTTTGTGTCGCATAATCCATTTAGTGTCGCATGATTGTGTCGCATAAAACAGCAGGTTTTCAAATCTCAATTTCACTAAGTGTTGGAACTATATAACCTCAAACCCTTATACGATACGACTTATAAAACACTTCGGGACACACTTTTAAGTGCAAAACGCCAATTACAAAATAATAATACTTAAAGTTTATTATTCCAAACCCATCACCAACGGGCCGTACACATTTTCAAACGCTTAACGAATCAACCAAATCGAAGTAATTTGGACATATATAGTTGTGTAACAACTACAAGGGTGATCTTTTGAGATACCCAATCATGATTATAACCATCGCGTGTCGTGGACACCCTCAGGTTACAAGTCGTTGGACTTCATTATTCGCTAATCAACTTACGTTTGTTTAAACGCTCTCAGACTCAGGTGAGTCTCATAGCCCCTCTTTTACTGTTTTACTCAGGGGTGTGATATACTGCTCAACTTTTAACATGTGAACGCAAGTACCAACTTTTCATATACTGCATGAGTTTTTCGAAACTAATCATTTAAAGTCCTCCGTCAGCATAGTTGTTAATACGTTGTAGCGTGAATATTAGTATATGGTACCATATAGGATTGACCCTCCTCGTCCGGGTTAGCAAGCACTAACCGGGTAAACGGACGTACTAATATTTGGGAAGACGAATGTTGATTAGGCATTCGTGGAGGCACCTCGCCCGGAATTCTCTATAGGGGACCCGGCCCTCGAGTTAAGCTCAACTATGTGCTCATGGCTGTATACACGATGATTATCATTTAATTGCTGGATGCAATTCATTATTTAATTGCTGGATGCAATTCATTATTTAATTGCTGGATGCAATTCATTATTTAATTGCTGGATGCAATTCATTATTTAATTGCTGGATGCAATTCATTATTTAAATCTTGCGGTTCATACGATATTACTTGATTTCAAACCTGTGAGCTCACCAGCTTTATAGCTGACCTTTTAGCATATATCGCAGGTACCCAGCAGTAGGATGTTTCTGCTTCAGGACTTAGCTCGAGTCAGCATACAGACGATTGAGATTTTCTTGCATTAGTATATTTTGTATAAGTACTTATGTACTGAAATCTCATTATATTTAACTCGAGCTATGTAAAGCTTTAAATGTTGTAAACATTTCAATTATCAATATATTTTGTTAAAACGACGCATATAGAGTCGTTTGCTATTTATCTTTGTGCTTTGTTATTGATTAGTAACACCCAAATCAAGCTTCCGCAAAACATTAAATTCGGGGGTGTTACAGTTATATTATGTCAGTCACACTTCATTTTCAGGCAACTTGATACCATCAATCTTTAAAGTGATTAACTTTTACTCTCTCATATATCACAATGTTGGAATCAATAATTATCACACATATAATAATACTTTGTAATAGCTTTATGACCACGTATTAATTTGTTACTATTTTCCTTTATCACATGAATGTGCAACTACTCACATAATTAAGTAGACATAATAATCCAATTGTTCAATAAAATTCTTATTATTACATTAACACAGGTGTAGAGTTTAACATAACTAAGTCAATTTAACACTTTTATCAGTGGATTCAATATCAACCACTTAATACATTAGTTATTACGTATAATACTATATATAACATTTAGCACTAAGTGCCTTATTAAAATGTCATGTCATATTCCACATATATTCATCAATATATAATTCCTAAGTTGATTAGCAATTAACCTTCCATATTCAATCTATCAAACATAAATAGGCTTATATAATATTCTTCAATTCCTAAAATACTCCTTTCAATCATTTCTAATATTTCATAGGATTCAAATACTTAATTGTATTTCAAATAATTCATATAACATGATTCACATAATCAATATCTATTCACCCTAACAAGCAAAATCAACAATACCATTACTGGTATGCTATGCAGTTAGTTAACCCGCTTACAAACGATTCATACATAATAAAATGGGTGAACCTCTTAAAACAAGTTTTTTTTTACATTATATTTAGTCATAGGAATGATCCCTGGGCTCAAAGAAACAAAAGCCCAATACAAATCATAAGTCAAAAGTTCCAAATAAAGTCCGAAAAACAATAAAACGCGATTTTCGGGCCCCAAACGACCCCGAATGGCAAAAAAACTGCTTAGGCTATAACATATAGCATTGATCATTGGGCCGTTTTTGAGTGACCAAGCGAATTTCAACCCAATCCGAATTAAAAATTTTGTCACCTATCCGCGACCCTGTTATACTTGTCAAATTTCACACCATTTTCGTCCCAAAAATTTTCTGTTGTCGATTTGTTCTATGTTAGCCGTTCGGCTGGGATCACATAGCCGATCGGCTCACTACCTATAGCCGATCTGCTGAGCTTCTGAGCCGAAATTACGTGCAGTTTTCCGAATTTCCAACGAGCATATCTCCTAAACCGTAAAGAGTTAGGGTCTGAAATTTTGCAGACATGTTCATATGATCAAAATGAAACTTTTTCACTTTTACACTTTTTCAAAATTCACGTTTTACGAGAAAACAGACGTATGACTCATTTTGGACCATTTTAACCATTTTCGTTGACACGCCATATTCCAAATGGCTAGGTTTCTGACTCCAACCCTTTGCCAACATGTTCCTATATACATTTGTGACGTGTGGGCATATTCATCACTTTCATATACTCATTCTACTATGGTTTGGACTCTTTGACCCGTTTGAGTGTCTAATTGGACACTTTCACCAATTTTAACCATTTTGAATACCATAACACTTTCTATACACTTTACTACTATATTTATGACTTAAAGTCACATTGGCATTCATTATACTTGAACCAACACTCGTTTTAACCATATTACCATTAAGTGACCTATTTGGGCACTTTAACGACCCGTTTGGGTTTCCGCCCAGGTAATCACTATTCTAACAACTAATTCACGCTTCTTTGACTTTACCAAGTCAAACAACTTCATTTTCATTATTGGTGTCATATTATACCCTCAAAACACCAATTGTTACATAAAGCCATCATATTTATACCTATTACCACAAGTTGTCAACATTGATTTGATTTTATTTTTTTTCAAACTGGCCAACGCATATAAAGACTCGTTGACTACCTTGACTTTCTACTTACTACACCACTTTTGGTATCTAAATCATAATTCAATCATAATCATGATCAATGTTAAACACATACACATTTAGTCACATTTATTACTTTATAACACAACTATCATCAAGTTTGACACAACCATATTCACTTTGACCTTTCCAAATCAAATGTACACCTTTCAATCAATAGGCACTTTCTACTTCACACAACCACACGACTCCAAACCTATTAATGGAGAATACCAACATCCCATTAATTTCACTATAGCGAGTCACACCAATTCAGTTTATCATATATCAAATAATTTCCTAGCAAGGATCTATAATCACACCTTGCATTTATCAACTTATTTTCACACTGTAAATACACTT